>OY292469.1:5010000-7510000 GCA_958496255.1 Camptogramma bilineatum | reverse complement strand
ACACCATCGACCTACCGCCCGTCGTGCTTCTTAGAAGTCTCGGCTTACAGCTGACTAATGCTATCCATCCTATCAAGGTAAGACGAGATATTAAAAAAAAAAACTAAAAAACCACTTCACTTATACCATAGGTTCTCAACGTGGGCGATAACGCCCCCTTGTGGGCGTTTGAGACTTTCAGGGGGGCAGTAGAAGACCCAGAGAAAATTGGGGGGCGCTGAGATGAAGCAGAGGGGGCGATAATGTAGTCTAAAATAGGCATAAAAAAAACCCTAATCCAGTGGTCGTCAAAGTGGGGTCCGCGGAAGGTATTGGTGCAGCCCGCGGCCAAGCAAACAATTTTGATAGATAATAGATAATGATGATAGATAATGATGCTACCACGTTAGAGAAAATGTTTTGTCGACCTAACCTAGTTGGAAAAGGGCAAGGAAATGATGATGATGAATGATACTACCTACGTTGCTACAATAATAATTATAATTGATTATAAAACTTCGAGATAGGGAAGGTCGCTTTGTTTGCTTGGTGTGGAGCTCGCTTTTCTCGCATCTAGCTTCATGAGTAGGTATTATAATACGAGCAAAGTGAGTTATGTCTGACCACAGAATAGAAACCGACAAGCAGCGAGCCTTTCTATGAGCACCGCAAACAAAATCAAGTGCCACATGTTACATTTGTCTTAAAAAATTTGGCTCGCTGCGCTCGCATTTAACTTTATAAATAAGGTATATTGTGAATAAAGTGAGTTAAGTCTAACCACAGAATATGAACCGATAAGCAGCGAGTCTTTCCTTTGAACACCGCAAACAAAATCAAGTGTTACATGTTGCATTTGTCTTAAAAAATTCGGCTCGCTTCGCTCGCATTTCACTTCATGGGTAAGTTATATTGTGAATAAAGTAAGTAAAGTCTAACCACATAATAAGAACCGATTAAGCAGCGAGTTTTTTTTTATCACCGCAAACAAAATCAAGTGTCACAATGTTACATTGGTGTTAAAAAATTCGGCTCGCTTCGCTCGCATTTCACTTCATGAGTAAGGTATATTGCGAGTAAAGTAAGTACAGTTAACCACAGAATATGAACCGATAAGCAGCGAGCTTTTCTTTAATAATTGCAAAAAAAATCAAGTGTCACATATTGCATTTTACTTGCAAAATTCGGCTTGCTTCGCTCGCATGGTTTGGAGTCAATTCGCTCGCATTTTAACTTCATGAGTACATAGTTTTATTGCGAGCAAAGTGAGTTATGTCAGACCGCAGAATAGGAACTGATAAGCAGTGAGTCTTCGAGCACCGCAAACTTATGATAAGTTTCAAGTTCGTTAGTACTTACTTACTAGGATTTTACCCCATTTAGGATTTCCAAAAATCGTCAACTAAATAATTCAAGAATGTGCGGCCCGCAGTGATACCTCACATTGTCCTATGCGGCCCTTGACCAGAAAAGTGTGACGACCACTGCCCTAATCACTATCACTAAAGTACCTAAAATTAAAACAGGAAAACCACATACTGTTGGGGAAGTTTTGACATTCTTATCTTATTGCTTTATTTTATTTGACATTTTTATTCCGAAATATCTTTTATTTTTATTGCATGATTAATTTTTATTGTATTAATTTAAAATCTCATGACTTATTTAATATGTAATGTAATAATTGTTTGTATGCCAATACGCAGAATCTAGTAGAACTAATTTAAGCTTATACACCTTTGTACCTAGGTTCACAAACAGAAATAAATTGAAATTGAAATTGAAATTGAAGTTTTAATTTTACCAGCAGTTAAAGAAGTAATAGCCACTGTGCTCCAAAAAGGTGTTTTAAATTCGCGACAGATGGTATGAAAAATAAAAAGTAGGTAAGATAGCGGGGGGGGGGGGGGGGGGGGCTCTAGAAAAAAAAATATTTTCAAAGGGGGCGGTGGGGAAAATAAGGTTGAGAATCTATGACTTATACTGAATATTCGACAATTATGAGACCACCTGTAGGCCTAGCATGCGCAACTTTAAGAGAGATATCTCGATCGGTCGAACTGCACTGGAAAGATACCCTTTCAAAGAAAAAAGATGTTAAAATAATTAAGCAGTAAGTATATTACCTATTCTGAAAATACGCGACCGAAGTTCCGCGGCTGATTTTATGTTCTGACGTATTCGGCTAAATGACACCATTAGACATTAGACACTTAAAGTACCTACGTTTTTGTTTTTTTTATTCTAAAGATATCATAAGACAAAGTTGACTTTTGCCAATCTCCTTTTATTTTTTTAGATCCTAGTTTAATTATCTTATGCATAATAATATAACAAGTAAAATAAGCATACTTTTTTACCGTAGTGTTTGATAATATGATTGAAAATTACCATTTTCTTCTTTCTCAATCAGTTTAAAAAAATCGGTTCTTCTGACACTTTTCGCTTTATTTGTATTTCGCGCCATCACATTTTGACGTTAGTGCAGCGTACCTATAATGTCATAAAGATCTTAACTCAAAATAGCCATGATAAATTAAACCTTCTTGTGTTTACAATACGATCGAATTTACAATCGCCTGGTGTGAAAGGGATTATCATGACTACCGACCGTAGTTATTATTCGTCAGTTGAAGGCCAAAAGCCGACAGAGACGTGTCTCCCGTAGAATTTAGAAAATAACACAATGGAAGAAAAAGAGATTTTTGAAACAGCCATGAATATAAAACAAGAAGATTTAATTGATCCAATTGATATCAAACAAGATGTGATTGATCCAATTGATATCAACCAAGAAGATGTGATTGAACCTATTGAAATCAAAGAAGAAAATATGATTGATCCAATTAATATCAAACAAGATGTGACTGATCCAATTGATATCAACCAAGAAGATATGATTGATCCTATTGATATCAAAGAAGAAAATATGATTGATCCAATTGAAATCAAACAAGATGTGATTGATCCTCTTAGTATTAAACAAGATGATATTATTGGTCCTATTGACATAAAACAAAATTCAACAAACTTATTAATTCAAGAAGACTCGAAAATCTCGGAAAAAGGAGCAGATAATAGCAATACAAAACATGTTGAAAAAAATATTGAAAAACAGACCAGTTCATTTTCCACGAAGACACAACAAGACGACATATACAAAGAAATTGATGATCAGGTAAATATCTATTCGGACTACCATAAAAATCATATAATATAACATTTCTGGAGTGTGGGGTAAGAGCGTTTTCAGATTATCCGATCCGATGTCGGTGTCGGACGACGATAGCCGACATCCGATACCCTTTTGCACCATGTGCTATCGATATCGGAACGGACAATGTGAAAGGCAGGTACATATTTCATACATTTTACTTGCCCCGATATCGTATCGGCGTCCGATACCGATATCGGATCGGATAATGTGGAAACGCTCTAATTATAGTTTTTACTCGCAATTTGTTTGTTTTAGGTCAAAGAGTTAATAGTTAATGTATATCAGCATATGGTCAAAGAGTCGCAGAATGGCGTGGGCAAAATAACCGACGCTCTTAGAAGGACGGCGCAAATAGTAGGAGTGAGCGATCAAACTATCTCAAATATCTACAAAGAAAAACGCGAGGCCGATGCAACCGGTCAGCCTATCAGATCCCCACTTAGAAAAACTAGACCAGGAAGAGTAGTGAAGCAGAGAACTACTATGGGTAGCCAGGTAAGTTTATATTCTGACTACTTTGCCTGAGGTCGAACGAGCATAATCTATTGAGTTGTGAGTCGCGTAATCTAAAAGAATAAGTACATAATTAAAAAAATATATGAAATCTCTTTTGTCAATTCCCTTAGCTGTCTTTTTTTTTTTGCTCTGTATTTTTTCCTTCCACGGCCGGGCGGGACGGATCATAGTGTGGGCCCTGTGGCGGGCCCTATGTGTGGGTCCGACTCAAAGTTTAATAGATTTAGGCGTTCAGCACACATAGCAACTTTGAGTTCTCAGTTGCAGCAACCGGCAACTTGCAACCAGCTGTTTTTACGATTTTCATATGATTTTAAAAAACTGCGCAGACGTAAAAATTCTAAGTAAAATAAGCTACAAAAAAGTTGTCCGGTGACTTATAGCTCTGTCTCGCTCTTTGGCCTAAGATTTGCATACTGTGCATACTTGTCACGTGGTCCGCCAGAGGACAACTTGTTTGTCGCGTACTAAACCACTACCTATGTGTTTTGTTTTAGGCCAGAAAGTTGACTGCTGCGTTTTACTTAAGCATGAAGAAAGAAGCACGAGATGGTGTGGAAAACTTATTAAACCCTCGCAGGAGAACTGCACAGGCTTTAGGAGTCAGTGAAAATATTGTCATAAATACCCTCCTGGAAAACTTAAAAGCCAGTGGAACCAGCGAGCCATATTCCCCATATACAAACAGAAAACACAAAAAATAACGTCGCGTTATAGAAAAGTGTGAAGTGTGTGAAAATCACTACAACCAGTGATCTTTTTGGACAATGACTATTTGATGAAATAAATCGCTGTAAGCTGGTGCTTTGCGCCGCAGCCGTTTCTAAACTTCTAAATAAATTCCATTCAATCTATAACAAAATATAAAGCGGTAGAGTTTGTTGTTTTTTTGTTTGTAAAAACGCGCTAATCCCTCCCATCGGATTTGAAAAAACTTATCTGCCATTTGGTAGATTAATTCTTGAGGAAGGTTATAGGCTACTTTCATCATCATCAGCACCATTACAATATCACAAGGCAGGCAAAAAAAGCACCATATTAATATGAGCAAACACGGCTCCATTTTGTTAACCAGCTGTAATGTAGGTAATTGGTTTAAAGTTTACCAAAGTATTTTGACAAAACTGATATTCGATCTTCGCTCGCTTGTAGTGGCAACTCGGGTGATTTTGCTTTGTACGTATGTTTCACGAATTCTTGTGCCAAAGGGGGTAAACAAAAGTTAGTATACAAATATATTAAGCGGGATGTTGTATGAAAGGAATTTATTTGTACATTTTACTACTATTGTACATTAATCCTAGGATGTACCTAGGTAGGTACTTGTACTCTTTGAAATACGTCGAAAAAAAAAAGGAATTAAGAAAGGAATAACCCAATGAGTAATCGTACAATGGGCGGTCTTATCGCTTAGAAGCGATCTCTTCCAGACATGGCTTATTTATACATATGGTATATTTGTCTATGTTCCTATTAAATTTATTTTTTCCAAAAAGAAAAAAGTTGTCCTCTGGTGAACCACGCGACAAGGATGCTCGATACGCAATTCTTATGCCAAAGAATGAGACAGAGCTATACGTCACCGGACAACTTGTTTGTCGCGTAAGTGTGAATTCAGTACCTAGGCCTAACATGTGCAACATCGAGAGTCGAGAAACCAGATTTCTCGATCGGTTAAACTGCTCTAGCGTATGCGTTAGAGTAGTACGACCGATCGAAATTATATTTCTCGATGTTGCAGGCCGGCAGGAGTGGGGTGCGCAATGCAACAATAGAAGATCTCAATTCCTAAAGCGGCCAATGAAAATTGAACTTTGCTGTCTTCACTATATGATTCAAATTACAAACGACTGTAACCAAAGGCGCGCGCGAACGGTTTTGTTAGCGTTGTAAGCGAAGCGTATGACATTATCCTCTAACCGTCAGTTGCAGTCTAAAAGCGAACAGAGCCGCACGCATCTTGTCAAAACAAACGATGGAAGAAAATACTTTCAATGAAATATCCATGAATATAAAAGAAGTCACCACTGAACCAGTTGTTATAAAACATGAACCGACTAGTTCAACAGACTTAGTCGTCGAAAATGAACCACTTCGCTTTATATGTTATGCAAATAAAGAAGAATCAAATGATTCCATGGAAATTGTAGTAAAAAAAGAAGAAGTGAGTTCGGAGAGTGACAGTTCTTCGGACGACGCCGACGAACAAGATATTGACGAACAGCCGAGCTCATCAAAAACAAAACCCAAGAAAAAAACAATAACAAAAGTTATGGGTAGTCAGGTAAGAACATTTTCCGAGTATTCCGACTAGTATATGAGGTATTTTTATCCTATCCTACTAATATTATTTAATGGGAAAGTTTGTGTGGATGGATGGATGGATGTTGCTCTTTTACGCAAAAACTACTGAACGGATTTTAATTAAATTTAATGAAATTTGTGACCTGGAATAACCTGTAGGTACCACGCGAGCGAAGCCGTGATCGTAAGCTACATAGTTAAGTTATAATTCTGATGGAAGGAACTCATTTTTGATTTCTACTTTACCAACTTCTTAATAAAATCGTTTGATATTTTTGATAATTGGTACATAGTCCGCGAAATTAAATTAAATTCAATTGTTATTAATTTTATCTGTATTGAATATCAGTCTTTATGAAGTTAAAGAAAGTTACTGAAGTTTTGTTCGGTATATGTAAATACTTACTAAGTTATTTGCGCGAATCATATTTTTATCAAGATGACACATTCCTGCAAATTGCAAAAAAACGCAAGAAAATTTTAATTTCGCGGGCTACCGTGTTTTATAATGTACTAGCTTCCGCCATATACCCTATGTTCATCCTGAAAGTTCATTCTAAATACTGGTGAAAGAATTTTTGGAATTGGATGAGTAATTTCGGAGATTACCTCCTACATTCAAACAAACTTTTACCTTAGTATTTTTTAAACTTTCGCGATCACTATTCATATTGAAAATTTTATGGACACGGGATTTTATCGAGTAATTTACCTTATTTATACCAGACTAGTCTGCCCGCGACCACGGCTATTGTAACATAGCCGAAACGTCGGTATAAATAAGGTAAATTACGCGATAAAATCCCGTGTCCATAAAATTTTCAATATAAACTTTTACCTTTTTATAATATTAGTATAAGTAGATATATGTATATATCAAATATAAGTCAGGCAAAGAGAATCAAAGCACTTCAAAGTGAATTTTAAATTACGGATTTCTTTGTTTTAGGCAAGAGAGTTGATAGCTATGCTATATGAATTCATGAAGAAAGAGGCTATACATGGCGTTAGAAACTTATCTGACCCTCGTTGGAGGACATCCCAAGCCACAGGAGTTAGCTTAAGAACTGTCACAACTATCCTAAGTGAAAGACGGAGAGCTGACGACAATAGCGAGCTAGTAAGACACCCACATAGCCACAGAAAGCAGAGAAACTCACGTCGGGATATAGACGAGAAGACCAAAGAAGTACTAAGAGAAACTATAAAGAATTATCAACGTGATTTTAATAGGCATCCCACTTTAAATGGTCTCAAGAAAGTGCTCAGTGAAAGGATTAATTTTAAAGTAAGCATTACGACATTACGCCGTCTGCTAAATGAAATAGGATTTGAATTTAAAGCAGATAATAAATTTATTATTTAATTTGATAAATAATACTTAGCTCTCATAATAAAACTTGTCGAAGAACGGCAATAAAATGATTGGTACTATTACTTTTGACACTGCTTCCTATACGTCCCACCTTGTATATAAATAATGTTATTACAGTGATAATACATTTAGGTACTTAGGTATAAGTAACTCAGACATATTTTTTTATTAAAGCTTATTCAAACAGTCAACTTTGTTAATTTGACACCCCTACCCTACCTACCACTACTACCGCACCTGTACAAAAGCTGATATCTGACCTGTAGAGTCATTCTGTAGACTCACTTCGAATTCACTCAAGTGACCGAGCTCACTAAATACACAAGAATGTATTGTGAGATTAAAATTTCGTATATGAAATTTGAAATCTCACAACAGCTCTTCGACGTTCGAAGTGAGTTTACAGAGTGACTCTGCTGACCCGTAACAAATTGATCCTACGTACGCAACGAATGCAATGCATTCTTATGAGTTTATTAGTGAATGCCCGCGGCTTCGCCCGCGTGGACTACTATTTTTATCCCACGAGAATCATACATTATTCAGGGACAAAAAGTAGCCTGTGTTATTCCAAAACCTAAACCATCTACATTCCGAATTTCATCAAAATCGGTTGAATAGTTATGGAGATACGTGGTAACAAACATTCACACACACACACGGTTATCACCTGGTCACCTAGTTCACCTAGTTTCTCCTCCCTCCCCCTCTCCCTCCTTTATCACGTTTAAAATGTTACCTTGACCGTTATCATGGTATCAGAGTAAACATTGAAGTAAATTTAAGGCTTGACCAAACCAGAGGGTCTAGCCAACTGTCAAACGCTCCCGAGTCGTTTCTATTCTACTGAACGGAACGCTTAGTCGTAAGCGTTATTAGATTGGTAGCCAAATGTACAAACACTTATCGAACGCTCATTCTATTCCTTTGTTAGTAAAAACCAAGCGTTGTCTATGATTTAGTCGTACGCAAATGTCAGTTTGACGTTTGGTCTCACCGCGGCGCGAATGTTTTAAAGTTGTGGAGTGAGTGAAATTTTAATGAAAATACATTGAACAGCTCTTTTAAAACGGTAAGTGCTGAGAAGCCTGAAAATATAATAAAACAATCAATATAAGTAAAGTATAGCGTCATGTTTGTGTATTTTAATACTGTGGATACTAGGAATGATACTTTATTCATATTTTGTAGATGGAACCGTGTTTGCGAGTTAATCCAAAGCAATTCTCACTTCTTACAGATTTTATGGAAAGGTTAATTGTAAAATCTTATTCTTTATTTTCTCTTTAATGAAACAGTAATAGAAACAATGACGTGATCAAGCTTACAATTCACAAAGGAATTACAATAAACAAACCTATGTGTGATTGTTTATGTTATAGGCGCGGCGACCTCTCAAAACCCCAGCTCAAGGTCTTTAACTTTATTAATACGTAGTAAGGAGAGATCGGCCTATCAAAGAGATGGAAGAAAGCATTAATATAGTTCTCCCTATCGATTTCGAAAACTGTGACTTCAGAGAAGAGGTCACAGCTATTGGAGTGTCTGCTGTAGTTGGGCAAGTTGGCATTCAGGAGCAAGGATTCAATGTAAGTTTTTATAAACTTGGACTAAGTACACCTTCCTTAAACATAATCTTTTGTGTTTAATATTGCTCATGCTTGTCAAGATCTTTAAGAACACCTTTAATAACCAGGCATTCTTAGATGTAATTAATATTTCCTATTTATTATTCGAATTATGCCCCATCTAAAGTAAAAATGTACCTAGTGATATTGTAATTAAAAATAAAGATAAACAGAAGTATTTTTTTATTTTCAGAGACGATCAAGTTCTTTAAGATTCAAGTTCAAATGGTTCAGGCAGTAGGCAGCTCTAGTGAGATGCCATCAGCTTGTAGAGGGAAGTGGACTAGAGTACCTACTTTATTTTGGATGCTGACTATAGTCAAAACAGTAAGTTAAATGTAATACTTATTTACTTTTACCTTAATTGAGCGCTTCCGTGCTTCGGAGGGCACGTTAAATTGTCGGTCCCGGCTTTTAAGTCGTTAAGTCATGACGGAGGCCTTTAGGCGGCCTTAAAACTCCGTCACCAGAGTTGGCCAACTTGCTCATAGTACGAATTTACCTAATTATTATTTGTCTCCAACCATAAATAAATATTTGATAAACATTATGAAAGTAAATGTTACTATAAGTAACTGAAAGATGTATTGTCAACCTCTGTGGCGCAGTGGGCGAAGGTCCGAGAGGTTGCGGGTTCGATCCCCGCCGTGGGATAAATGTTTGTATTATCTGCAAATATTTGTCTCGGGTCTGGGTGGTTTCTAGGTATAAATATGTAAGAATTTACAAAAAAAATATGTAAGTAGTACTTATAACAGTCATGTGGCTACCATAATACAAGCTCTGCTTATTTTGGGGCTACATGATGCTGTGTAAAATGTCCAGCATTGTTTATTTTATCATATTTAATATCACAATGAACAATGATAAAAAAGTGAGCCGTTGCGGGACGCCTATCGAAATATTTTTTTACTGATGATGATTATGAAAATGATGATAATAATCTGATTAAGTAATAATAATAGTTAATTTAAATGACTATAAGAAACATACGGTGATTATAATTATTTACGATATAGCGTGGTCGCCGCTATCAATCGGTCTGACATCGGTTTCACATCAAATTTATTTATTTTCAGCTGAAGCAGTAGCACGTGCACAAAGCCCACCACATACAACTTTTGGCACCGGCTGAAAAAAAACGTTCTTACTCTTCAGAATCGGAAACAAAATGACAGTTATTGTCAATGATATGCACCACATAAACTAATTAGCGTTTCAGTATTCGGGTGTTATTGGATGTATTGACGCAGCAGAGATTCACAAGTCTGTCATCTACAGATAACATCTTTCTGATAACATCAGGAAAAATATTAAAATCATTTGGAAAAGAGCCCTAGCCTAGGGCTCTTTTCCAAATGATTTTAATATTTTAGATTGAATGATTTTAATACTAGGTGTAGGTTTAATAGTCTATTCATTCTAGATTTCAATGTATGGAAAATTTGGCAAATTTAATAATTAAGTTTTGATGCTGGTGTGTTATACCTATAGGTGAGTACATAAAAAAAAAACAACTCTCCCCCCCTCTCAACCTTCGGCGTCACCCCTCCCCCCCCCCTTGAAAAGTGTCCCGTTTTACAGATTTTCTCAATTTTCAAGAAAACTATACAAGCTAGGACAAAATAGTCAAAGACAAAATTAGTTATTAATAAATTACCAACAAGCTATATAGCGTCAAAGTTTACCAAAAATCTGCGCCTAGCAAAAATGAACATTATACACAGGAAACAGTAATATTTGTTATTTGTTACAATTAATGCGCCTATACATTGTAATTATTTTTTAAATAAATCAGTATCGTTATGCTTATCTTCTAAAGTTTTTAACCGACTTCAAAAAAGAAGGAGGTTCTCAAAATTAATCGAAATCTTTAATTATTTTATATTTTTTGTGGTTTTTTTTTGTGTATGTTCAGCGATTACTCGAAGACGTCTGGACCAATTTGAAAAATTCTTTTTTGTTTGAAAGGGTATACTTTCTGATTGATGCTCTAAAAATTTGTTGAGGATCTGTTGAGGATCTTCGGAGCTTCTTCTACTTGTTCGTATGAGGCATCCGGGTTTTTGAAAACGTTTGTCGTACCTTGCAAGTCGATTTTTTTACGAAGCAGAACAGACTGAACCTTTTATTTGCCACAATAAGTGGTTGCGATACTGCATCAGCATTCTATAGCAAAGGAAAGGTTCAGTCTGTTCTTCTTAGTAAAAAATTCGACTTGCAAGGTACGATAAACGTTTTCAAAAACCCAGATGCCTCATACGAACAAGTAGAAGAAGCTCCGAAGATCCTCAACAGATCCTTTCCAAATTTTTAGGACACTAATCGGAAAGTATACCCTTTCAAATAAAAAAAAGAAATTTTCAAATCGGTCCAAACGTCTTCGAGTAATCGCTGAACATACACAAAAAAAAGCACAAAAAAAATAAAATAATTAATGATTTCGATGAATTTTGAGAACCTCCTCCTTTTTTGAAGTCGGTTAAAAACTTTAAAAGATAAGCATGACGATACTGATTTATTTAAAAAAATAATTACAATATATAAACGCATTAATTGTAACAAATAACAAATATTGCTGTTTCCTGTGTATAATGTTCATTTTTGCTAAGTAGCTTGAAAACTATAACTCGTATCAAAATAAATGTTGAAATTTATTTGTAGGTAATTTATTAATAACTAATTTTGTCTTTGACTATTTTTTCATAGCTTGTATAGTTTTCCTGAAAATTGAGAAAATCCGTAAAACGGGACACTTTTCAAGGGGGGGAGGGGTGACGCCGAAGGTGGAGGGGGAGGGAGAGTTGTTTTTTTAATGTACTCACACATAACACACTAGCATCAAAACTTAATTATTAATTTTGCCGCTAAAAAATCTAGAATGAATGTACTATTAATAATTTCAATAATGTAGTTAGGTAACTACAGATAGTGTATATTTTTATAAGGCTCTACTGACAAAAGTAGTTCTAAAGTATTGTTATGTTGTAAACTTAGTAATTTAAAATTATTTTAGCTTTTAAAAAAAGTTAAGTTTACTAAAATTATTCATATATTAGGTAACTAGTGAACGCTCGCGGCTTCGCCCGCGTGGACTACTATTTTAGTATCCCACGGGAACCATACATTTTTACCGGGATAAAAATTAGCCTATGTGTTATTTTAGAACCTAAACTATCTACATCCAAAACTTCATCAAAATCGGTTGAGTAGTTATAGAGATGCGTGGTAACAAACATTCACACACACACACACACACACACACACGGACTTTCGCCTTTACAATATTAGTAGGATAAAGAATGCTGGTAATTTTATTTTGTAACAATGTAACCAAAAAACCAAATGTTTTAAGTAGGTACCTACCTAGGTACCAAAGATGGTGGTGTAGGTATGCTAAATAATTTTAAGTTCGAGTTTTTTTTTTTTTTTTTACTGTAAGTAGTACTAACAACAATATTCTAATAAAGAAAACTGTAAAGTAATATTTTATGATAAGGGAACCCAATGTATTGTTTTATACCAAAGTTGTTAACTGTTTATGCAATATTAAGTTTAAGATTATATGTACCTAGTTTTAACGAATTTTATTTAAATAAAGAGTTATTTGCTAAATATAACATTTTTTATTGCATTTCACCATTTGCTCTAACTAAACAGTGTCGAGATACATTTCGGCTCTGACGCCTGAGGGCTGAGCCACATTTCTTCATTATGCGCTGCCCACAACAATTTAAATGCATTTCTACAAATCATTTTTACAATTTTTACAAACAACAAACAAAACTATCACAAAAACAAGTGGCTAAATTAAAAAAAAATTAAAAACCGACTTCAATATAAACTGTTACCTATTGGGTAAGGCTAAGGGTGAGCTGATTAAAATCAGCCCAAACATGGATGTTCCACTGTTATTCACTGAGAAGTTCCATTGAACAGGTCCTGACTCCATCATCAGATCAGCTAGCTGTCACCATATTATAACATTGTAATCGGAACTTGACCGACATGCTGAGTTCCAAGTTTCAACTCAATCAGACTATTTACTGAGGAGTTCTGTTGAACAGCTCCTGACTCCATCATCAGATCAGCTCAATGTTACCATAATATTGCATTGTCACCGATAACCTATAAAGCTTTAAAAAAATACCCTAATCGCTTCAAGTGTGCCTATAAATTTTGAAGAGTTACCTCGATTTCTCCAAGATCCCATCATCAGATCCTGACCTGATGATCAAAAGGACCAATTGGAAAGTGTATCCTTTCAAACAAAAAAAGAATTTTTGAATTCCGTCGAGGCGTCTTCGAGTAATCGGTGAACATACATAAAAAAAAAGCACAAAAAAAAGCACAAAAAAAAAGATTCCGACGAACTGAGAACCTCCTCCTTTTTTCGAAGTCGGTTAATGAACGGCACACATCAACCTTACTCCAACAGCTGATTAAACAATCACCATCTTGCCTATTAGAGTATCGTAGTCGTAGCGTAATCTACAAGGTGCTGGCGTTCGCTAACTAAGCGTACAATAGAAACGTTCGCAGTCGTATTCTCTTGTCAAAACTGCCGCTTGGCTACGCATTTGTATGGAGAATATCGTATTACATTGACGTTTCGTTTTGTAGAATAGAATCTAAGACACTTGGCTACCAATTTGAAGTTCGAAACGCTAGATCAAATTTCATGACGTCAATTCATTCATAACACATTCTATTCTATTCTATTCCATCAGCAATTATGACACTTGTCTAGCCCCTCAGAGCGTCCGCCTTGCGTCCGCTAGCTAGACGACCGAGAACAATGATTTCTGCAGAGGTGACCTCGTCGGAGCGTGTCAGTTGGCAACGCCGCCGTCGGCGTCGGCATGTCGGTCGGCTACACGGTTGACGATAACCTCCCTACTTCAGTGTGATTTCGATTTGAGCTCGTGGACGTCGCGGACCGAAACCACACAAATGACTCCGACACTTTTCAGTTGCTTTTCAGTTTCAAAAAGTTTGCGTTTATTTTGCACAAATGTTTGTATGATCTGCGAATATTTGTCTCGGGTCTGGGTGTTTTTCTATGTATAATATGTATGTATAATACCTATAATCTATACTAATATTATAAAGAGGAAAGATTTGATTGTTTGATTGAGTGCCCGAAATTATTTCAGAAACTTGTCAGGCAATCTAAAAGGTTTTAAAGAAAACAATCAAGATAATTACCTTTAACTTTATTCTTTTTATTTCTAAAAAACCAACATTTAAAATTACATACAGTAATTATATGAGGCATTTTTAAAACTAAAAATTAAACAAAATTAATCGATCGAGCGAGCGAAGCGAGCGAAGATCTTAGTGGCAAGTTAGGCGATTTTGCTTTGTATGTTTGTATGTTTGTATATTTGTATGTTTCATTTTTATGTTCTCGCATAACTATCGAACCGCTTATCCAATCTGTATGAAACTTGATAGGTCAATAGGTTGTGCTATGGAAATTTGCTGTGGAGCGTATGAGCGTAATCGATGAAGGGGTTGTAAAGATATGGGGTTCCCAAGGGGGTAAATTTTTTTCAAAGTTACCCAAATATATTGAGTGGGGTGTCATATGAAAGTACTCAATTTATACATTCCAAAATGGTTTTCAGTTTTCTTTTAGGTTCTATAGTTTTTGAAATACAGAGAAAAATAAAAATGATGAAAACCAATTAACGGATGTATGGAGAGAGCTCCCGTTTCATAGAGTTTCGATGTATTCGTAGGTCTGGTTAACAGACAAAGAGTGTGGCATCGTTGTGGTTTGGTTTGCAATGATTTTAGTTGCTTGTAGTAGAGGGGAGGGGAGGGGGGAGGGGGGGAGGTGGGGAGGGGAGGGGAGGGGGAGGGGTGGGGGGGAGGGGAGGGGAGGGGGAGGGAGAGGGGAGGGGAGGGGGGAGGGGGAGAGGGAGGGGGAGAGGGAGAGGTAGGGGGGGAGGGGTGGGGGGAGGGAATTGATTTTCTCATACATTTTGTATTGAACTGCTATTTTAATAATTTCTCGAACTAAGAGGCCTTCCCTGAGGCGCGGTACGAAGTTCGCGGGGTCATCTATTGAATATAAACACGACACGACTTAATGTATTGCATGCATGCCTATAATCTTTTCCATACTGAGGTAGTGCATTAGATATCATTGTGTGGTAAACACTAGAAGGAGCACTTAACGTAGGTATAGGGGTAGTCAGAAACAAGTCCAAATCTAGGCTATCAACACAACGGTGCGCGAGATCTCAGTTCGGGGCGAACTACTAGTGTGTTTTGGTTCCTTAGTCTAATCTAAATTTTAAAGTATCAAAATGTCTAGGGTATCCAAATGTCTAATTTTAAATGTTTTAAATCAACAACACAAGTTACCTATATTTCCTTTGCATTTTATAAAAATCAGTATTCAGGATTCAAGTTATACCTCATTTCCTTTTTATTGTTTAAAAATCAACATTGTTAATTTATTTATTTCTTAAGCAACATTACTTTTAAAATGTCACCTGCCGGAACCTCAGCATAAGAGACTTCAGTTTCAGTACTATAAGGAGGAGGTGATTGGACTTGGTCAGGAGAGTGTGAAGTGTGCGAATGTGGTGGATGAGTCAATGATGAGCGAGGATCATGGTGTGTATGAGAGGAAGAAGGGGGTGACTGAACGGTAACATTGTAATATGATGAGGAATTATCAGATGAAGAGCGACGTGATTGTGAATTCTGGGCTGAGACAGGTACAAAGTGATAATTATTGTGTTGAGCAAAGTTGTTTAATGAGTGATGTCTTCCAGATGGAATTTCTATTTTTGTATCAAAGGTCAAACTATCAGTCTTAGCGAGAAAAATGATCTCGCTAATGAGTTTCTCAGCGAGATCTCGCTGCTGACCGGAGGATATTTCTTCTATTTTCTTTCCCACATACACTCCGAATGGATTCAATTCCGGTTTGGTGTCGGTCTTTAATAATTCCTGTGAAGTATCTATTGATTTATCTTTTTTTAATTCTAGGTTGCGTTTATTTGTCAATTGCTTTCTTTTCGTCCTGTTTATTTGTGGTTCCTGAAACAAATGTATAAAAGTATGCTTATGCTATGTATGAGTCATGTTGCAATAAATTTTAAAATATTTTAAAGGTACATACTAGGTTGGTACACAAAATTACGTCTTTGTCTTTACTCATGAGCGGATCGACTTCAGATATGTTCTCTTCATTTTTATCTAGGAAGCTCATTAATTTAAAATACCAAAGACTTGGTTTGTGGACATCGCTGGCGTCCGAATCGGTACTGTTTTTGGATTTCTTCACCTAAAAATATATTAAAATATTTATTATATAGCGTAAACTCTATATAGCGAAACAACAAACTCTTTGAAACGTAGAAATTACTAGAATTGTAAGGTTTACATGTAATTAGTAACCCATTTAATCAAACTCTCTAGTTTATAATATTACTAGATTAGATGTCGCCTGCGGCTTCGCTCGCGTGGGAACCCGTTATCGCGAAAATTGGTTTTTTTCCAAGATAAAAAGAAGCTTATGTCCTTCTTCAGGGTTCAAACTATATCCATAAAGCCTAAACAGACAGAGTTACTTTCGCATTTAATTCTATAATTTTAGTAAAGATTTGTAAGCATACTAGTAATGATAATCTAGAATTCTAGACACTAATATTATAATGAGGAAACCTTTGTTTCTTTACTATGGATAGGTAAGCTAATTGCGGTACCATAAAGGTAGACGTAATTCGTTAATCTTTCTAACATAGTACCTACATACAATCGGAGTGGTGGCGATTACCCAGCGTTCGTGAATTCCTCATCTTCTAGTACGAGAGCCGACCGCAAAAAACCAACGTCACTTGATACTAAGATAAGCTCCATGGCACACGCTCAAAAAAGTGGTGCTAAGCTTGGATCAATTAGTCAAAAGGCTCCGATTTGGCCGGAAGCACAAAAAAAGGGGCTACTTCCGGTGAAAAAAAACGTGTCAATTTACGTCATTTGATACTAATGGCAGACTTATGGCAGCAGTTACTAATTTATATGCAGTGACAGATAAATCTAGTCTGCCAGTTCCTGTATGGCCGGAAGTACTTGGCAGACTGTCTCAAAGCTGACGATTCGGACCCCTAATTTACGTCATCTGATACTAAGTTGAAAATAGTGGCAGATGTTAGATATCAACCCTACGTTTCAGTATAAATTAGTCTGCCAAGGCTATTTTGGCCGGAACATATTCAAAATGTCAATTTAGTGATGATACTAAGAAGAAAAATTTTCGATTTTTTCTGGTTTATCAATGTTTAGACATTAGAATGAAATAATATTATGTATTTATTCATGTTAATATTATTATTATAACCTACTAGAAGCTGCCCGTGGCTTTGCTCACGTGGTACCCAGATAAAAAGTAGCCTATGTCACTCTCTAGCCCTCCAACTATCTCCACACAAAAAATCACGTCAATCCGTTGCTCTGTTTTGACGTGAAAGCAGGACAAATAAACAAACAAATAAACACACTTTCACATTTATAATATGGGTAGTAGACATGTGCGCCGCGCTGAAAATTGTCGGCGGCGGCGCGCTGCAGTTTTTCGTCCAGTGGCGGCGCGGCGCCGGCGGCGTGGCTTTTTTTTGAAATAAAAATACACTAATAAAATCGATCTCTAAAGTTTCACTACAACACAAATGACTAGGTACTTACGGATAATTATTATGTTAACAAATCGCGAAAGTTTAACAAGTTATAGGTACATACATAAAATCACGCCTCTTTCCCACAGGGGTAGGCAGAGACCCCGAACTTCCACTTGCTACGATCCTGACACACCTCTTTCGCCTCATTCACTTATACTTATAGGTACTTACTGTTCAATAATACTCTAATCATAATCCATGATATCCAGCCTAGACCTTTTACAACAACTTTACGATAAGCTGGGATCGTCTGAAGGGCAGAAGCTCGTCTACAAGGTAGCACGTTTAAGGGTCAAAGCGGCATAGGCTTAGACATTTCTAGGATGAAAGGTCTAAGGGCACTGGATATTTCCAAGTGCCCCTGTGTAAAAGACCCCCGTGGAAATCTATTAAATATGTAATACCTTGCGGTGAAAGAGAGATGGCGTTCGTACTTTCACGACCTGCTGAACAAGCAGCATAGAGAGGTATAGCCACCGGACCTCCCAATCAAGGACTAGTACTGCCAAAAACGCCTGAAGAAGTAGAAAAAGCTCTTCGCCGCATGAAAAATCGGAAGCCGTTAGAATCGATCCCCATCGAGTCCCCATCGAGGCCTGGAAGGCAATGGGCCCTCGTGGTGTGGTGTGGGCATCTTAACAAATCTTTACAACCGCATGGAAGTAGATGTTTGTGATTGATTGATTGACATAATGCACACTGGAGGGATCCCTCGCCAGAGAAGACTAAGTGCTATCACTCCGGTTTTCAAAGGCAAGGGATCTATCAAAAGTGTGACAGCTACCGCGGTATAAAGATCATGTCCCACACCATGAAACTCTTTGAGCGGATAGGATACTCTCGGATCCGACTAGAGCATAGATTCTCAACCTTATTTTCCCCACCGCCCACTTTGAAAATATTTTTTTTTCTAGCGCCCCCCTATCTTACCTACTTTTTATTTTACTTACCATTTGTCGCGAATTTTAAACACTTTTTTGGAGCACAGTGGCTATTACTTCTTTAACTGCTGTTAAAATTAAATCTTCCCCAACAGTATGTAGTTTTCCTGTTTTAATTTTAACTTTAGGTACTTTAGTGATAGTGATTAGGGTATGGTCGTCACACTTTTCTGGTCAAGGGCCGCATAGGACATTGTGAGGTATCACTGCGGGCCGCACATTCTTGAATTATTTAGTTGACGATTTTTCGAAATTCCTAAAGGGGTTAAAATCCTAGTAGGTACTAACGAACTTAAAACTTATCATAAGTTTACGGAGCTCGAAGACTCACTGCTTATCAGTTCCTATTCTGCGGTCTGACATAACTCACTTTGCTCGCAATATAACTATAGCTACTCATGAAGTTAAAATGCGAGCGAATTGAGCTTCAAACCAAGCGAGCGAAGCGAGCCGACGTTTTGCAAGTCAAATACAATATGTGACACTTGATTTTTTTTTTCAGTTTTTAAAGAAAAGCTAGCTTATCGGTTCATATTCTGTGGTTAGACTTTACTCACTTTACTCGCAATATACCTTACTTATGAAGTGAAAGGCGAGCGAAGCGAGCCCAATTTTTTAACACAAATGCAACATTGTGATTGTGACACTTGATTTTGTTTGCGGTGATCAAAAAAAAAAACTCGCTGCTTATCGGTTCTTATTCTGTGGTTAGACTTTACTCACTTTACACACAATATATCTCACCCATGGAGTTAAATGCGAGCGAAGCGAGCCGAATTTTTTAAGACAAATGCAACATTGTGACACTTGATTTTGTTTGCGGTGATCAAAGAAAAAAAATTGCTGCTTATCGGTTTAAATTCTGTGGTTAGGCTTAACTCACTTTATTCACAATATACCTTATTTATAAAGTTAAATGCGAGCGCAGCGAGCCAAATTTTTTAAGACAAATGTAACATGTGACACTTTATTTTGTTTGCGGTGCTCATAGATAGGCTCGCTGCTTGTCGGTTTCTATTCTGTGGTCAGACATAACTCACTTTGCTCGTATTATACCTACTCTTGAAGCTAGATGCGAGACAAGCGAGCTCCAAACCAAGCAAACAAAGTGACCTTCCCTATCTCGAAGTTTTATAATCAATTATAATTATTATTGTAGCAACGTAGGTAGTATCATTCATCATCATCATTTCCTTGCCCTTTTCCAACTAGGTTGGGTCGGCACAACATTTTCTCTAACGTGGTAACATGGTCATTATCTATCATCATTATCTATTATCTATCACAGAATCAGAATCAGAATCAGAATGTATTTATTTGCTAGGTACCTACATATCACACTTATCACATATCACACTTTCATGACCACTGGATTAGGGTGTTTTTTTTGCCATTTTAGACTACATTATCGCCCCCTCTGCTTCATCTCAACGCCCCCCAATTTTCTCTGGGTCTTCTACTGCCCCCCTGAAAGTCTCAAACGCCCACAAGGGGGCGTTATCGCCCACGTTGAGAACCTATGGACTAGAGTGTGCGGTCTCGGAGTGTCAATATGGTTTTCGCCTTGGCCACGGAACCATAGATCCAGTCTTTGCCCTACGGACCGTCATGGAGAAATACAGGACGAAGAATACACCTCTATATTTCCTGTTTTTGAACATGGAGAAGACCTTCAACTGTGTTCCTCGTGCGATGATCTAGTGGGCATTACGGTCCAAAGGTGTACCAGAGGTTTATATTGACACCATCCGAGACATGAACCTACCATGATTCCGATTCTGTGGTTAGGACCGCTGTTGGTGACACCAAACCCTTCCCCATCACTGTTGGAGTACACCAGGGAACCGTCCTTAGCCCATTCTTGTTCAGCGGGATATTAGACGTAGTGTCGGACAGTATCAGGGGCAGACATGAGAGGCTTGGTTACTCATGTATGCTGACGATATCGCGCTGGCAGATGCGGACAGGGGACTTCTGGTAAGACGTGTGAATGCGTGAAAGGAATCGCTTGAGAACGGTGGTCTGAAACTCAACGTGGCGTGGCGAAGACCGAGTACTTGGCTTGCAATAAAGCAGATCCCACATCCGTACGCTTAGAAGAAGACATGGTCGAGCGCACGAATCAGTTAAAATATTCTATTCTGTATCTGTGACCCCAAGATGCCAGTTAAGTTGAAAGGATATGGCAGTGAAGCGTGGTCGGTACTTGAGCAGCACAAGCAAGAACTGCTGGTCACTGAGATGAATATGCCGCGCTGGATGTGTAGGGTTACGCGGAAGGACAGCGTCAGGAACTATCGCATTCGTGGCAGCCTCCATGTTCGTGATATAGCAGATAAATTGCAGGACTGCCGCCTACATTGGCACGGACACGTCTTACGGAAACCGGCAAGCTACGTGGGGAACAAATGCTCAGCTATGTTGGCTCCGCCAGGCCCCGGTAGAAGGGGTGGACCCAAGAAGTGCTGGCTTGACTTCGTAGTGGATGACATGCGTGGCCTCGATGGAGACTCGATGGGGATCGATTCTGACGGCTTCCGATTTTTCATGCGGCGAAGAGCTTTTTCTACTTCTTCAGGCGTTTTTGGCAATACTAGTCCTTGATTTAAAGGGAGGTCCGGTGGCGATACCTCTCTATGCTACTTGTTCAGCAGGTCGTGGAAGTACGAAAACCATCTCTCTTTCACCGCAAGGTCCTCGCATACTCAATAGATTTCCCCGGGGGTCTTTTACACAGGGGCACTTGGAAATATCCAGTGCCCTTAGACCTTTCATCCTAGAAATGTCTAAGCCTATGCCGCTTTGACCCTTAAACGTGCTACCTTGTAGACGAGCCTCTGCCCTTCAGACGATCCCAGCTTATCGTAAAGTTGTTGTAAGAGATCTAGTCTTGATATCATGGATTATGATTAGAGTATTATTGAACAGTAAGTACCTATAAGTATAAGTGAATGAGGCGAAAGAGGTGTGTCAGGATCGTAGCAAGTGGAAGTTCGGGGTCTCTGCCTACCCCTGTGGGAAAGAGGCGTGATTTTATGTATGTACCTATAACTTGTTAAACTTTCGCGATTTGTTAACATAATAATTATCCGTAAGTACCTAGTCATTTGTGTTGTAGTGAAACTTTAGAGATCGATTTTATTAGTGTATTTTTATTTCAAAAAAAAGCCACGCCGCCGGCGCCGCGCCGCCACCGGACGAAAAACTGCAGCGCGCCGCCGCCGACAATTTTCAGCGCGGCGCACATGTCTACTACCCATATTATAAATGTGAAAGTGTGTTTATTTGTTTGTTTATTTGTCCTGCTTTCACGTCAAAACAGAGCAACGGATTGACGTGATTTTTTGTGTGGAGATAGTTGGAGGGCTAGAGAGTGACATAGGCTACTTTTTATCTGGGTACCACGTGAGCAAAGCCACGGGCAGCTTCTAGTAGGTTATAATAATAATATTAACATGAATAAATACATAATATTATTTCATTCTAATGTCTAAACATTGATAAACCAGAAAAAATCGAAAATTTTTCTTCTTAGTATCATCACTAAATTGACATTTTGAATATGTTCCGGCCAAAATAGCCTTGGCAGACTAATTTATACTGAAACGTAGGGTTGATATCTAACATCTGCCACTATTTTCAACTTCATCAGATGACGTAAATTAGGGGTCCGAATCGTCAGCTTTGAGACAGTCTGCCAAGTACTTCCGGCCATACAGGAACTGGCAGACTAGATTTATCTGTCACTGCATATAAATTAGTAACTGCTGCCATAAGTCTGCCATTAGTATCAAATGACGTAAATTGACACGTTTTTTTTCACCGGAAGTAGCCCCTTTTTTTGTGCTTCCGGCCAAATCGGAGCCTTTTGACTAATTGATCCAAGCTTAGCACCACTTTTTTGAGCGTGTGCCATGGAGCTTATCTTAGTATCAAGTGACGTTGGTTTTTTGCGGTCGGCTCTCGTACTATTCCCCTAATCTCTGAAACTACTGAACCGGTTTAGTCAATAATGAGCAAATAGTCTACTTTTTTTATTATATCCATATATAACAGCCTGTTAGATATGTGTTAAAATAGAAAAAATATATACCTATGTACTTATAATATTTTTATTACAAAAAAACCTGGGGGAAGATGAAAAGGTGGCAGGGAAATCTCAATAATGTCTTTGGTCTCAAAAAAGTATTTGCTGTAATTTCTCATTTGACAATTTCATTCTAATTCAAGTTTGAGTTAGGTAAGTTAGGTACCTTACCTAGGTACTTTTAGGGGTGATTGATAGGTAATGATAACTTAAGTACCTACCTATATTTAAGGTGACTTTGGTTACCTACCTACTTAAAAACTAGCCAACCAACTATAATAATAAATAACAAATTACTTTACCTTGTTAACTTCTCTCCGGTACGACGTTTTTAAATTGTCTATCTTTTTTCTTACAGAAGCTTCGTTGACGCTGCTATCGAATTCTTTGTATCTTTCCACCAACACCTCCCATGCCATTTTCCTTTGATATGTATTTTTATAAGAATTCGATGACACGTCCCAAAGACATGGAAAGTCTCTATAAAGTTCTATCAAATCTGCTATTAAAACGCGCTCTTTTTCTTTTAAGTCCATTTTGTTAAGCACAGAGCATGCGCACACACGCCGGCTGTCGCAGCGCAACTGTCTTGCGTTGGTTGGAAACAAGGTCATTGAAAGTCATGTCGAACAACAGCGGTCTACAGTAGGGCCAACGGATCTAGGCATTCGTGAAGTTAGGCTTTTCGCTGCGCAGTAGAATATTTTGTAACGGCCAACTTCACGAATGCCGAGATCGGTTGGCCCAAGTGTAGTCTACACCACTTTTCGACCGGCTTTCAACCGAGTAGTCCCTGCTTCATTCCGACTATATGGCTTGTTTCACTCTTCAGCGTGTCACCGGTCGCGTCCGCGAGTTGGCCATTCACAGCACATTTCTCTGTGCTGTGAATGGTCAAAATTAATTTATCTGTGCTGTAAATGGTCAACTCGCGGACGTGACCGGTGACACGCTGAGGAGTGAAACAAGCCTAAGCGCGTTACACGTGCGCTCCTAACGGTAGCACGGTTGAACGAACGTGCGTTAGCATCATGCGTATTTACGCTTTGAATAAAATTCACTTGCCATGTGAACTAGCTCTTAATAATTTCATTTATCTAACAGTAACTATGTTTTGTTCCAGAAAATGATAATGTCACATGCTGCAGTATGAAAAGAAACGGCAGGTACTTACTTACAAATTATTTATTATTATCTTTATAGTAAAAATGATTAGTTTGTTGATTTGGAGCTAGTCTTAGGCATAAGTTTGTAAAAATAGTTTTGGGCAAGACCTGTGTATTTCAGGAATTCAAGGTTCAGTAATAAAGTACTTATCATACAAAAACTGATGACTATTGTAATACTGTAATAAAAAATACTCGCAAAAACAAAGTAACTGTTGGTTCAATAACATTCTCAAGCGCAAAGAGTACGTTAACGTTTTTAAACAGCTGCTTACAGTCGATACATCTGTCCTTTATTCGACCCTGCTTCAAACAGGGGTGACGTCACACAATGGCCGACGTGACGCCATGTTGAATTCACGCCATTCTTTTTTTCTACATACCAAAATAGACCGTATCTTTATATATTAAGAGAGCATTTCGATAAATTGCAGCAGCTTTGTCTGATAAACATGTTTCTGACTCAAGCAAATTTTAGTAGCTGATATTACTCATGTCTCTTCTCATGTTCGTACTTGATTCATTAATATTATTTGTATATTTGTCTTTAAATTTCCATAGTATTAGATGACAAAGCGTTGTGTCTTGGATGGAAAATACCCTTACGTAGGTATAGGTGCCTATTCTTGACAATGCCAATTACCAAGGACTTTCCAATTACAGATAAATGGATTACCTACCTACTTATGAAATCGGTAGGTAGGTAGTTCTCGGAATTTAGTTAAAATTCTACCAACCTCACAAAAGCAGGTATCGAAGCTTATAACAATAGAAGGAAGTTATTCCTTTGTTTAGACTGGCTGGAGGGCTGGAGTATCTGCTTTGGTTTGCTTTAGAATAAATCCTTAATCTAAACTTAAGCACCCTAGTAATTATTTCAAATTAACAAAAGAGCTTTAACATTCCTGGAAATATTATACTTCTGCGAAATTAGTCAACTCAAAACAAAGTCTTTAGAAAAGTCATAGGTATTTGTCAATAGCATCCGATCAAAACATAAGCGTTAAAGTACCTACTAATTAAAGAAGGTAAGTAGGTAAGTACTTACCTAGGTAGTAAAATAAGATAAGAAAGTTTTTACCCATAACCACAGATTATCCATAACTTACATAAGTCGGCGAAATGTTGTATTTTAATAGAGAACTGATTCATATGATGTTTAAAAAAATAGACCTCGTTCATGGTCATACTTTTGCGTGAATATTGTCATGAAAACGCATGACATCATGCTTTCTTGCATCATCATCATTTACTAAATCATAGTATTGCATTAGTTTTTATTGCAAAGCACTTAGGTATAGGTTTGGTTGGACTTGTTTCTGACACCCATTAAGCGTCTACTAAATTGAGTAGGTATCTGAGATGTCTACAGTAAATATGATTATTGTTGCATGAGTTTCGTAGGTAAGTATAGAAATCTCATCTGTCATCTTTTCTTTAGTATTACCTATCTTTAAAATAAACTAGTCAAATGACACATTAAAATAAAAACAGAGAAATGAATCTGAAAACTATAGTAGAAAAATTAGGTAGGTACCTAAGTAAATGTAATTTAGATAAGTACCTACTCTAAGAAATACGAGTATTAACCTAATTCTCACGGTGTCGACAACATCCACGACTTACAATAAAAACTAGTTCGGGACAAGGACAAGTATATGTCGACCCTTCACATTCAGGTATGAGAACCCTTCGCCCTTCTACAAAAATACATTTTCAATGCTATGCTGTCCCTAAATTCCCACGTGGCAAAGACAAAGAATAAGAAGCTTCTCGAACATTGCCCTTTGAAGGTTACAGGATCCTTGCGTTCTATTGAATGTCACGCCACTACCCACGTCGCGTCGTTGGCCTATGCGAAACCGTTATTTTACCTGCTCTGTGAACTACGAAATAATACAAAATCATGAAATAAGTCTTTAGTCAGGCATGTCTCCATCTCTTTTAGTTTTTCGATACTTTAAAATTTAAATATAGGTATGTACAGTCAGCGTCATCAATCGGTATCCCCCTATTGATTTTAACAAGGACCCTTTTCATTTCAACTTTGGATTTCAGTCGGATTTGCTAGTATACTTATGGATATCTAATTTCGCTCGAGTTCCTATACTAGCAAATCCGACTGAAATCCAAAGTTGAAATGAAAAGGGTCCTTGTTAAAATCAATAGGGGGATACCGATTGATGACGCTGACTGTACCTATGAAAAAATTCCTTCTTTGTCTAAGTATATAATGATCTGGAATCTTCGAGTAGACTTTTGATCGATTTTTCAGCGTAGTCAAAGAATTATTATCTGTTGTGTTTTTATCCCTCGAAGTCTGAACTGCATCAACGCCTTAATTTTTTTCCGACCAGTCCGACCAAAGAAAAAGTCAGTACCTAAGTAGGTACAAAAATGGCTTAAATGTGGAAATATTGGCGTGAAAATCTGTACATTAATCTGTACATTAGGTACTTATAAAAACTACCCTGGGGGTGGGTAAGGTAATAGAAACCTTGACGGAACTTTAGAGGATGTCTCATCGTGCATTTGTTCCCGCTCTCCGCAAAAACAATTGGACAGAATTTAATGAAAGGTAACGGTGCTAGTTTTTATCCCGTACCTACCACTATTTTTTTATGGGATTTCACGCGGACAAGGTGCTGGCGCCTGGGCCCTGGCTGGCGCAGCTAGTACCTACTATGTCGGTGAAATTGCTGTAGTTCGTATCTAGATACTTATGATTTGATTTACGTACCTATACTGGTACAATGAAATCTAGCGCAATTGTTTGTAATGCCAACACAAACGTGTTTCGATAAACGTACTTACTGATAAGATAAACAGCTTTTAACTGCGCAAATGCTACTATTCAAATAGGTGATAGATAACTTAGCCTTTTTAAGTCTTCCTAATATACTACTACTACTAGCATTTTGCTTGTATTAAGAATGCTTTGTTCTTATTATTACTTAATGTAGGTAAGTTAAAAATATTATACCTACATAAATGACTATAAGTCTATGTTGGTACTAAGAGCTAAAATGTAGTAGGTAGGTAAGTACTTACCACAGAAGTAGGAAAATTCTGTGGTAAGTACTTACCTATGTATTGCAGATTTCTCAAGATTATGGTGTAGGTCAGATAGACTGATGCTAAATGTATTTATTTTGGATGAGGCTAAATTATTTATTATGCTTTGACGATGGTAGGTATTCACTTATTCAGGTATACAATACAGCGTAGGTAAGTTGTTGTCTTTGCTGTATTTATTTGTGAACTAAAATACCTACTACTTACATTTTTAGAAGAAAAAACTGGTTTTTTTTTAAGTGGCTTAGATAATTAGATGTCTTTTATCCGGCTATTTTCTGCACATAGGTAATTTTTAAATCTTATAAGTACCTAGCTGATGAAAAAAAAACTGTAGGTGAAATCAAGTTAAGAAATATTCCAACCATTCCTACGTAATTGGAAATTTCTCGTTGCGGGGCCGTCCAACGATCGATACCCCTGTCGCATGACCCCGCGCGTCTCCCCCCCCCCCCCCTTCGGCTGCCCCCTCCATCCTTCCCTCCCGCGAGCTACATCTCCCCTCGGCCTTCGCTTCGTACCAACATCCGCGAATGTTACTACCCAACCTACCTAGTACAACGAGATTAATAACTAGAGTCGCAACGTCATCCTCAACATTTGAGAAAAGCGTAGCCACCTATGAGTTTTAAAGACGTAGCTTTGAAACGGATAGATATTATGTCAATCTGTACAATTAATCTATGTTTGTCTCATTTCTTCTACCGTCAAACTAATTACGTTGGAAAGAGACAAGACATCGTCGTCGGGAAAATAGCCAGAGTTACCAACGACAAACATTTTTCCCAAAATTAATGATGTATGCGTAATGAATGATATAAATATCATTCAATAAATTTATTGAGTCAATTTTGAACTATAAAAGATTGTTTATTGAAACTTTCAATATTTTAAAGATTTAAGATATTTACAAGGATTATGTAGGTACATAGTATAGGAAGAAATAAAATGTGCGTAGGTTAACGTGAATAATGTTATTTCTCAAACCTATTTAGCTAGGTATTGCACAAAATGGAATCACATTATTTAGATTAAGCTTAAAACATTCATCTTCAAGTTCAATCAATAGTTATTAGCGCAACAAGAAAGCAAAATTTATTTTTGATTTGTACAACAATCACGTTTAAAATTTTAACAGATTAATTTAATGTTTAGTTACTATAGTGTTTCCTAACGCACCAAAAATTACAATTTGCGACATTCGAAATTCAAAACTTTGCTTACCCAGTAAGCAAAATGTGATTTTGCACTCTGGCTTCTCGTAGCTAACGATTTTTTTTTTATCAATAAATTAAATCAAGTAGCAACTAAAATCATTGCAAACCAAACCACAACGATGCCACTCTCTTTCTAAGACCGACCAGTCAATGAGCTACGAAGACATCGAAACTCTATGAAACGGGAGCTCTTGCAGCTCTGGTTTCGTAGTTTTTGTTCTTTGGTCGTATTTCAAAAACTATACATCCTAGAGTAAAAATAAAAACTAGTTTGGAATGTACAAAATAAGCCCTTTCTTATGATACCCCACTCAATATATTTGTGTAACTTTCATTATTTTTTACCCACTTGGGAACCCAATATCTTCACAACCCCTTCATCGATTAAGCTCATATGCTTCACCGTAAATTTCCTTACCACAACCTATTGACCTACCAAGTTTCATGCAGATTGGATGAACTGTTCGACAGTTATGCGCGAACAACAATTCGTGAAACATACAAACATACAAAGCAAAATCGCCCAACTTACCACTAAGATCTTCGCTCGCTCGATCGATGACAATGACAGTTAAAATTTTCATTACCGTGTATGATAGGTATGTCGATCTGTACCAGGGTATTATGTGAAAGGCACTTTCAAAATTCTGAATGGTATCTTGGATTTATAAACTAACTTGTACTACCTATTAGATCGTTGTTTAACTATTTTATATAATAATCGATCTATTTATGTTCGTACATGCAGCACAACACTATTTCACACAATGTGTTAGTAAAACCATAAAAATATTTTTTTATTTCAAAATTTAATACCTACGGTTATTGTTAATAAAAATTAAAAAGTGGTGATATATTAAGATAAAACTCTGGACATACACGTGAATGTGTTACTTTTACCGGTCAGTAAGTGTAAACCAAACAGATTATAATAATAATTTAGACTGACAGGAACTGCATGCATTCGTCATTCAAAAATTTCCCAACAATTGGGGAAAATCAAAATCGTTTTCGCTGGTAGCACTGGTGACAAAAACGATGTTCGATAGTATTTATTCCGTCTCGATAAGTTTTTTTGGATAATTTGAAGGGAATTGAACAAACTTACTTGTGAAAAGTCACACCACTTAGTTTGTTTATCTTTTGAGAGCGTGATGTGCAACTTTTGACTACACATTTTCCCATTTTGGTTGTTTTTTTATCCTAGCAATTGAGAGTAGTTGTGTGCTGTGTATCAAGCTGACAACTGAAGTCAGATAAGGCTGTGGCCCGATGCGATGTGGCAGCGAGTCGGCACCGTCACTGCGGATCTAGTCCTATAGTAAATCATTGACCTAGTACATTTTAAAACTCTTCTTTTGAATTGGATGATAATCAGTAACGAAAGACCTACAGTGAATATTTAGCAATCCCATCAGTTAGCAAGTTAGCAAGCAATGTTACTACTGAACACATTCAGCACAATACTTGTTTACGAAGTAAAATGTTATAAGAACGTGATAAAATTCGAAGTAATTGGAAATACCGAACACATTCTGGTTCTAAAATAAGATTCCGTCTATGGTATATTTCTAAATCAGACCATGCTGAGCAAACAGGCGAGAACAAAAGTGCTCAAAGCAGTTTAGAAAAATCTAAATAATTTTGCAATGCCTACCTTGAATCTTGATTGATTGTGTAGGTATCTAGGATTATCAATATAACAGTAATTTCCCGAAAATGTATTTCAATAAACTATACAAACAGAAACAAGCGTTACGACGATTATCTTTTGCAGTTATTTCTTGCATATAAAAGACTTCAACGCGCATGTAGTAAAATGCGTTAAAAAATATGCGTATAATCTTTGAGATCAAAATATCTTGTAACTATCATTAAGTACCTATTATTGAAACCAAGACAAGAAATAAAAACGCTTTAAACATCTTATAGCAAAATCAAACATTTAGGTACCTACCTACCTACCTTGGTGACATACCTAGGTACCTAATTCATAAATGTCGCAAGCATTATACCTAATGCAAGTTGGGTTTTATGTTATAATAATTTATTTGCAAAATTAATAATTGATTTATTGTGCAAGTACTTAATACAAAACTATGTAATTCTTGAACACTTATGATGCTGATAGTCCATTATGCGGAACAACGTATTGATCCATTTAGTTCGTTTATTTTCGGAACGCTTCGGCTCTGTCGACCAATGAGACGCTTTCATGTGGCAGCCATTTTGAATCAAACTACGCAGCGGCGGATGCCCCTCGGCACTCGATAGCGTCGGGTATAAATAGGGGACCATGACGTCATGTGCCCTCATTACCAACCCGACATGGTGAAACGTGGACGTGACTGTGTGTGAAGTGCTGCAAAAATCTACAGTGAACTTGTGCCTGGTTGGATACAGGTGTGTAACCTCAACACATTTTTTTCTGCTCTGCCCTAATATTAACCATGGGCTACAGTACTAAAGAAAAATCCATCGTTGATTTTTGCGAAAGTAAAACCGAATCCCTCTCTAACTGGGTTCGCCAAGTTAAAAGTAAATCAATAAGCGTCAAGACAAAGAGGAAACGCGATTTGAGAATAATCGCCATTTTGAGCAACTCTCTGACTCGTGCAGAGAGCGAACTAGTATCGAAACAAAGAGAACGTGCCAGAAAGTGGGCGCAAATGCAAGCAGATCTCGGACTAAGCAAAAAAGAAGAAGAGCTCGCCAGACAACAACGGGAAAAGATCGATAACATATGGAAGAATGATCTCAGTGGCCTAGATAGTTTTTTCAAAGAATTAGACAATGTAAAGCCAATGCAAATAGCTCACTAGTAGGAAATTAGGACAGGAAACTGTTTTTGTATCTGTGATATTATGTAGGATGTTTTTAAATTACAGTCCCATTGCGTTTCGCGTGGGTCTGCATCCGACGGCCGCCATCTTGGTCGCCGCTGGGGCTTCGTGGATCCGGTCATGGGTTTGTAACGGTATCGTGCATTTTTAGTTTTTTTAGTTCAATTTTTTAGTAAAAAGTAATGTAAATGTTTCAATTTCTTCTATCACGATAGGTTAAATTGGAATTTTGATTTTATTCATATTGAATAAGAAAATTGTAACATATGTTTAAGTATGAAAATAAAAGAATATTATATAAAAATCTTGTCGTCCCCTGATTTACTTATCTGTATCTTCACCACAAACCTAAATGTATTATTCCATGAGTCATCGCATCATCGCACTTCGGGGACAATGGTCGGAGGACAGCTACTGCGCAGTCGGTTCGAGAATATGCGTCATCTCGGGCGGGGCTGCGTCACAGCTGCGCATGCTCTCAGCACACGGCACTCCCGCCTCGGAGCTCACGAGCTCACGTGACCGAGCACTCAATCGTCAGCCCACTAGGTAAACGTTAGGTGATTGCGTCATGATTTCAATGATTAGTTAGAGTCATCTAGTGTCTGCTATTCGGCCCCTCAGGGGGCCTTGTCGTGTAACAATGCCTTTAGCCCAGAGTTCTGCCGCGCCACGCCCTAAGCCAGGACGAACAATGCCCTCGCTCACCGGGTGCCTCCCGACGCCGCTTGGCTCCGCTGTCGGCTGCCAGATCACATCCGAGCAGCTGCTCTGCAGCGACGAACCTTTCTCAACGTAAGCGCGTAGCAAAAATGTTCGATTCGGTGAGTCATTTGTTTGCGCGACAATGCTCATAAGTACATAGAGCATATTTCCATAACATTTAATCAGTAGGGCCCTGTTTGTCATTAACATTTCCCCCAGACAGGCAAAAGTATTGTTCGCATGTATGCGATGGAGATCTGGTTAGCCGAGAGCGAGAGGGGAGGGGACGAGCGAGTGGTGACGTTGCACCGCGCTCCGTTGCGTCGGCGTCGGCCGCCCGACGGTACCTTGCTTCGTGGCACCAACACTTTCACTTTTAGGTAACAAACAGCCAGGTCGTTGTAATTTCATATTTCACAATTCACTGAGAACGTTATAAAGGCTACGAACATGAAGGAAGTCGGCAGACAGAGAAGCGCATTGAACGTGACGCGTAGGCAAACAATTGAAATCCTTGAAGCAAAAATTATGTAGACGGAAATGAATAGCGACAAATACTTCCTATGAATGTGGGCTGATGAAACTTGGACTGAAAGCTAAACGACCTCGATAATCTGAACCTGATACCACCTGATACTAAACAAGATACCTAATAGGAAACTGAACTGAGAGATAATAGGGTCTGGCGTGTAACGGTGTTTGTTACGGTGAGTTGGTTTTTATAACATGACTTTGTCAAATTTAAGTCGATGCATAGGTAACGGGATAAAACCTCGGAGGGGACGGTGACGTCGTCCTTACCACAGAACACTAAGGTCCTTATTGATGCCTTTTCACCTGCGCTTTTTCCCGTCCCGGGGAAAAAACGTCAAAAACGGAAGACACATCAATAAGGACCTTAGTGTTCTGTGATAAGGACGACGTCTCCGTCCCGTCCGAGGTTTTATTCCGTTACGTATGCAGCGACCTTTAGAAATATTTAAATACTTATAGCATACCAGGAAATTAACGTTAAACTGTATACTTGGACCTGTAACTTGAATAAGTATAGGAGAAAACTATTAGAAGGATAGGACTTGTAGCAATTTCTTTAGGATGCTTCGAAAATTTCTGATTATTCTGAAAATCTTCCAGTTACCTATGGAGCGGAACGAGTTGTGCACAAACTTCACGCTTACGAACTATGAACCTCTGAACAAAAGGTGGCTCTTCCCTGCGGTGAAGGCTTACCAAGTGGAACGTCACACCCTAAGCTCAGATAAGTTCATTACTGAACTATAACTGATGGAAATGATATACCATAAACTATACCTAACTATAAACTGTCGTCGGATGTATTATGAAGCTGATTGCCTGTGTGTCTGAATCTTAGTTGAGGGATGACGTGACGTAAAGGGGTATGTAAGTGAGTGATCTAAAGTGATTATACTTACTGATTAAATTAGGTAAATGTTTGGTCTCACAGTGCTTTCAGATTAATATTACATCTTGCGTTTATTTAACCTTATTAAATTTAACAAGGTCTCGCATCTGTGATGTGTGACCTCCTCGACATACTTTCCCGTCGCAAGACGGCTAGGGCACGCTAAACTTTCTTTTGATTACAGATTTATGTTCGTTTATGCATATAAATTAAAGTACGCGCAGTTTATATAAATCACAATTATAATATAAAACAATTTCAAAGAAATTGCCGCCCAGGCAGATACGTGTCGACGATATGTAAACATTCCATAGCTTTGAATACCTACCATATTACTGAACATAGTAATTTTTTGGATGAATCATCAATCATAATCATAATAAATAGTTCATTAATCAACTAAATCCTTGTGAAAGATACTAAAGGAAAGAATTTCACACAATATCCAGAACAAAAAGACACCTGAAAAATTTATCAAATTGATATATTATTGCACCCTACCGTAACCAGAACCCATTACCTACGTGACAAGGTATGTGAAATTCACAAACAAAAATCCGTGTAAATTTTGCCGCGAACCGGCATATCTAAAGGTTTCCTTTCGGGGAAACCTAATTTCTTTGTTTAGCTTTTGCTCGGCAGGTGTTTTGAGGTCGCGGTACTCGCGGTGGCACCCATACCAACCTTGCAGCTGGCCTGGTTCGACTAACTCAATGAAACGCCCTTGAATACACGCGACGGACTCAAACCCACTGCAAACATCTGTGTGGTATTTGAATGTCCTAACATTGCACGGGGCTTCTGCCCCTAATTTGCTTTAAACCATTGTCTATTCAGGTAGAATGGAACTGCTTACCTGCCTGGAGCAAGTTTTTCTCAGTTACAAAAACAATTTTGGAAGAAACAATAACACAATACTCCACTAACGCACAATGGAATATAAATAAGGATTTCTGTAGGACATCGTGAATATTATGCACGGGAAAACATCCACATAACGAGGTATGGCGTAATGGAGACTTGTATTTTGATTTATTATTGCATGCTCTATTGTGTCTAGCTTGAACATGGGGCAAGGTGAATAAATTATCCTATCTTCTGTATAATACATTCTAACCAAATTAAAAGTTTCGTAATAATGGACATAAAACTACACCTGCACTGAGGCGATACAGAGTTCACCAAATATAATTTGCAAGATAATATAATTTCGATACCTACATAACGAAAATGAATCTAAACTAGAAAGAGCTAGACTGTCTACAAAAATATAAGGACGCTGAGCAATAAGTTTACTGAGATTATTATGAATTTTTAAAATGAAACAAATATTTACTCTCGAATTGATCCTGAAATTACTCATCATGTCACACGTCAAAAGTACCAAGTATGTATGACTTAGCTACCTGCTTTGTATCTATTTCTGGAAATTAACGGTAGCCTGATGCTGGCACGTAATCCTGTTGCTGTCGTAGGTACCTTTTTTCTTACATTTTGATGTAAATATATATTTTTTTGATGTTGAGAAGTAATTTTAGAAAACTGTCTTTTTATGCATTATTGTTTTTGGTCTTTTGCGTGTTCTGTTTGCTCAGCTTGATGGTCATAGTCCTGCCACATAGATTGGAGCTCTGAACTGCATTGCTGCTTTCACTCTTCATTAAACTACTGCAGTTCAATGTCTGAAAAAGCTGTATTGATATCCATTCGAGACTATAACGCTATAATAGTGGACACAATAACTATAATGGATTTTATTTCAACTCTGGACACTGCACATAATAATGTCGATAAGCTATAAGGATATTGAAGAAAGTAGGTGATTCAACGAAAGATATGAGTTCAGCAGGATTAAGATTACCAAAAAATATCTGGAGGTAACATTTTTTATATTTACTTACTTTGATTGCAGTCACGCAGTCTTTTTATATAACACATATTTTTGGCTTTTGTTTCTCTAGGAACAGTGGAAATGCAAGATGACTGAGATAGTTTTCTAAGAAATGAACAAAGTAGTGAATATTAATATTTATAAGCATGATGAAGATAATTGTTTAGAAAGTGCACATCGTACTACAATAGTAGCTGCTCAAAGTTTACTGCTGCATTTAAACTTATATGTTGTTGTGTCATTACCCATTTTCCTTTCGATGTGGCCTGCTATTTTATTTAATTCAAAGATTTTGAAACGTTGATGCACAAGGAAGAAAAGTTTTGGAAAATGAATGCTGCTAGTAAATGCTATATTCATATCAAGCGTGACAAGACGAACAACCTATATAGGAGCATTATTAGAATTGATTGATTGACAGCAGAGCTTCTTGATGGATGACTGTTGCCTGGTAATGTTTTTCTTTAATTATTAACATCATTTAACTCCTCAATACTTTTGAAATAGTTTAGATTTCCATTTAATGTAGGTACCTAACGTATGATTACGTGGTTTTTCCCTTTTCTCTCTGTTTAGCTAGATTTGAATGATAAATGAATGAAATGGATGAAAAATAAAACAAATAGCTGCTACTGGTATGCCAAGCAATACGCTGATTCCTCACTAGGATATCTCAACTGCTGCAACTCTCCAGAGATCAGCAAGACCACCCCTGCTGCCTCGTCTCAGGGCTTTCAATGTTTTCCTCTACCTACCTGGATCTGGAATCTAGATGTACCTACAGCTGCTGCCTCGCTAGAGCTCAGCGTCTTTGATCCTGCTGTTCGGCACAATGTGTTCCATGAAAGTCTGGCTATCACCGCTGCTGCCTCATCGGAGCTCAGCGAGTCTGGCCGTCACCGCTGCTGCCCTGCACCGTGGTTCGACAAAAGCCGCTGCAGCCTCTCCGGAGCTCAGCGAGTCTGGCCTTCACCGCTGCTGCCCTGCACAGTAGTTCGACGAAAGCCGCTGCAGCCTCTCCGGAGCTCAGCAAGTCTGGCCTTCACCGCTGCTGCCCTGCACAGTGGTTCGACGAAAGCCGCTGCAGCCTCTCCGGAGCTCAGCAAGTCTGGCCTTCACCGCTGCTGCCCTGCACAGTGGTTCGACGAAAGCCGCTGCAGCCTCTCCGGAGCTCAGTGGGTCTGGCCTTCACCGCTGCTGCCCTGCACAGTGGTTCGACGAAAGCCGCTGCAGCCTCTCCGGAGCTCAGCGAGTCTGGCCTTCACCGCTGCTGCCCTGCACAGTGGTTCGACGAAAGCCGCTGCAGCCTCTCCGGAGCTCAGCGAGTCTGGCCTTCACCGCTGCTGCCCTGCACAGTGGTTCGACGAAAGCCGCTGCAGCCTCTCCGGAGCTCAGCGAGTCTGGCCTTCACCGCTGCTGCCCTGCACAGTGGTTCGACGAAAGCCGCTGCAGCCTCTCCGGAGCTCAGCGAGTCTGGCCTTCACCGCTGCTGCCCTGCACAGTGGTTCGACGAAAGCCGCTGCAGCCTCTCTGAAGCTCAGCGAGTCTAGCCTTCACCGCTGCTGCCCTGCACAGTGGTTCGACAAAAGCCGCTGCCGCCTCTCCAGAGCTATCACCGCTGCTGCCTCGTTCGAGCTCAGCGTGCTTCGGCGTCTCTCCTGCTGCCTCGTCAGAGCATTGGGGTCACGCCTGAATCTTTTCCTGGGATAAAGTTACAACAAACAACTAAATGATTGAGGTAAACTTGTAAGTATTTTATAACTTCTAATCTGATGGCACAAAATCTAATAAAAGAAGTCCTAATTTACAATAGATATCTCCCGCCGTGGAATATATGGATCTTTGGCTGTAAAACTAGTGGTTCAAGTTCGATTCCTGCACCAACCTGTAAATCATGATTATTTTTGTAATAATGCAGTACAAACTAGTTCTGCAATGTGCATTACTGTGAATTCACAGCTAGCCGATAATTTTACCGAGTTAGAGCCTCAAGACATCTCTGAATCATCAACTGTTGCTGCCTCATCAGACAGAGCTGAACTAACTGATTATTGCCCTTGATGCCTCGTCAAGTGGACCTGACATATTAAGTACCATTGCTGCACTTTACAATCTGTCTTCTTATATTTGCTGACTAGTGGGTACTTATGTTATAACCTGTAATTTATTTATATTTGTTGTGAGCCTGCCCAAACTCCTTGTTTAAAACACGCAAGCAAGCAGTTGCCCATCATAATCATTTTCCCCCCAGCATGAGTTATTAATTCACAGACCTACGCTACAATCCTGGACTTCTGCAAATCCTGTCATCTACATGAACCTACTGCTTCTTAACAGCACAAAAGCTACACAACATCATTAGCAATCACGTCGTGAGTTCTAAAACATCCTGCCAAACGTTATCTTTCCTACTTCGGATAAACCAGTACCTATAGCAGATTAAGCATGATGCAAAACTTTCACCTAGCCGCCTGCCCGTGCGACACTGAGTTGCGGAGCTACTGTTACCACAGCACATCCTTCAGCGTATCATGGATCTTGTCCATATTATAATGCAAGCTGCGATTCGTAAAAAGCAATGTGTGTTGCGCTACTAACCCTCTAACCCGCAGCTTGCGCCAGCAACTCAGAGCAATTTACTACACCGATTAAACGAGTGCAACTGTATCCTGCATCACGAGAAGAAATGACCTTCAACTCGACCTACTTCCCATAATCTCTCTTCACAGGTCTTACAAATTTATAAATACCTATGAAATTTCAAAGTTCCTGAAAGACCCAGTTCAGCAAGCATTATGTTCAAGTCTGCCTGTCACCAGTCAGTCGGATTGCAGTCAGCCAACCGAGTTGCAGTCATCTTTGAGGCTATTGATGAAACTGTAAATAAAAGGTAGGTAACTTATTTGCCTTATTACCACTGCACTGCGAACACATTTTGGCCTGTTCTTTTCGAACATGTGTTTTTTCAGGTTAACATCTCAGCTTTACTGGCAAGAGGATACTGTCGACCTGCCACAAAGGTGCCTTTCTGATGTTTTCAAGCTCATGCTGCGGGCTTCGAAGATCTGCCCTCTCAAGTGTGCAAACCTAGCCAGGTCGGGATTCTGAAGGTGCAGTCTGCCCCTACCGCTTGGGAGGACACAGCAGGACGAAAAGTAAGAAGATGCAGGTTTCTGCTTCTTCTTACTTTTCGTCCTGCCGTGATTATGAAACGGGCTCCTCCGAGGCACCTGTGAACCCGCCCTTCCGTGTCTCAGCTTCAGCCAGCTCCGAACCTGCACTGCGCTCATCACTGCTGACTTGGTAAAATGGTACTGCTTGCGTTTCCTCAGCCCTCTTTCTCGCTGGCGTTCTGTGCTAGTTGTAGCCCTCATCTTCAAAACCTGTTTTATTTTTAGGCTACAATCTGCGCACGACGAGGTCAAACTAGGTGTTTTATCGAGCCTGCAACCTGCTTCAAGACCTGCATGTCTAGTGAATCAAGTCACATGCTTGAAATAAGGGTAGGTATAATTATAGTGTTTTAACATGTTTTTTATATTGTGAGTAGACCTGCCTGCACTTATGAAACCTAGAACTAGCGAACCTATATCTTTTTTAGGGTCCCATCTGTGCGCTACGTGTGGATTGATTTTGACATCTGATGCCTCTACCAATGAGTCCTGTGGTCTACCAGCCGCCGCTTCAGCGTTCGAACTCCTTAGTCTCGTGATCTACCAGCCCGCCCCTCATTGAGATATGAGTCCCGCTATCGTGCCAGTGGTTGAGCTCTAAGTCCCGTGGTCTACCAACCAGCACCTCTGCGTTCGAGCTCCGAGTCCCGTGGTCTACCAGCCAGCGCCTTTACGTTCGAGCTCCGAGTCCCGTGGCCTGCCTGCCTGCACCTCTGCAGGCGAGCTATGAGTCCTGTGGTCTGCTAGCCCGTGTCTCTGTAGATGAGCTCTGAGTCCCGTGGCCTGCCCGCCTACGTGTCAGCAGGCGAGCTATGAGTCCCGTGGTCTGCCGAACTTCGAGTCCCGTGGGCTGCCTGCCTGCGCCTCCGCAAGCGAGCTCCAAGTCCCGCGGTCTGCCTGCCCTTGGTTTCCACAGACGAGCTCTAAGTCCCATGGTCTGCCATCCTGCACCTCTGCTGGTGAGCTCTGAGTCCAGTGGCCTGCCTGCCTGCGCCAGTGCAGGCGAGCTCTGAGTCCCGTGCTCTATATGTCTGCGTGCCAGCAAGCAAGTCCCGTATCCCGTGGTCTACCAGCCTGCGTGGCAGCAAGCGAGCTCCAAGTTTCGTGGTCTACCAGCCTGCCTAGAGTCCCGTGAGCTGCCTGCCTGTCTGTGGCCGCCACAGGCGAGCTCTAAGTCCAGTGGCCTGCCTGCCTGCGCCACTGCAGGCGAGCTCTGAGTCCCGTGCTCTATATGTCTACGTGCCAGCAAGCGAGCTCCAAGTTTCGTGGTCTACCAGCCGCCCGCAACTCTGCAGGCGAACTCTGAGTCCCGTGGGCTGCGTGCCTGCGCCTCCGCAAGTAAGCTCCAAGTCCCGTGGTCTGCCTGCCTGTGGCCGCCACAGGCGAGCTCTGAGTCCAGTAGCCTGCCTGCCTGCGCCTCTGCAGGCGAGCTCTGAGTCCCGTGCTCTATAAATCTTCGTGGCAGCAAGCAAGCCCCATGTCCCGTGGTCTACCAGCCTGCGTGCCAGCAAGCGAGCTCCGAGTTTCGTGGTCTACTAGTCAGCGCCTCTGCTTTCAAGCTGAGTCCTGACTCCTGTGGTCTGCCAACCAGCTCCTCCGTAACCGAGCCCTGAGACCCGTGGTCTACCAGCCTGCGAGTCAGCAGGCAAGCCCGTGTCCCGTGGTCTACCAGCCTGCATGCCAGTAGGCGACCCCTGTGTTGCGTGGTCCCGGGGTCTACTAGCCTGTGTGCCAGCAGACGACTCTTGTGTCTCGTGGTCCCGTGGTCTACTAGCCTGTGTGCCAGCAGGCGACTCCTGTGTCCCGTGGTCCCGTGGTCTACTAGCTTGTGTGCCAGCTGGCGGCCCTTGTGTCTCGTGGTCTATTAGCCTGCGTGCTAGCAGGCGACCCCTGTGTCCCGTGGTCTACTAGCCTGCGTGCCAGCAGGCGACCCCTGTGTCCCGTGGTCTACTAGCCTGCGTGCCAGCAGGCGACCCCTGTGTCCCGTGGTCTACTAGCATGCGTGCCAGAAGGCGACCCCTGTCTCCCGTGGTCTACTAGCCTGCGTGCCAGCAGGCGACCCCTGTGTCCCGTGGTCTACTAGCCTGCGTGCCAGCAGGCGACCCCTGTGTCCCGTGGTCTACTAGCCTGCGTGCCAGCAGGCGACCCCTGTGTCCTGTGGTCTACTAGCCTGCGTGCCAGCAGGCGACCCCTGTGTCCCGTGGTCTACTAGCCTGCGTGCCAGAAGGCGACCCCTGTCTTCCGTGGTCTACTAGCCTGCATGCCAGCAGACGACCCGTGTGTCCCGTGGTCTACTAGCCAGCGTGCCAGCAGGCGACCCCTGTGTCCCGTGGTCTACTAGCCTGCGTGCCAGCAGGCGACCCCTGTGTCCCGTGGTCTACTAGCCTGCATGCCAGCAGACGACCCGTGTGTCCCGTGGTCTACTAGCCAGCGTGCCAGCAGGCGACCCCTGTGTCCCGTGGTCTACTAGCCTGCGTGCCAGCAGGCGACCCCTGTGTCCCGTGGTCTACTAGCCTGCGTGCCAGCAGGCGACCCCTGTGTCCCGTGGTCTACTAGCCTGCGTGCCAGCAGGTGACCCCTGTGTCCCGTGGTCTACTAGCCTGCGTGCCAGAAGGCGACCCCTGTCTCCCGTGGTCTACTAGCCTGCGTGCCAGCAGGCGACCCGTGTGTCCCGCGGTCTACTAGCCAGCGTGCCAGCAGGCGACCCCTGTGTCCCGTGGTCTACTAGCCTGCGTGCCAGCAGGCGACCCTTGTCTCCCGTGGTCTACTAGCCTGCGTGCCAGCAGGCGACCCCTGTGTCCCGTGGTCTACTAGCCTGCGTGCCAGCAGGCGACCCCTGTGTCCCGTGGTCTACTAGCCTGCGTGCCAGCAGGCGACCCCTGTGTCCCGTGGTCTAATAGCCTGCGTGCCAGCAGGCGACCCCTGTGTCCCGTGGTCTACTAGCCTGCGTGCCAGCAGGCGACCCCTGTGTCCCGTGGTCTAATAGCCTGCGTGCCTGCAGGCAACCCCTGTGTCCAGTGGTCTACTAGCCTGCGTGCCAGCAGGCGACCCCTGTGTCCCGTGGTCTACTAGCCTGCGTGCCAGCAGGCGACCCTTGTCTCCCGTGGTCTACTAGCCTGCGTGCCAGCAGGCGACCCCTGTGTCCCGTGGTCTACTAGCCTGCGTGCCAGCAGGCGACCCCTGTGTCCCGTGGTCTACTAGCCTGCGTGCCAGCAGGCGACCCCTGTGTCCCGTGGTCTAATAGCCTGCGTGCCAGCAGGCGACCCCTGTGTCCCGTGGTCTACTAGCCTGCGTGCCAGCAGGCGACCCCTGTGTCCCGTGGTCTAATAGCCTGCGTGCCTGCAGGCAACCCCTGTGTCCAGTGGTCTACTAGCCTGCGTGCCAGCAGGCGACCCCTGTGTCCAGTGGTCTACTAGCCTGCGTGCCAGCAGGCTAACTCCTGAGTCCCGTAGTCTACCAGACAGCGCTGTGGTACCAGGCATTGAGCTTCAAATCCCGCGGTCTGTCTGCCTGTGCTTCCGCAATCTGCATGCGAGCTCTAAGTCTCGTATCTGCCAACCTGCGCCCCTGCGTGCGAGCTCCTAGTCCCGTGGCCTGCTTGCCTGCACCCCTGCAGATGAGCTCCGAGTCCCGTGAACTACCAGCCTGCCAGCAGGCGAGCTCTCTTTCCCGTGGCCTGCCTGCCTGCGCCTCTGCAGGCGAGTGGTCCTGTGGTCTACTAGCCCGCGTCTCTATAGACGAGCTCTGAGTCCCGTGGCCTGCCCGCCTACGTGTCAGCTGGCGAGCTATGAGTCCCGTGGTCTGTCTGCCTGCGCCTGCACAGGCGAACTTCGAGTCCTGTGGCCTTCACAGGCAAGCTCTAAGTCCCGTGGTCTACCACCCTGCACATCTGCAGGCGAGCTCTGAGTCCAGTGGCCTGCCTGCCTGCGCCACTGCAGGCGAGCTCTGAGTCCAGTGGCCTGCCTGCTTGCGCCACTGCAGGCGAGCTCTGAGTCTAGTGGCCTGCCTGCCTGCGCCACTGCAGGCGTGTCCCGTGTTCTACCAGCCTGCGTGCCAGCAGGCGAGCTCTGAGTCCTGTGGTCTGCACGCCTGCACCTCTGCAGGCGAGCTCCGAGTCCCACAGCTGTTCCAGCAAGTTCTACTTTAATATTTGTCCACAGAATTAATTAATCAAAAATCTTCACGTCGCGTCGGTCGTCTGCACGCGTTCGGCCAATTAGTGCTGCTAGACAACTGGTCTACGTGTGGTGGGCACCATAACAGTGTTGTATGTGCAGGTCCCTTCTCAGGCGTCGGTGGATATCTGCTTGTTATGTGCAAACTAACGACTTAGCGTAACACATGCGACTTGGATGAGGGGTGAATGTAAGGCGAGGCATTGACGAATAAGTGTACCTTTTGACGAATCTTGCAATTTGTGAATGTGTCATTCTGTATGTACCTACTGCTTTTTTTTGCAATTGATTTGCGTATGTTTTTCCTAATCCATTAAGGCTCGTGCAAATTGGCGGGCCGCACCGCACCGCATTGCATAACAAAAATCAGTTTCGTAGGTAGGTACATTATTTAAGAACTATCGCACACTAAAGGCGGGCCGCACCGGGCCATGAGTCATAAAAAAAAGTTTGCGCTGCGGGGCAGCCTGTCACGGCTGTAGTATGCGCGAGCCTTTAATTTGCATTTTTTGTATTTTGTCTGTTCGTTAGGTATTTGATTTCATAGATGCTGTTACGATAATATCATGGTGAAGGAATAACGGATTTGCGCACATAGATATTTGTATGCATTGACATGTAGGTACAGTAGTGTTATGAACTGTCTGCATTTTAAAAGCATGTGCAAACACTTGAAGAATTTGAAGCGCTTTTGTACCAAAGCAGTCATTTTATTTCATAGATGCTGTTATGATATCATGGTGAAGGAATCACGGATTTGCGCTCATAGATATTTGTATGCAACGATATGCACAATTATGTTATGAACTGTCTGCATTTTAAAAGCATGTGGAAACACTTGAAGGATTGGAAGCGCTTTTGTACCGAAGCAATTATGTATGATGAGGGCAACTAACACTGTCATAGTGAATTAACAGCACCACTCTGGGACAATGAAACGGTAGTTATGAGTTTGGTATGTTTATTTATTATCTATAATCTTTGCACTTTGTCTGAGCCTAACTTTGTCTAATTTATTTCACATAAGTACTTACTTTACTTCTTAAAGACTAGCATGCATTTGTATATTGCTATGTATGTTTTTGAATGTATAATATTGTACCTAATGAATTCATGTTCAACATAAATATATAGCTAGGCATATGTACTTAATCAAGACTATTTACAGATTCAGAGAACCTAAAAGGTAAACAATTAATTAAAACTCGTTTCAGAATCCACGTGCGTAAGGTACTTTACTTTTTTATTTTTAGTAAAGGTATTGTATGTACCTAGGTAGGTAAATATATATTTTCAGAAGCCAAGGACAAAGGTACTACCTATTTTAGCCTAATAAACACATCATAAATAACTTATATAGCTTGTAAATCAGTTCAACAGTAGGTAGGTTAACGCCCATGGCACATGTGTGTCTGACATTTTCAGGTTTTCCTTTAAAAATCTCAAGGTTTGAATAGATGTGAAACATCATTTGCGCTAATTACTGCATTTATGGACAGCACATGCACGACACACATGCTTATTTGACTAAAACCACAATCTCGCCAGAAATTGAACACAAACAGGTAGAAGAAAATAAATCGACGTATGCTCGGCACAAGTAAGTTGGTATCATTGTAGGTGGAAACAAGATGAGCTGACAGGATGTCTAAGATAAGTTCCACTTAAGTACCTACATACCTCCCTAAGAATTAAGGACCATAACAAAAAAGGAACGAGACGTTACGCCAAATGAAGCCATTTTCCAGAGCGCTAGTAGCTCTTTAACCAAAACTTACTTGCAGATGCCTACAGGAACCGTAGAAGACTAATATTTATTGATATATTTATTCAGCGTGTGTTCGTCAAATCAGGGAATATTCCCCGCCGACTCCGCTACGGAATAAAATGTCCGCTACGGAATGATCGGCGACGTTCTTTTACAGGAAAAAATAATGCCAGGCTTGGTCCTTCAAAATATCCTCGTCGCGGTAAACGACGTTCGGGTGAATCTTATAATTAACAAGCTTAAGAAATCGCGTCAGAAGTGAAAGTGTTGAAAATAATTGCCGCAGTTGAAGAATCCACGTGCGCCAAGCTTCAATCAACATAAACATCATTAGCTTTAAGTTGAACGGGGCGAAGCGAATTATTCCACAGAAAATCTTATAAATGTTATAAATGATCAACAAATTCAACAATATAGGAATAAAATACAGGAGAAAATGTTATGAGAGCGTGAGTAACTAATCCGTTTTCAGGTTCTAAGATAATTGCAGCTGGTTTAATTGTTTTAACAAAATTTATAAAAGGAATCGTGAAATCTAATACAATGAATACTATAGATATGGATGTGCGTAGGTAAGAAACAAAGAGAACAGCCGGAACATGCTGGTAAGAAACATTGAAAGTATTGTCCTCAGATCTTCCTAGATTTTTTTGATTCTACAAAGGATTTTAATAACAACGTGCGGAGTAAGGGTGTTTGAAAAATACAGCGATTAAATTGGAAATGTATCATAAACTATGGAAGACGTTGAAAGGTAGGTAAGTATTAGATAACGACAAATTGTCCCCAGATAAAGTAGCAGCATATTTCAGGAACTAAAATGAGTAATCAAAAAGGTACAAATAAGAATTTATACAAACGATTTCGTATTTTGATAAATTTGCGGAAACCAAAATGAACAAAAAATTAAAAAGCTGGCTGTGATATTGAAAAAAAAAAATTCAAAGCAAATGTACCTTTACAAAAATTGTTTGAAAAATGAAAAATACACGATGGTAACGAGTTATTAAAATACAAAATATTGAACAAAATTCAATACAAGAACCAAAGAGATGCGCAACAACAAAGCTCAACAAAGTGATCAAGAAATCTTCGGGCACCAGGAACGGTATGCTACCAATAAATGTTCCCAGATTCTTCAAAATCATTCACATTGGCAGCTAGCAAAATCATAAGGTACTAAACTATAAATTAGAGAACAAAGAAAACTTTGGACCAACAAAGTACGAGCCACAATACATTAAACAAATTTCAGCTTCAAAACTCAAGATGTCCCTAAAATTCTCCGAAAATTGGAGGTAAGAAACGATGGAAAAGTTTTTGTTCCCAGATCGAGAAATACATTTTAGCAACAAACCGAGTTCAATGGAAAATTCAGCTTCCACAAAGGTACGAGTTTATAAATGAAAATGCAAAGAAATTCTAAGGATTCTGCTTCTGCTATGAGTAGGAAAGGCTAATCGTTGTCCACAGATTCGGTCTGATAAATTCCAAGGATCTAATGAAGATAAACAGCTGCAGGAAAGGTAATGAAACCTAATGAAATGTTGTTCCCAGATGTAATGGCGTTTCTAATTTACATAGGACACGAAGTAATAATCGGATATCTGGATTTTGCTGAATATAGTTCAACTCCTCAAATGGAGGTAAGCAACGATGAAACTGAAACATTGTTCACAGATGCACCGTCTGAGAAAGATAACGATTAAGTCCAAGAAAAGGTAAATAAAGTCATTTGAATTATGGCAGAAGCAAAGCAGATTTCGAGTAGCCGACTCAGCATCAGCATATACAGCATCGACTGAAGTGGTATTCTTGCTAACAAAGTTGTTCCCAGATTCTGCAGCCTAAATTACAGGTGTCGAACCTTTTTCTGCTAAGGCAAGTGCAATTCGATAACTCTTAGGAATGGATCTGAGAACTCTTTAAAAACAGAAGGAACAATAAAGTCCCGATAGTTGGAAGGTAAGGCAACAATGGAAGTGATATTTTGTTCTCAGATGCACGAAGACACAACGTAGAAAGCGGTATAAAAGATGTGATGTTTCCTCAATAAATCAAGCATGAAAAGGTAACAAAGGATTTGTACAACGAGACAGAACAGAAGATTTAGAGTCGATTATGTGAAGCCTTTATAAAGTTGTTTACAGATTAGTTTACGAATGCTGAAAATTTAACTACAAATTGGAGAATAAACAATGAGCAATCTTCATGATGAGATGGTAAGAGTTTTGGGAATAACCATTATCCACAGATTGAGCTAAAGAAGGTGATCGTCAAGAGGTGTCATCAGGAAAAGCCAACTCTAAGCACAAGTTATCCGCAGACTTCCAACCAACTTCTCAAAGAATACACCAATCTCCGAGGAAGCTGTTCATACAAAAAGTAAAACAACAAAAGTAAAGCAAAATTAACATATGAAATGATATAGGTACCTACCTAACTTATTGAAGTTAAAACACATAAAAGAAAGATTCACAAATAGAAAGACACATTCTGAGCAAATACTAGTAGGTAAGTATTACTAATTGTGTATTGTTGGCAGATTTTTCGTCATTGCACCGAATAGAAGAACCAAAATTGAAGAAAATGATGTGCTAAGATGTACTTAATCAACCAATTTATAATAGATTACGTTGTTATTTTTGATATTTGCGAAAAAGCACAAAAAAAGCTAAGCATAATTCAAGCGAATAAAAAAAAAAAGAAAAGAAAAAATAATTAAAAAAAAAAAGAAAATAATTATGAAAAAAACATGAGAAAGGTGGTAAAAAAATAAAAAACAGAAAAACATCATAACTAAAAGATAAAAAATGAGATTAAAAAAAAACCACCAAAAAATGCTTGTGCTCATAATTTAACTCACTCTAAAACATGAATAATTAGACAAAAAATAATGAATGCCTAAGGAAGAAGCAAGACGACGAAGAAAGAAGACAGCGAAGAAAGAAGACGGCGAAGAAAGAAGACGGTGAAGAAAGAAGACAGCGAAGAAAGAAGACGGCGAAGAAAGAAGACTGCGAAGAAAGAAGACGGCGAAGAAAGAAGACTGTGATGAAAGAAGACTGCGAAGAAAGAAGACTGTGAAGAAAGAAGACTGCGAAGAAAGAAGACGGCGAAGAAAGAAGACTGCGAAGAAAGAAGACTGCGAAGAAAGAAGACTGCGAAGAAAGAAGACTGCGAAGAAAGAAGACGGTGAAGAAAGAAGACTGCGAAGAAAGAAGACGGCGAAGAAAGAAGACTGCGAAGAAAAAAGACGGCGAAGAAAGAAGACTACGAAGAAAGAAGACAGTGGAAAAAGTAGACTATACGAAGAAAGAAGACAGTGGAAAAAGTAGACTAAAGAAAAAAGACAGCGAAGAAAGAAGACGGCAAAGAAAGAAGACGGCGAAAAAAGAAGACAACAAAGAAAGAAGACAACAAAGAAAGAAGACTGCGAAGAAAGAAGACGGCGAAGAAAGAAGACTGAGAAGAAAGAAGACGGCGAAGAAAGAAGACTGCGAAGAAAGAAGACAGTGGAAAAAGTAGACTAAAGAAAAAAGACAGCGAAGAAAGAAGACTGCGAAGAAAGAAGACAGCAAAGAGAGAAGACTGCGAAGAAAGAAGACAGCGAAGAGAGAAGACTACAAAAAAAGAAAACGGTGAAGAAAGAAGACGGTGAATAAAGAAGACTGTGAAAAAAGAAGACTGAATATATTAATAGGTACTGGGAAGAAAGAATACTGCGAAGAAAGAAAACTGCGAAGAAAGAAAACGATGAAGTACGAAGACGGCGGAATACGAAAACGGCGAAGAAAGAAGACGGCAAAGAAAGAAGACGACGAAGAAAGAAGACGGCGAAGATAGAAGACGGAGTATGAAAACTGCAAAAAAGAAGACTGGGAAGAAAGAAGACAGCGAACAAAGAAAACAACGAAAAACTAAATTGGCAAAGAAAGAAGACAGCGAACAAAAAATAAAAAGAAGACGACGAAAGATGAAGATGGCGGAGAAAGACTATGGTGAATGAAAGAATATGGGAAAGAAAGAAGTGAGATACCTACACCTACTGCAACCACAATGACGAAAAAATATGGAAAAAAGATAAAAAAAATTGAATAGAAAAATACAAATGAAAAATTGAATATACAAAGGTATTTTAAAACCAAACAATCAACATAACGTCAGAAAACCTGAGAATTCCTGACAAACTTAAATAAAATAACAGTTAAAAAAAATTAAACTAGCATCTAATCACAAAGCATGAAGTAAAGATAAGACAATTTTCTAGACATTAACAATGCAATAAATATGTATAAAAAACTACAATGAATGCTCAAATATACCAAAAAGTAGTAGGAAGTAACTAAAATGAACAGTATGGAAGTTTAACATAAGAAAAAAAGAAAGAAATAGACTATCGTATCATCACGACGGAAGGAAGGAATTTGTCACGAAAGCGAAGTAATAAAGAAGGAAAAAGATTATTTTGAAGGAAGAAACTAACAATCAGAAAGCAATTTAACATAAAGAGCAAGATTATGAAAAGAATCATGATTATTATGAAAAAAGAAGATTAACATGAAGAAAGAAGGTTATCAGGAAGCAAGAAGATTATTATGAGGGAGCAAGCTTATCAAGAAGAAAGAAGCTTATCATGAAGAGAGAAGATAAATAAGAAGAAAGAAGATTATCGAGAAGAAAGAAGATTATTATGGAAAAAGAAGATTGACATGAAGAAAGAAGGTTATCAGGAAGAAATAAAATTGCCCGAAAGAAAGAAGATAATCATGAAGGAGCAAGATTATCAGGAAGAAAGATGAAAAATGATTAATAAAATAAAAAAGATTGTCATGAAGAAAGAAGATTATCAGGAAAAAGGAGATAACCATAAAGGGACAAGATTATCATGAAGAAAGAAGATTATTATGAGGACTGAAGATTATCATAACGGAAGAAGGATATTATTATAATGAAGAAAGAAGATTATCAAGAAGAAAGAAGATTATCAGGAAGAAAGAAGATTATCAGGAAGAAAGAAGATTATCAGGAAGAAAGAAGATTATCAGGAAGAAAGAAAATTATTAGGAAGAAAGAAAATTGTCAGGAAGAAAGAAGATTATCAGGAAGAAAGAAGATTATTAGGAAGAAAGAAGATTATCAATAAGAAGATAACTACGACAAAAGAAGATTATTAGGAAGAAAGCAAATTACCACGAAGAATGAAAATCATCAGGAAGAAAGAAAATTATAATAACGACAGAAAATTATCAGGAAGATTTCCATAAGAAAGAAGATCATCATGAAAAGAGGAAACCTCCAAAGGTGCGGTGGAAGACCACTACAAAAATATTGACTAGGACGCTATCTGGACTACATTTTCGGTAAGTTTATCTAAATCACATCTTTAGTTTTAATGTCTTTAAATCTCATGTTTTCTGATTGATACTTTTAGAATACTTAAAAGTTATGCACAGTAACATCACGTATGATTCTCGCAGAACTTTAATAACATTTTCTAACTGGCATGCATTCATCTAATGTGTGGGTGGAAAAAATTAATGGGCCCTGAAGAGAAACTACCTAGGTACTTTAAAAATCTTTAAGATTTATTTTACAGAAAGGAATAATATTCCTTTATTTTTAAAAAGAAACAAGACTGCATTCATAGATTTTCTTAAATACACTTGCCTCACCCGGGAATCGAACCAGCTAAAAATTCAAACCAAACCTCGCTATTTAATTCTACTAACAAACGTGCATTCCCAGATTTTTTTACGAACTTAAAATCTCGACAATACAACATCTGTTAGGTCAGCTGGAATACCTGAGGTAAATCAATATTAATTACTGTATTTCTTTATTTTCAGGTACCTATCTATTTACCCGAAATCCGCCGACCGACGTATGACTGCCTCCGAGGTCACTGCGCTACAAAACACAAAAACCACTTAAACTTTTAACCAAAACCTACTTACATCAAATAAAACGAGTTGATAAACATCAAACTGTTTATTTATTTTTTCCATTTAATTTTATTCTGTAGGTAGGTAGGTGAGCCAGAGCCATGTTGGCAATCTGAAGGCGTGGGTTCGATTCCTGGCCTTACATTTTGTTACCTACCGTAACGATGAAGGAATACCATGATGAAAAACCTTGTTGCTCAAACACCCTGTTGATATGACATTCTTGTAAATAAGGCTTAGTTATAGGATGGGCCAGCTACTTCATTTTAAAATTGTCCTAGGATTAGTTGCCATAGAAATCCTCTTGAATACCTACCTAGGCTAGACCTAAAAGCATTAGGTAACTATCCTAAGCGACTTTTTATAATGTAGTGTAGATTGTAGGTAATACCTAGGTTCTATAAAATAATTTTGACTGAGTAAATCAAAACAAAGAAAGGTAGGTAGGTACCTAACTTAATATACCTAGCTATGTGAACGCCCGCGGCTTCGCCCGCGTGGACTACTATTTTTTATCCCACGGGAAACTTACATTTTTCGGGATGAAAAGTATGTAGCCTATGTGTTATTCCAGACCCTAAACTATCTACATTCCCATCAAAATCGGTTGTAGTTATAGGGATACGTGCTAACAAACACACACACACACACACACACAGACTTTCGCCTTTATAATATTAGTAGGATAGGATTAGGAATAATACCTATAAAGCGGAACTACCAGTCTGATTAGTAGGTACCTACCTACCATTATTTTAAAATAAATAAATAAATAATGCTGGACATTTCACACAGCATCATGTAGCCCCAAGCTAAGCAGAGCTTGTGCTATGGGAACCGCATGACTGATTTTTTTTTTGTAATTACATACTTACATAATATACATAGGAAACACCCTGACCCGAGACAAATGTTTGCAGATCATACCTACCTACAAACATTTGTCCCGCGGCGGGGATCGAACCCGCAACCTCCTGTGCGTCACGTCACAACCGGGCCTTTACCCACTGCGCCACAGAGGTCGTCGAAATGGAACTAGTGATTAAAAAAATCACCGATAGTAACATCATGGTATGATTAATTACCTACTATTAATGTGAATACCCCTCGTATTCACAGAATTAGTCATTCGGGGTAACCTTACGCAGTGGGTGAGTGAGCGCACAGCCATTATCTCCGGAACGAGGCACAGGCATGAATCTACATAGGTAGGTAGGTACTTCGTAAACTGGATAACGCACGAAGATTTAAAATAAATATTACATTCATACAAACTTACGCTGTAATTCCTACCTATGTCATAAGGTTTTTTTCTGTCTCAACTCAGAGTAGAAAAACGTACCACTTGAAAGATTCGAAAGTAGTAGTTTGTCCTTGTCTAGCAAGTTAGTAGTTTTATAGGGTACCACCTATGCTATAAAAGCAATTACTTAAGTAATTATTTAGCTAAGATTTATTTCAATAGACCCATTATTTAACAATTTCTGTGGCACAGTATTTCTGTGGCAGCAACTCTATTTTTCCATTATCTACTAAAATATCAGCGCAAAAACTAAACTACTACATATTTACATAAAAGTACCTACCTATAAAATACAAAAAGAACCAGTTGAGCCACCTAAGGATCGTTGGAAACGATCTATAGGTAGCTCAACTGATCCAAGCCACTGCCAGACGGAAGCGTGCCCAAGACACTGGCAGCATTACCGCGCTGGATGGCAATGCTGATATGTTGAGCCAAAAAAGTGCCAGACTTGGGATCACGCGTCGCTTCGATAAGATGCCCTGAAAGAATTTTAAAAACGCGATGGGCCCCGGTACCCCCCGAAATATAGTATGTAAGTACCCCTATCAGCGCAACAAATTCAAAAATTAGTACAACAATTATAATTGAACAACTAACTATCTGCATCATTATAATATTCAAAATATCTGTATTTTATTTACAATAAACTTAGATAATATCTAAAAAAGTTTCGAATACCTATATTATATTCGAAACTTTTCCGCCAGCGAAACGCACACGTTTGCTGTTTATCAATGACAGTCACTGTCAAGAGTGTCAAGTGTCTGTCATCTGTCACAACTTTCTGAATGAAGTTGAAGTTGATGTATAAAAACAGTGTTGCCAATTTAACGAATTCGTCGCTAGGAATAGCGAGTTTTGCTGAACAAAAAAAAAACTGTAGCAACAATTTGTGATTGTAACTAACAATAATGATAGGGCTTTTTACTTTAGAAAAACTATTATTATTTTTACACAATATTCCGCTCCCCTCACTCCTGGGTCTCCTGGTTAGAATCACTTTTAGCGACTTTTCAGATTGAATCTAGCGCCATGGATTTAATGGAGTTGACAACACTGACCTCAAGCACAGACACACGGCACGGCAACCTCATACGCTTTTTGTAACAATTTGTAAAGAAAGAATAGTGAAATATTGATTCGTTCAGTGATCGGTGAATTTCGGTGGCCGTACTGGGCCTAGGAAGCTATCGTCATTATATCGAAACTTTCATTACTTGTTGGCTACGGTTTTGTTTAAAAATAGTACTCAAAATGTCGTATCAACTGTACAGAAACACTACGGTGGGAAATACCTTGCAGGAAAGCTTAGACGAGCTTATCCAGGTAGGGTTTGTTTACATTAATCTAGAGCATATAAGTACCTTTAATTTTTTCTAATAATTCAATATTTAGAACTCAAGTCAATTAATTTAGAATTATGTTTACCGTTTTCCAGTATGGGCAGATTACACCGGCCCTAGCGGTAAAAGTTTTGTTACAATTCGACAAATCAATTAATCAAGCTCTATCCAGCAAAGTGAAGTCGAGGCTAACATTCAAAGCAGGAAAATTGAATACCTACAGGTAAAACTAACTTTCAATGAACCGATTTCATCTGGAGTGTCACGCTGTTGTTCCTGCTTCCGATCCAAAGATAAGTATATGGGAGTATATGGAGACAAAGATAAGACATGGATAAGTATACCGGCTTAATAACACTATATATTCCCGATAAGTCCTGATGATATATTTTTTTCAAGTTGTCTAAGTTGTGAGAAACTCTGAAATTCATGAATATCTAGAAATGCCTACCGTTAAATAGGAAATCTCTAAAAACTTCTTGAAATACAAAGAGAGACTAAAAGTGCACACTAATATATTGGCCAAGAATCTCCTGAATGAGAGAAACATCAAACGATTGAAAAGAAAACATATACTAGAGCTTAATAAGTGAACAAAAAAAACTGAAAGTTTCTAAATCAATGTAATTGGTACGGCTCAAAGGAGCCAAACCCAAAGAAAATTCCAGACACCACACCATATCTGATTATGGCTAAAGAGCCGATTGCAGATGGAGAGAGAAAAAAAAAAAAGTTGTGCAAGTTTAAAATATTTATGTCTGAACATGTCATAAGGATAAGGAGAATAGAGCTAAAAGGATTAGCAATGTTGCATGCACTATACACTACAGCAGGGCCAAACAGTCGCTGGTTTGAATCGATTGCCAGCAATACACCTAAGAATTTTATTAGTACTCATTCCTAACATTATAGGTACATTAAAGGATACACAGCGACAAAACGTGAACGCGAAAACAGTGCAGTAAAACCATATAAAAAACGATTTTCAGTACTTACCTACACAGTAGTTACGTCGATCCTTTGCTTTCAAAATATTTTCTGGTAGATCGCCAACACTATAAGTTTGAGCATCCCTGCATTACAGCATAGGTATCTGTTCTTTTTTGATGCCTTCTAGCCACATTTTCAAATCATCACACTATCATACTTCATACTAATCACACTTATATTATAAATGCGAAAGTTTGGATGTATGTTTGTTCCTCTATAACACGACAACCACTGAACCGATTTGGCTGAAATTTGAAACATAGATAGATAATAACCGGGAATAAGACAGGCTACTTTTTATCCCGAAAAAAATGCAGTTCCCGTGGGATAAACAAAATAGTACCTAGTCCACGCGGGCGAAGCTGTGGGCGTCAGCTAGTTTAGAATAGATGTGAAGGCCAAGGCATTTTGTATAATTAAATGGCAAAAACTTATGTTCTTTGCCATAACAATTTAGTGTTCTAAATTCTTACACTCATCTCCGTGTATACAGGGTGAATTTTTGAGACGGGGCAGTAAGGGCAGCTACCTTAACCGTTGTAGCTAGAGGAAAACGTTCTTAGGAGACCATCCTTAACGTTTGAAGATATTTCAACCTGCATTCACAGATTTTGAAAAAAATGTACAGTCAGCGAGAAAATGGGCAATTTACACAAAAACTTTTTTTGATGCCAGTCGATCCTGATTCATCTAAGGATTAAAAGGCTCTTTCGGACCAACTGAGGTAAGAGTACTAGAAAAGTCAGAAATTGCTAAAATGTATTTTTGAGACGGAGCAGTAAAGGCATCTACTTTAACCGTTGCAGCTACAGGAAATCTTTCTTAGGAGACTACCTTTACTTTTGAAGATATTTCGACAAAATGATGAAAAATTATGACAATGACAAATTGATTTCGTACGAAAAATATAATCAAAGTTATTTGCGTTTTCTGACTTTTCTAGTACTCTTGCCTCAGTTGGTCCGATAGAGCCTTTTAATCCTTAGATGAAACAGCATCGACTGGCATCAAAAAAAGTTTTTATGTAAATTGCCCATTTTCTCGCTGACTGTACATTTTTTTCAAAATCTGTGAATGCAGGTTGAAATATCTTCAAAAGTTAAGGATAGTCTCCTAAAAACGTTTTCCTTTAGCTACAACGGTTAAGGTAGCCCTTACTGTCTTGTCTCAGAAATACATTTTAGCGATTTCTGACTTTTCTAGTACTCTAACCTCAGTTGGTCTGAAAGAGCCTTTTTATCCTTAGATGAAACAGGATCGATTGGCATCAAAAAAGTTTTTGTGTAAATGGCCCCTTTTCTCGCTGACTGTATATTTTTTTCAAAATCTGTGAATGCAGGTCGAAATATTTTCAAAAATTAAGGATGGTCTCCTAAGAACGTTTTCCTCTAGCTACAACGGTTAAGGTAGCTGCCCTTACTGCCCCGTCTCAAAAATTCACCCTGTATAGTATACTATTTTTCTATGTACCCTATTAATTTCTTGATAAAAACTATACTTAACCTTTTTATTTATTTATAACATTTTCTTTTCAGGTTTTGTGACAATGTTTGGACTTTCATGTTGAATGATGTTGAATTTCGTGAGGTCCAAGAGGTGGCGAAAGTAGATAAAGTAAAAATTGTGGCATGTGATGGTAAAAGTGAGTATTTGTTTGTCTTATATTATTGTATCTTCATCATAGTTCTCCTGTTGGACCTTTTGAATCAACCCCATTTAGGTGGAATAGGGGATTCCACCTAAATGGGGTGGCTTTAACAGATTCCTTTTTTTCCCCCCGTCACTCATCTTTATATTAGTTTTTCTTACACATAGGTATAAACTTCCACAAATCTGACCTAATACGATTCTGAACCTCCCATTCTGAATCTAATATGATTTCCTATTTTGTGACCAAAGTTATGAAACACCTCCTTTTCTATCTACCTTTTTGAATATCTAGGAAAAGATAAATGAATTTTATAAAAGAAGATAACAATAAAATAACAAATAAAAACAAATCGTTGATTTAGATAAGTCACTTTAGCCAGCTAATATCGCGCGGAAATGTCATTGTGGAAGAGTGAGCTCACACATCAGACCTTTAATGTGTAAAAGAGAAGAGAATTATGCAATTAAAATGCTTTATTGATAGAAATTATGATGTCAATGGCGTAAAATAAGAATAAATATGACTTTTGTTTCAGATGTTGAAGACCGTAGATAACTGCACTGATCAAGCCACTTAGGTTAATTTATTACCAATTTAAGTTACATTCAGAATTTCATTCAATTTATTATGATTACCTCATAACATAACCTTTTGGAATGTATTAGGAAATTAAATATGTATTTATGTAAATGACTTTATTGTGGTTTTATTTCAAACAGCATACATAGCCTTGGTCAAACTTTAGCCATCTAGTTATTTGACGTTAGTATATATCCATACATAAATAATATTATATGTGATATACCTATAGTATATTATGTCATACATAATTATAAAAAACCAATAAAAAAAACCTAGGTAGGTACTTACTTAAAACCATTTTTACAATCTTGAAACCAGGGGTTGTCTGTAAAATTAGATAATATGTACCATACGGTTTTTGGTAGGACAGTCTTAATTTTGAAGATGAATAAAATAAACTGACGTTGAATTATGTAGCACCACGATAATGTTTGTATGAAAGAAAATAAAACTGATTCAGAATTATACATTAATTGTATATTTTAATATGAACCTAGATTTTAAACAACTATATTAAGTATGTACTATATTAATAGTATTTACAAACACCTAGTCCCATAACAGATCTAAATTAAATGAAAATTATAAATGAGAAAATGTATAAAAATAATACACATTTGAAAATAAATTTCTGATGAACTAAAGGCAGTTTAATAATAAATATCAATTTTATAAACTAAATTAGTACGAAAAACTAGTAGGTAAATATATAACTGACCTGTGTTTGGTCTTTTAAATGAGCAAGTGTACCTATGACTCGAGTACAATTAAACTGCTGCTATAAAAATTGTCAAAAAAACTTTTAAGCACACAGTTATGTGTGCCGCCTAAAAAATTTACTCAAGTGTACTTATGTCCTTTTCAAAATAACCGATTCAATTATAGTCGAATTGCTCATTGTACGAACTAAAAATATATGAAAAATGACATTTTGATCGTCAATTATATAGTGCGTATAATTAGAAAAACGACATTTTATTATTAAATTCTATAAACAATATTTCAACCACTATGGACTTCAGCCTCAAGTCAGAACAGAGAAATTGAGCTAAAATGTCAACTTATGTAAGTTCGTATGAGCTAGTGTAGCTATATCTAATGACGGAATTTTTAGGAGACCTAAAGGCCTAGTAAACTAGTAATGGCAGTTTTCTATGTCGTTCAAAATAGCAACACACAAGATAACAATCTACCGTTAGGTACTACTAGGACCTACTCCAGTTGGTGTTGTTTTGTTATCTTATAGGTGAATCTTGAGCTAAAATTGAATTTATATTTTGATGCCCTTAACAACCTTGCTGACTTTTTTAAAAGGGATTGTGAATGGCTGAAGATTTGCGTGGATATCTTTCTTACTAGAGGATTTGGTCGTGAGATTGTTAACTTTTGATAATTTTTGCTGAGTAGAGTAACTAAAGTCCATGGTAAATAAAACTTGTCTATGAAGATGAAGACATTTCAAAACCATCACCTCGGGTGAAATATCAAAGATATGATTCCTCCTTCACCAAGCTTCTAAAATGTGAACCTGCGCCGTTAAAAGTATAAAACCCGTCTTCAAAAATCTGGCCCCACCAATATACGAAAATAAGTGCAATTAATCTAAATGATTGATTTGGGGAAAGGGCCAATTTTGAGCTTTGACTTAGCTAAATAACCTTTGCCTTCTCGCTACAGAAACTCAAAATATGTAATAAAATCATTTTCCACAAAACCAATGTTAAGTTACGCGCAATAAGACGGCGGTGATGTAAGATCAGCCAGTAAATCTAACTCCTCCTCGGTGAGTTGGTCCCGATGTTTCTGCCAGTCGTCTTGATGTGTGCGTCGGAACTCAGCTAAGGACGTTCTTATTGTGGCCGGGATGGGGTCTGGTGCGTTGGTATGCCTCGCTAGCTCAGCTAAAACATCTCCTAGCTTCGATCCGATGCTGTAAGGCCTGGAGCTGAGATATGAGCACAGGCCTAGAACCCCGTAGTGTCTCTCGACTAGTTCTTTTGAGCGACAGTTGAGCGTTAGACCGCGGAGTGTTCTGTCCTCGTCGGGAAGCGCGCGGCAATGCATGAGGCCTGTCAGCAGTTTCGATGCTGATTGCCGTACCTGAAAAACCATGTGACGATAATTTGTAGTTGATTTTGAATTTTATTTACTCCTCAAATAACTTTAAAGTACTTATCTAGAATGTGCAAGATCTGAGAGCATGTCTATCGTGTGATCTTTTATCGTTTTTTGCCGAATATTGAGCAGGATTTATTACTTTTTTTAATTACGTTTTCACAATTTACAATTTTCTTTGTCATCGACGATTTTTCAAAAAGCACTGCAGTCGTAATTTCGATATTATTTGCAACAAGTTCCTGGTTAATCCAAAATATTTATTTTGTCATAAGGCGCCTAAAAAAAAATTATATTAGTTACCTCTATCCTGGGGTCACGCATAAGCTGCAAAGCCAGGTTCTCGGCCATAACTGCGCGTTCCTTGTTATCACACAGGTAAGGCAGGCCGTAGAACAGCAGCGGCTGAGCAAAATCGAGGCACGAGAGTCGGGCCCACCATGACTTATCTGTAGAAAAAACAAAATTAAATGGTTGTTGACAAGATCTCACACCCTGTGCTGACATCTAGCACACCCTGTGCTGACAGCTAGCACACCCTGTGCTGACAGCTAGCACACCCTGTGCTGACAGCTAGTACACACCTTGTGCCCGTTTTACGGCGGTTTCGAGCGCGTGGTCGAAGGCGCCGGCGGGGTGGTGCGCTAGCGCGGCGGCGGCGAGGAAGCCGGCGGCGGCGCGGGGCAACTCCTCTGTAGCGCCGCGGCCCGCGACCGCGCACGCCGCGCCCGCTAGGAGGTACTGTGACGAGATGTTGCTGTTCATAGCGCGGACTGTGATACCCATGCAAGTGCGGAGAACTGGAAAACATTTTTTTTTTTATTAACCTATGTCGTCCCACGGCTGGGCAAAGGTCTCCCTCACATCTCTCCAACCATCTCTGTTCTTCGAGATCTCCCACCAAGTCTCCAAAGGCGTCGAGATCGTCCCTCCAACGTTTTCTCGGCCGACCACGACTACGCGTCCCGTCAGGCTGCCAAAGTGTTGCGGCATTTGCCCAATTATCGGGATTGTTTATTTATTTATATTTGGATTTGGAAAACCAACAGCTAAATATACAAGCAAATATATATAGCAAATAGCATAGATAAGATAGATAGATTATGTTATAATAATAGAATGTTATTGTTGAGACACAGGGATCCATAATAATGATAGTACAACATAAAAATAAATCTTAGAACGTAATGTTAGTGGGTTGAGGCAGATATTTTAAATGGTGAGTTAGGTATAAGCACAAGGCGGAATCCCATTTTTCAGCAATTATATTTAGTATAGTACAGATGGTAATTCTATGGCCCATACAAATAAATACTTTCGAGACGAACGTTTGAACGAAACAAAAGACGGAACGTTGCGCAACCGAATTTCTGTCGCGTTATTTCCGCACTGATGGTGTGGCACATCAGCCCAATGATTTACTATAACACTTATAGGTTATATTAATCTCGTTGCATCAGCCGAATACGTCGGAACGAAAAATCAGCCGCGGAACTTCGGCCGCGTAACTTCGGCATAGTGTGTTTATAGACACTTTGAATAAGATTTTGATAAGATTCGCACTTGAAGTGTGAATGTTAGATTAAGTTTACCTGTGGTGAGTAAGTTGGCCGCCTTAGCGTGTTCGCCCGCGGTAGGCGTTGGCGCGTCTCCTCCAAGTCTCAGGTCTACCACCATCTTGTGCGGACGAAGCGGCGCCAGTAGCGCCATCTCTGTGTCTGATGACGAATCGTTGCCCTCGCGATCGCCAGGCTGGAGAAAATTGATAATTAACTACTTTTTAGGGTTCCGTACCTTAAAAGGTAAAAAAAGGAACCCTTATAAGATCACTTTCTTGTCCGTCTGTCTGTCCGTGTGTCACCATCGATTATCTCAAGAACGGGTAGAGCTAGCAAGTTGAAATTTATACCTTATACTAAGGTCTATAGTCCCTATTGTGAGTATAAAAATCAAGGTCCTGAGTCAACACTATAAAAAGATATAGGCAAATTTAGGTTTTCGTGAAAACTTGTGAGTACCAAAACTTACCTTAATTATCAACTTTTTTTATTTTTCGGAATTTTTCCTTTATTTGTGCTGGAAGACCTTGCTTGTAACCAAAATTGACAATTCTAGGTCAACCGGAAGTACCCTAGAGGTTTTGGGTCGAAAACCTAAATGGTAGTTCCCGTTGACCTAGAATAACGAAATTTGGCAAAAAGCAAGGTCTTATAGCACAAATAAAGGAAAAATTCCAAAAAGTTAAAAAAGTTGAAAATTAAAGGGTGTTCCCATACATACATAGTTGACGCCAATTAAAATTGTCCTCCGAGTTGTATGGGCGCTCATACAATTAAGCGGACTAGCTTAATTGGCACCATGGCACGGAACCCTCGGCGTACGAGTTCGACTCGCACTTGACCGGTTTTTTTTTGAAGTATGTTAATACGTCAAAAAAAATTTAAAATACGATGAACGCTGGCTGCACGCACGAAAAAGTGTCACATTTGTATGGACTTATGGCCCCTTGCCTACAAACTATTTATGAATGCGTTAGGGAGTTTTCTGCCACACTGCGTTTTCTGCAGCGCGTTTTTGAGCTGCGCGTTCACATCGCGTTTGTATCGATACAAAGTCACGATCGCAGAGCGTTTGTTCTCATACGAAAGCGAACCGGGATGGTGGCAGAGCGTTCGCATCGCGTTTGTATCCATACAAACGCGCTGAGAAATTCAGTGCTTGCAACCTATACCTGGCACAGAGTGCATACCTGCCTGGCAGTTATTTAGGTCGTAGGTACATAGTTTGTTTATCTTGCATGTGGTTGTTTAAAGTTTCTTTTTGGTTTGTGTGTCTCTATGGACTGTAAGATTGTCTGAAATAAACGATTTTTATTTTATTTAAAACGCAGTGTCCACTCCCTTACCTGTGATGTGTCGTCGCTAGTCTCTTCTGGAGAGATCCGCGCTCCGTCGACGGGGATGGCCGCGGGTTGGGTGGCCGGCGGCGCCGCTAGTTCAGGGCTTGGCGCCTTGCCTAGTGCACGGGTGCCGCCTTCAGACGTCGTCGCTAGCTTTATCACTGGGGAACAACATTTAAATTGTAAATACAGAAAAAAACTCTAAATGTCGCCATAAGGTTTTATAAAAAAAAAAGTACAAGATGGCGATTTTTCATACTTTCCTCTCTTTTTTTACTCTTTTCTGGCCTATTCTACTAAGGCCCGCTTGCGCGATCCTGGGTTAACTAAATAACTAGTAGTTCGCCCCGAACTGAGATCTCGCGCACCGTAGATGGCTTACATTTGGACTTTCTTCTGACTACCCCTATAATTTCAAGTGCTACTACTGATACTGCCGAGTATGCCTATTGCGCTAGCTCTTCATGGTAAAAAATACTGGCATGCATGCAATACATAATGTCGTGTCTAATTTTTCATTTAGGTATTTCATATTTATGAATTCTCGTCGTATTTCTAAAAGTATACGTCCTAGAATAAAAATAATAACTATTTTGGAATGTACAAATAAATACCTTTCATTTGACAGCCCACTCAATATATTTGTTTACTTAACTTTTTTTACCCCAATTATTTTCATTCTTTATCAAAATTTTTTTTATCATGAAAATAAATCAAGTAGCATCTAAAATCATTGCAAACCAAACCGCAACGATGCCACTCTCTTTTTAAGACCGACCAGTCAATGAGCTACGAAGTCATCGAAACTCTATGCAACGGGAGCTCTTGCAGCTCTGGTTTCGTAGTTTTTGGTCTTTGGTCGTATTTCAAAAACTATACATCCTAGATTAAAAATAAAAACCATTTTGGAATGTACAAAATAAGCCCTTTCGTATGACACCCCACTCAATTTATTTGTGTAACTTTCATAATTTTTTACCCCCTTGGGAACCCAATATCTTCACAACCCCTTCATCGATTAAGCTCATATGCTCCCCCGTAAATTTCCTTACCACAACCTATTGACCTACCAAGTTTCATGCAGATTGGATGAACGGTTCGACAGTTATGCGCGAACAACAATTCGTGAAACATACAAACATACAAACATACAAAGCAAAATCGCCCAACTTACCACTAAGATCTTCGCTCGCTTCGCTCGCTCGATCGATTAACCAATCCGACGTTTATTTTTCCTGCTTGACCTACCACAGTTGCAATATACCCGATCAAAGATGAACGAATGAACAAACATGTAACTTGTATATCTATCTCTTTTACACTACGATACTCTGTATTATAGAATTCTTTGTTCGTCCTTTTTTGACATTTGTTTAGTCACTAATCCGGGGTTAGCCGATTTCACTCTCCCACATCGGTGAGTTAAAAAATTAAAACTTAAACCCAGGTTAACGCCTAACTCTTGATGACGCTTGATAAATTATTGATTTACCCAGTGTTATTTTATAGTTATCCAATGGGCAATCAGAGTTAAAATTTTAAGTACCTAACTCGGATTAACTAGCCCAGGAACGCGCAAGTGGGCCTAAGTGGCACACATGTTTCCTTTCACCATTCCCCTTAGTGACTAATATTCTTACCAATATCACCGTTCTCGTCATACAAAGCGGCCAGTCTCGGCATCACAGACTCTAAGAACTCCGAGAGACACGGTAGGTCAGGCGAATTGTGCTCAAGTCCCGGGAACATCAGCTCTGTGTCGAATATAGTTACTAGTAAACTGGAAAACAAAAGAAAATTATCTAGCAAGAATATTTAAACATTGATTCCCGTGGTATAAAGTTAGTAAAGTGTTTTAAGTTGGCATATGGCTATTTTATCCTTCATAGCATGAAAATATTAATTTTATACTGGCATGGAAAAAGTTACTTTAGGTGACAGCACAAGTTTGCAATATTGTGCGATGTCATTTTTGGGCATTCTTGGGGAACGATAGAGTGAAGAAAGAATTCTGCTTCTGTTGTCATTCACTTTATAATAATTACAAGCTGCGCCCTCGCGGAGTTACCCGCGTAGTGATGATGTAAATATAGTGATGATGATGATGAAAAGTAGCCTATAAAAAATTTTTTATAGCTTAATTCTTGAGGAAGGCTCAACCTGACAGGTAGTTTCAGAGATTAGCACGTTCAAACAAACAAACAAAATCTTCCGCCTTATACTTTGGTATTACATATAGGTAGATCTTCTTTACCAATACTCTCTAGGTAGGTTTGTCTATCCTACTATCCTATCCTACTAATATTATAAAGGCGAAAGTCCGTGTGTGTGTGTGTATGAATGTTTGTTGCCACGTATCTCCATAACTACTACACCGATTTTGATGAAATTTGGAATGTAGATAGATAATAACCAGGAATAGGACATAGGCTACTTTTTATCCCGAAAACTTGCACGGTTCCCGTGGGATAAAAAAATAGTAGTCTACGCGGGCGAAGCCGCTGGCGTCCGCTAGTTTTACTATAAATTAATGTCACATATTGTATTAATTATTTTTTACCTGCCGACAGACTCTCGTACGATCTGGAAGGGGTGTTGTATAAAGTTTGCGGCGTCAAGCCTTTGCAGAATCAGCTTGGCTAGCTTCGCTGTGCGCCACTTTAGTGTTCCTAGCGCACCCTAGAACAGAAATTTAAAGTTAAAACTTTAACGGCCTGTCTCTGGACTTTTGTCTCATGATGCTTAAAGTATGCTTAACGTTAAACTTGTTAAACAATTTCAATACTTCAAGTCAATACTTGAGTGACTAGATTAAAACACTTTAAAACCTTGAAAATCGAAGGTTCAAATCCTGGTGACACTGTTTTTATTTATGTCGTAAGAAATTCGTGACTGTGTTTCATACTCTTTCTTGTTGATATTGCCTATTAACAAGTTAAATAAAAGCTTCTAAAAATGTTTCAGGTGCTGGACAAGCCTACTCCATCTAAACTTTGTTCTAGACTAAGGCTACGTTCAGATGACAAGCGTTCAACGCCCTAAAAAAAATTTAGCGCTGAACGCGCGCTAAATTTTTGTATAGTGTTCACATGACACGCGCTTGTCAGGCGTTGAACGCGCGTTGTCGCGGCCATTTCGGACGATTTCTGAACGAACTGATCCCTAAAATGTGTATATCCGCGTCGAAAGCGCGCTCTCAACTGAACGGAAACATAGAAAACCAATGATCTCAAAGCGCGCGTTGACGCGCGCTGACAACAGTCGAGCGCTAGCGCAGCGTCAACGCGCGCTTTATTAAAACGCGCGCTAGCATGTGTACGGCCTGAATAAAAAGTATGTAGTTGTAAACGCGCGTTATCGAAACGCGCGTTGAACGCTTGTCATCTGAACGTAGCCTAAATAGTCTCTTCATGCAGTTTAAGGCTACGTTCAGATGACAAGCGTTCAACGCGCGTTTCGATAACGCGCGTTTACAACTACATACTTTTTATTCAGGCCGTACACATGCTAGCGCGCGTTTTAATAACGCGCGCGTTGACGCTGCGCTAGCGCTCGACTGTTGTCAACGCGCGTCAACGCGCGCTTTGAGATCATTGGTTTTCTATGTTTCCGTTCAGTTGAGCGCGCGCTTTCGACGCGGATATACACATTTTAGGGACCAGTTCGTTCAGAAATCGTCCGAAATGGCCGCGACAACGCGCGTTCAACGCCTGACAAGCGCGTGTCATGTGAACACTATACAAAAATTTAGCGCGCGTTCAGCGCGCGTTGAACGCTTGTCATCTGAACGTAGCCAAACGTCAAGAATAGAAGTAAATACCTATTTTTTGCCCCGACGCAAAAAGAGGAGTGCTATAAGTTTGACCGCTGTCTGTGACACCGTATCAACTTAAAAAAAAAACTGCATTCAAATCGGCTCACACGTTTAAGAAACGGGTGAGCCGATTTGAATGCAGTTTTTTTTGAAAGCTGATTTCCTAGCGATGGTTCTTAGACATGTTTCATCAAAATCGGTTCAGCCATTTGAAGATCATCAGCTATTTTCTAGTTTATGAAGGGATATATCAGGTTTTTTAAAAATGTGTAATGTTTTCATATAGAAAAGCTTCGACAGTAAACCTACCTGTAGTGCGAACAGCCTGGCGCATATAATAAAGGACGTGTTGGTATCTAGTTCGTCGTCGCTGCAAGCCGGCGGCACACACAGTTCTACCAATCCCTCTAAGAACTCCGCGCCTCGCAGTGGATCTAGTTTGTCTACGCCTGTCGCTAGACATGTGCCCCAATCGTCGAGCGTCTCTGGTGTTATTGTGGTCAGGCCTAGGGAGAAAGTTTAAAAAAATTCAAAGTTATATTATTATTAAAAACCCAGCCTCCCTTATACTTTTATTTTTTGTGAGCTTATGTAGCCTACTGTACTGAGTAGAGTCAAGTTCGTCTTTCTATCGTCGCCGCAGTCTACCGCGTTGTGTCATGTGTATTAATTTTTAAAGCGAATAAAAATTTTTTTTTCAATTCCGACTGGATTCTAACCCGCAATGATACAAGCGATCCTCCTTTAGCCGGAGTGCCTTTACCAATTCGGCCACGGAATCCTTAGTTGTCAGGGTTTAAAATCATGATAGGACCATTTATATCGATTAGAGCATCGATGAGCGCCATCTACAGGATAACTACTAAATTCGGTCTAAACTAACTATTAAAATAAGTCGGAATTGAAAATTTTGATAATATTTTTCATTTTCAAAAGATACCTACGCGATTCTTTTGACAGTTTGAGACCAATTTGAGGGACAAGTAAGACAATTATTTATTTATATTGTAACCACATTCGTACCTGCTTTGATAAGTTGTAACACATCCTTGTATAGTTTAGACTGCCGTTGCCTAGTCCAGTAGCGCGGTGCTCTAAGAGCCGCGGACGCGACTTCCGCGGCGAAACGCTGCGACGGCTCCAGTGTCGTCGCGACGTGTTTGTTCGCGTGAGATAAGAATAGATCCAACACTGGCTCGCCGAAATGGGAGAATAGAAGCTGAAAGAGAAGAATAACAAGTTATAAAGATAATGTGGCCAACAAAAAGTAGTTAAAGGATGTCTAAAATTTATCTTTATCTTGCATATTTTGTTTTTGCTGAACATCCTTGAATCTCAGTAATTGAATACCATTACGTTTGTCTTTTTGGAGTTCAGAAGACCTTTCATCTGAACCAATAGCGTAACAAAAAGATAAACGTAAACGTAAAACTTATCCGTATAAGCGCTTCGCTACTACCTCGTAATTACGAGGTAGGTAGTAGCGAAGTAATTGATTGGACTGTCTCCAAAGTTTGACTTCTCACTGTATACAATCAGAGTTTATCTGTGCATTCAAACAGGAAAACCTCTTAGGAAAAAACAAATATCAATCTAATGAACGGAGATGAAATTATATAAATGGTACCCCTCTTAGACATTTTTAAAAGGAGCGTGGATACCTGTAGTACACTCGTAAATCCATTTCTTTTGGGTCTACATACCCTCATTACGGAAAAGCGAAGTCCATTGAACTTGTCTTTTCCCTTTTTCTCTTCGGCTGAAAGGAATCCCACCAGCTTCGTGACTTTTTCTTCATCTGTGAAGAATTTGAGGATGTGACTCTCCACTTCTGCGCCGATCGGGTCTTCTGACACGTATGTTTGTTCCGCTGCTGGTGCTGCCATCTGTGATAAAAAAAAATGGCTCATATCTTGTATGATTTTACTATAGACAGTTTTAAATTCTAATTAATAAGGAGAAAATGGACAACAGATTTATCTTGTGCCAAACCACCTGTTAGCACTACCTATAATCTATTTTAGTTTTTAAAATATGTTCACGAGAAAAGAATATTTCTCAAATTAAAGTCTAAAGAATGCTCACAAGCCTGCTAATGCCAATGTTATTTGAGTTCTAAAACTTCAAATAGTAGAAACCATTTTAAGCACAAAATGAGCTTACTACAAGTTTCTGGGGCCGAGTTTGCAAACTTCCAACAGTACAAAACATTTTTTAGGCACAAAATGAACTTACCACAAGTTTCTGGGGCCACGCGTAGAAACCGAATACAGAATTTCTTAGAATCGGCTTGTCCCACTCAGAGTCGTCCAATGGCAACCTGTCTTGAGACCACACGGCCCAATCTATGTCGTCTCTGTATCCTGAAAAAATATACTTACTAAAACATTGGCATATTATCAAAGATGAATAGAAGAATTGAAACACAGAAGGTTGCGGTTTCCCCACCGCGAGGCAAATATGTATGTTCTGCAAATATTCTGGGTTTGGGCCTGTGTGTTTTTCTATGTAATTATGATGTATGCATTTACAAAAAAAGTATTGATACTTCTATATACATCAGTCATGTAGTTCCCATAACACAAGCTCTGCTTACTTTGGGGCTAGATGATGCTGTGTGAAATGTCCAGCATTATTTAATTTGGGGGAGACCTCTCGACGAAATAGGTTGTATAAAAAGATTATCTTACCAGGAGTTCGTTTCTTCGGCCGCTGACAACCAGCTATCTCATACGGATCCACTTCAATCTTCTTCAACTCCGGCTTGTATTGTTTCAGTATGAACAGCATAAGCCTCAATGATGTGCGTCTGACCGTGATATCTTCATGCAGCAACAGTTCCAAGCAGAGTTTCACTATCTCCACTGTGTAGTAGGTTTGGAGGGATGAGCAGGCGGTCACCATTTGCATAGCTAGCTCTAGGCGGCGCCATTGTCTATGAAACAAGTGATATTTGTAAGAAAGCAGTTGAAAATGAAGTCTCATCTTTTCGATTCCGACGGGTTACGAACACCGCATAATAGATGAAAGCGACTTACTGATTAATTTTTATTACTTGACAGCTCCTTGACAAATACAAAACTGTTAACCTTACATTACAATTTTAATAGTTACTTACTTGTTTGTTGATAATACAGAGCCTAAAATCGATCCGTTGATACCGACCTTAGGGGTCAAATTTTCGAGTGTGATTACTAAAATAATTACTAAAATTCAACCCCTTAGGTGCGAGGGAGATGCGCGGAAACGGTGGAGCTGTCAAAAATATGCTTATTAGCAAAAAGGAAATAATTTAGATATTAAAATAAAAGGAATTAAAAACCTACTGAACGAAATTTACTTTTGCAAGATTTTTCTTGAAATATAATGACACAAGTCTTTGAAGATTTGTAAAAACAATAAACATAACTAACGCACTTACATATTACTCTGATGTCCGACATCCACCAACTCCTGTAACAGGTCCTTATAATGTTTTTCCACCTCGTCCCAATGCGCCGTCTCTCTCTCCTTTGCAGTGTTGAAAAGAGAGGTGAAGTTCGGATCGGCGAGCTGTGATTGGCTGAGCAGAGGCTTGCAAGCTTCAACGGCCGCGTCAGAGATAGCTAGACGTGTGTTTATAGTTGGGAGTTGTCTGTGTATCTGATCTCCTATTAGAAGTTCGAGCCTGAAAGTCACAAGAGAGTTTTGAATAAATACTAAAATATTGCAGCGCCAGCGTCAGTAATCAAAAGAACTAAGAACGAGTATATCAAAAAGAACTATGAATGAGTACATCACGAATTCCAAATGCGTATTAAGATAAACCCCTCTCATTTCCCTAGACAACTTCAAATGAACTGGAATATCGTACCTATGATTCGAGCGGCTATCTAATGTACCGCGAAATACATTCGTGAGGCATTTACTCTCTGAAACGAAATGTAAACTATCTATTGATATAATGCTGCTTTTGTATAAAACAATTCTGAAACTTATTTGGACATGGCATAAGTTATGGGGATTTGCTAGCGCCTCAAACACACTGAAAGTACAAAGGGTACCGAATTATATCTTAAAAGTGATGTCAAACATCCCATGGTTTATCAGAACAACAGAGGTCCATGAATTGCTTAGTATGCCTATGGTAAAAGAAGAAACAAGAGATTCATAGATATAACTGTAAAACAAGACTCCAAAAATAAAATAATGTTACTTACAACGGCTAACTTTACGAATGCTAAGATCCGTTGGAAGAAGTTCCAACGGATCTTGGCATTCGTAAAGTTAGCCGTTTCGATGCACAGTGCAACTTTTTCATACAACATATTCTTCTGCGCAGCGAAAAGCCTCACTTCATGAATACCTAGATCCATTGTGACAACTGTACCTGTGTATACTTTGTTTCTCACTGAGTGGTGACTTCAACAGTGCCGGCCAAAGTTCCCTCAACGCTTCCCAGTCCTGCTTATTGATCAATGGACAGTTTCTCGGAGCCATTAGAATGAACAACGCCCCTTTTTGCCTCTCGTGGGTTTGCTCGCCGTCTTTGCCTTCGAGTATAGCCTTTATTTTGGGTAGGAGCAGTCGGTAGGAGAAAGATACCCAGGTGAACATCCAAGTTAGACGGTTCTGTGCTGCGATTCGTACCTGAATATTTAATATTCGGATTAGTCTTAACAAATCTGAGGAGACCTTGGATAATAGTCATTATTAGGAAGGTAAAATTGTAAAGTGACCACACTGCAGTAATGACAACGCTACGTAGTTGGTTGAACATTAGATTAAATAAGGCTAAGCAAGGTTTTATATTAACATGCACAGCCATTGATGCAAAAAATATTTAAAACCCGAACTAAAGTATATACGCATTACCAAATCCTACAGGCTGCGCCAACTTTATAATAATTGAGATATAACTCAAATTAAAGACATAAATTAGTGAGTATTGTATACAAGCTTCTTCGCTGGCATGTTATCAACATTTCAAATCGTTTTTATTCTATTCTAGGCCACGAGCTATCCTATTCCAAGTTTCATCCAAAATCGGTCCACTTGTTAAAGCATGATTGAGTAACGAACATCCAAACATACAAACTTTCATACGTATTTTAAACTTTCGCGACTTGAACACATTTTTAAATTTAATTAGGTACGCGATTAAGTCCCGTTAATAATAATTTAAAAATACAAACTTTCAGATTTATAATTAGCAGTATGTATATGAAATAATTAGTAGCTCGATACCTAAAGATCTACGGCTGCGCCAATGTGAGAATATCAACTAAAAAAATTCAAATAACTCACCGAAGTATAAGTATTGATGGACAGTTCAAACAGTGAATTCAAGACTGTCATAGCTGTATCAGTGATTCCGGATTCACAGGGCATTTCCGCTCGTGTTTCGTCTGCTATTCTCACTGCGTCTGCGACTAGTATGCGTACGTATGCGTTAGTATAGCCTTGGTTCGGATCGCTACCTTTGCCATCCATAGCTCGCTCGAGCGCACCGAATGTACGGAGCTTAGCTTCGTACGCAGCGACACGAGTGCCTCTGCCGATTAGGATGCGATCCCATATCTGTAAAATAAATCATTATTATGTCAGTGTCATCACTTAGGGTTTAGGCTTCTATTTGCTTCTGTCTATCTTTTCCGTCCTTGATTATTGTTAAGATTTTTCATAAATTGAAATATTTAATATCTGGTTATTAACTGGTATTGGTCACAAAAGAAAGAAAATATAATCTAGTTCTTAAAATTATTGAATGAGGTTCTAGGGAACCTACAGGATAAATGCTACTTGACTTTTACTTAGAAAAGGATCTTGACAATAGATAATAAGCTAAAAAGTTGCATTCATTCTTCACAACTGTATAAGCGCAAGTCAGAACTTAACTTCAGAGAAGAGATCAATTATATAAAAATAAGGTATACAAGCTCATTACCAAAAACATTGCACATCCATTCATATTTTCAAACATTCAAGATAGACGGCATTGTTAACGGACAGATGTCTGTGTATCAAAATATAGTATAAATACCTGAATAAGAGCCTCAAAGCATTTAGTGTCGTCGGATTTGTCCGCCAACATGCGCGCTTGCACGGCGGTCATCAGTCGCACGAGCGCGCAGCGAACATTCTCACCGTCTATAGTTACAGTGTGTTTCACGCCTGTCGCGAAAGGTAGAACTGTCGCCGGGACTAGCGAATCTATGCTGGAATTTACAGAGAATGTTAGATCTTTAAAACACTATGGTTCAAAATTAACTGTAGAACACTACCTACTGCAAAAGGCTCGTTTTTTTATTGAAATTTTTTTGAGCGAAGACTGTAATATGAAGTTTATTAGGATGGATTTTGAAGAGCTAGTAGAGTAATTTTTTAAGCGATCTTGATAGATCGTCGAAGTTAAGAGAGGACATAAATGTTACGAGGGCATACCAGAGGTTCTGAGGCTAAAAAGGCCGTTATAGCATAATCATAATATGATTCGTATTACGTTTGTCACTCTCATGTCTATGAAAAGAGGCCGACTTTGTGCAATTAAGATTATGATTCTGCTTTAACGGTATTTTTGCCCCGCAGGTGGCCAACAAAATCCTGTCAAAAAGAATGGAGGGAGGTATGAATTGTTATACTATATACTTACAGTGGCTTAGGTTTTTCATTAGGTGCCGGGAAGAAAAGAGTGCACGACAACGACGCGTTTATTATACTCAACGTTCTCAGCATTTCTTGGTGATCCATAGATATCTCGCCCACAGACCATGTCCTCAGCTTTTCCATCGCTGGCTTGAGGTACCTATCAATCAGCATTTGAACACACTTCGCTTCGTCTTCACTTGGAACGTGCCATTTTAGAGATGCTTCTTTTAAAGGACTGCCGTTGCCCCATTCTCGGACCGGCAGCCATTTTTCCGGCGCCTCTCCGTAGTCTTTTGATGAGCTCTTCCATTCTTTCACATCTATAAGCGAGAAGTACTGTAATGTGTTAGCCAAGACCTCACAAGCTCGCGTTTGAGCTGTCTTATTACTCAGTCTCAAAGCTCTGTCCAAAACTGGTAGCATGTGCGGTATGTATTTGAGCAAAACTGATCCATCGCATTCAACAACATATCCGAGTAACACAAGTCGGTACAGAATATCTCGTGAAGGATTGTCGTCGTTCAAAGCTTCATCAGTTAGATGTTCCAGCAATTCTTCGCACAGTTGTGGCAAGAACGCAGCCAAAGTCGCTTCAGCATCGACGCGAGCGAACACTCTTAGCAACACTCCGACCATGCTACCTGACACGTTTGTTTCGAAGGTGGATTCGGTTGCGAAAGACTTGAATTTCCGCAACGCCTCTTTGAATATTTTCGGCGAAGACTGCATAAGGATAGCTGTCGATGCGGAAGATACAGCCGTTTCCATTATAGCGTCGGTTTTGCTTCTGAATACTTCCAAATCTTTAGTATCTAACCTCACGTTCTCCAATACACTAGACTCAATTATCACGAATAGTCTATCTAGAAAAACGAGAACAAAGTCTTCGAATTGTGCCGTCAATTCGCAAGTTAGAAGTTCCTCTTCAGTCAGATCGTTCCAGTACTCGGGTGCGGAACTGCAGTCGATGAACGGAACCATCCATGCGTAGATCACTATGAAATGTAGGCTTACAAGTGTCTTCTTTATATCATTTGGGTCTAGCCCTGGTAGGATAGCCATAAGTAAGGGTATTACATGAGTAGGTCCTTCTGGATAGCCCGCGTCAGGGCCTCTGAGTAATGGCCTAGCTACAGAGGCGACTGCTGTCATTCCAACCGTGACTTTATGAGGTTCAGTGAGTGACGTCAGAGAGTTTCTGAGCCTGTCAATAAGAGGGGGGATGACAATAGCTGGCCTCAAGGTTGCAAGGTTCTGCAGTGCAATGGAGATGTCAGACCCGGATCGATTGTAGACCGCTTGTAAAGTAGGGGTTAGTAGCATTTCCACGAATCGAGTGATGTCTTCGTCGCGCAGTTTGTAAGAATCTGGGGTTTTGTTCTCCCAATTCTGTTTGCCTTTGGTTTTTCGCTCACGGCGGACTCTGCAACAAAGTTTTGTGGATTCAGGAAATTCTTATTACTATGTATGTAAAGTTCCCAGTGGGTCTACTTTTACACAATTCTCTGAAATGCATTTAAAAAGTTTACATTGTTATAATTTATAACATACCTGTTCAGAAACTCCCTAGAGATTTTCCTAATAAAATCCCTCAGTCGATACGACCAGCGGCCTGAGTTGGCGCTATGCAAATAGCTTTCAATTGCGTCAAGGAAGCATTGTAGATGCTTCAATATCACACCATCGGGATTGATACACCATACTATCCACGACGCCAAATATTTCACATCTGAAAGAAAAACTTGATACGAAACAAAAAACGAAACAGCTAAGGTGTAGCGCGCGACAATCAAGTTGTCCTCTGGCGAACCACGTGACAAGGATGCGCAATACGCAATTCTTAGGCCAAAGAGCGAGACGTCACCGGACAACTTGTTTATCGCGTAATAACAAATAAGCGGTTAAAGTAAGCGACGGGAACTCTTGTTAAATGTAAAACACGCGACACTACAGTCACTTACATAGTCGCATTATATGCTCCTTGCGTGACGACGCATGTCTCCAAACGTTTGTTTCTGGGACATAATGGTATGGTAACTATGTTTTCTTTTTACTACGATTACTTATACAAAAAATAGCTCAATAACAAATAATAATCAAAAAAAAATGTGGTATTAGCCTATTAATGAACACAGATTGTTTTCAAAAGTTATCATTTTGTTAACATATTAGTGACATTTTCTGTTAAACTACTAGTACAAAACATTTAAAAAAATAGCAAAACAACAAAATTTTTTTCTACCTATTCTTAAAATTCGCCAAAAACAAATTGCAATTTTTTTGAGAGCATCAAAATGTGTACAGCAGTATACGTAAAAAGAATAAGCTTTTTTGTATTAAGCAATCGTATTATAAATGGGACACAAATGAAATATGAATATAGCATGTTAAAAATGTGAATTTGAATCCATAGACACATCACAAAACAGGAGTTTAAAGTCTGTAATAAAATAGTATTTGGCATTATGTTCGGTTCTTTTAATCGACGAGCGAAATGTTTTCAAATTAACAAAATTGTTATTTGATGATAAAAAGAGTTTTACATTATGTGTAGGCTCACGGAATGGCCATATCAGTATGTTGAATGTATCCCAGATATTAGTCATAATTTGAACTAGCGGCCCGCCCAGACATCAAAGCCTATGTACATGTTTTTTAAATAGCAAACAAGCAAATTAATGTTGATTAAAAAATATCCAAAACCACTTTTTTTTTATTTACATCATCGAGTTAGCTAATTGTGAGGTGCTCGTGAGTTGCAGATTCCACCCAAAACGACAGACAGACAAACAAGAAAGTGACTTAATAAAACGTGGTACTAAAATAGGTTTAGTGGTTCAGGAGATTGGAAATATCCTTTATTTCCCTTGGCATTACCGCTTGGCTTTTATTATATGTAATTAAATATTGCTGAATACTTCATACAGCGCCATCTAGCCCCAAATTAAGCAAAGCTTGTACTATACGAACCAGATAACTGATAGAATACTTATTATACTTTTGTCAATACATACATAAAATGCTTTAATAACAACCAGACACAGAACTAACATCTATGTTCATAACACAAATGTTTGTCCTGGATGGGAATCGAACCCACGACTTACAGCGCAAAAGGCAGTGCTAATACCAACGAGCTAAGAGACCAGTCAATTATGTAGATAATCCCTTGAAAATGAGACCATACATATAAAAATACTCACCAAGACTTCCGCTGTGTTTAGATTGGACGTGCATATCCTTATAGCTGACCGGCAAGTGCAGTGAGCTGAGGAATTTCGAGAACATTTTTGGAGCGTATGGACTCCAATCTATCGCACCAGGGTTGCGTTTAGCCAAGCCAGCAAATATCACTATTAGATCCTGAAAAAAAAAAACAGGGATTAATCCTACTAATATTAAAAATGCGATATTTGTGAGGTGATGTGTAGATGTATGGATGTTTGTTTCTCTTTCATGCAAAAACTACTAAACGGACTAGGAAGAAAAAATGTGCAATATCAATTCTTTGCAAGGGCGCGCGCCGTAGTAAACATCACATCAAAACACAGCCCAATAATTCGTAATTTAAGTGCGTGTCATTGTTTTTCATGACACATCTAGAATTTGCCTAGTAACATTTAAAAAAGCGGGTATGCGTGATAGGTAAAAAAAAACGTAAACTGCGCCTACGGTTGTATCCCTAAGTAGGCCTTATGGTAGACGCTCATATTTTCAAGATTATATGGAACATGTTTAAGGTAATGTTATAATATCTGGGCGACCGAGCTCTGCTTGGGTGCATAACGCCATCTAGTGGTTCAATTACGAACACATTGCACTTGTAAAACTTTTTGCGTGAAAATGCCTAGAAAACGGCTTTTCCCAGATATGAGACCTAGCTAGATCGATTTTTCGCTCCCGTAAACACCCGTACTGCAAATTTCATCGAAATCGTTAGAGCCGTTTTCGAAAACCTCAGTACATACAAACAAACTTCAAACTTCAAACATCAAACAAATATTGCTCGTTTAATAGAATAGGATTTACTTACGTTTGCGCCACAGGGCGCGCTGTAGCAAGTATCCCACAGATCCATAAGCTCATCGAACCAGAGTTTGTGACCGTATTCCGCGAATTGAGGAGGCAGAGCCACTGGCAGGAACATAGTAAGCTGCCCTATCATGTACACTTCGGAAGACCACGGATTTATGTGAGGCATTATTTCATCTAGGATCTCTTTGGTCGCTGACAGTTCAAAGTACCTGAAATATTATTATATGATTATTTGTTTATAATGTGTTTGTAGTACTTATTCGAATATTTCAAGTGGTTGCTTATAATGACAAAGTTTGCATCCATCACTGAAGTTAGTTGTTATGAATGTGTAACAATGTTTTAGATAAATTATTTCATAGTAAGTTAGACGTTTATGGTTCTAAATCTTTGTAGATAAACTTGTTGCGATTGGGATGACATAATTTATCGCGAAGAAACAGCAAAAGTAGCAAAATCTAAAAATACTTACGGTCTTGCACACTTGACCATTGATACAAATGAACACTCCAAGGAACTGAAATAAGAAACATTTTGTACTATTTACTATTATTATGTAAATCAATGTTCCCTTAAAAATCATGCACCTATCACCATTGACATGTTTAGACTAGACACCAATATGACTTGAAGCGGAAATGACGATTTTGTAAATGAAATAACAAGAAAGTGTGATCTATTAACAACAACATAATATAGAGAAATGTATAATCTACTTTACGAGATTTTTCTTCATAGACAAATGATAACTTTGTACACTTTTGTGTATACTCCGGCATGTAGTCGCCTGCAAGAAGTGTCATACATTCCAGAAATATTATACTAATGTAACATTCAACTACAATCAGTTATTTCAATTGATTTCGACATTAGCCGTTTAATAAATAATTTTTCAGTTTTTGGTGTGTACCAGTATTGGTTACAACTATTGGTTTTAATATCTGTAATAAAATTTGTATGTGCATAACTACATCTTATTGCAGGCGACTGTTATTTTTTTTATAAGTACCTAAGTTTCTAGTAAAGATTGGTAGCGTTGGCTTAAGTTTCTTCCTTCTTCAGCACAATTTAAAGAATTACAGGGCAGTGGGACGAGGTGAATCAAACCCAAAATTGTTTCTTCTATTCTATTCTTCTACTATTCGATTGAACGACAAACTAAAGCTGGTCTTTCATCAACTCATAATAAGTAAGTAAGCAAACGGCTAAACTTAAACCAACGCTATACAGACTTATGAGTAACAAATGACGTTTTAAATAAATAAAAACTACGTGTAAAACGAACAGTTGATGAATGAACCCAATCCGTCTGCCACCTGTGCCAACAAAAGCAAAACCCCAGAATTTTTGTTATTACGTGGGTTTTTTATCGTCCTTTGCGAAGCCAAAATAGTTCAGAGCGTCATCGAGCCCCGATCCAGACAAGAATTTGCGAATCATTTGCAGTATATCGACCTCTTGTTTATCGGTTTGTTTTGCCCTAAACACATAATTTGCTGAATCATTTTCATTGAAAAATATGGCTATCCTTATGTATAAGTACATAGAACTATGGAATGGAAAACACAAGGAAAAGTTTGGGTGCACGGTAGTCAAACACAATGTCACTTGAAAATAGCGACACAATAACTCTTTAGTGACTGTCCAGTGTCCATAGTCTTAATCTATATAGGCCTGATGTATCGTTTTTGCACTCAAAAGTAGGAACTTTTTCTTCTCTTGAGTGCAAAAATGATACAATCGTGACATTTATCGTTCAGCCAACATTAGTGAACGCTCAAACCGACTTAAGCTGAACAAGGATCACCTTTTGTTTGGCGCTTTCATAAGTATGCCTCCTGCTCTTTTTGTCTTTTTTAGACCTAATGCATTATGCACTAGATCCGAAGTACGCTTGTAATGAGTATGTACCCAAACTATCTTTTAGTCACAATAGTACCTAAAGCTTAATGGCTCCTCACACTAAGCTGGCAGCTAACCTAGCGGTCATACCGGCACAACAAATATGACTTTAAATTAGCGTTTTTTCTACGCGCTCATACCGTGGCGGTCGCTCTATGAACCATATTGGGTGTAGTAGGCGACTCGTGCAAATAAGCTCGTATGCAAAGAAGCGTGCGTTTACGCGCGTAGTAAAACGAGCAACACTCAGAAAAAAAGGTGATTTATCTTCAGACAAAATAGACAACTAGAAAAAACACTAATCTGAAATCGCCCTAAATCGCTATGGCCATCGACCATCGAGTGATTGTCATAGTTTTACCACCATCATAGTCTGCAGGAGATACGGTATAAAATAAAGTCAATACAATTTTAAATACTTACGACATGTAGTGGTACATCCCAATATCAGTTGCATTATTTTTGAATAACTTCTTCCCCAGATCAAATAAAGGACGCCATGGTAGTGTCAATTCCTTGGGTGAAATTAAGTTTCGCTTTCTGTAATAAGTTTGAAGAAACAAAAAGTATTAAAATATTTATGCAAGATTGTTTTCAGAATTCTTTTATGTCCAACCAAAAGTGACTTCTAACTTTCTGAAGAACGCGTGAATCGTGCCAAAAGCAATTTATTAAAATCAGAGTTTTTAATTCAAGTGATTAAAATAAACACCCCATAAATTCTTTCAATTAAGAATTCTCCAAATTATCTATCTTTACAATTCTTTGTAACTCATAAAATAAACTATACGTACATAGGTTCTTCTGTGCGTGTATTCATTTGACATAGTTACAGACAGCAAGATCTTCGTACAAACTACAAATATGTACTTAAATACAACAACATACTACCATACTACTAGGCAAAGACGCCAAGATTTTTCGTCTTTGTGTTCAAGATCTTATTTCCACTAAGCTGTAGCCGCACGCCTTTCCTATTTCTTCATGTAACATTACACATTGACGCGCCCGCGCCGCTTATGAACAGATAGAAAACGCGCGCGGCCAGCCGCTTAGTGGAAATGTCAACTAAATGCAGAAAGAATTAGAAGATGTAGACTTACTTTGCAAGCATGATAAACAGGGTGCCAAATTTGTGGATCTTGTTGGGTTCTAGATCCGGTATAAGCAAAAGCTCATAGGCCAGTTTGATAAACGTTATGTGATCTTCCTTGCTGAACTTCAGGCCATATAATCTGATGTATCTGTGGAATAAAATGAAAAGCATTTATTTTGAGACATAATATCAACATAATATGCCGTGCCATCATAATTCATATTCAACAGTCGAATTAGCAAGGAGTTGAGAGAGACTTGGCTGAGACTGCACCTAAAGCGAAGACGAGAGATGTTTAATTAAACAACCAATAGAATTTCGTTATTCACACATGTCACCTCGTCTGTGTGTCACGGAGATGCGTGAATAACGGAATTCTATTGGTTGTTTCAGCACATCTCCTTTCATCCTCGCTTTGATGGAGTCTCAGCCTAATATGTACTGTTCATGTTACTCTTATGTTAATGAAAAAATATAACAGATTTAGCAACCATCTGTATGAGCTTAGGAAGCTTGTAAGTCCATTGTGATTCAAAAAGAAAATTTAAAAACATAAATATAAAGAAAAGCATAATATTTTGCCAGATTTGAATGTGCCTCTGACAACAACATCTAATAACAGATGAAAAGTTTTGGATAAACAGAATAACCCAAACTTACAAACATTACCTATTTATATTAGTGTAGATAACCGACCATCATAATAAAATCATTTGTAGGCTTTTAATGAAATGGCTATGAAATCAGGGGAATAATGATTGCTTGAACAACTTCCTACCTATTTAACTGCTTGTTACATTCTGTTTTCATTATTTCCTAGCAATTTGCTGTAGTTATATTTGTGAGTGGTAGGCATGTTATGTAGCTTTAAAACAATTTTTTTTGTGTGCACAATAAGGCCCCGACATCTTGGGGCTATTATTAGTTTAGATAATCTCTTTGAAACAGGTGGATAACACTAACAATATAATATCAATATGGATAACATGGTTGGCTAAAATGGGTTACTTTCTGTCTTCTGATTCCATTATTTATATTCATAAAACATTATAATAACTTTATATTAACTATTAATAATATTATTCATTCAGCAAAGCTAGTCATAAACTCTAGAGATGGAGTTTTAGGTCTCCTGATAATCAATTGATAAACATTTATGTAAAATTGTATGAGACTAACTAGCAGACGCCCGCGGCTTCGCTCGCATGCACTACTATTTTTTTATCCCACGAACCGTGCATTTTTTCGGGATAAAAAGTAGCCTACGTCCTATTCCCGGTCATTATCTATCTACATTCCAAATTTCATCAAAATCAGTTAATTAGTTATGGAGATACATGGGAACAAACATTTACACGCACGAACTTTCGCCTTTATAATATTAGTAGGATTAAAAGTTCCTGCTTCAGAATTTGAAAATTGTCAAGCTATGGAAAAATGTTACAAGTCAGGACTAATATATAAAAATAAAATAAATAAATAAATAATTCTGGACATTTAATATTTTTTTTATATGCTACCGTTTAATTGCATAAGTATTTCCTTCCAGAATTATCTTCTAATTAATTAGTCATACAACTTTACATAAATGTTTATCAATTGATTATACCTACCTACAATGAGTTTAAATTTTGTAAAGTGGATTATAAATGACGCTTATTCAAGCTTCTAAATACAACTGTACCCTGTAACTGTGTCAATATTTTATGAATTTAAGTAGGAAAAAGGGTAATAAGAGGCAAGTCCTAACACAAGATTTCATAACAATGTTCATAATGTTAAAAAAACATGAAACCAAATAGATTATATTTTATTGATAAGATAGATTACAAGCTCAACATAGCATAACAGAAATAATGCCTACTATCTGTGATGTGAGGCAATTACTGACTGGCCTCTTAGCTTAGTTGGTAGTAGCTCTGCCTTCTGCACTGTAGGTGGTGGGTTCGATTCTCACCCAGGACAAACATTTGTGTTCTTTTAAACTTTTAATCCAACCAGCAATGAGCAGTACTGAACTACATCCCACTGTAGGTATCTTGGATTATTTCCTTGCAATTTGTGTATTTATGTTTCCTAATATGATGCAGATATAACTGTTATTTGAGTGCAGTAAGGCCAGATGTACATTTAAGGAAGCCCTGGGCTTTGGCCAGCATATTTTGAACATGCCAGCAGTTGCCAAAGGTTAACACTAAACCGCTCAACATTGGGTTTTGAGATATTAATAGAGTAGGAAGTTTTCTTAACAATAGCAAACTAAACTCTGCTTATAGCTCCACTTGCTTTGTCCTATTGCTATAAGGTTTAAAACAAAATTATTTGACTCTTTATAACAGTAATCAAACTGTAGGAATAAGTTCAGATTTCTATTAATAAATACCTAATGACTTTATCTTAGTTTTTTAGTTGAATGAGAATTCATAGGGTTTTTAAGGGTCATTTACTAACAATATCTGATGCAAACATGTTTCTAAGTTTTACTTATTACAATAATTTCAGGATATTTATATTCTCCGAATAGAATATGTCATTTTTGATTTGTTTGGAAGAATTTGTTTGATTACTTGAATGTGCTAATCTCAGGAACTACCGACTGTTTTGAAACATTTTTCTTCATTTGATAGCTTAACTTTTGAGGAAGGTTAGGGAAGGCGGAGGGAGGCTACATTTCACTATCATCATCATCACCATTTACCAGAACTACGGGGGCAACGCCGCGAGGGCGCTGCTAGTTTCAATTAAGATTATTTTAAAACAAACAACAGCTGTTTTGTGATGCCTTACCTCATCAACCTGGAGGACCAAATACCGCAACCAGGCTTCATCTCCCGGAGCATCACAGCCTGGGCCAGGTTCGTCTTCACTTCCATCAGGAACGTATTGGACTCCGCATCCAACTCACCAGCATATGGAAGGAGATGGTTCATGATCACTTCACTTTGAGGCTTGAACCCCAGAGCGGCGATGCGCTCCGGGGTCATCATCTCCTCCTCGAACTCTTCGTCTTGCAGCATCTTGAGCTTTTACTTTTGTTTTTTCTATTTCACGAAGTCTTTTGAGCTTAGCGGCCTCATCAGAACAACTTGCCTCTTCTCTAACAAGGCAGTAACATCAGATACGGCAGGAAATATGGAAACCAATGCAGCGCACCACTTTATTTTTATTGTTACAAATCAATTCAACATTGAATTTACACAAGTCATGAATAAACGCAATGAAAAAATCGAATCGGAGAATCCAGAATCATCATTATTACGTTCCGTTTTCATGTCATAAATTTTGAGTGATATGCTATGATGACGTTGACGTAAAAAATGACAATGTCTAATTTTTTATCAAAATAAATTCTTTGTCAAAATCATCTTCATTTTTCCGATTCACTCATTTATAGTCACTTCTTTATAGCCGTAACAGACGGCACAGACCAAACCACAGATTTGGTCTGCGGCAGACCAAAGTGATGGTCTGTGTCACTGTCACAATAATATGACACAGACCATCAAACGATTTTGATGGTTGGCCCCAACCGTCAAAAAACACGACAGACAAATAGGGAGTGATGCCAAATGGGGGATTTCCTGCAAATTCGGGAGTTTTAAAATAAATTAGAACCGACTGTCTAGGTTGCCTATTTATTGTTAGCAGGCTTTTAGCAGGTATCTATTTCATTTAATCTTACCTACCTACTAATTATATAACGTTGGTTGGTAGGTTGAAATGTACCTACAAGCAAGATTATTCTTTCGTTCACAGTAAGAGCGTTTGTCCACCGCCGCCGTCACCGTCACGTCAACGAGAACGAGATGACGGCGCCGATGTAGCGGACCATACATTTACTATAGCCGCTTGTCCACCAGAAGACCGTCACGTCATCTTGATCTCATACAGAAATAATCTCGTTGACGGTGACGTGACGGACAAACGCTCTAAATGGGCGTTTTTCCACTAGCCCGGCACGGCACCGGCACCGGCACCGGCGCCGGCGACGCAAGAATGTATGAAAATGTACTGCTCGTTTTTCCACTTGCCGGCGCCGGCACCGGCACGGTTTCATACATTTTTGCCACCATTTTTTTTCCTGCGTGGAGTACTCAACTGCCCCGAATTACTCGCTGAGGTAAGCAGACTGTATGTACCGGAGCATCGCGCCAGATTTTGCCCTGGGCGTATACCTCTGTTTGCTCCAAGAACGCCCCGTACTGTAGCTCATCAACAATCCCCTGTATGCCGCGCACAACGTCATCTAAATGCTCTTCTTTGTTTGGATGCAGAATGTGATGTGTTCTCTGACAATTGGCCAACCTTAGGGAGAACTTGTATGACCTACTGCGAAGAACCTAGTTCTTTACTACCATGGTAGGTAGTTAGGGTAGAAGATATTAATTCTTACATAATAATAAACTGTTATTATTGTTGTTAATTTTTATTGATGTTATGTGTTTATTGTTACATTTTTCTTGTGTTTATTTTTTAATTTTAAATATCTTAATCTTCCTATGGATCCCGATAGTGGTTCCTATTCATAATAATTAATTTCATAATAGTGCTTACTTTTAAAGTAGGATTATTTTTACTGATCTCAAATAGGTACCTATGTACCTAGATTATCGCTTTGGATTATTTTGTAAAGATAATTTACCTATAGTAAAATAAATAATTGACTAATTGACTTTTTATTTCGATACAACACTTTACAATACATTGCGATACGAAATATCGATACAATCCGAAATATCGAACATCCCTTTACGATCACACGCATAAAGTTCCGTATTTTTTTATTCCGTCGTTGTGTAGACATTACAATATCATACCTTCTTGTGGGCTGTCACTGTTACCATGACATGAGACACAGTAACAGTGACAAGTCAGTTTTGTTATAGCGCGTACACACGTTGGGCCAGGGTCACATTGCCTCTCTGTCGCTCTCATCTTGAATCGATTCGCCTTCTCGCTCGCACTCGCCTAAGCTGGCCTAGGCTGGCCCAACATGTACGCGCCTTTCTAATTTACACAAGTGAGTGAGAAGGAAAGTTTTCCTTCTCACTCGCACAAAACAAAGTAGCATATACTAGTAGTTCGCCCCGAACTGAGATCTCGCGCACCGTAGATGGCTTACATTTGGACTTTCTTCTGACTACCCCTATAATTTCAAGTGCTACTACTGCTGAGTATGCCTATTGCGCTAGCTCTTCATGGTAAAAAATACTTGCATGCATGCAATACATAATGTTGTGTCTAATTTTTCATTTATTTCATATTTTTTATGAATTCTCGTCGTATTTCTAAAAGTATACGTCCTAGAATAAAAATAATAACTATTTTGGAATGTACAAATAAAGACCTTTCATTTGACACCCCACTCAATATATTTGTTTACTTAACTTTTTTTACCCCAATTATTTTCATTTTTTATCAAAATTTTTTTTTATCACGAAAATAAATCAAGTAGCATCTAAAATCATTGCAAACCAAACCGCAATGATGCCACTCTCTTTTTAAGACCGACCAGTCAATGAGCTACGAAGACATCGAAACTCTATGAAACGGGAGCTCTTGCAGCTCTGGTTTCGTAGTTTTTGTTCTTTGGTCGTATTTCAAAAACTATATATCCTAGATTAAAAATAAAAACCATTTTGGAATGTACAAAACAAGCCCTTTCGTTTGACACCCCACTCAATATATTTGTGTAACTTTAAAAAAAAATTACCCCCTTGGGAACCTAATATCTTCACAACCCCTTCATCGATTAAGCTCATATGCTCCACCGTAAATTTCCTTACTACAACCTATTGACCTACCAAGTTTCATGCAGATTGGATGAACGGTTCGACAGTTATGCGCGAACAACAATTCGTGAAACATACATACAAACATACAAACATACAAACATACAAAGCAAAATCGCCCAACTTACCACTAAGATCTTCGCTCGCTTCGCTCGCTCGATCGATTAAAACTATCTTTCTTTTTTTGTGCGAGTGACGAATGAAACAGGAGGCTATCTAAAGATTGTTGTTTTCAATCTGTAGATGTTAAAGTAATTTAGTTGACTTTTTTAGGGCTTTATGCTTGGTTGGGTTTATTTTCGGAAAGACCTATTTTTCGAAGGGATTTCCATCTAAGTTTAGAGGTAAATTCGTTTAGCCAGCTGGCAACACTCCTCATTTGGACCGTGGTTACTATTATGTATTCAAGGATCCGACCGTCTGCCAGACCGTCTGGCAGACCGTCTGGCAGACGGTCTGCCAACGTGTCTGCAGACCGTGTGGTAGCACTATTATCTGTGGCGATTTCGCGAGACGGGGGATGTAGACTTTTTGGCGGGAGTTTTGAGAAGTCATGTTTTCGTTGTTTCATTTTCCAACCAAAACTTTACGTTAGGTACCTATACACGCTAGGTTTTGTTTGTAATAATGGTGGATTATTAACTGTTGAGTGTTCGTGAACTTGCTTAAGTGTGGGCAAATCAAACAAAATTGAGTGTACCTAGCATTACATTTTTTAGTTCTCCCCAAAAAGTTCGTTTCAGTTTCAGTTATGATGGCCGCATACCTTTTTCCGAACAAAATCGTCCGCCCACGGACGAATGGACCGAATCTGGCAGTAAAGTACGCGCCACCATGAAGTCCGATAGACACGGGGCGCCCAGGGCCTCGAGCACGAGTATGCACAAAGTCTACTATTCGATCCGTGACTGTAGTATAGTCTCTCAAATGTATTGGGATTTTAGTTCAGTCAAGTTACCACTGGAGGTGCTGCACCGGAATCCCATACATTTGAGAGACTATACTACAGTCACGGATCGAATAGTAAACTTGTGCATACTCCTGCTAAAGGCTCAGAACAGCTGCACGACCGTGACTAAAAGAGCAAATAAAACAAGCAGTTCCCGCTTTTGCCGTAAGACTTCAGTGGTGGCGCGGATTACAGCGCGGATTAGGTGTGCGGCCACTATAAATGCCCCACATCTTTACTGAGGCACAAGGGGTGGGATTTTATATAATGGGTCAATCTTCAGAATGGTCAGTTCCCACTAGTTCAGTAGACTGAACTACTTTTTTTTTTCGTTTGTTCAATCCTGGTTGATCGCTATGGCGCCCCTTAAATATCGATATTATTGCTTTTCTGCCCCTTCAGGGGCCAATTCTCGAAACCAAAATACAGAAAAGCAATAATATCGATATTTTTACCTTTCTGAATAAATATTCATTTCATTTCATTTAAAAAGCACCATAGCGATCAACCAAACACGCTGATTCTGGAGATTGACCCTAATACGTTTTTGTACCTATCTTTTTGTTTCTGTAAACTTGAAATATGCACAAACCGTGCGAAGCCATAATTAAGAAAAAAAATGAGCTCGTGGCGGTTATAAACAAGTCATATTTTTGATGTATAATATTTTATTGGCACCTACAATACATATATTATAAAAGAACAACACTATCTAGATTTTATTTTTGCAATGATAACTGTACCAACACTTTCAAGGGCGGATTTAAAGGGGGCACGGGGGCACGTGCCCACCCAGACACTTACTGTGGAGATTCCATCACAGTACATAATTATAGGCAAATCATCAGTCTTTAAAATATACAAGTGGCTCTGTGAGCTGTAAGTCTTTGTTTTGCATAGCTTAAAACAGAATAAATGCGTGATTTTGATTTGAAGGTGATTTTTTTGTCCTTCTGCCTCTTGTGCTCCTCCCAGAAAATATCCTGGATCCACCCTTATACACTGTGATATATTGCATGTTTCACATGGGTACAGTACATCACGTTGTTTTGATTAACAATCGTTTCGTAAAAAGCTAATCATAAATCATGAGATCAGCATTCCATTCTGAACTGGCAATATACTAAATGATCACAGAGTCTTTTCCTGTAGTGTAGAGACTGGCAGCAAAAACAATGTCTCGCTTTATGGCCGTCGAGGCAAGCATCATTTTCTCCTGGAGATTCGGGTCGCCAATCAGCATGGCTGCATCTTTTACGTCAACCAGCAACTGTAGAAAAGAATGAAGTTCAAAATTTAAAAATAGCAGGATGTCTTAGGCATAAAAACATCCCTCTATTAACCTATTTACTGGCAGCTAAAAATAATTCCTGGCAAGATTGCAACTCCAAAAAGAAAGATAGGCCCCAAACCCTGTTTGGTGTCCTGGTTTTTCACAATATTGGACGGGTAAGAACAGGAATAGAAATTGCTAACTTTATTACCCCAGTAGACTACTTATAGATTTTGATTTTCTAGTTTTATGTACCTACTCACAGAAATACTAGCTTCCGCCCGCGATTTCGCTCGCCTGTGAGTAAGTATCATTTTTAATAGGCTATGCTATTCCAGCCGCAATACAACATAAATTGGTCCAATGGTTTAGGCGTGATTGTAACAGAAACTTACAAACTTTCGGATTTTAAAATATTAAAACCTGTATTACAATTACAGGTCACCACTGTTTGTGTAGTAGTTAGTAGTGTGTATTTTAAAGAAATACCAACCTCATGCAATTGCTGGATACATCTGACGATAATGCCTTCCTGCACGTCTGTGAGTTCCATGATCTCAGCAAAAGGTTTCTCCAGCGCCCACTCGTACACTACGCGCACCAGACCGAAGTTTAGCCGCACCGCTTGACCCTCGAATTGGCTTACCTGTGGAATTGCAAAAATAAATCTAATTCCTGACAATTATTTTTGTCATCATCATCGTCATTTAAGCCTGTTGGCACCCACTGAACGTGCCTTCTCTTTTTTACGCCATTTTATTGTCGCATGCGTGTCTCATCCTGTACTTTCCCATAGTACAAACTTTGCTTAGTTTGGGGCTAGATGGCTCTGTGTGAAATGTCCATCAATATATTTATTTATTTATATTTCCCACGACGCGCAATCGTGTTTTCATAACGAAGAAATAAAAAATAAAAGTAAGAGCCTTCATGTTTCTAAATATTAAATCCAATATTAAATTCAACTGCTACTTTAGCAAGGCTTCAGAGAGTTTTTTTCTTATCATTCTCATGCAATTCTTGTTCTCATGACAACGAAAAGTGTTTACAACAGATTTAGCAGCCGGTTAAATTACAGAGAGCTTATAAATCCATTATAAATAAGTACGACCGTATAAGTATAAGTGAACCGAAGTATAAGTGAGTACGACCGTAACTTTTATAGAAACTATATAAATCAGTATAATTATTTTCTAAAACCTATTCTGCCTAGTACGTCCGCTATCTCTCTGATGAATTCACTTTCAACTTCGCACAGATAATCAACGCGTCCTTCCTTTACTCACCATAAACTTAGCCTCCACATTCGCCAGTTCCGACTCAATCTGCTCTATAGCTTTTACGCCATCAGTCAAGCTATCAGGCAGTTGCGTGCCGTCCTCTCTCGTCTTAGCTTGGAACACGAAGCAGCTTAGCAGAGCCGCTATCTCAGCAGGGTCCTTCTCGGTGAACACATTTCGGAAGACCAGCTCGGTTATTATGAGCTCATTGGTGGCCATGCCGCATGCTACTCTGCCTGAAATACAAAGTTAGCTTATTATTTTACTCTTCTCAATGTTTAATCTACGGTGAAGACACAATACAAAAAAAAATCAAATTAAAGGCTCGCGTATACCTACTACAGCCGTGACAGGCTGCCCCGCAACGCAAACTTTTTTATGAATAACGGCTTCTAACGGTTCTTAAATAATGTACAAAAGTCATTTAGGAACATTTTTTTATGCAATGCGGTGCGATGCGGCCTGCCAATGTGCGCGAGTCTTAAAAAGTAGGCAAAACACACGCAAATCAATTGCAAAATAAGCAGTACACTTACCTTTTAATATAACGCCATCCTTATCATCGATATAATTCAGCTCGCGAAGTACTAATAACCGTCTTTGGTAGTCGGGATAGAGAGCGAGATTCTCAAACGAAAGAAGACGTTTATATTTGTCTCTTTTCCTCTCAGTCTGCTTCCGTTCATAAACTGTTGCGAACTCGGATTTGAAGTTCGCGATGTCGGTGGATTTTTTGTGTGCTGCTAATTCACTCTGTGAAAAAGACATGTATATTATTGTATGTAAGCTAAATTAGTTATCGTCCATCGCAAATCAGTAACTAAATCAACAAAATTATTATTATACTTACCTACTTTAGTTATATAAACATAAACTAATAAATAAAGCGGAAGAGTTTATTTTATTTTTTGTTTGTTTGTTTGAACGTGCTAATATCTGGAACTACCGGTCGGATTTGCAAAAAAAGTATTGCATTTGATAGCATAATTATTGAGGAAGGTTTATAATAGCCTACAACCTTACTCAAGAATTAGGCTCATCATCATCCACCATACAATCACTACGCGGGTAACGCGAGGGCACAGCTAGTATAACGCGTCAATCTCTGGAACTACCAGTCGGATTTGAAAAATTCTGCATTGGATAGCTCATTTCTTGAGACAAGTTATAGGCAATTGTGATATCTAGCACACTTACCATACATTTGTTCATCTTATCTAAAGTCTGCAGTATTTCCCCGGTGGTTATAGAGAGCGACTGAGTGAGAGAGACATGCTCAAGAGTAGTCGCGCCGGTGCGGACCGCGTGGGAAAGTCGCGAGAGCTCTTGCACTGCGCTGGCGCAGGTCGAACCTACTGGCGCGTCTTTGAACCTTGAACACAGAATAAAAACCGGTCAAGTGCGAGTCGAACTCGTACGCCGAGGGTTCCGTACCTAGCCATGGTGTCAATTAAGCTAGTCCGCTTAATTGTATGAGCGCCCATACAACTCGGAGGACAATTTTAATTGGCGTCAACTATGTATGCATGGGAACACCCTTTAATTTTCAACTTTTTTAACTTTTTGGAATTTTTCCTTTATTTGTGCTATAAGACCTTGCTTTTTGCCAAATTTCGTTATTCTAGGTCAACGGGAACTACCATTTAGGTTTTCGACCCAAAACCTCTAGGGTACTTCCGGTTGACCTAGAATTGTCAATTTTGGTTACAAGCAAGGTCTTACAGCACAAGTAAAGGAAAAATTCCGAAAAATAAAAAAAGTTGATAATTAAGGTAAGTTTTGGTACTCACAAGTTTTCACGAAAACCTAAATTTGCCTATATCTTTTTATAGTGTTGACTCAGGACCTTGATTTTTATACTCACAATAGGGACTATAGACCTTAGTATATGGTATAAATTTCAACTTGCTAGCTCTACCCGTTCCTGAGATAATCGATGGTGACACACGGACAGACGGACAGACAGACGGACAGACGGACAAGAAAGTGATCTTATAAGGGTTCCTTTTTTTACCTTTTAAGGTACGGAACCCTAAAAATAACGTAAACACCATTGTTCTGTCATTATTGTAGATTATTATAGGATTCAGCACTCAAGTCCTACGGAAAAAGCGGGAACTAATTGTTTTATTTACTTTATTATGCTCTTTTAGTCAAGGTCATTCAGTTGTTCTGGTGTGTAAAGATAACGAACGTACAAACTAGCATAATTATTATTGTTCAAGCCTTATTTGGACAATAAGTAATTTTTTACACAACCTACTTCTGCGATAGCAGCGCTGCGTCCATCGGGCTTGAGTGCTGAATCCGAGTCTATTTTGTTTATTCTAAGGTGTGCAATAAAGAATTTTCATTCATTCATTCATTCACCCCTATAAACGATGAAGGAAAACATCGTTGGGCTGCAACGATCCTCCGTCGTACCTCGTCTACACAAGGTTGGCCAAGAAGACGATGTTGCGTTTGCGCTTGCGAGCAAACAGACATTCAACACGTTATCTTTTGTCGCGTTCGGTCTCCTTGAGATGAGAGTGACAGAGCTACTTCGTCATACCAGCTCGGTCTGATTACCAATCACGTTAAATGTCCGTTTGCTAGGAAGCGCGTAAACGCGGCATTAACTAAGGGGGGGGGGGGGGGGGGGGGGCAAATCTCAAATGATAGAGATAGCAAGATATGAAGCACAATTTTGCCTAGCTATTAGACACAGGCCCCCTTACTTATGAAAGATGTTTAAAGTTGAACACTGGTTGAACAACGTCCTGTCCACAAATAAAGACAGGAATCACTATCCACAAATAAAGACAGGACGTTGTTTAAACAGTGTTTCACTTTAAACATCTTTCATAAGTAAGGCCCAGGAGTAGGTAATAAGTATAAAAATAGGAAGCAAGAAGTTAAACTCACCGTGGCATCGATCTCTTATCAACATCCTGAATGATCAGCTTCTCATCAATTTTCAATGTCATTTTCGTGATTGCAATAATATCCTTCGGCGCTATATTTATAATATTATGTTCTAATGTGCCAACATCCGTGCCTACGTAGTCGTACATGGCTGAGAAACCGAGCATTCTGTACCAGTTGTCTTCCATATCGAAGTTGTACTTCGCGCTATCTTGTTCTACCGTGTTGAGGACTAGTACTTTGTACGGAGTTTGTCGAGGCCCTGTAATAAATAGAATGTAAAAATTTGTTGTTTCAGACTCGGAAACAATGAAAATTAATAAACTAAGGGCGAGATAGCGTATCGATAGAGTCAAACTACGATAGTTTGATATGCAGACTCTATGCTAAGATTACTGACAGGATGACTGGTAGATAATGCTTCAGCATTAAGTCCTTCTTATCATTCGTTATGAGTGAAAGTGTTCAATATATAAATAAGAATATCTCAGTTGACATCGAATCGCAAAAGCGAAGAGAGCCCAGCAGTGGGATGAGAAGGGCTGATGATGATATCAGTTGACAACTAACAAAAAGTTGAAAACTAAGTTACAAAATAAACCTGCGTGGACAAAGTGGACAAGTGGATAAGCAATGTAATTCTGTTAATATGACTATGGTATTATTCTTACTCAATTTTTGCAGTAACGAATTGAAAATTAGTACATTTGACTCACCACTTGTGTTCAAAAGCACAGCCAGTTGGTTAATGTATGGTCCCGCAGAGAATATCAGAATCTTCCCCGGAACAATTTCCTTCGCGACCTTCGCCTGGCTGAGAAGGATCGGCATTATATCGTTCAGCACTTCTATGTATGTTATTGCTGTAAAAAATATTCAATAATGATGTATCTACTTTGAAAAAATCTTAGGCGTTTACATCTTTTACTCCATGATCTAAACAGTGTCAGGAGGCAAGCAATCTAGCCTACGCTTAATGGGAGGCTGTAGTGCCTGGGGTAATGTTGAGATAGAGTAGGCTTGCCCAGCACCTACACCATCCTCTCACAGGAATGACATGGTCAATACGTGTGGGGCTGACTAAGCCGCGGGTTTCCTCACGATGTTTTCCTTCACCGTTTAGAGCTCGTGTTAATGCGCATATAATTTTTTCGAAACGAAAAATCCAATGATGCACGGCCAGGTTTTGAACCCACGACCTTCGGATCGAAAGTCGAGGTACTAATCCCCTCGGCCAACACGGCTCGATAACCGGCTATATCCACAGGAAAGACATACGGCAAAAACCCTACTGCCATACCTTTCCCGAAAGGAGCGCCAGCCGAACGCACCTAAACTGCGGAGTGAAACCCCCTTGGTAAAGGCCTCTTCTCTATCACATCACTCCTGGGGGTTTTTGACAACCGGATTTACTCCTACCGCCTCCACAATGTCGTCTGTGGTGGTCTGTCTCGAGGCCGCCGCAAATCTTGGCCACTATTCGGTAACTGCCTTAGTCCGTCGGTTATTGGTGGCAACGTCTGGCCAATAGGCAATATGCATCAATTTTTTTTATGGTTTTACACGATAGGTTATATCGTCAAATAACCGTCATAAAAATTCCAGCGCCGAAATACTAAAATTTTATAACAAAAATAATTTTTGAAATTTACCAACATTTTCACGCATCTGAAACACGATTATTATTGTTGTCACAGATTACTGTTGTAGTAACAATTTGTGAACTTTGACGTGTGACGTCAAATTGATACTAAGTACAACAGTAATCTGTGACAACAATAAGTTCGAGTATAGGAATTGTGAAAATTAAAAAAAAAACTTATCTATGGATCGTCATATCTGACTCGTCCTTGACTTTTCTTATGAACTCGTGACGTCACATCCTTTCACATCCTTTTCAAGTATTTTGAAATTCCTACTATTTTTTGCAATTTTTAAAATTTATTTTCTAATCGAAAATGGTTTAATATTAAAAAATAATTACACACACATACCTCTAAAGCAACAATGTTCATAATAAAATACATTTAACCCGCTTTTGAATCAGACGCATATTGCCTATTGTCCCGCCCATCGCCACGTGGCGTAGCTTGTTTAGACGTTCTTGATTGATCGTTGAAGTTAAGCAGCGTTGCGCACGGTCACTCTCACGGATGGGTGATCGCAAGTGGTATTACGAGCTGAGCGCTTCCGTGCTTCGGAAGGCACGTTAAATTGTCGGTCCCGGCTTTTAAGCCGTTAAGCCATGACGGAGGCCTTTAGGCGGCCTAAAAACTCCGTCACCAGAGTTGGCCACTTATTCATACGAACTTACTTACTTATCTCCACATTTACTTGTATTTATTTAATTTAAAATGGTGCACAAACCTATATCATAAAAGGTGGCCAAAGGGGTGAGGTGCGAAGCGAGGGGCGTACTACATTTCTCCGAGTACTCTTTCTCGGCTAATTCCAGCTGTTTCCTGTAGTTGTCCGCTTGCACTATCTGACTGAACTCTCTGAACGAACGCTGCATCATTCCTTCTACAGACACTGTTTCCGCTCTGTTTGAACAAAATTATCCTATTCTATTAAACGAGCAATATTTGTTTGATGTTTGAAGTTTGTTTGTACTGACGTTCTCGAAAACGGCTCTAACGATTTCGATTAAATTTGCAGTACGGGTGTTTACGGGGGCGAAAAATCGATCTAGCTTGGTCTCATATCTGGGAAAAGCCGTTTTCTTGGTATTTTTTCAAAAAGATTTACAAGTGCAATGTGGTTCGTAATTGAACCACTAGATGGCGTTATGCACCCGAGCAGAGCTCGGTCGCCCAGATATTACAAAATGTATGAAAACTACTAAGTTTTGTGGTTGCATTTTGTGACTCGTAATCGGCCAGGCTTAGATGTTAATTTCTTACCGTAACAAGCTCAATATCATGGCGTATGTGAGTCTGAACTGCGATGACAGCTTCTGAGGTATTCCCATCATCATGCCCTTCAAGGTCACCAGGTCTGGAACCTCCTCCTTGCACATTATTATTACAGTGCCCGTCTTGTCCAAACCTAAACAAAGATTAATAGTTTTAGATAAAACAGCCGGGTAAAAAAGGAGGAGGTTTAATTTTCGACCTTTACTTGCGTTTTTGTGGACCGATTTTAATGATTCTTTTTTTGTTTGAAAAACTATACTCTCAATGTGACCCCACAAAAATTTGGTAAGGATCAGTTAAGGATCTTTGGAGTTATTAACTGGGAGTGCAGAAAATTGCTCAGCCTATGACATTGAAGTCGGTTTTTACAATTTTTTATTTAGCCACTTGTATAATTGAAAATTTAAAAAAGATGAAAAGTAGCCTATAACCTTCCTCAAGAGTTTAGCTATCAAATCCTACTATCCTGCTAATATTATAGAGGCGAAAGTCCGTGTGTGTGTGTGTGTGTGAATGTTTGTTAACACGTATCTCCATAACTACTAAACCGATTTTGATGAAATTTGGAATGTAGATTAGGTTCTGGAATAACACATAGGCTAATTTTTATCCCGGTAATAATGTATGGTTCCCGTGGGATACAAAAATAGTAGTCGCCGCGGGCGTTCACTAGTCCAGCAATAATTTTTCAAATCGGACTGGTAGTTCCTGAGATTAGCGCCTTCAAACAACAAATAAACTCTTCCGCTTTATTATATTAGTATAGATTACTCATAATCGGCCTTTACATGTGGAGATCGGACCACGGGAAATAGCACGCGCCATTCCAACCTTCGTTAAAAACCTTACGTGTAGATGCGCGACGCTGACAGTTCGATCTGGCAAAGTTTTTAGCACAGTTTTTGTGACAGTTTTTTGCACGCATCACCGTTCATAATCGTACCACGCGGCAGACTAAACTGTGACAGTAATTAGCACGACAGTTTTATCCGCGGTTAAAACTGCACAGATTTATCCGCGGTAAAGGCCGCTATTGAGTTTTACCTCGTCTCCCAGCCCGGCCGGCCATTTGTATATACTCAGCGGGCGCTAGTGTCCGCCTTTGTATCCCGTCGAACTTTGTCGTCTCGTCGAACACAACCGTTCGAGCCGGCATGTTTACACCCATGGCGAACGTTTCTGTGGCGAACAGGATTTTCACCTGAAATTATGGATGTAATAAAGGTAAACAACCCGATAATTTCCTGTGTCATTAATATTAAAATAAATACCTACTTAGGTACCTATTTCTAATTTTATTACCTAGTAGTTTGGGTTCATCGCTCTCAGCTCATAGACTTAGGCTAGATTCAACCAAAAGTCATCTTACTCCAGCCAGAATAACGAGGCGACTTAATTCGAAATACATTTTTTTAGAAAGCGCAACCGAACATTATGATGTGTTGTGCATACAAATTATCTTGGTTGTAAGGTGTCAACTTTACAATGTCAAAATATTCAAACAAAGTAGTTTACTCTCGAGTAAAAACTTAATCCAGTTTGGTCGCATCCAGTAAGTAGTACATGTAGACTGCCAGCTAGCATGCCGTCGAAAAGGACAAAAAAGAGATTCCATAGTTTCGTAGACTAAGTTCAGAATATAGATGTTCCAATAGTCTTTTTTAGATAGATGTTCCAACCAAAGAAAAAGGGCCAAAAAATATGAATTTGTTTATTTTTTCCTTGTTTTGTGTGACTGAAAAGGAACGTGTCCAGCACTCTATTTGTTGCTTTGTCGATTATTTGTCTATTTGCTTTGTATATTTGTCTAAGTCATTTGGTAAGCCCCGCCCACCGCAGCTCAGTATGCGTTAGATCAACTTCAACCCCGTGAGCATTTGTTTTATCACTTTGTTGGTTGGAGCTCTATCATTTCAAATACTTACAAATCCAGATTGGAAGAGCATTTCAACAATTTCCTTGAGCATAGGAAGAATGCCGCTGTGATGAATACCTATTCCATTTTCCAGCACTCTTTGCAGTCTTATTACCTAGAAAAATTGAGACAGTCAAAATTGTGACCTAATCTTATAGTAGGTAAAGCTTGTATCTGGGAGCACGGCCCGCGCCAATTCGAGCACAGCTATAGCATCCTTTTCTCGAAGCCATTCGTGCCATTTTAGACCTTCACAATTTTCAACTACTGTTCGCAAGATGATGTTATTTAAAATAAACTTTATCCCACAAGAGTTTAGGTCTATTTTGTCCAAGCTTTGGAACTTGCTATGTATGTTTGTTCGAGTGGAATCTTGCAACTGAATTTTAGAGCAGTTAACCTCAACCGATTGCGCTGTTTGGCACAGTTATAGATTCTTGGTGACAGTGTAATATAATGTTGACAACGAGCTGATCTGATGATGGAGTCGAGATCTGTTCAACGGATCTCCTCAGTGAATAACTATAAAATACATGTGTTTAGGCTCATTTGAATCAGCTCGCGATTACCTACTAAAAGCTCATTATTCGAACAATATTTTTTCTACAGAAAACGTATGACCTTGTTAACTTACTTGCGGCAGCTTACGATCAGGCTCTTTCAGTCGTTGCACACATCTTTGGAAGAAAGATTTGATGTGACTCTTCTCTTTGCCAGTAGTCAAATCTACTGACATTAAGTTCTCTGCATTCTGGTCACATCTGGCAACAAATTAAACCTAAGCTAAAGAGAAACAGTTTGAAATCGTACGGCAAATATCCAAATTCTAATTTCCAATTCAAAAATCATTTATTCAGTAGGACCTCTGGGTTTACTTTGAAACGTCTTAAGAGCTAGGTGATTCTACTCCTCTTGCGACCAACACCATGAAGAATCAGGGCAACAAACACGGTATAGGGCCTAGCTTTCTGTTCTGTGTTCCATTGTCTATAATCTAAATAGTCAAGTTCCATTAAATGGGGAGCCAGTCGGACAAAGTGAGGCTCGTACTTATCTCGTATTTGACTGGGTCATTGACCTAGATATGGACTACCAGTTAGCATGTCGCCAAAAGGGACAAAAAATGAAGTGAATCCATTGTTTCGTAGTACACATTCATAAGGTCATTATTAGTACATAATTAATTATACAACTTGTAAATTCTCTACCTACAAAAAGCCGGCACGCGATGAGGGACAAAAGAGTAAGCTCTGTCTCTTCTTTTCACAAGATTTTTTAAATATCCTACTTTGTTTTGTGTGAGTGAGAAGAAACGTGTCCAGCAAACCATTATCTATACTAGGTCCATAGACTATAGAGGTACTGTACTGTAATAGTGCCTTACCGGTTTCGTGACAGTGTAAATGCAACTACTGGTAACTTCTCTTTTTGTCTCAGATGGTCGATAAACGCAATCCACATAGTTTGCTCTGCTTTTGGGTTCATAAACTGTTTCCCACCTAAAAAAGACAAATCACAACTTTATCCGCATGCACATACGGCCTTATCTATAATCACCTACCTATAATTACCTATAACTTGAACACTGTTTAAACACTGCTTTAAACACTATTTTAAACTTTTTTTAAACGGTGATTAACTTTTGACAGAAGTTGAGAGGATTTTAAAAGTAGAGGTAAAAGTTAACAATAATAAAGCTAAAATTTCAAGAAAAAAATTGATCGGCGATTCTATACTTATGTAGGTATACCTTTAGGTCCAAAGTTCTTTTTAAAGTCGTTCTCTCGGGATTTCTTAGCGGCCATTGCTTCGTTGTAACCTCTCAGTATGAAGTTTCCATCTTGATCTATCACCTTGAACCTTTCATGCTTTGACTTTCCACCAGAGCCTAAAATTTTGTTCGATAAGTTTGATTAGATATTTTTAATTGCAAAAAATACAAACGTAATGGTACTCAAATCCACACCCTTATTTATAGTATACTAGCGGACGCCGGCGGCTTACTATTTTGGACAACTATTTTTTGATTCCTCGGGAACCGTGCATTTTTTCCTAACTTTCAAAAAACATCCAAACTTATTATCCGTACCTCCATACCCATATTATAAATGTGAAAGTGTGTTTATTTGTCCTGCTTTCACGTCAAAACGGAGCGACGGATTGACGTGATTTTTTGTGTGGAGATAGTTGGAGGGCTGGAGAGTAACATACGCTACTTTTTATCCGGGTACCACGCGAGAGAAGACGCGGGCAGCAGCTAGTATATAATAATAGTGTGATTTGAATAGTTACTAAACAAATGAACTTCTATACAATGTAGGCACCTCTACCTGTCAGTCTGTAAGACGTGTTCAATATGACTGCATTTTATTATTATGATCAATTAATTACCTGTGTACAGATAATGGCACAACGGCACAGGTCGCTTTGGCGTCGACACAACATAAACCTTCCGTTTCTTGGTGCGTCCGACCCAGTCGGCGAACTGAAGAGTGTTGGGTACAGTCGCGCTCAGCATCACTATTGTCACGTGAGCAGGGAGGAGGATTAACACTTCTTCCCATACGTATCCACGCTGAAAATTACTTAGATATAAAAAGTGTGTCACTGAAAAGAGTGTTAGGCCCCAAACCGTGTTTGTTGCCCTGGTTCTTCACGGTCTTGGTCGCGAAGGAACAGGAGTCACCTAGCTCTTAAGACGATACAAAGTGGTACACAAAGTGATTTTATTGAATAAATGAATTTGAGTTTTGAGTTTTGACCTACTATTAAACGAGCAATATTTGTATTCGCGTTCTTGAAAACGGCTCCAATGATTTCGATGAAATTTGCAATAGAGTGGTTTATGGGGGCGATGAATTGATCTAGGTAGGGCTTATACCTAACTGGACAAATTCGTTTTCTCGGCATTAGAGCTACTTCGTGCTCGCTCTGATCATATTTCTGTTTCGTTATGTCGCGAACGTGTAAACGCGGTATTAATAAGTAAGTCGTATGAGCAAGTGGCCAAGGCGGTATTACAGTAGCGTTTCAGATCAGTTCAGAGAAAGTAAACTGAAAGGAAAATGTCTTGAGTGAATGTGTGTAAGTATTGAGTGAATATCTATGTGAATGAATTGGCTAACTCACCTCATCAATAAATCAAGTTAATTAAGTGAGCAATAAAGATAAAAATCGGTAGGAAATCTCACCTCAGCATTATTGATATAATGCACCTCATCGAAGATCACAAACTCGAGATCTCTCGTGACGTCAGACCCACAGTACAACATAGAGCGTAAGATCTCTGTCGTCATCACTAGACACGTGGCTGTGGAGTTTATTTGTAGGTCGCCGGTGAGCAGACCAACTTCACCGAATAATTTGTTGAAGTCGTTGTACTTTTGGTTCGAGAGGGCTTTGATTGGGGAGGTGTAGATTGATCTGTAAGAGATGATAGTTTTCAATGTTAAGACAAAGATAACTAGAGGGCGCTAAAAAGAAACGTAGAACGTACAAAAAGTACAAAAACAGTCCATAGTTATTGTTTCAACAAAAAACCACTTTAAAAGAATGCAAAATCGTCTTTATCATCCATCTATTTCTCGACATCATAGGTATTTTTTTTATAATGGTCACGAATAGACAATCTACATCACCTTTTAAATTAAACGATATTTGATTAACAAGCGCAATCAAAATTAAAAAAAAAAACCGACTCCAATGTTGTAGGCACTATCGCGGTGCATTTCTGTTCAACACTCCGAATGTCCTCGTCAGATCCTTACCAATTTAAAAAAAAAATATTTTTAAGGGACCACCATAGAGAGTCACTTTCAAACCAAACAAGAATAATCAAAATCGAACATTGCACCTCTTCCTTTTTTGAAGTCGGTTGAAAATGTGTGCAAGTTGCGAAAGTTTAAAATTGTAATGGGTAAGTAGTACTATTGTTGCTGAGAAAAAAAGTGTTTTAAAAATCTTCTAGGCTCAAGAATTTTTAATACTTTTTCAATGTATTTCCTACCTTGTACAGTTTCTCCTCGACATCGCTATGGCATACTCAGCGACTACTGTTTTCCCGGCTGACGTGTGCGCCGCTACAAACACGTGATGCCCTTCTTCGAGTTTTAGAATAGCCTGGAATATTCATTTTCTTTATGTAGTAGCTTCAATGAACTAGGCTTATTATTTAGATCATGGAAGTTAGGCAGGTTCGAAATAAGTAGTATGTGTTTAACACGATTATAAAATAGCGAGAATAACAGCTTGATAGCTGCTACAGAGAAATGTGATTGTGAGTGGGTGATTCTCCAACAGTAACTGCAAAGTGATGTAAGTTGATTAGTTACATGACATAGGAATTAGGAACTAATAGAAACTTTACATAGAGATAGTGAGAGAAAGAAGCCTAGTTTTTACTATTGCCTTTCTTACAGGCTTCCTATATCTCAGACAGCAGCTAAATTTACCTATCGCTGTCTCTTTTCATTGACATGAGAGTGACAAGAAAATAAATCTCTCAAGCCTCACTAAATTGTCAAGTTTTTGTAACACAAACAACACATCGACATTTGTCAATGTGTGCGTGCGTGGCTCGCTTCGAAATTAAGTTAGTCCGCCGGCCTTTAAGTAGTTACCTGTTTCTGGAAGTTATCCAACTCAAATGGATATGTATGAGCCATATCTTTCAACTTCTGTCTAAATTCAGGCACAGGTAGTGATACGTCTATCATCTCCGCCCATTCTGTTGATGTCGCTCCAAGCTTCACATTCGAGCTGGTGATGTTCAGGATAGGGAGCTCGGGCAGTTCTATCTTGGGCATGATGATGGACTGTCCTAAGAAATTATCATCTGATGCATCAGTCTCTGTTTCAGTACTCTTTGTAGCTTTGTTCCATTTGCTTTGGGTATCATCGTCAGCTTTCCAGAAATCTGTAATATCAATCATAATCAAAAATCTGTAATTATAAATCTTTGTATATTCATTTTAACCTGAAGCTAATCTAAGAGAAAAGAGTCATCGAAAAATCATTATTGGGAAACTGAATTGAAACATGAAATGTAATAAAATGATGAATAGATTGATATACTTCACAAAAGAGTGATAATGAAGACAAAACTTATGTATCTATATCTCAGAAAGTTGAGCTTGTTAGACAAAGTAATGGAAAATCATGTTTTTATTGTGGTTGAAAAACATCTTTACCTAATAAATGTGCTTGACTATCTACAGCCTCTCTACTTTGTTCTATGTTGATTTTGATTTCAATATCTTCTTTGGGCTCTGGTAAGTTTTGTGTCTCTGAGCTGGTTTCGTTGACTAGAGTGAATCCATCTTTGGCAAATAGCACACTTTCATTGCAGCCCGGAACTGTTGATAGTAGATCTAGAAAATTGTAAGTATTTTAAAATATAATATTATAAACGATACATGATCTTGACTGTAGCCCCAAGGCACAATACACATTCTCTAAGATCTTTAGGCATTTAATATTCTTTGAAAAAGTCTAAGGGGACAGCAATAAAAGCTCAAATATATTTTGTAATATCATAATAAGATATTTACTATTTTACAATACTTTCTAACAAGATTCAAACAAGAACAAAAAATTTCTAAGTATGTATTTATGGAAAACATAACAATTTGTGTATTGAATCTGAGGTGGTGTTCCAATTAATTTTTCAATTGAACCATGTTATTTGAAATCTATGCAATTTATACCATAGGTATGAATTTATATTGTTGTTATCAAGTTTTGTAAGTTTTTGAACTCGAAACTGATAGAATGTTTTTGAATACAATTTGATTTTATTCTAAAACCAAAACTACTGTTAATTTTATTCTATTATTGGATGTGATGGAACTTTAGAAACCAAAACTGTTAAATAAACTTTTGTTGCTGATGGTCCCTTCCTGCAAAGAGGATTTTGTTATCATAATAATCAAATAAAATAGCAATTTATTTATTACCTTCTCCCAAAAACATTCCTGGCTCTTCATTCTCCAGATCAAGCTTGGCTTCTAAAGCAGCATCTTCCAGCATTTTGTTCAGGATCTCCGCCTCGAACCCCGCCGGCAGGAACGGGCTCTGGATAACTGTACCCCTTGTAGCCTGCCCTGGGGGCAAAGGAGGCCTGGCCATGGATATGCCATCTTCCTCTTCCTCCTCAGGTATTGGTACCTCTTCAAAATGTGTGATTTCTCCTGTAGCAAGGTCTCGGATTCCCTACAATAATAATAGAAGGATCCATAGTGTCTAAGTAGAATCAGCCTGAGATCACCAAGAACGAAGAACAATGGAGGGAAAAGAGACCTATACCCAGAAGTGGGAAGCATTAAGCTTATAAATAAAGAATAGTAGTAATGGAGTAGCTAGTATAATCATCTAGTTTGACAAAGTTATCTAATATTCTACAGGGTATGCATTGGGACAGGTGACTGTTAGTGGCAGGGTTGGACTGGCCATATCCAGTCTTGGGCCCCAGGCTTGTGCCACCCGGGCTCTTCTGGCCCAGCCCGACCTTGATTAGTGGCATCAACCACTGAACACTTCCAAGGATCGGAATTATTTATTAAATAGTCATTTGCGAATCAACTTACTCTATTCTCGGGGAATTACTTACCTCTAATGTAGTGTCTGGATCAAAATCATCGTAGAATCGAAACAAAGAATTCACGTTGCTCTCACGGTGCCAATGGCCCTGTGATCTTTCCCAGCTGTGTATGGAAAGCCGCTCTGGCTTGAGAATATAGTCTTTCACCTTTTCACCTAGATCCTCTAAAACCGGCGGTATCTAAAATAAAGAAATCGTCATCAGCCTATTCAATTTGTATCAGCCAGCTTTTCTGCCACTCAACCTAATGTTATAGGTATACTATACCTTAAAGTCTGAGATATCTCCGGCCTCTTGTGACATTTTCGAACCACTGCAAATACTGCAATCCCTAAATAAAAATACAGAATTTCAATATATTATAACCAAAATCTTTTATTTTTCACATCACAATTATTTTTGTTTACATTGGCTGACTGACACTGACTGACACTACCTACTGACAGTGACAGTGACAGACTGTGATAGTAATATATTTTTTTCTTTTTTATTTTAGTTTCGCACGACTTGTGCATTCAATTCGGCCAGCAGTGTCAAGTACAGTATGTAAAAGTTCCTAAAGCAAGTGGGCAACTTTGGTGATGGAGTTTTTAGGCCGCCTATAGGCTTCCGTCATGGCTTTTTACGACTTAAAAGCCGGGACCAACAATTTAACGTGCCCTCCGAAGCACGAAAGCGCTCAGCTCGTAATACCATTAGGTATGTAGGAACATTTAGGTAATCCCTCGGGCTCGAGTCTTTGTGTTCTGTGGTTTGGAAAGCTAACGCCTCACAGATACATACTATATGACAAATATTACAATAGGTAGGTAAGTAGGTAGGTACATAAATATAATATCCCACCCTCCCCTTGTGCCTCAGTGAAGAGGTGGGGGCTTTACTCTATCTTAACAACAACACGAACTTTTTGGGAGAACTCGAAATGCAATGCTAGGTACCTACTTACCTATCCAATTTTGTTTCATTTGCCCACACAACACAATAAGCACGTTCACGAACACTCAACCAAATTAATAATATTCCACCATTAATACACATGAAGCATGGCTTTTTTAGTTACTTAGGTACCTACCTAGGTACTACTTATTAATAGTAGGTAGGTAAGTACCTACCTACCTACTTAAAGATTCTACCAGCAAACTAAGCAAACAAACAAAAAATATAATAGCTAGGTGACCAACACAACGTTACCTACCTAGTAATTTCCACAAGGAACCTGCTGTTGATGTGATAGAGATTATCTAGCTAGAGAGCTGGTAGTGTAGGTATTTTAACGGAACCAGCCTTTGATTAGGTAGGTACCTACCTACTTACCTTTACAAAAAATATTAGAAAATCTGTTTTACTCATTCCATTAAAAATGATGCTTTCTTTCACCGTTTAGAGTACCTAGAGCTTGTATTAAGTTAACACAAGCTCTAGGTACTCTAAACAAACACTGGGGCAGGGTAACACTGTTAACCCATAGGTACCCTGCCCCAGTGTCCTTGTGCGGCATGGGACCTGAACGAATTAAATGCGCATATAGGTAGGGGTACCTACTGGAAACGAAAAATCCATTGATGCACGGCCGGGATCAGAAGTCACGACCTTCGGATCGAAAGTTGAGGCACTATCCTACTCGGCCAACACGATTTTAATTTACTTAGGTGCTAATTCTAATTACGTACCTTACCTACCTAGTTAAAAAATGTTTGTTAGGCACGTTGAAACATTTTTGGATGGAGAATATGGAAAAATATGTTGAATTTGCAGATTTTTCACCGAAGGATACCTACATGCAGGTAAAATATTAAATGAGTCAGTGAGCCTCGAGACGGCCAAGGTCGGTAGATCCCTACCACTACCACCAGCCCTCTACAAACTTGATCTTACTTTGCCGATTCCACTTCACCGCGGAGGTGCTGGCCGCACGCGCGTCTTTATTAAAAAAAACTTTCAGAATTTTGAAATTAGAATCTAAATTTAAAAGTGGAAAATGGCGCAACGTTTGTGGTCGAGGGTAGTGATCATCTGCCTAGTGAATTTAATTCTGGAAGCCACTGATGGACTTTCACTGGTAAGTGATACTATTTTAATATTTATGTAGGAACTCAGTGATTTTCAAATACCTACTTACATCTTATTTTTGAAGGTAATAAGTCAGGTACCTACCTATTTTAATTACCTAAAGGTACCAACCTAGGTTTTTTTAGTTAAGTAGGGTGGGTTGTCCGGCAATGAACCAGGTAAAATTCAAATGTCCATATCTTTTACATTTTTTAACTTACGGACCTAAGATTTGGCATGAAGTAAGGTGATTAATCTGGCTAAGATTGTGCATTATTAGTTTATTCATATAATCTTTAGATTTCTTAGAAATACAGATTTAGCAAAAAATGAGAATTGGTTCATTGCGTAACACGGGTGGTACGCATTGAACCAGACCGAATTCTGCAATGAACCATCTATTTACCAAGAGAAAGGGCAATGTTTTTACTTTATTATTATTACCTATCAGCAAAATTATTACTAACTATGAAATATAAGCCGTTAGAGGTACTGTTAATTATATTTAGGCTTGAGTATCTTAGTCTTAATAAAATCTATGTATTGACATCAAGCAACATGGTTTTTTTTATCATAATACTAATTATAAGTAGGTTATCATACAAATCTAGTTGTAATAAGTAGGTGGTTCAGTTTCTCAACGTATATGAATGGTAGGTGCAGCTCGGACTGGGAAAATGTATGTGATAACTATGGTTCAATGCAGGACACTATGTCATGGCTCATTGCTGGACATACCCCATTGACAAAACAAACCTCAGAATTTCACCTGGTAAATGATGATACAGCAAACTAACTATAGTGTAATTTACAACGTTATATATGTGTAATCATACGTAACAGGCAAAAAAACTGTAGGTAACACCCAAAAAATGTAGAAAAAGAATGAAATCAACACAAAAAACTGACTTTTGTGATACGTTTTTATAAATTCGATCACTGGGCGTACGTCTTAAGCTTGCGCTGCTTGCAATTTGGGGAGAGAGTGAGGGATGCGTATGCGTTCCTGTTGGCAGTATTCGTAAAGAACGGCAATGTCACAATTTTGAAATATAGCGGTGGCTCATTGCATCTGCCTGGTTCACAGGTGGACAACCCACCCTACTTATAATTTTTTTGTATAACACAACTTTGTGCCTACATTTTATCGTGGAAAATCGTCTCTGTGAGACAGGGTAAACTTTCCGAAACCACAGAATACTTAGTTAGTATGTAAGAACTTATTTATTCTGTGCCGAAACGTAATAATGCTCGGGTGCAAATAGAGAAAAATTAGAAAAGAAAAAGAATAAAATATTACAAAAAATAAGCTTTTACTGGCTGAGGTTCGAACTCGAAGCTTTCGGCTGAAAGGCGGATACCCAATCCACTCGGCCACTTTGTTCTCAACAAAATTTTTGAAATTACGAACCACATTGCACGAATTGCACTAGTAGGTAAATCTTTTTGGGTGAAAATGCCGAGAAATCGAATTTTCCCAGATATGAGATCTAGCTAGATCGATTTTTCACCCCCGTAAACCACCGTAGATACCTGAAATTTCATTTCAATATAAGTAATAGGAATAGGATTGGCTATAAAAGTTTGAAGGTACCTAAGCTTGCCGCAGAAAGAGACGAAACCGGAAAAATTCGAATGGGTATAAAGATGTTGGAAAAATTAGACCAAGGCTAGTAGGTAAATGTTGGCTAAAGGTGGCCTACTAAATTACTAGAAGCGTACTTACCGATCATTGATTTTTATAGTGTTTTAGCTAGTAAGGCAAAGATATCCCACCCTAAATAAAATGTTACTTGCAAGAGTGCGATTATTCTATTTAAAACTTTTGATAACGATATTTGGACTGTACTGGGTAAGTCAACATACCATACCCATATAATTTAGTTCCAAAAGTTAGTGGAACAAATCAGTGCTTTACGTGGAAATCTCTTCACAATCACTTTCAACGATAATAGCACATTTCCCTGCTCACATTGTGTTGCATTCTGTGCAATTATTCTGATTGTCGCCGAGCAGTGCGGAAAACAAAATGTAGGTAAATATAGATATGAAAACGGGAAGTTTCACAACCGGCTTGCTTTATGCCTCAATACGTTTGAATGTCTTGTCTCATTCATAAGGACCAATTTTATAGTAGGTAGGTACACAATTCTACTATTTCAAAGTACCTTTTAAACATTTGTAAAATACTTTTAACCTACTTAAAGATAGGTACTTGGCTTGGCAGAGATAAGTGTACATAGTTAACTTCTAACTTAGCCAAGTGACCGTAGTTCATAAGTATCATTTCCTATCCCACTTTAATCGGCAACACGTTTTTCTCTTCCTCTCTTTCAGCAGTCATCTCACTGGATTCAAACTCACGACTTTCGCATCGAAAGTCGAGCACTCTCCCACTAGGCCAACATGGCTCTCGTAGAATAATAGTTGTTGTTTAAGTAAGCTATACTATTTTAAGTGATTTGTAGAGTGCTTGGGGGCCAGCCTATGTCTTCAATTTTAGAAGAAAATAATGTTTTAAATAAGTATAGGAGAATGTATAGACAGTCAGTACACTACATAATTATAAGTCAAAAGGCTTGCTAGCTTGCGCAGCACCTAAATCATTATCTTAGCCTTTAATCAGCTGAGGCCGACTTTGTTGTAAGTAACGCACAAGTGATGCACACGTGCGTGTGTAATAGATTATTTATCTAAGTAAATATATATCACTTTTGTAATTATGGAATTGCTATAGTAAACAGACAAAGCAACAAAATAACTTTGTCTGAATGACATCATCTTTACTTACGCATAGAAAATCTTAGCCATTTTTAAGGAATAAAAGAGAACAAAGTGAGATCTATAATATAAATATGCCGAAATAAATAATTTGTAGCGAAATTCACTTCGTTGACAACTTGGTAAAGCGATTCATGTAAAAGACTTCAACGCGCAACTGGTGCAGTGCCATACTGAAAAATGTATTGTTAGAGAATAGAGAAGGAATTATTATTATTTACTTAGTTGTTACTGTGTATTCTTATTTACGTGTGACAATGTTTACCTTAGTAGGCAATACAGCTCTATTTTATAAAAAACTATAGGTTAAAGAGATTATGTCACTTTTCGTAAGAAATGTAGAGGTAATTTTTAGGGTTCCGTACCTTAAAAGGTAAATAAAGGAACCCTTATAAGATCACTTTCTTGTCCGTCTGTCTGTCTGTCTGTCTGTCCGTCTGTCTGTCTGTCCGTCTGTCCGTGTGTCACCATCGATTATCTCAGGAACGGGTAGAGCTAGCAAGTTGAAATTTATACCATATACTGAGGTTTATAGTCCCTATTGTGAGTATAAAAATCAAGGTCCTGAGTCAACACTATAAAAAGATATACTTAGGCAAATTTAGGTTTTCGTGAAAACTTGTAAGTACCAAAACTTACCTTAATTATCAACTTTTTTTATTTTTCGGAATTTTTCCTTCATTTGTGCTGTAAGACCTTGCTTGTAATCAAATTTGACAATTCTAGATCAACCGGAAGTACCCTAGAGGTTTTGGGTCGAAAACCTAAATGGTAGTTCCCGTTGACCTAGAATCACGAAATTTGGCAAAAAGCAAGGTCTTATAGCACAAATAAAGGAAAAATTCCAAAAAATTAAAAAAGTTGAAAATTAAAGGGTGTTCCCATACATACATAGTTGACGCCAATTAAGATTGTCCTCTGAGTTGTATGGACGCTCATACAATTAAGCGGACTAGCTTAATAGGGAACATGCGTCTGATTCAAAAGCGGGTTAAATGTATTTTATTATGAACATTGTTGCTTTAGAGGTATGTGTGTGTAATTATTTTTTAATATTAAACCATTTTCGATTAGAAAATAAATTTTAAAAATTGCAAAAAATAGTAGGAATTTCAAAATACTTGAAAAGGATGTGAAAGGATGTGACGTTACGAGTTCATAAGACGAGTCAAGGACGAGTCAGATATAACGATCCATAGATAAGTTTTTTTTTAATTTTCACAATTCCTAAACTCGAACTTATTGTTGTCACAGATTACTGTTGTACTTAGTATCAATTTATGAACTTTGGCGCGTGACGTCACAGTTCAAAAATTGTTACTACAACAGTAATCTGTGACAACAATAATAAACGTGTTTTAGATGCGTGAAAATGTTGTTTCGAAAAGTCCTGAAATACCTACGTGTTCATTTATTTGTCATCAATAGTATTCAAACCCAGATTCAAGCAAATCACACTACCTATTAAAAAGTAGGTACCCATAAAAACTTTGACACCCCATTTCACTCCTTTTTAAGGATTGTTTTGAATAATCCTGAAATACGTGTCCATTTATTTTGCATTTCGAGTATGCGAACCGAGTTTCAAGTAAATCATACTACGGGTTAAAAAGTTTCATACAGACGATTTCACTACTTTTCACCCCTTTAGGGGTTGAAATTCGATGATAAAATGCCTTAGTGGGTGGTCTTACTCGAAAAGAAAGCTACTTTCCAAGTTTCAGCTTTCTAGTTTCATTCAAGTTATCGCGCCATTTTTGCACCAAAACACCATGTTCGCGCTCGATTTGAACTTAGCTGTAATAGAATGAAATAAAGTACACTCCAAGAGATTTCATATGACATATGTGTCATCGCTGTTGGACGAAGCGGGTCCAGTGTTCAAGCAATGATGCCCATGGTTCTTTTAAAAATTATTTTTGTTATAAAATTTTTAGTTTTTCGGCGCTGGAATTTTTATTACGGTTATTTGACGATATAACCTATCGTATAAAATCATAAAAAAAATTGTGGGAGTTCCCTATTGGCACCATCCTCAAATAAGGTAAATAAATAAAATTGTGCTATTGTGTGAAAGGAAATAAAAGAAAATATTTATTGCAATATTATGCTCGTGTGCGCAGAACATTTGCGGTGCTGCTATCGCAGAACTCGGATATGTAAAAAAAAATTACTAATTATCCAATAACTTAATGGGTATAATGGGTAGGTATGGAACCCTCGGCGTACGAGTTCGACTCGCACTTGACCGGTTTATTTTAACTTTGTTTCGAATAGAATCTAAGAAATGCCTTAAAATAAATTTATTAATAGACTATATTCAAATAAATAAGTAAAGAAATTAATAAACTTACCTAAAGGTTACATTAATAACATAATAACATAGGTAAGTAAATAATTGCCTAGAGCGTCTCGTAACGTAATGATAACTCTCAAGTAACTCGTGGGATAATAAAATAAATAAAACTGCGGTAGTTAGAACAATAAACTTATAAGTGACGTCATGGGTAAATATAATGTCAGAATGAGAAACTACAGTATAGTCACAAACAAAAATTGAATCATAGATCAGATGAATTCCCTTATTGATGCTTATTAAATAGGGCATACAAAGTTCATCTGGCGATAGTGGTCACAGTAATATAATAGTCATAAATAGTACTTAATAAATATAATAGTTAAGAAGTTAAATTCGTACGCTGGTGATCCTCAAAATATTTTCATACGGCATTTTTAAGAACATTCTAAGTTTATGTAAAGTTTCGTCATGGGCCGTAAGCTTGTACCTTAGAAGGTAGTAAGTATTAAAATAAAATAAAAAACCGGTCAAGTGCGAGTCGAACTCGTACGCCGAGGGTTCCGTACCTAGCCATGGTGCCAATTAAGCTAGTCCGCTTAATTGTATGAGCGCCCATACAACTCGGAGGACAATTTTAATTGGCGTCAACTATGTATGTATGGGAACACCCTTTAATTTTTAACTTTTTTAACTTTTTGGAATTTTTCCTTTATGTGTGCTATAAGACCTTGCTTTTTGCCAAATTTCGTTATTCTAGGTCAACGGGAACTACCATTTAGGTTTTCGACCCAAAACCTCTAGGGTACTTCCGGTTGACCTAGAATTGTCAATTTTGGTTACAAGCAAGGTCTTACAGCACAAGTAAAGGAAAAATTCCGAAAAATAAAAAAAGTTGATAATTAAGGTAAGTTTTGGTACTCACAAGTTTTCACGAAAACCTAAATTTTCCTATATCTTTTTATAGTGTTGACTCAGGACCTTGATTTTTATACTCACAATAGGGACTATAGACCTTAGTATATGGTATAAATTTCAACTTGCTAGCTCTACCCGTTCCTGAGATAATCGATGGTGACACACGGACAGACGGACAGACAGACAGACAGACAGACAGACAGACAGACAGACAGACAGACAGACAGACAGACGGACAAGAAAGTGATCTTATAAGGGTTCCTTTTTTACCTTTTAAGGTACGGAACCCTAAAAACTTAAAAAGTTCGAGCTAATGCTTATACGTATATTTAGAAGTTTTTATGAACCAGGCAATAAAAGCGTTTTAAATTTTTTTGTGGCTGACTGTTTATAATGCAGTAGGTATAATCTCTTGATACTAGTTTTTGTATTCGCCATTCCACGAACGCGTAATTGCCTGTTGATCAGCGTATCAAAATGACGGCACCTCGTGGATTTGTTTCCACGATTTATATCAGATGTATGTATTTCCTTACAACTTGCTTCCGTATTAGGTCTTGTATTCTAGGTCTAGTCTTGTATTGGTATGTAGATCTAGACGTATCTAGATCTAATCAAAAGAAACACTTCATTGAACTCTCGCCGATGGGTCTGTAGTCTTTATAGAACTCGTGCAGTTTCAGTGTTCGTAAAAGCTAAGCTAGGTATATTAGGTTTCTATGTTTTGTTGTAATTTGTTATAGTACTAAAGTAAGTAAGTAGTAATTTTTTTCAGTCTCTGTCATATTTTTTAGCAGAAAAAGTATTTAAGTACTTATAGTACCTACTTACTTATATCTTTTTACTGTTTGTTCGGACAACCTGCAAATTAGGCAACTGATAAAGAGGTTAATACCTACTTTCTGTCTCCTAATGGACTCAGGGCTTAGGATATGTAAATAATTAGGTACCTATAAGTAGGTACTTACTAGTTTTTTTTTGATCAAAAGAGAAAAAAATAAAGTATTACAAACTGCTAAAAAATACTTTTTCTGCTAAAAAAGATGAGTGAGACTAAACAATTTTTACACACTAAGAATAATAGATTAAGAAAAACAATTTACCTACTGTTCGTAATGCCACCCTGTGTTATGTACCAAAGGTATGGGAAAATGTCAGTTGCATCTTGATTGTTTATGTATGTAGGTACCTCTACATTATTAACTGGTAATCCTTGGGAGTTACGCGACGAAAATTACAACAAAGTATTGTTGTCGGTTTATCGGTCAAGGCAAGTAAGTATGCGTGTGGGAGAAGCTTTGATGAGCCTTTATTATGTATCATTTGTTTTGCATGAGTCAATTTTTGGAATGATAAAAAAACAATATTTATAAAGGTTCCAATGTTTTATTGGTAAAACAGAAGGGATCAACACACTTTACTCTCATCCTAATAAAGGTGACATTGGACCTGAGAGAGCTTTAGCATCGGTCAAGCCGATTCAGAGGAGACAAATTACAAACAAACGCATCTCGGAATTTTAAATTAAAATATGTTGTCTCAGCGTCCTAATACCCTATTACAACAAAATATCACGTAATTTAAGCGAGCACAAGTAAATATCAAATCGAAGTTTATTTACCGTTATGAAATAATATCTGCTTGCATAACATAGGACTAGCTTAAACCCGCTAGCCCAGTTATGCCGCAATAAGTAAAGAAAGCTTAGTTCAAAAGATTAATGGTTTAGAACTTGAGACACTATCTCTGCCCATTGTTTTTCACGGTAGCGGGAAGTGTGGGAACCGACTTTCCTTTCGATAAAAATCATACGTTCTTGTTCAGTACCTACCTAACAAAGTTGTTTGGTTACCATGATTTGACTACTTATTACACTTAGGGTGCTGCCACATTATCACGTCTCTACCCCGTCGCATAGCATGACCGTAGCAACACCGTCCCGGCAAAAATGATTTTCTTTGTATTTAAATGTATGCGACGCCCCACACCACACCGTTCCTACACCGTCGCGTGCCCTGCCCGTGCCATGGCCGTCTTGTCAATCTCCGGCCGCCATGATTATTTTGCTGACAATCAATGACAAGCCCCGCCCATCTGTCAATCCATGTAACCATCATATTAGTAGCGTAGCCAGGTCAGCCCCTAGGGGCAGCTTTTCAGCCTTTTTCTATAAATAAATAATGCTGGATATTTCACAGCATCATCTAGCTCCAAGGTAAATAGACCTTGTATGGAAACTATATGACTGATAAACTACTTGTAGGTACCTATCCTTTTTTTGTAAATACATAATATTACATAGAAAAACACCCAGACCCGATACATATATTTGCAGATCATACAAACACTTGCGTCGCAGTGGGAATCGAACCCGCAACTTTCTGTGTTTTAGCTGGACCTTCGCACACTGCGCCACCGAGTTGGTTCGTATTGTTGGTACTGGATGTTGATTTATGTACACGGGATTTTATCGCGTAATTTACCTTATTTATCACGACGCGACGATTTGGCTGTTACAATAGCCGTGGTTGCGGGCAGTCTGCCCGTGATTATGTCAAAATGACAGATCATGTCAAAATGAGAGATTATGTCAAAATGACAGATTACGTCAAAAAGACAGATTAGGTGTATATTAAAATGACAGATGGGCCATATCTCGTAAACCACTTATCCCAGACTCTCCGTTCTCTTCAAGTGAAAGCTATTGAAGAGATCTACATTTAAAGTGACAGCTGTCAAACATTAAACGGCCACATCTCGGAAACTACTCGTCCTAGACTCCTCATTCTCAGTTCAAATGAAAGCTATGACCAAGATCTACATTCAAAGTGACAGCTGTCAAACTTTAAAAGGCCATATCTCGGAAACTACTCGTCCTAGACTCTCTGTTCTTAGTTCAAATGAAAGCTATGACCAAGATCTTCATTTGAAGTGACAGCTGTCAAACTTCAAAGCACCATATCTCGGAAACTATTCGTCCTAGACTCCCCGTTCTCAATTCAAACGAAAGCTATTGAAGAGATCTTCATATAAAGTGACAGCTGTCAAACTTCAATCAACCATATCTCGAAACCTACTCATCCTAGACTCTTCCTTTTTAGCTCAAATGAAAGCTATGACCAAGATCTACATTTTCAATAACAGCTGTCAAAATGACATCTGTCATCTGAAATGTAGATCTTGGTCATAGCTTTCATTTGAACTGAGAATGAGGAGTCTAGGATGAGTAGTTTCCAAGATATGGCAGTTTGAAGTTTGACAGCTGTCACTTCAAATGTAGATCTTGATCATAGCTTTCATTTGAACTGAGAATGAGGAGTCTAGGACGAGTAGTTTCCAAGATATGGCCGTTTGAAGTTTGACAGCTGTCACTTCAAATGAAGATCTTGGTCATAGCTTTCATTTGAACTTTGAACGGGGAGTCTAGGACGAGTAGTTTCCAAGATATGGCCGTTTGAAGTTTGACAGCTGTCACTTCAAATGAAGATCTTGGTCATAGCTTTCATTTGAACTGGGAACGGGGAGTCTAGGACGAGTAGTTTCCAAGATATGGCCGTTTGAAGTTTGACAGCTGTCACTTCAAATGAAGATCTTGGTCATAGCTTTCATTTGAACTGAGAACGGGGAGTCTGGGACGAGTAGTTCCCGAGATATGGCCATTTGAAGTTTGACAGCTGTCACTTCAAAGATTCAAGGTTCAAGATTTCAGATTCAAGGTTCAAAATTCAAGAATCAAGGATCGAAATCCAGGATCGAAATCCAAGATCAAAACCAAGGATCGAAATCAAGGATCGAAATCAAAATCGAAATCAAAATCAAGGATCAAAATCAAGGATCGAATTCAAGGATCGAAACCATGGATCGAAATCAAGCGCTGATTTTGTTGAGCGCGATAAGGTAAAAATATCCTGAAATTTAAATGACATGGGCACACTACTAATCCAACAACGAGTGTGAAAGAGACAAAGCTACCAAGAAAGCATCTCAACAAGACCAACAATCCTTATAACCAAGATTAAATGATAATAGATCGTTGTGTAGTCGTGATAAGGTTCAAAATCCTTTGTACATTAAATGTCAGTCAGCATTCTACTTTATACATTATATTGGTACATTTGGTGACAGCTGTCACTTTAAATGTAGATCTTGATCATAGCATAAGTATTTATTTATAAGAATAACGATTTTATTTTTTGTTGATGATGAAGATGTTATCTTGTTTTGAAGTTTATCAAAATACGGCTTCGCGGCTGTGCCCCTATTTGATAGTTTTATTTTGGGGTATTGTACCTTGACTGTCCATTAGTAGGAGCACGAGGATATACTTATAAGGATATATTGGTCCTCGTGCAGGAGCAGTAGGAGAATCGAGTAGGAGCAAGAGGAAACGCTCCAATATTGTTTAGATAATAATTCAGTTATTTTTCTCACTTCACAAAGTCTTTCAAGTACCCCCATTTATACACATATACATGTACACATTCTAAACCTATCAAGTATCACCCCTAAATATCAAGTAGGTATATAATTTATAATTTTTACCTACGAAAATTCTCCCAAAGGATTTCCTTCTGAGTCGGTAAATACCCCAAATTTGAATTGAAAACCCCCCATCTAGCATCACTGAATGCGTTCCGCACGTTATGTGACATTTATCAAACGTCAAAATCCCATACTGCCCTCCGAAATCAAAGTGTAGTAACAGCAAAAACACGATTTCGAGAAAAAAGATAAGCTTACAAATTAAAAAAATATCCAGTTATTCATAAAACCTTGAATGTAGAGTGAAAGTACACTTAATCTATACCAACCAACCAGTAATAAAGCGGAAAAGTTTATTTGTTAATTTGTTTGAACACGCTAATCTCAGGAGCTTTGAGGAAGGATATAAGCTACTTTTCATCATCATCATCATGATCGCAATAATTATTATGCCATCACTATGGATTATAATTGGGTTTTTAAAAAGGTTTCTTAAAAGTCTGTTTTTTTAAACCTTGTAGATAAAACTCCCATTTAAAGTTACACAAAATATGATGAAATATTGCACTTTGCTAGTAAACCCGACAAAATGTGTGTAATATGTATTTTAGTGTGGTTTAGCTTGTAAACGCTCTATATTTACGATAGTATTTTACAAAAAAATTGAGTGATAAGTTTTAAAATGGGCTTTCAGAATAATTGTGTGTTTAGCATAAAACCAACAAAATGTCTATTACTGTGGTATAGGCTCGGGATTACGCTTCGCAAAACGGTTATGCGACGGTCCTAGTATGATACGGTCTTACTGTGTAAGGTGCTATTTTCGTGACGGGCTCGGTCATGGCTCGGCCCGCTTATGATACTGCGCAGTGAGCGATGACCTTTAATTTCTGGATTATGATGTTCAAAATACTAAATTGAATGGGAGCTTATTTTACACCGTAAATTGCCAGAAAAAAAGAGCTGAAATTAGCCTCCGGAAAATATTTGCCTTATTAGTTATATCTTAACAAGGTCCTGTGTAGAGTCAGTGTCATTATTATACTTATGGTTTAATTATAATAAATAAATAATGAGGTTAACATAAATAAATAATAAATAATTGAAGAGATTATTGATGATATTTGGACGTGCCTCTGGCTACCCCCTTAGACCTTGCCTGGGTGATGCCTAGTAAGATCTGAGAAAGTGTACCGCACCTTGGAAATAGAGTCGTGATCATATTTTATTTTGAAGAGATTAATCACAGTGTAACCATTAGATATACCTAATTTTAAAAACAGCAAACAGGTCTACATTACTATTATTCTACAAAAACATTATTCTGAAGAGTCGTAAGATTCTTTAACATTTTCTTAGAATAGGTTTTGTAAATTATTTATAATTCATCTACAGTGCCGTTAAAATTATGCACAGGTATTAAATACCTAAAACAGGTTTTGTGATAGGCAACCTAATCCACCTGTTTATTTAAAATAACCGGCAACATAGCAGACCCCAAGGCTATACCGTTCTCCATATTTGCTAACTATTGTTTTTTGCTCCCATTTATGTAAAAATGCAGCTTGCCTTTATTATCAAAAACAAATACTTTGGCAGACAAGAAATAGAGATGTTTTATCGAAGCCATCAAATACCTTCTGAGCTTTGAAAGGCACATGCTTCACGAATACACTAGGTATTTAGTTGATCCCTGCCAAGAAGTCAATAAGATATGTATGTTTCAAAAGGTCTTTGAAGTTGAAGGCTTACACAAAGTAAATATATGCTTAAAAAGTATGAGTTAGAGCTATAAAAAAGGAGTAGGTAGGTACTTTCAATTGAAGCTATTTAAAACAAAACCTGAAAAGCTCGTGGCGAAGCTTGCTGTTAGACCATTTAAGCGATGCACTTTATTGCTTTCGTGCTTCGGAGGGCACGTTAAATTACCGGTCTCGGTTTATGAGCCGTTAAGCCATGACGGAGGCCTTTAGGCGGCCTAAAAACTCCGTCACCAGAGTTTGCCATGATATCTCATAATATGCGAACATAAATACATACAAAACAAATCCTCGAAATACTTAAAGCCTGAAGTATAGTTTACACCAGGCCAGCGCTGGCTGCCAGCGCAGAGATTAGAGCGCCCGTCTATTTTCTAAGCCAGTGACCTCCGCCTCCTGTTTACAAAGGCAAATACCAAGCCAGCCAGTGAGACTGGCAGCCAGCGCTGGCCTGGTGTAAACTATACTTTATAGTGCTTATTGACACAATTAACATTTTGCGATCAACTATAAACATTTCTCAAGGTCACTATCGTGAGAAAATTTATTCACTCGCTTCTACTAAAGGTAGGTATTATAAAACATTTTCTTTTAATTGGTAAGATTTATTAGGAACCATATCCGAGGTAAAGTGGAGCAGAAATTAGCCCATTTGCAGTTCAACCCAGTAACACAGTTCCCTACTCCTAATTACAATACCTACCTACATGAGATGTCGACAAATCATTAGGAAACAAGAAACCTAATGTACGTAGTTAGATACAAACATGGTATGGATAATGGGAGCCAAGTGATGACATCGCCTGGCAAGGCTATTTGTTCAAAAAGGGTATAAGCAACAAACAGATTTTAATGAATCTGTTATAAGTTAATTTGATCAGACTGGATCAGACAGAAGTGAGGTACAGTCGATAAAATGAATAGGTACCTACCTAGATTCAAGGGTTCTTTTAAATATCTGTCAAATCAAGTCATAATGTAAGTCTATGAATTTTGTCATTGCTATTTTCTTTTACTTATTTTTTTAATTAATAGCCATAATATTGACAAAAATTATTTAAGTTAGAAGAACTTCAAATGTTCCTAAACTTTTGCTACTGCAGTAACTTTTGCTACTGGCAGTATCTTCGGTTGGTAAAGGATTCCTTGACTGTGTATAAATCAATTTAAATTTTTGAGCTTAATGAGTTAAACATTGAGATGCGAGCGGTATTTCTTAGAATTTTATCATGTTTTCCCTCTGGGTAAAACCAAATAAACATAAGAGGATGTTAATTATTTAGCAGAAAACTAACTTAATAACCTCCTGTTTATGTGCTTATAATATTCCGATGAAGAACTTATAGACGATCTCGAACTCGCAAGTTAGGGATCATAAATCGAGGGTTCCTCTCTACATTCCATCAGGACAAAACGGCTCTTCAAATATAGGATCAAAACCATTCATTTCTTTTTTTCAGCCAAAATCGAAATCTCGAACCTGTGTGATTGGTGCGGGTTACTCCGGTCTGGGCGCAGCCAGGTATCTGAAGGAATACGGCGCTGACTTCACAGTGTTCGAAGCCTCGAAAGATGTCGGAGGCACGTGGAGGTTCGACCCTCACGTCGGCGTCGATGAGGATGGGCTGCCGGTCTTCACGAGCCAGTACAAAGGGTTGAGGTGAGGAGAGTACACTCAAAGAAAATGTATTGACAATTTGCATAAAGTGGTTTGCCAATTCGTAACTGTACCGATTTGTCTCATCAGTGGCTACTAAATTTGCCCCCTGATTATCTATCTTTGATAGCGACCAAAATCGGTCTCAAATTCATAATCATAATCATAATCATAATATATTTATTGCGAATCAAAGGTAAACAGATGATAGTTAAAAAAATGTAGGTACAGGCCTTGATTCCGCTTCTCAGCATGCAAAAAAATAGTAGGTACTTAATAAAAATTGAAGTCACTTCTTAATAAATTAATAAATCATGTCATAACTATGTACAATACAGCAAAATAATAAATATTACAATAACAAGTTTTCATTTTTCATAATACGATACCTACTTATCAAATTTAATTTTATTTAAAATTCTGAAAACTTAACTGAGAGATATTCATTAATATTATAATAAGCCTTTTGTCAAATACGACTGTTTAGTGGCCACGCAAGTAAATCTGTCACTCTCATCTCTACTCTACGAGACCTAACGTGCCAAAACCCACCACCGTGATAGTTTTGACAGTTTGAGACCAATTCGAGGTTTGAGACAAGTTAGACAATCAGCCTGCTGTTGTCATCTCTTTTCATTGACATGAGTGTGACAAGAAATCATTCTCCAGTCTTTCTAAATTGTTATTGTTTCATTTTTGTGACACCAAATAAACACTACAGAATAGGCATGAATCCTAATTTTCAAAATCTCTTCTATGATATTCAGAAGTATCTATTATGTCTAAAATATATCATATTTCTGTAGAAAATTAAGGTTTTTGTGCAATAAAAGTACATTTAAATTTAAATTTTCAAATTCACACCAAAACGCTCACCGGTGTCATGGCGTCTGTTTTTACGTCACGGATCGGTATATCAACCAGTGATGCCTACATAGTTACTATAGAAACAAAAGGATGTTTACCGAGACGAGACGCAATGACAGACGCCATGACACCGGCGAGCGTTTTGGCTATCATGGCGGATTGTTGTATTTTGTAGATTTATTTTAGCAAATAAATTAGTAATCTCGACATTAATAAGAGAATAAATACATTTTTCAAAATCTTTGAATCCTATTTCATTAGATCAGATAAATATTTTGGCGATACTTGATTACTGTCACCATGCCTATTATATTTTTTCCTAACAGCTTAGTTATTGTTATAAAATAAATAAAAATAATAAATTTTACTGAGAAATAAAAAAACTACAAAAATGTAGAGTTCTTTTAATGTAATTTATTGTTCTGGCTCATTTAATATCCTTCAGGCATTTTAGGAACCTCTCCTAGTCTTACATTCACTGCTTTATAATTTGTCAACTTAGCTAGGCTTTAGATAATGTTTTTTTCTTGTCACTCTTATGATAATGGTAAATAGACGGTGATTTAGCAGCCATCTGAGCTCTAGGAAGGTTCTAAGTCCATTATATGTATACTAATCTATATATCTATCTTCTCATCTTCATCCTCTATTTATTTAATCTATATCTTCTATATTTTAGCCACTTACATTATTTTTATAACATACCTACCTAGTTGCTGGAATCCCATCCTCGTTTGCTTTGGAGGAGAGCGCTGATTCCGCTACTCAGTTTTTAACTTTTGCGGTAGTCAACGTTTACTTTTTGTACTCTACTACCTTGTAATTTGTTCAAAATAAACACTTTTGAATTTGAAATGAAAATAATAGGGTTCGATTTTGCTCAGCAATTCAGTGCATATAATATTCCAGAACAAACACACCGAAGCAGTTTATGGAGTACTACGACTTTTCGTTCCCAGAAGGAACGGCTACGTATCCCACGGGGCCTTGCATGCACAAATACTTGCAGGCGTTCGCTAAAAAATACGGCCTATTGGAAAACATCCAAGTAAGTACTTATACGAAGCCATGGTTGGCCGTGGGTTCGAATCCCGGCCGAGCATTTATGTATTTTCCGTTTAACACGAGTTCTAAACGGTGAAGGAAAACATCGTGAGGAAACCCGCGGCTTAGTCAGGCCCACACGTATTGACCATGTCTTTCCTATGGATAAGGCCGATCTAGCTGAGAGGATGGTTTAGGTGTTGGGTGCCTATTCCATCTCATCCCAGGCACCACAGTGTCAAAGATACAAAAAAATCATCTAGTAGGTAAAGATTATAAAGGAGGAATGTTTTTGAATGTTTTTATGAGTTTGGAAATAATAAAAGAAGTGTTTGTTTTATACAGTGACCGCAATATTAAAGTCTAGAACTCTAGACATATTCATTTGACTTTGAACTTAATCTTGGTATTGACCAATGTTTTAAGGAAAATGTGAAGGTTTTTTTCAGATATCTAATAATATGATTGAGTTTTTATGACGTTTGAGTGAGTATATTTTTTACATAGCTATTGTTAATATCCACGACACATTTGATTATTCTAGCCTTAATTTAAAACTACAACATTTATTTACAGAAACTAAACTGGTTCTTTTGAATTTTATACTTTTATGTAAATATGTAGTACCTAGTAATTTAAAACTAAAATAACTAAAATAAATAAATAAATAATAACTAAATTAAAATAACTGCTGCGGCAGATTCGGCTGAGGATCTCAAAAGGCGCAAATATGTAAATCTTGATAGGGTTTATATATTTGAACCTTTTGGGGTTGAGACCCTGGGTCCGTGGGGTACCGGGGCCCATCGCGTTTTCAAAATTATTTCAGGGCAACTAATCGAAGCGACGCGTGATGCCAAGTCTGGCACTTTTTTGGCTCAACATATCTGCATTGCCATCCAGCGCGGTAATGCTGCCAGTGTCTTGGGCACGCTTCCGCTGGCAGTGGCTTGGATCAGTTGAGCTACCTATAGATCGTTTCCAACGATTCTTAGGTGGCTAAACTGGTTCTTTTTGTATTTTATACTTTTATGTAAATATGTAGTAGTAGTTTAGTTTCTGTAAATAAATTCGCAATTTATAGAGATATGTAAAATATTGTTCAACGCTCAAAGATTATAAGTACCTACTTGATCAAAACTCGTGTTCATAGATTTATCTGTCTATAGTAAGAAGTATGTTCATTCACACCGTCACAGGATTTACAAAAGGAACGTGGTGTGCATATCTATGCGTCTCTAATGTGTCAGGCAATTTGTACACAAAGCTGATAGGATTTCCTAACGATTACGCGATCCTTCTCGCTTTCAACTAAATAAGTAGCTTTGTTTTGTTTTGATTAGTCACTTAGTTTAACTTAATAAATTACGTAAACATACCTACACTAGCAGACCCTGTAGTGTAGACAGACATTGTCTCACAACATTAATGATCCTAAGGTATACCTTAGGATCATTTTTTTTTATTAGAGATAGAGGACGCCTGCGGCTTCGCCAATGTGGACTACTAAGTATTTTTTATCCCACGGGAACCGTGCATTTTTTCGGGATAAAAATAATCCTATGCCCGGTCATTATCTACTTATCTAAATTTTAGAATTCAGCCTAATCGGATCAGTGGTTATCGAGTTATAGAGGAACAAACATATATCAAAACTTTCGCAACTTAATAGTGTAAAGTGTGATGTGATAGTGAGATTGTGATTTGTGATGACTTGGATGACAAAAAATAAAATACAAATATGAGATAGAAATGAGAGAACAAGTTTGCACTAACAGCCCAACCCGACCTAAAACGGCCGATAGAAAAGTTTCTAGTCTGGGAGGGGTCTCTATATTTAGGCTAGCTTAAAAAGTTGTTTGAAGTAGGTTTATTTTTATCTCAATAAAATGACAAAGAGCACAATCTATCTCGATACGACATCGTGAATCACAAGCCCAGTACGGAAACTTGTTTGTCTCATTACGTACAAGCATTCCGGATTCTTGTAAGGACTGAAACCGGCTGCAATGCACTCTGTACAGTAATGTGAAATCACTGGCTTCCTTATCATCGATGCAGTAATACTCACTTCCACAATCGTACTAAAAGCTCGTAGAAAAATGAAACATCATTTCGATTGCATTACCAAGGCGTAGTAGCCATTCTTTCTCTTTCATTCATTCTCTCAGATATTTAGGCATTCAAGATCCTTATTTGATGTCTAAGGAGACATCAGAGGCACGTCCAAAAACATATTTGGTAGGTAAATGCTTATATTTTGCAGAAGTAAGCATTAGGTATTTAATTTGTTGCCTATTAGAAAGCTAGGTTTGATCACGATTTTTTTCCTTCATAGATTGAGACTCGTGTAGGTATATGCGCATGTATTGTATATCGTTTCGAATAAACTTTTCGAAACAAAAAATGTAACTTCGACACACGATCTAAAGCACGACATTGAATTTGTAACCTTAGGTAGGTACGAAAGTCGAAGTTGGACAAGTAGTAGATTCCTAGCCTCTGTACATGATGTGTACATTCCTACTTTTTGTTCTAATGTGTACCTACTAAGGAAAAAGATGCTTGAAGATTATAGCCGTATTAACGTACCAGCATAATACCTATCTGAGATGATATTTATTTTTATGAATGCTACTAACAATAAAATAACACAAGACTTATTCGAAAGTAGAGAAATTGCCATTTTTGCCAAATTAATTCAAATAAATTTAAATCAAAACACGTCATTTGTATTTTTATGATATTTGCCAATCTAACCGTTACTTTTTATAGTTATTTTATCCTATTCGTTTTGTACGTTTTTTATAATAAAAGTCACCATAATATTTTCGGTCAGAATTTCTATTTAAGTAAGTAGATTAAAATATCAAGTTTGTAAAGGCAATTACAATTTTACAAGATCAATCTTATTTAGCGCCAAACAGATTTTATTCATATAAAAATTTCATAGATAAAAGAATATTAATTTCATTATCGGGAGTTACTCACGTAAAAATATCGTCGATTTAGATACCGACAATGTTTCGATTCATCCGGAGAATCTTCATCTGGGTAAGGAGGGAGTTGCGGCAAGGTTACTCCTCGCGGTCGCGTCTCACTAATAGGAAGTGAAATATTAATTTCGTTACCGAGTTTCACAATTTTCCGAGCATATTCATTGGTATTTATCTGAACATTTGATTCCTTGCAGTTCAGAAGCCTTGTCACTCTAATAACGAAGGTCGGTGACCGATGGAGCCTCACCTATATCAAGTCCGACACCAAGCAGAGCCACACCGAGTTCTGTGACACTGTGATCATAGCCACTGGCGAGTACAGATCAGTCAATTGGCCGAATATTGTGGGGCATGAGATGTTCGAAGGTAACTATTTACCCATATAGAAACATTTGGTGGACGGTGCGGTGGCAGTGGTCGGATGATGATTATGGTTGGTACTAGCCAGTGATGACATATTAGAAAGGATGGCCTACATTTAACACTGATATAAACAGGCTAGAGAAATATTTAAATCTAGGTTTAATCTGGATGTTAAAGTCTTATAACAATATATTGATACCTTTTGATTCTTCAATAAGAGCAGTAAGGGTAGTCTGGGTAAGGTAGCTCAGGCTGTTATTACTGAAGTCCGAAATAATCAATTCTTCTTCTCCAAATTATGTAATCATTCATGCATGACTATTTTCATACATTTTCTAAAATATCTAATGCAGAATGTTATCTGTGAGCAACTTCTCCTAAGGCCCTCTCCTTTGGAGAGCACAGCAGAGGCGAAAAAGTGAACTTTGATATGTTTTTTTCTTTGACTCTCTCTATCTTAAGTATAGTTTCACCATATCCAAATCCCTTGTTACTTGCAGGAAAAATGATCCACAGTCACGATTATAAAGAGCCAGAACCTTACCGCAACCGTCGAGTCCTTCTTGTCGGCGCAGGCTCCTCTGGCTTAGACCTGGCAGTCCATCTCTCCAACGTGACTTCTAAACTCGTCCACAGCCACCACCTGGTGTACAACCAGCCTAACTTGCCGAAGAGTTACATCAAGAAGCCAGATATAATGACGTTCACGCCGACGGGAGCGGTGTTCCAAGATAACAGTTTTGAAGAGTTTGATGATGTTATTTTTGCCACAGGTAAGGCTTGGAACCAGCTATCTAAGTCCCGATACACATTGGGCGCTTTCAAATGCGCGCTTCGCTAACGCGCGTTTCGAGAACTAAGAGAAGCGCGCGCTTGCATGTGTACACATCAATTGAAACTCTTAGTTCTCAAAACGCGCGTCAGCGAAGCGCGCGTTTGAAAGCGCCCAATGTGTACCTGGACTAAAACAAGCTAGCAAGCATAGCATGACTTCCATTCTAAGTATTTTACTTCCGCATTACTTATAGCATTCCTAGGTAGGTAACTCATTTAATCAAAACTGGGACAATGTTGAGATGTATGTAGGCTTGCTCAGCAGCCTACATCTCAAGATTGTCCCAGGCACTACAATGTCCCGTTAAGTATAGGCAAGATTGCCACCTGATATTAATCCTACTTCCTACTAATACCTATTATAAAGGCGAAAGTCCCTGTGTGTGTGTGAATGTTTGTTAATTGCCACGTATCTCCATAACTACTGAATGAAATTTGTAATGAAGATAGATAATAAACGGGAATAGGACATAGGCTACTTTTTATCCCGAAAAATTGCACGGTTCCCGTGGGATAAAATAATAGTAGTCCACGCAAGCGAAGCGTAGTCTTCTATGATAGTAAAAGATGTAAGGCTTACGTTTTTTATGCGTGTATTACGTCGTGTAGAGTTTTCAATAGGCATTAGACAAGCACGTTTATGATAAGGATTCTAACAATGGATGGAGCTAATTTTAAATCATTCGTTTTTGCTCCATAACATGACGTTGATTCTAATTCGAATAAGTACCTACGTGACACTGGTTTACAAGGTCAATGTTTTTTGCCCACAACAAATTGCTGTGATTCATTGGGAAACTTAACAAAAACTTTAATAAAAATAAGAAATCACTTTATAATTTAATTAGAATTAAACTATTGTTGGGCTTTTGATAGTCAGAAAATGTTTTAAAGGAGTTATTTACTGTCGGCATTGTAGTTAGGATTTTGTTAAAAAAGGTGTCGTTGTATTCGTGTGCATTTATTTATCGTGTATTCCCGATGTCCCCATGATTTTATCCCCATCAATGGGGACAGCGGGATGTCACAAAATAGCTTGAAACTTGACAACGAATGTCATTTAGAGCAGTAAGCCTGTTTTAAGCTTGTTTTGACATTGCTCTAAGACTTGGTGGTACGCCAGTTGACTAACTTATTTGTAAACATTTTTGAAACAAAGTCAACGTAAATACGAACATAAATCAATAAAGCCGAGAAGATTGTTGCAATAATTAATTGCTTTATACCTACTTCCATGATCTTCTGCAATATCAAACAGGTTTCTAATAATTATTGCTGAAGATACGTGTGATTGGATGAAGTAATCATACGCAGAGTTTAATTTGCAGAATTGCAAATCTAAGGTCATTTTGAAGAGCTGTATTTAACAAGAATCCATTTGTAATACTAGATTATCTCCATCATATTATATTTGTTGGGCGTTTAATACTTACCTACTTAACATGTTTGTTTGTTTGTTCCCTCATCACTTGAGAACGGTTCAATCGATTTGGCTTATTTATTATTTATTATTTTTGTTGTGTTTTTAATTATCCGGACAAGGTTTGCACGAAAGAAAATTTTTGAAAAAAAAACAAAAAAAAAAGTTTTAGAAAGTTAAATTATAGCCTGCTATTTTTATAGCCTGTTACTTATTTTTAGAAATATCAGCAATATTAAAAAATAGTTTGTTAATTTTCCGTCTACCTACTTAGAAATGTAACCTCAACCTTTGAACTTGATGTCTAACAAATTTTAGTTACTTACCATCTAAAATTGTTTTCAGGTTACAACTTCGACCATTCCTTCTTAGACGAGACGAGCGGCGTGACTGCAACGGGGAAGTTTGTGCTTCCTCTCTACAACTTTGTGGTCAACATCAAACACCCCAGCATGATGTTTATTGGGGTTTCAAAGGGAATTATCAATAAATGTCTTGATGCTCAGGTGAGAAAAAAATACATTCTATTTAGACCTAAATCATGAATACGTCTTTGATTATTAATCAATGGATGATTTTACATTGAGGTGCAACAATTAAGGTGCAGGGCGAGCCTACTCCATCTCAACATTGTCCCAGGCACACGGTTCCCCGTTAAGTGTAGGCAAAGATTGTCTCCTGACACTGTATAAATCATCTAGTAAAGATGTAAAGGCCTAAGTTTTTTTGACATTTCCATTTAGAAGCAGAGGCGTATTTTAAGATTCAGCGCCCTAGGCCAGTAAGGTTTGCCGCCCCCTACAAATATTTGTCTCGGGCTTGAAACTTGGTTTACACTCTGCTCGCAAAATAGTCAAGAAGCTTATAATAAGCGAGCGAAGCGAGCCAATTTTTTTTTAAAGACAACAACAGACACTTGTTTTTGCTCACGGTTCTCAAAGAAAAGGTTGGCTGCTTGTAGGATCCTATTCTATATGCGAGCGAAGCGAGCCGAATATTTTTATGAAAAATTCAACATGTGACACTTGATTTTGCTTACGGTTCTTAAAGAAAAGGTTGGCTCCTTGTCGGTTCCTAGTCTATATGCAAGCGAAGCTAGCCGAATTTTTTTATGACAAATGCAACATGTGACTCTTGATTTTGCTTACGGTTCTCAAAGAAAAAGTCGGCTGCTTGTCGATTCCTATTCTATATGCGAGCGAAGCAAGCCGAATTTTTTTATGAAAAATTCAACATGTGACACTTGATTTTGCTTACGGTTCTCAAAGAAAAGGTTGACTCCTTGTCGGTTCCTATTCTATATGCGAGCGAAGCGAGCCGATTTTATTATGATACCTAAATGTAACATGTGACACTTGATTTTGCTTACGGTTTTCAAAGAAAAGGTTGGCTGCTTGTCGGTTCCTATTCTATATGCGAGCGAAGCGAGCCGATTTTTTTTATGACAAATGCAACATGTGATACTTGATTTTGCTTACGGTTCTCAAAGAAAAGGTTGGTTGCTTGTCGGTTCCTATTCTGTATGCGAGCGAAGCGAGCCGAATTTTTTATGACAAATTCAACATGTGACACTTGATTTTGCTTACGGTTCTCAAAGAAAAGATTGGCTGCTTGTCGGTTCCTATTCTATATGCGAGCGAAGCGAGCCGAATTTTTTTATGACAAATGTAACATGTGACACTTGATTTTGCTTACGTTTCTCAAAGAAAAGGTTGGCTGCTCGTCGGTTCCTATTCTATATGCGAGCGAAGCGAAACGAATTTTTTTATGACAAATTCATGTGACACTTGATTTTGCTTAAGGTTCTCAAAGAAAAGGTTGGCTGCTTGTCGGTTCCTATTCTATATGCGAGCGAAGCTAGCCGATTTTTTTTATGACAAATGCAACATGTGACACTTGATTTTGCTTACGTGCTCAAAGAAAAGGCTGGCTATTTGTCGGTTCCTATTTCGCTTTCAGACATAACTCAATTTGCTCGTAAAACACTGATGAAGCTAATATGCGAGCGAAGCGAAACGAATTTTTTGAAGAAAAATGGAACATGTGACACCCAAAGAAATGTTTTCCTAAAATCTTCTCGAGGATTTATTCCCAGAATACCAATTTATTGTAACGAATTATCCCTTCGAGCTTAAAAGAAAATCTACGTTTCCTGTTAAATGAAAATCTCTGAAAATGGCCAGTCTGATAGTCTTGATGTCTAAAACGTTACCACCAAATAAGTTTTTGTTTTTGTTCCTCACTCTCAACCAAATAAGTTTTAGCTTTTGTTAATTAGGTACCTAGGCTTTTTTTTATTTTTTCAGGCATATAAGGACTAAGAGAAAGGCGCATGAAACTGAAACGAGGGGCGGCCTAAGCCGCCCCTTCGGGCCAAATAAGTTTTAGATTTTGTTAGTTAGGTAAAGTTTTTTTTACTTTCTTCAGGCGTTAAGGACAAAAAGAAAGGCGCGTGAAACTGAAAGCACGGGGCGGCGCAAGCCCCCTTCTCTCTCAACCAAATAAGTTTTACCTTTTTTTTAGTTCGGTAGGCTTTTTTTTTTTAATTTCTTCTAGCATGTAAGGATAAAAAGAAAGGCTCATGAAGCTGAGAGCGAGGGGCGGCTTGTGCCGCCCCTCGCCAACCAAATTTTAGTTTTTGTTAATTAGGTACCTACCTAGTAAGCTTTTTTTAAAATCTCTTTTGGTATTATAAGGCCAAAGGCCAAAAAGAAAGGCGCAAGCTGAGAGCGAGGCGCGGCTTGCGCCGCCCCTCGTAGCCTGCCGCCCCGGGCCATGGCCCTCTTGGCCTAAGGGTAAATACGCCCCTGTTTAGAAGGTAATTTTGTCGTGGTCATTGTATCCGTTCAGAGCTATCTTTCTTACTCTGAATACAATATATAGCTATAGCTTTGTAATGGGAGGGGGGGGGGGGGGGTCCAAGGGTTCTAAAATACAAAGATTGACTATGTTTCCCCCAAACTTAATGGGGTTCAACTGTTCAAGGGTTCCAAAATATTTTCTTTGGACGTCATGAACCACCTTTATAATTTTTTTGCAAGAGCTAAGGGGGGGGGGGGTCCGGACTTCCAACCCCCCCCCCCCTTATATAAGCCCATGGATTCTTATGGCAAATTGTGTAATACTTCCAGGGTCATTACGCAGCGGCGATAGCAGCAGGGAAAGTGGAGTTGCCGCCGCAAGAGGAGATGTTGAAGAGTTGGCTGGACCACGTGTACGACTTGCAGAGGAAAGGCAAGAAGATCGTCAACGTCAATCTTATTGGCGATGAGATGGTAAGAATCAGTATAGTCGTTCTGTATAGCTACATATTATGCACTTTGTCTGGTTAATTATGTTATGCCCAAAAACTCCATCACCAGAGTTGGTCATAACTAATCTAAAAATAAAAATTACCCAAATATTCATATAGCTGCTAAATAATTATACTGATAATATTGCCATCTCTTTTGATGGAGGTAAAAGTGACAAAAAAACCCATTATTGAAACATGCCGTTGAAAATCGTACGTTTGTTTCTCAGGATCGATACTTTGGCAATCTAACTCAAGAAGCGGGGATCCCCCGGGTCCCTCCCGTTTACAAAACCATGAGGGATTTCAATGCAAAGAACCGATTGGACGACTTCTTAAACTTCAGAGACTACGAATGGACTGTTATTGATGACTATAAATATGAGAGAAAGTACGAGCCGGGCCGAGAATCGAGTTGTCCCATTGAAGTTTAAAAATCCATCCTTCTTGAATTCAACTAGTTTCAAATGCTCTTTATACGACAAACAGAAGTTAATCTACCAAAGGAGAAAATTGGTCGAAAAACAGTTGTAAATGTTAATTGTTACTGTTTTTATGTTCTCTAATTACGTTCCTTCTTTTTCTTTGATAGAACGAAACATGGATTTTTTTATGTTGATATACCGAAATGGATTAAGATTTTACTCGAGAGTAAACTACTGTTTGTTTTGAATATTTTGACATTGTAGGTAGAGAATTTGTATGCACATAATAATGTTCGGTTGCGCTTTCTAATCAATTGTATTTCGAATTATGTCGGCTAGTTACTCTGGAGTGAGATGGCTTTTGGTCGAATCCAGCCTAAATAACGTTAATCAAAAAATAAAAGTATCTAACAAATAACAGCTGCAGATGACTGCTGGACAGTATTTCAAAGCACAACACTTTAGTCCAAGTGGAAGTCCGTGGTCTCTGCCTACCCCTGTGGGAAAGAGGCGTGATTTTATGTATGTATGTATGTACAACACTATTACTTGCCAAAAAATTATCTGCAGAGTCATGGTTTGTCTACAAACTACAAGATCAAATTATTGAACGCTGTATATTTATGAAGTACCTAGATTAATATTAGCATGGATCCAAATAGGTAAACGGTAAGGTACATATTTAGTCCATGATATTAGGAATAACCATAAGAAAAATGACAATTAGTTTTAGTGTTAATGTTTAATTATAAATATTGACTGTTACCAGTAATTTGTACAATAATTAAATTAAATAAGTACGAGTATGTGTAATGTAAATGTGGATGAGAACCTATTAAAATATTTGTTAAACAAAAGTTGTTTTTTATAAGTAACTAGATCTGGTAGGCAGGCGTTGTACTGCGATAGCCCTTGGGATTAATATTTGATTTTATCTTAATTTACATAAATAAAAATGTGTGTTTGTATGTTTGTCCGCCTTCCTAACCTATCAGATTGTGATGAAACTTTGGTAGAGTCGTCTGAGAACGCCCGTGAAGGGTTTCTGGCCCAAAAAATAATATCGACAAACAAAAAAGTATCAAAATCACTTAAGCTGTTTGGAAGAACTTTCTTAATCTAAAAAATCAGTCATAATGTGTGATGCAGTCGTCCTCTTATAATAATCGTAACTGATTTATGTAAATAAGTAAAAATAATCACAAATTAAGCGAAGAAAAGAAAATATTATTAACGACTAGCAGCGCCCTCGCGGCGTTGCCCCCGTAGTGATGGTTTATGGTGATGATGATGATGATGATGAAAAGTAGCCTATAGCCTTCCTCAATAAATTAGCTATCCAATACCGAAATAATTTTTTAAATCCGACTGGTACTTTCAGAGATTAGCGCGTTCAAACAAACAAACAAACTCTTCCGCTTTATTATAATAGTATAGATATAGATAACAATCAACAATTGATTGTTTTATCTCACAACTTCGCCAACCTTCTAGGAAGAAACGCTGCAGTTATTTTCCATTCCTCGTCTTAAGTTAGTTAAGTGCTGTTAGCAAATAATAAAATAATGATAGATACGTAAGTAGTGGTTTACCATTAAGTAGTCTTTTTATGTGTAAGAATAGTTGCTCAAAGATCATAATTTCAAGTTCTTATTCATTTGAAGTATCATTATTTCTTTCGCAAAACTAATGACACGGTGAAATCGGTATAACAGAGCCTTACAATTTTTAGCTCTTTTGAATAAGTAACTGATGCATACTCGGTAACACAGGGACGAGTGATAATCTAAAATGGCAGATGGAAATTATGTTGTACCTACTGATGATGATATTAAACCGGTTATAATCGTGATCAGCAGGGCTATTTTGTCTCACACGTAAAGTCGCTAACTCGGATTTCTTCCTACAAATCGATTTTTACGAACAATATTAAAGTTATAGAATGCAGAATTACTTTGAATATTTTACACAATAGAAATGTCTATCACTTTTTACAACCATCTTCTACAATTTCAAAGTATTTATTGTAAAAATCTAAATAATCCGAGTTAGCGACTTTACGTGTGAGTCAAAATAGCCCTGCAGAGAGATGACAATAGCGGCCTTTACACGGTACAGATATCTGTACAGATATGAACCGCACAGATATCTGTACAGAGAACCGCGGATAAAACTGTCGTGTTAATTACTGTCACAGTTTTGGACTGGCGCGTGGTACGATATTAGCGGCCTTTACACGGTAGAGTTTTTACCACGTATCTGGACTGCGTTTAGAACCGCACAGATATCTGTACAGATCGTCGCGCATCTACACGTAAGGTTTTTAGCAAAGGTTGGAATGGCGCGTGCTATTTCCCGCGGGCCGATCTCTGCGTGTAAATGCTGCTAGAGTGCGCAGCAAACTTAATGGCGGCTGAAGTGCGCGGAAAATTCGTATTTGCGCAGGTACAGTTAACGCAATAGAATACAGTAAACTTTATCTACATAGCCCGCCTAGCCCCGCCCCTCACCACCTTCACTTCCCCGTAATTGCGTTGACTGTACCTGCGCAAAGTCGAATTTTCCGCGCACTTCAGCCGCCATTAAGTTTGCTGCGCACTCTAATGATTACCCTGGTATATTATGGTGCCAAGCTGACGTTCACAGGCGGTGCTTCTACAGTTCTGCTGAATGTATTGTCATCTATAATGCTGTATACGTATTTTCTGTACGTATATAAATTGTCTAGTTTAGCCTCCATATCCCTTGCTCGTATCTTGAACATGACTGGAGGTACTCTTTCTATGCCGGATTCCTCTGAGAGCTCCTCGTAGAACTGATCCTGAAAACAAAGGTTTGTGATATATTTCTAGATCCTCTGATCAAAGTGCTCAACTTTATAAAAAAAACTCTCAGACCGCGTGCCTACGAGACAGATTTTCGCCAGGTCTAAGCCCGGCGTCAAACCGGGCCGTCACAGTAATGTATGGGACAATATGGAGCCAAGCATACGACGCCGGCAAAAAACCGGGCCGTGTTAAAACCGTCCCGTGGGCACGCGCCCTTATCATAGACGCAAGTAAAAACTATTCTATAAACAAAATATTACCTCTTTCTCAGCCAAAACATGTAGAAAAAATAGTGGAAGACCTTTAGATTTGATTGTATTCACTTGGTGCTGCCATTCCTGCATCATATCCTCATGGGACGGCAGAGTAAAGTTGCCAGCGATCAATTCAGTAGCGTAGCGAGCCTGGAAAAATGACCGATTTGACACTCTTGAGATTTTATCTTTAGTGTGTCATTATTACGATACGGAAAAATACTGAGGGAATAATAAACTTCAAATGTTTTTATCATTGTTTTTCGTTACCTTTATCGAGGTCGGTAGGTATTTAGGGAGCTGTGAAAACATTGTCTCCATAGTATAATTTTAATAATTTAAGTGCTTACCTCGTTGACCGCCCGCGTTGACTACTTTTTATCCCACGGGAAACATACATTTTTCCGGGATAAAATGTAGCCTATGTGTTATTCCAGAACCTAAACTATATACACTCGAAATTTCATCAACATCGGTTCAGTAGTTATGGAGATACGTGGTAACAAACATTCCCACACACACACACACACACACACGGACTTTCACCTTTATAATATTAAGTAGGATTTTACACTATAGGCAAAAGGGAAATTCAAATTGACAAAAACTTTAAAGGATTTCAATGATAATGTCGTCGTTAAACTAAACCTACGTCACCAGATTTAGCCACTTGTACGAACATAAATAGGAAAAACTTACCTGAGCATCCAAAGAGACGACCAAGCATGCTCTGCTCACAAGACCCATGATGAGCATACTGGGCTGGTTGATGTTCACTGTGTACTTGTGCAGAGGAGTGACGCTGCGAGGGCCGATGTTCAGTCCACTCGTCTCATCTAGGAAAGGGTAGTCAAAGTGGAACCCTGAAACAGAACCAAATAAGAAACTTAGTAATTCGTATAACACAATAATAAGATCCGGGATGGACGAGTGCCTTGACTTTCAATCCAAAGAACGTGGTCGAAGATCGTGCATCAACGAGTTTTTCGTTTCAAATTTTTTTGCTTGAGTTTTCGAATCTTTGAAAACTCAAGCTCTTGCGGAAACATCCTAACACGTATGGAATGCTTACTTCTGCATAATTTACCAAATATTAGAAATAACTCGCTTTATACTTATTTTTATAGTTAACACTATTTTACGTTTGTTTTAAAATTAAGGTAAACTCTAGAACCCAATCATTCGATTCCAGAAAATATTTTACTAATGCTGATCCTGAACTTATTAGTTTTAGGAAAATTCCTGGAACTGGCGTCAACAATTTACAAACCTGTACAGTAAATAATATCATCAACCTCCTCATACGTTCCATCCTTAAAAACCACACCATTTTCCTTCAGCTCTTGTATATCTGGTTTCTTCATATAATGCGAAGGCCATGTGGTGTTAAACGGAACCCTCGAGTGGTGGCTGTGGATGAGTCTGCTGGCCACGGCGGCCACGTCTATGGCAATGTCCATGCCAGAGGGACCAGCTCCGACGATCACCACTCGACGGCCATTGTACGGATCTGGGACGCGGTAGTCGTGGCTATGGATTATTGTGCCTGGAAGCAAGATTGTAATTGTTTATAAATGAGAAGGAAAATGTATGGTTTTAACATCTGGTGATGAGAAGGTGCTACAACAACCTTCAGTAACCAGAAAGATAGAAAATAAGAAGATACTTAAGTTGAAGTTTTCTGTTTACTAACTTCATAATACTATTCAATAAAAAAAAAATATCTGCGGGTATAGAAGTAAAAGTACCTAATACCTATACCTACCTACTTAATTTTTGGGTTTCATAATCCAATAGATACTTTGGCCACATTGCCCACCGAAGCACCGATAATATTGAGAGATTGACAAGATAGAGGGCAAAAAAATAAGAGGAAGCAGCCTCAAGCGCTGGTCTGAACATAGGTATCGGAGCAACTCGAAATGCCGGTGAAAAAAGCACCGCATCAAGCCACAGATTGTTCCAAATGGAGATCAACCATCCAGAAGATTCTGAGAAGGAGTCACGATCCTCAAAAATGACAGATCGACTAAGGAGAATGAAAAAAATTGGACCCTTGTAGAATCACATGGTTAAACAATTTGTTTGTCAAGACCCTTTTTCTTAGGATTGGGTGGAGGAGATCATGTTGTATCATTCACTTAGCTTAGGTCTACACAGTCCTTTAAACCTTCTAAAAATCAAGTTAAGTTTTTTTTTTTTTACCTTTGAATAAGTTCTGTCCAGGATGATTAGGCATATTAGGTTTGCTGAAATGTCCGTTGCCAACCACGACGAAATCATACTCTTCTTCAAATGTTTCTCCTGTTTTCACGTGCTCGTGCTTGACTTTCCATACATCATCTACCCTTCGTACTAGTACCACATTGTGCAAGAACTGAAAAAAAAAATCAAAATTTAAAATACTAGATTTATGTACAGAGCAGAAAAAAGTTAGAGGCGCGGTAAAAGCGTATCCACACTTTTTTAGTATTAAAAAACAGATTTGGCAAACAGATACATACACATAGCTTACAGAGAATACACATGCCTGGAATATACATGCTACTAAAAAGCATGCTTGTGTTTACTACTTAGCGTGCTTACGTCATAAGCATAGGTAGTTAGGTACTCTTTTCATATGTCTCACGTTCTAATTGTATGTGTAGCATACAATTAGCACGTGAGACATACTAATTGTATGCTACAGCTTGCCTACAGCTCGTAACTAGATTGCTTATGACATAATATGACAGTGTATTCCATGCATACTGCCAAACCCAACGTTACTAACAAATGGTTAAAAATCAAATATTTCAAAGTCTTGAGCTCAGTTTTGAGATCTCGATGCGATGGAATTTTTAAGTGGGCCACGTCCCTCTATATTTTCATATTATATTCTTCATATTATTCTTAAGTAAATAATATAAGTAGGTACCTAGGTAATGTTGGGCAAATTTACATAGGTGGACTGTCTGTCTACGCCGCCGTAGCAAGCAAGCTACGAAACCACAATAGACTAAATGTTCCATTTATGGTTACTTACTTGAATATGTTTTTCTAAATCGTAATGTTTTGTATAATTTATCAAGTAATTATAATAGATCTCCCAACTAGGAAAAGATGGTGCATCATTTGGCAAGGGAAATCCTCTTAGTTCCATGGTTGGTTTTGGTAAGTTTGTTCTGAAAAAAAAAAAAAAACTGCAACTTTATTCAAATGAACAAAAAATAATTCAACTATGTTTCATCAGAGGATTCATATTTAAAATGTTTTATCAAAGCAAGTCCGTGAATCCACATCGGTAGTGACTAAAAGTTAAAATAATAAACCGAAACAATCCTTCAATCACTGAAAATATAATCTTTTAATCTGTTTCTGTATTCTATGTCTTCGTCCGACTTAGTTTATCAATATATTTTTAACTTATTTTAAAGGCTTATCCAAAGTTTTTTACACGATCTTGTCGCAGTAGGTTCCACATTATTTAGCTAGATGTCGCTACACGACCAAAAACAGTGTAAAGTGACAAACGTTTACGGCGACCGTTTACTATAATAAAATGGCTACATCAAAACTTTTTTTAGGCGATATTTTGTTTAATTTATTTTTGTTTATGTAACTTCTTATAAATTAATATTTAAGTAATATAGGTATTTATAATGTTACCTTAAGTGTTTATACATGCTGGTGTGCAAAGGAATTCCATTCTCATCAGTGCCAGTTCTAGGTTCATATCGCCAAGTGCCCCCGACATATTGAGTTACTTCGAGAAGTGTGAAGTTTATGCCTTCTTCTTTTAAGTATCTGGCTGTTGACAGCCCTGCTATTCCAGCTCCGATGACACAAACTCTTTTTAAGGATTTTTCCTAATAAAAATAAAGAAAACATGTTTTTTTATGTAAGTAAGTACCTACTTATAAAACGTATCTTATTGTATCTACCAAAATTAACCTTAAAGTAGATTTTAAAATTGTTGATGTTGTTAAAGGGAAAAATGATTGAGAAATATTATATTCGTTAGACACTTCAATGAGTTTAAAAACACAATATGAGAATGTCTGCCACTGGCCTCGCAAACAGCGCTGGTAATGTCAAACATCGCGAACAATGGCAATGCAATTACGATTTTCTTGTGCCAAGTTCAAGGGTGTGTGCTATCTTGAAATATATCCAGTTGATAATTTTATGTAACGGAGATTTTATCTACTAAATACATTCCACCTAGTAACAGCTATAGCCGATAACCAGTCCTATATTATTATTTAAAAATGAATCGATAAATCTAAGACAAACCATATTATTTGTTATTGAAATTAGTAAAAAACTTCTTACCATTATTAATCACACAAACATTAGATTAGTTACACAAAAAGTATCTACACTTTAAACTTGCATATCCATTCCAGAATTTACCAAAACAAAATGTGATAGCGCCGTGCTGATTACTCGACGCATTTAGAATGACTATTTTCAAAACACTGCTATGTCGAAATGTCTTAAGCGCCCTGTTATATTTTAACATTATCTGTTTTGCGTAAACTACATTATCAGCGAGGTATTATTTTTGCGCGAATGATAAATATACCTAACTAAGTAGGTAGGAACCTATAGATTCAATTAGAGTAGGTAAGGCTCCAATCTTATGAACTGTGTTGAACAATCTTTAGAAAGAGATATTTTTAACATATTTTTAGGAGAAAACGATAATCAAAATTGATATATTTCAAGAGCCACTGAGAGTAACTTCTTTTAACGTTTTTTTTAAACAATTAAGTAGGTAGGTACCTATCCATTCCAGACTATCTATAGAGTAATTATATAGTATTCGTTCATCGAAATATTAAATCTATAGATAGCTCAACTGATCACTGCCAATTAGAATAAATATTAACGCCATTTTAATTATGAAAAATTTTCAATACGTAGGTAGGTAAATTTTCATTTGTCATATTCGTAATTCACGCGATCACTTCGTATAAGTAGAGTCCTTAGAACCTAATAAAATTAACAATCTTGATTTGACAAATCAAGGAAATAATGTAAAGTCAGAATATTAATTGCAATTGCCTTGCTTATTAATATTTAAGTACTTTTCATTTTTACTATCATTTAAATAAAATAAAAAAATTAATAATACTTAATTTAAAACTTACCTTATGTATTGACGAAGCACAACACAACACAGAACACACCATAAAAATGCACAAAGCACTGAATTTACGTAAAAACATTATTTAAGTAATTATGTAATGTACTTCGTATTAAATTTTATCTTAATTATGTGGATGTTTCTTACATAATCATTTAATGATACGTGTCATTGAGGTCCGATGCGACACATTAGTGAATCGTACACGAGACTTGTTTATAAGGTTACCATTCGTCTGGAGTTTCCTGGATAGGTACACATTCTTAGCTAGTAGCGCCCTCGCGGCTTTGCCCCTGCAGTGATGGTATAATGGTGATGATGATGATAGTGAAAAGTAGCCTATAACCTTCATCAAGCGTTTAGCTATCAAATGCAGAAATAATTTTTTAAATCGGGCTGGTAGTTCCTAAGATTAGCACGTTCAAACAAACTCTTCCACTTTATTATATTAGTATAGATATAGATTTATCACCTTTGGAAGTCCCAAGTGATTTTGTATCAAATGTGTCAAACTTTACTGAGAAATGATAAGTGAACAATGCCATAGATATGACTCGTATAAATGTGAATGTGTAATACCTGTAAAGTACTTACCTACTAATGTAGGTATTAAATATTGACCCTATTTTGATCAGGGAGTTGGGAAACTACATAATAAAACTATAAAATACTCACTCTTGCGTATTAAATCCTTGCCCTTTTACAAATTATTGGTTTTACAATCATTCTTGTCTTTCTGTTTTTTCGGTTTTTTCGTCATCCTTTTTTTCTTGTGGCCGCGCTTTTTTCCTTCATGGTTTTGTGACATCAATCAGTTTTCTATTCTACCAATCAACTTAATAAAAATTTACATGGCAGCGCGGCAACCTGAAAAATAAAGTTTCATTATGATAATTTCCTATACTTAATTTATTATTTAGACAACATTGAGAGAGAGATTAACAATAGGTACTAACTTAGTAAACAAAGATGACAAATGAATTAATAACTTTAGTGAATATTTATTAGTACATGGGTCTCAGAAGTTGAGAGAGATTTTTTACCGTTCTTGAGGTACTTACAGTTTTGAACCTGTTAATTTTTTTTTTCGTTGCAGTAGTTTGATGGTTTTCGTTAGCTCAATCACACCGTCCTACAGATGAGCAAAGGCCTTTCAACGAGTTTTCCAATTTTGAATTTCTTCCATCCCTTTCCATAAAAAAATTATGAATTTCAATTCACGCAGATCCCCTAATTTCCTATTTTTTAAAGTTATCTAGATTTATTGAGCTGTTTGGCATTTAGTCTGGCTTTTGATGAATGTACAGTCAGCGTCATCAATCGGTATCCCCCTATTGATTTTAACAAGGACCCTTTTCATTTCAACTTTGGATTTCAGTCGGATTTGCTAGTATACTTATGGATATCTAATTTCGCTCGAGTTCCTATACTAGTAAATCCGACTGAAATCCAAAGTTGAAATGAAAAGGGTCCTTGTTAAAATCAATAGGGGGATACCGATTGATGACGCTGACTGTACCTAAAGGTAAGGGATGATGGGTAAGTACATAGGTACAACTAGGTACTTTTCAGATTCTCGTCTATCGAAGGGTGGTCCCAGAGGTGAAAATTAGATTCGCAAGGGTCCGTTCACCACTCATAAATGTATTATATTTTAAATCAACCATGAAAAAGAATTTTACCAAGAATGTAGTGAGAAAGTAGTAGGCTCAATATGAACAGAGTATTTTGGGACTGGAACTTCAAATAAAAATGTGAAAAAAACATTAGGTAAGTACTTACCTATTTATAAAAAATAAAATATGATCATGCCTGTATCCCCAAGGCGCGGTAGACTAGACATTCTCTCACATCTTTAGTCATTTTAAGATCTTTTGAAAATGTCTAAGATAGTAGTGAGAGGTATGTCCAAATACATATTTGGTATATATATTATGCCCACATTTTGCAGAAGTTAGCATTTAATTCGTGACAGTTTGCAAGCCCATCGACGCTATTAGAAAGCTAACTGGTTTCCTCATGTTTTCATTCACCGTTTAGAGCTCTACCAACATCAAATAACATTTTTAAGAAAGATAAGAAATTAATTTTTCACCTCAGCAGCTCGAAATGGCATCCTTTGCTGCGAGAAACCAGTGTGCAAAATCGCATTTTGCACACTGGTTTCAGTGAGGAAAAGTGATTTGAAATTCGAATGTCGTAGATTGACACGTGATAGTGCATGGCGGTCATTGGCTAGCCTGTCTATGAAAAAAACAATAACGCACCTTTTAAAAATAAAATAGCGGGAATTTGTTTCTGTTACGCTAGTTATTTGTTGAAAATGCATAAAACAATAAAGATGAGTGAAACCATTGGCGAATACACTAATTTATCTCCAGAGAGAAGAGTTGAGACAAAAAGTGATTGTGATGAACAAAGTTCCCTTCCTGAGAAGCACGTATGTAAGTTCTGAACAAAACAGAAACTTTTAATTTTCAAAATTACAATAACTGTTATTTGTTCCTTTAATTTCTAAAAAAATGCTTTATTTTTAAATAGATATACTTAAATGAATACCTATTATGGATTAGTTGCTTCATTATGTACAAAGTTGTATCTTTTATTTATAGGTAGTAATGTTCTCGCTGCTGAGGTGAAAAATTTTGTGTGCAACACGAGACCAAAGTTTTTTGCATCTCGTGCCTTTGAATTCCTCGCTAGACTCGGGATTCTAACGTAGAATCACTCGCTACGCTCGTGATTCAATTCTTAGAATCCCTCGTTCGCTCGGGATTCAAAATCAGCACTCGAGGAAAACATAAACTTTGCCCTCTTGTTGCACAAATAACTATTATTCCGTTTTAGAAAAAAAAAATGTATTTGTTATGTCTGCTATTTCGTACAGTACTATGAACTGACCCTCTACCCTCGACTTGATTAGCTTGACAAAAGCCCACGGATAGAACGCCCTTTCTCCGTAAGCCAAATAAGTTTTTACTAATAAATTGCATAACTTTTCATACACATTACTGTATTTATTCGCTAAAATATAATCACTGTTTTCGATTGTTAAGTTCAAATATCACGCGACCGTGACTCTACTAAAAAAATCCACCACAATAATTACACAAGTGACATTTAAATAATTTAAGTAAAATTATGGTTATAATTGTGGTTTTTAGAGGTAAAATATTTGAAAATGTCAACGGAAAATGTTTACCTTGCAGAAACAAAATGGAAAATCCTTAGAAAAGATTAATGATAGGTAACTAAAAATGTAAAAAAACCAGTCAAGTGCGTGTCAGACTGTGCGTGCGAATCAAAAGGTACACTTGTGACAGTCTGACGGAGGCTGCAGACCACACTGACATTTTTAGGATGTATGAATTGAACTGAGCTGATGATGAAAATACTAATAGCATGGGTAAAGCAATGCTACATCACCCAGTAACTTGAATTCAGTTCAAACGGCCCTGATTACATGGAATGTTCCCCAACACGTCACGAGATGCCTGCTCTATTAAATTTTGTATTAATTGATAAATACTTGACCGACGATGTGTGTAATCAAATAATGGCTCAATTTCAACTCAAAGCTGCACCTTATTGTGATGTCACAGGGTATATTTTCAAATGAACGCGGTTGTCGTTTGATGTGAGAGGGCATGCAGTGATAGGTGACCGACCGTGGCTACTATGAGGTTATGGGAATTGACGAAGAATGTGATATGAATTTTCTGTGACATTGTTCGATACATTAGGGATATGTCACGGTTTACGGGAATACAGTTTTGCTACATACTCGTAGTAGACAAAGTAAGTATGTACGAAACTGAAATATAACATAGATTTTTAACCGAAAACACGAGAGCAAAGCTAGTGTGACCCTCCTAAGCACGGTTAGTAGGTATCATTTGGTCTTAAGACTCCTAGCAAATGTTTTTATCAACCGATAGTTTTAGAGAAGAAAATGTGGTTTTTACAAGTGTGCAATTTTTCCAATTTATCTCTTCATAAAAACCGTCTTCGGACTTCAACTAATCATTAACAAATTGTTGAGCTGTCAACACATTTAGCCATTCATTTTTATTTATATAAATATATAGATAATCTTCGTATGGGTTTGAAAGTACTAATATTACAAAAGATACGTGTTATCGTCTTATCACATTCTTAGCCGACTGCGAATGAAGATAAGATTTTTCCTAGTCATAATGTTACCCCCCGACTCCCCCGAGCGATAAACTTCTTAGGGTCACGCATTACATATTAAGTATGTCCATTATCTAATCACTTTGTCACTTCCAATTCGAAATATAATTTTATATGGTATTCGTTCGGATATTCTGTAAGGTAAAATGTCGTAATTCACCGATCTGCAAAGTCAAAATTGAGTTACTTCGAATGACAATGTTCTAATTATGTTTATGTAAGTATAAAAAATCATTGTAATATACTTACCGTTTATTTTTGGTCAGTTTAAAACCGGCGCCTACGTAATCTATATCAATAACCTTACTCAAATATAATAATAAATATAAGATCTAAGTATTTTTTTGCAATTAATAATAACACGAAACATACTCGATAATATGAGAACCGATAGTAGTAGTACTATTCGTTTGTTGGCTCGACTCGGCCGTCGTGGACGCGGTCATTCACATCACATCTATCACACATTCACATCACAGCTGTTTGCTACGGCGTAGAGCTACTTTCAGCCAGCGACTACGGCGTAGAGTCTACGAGGTCATTAGATCTGCGCGCCTACGACACCTTACCAAGTGTTTATCTCACTTTTGTTAATCTTTTCAACTATTCAGTTTCCTATGAAATACTTAATTCTTATTTCTTATAAAAGCAGCGGGTGCTGGCTTTAAACTGACCCAGAATTAACGGTTACGGTTGCGAAATGTTTAGATAATTTAGGTTCCAAAATGGTGATCAAAATGATCAAATCATTTGTGAATTTTCTCGATTACTTACACGTTTTATATTAAAACATTGGTGTGCAAAATTAAATGCTTTAAACATAATAGGGAAAATCTAAACATTTTTCAGTGACTTGCGACTGCAGTATTTTTTCAGTATCTTTTTTAATTTGTTGATTGGTGTCTAATGTTGTTAAAGATATATCTTTAACGTTACAACGTTTTTTTGATGATATTCTTGATGATACCTTTGTCACATAAAAGAGTTTTATAATTTACCATTTCGCTTGGCACTCGGTTCAGTACCATATTACGTACATTATGATCCCTCATAAATAATTATATTAGGTACTTAATAATTTTCTTTCTTATGAAATCATACTAATATTAATAAATGCAAAAGTTTATTATTGTTCAGATAAGATTTGATAAATATTATGGCAAAGACGATTACGGTAGAATTTTCTAGCTATTGCAATAATTTTTATGAGTACATAGTACATACCTACTCATACTCACCCAAGCTAGAGTAAGGAGATGCTTTTCTTTTCTGAGACTATTGTGTTGCATGAAAACCAATATTTACTGAATTTTTAAATACCTATACCTACAGGGTGAATTTTTGAGATGGGGCAGTAAGGGCAGCTACCTTAACCGTTGTAGCTAGAGGAAAACGTTCTTAGGAGATTATCCTTAATTTTTGAAAATATTTCGACCTGCATTCACAGATTTTGAAAAATATGTACAGTCAGCGAGATAATGGGCCATTTACACAAAAACTTTTTTTGATGCCAATCGATCCAGTTTCATCTAAGGATAAAAAGGCTCTTTCAGACCAACTGAGGTTAGAGTACTAGAAAAGTCAGAAATCGCTAAAATGTATTTCTGAGACAAGACAGTAAGGGCTACCTTAACCGTTGTAGCTACAGGAAAACGTTTTTAGGAGACAACCCTTAACTTTTGAAGATATTTCAACCTGCATTCACAGATTTAAAAAAAAATGTACAGTCAGCGAGAAAATGGGTAATTTACACAAAACATTTTTTTGATGCCAGTCGATCCTGTTTCATCTAAGGATTAAAAGGCTCTTTCGGACCAACTGAGGTACGAGTACTAGAAAAGTCAGAAATTGCTAAAATGTATTTTTGAGACGGAGCAGTAAAGGCAGCTACTTTAACCGTTGTAGCTACAGGAAAACGTTCTTAGGAGACTACCCTTACTTTTGAAGATATTTCGACAAAATGATGAAAAATTATGACAAATGACAAAATGATTTCGTACGAAATGTATAATCAAAGTTATTTGCGTTTTCTGACTTTTCTAGTACTCTTGCCTCGGTTGGTCCGATAGTCTTTTAATCCTTAGATGAAACAGGATCGACTGGCATCAAAAAATTTTTTTGTGTAAATTGCCCATTTTCTCGCTAACTGTACATTTTTTTTTAAATCTGTGAATGCAGGTCGAAATATTTTCAAAAATTAAGGATGGTCTCCTAAGAACGTTTTCCTCTAGCTACAACGGTTAAGGTAGCCCTTACTGTCTTGTCTCAGAAATACATTTTAGCGATTTCTGACTTTTCTAGTACTCTAACCTCAGTTGGTCTGAAAGAGCCTTTTTATCCTTAGATGAAACAGGATCGATTGGCATCAAAAAAAGTTTTTGTGTAAATGGCCCATTTTCTCGCTGACTGTACATATTTTTCAAAATCTGTGAATGCAGGTCGAAATATTTTCAAAAACTAAGGATGGTCTCCTAAGAACGTTTTCCTCTAGCTACAACGGTTAAGGTAGCTGCCCTTACTGCCCCATCTCAAAAATTCACCCTGTATAAAGGAATGACATTGCCTTTGTGGCTTCTTTAGTAGTCCTTTTTTTCTTCAAGCATAACCAACAAGACTGACCCAAAACAATTAAAATGATGACACCCAAGCGTGCAATACGAAACTTTGAGAAACCCACATCGTTATGATGCCTTTGACACACACTGACCGCGGTACAAAGGTGGAAACTGGACTTCTGTTCAAAGAAGCATAGAAGCGTGAAATGCATTGAAAATACGATTTCGTCTAACATCTTTTTTGTTTAAAAGCATAACGAAACAATTATTGTATGGGTTTTGAGAAGATTCAACAGCATATTGGTTTCAGAGATAAATCTGTCCTCTTCATACTGAATATTTGGTTTAGGTAATGGTTTCCATAGTTCATGTTAACCGCAGCTTCTAAAGGTAGATAGAGTTTAATTTTATATGAGCTCGTGGCCAACTCTGGAGACGGAGTTTTTAAGAGTCCGTCATGACTTAATTAATTTTGTGTGTTTATTGCTTCTCTCTATAGTGTTATGCGTTTAATGTGTTCAGTGCCCGTTACGTACGTCGATGTTGCGTTCACACGGCCACGGCGTGGTTAAATTGTTATTTAATATTGACATCACCTTTATCTCTGTTATTTATTATTTTGTTATACTACTTTAGTTTACCTACTGCTTATTTAACTTTCTAATCTTTCAGTAAAAGCCCTACATCCATCCCATAAGCACGGATAAATAATAAATCGCTCCGATCGAGTGCGCAATTTTCCGAGGTAATGGAAAAATTCCATGGAAATCGGCTGTCGTTGCGTCGTTGCCTCTCTTCTAGAAAGACTAAGAGAATAGGAGCTTATAGAATTCTTATCATCGATATTTATCCATAATTGTACAATATGTGTACTGTGATGTGATAGGTTTCAATACAATCTGAAAAATAATACCTACGGTATTTTTATAAGCCGACGATATATTTGAAGTACTGTGGTGTACTCGTAATAATGTTGCTGTCTGTACATATTCCATATCGCGAATCTGACCTAACGCTAATCTTGCGTAAAGCGAACAAATGTAGCAGTCAAATCGCAAAATCAAAGTTATTTGATGATTTAGGGTTGATACACACTAGACCGTCTCATACCAGTTGAATAATGAAGAAATACAGAAGAAATAAAGCAAATAAAGAAATGATAGTTCAGTCTTGTAATTGATTAATGTTACTTATTTTAAAAACCTGAGTAAAAATCAATAATAAATATGGTAGGTAAGGTACTAAAAATAGTTTAACAATGAAGTTATGTCTTCCATTGTCCTTCACTTGTCAAGTCAGGGAATGTTGATATTTTAGGTTTGTAAAGTTACGATGGTATTTTGTACAAGTACTTATTAATTAGTTTCTGATAATCACGACCCAAGGATGTGATGCGATGTGACTATTCCCTAAGATTATTTTTATACATGGACATTGTATGCGTGAAGAATCGGAAGATAACCCTCGACATATGACTCGATTGCAATAGTAACTTAATCTATGATTTTGCTTGACTTCGTAGAGTTTGTAAAAAAGATTATTATTTTTTTATTTTTACTTAATTTTTATCACGACTGTGCCAGATTTTTAGTCATTTAAGATCCTTTGATGACAAAGGGGGCACTCAGGGGTATGCCCATGCACAATTATTTGGTAAGTAGGTACTCGTATATGATTTTGCAGAAGTAATTTTCTATACATGACGGGTGGGCCCATCGACGCTATTCGAACGCCAACTGGTTTCCTAGTGTCAATTCGAATCTAAATAAAATAAAAAATCTGTTGTTGCAGAGCAGGAATTCGATACCACGACCTTCGGATTGAAAGTCAAGGCACTATTCCACTCGGCCAACACGGCTTACTTCGTAGAGTTTCGTTACTTTATAAAATGTAAAGCTCGTTTTTTTTAGTTAATATCTTTTCCTATAAAACCAATATTCAATTGACAAGAAAATCCATGTTTCGCCCATCAGCCACATATTCCCGAACACCCTTAGAATTACGTCACAATACATGTATTAAGATGCCCATACAAAGCCAAGTAAGCCGAATCTGACGAATGAAAGCCTTAGATTGGACAAAGGCAGGATTGGTCCAGCAAGGTATTTAGGGCTTAACTTTTGTTGTCAATGTGAGGATTGTGAGAGAAAGTCGGGAAATTCTTATATTGATTTTCTTGTCTTGGAGAGAAGTGGTTAGAAAATTACCTATACTTACTATATTAACCAAGTTTGGCATAGATTAACGATGAGATATTTTATTTTGGTTGCCATTATTCCATCTACTGTTAAACTTGTCATGATTTATCTAAGAGTAGCTTTACAATAAAAAAGATAATTAGTTAACGTTCAATAAATCCATTTATGGTAAAGAATATTAAAAATATCGTTATCTCTCCCACAAGAAAATGGTAATTTTCTTACACAGGGTTTTCATAAAATCTTTACTAAAACATGAAACAATAGTACGAATTCTAGATTATTGTTTCTATGAGGGTAATATCTTTCTGTGGTAATTTCAATATTTAAAAGGAGAATTTCTATTACAGATGAACATACATAGGCTATTAGGTAGCAACTCGGGCGTTGTTGGAAAGTCCATTAGTTTCTATGTATCGAAAACATGATGTACTTATAACTAACTAATATTTAATTTTAAATAATATTTGATAAGTATCTATAGTACACAATCCTACATATCCTACCGATTAAAACTTTTTGAGCTAAAATCAAACAAAATATATTAATTTTTATGTCCTGGGTTCTGTTGTAGTTCTACCATAGCCTCGTAAATAAAACAATATAATTGAATACACATAGCTTATTCACAAAATTACTATCTATTTCCTTTCGTCAGCGAACTAGATATTAGTTATTTTCTTTGTCCACAAATATAGCAAAATTCGGTTTATTGTTCATCAGCTTACGGCTAATCCCCTGTAATTCTTAATGGAATCACACAGGTGGTCGCACAAACATCTTTTGATATTATTGTGTGGTTCTCAAAGGATCGAAGGAGATTCGATTTTTAATAAACTATTCTTTGTGCAATCAATACCTAATTTCCACTTAGGATTTTTTTAAATTTCCATAAATTCTGCATCATGGTTTACTCCAGTGTAGGTTAATTAAAAAACTTAGTAGGCATCTGAATTTATTCGGCAGAGTCTGCTTGCATGAGGAGAAAATCGGTAGAGCCTTCAAACTCTTCATTGTCCATCGCCAATGGAACAATTTTTGTTTTGTAATATTTTGGACGGCGACCCGCAATATTTAGCTTTCTACGGTGTGGAATTGTGGATGTCTATAGATCGCAAGCTATGCAAATTTTACAGTTTTTTTTACAAGATCAACAGTAATATTTTTAACAAAGAAACCAATTGACATCTACTAAGTAATATCAGCTATATTATCATTTATCTACATACGACAATTTACAATTTTTTTCCGCTTTGAAGACGGTTAAAGAAGTGGTTTGGCATTTCGTATGCCACTAGCGCAGCGCCAGCAAGCGTTGATGGATTTCGTGACGATTTTTGGAAACAACGCTCTAGTGAGCTTGTAATGGTGCACTAAGTGAATATGCATAAGACCGTTAGCACAGAACGTAAAATATAATGCCTCTAGCACCAGTATGTACGAGTTTACTATTCTATCCGTGACTATAGTAAAGTATCTCAATTGTATGGAATTCAGTGCAGCGCCTCTAGCGGTAATTTGACTAAACATCCAGTCCATACAATTGTCCATACTTTACTATAGTCGCGGATAGAATAGTAAACTCGTGCATACTGGTGCTCGAGGCACTGATTCTTTCAATATTCTTGAAAATATTAATATTTTTTCAGATAAAGTTTGAGCACCAGCACCGTGTGTAATCGCGTAATACTGGCAGTCTATTATCATTGCCAGATCACAGGCCGTAATACGAGATCGAGTTCGATCGCACTAATACGTAATGCTTTAAAAGCAAGGGGCGATGAATAGAGCTTACGGAATCTAATAAAGTGGAACATTCTTTGCGAATCGGAGGCTAATTTCAAGAGGATATCTTTTTTGAGATCAAAGAATTTCATAAATATATTTTTACTTACTGCAAGTTGGTTCGTTTTTATATGCTCTGTGTATATCTGAAATAGTGATATGATTTTATTACTTTGCAAGTTGAAATGAAATTGTGGTAGGTAGGTAATTCTTTAAATCGTTTCAAGTAAAAACCGAAACAGTGCATAGACGTGCCTATTACTAATTCTTTTTGTTTGCAAAAGACATTTGAGAACATTGATTGAAAGGTAAAAAAGAAGAAGACTTAGTTTTTTCTCCTATAAGAGTTGAATAGATAGACGCAGGAAAAATACCTCTAATGAATCTATTACTTAAGGTCGAACATATTACTAAAATTTTGAAATAATTAAATTAATTTGCTTCCTGATCAGAAAGTCTAATTTTTAAGTTGCCTATGAAGTAAAATGCCTAAATGTAATGTCTAAAAAGCAAACTGCCTAAGATTCAGACTACTTTATTGGAGATGTGCGCAGTCCCTATACGGTAGAACCTATGGCATTAAATAAGCTGGTTTGATTTCCGGTTCAACAACACATTCTAGGGTTCTTTCCCTCCTCTTCTTGTGGAAATTCGGATTTTGGTTGATAAAAATAAAACTGATGATGCAGGTAAGTGTTCTCAACGATTTTTTAATATTTTAACTTTCCTCTGAAATATACATAGTATTCGGCATAGCTTCGAGCATTAGCCGAACAAAGGGAGTGGCACCATTTAGCGGCGCCGCAATCCGCTTTGCGGCCGGGCATTAAGCGAATCAAATATGCATGTGGCACTCAGGCACATACAGCCACGGGCACAGATGCTGACATTGTTACTCTGGGTTTATACTTTCAAATATTCCTGAGGTCTACTAGATATTATCATAAGATAAGTAATAACACAGCGCCCAGGTGAAAACGTTACTCCATAACCTAGTTCAGGGTATGGTTACTCTCTGTTTTTTGTTTTATAATAGTTTTATAGTAGACTAGCTGTACCCGGCATGCGTTGCAATGCCACGTGACGTGAAGTAAAAAGTGTTTGGTTTTATATTCTGTACATAAACAGATTTATTTTTTTGGATTTTAAATTAAATAAGTTTGTGTGTCATGTATCCCCGTCCCGTCCCGTCCCGTCCCCGTCCCCGTCCCCGTCCCCGTCCCCGTCCCCGTCCCCGTCCCCGTCCCCGTCCCCGTCCCCGTCCCCATCTCCTCCTCCTCCTCTCCCCCTTCCCCTTCAGCTCGATGTCACCATATCATTACATTATATTGGAAACTTGACAGATATGCTGAGTTCCGAGTTTCAAATCAATCGGCATATTTACTGAGGAGTTATGTTGAGCAGCTCCTGACTCCATCCTCAGATCAACTCACTGTCACCATATTATTACATTGTAGTTGAAACTTGACAGGTTTGCCGAGTTTCAACTCAATCGGCCTATTTACTGAGGAGTTCTGTTGAACAGCTCCAGGATTCCATTATCAGATCCTGACCTGATCTGACCAAGACACCACCTTTCAATCAAAAAAATAATGTTCCAAATCGGTCCAGGCATCTTCGAGTAATAAATAATCGAGTACCTCCTTTATTTTGAAGTCGGTTTAATAAAAAGCGTTTTAAATCACGCGTAGACTAATAAGTGACTGCCGCGTGTTTTCATCAGCGCGATTCAGAAAATGGTCATTTTTAGTCCCGCCATCTAGTTTTGATTACGGAAAACCAAGCGTTTATCTGGCTTTCTTTCGTTTTGCTCGGCTTTTGCCTTTTCGTGATGATGAATAGCTTAAAACCTTCCTCAAAAAATTAGCTACTTATCCAAAACCAGAAATATTTTTTCAAATCTAACTGGTACTTCCAGAGATTAGCGCGATCAAACAATCAAACAAACTCTTCCGCTTTATTGTATTAGTATAGATTAAAGATAAAGATAAGTAAGTAAGTTTAGATTATTTCCAACTTTTCAGATCATGGGGTTTTTTAATTTTTTATTAATATTTTTTTTTGGAGACACACAGCGCCATCTAGCCCTAAACTAAGCAAAGCTTGTAGCTACTATGGGAACCAGATATCACAATCTGGTTTCAGCTAGCTCCAATAGATGTCTCTATGTCCTTTGTTCTTGAAAAAACTTTAAATTTAATGAGTGAAGTTGTCGTATTTAATTACTTACTTATGATAAGAGTTTTTTAATAATATTGAAAATCATGCAAAAAGTTCATTGTAACTTGGATATGCTGGGTAACTGTGGGACTTTAGTTCAGAACAGAACTATGCTGGGTAATATATGACTCATCTCAGCAATGGCTTTACCGATTTTTATGCAGTTTTCACTGTTGTATTGTGGTAAGCCTGGGTCAATTTTTAGTGTTAGTTTCATCAAAATCCGTTCACAAATAAAAAAGATACATCCTTTTTTATATTATTTTTTTACTAAAGTCACAGTACATTCTTTAAATGGACATATCTTTTTTATTTGTTAACGGATTTTGATAAAACAACCCCTATCTTTTAATCCCAACTTACCATAATACAACAATGAAAACTGCATCCAAATCAGTTCAGTAGTTTCAGAGATCTTAGGACTCAAACACACAGAAACGAAAATTTCAAAGTCACAGATTACCCAAACAGTTACTATGAACCTCAGAATAAGGACCTTCGAACAAAAAGTTCAAGGACGTTCTAGAACGCGCTTACGACATTTTTGGATGGGTTAGGGTTATATGGATCAAAAACTGACTTCACTTAATTGAATACTTATAAGTTTGTTCTTAGACTTCATTCTTATTATAAGTATATAGATTATAATAAAGTTAAGTAGGTATGCTTTTTATTACATATATTTTTATTGTAGGTAGACCTTTGTTTAGCCACAATCTCACCTGATGGTAAGTGACGATGTGGCTGACGATGGATCACAAAGGTCTAGAAGACACCTATTCACTCTTGACTTGAAGAGACCCAGGACACCCAGGTTATATTTTTCGGGGAAAACAGAATTATTTACAGAGCTGAGACGTCCGTCGTTAGAATTCCGGATATGCATCAATGCATTTTTTCGTTTCAAATCCTATCCTGCTAATTCCTATATCTACTACTTACCTATATCCTACTATCCTTTAAGTCCAAAGAATATTATAAACTGTAAAAGTTTGTGAGGATGGATGAAAGTTTGTGAATCTTTCATGCATAAACTACAGAACGGTTTTGGCTGTAATTTAGAATCCATTCGTCGTTATACAGGATAACAGGACCTATGATCAAACTTGTACTTGGATGAAATTCAGGTCAATTCTCTAAATGAATACAGTCGTTATTTTCATTTAAATAGATCCTCTTTGTAATTGGCCAAAGAGTCACGGAGGTCAGTGAGCGCAGCTCAAAAACGTTCGTGAGAAGTATATTACTATTGGAGTGGCTTTTATTCAGGATTGGATTTCTATGAACTGATAGTGATAATGAACTATAATATCCATTAAGGTCTAAAACTTACACCTTTACATCTTTTACTAGATGATTTATACCATGTCAGGAGGCAATCTTTGCCTACACTTAACGAGACACTGTAAGTACTCCCTGGGACATTTTTGTTATTTAGGTCAACCTAAATATCCTAAATAACAAAAATACTTTCCTAGAAACGGAACATTCCCAACAAGTGGCTAAATTAAAAATTTTAAAAAACCGACTTCAATACAAACTGTTATTGGGTAAGGCTAAGGGTGAGCTAATTAAAATTAGCCCAAACATGGATGTTCCACTGTTATTCCCTGAGAAGTTCCATTGGACAGGTCCTGACTCCATCATCAGATCAGCTAGCTGTCACCATATTATTACATTATAGTCGGAACTTGACCGACATGCTGAGTTCCAAGTTTCAACTCAATCAGACTATTTACTGAGGAGTTCTGTTGAACAGCTCCTGACTCCATCCCCAGATCAGCTCGTTGTGACCATATTATTACATTCTAGTTGAAACTTGACAGACGTGCCGAGTTTCAACTCAATCGGCCTATTTACTGAGGAGTTCCGTTGAACAGCTCCTGACTCCATCATCAGATCAGCTCAATGTTACCATAATATTGCATTGTCACCGATAACCTATAAAGCTTTTAAAAAATAACCTAATCGCTTCAAGTGTGCCTATAAAATTTGAAGAGTTACCTCGATTTCTCCAAGATCCCATCATCAGATCCTGACCTGATGACCAAAAGGACCAATTGGAAAGTGTACCCTTTCAAACAAAAAAAGAATTTTTGAAATCGGTCGAGGCGTCTCCGAGTAATCGGTGAACATACATAAAAAAAAAAGCACAAAAAAAAAAAAAAGATTCCGACGAACTGAGAACCTCCTCCTTTTTTCGAAGTCGGTTAAAAAAGACGCGCGGTAGACATACTCTCAGATAAGCACAAAAGATCCTTTTGAAGGTGTCTAACGGGGTAATCAGAGGTATATTCAACGAAATATTTGGTGCAATTTAGCAAAAGTTAGTACTTTCCGTGACAACTTAAAGATACCTTATAACTTTGTTTACTCACCATTATGTTCGCATTATTAAACTTAGATTTCAGCGTGCAATAAACTACTCACATACCTAGGTAGGTACGCTAAGCGGCTTGTGGTGATGGGCGGGGCGGATTTGGTACGATCCTCCACTCAGAGATTACGGGGGCGTTTTGTGCATACTTTATCAGCAGTCCTTTGTCCCTTTTTGTTCTACTAATGGAAATGTTTCGGGAGGAATTTGGAAATGAATTTTGTGGAGTCTGCGATGTCATCTTTATTCGTAGAGCACTTAAAAAGTGGGTAGGTCTCTGGTGTATTCTAGTGTCTGTATATTTCCCTGTTATTCATGATGGAAAGAAAAAAAAACATTTTATAAAGCAGTGCTAAATAGTCAAAGTTCGTAGCACTCGTAGCACTCGTAGCTCGTGCTACGGGTTTTAGAAAAGGTCTATTTTTTTATAGATTTCGGAAATAATCTTAGTAGAGAAAAATGCAACTGCCTTTGCAAATAATATTTAGCTCTAACGTATATGCTAGCATATTTTTAACTTGTTATTTTATGGAATTGAAAATTACTTATCTTGCTATGAAAACGAACTTCATACAAAGTAGGTTTTTTTCTATTATCGTATTTACTAGTATGTCAAAAATATAAGTATTATTAGGGTTCCTTAAAAGGTAAAAAAAGGAACCCTTATAAGATCACTTTCTTGTCCTTGTGTCTTCGCCCAGAGGTGCGCCACAGAGGTAGTCACGTAAGTACTTACGTGTACGTGTAGGTGGTCTCTTAACGCTGAAATATTATGTTTATAGTTTTTATCCTCTTTAAAGTACTACTTTGAAACTTAATCAACTAGTAAGCATGAAGCGATATAGTTGTCTATACAAGCACTTGCACAAAACACCCCCACATTTGCATAACAAGCGGCCGTCAAGAACAGCCTTTAAAATAAAAACACCATAATGGCTTTATAAATACGTTTCGGAAAGTATTTTCTATTAAATAAACTTTCATTCGAAGTAGCATGTGTTCCTCCTAAGCCCACTCAAATGTAATACAAAACAAAAATAGTCAATCTACATTCATTGTAGATTGACTTTTTTGACTGACTTTGCTAACGTGAGATGTGACCCTATTAAAGTAACCTTTATTTTCTATTAAACGGTACAAATTTTAGAAAAATATCATGTTGTAGTTTGGGCAACAAAATAAAAAAAAAACATACAATTGATTTGGATTCAGCGCTGAGGCCTATTATTGAAAACAACATCGATAAAGGCTGAATCACGATAATTCACTCAGTCACATAATTATCCTTTTTATACTCATAACATAAAAACTCACACAGTACATATTGATGTTTGTCTTGTTAAAATTTAATTCACAAAAATGAGTGTAAAAACCATACACGATTAAAAAAAACGTTTACAAACGTATGGTTTTTATTATTTACCGGTTCGGTTAGGAGTAAACCTTCGGTGGAGCGAACGCTGTGTTCGTATGAATAAATCATATCAAATAACTATCAAGGGAGCAAAGCATTCTTTCCCGTTTACATCAACATTTTCGTTTAGGGTTGAAATGGCCTATTTGTGTGACGCACAGATTTTGCATCATGATTTTTTAATAACCATCTCATACTTTTATTTCTTTTGTTCCCTTAAAGTTCCCTTGAAGCGCTCGTGGCGTAGCTTTACTAAGACGTTCTTGAATGATCGATGAAGTGCGGTCACAATTTGGATGGGTGACCGCAAGTGCCATTACGAGCTGAGCGCTTCCGCGCTTCGGAGGGCACGATGACTCTGAAAGGATTTTTTTATTAATAGCGAAGAAACCAAGATAAAATACTTGAGAGGTACGAGTGTAAATTCTCTTCCTATAACAATTTTCACCTATCTTTTGTTTTGATTTTCTCGTGTTTTTGTAAAAGCAAAGACTCCCTGGAATTTCCTCAAGAAAGTCATTTCACAGGGTATTTTGAACATTGAATTTCTCAAGCAGGTGAGAACGGGAGGAATCCCCGAGGATGTGTCGGCGCCTGGCGTTAAGCCTCTCTGCACGGTCACACTGATTGAATAGGCGAGAGATGGCATGGCGGCATTGAAGGTACTATTTTGTATCTCTGAAGAATCCGATACTTTACCTTTGGTATAAAGTCAAAGTCAAAATTCAGTAGGAGCTCTGGGATCACAAAGAAACGTCTATGTGATAATAAGTGATACTTACATCTATTCCTGCGCGACCAATAAATAAATAAATAATGCTGGACATTTCACACAGCATGGTGTAGCCCCAAGCTAAGCATTATTTATTATTATTATTTACTTATTATTATTATTTTCTAGTGGTAGAGATGCTTCTATTTTTTATTTGCACTCACTGTTGTATCAGTAAGTAGGTATAACATTTTTTTTAAATGTACCAACATAAGGACAGAAGTGATTTTTCACTATACCATTTTTCAGTACCAGAATAGGACTGCAGAGCCACGGAGACTTCCAAAGGAGCTTTTGAAATCCTATATGAATATACAAATTACATATATACGATCTTGGTATTTTATACAGTATATTTTTCACATAACTTTGTGATTGTAGCTGCACCACTACGCTAGGTATATGCTACTATAAATGTACGTTATGGTAGTGGGTAATCAAATACCTACATAAATAAAAAATACTGGACATTTCACACAGCATCATCAGTCTATCTTCAAAGTAAGCAGAACTTGTGCTATAAGAACTTCCTGACTGATATACTACTTACATACATACTTACATATGAAATGTATGTATTTCCAAAAAGGAAATACATACATTTCATGCATAAAAAACACCAGGACAAGGCAAATATTTGCAGTTGCAGATCATACAAACATTTGCTTCGCGGCAGGTATCGAGTAGGCAACCTACTACGTTGCAGGCGGGCTTTCACCCACTGAGTCACAGAGGTCGTCAAATGATTTAGGTAATATATTTTATTTTAAACTCATCCTTAACAATATAAATAAGAGATCATTATCGGCAAACGACAGTCTGCGTTTGACGCTAGCGCGTATTGTTGCGACGTCAGCGCGACTCTCTAATTACCCACTTGTTCCTGACAACCTGATATTTTAAAATGTTCCCGTTTATCAATAAATATGGTTTGGATTTCGTTTCAATTAAACTTTCTTCAGAAGAGATGAAGAATTCTTCAGAATTTTCTTTTAGATATAAATATAAAAGTTTGCGATCAGTTTGAAAACGTAACTTATTTTTAGTATCCATGAAATATAAGTACCTAAGGTACATAATACGTGTTCAAAACATTGAAATAAAAATCAGTTTAACCAGTGAATTATAGCAAGTTATATGAAAGGGGAGTGTCTCCAGACGTAGGGGAAATGTTCATGAATATTTTAAGAAAATACCATCTTACAATATTTAGCACATCAATGACTTTGAAGAAAACATTTAATGTTTGGATTTGAACTCGCAAATCCGTGATGGAAATGTTTTATGTCCCACTGATAAGTACCCTATGTAGGTGTTTAGTAGAGCTTTTTCTATAAATAAATAAATGTTGATAAAGCGTACTGTGGGAACTAGTTATCTGATAGAATACGTAAATATTACATACATCCATACCCATCCATATCCATACTTTCATACCCATATTATTAATGTGAGAGTGTGTCTATTTGTTTGTTTGTTTGTTCTGCTTTCACGTCAAAACGGAGAGATGGATTCACATGATTTTTTGTGAGGAGATAGTTGGAGGGCTGTAGAGTGACATAGGCTACTTTTTATCCCGAAAAAATGCATGTTTCCCGTGGGATAAAAAAGTAGTAGTCCACGCGGGCGAAGCCGCGGGCGTCCGCTAGTAATTAAATACTTTATATACGATTCCACCTCTAAAAAAATCACTGAAAACGGTGAATAAAAAGCTTTTAATCACTATTTTGGTGTCTTAATTTTAGTAATTGTTCCAATTTTAATTAATTTAACCTTCCTTTTTTCTTCATTATAAAGTGTTGTATGCAACTCTTGAATAAAACGGATTTATATCGAGGGACATGAAGCGCGAATTATAAAAAATGCGTTTGGAGTTTAATTATCTACTTGAGTAGAAATTCATTCAGTAGAAATACAATTTTTAAAAGCTTGTACCCGAAAATCACAGAGAACGTCTACCGTACTGTGCGATACAGCCACGAGCCTATTTACGTTTTTCAACTAATTGCTTGTATAATAGTAGGTGGCACTCGCCAATTATTCTGCCTAATTTTATTCGCAAGTTCAAATCCCAAGCAATTGACATCGCCAATCTGTGCTGCATTCATTCGTGACCACTGCGAGGCAAATTGAAAAACGTCCCCTCACTTACTTTCCTACAGCTAATTTTTACGCAAATGTGAATTCTACACTTATAAACATAAGGTTGAATATAAAGTTTGTTTATGTTGAAATTGTAAAGGGTAATTCAGAAGTGACACTCGATTTGTCGTATTCGCCGTGACCGCCTCGAGCGTATCCTAATCTAGTTGTCGCCCTGCTACGTTTAAAATCGCAAGGCTAATAAAATATTTTGACCCCTTTATGAGATGAATACGCCCACTTTACTGTACACTTGCGAGCTTGCAAGAAAAGTTGAAGAAAATCAATCTATTGGGAAAAACTGTTTTTCTTAAACTTTAATAATTTATTTATTGCGCAAATAAAACACATAAAGCATAGATATAAAGCAAGGACCTATATAAAAACTAGCTTAACCCTACGAAGAGTTTTCTTCCAGCAAACCTTTGAGGCTATGGAGAAGTGATAGAAAATCTTCCTAATGTCTATTATTTTTTAACTTGTTAATTTTTTAAACTTCCGGGGTTTTCTTATTTAGATAGATAAATAGATTACGCTTTATTGTATACCACAAGGGCATTGAAACAAATTACATAGGTACCTACTTACACTCAGAACATAAGGAGCGAAGTACAATGGGCGGTGTATCGCTATGAGTGATTTCTTCCAATCAACCCTGAGGTCTGTATTTACAGGAAGATTTATTTAGTAAGTATACTCAGAAATTAGTAAATGTTACAGTGGTTTGGTACCTTATAATTTACTTTATTTTAGTGTCGTGTGATCAAAGATCTGGCACATATTTGGCTCAACAGATCACAATTGCCATTTATTATCTACCACCGCTGCTGACTGGAAGTTGTTTCATCTACTCTACCATCAAAGTTTCTATTAATAATCTTACAATTCCTTCTTTTGTGTACTCGAGTGTACATCAAGACCCCTACAGAACTATTCGGATGCGTCAATAATTGAAATTTGTGCCCGGAGGCATTCATGGCAAATAACTTTATTCAGCGTTTAGCTTCCAATTTTGGATGTGTTTGCCGACGGAAGCAGTCGGATTGCCAAGTCTGATGGATGAGGACTCTACTTTTTAGGGTTCCGTACCTTAAAAGGTAAAAAAAGGAACCCTTATAAGATCACTTTCTTGTCCGTCTGTCCGTCTGTCCGTCTGTCCGTCTGTCCGTCTGTCCGTCTGTCTGTCCGTGTGTCACCATCGATTATCTCAGGAACGGGTAAAGCTAGCAAGTTGAAATTTATACCATATACTAAGGTCTATAGTCCCTATTGTGAGTATAAAAATCAAGGTCCTGAGTAAACGCTACAAAAAGATATAGGCAAATTTAGGTTTTCGTGAAAACTTGTGAGTACCAAAACTTACCTTAATTATCAACTTTTTTTATTTTTCGGAATTTTTCCTTTACTTGTGCTGTAAGACCTTGCTTGTAACCAAAATTGACAATTCTAGGTCAACCGGAAGTACCCTAGAGGTTTTGAGTCGAAAACCTAAATGGTAGTTCCCGTTGACCTAGAATAACGAAATTTGGCAAAAAGCAAGGTCTTATAGCACAAATAAAGGAAAAATTCCAAAAAGTTAAAAAAGTTAAAAATTAAAGGGTGTTCCCATACATACATAGTTGACGCCAGTTAAAATTGTCCTCCGAGTTGTATGGGTGAGCATACAATTAAGCGAACTAGCTTAATTGGCACCATGGCTAGTTACGGAACCCTCGGCGTACGAGTTCGACTCGCACTTGACCGGTTTTATTTTTTATAATAGGAAGCTATCTGATCTCATACTGGCACTGTGATTATCATTTTAGATTTTGATGAATAAATTACTTACTAAAATAGTACCTGCAGTTTTAAATTGTAAGATTGAAATACACTGAAATAATGAAAAATACCTAAACATCAATGTATTATTTGCTAATAACATTTTGGTCTTTAGCGTGGTTGCAATTATCAGATTTCAGATTTAGCGATAATTTAGTTGTATACTTACAACAAAACATCAGCAATGACTACTCGTATCTGTGTATGTTGCTAAAAAAAAATACGTTTTTTAAATGCTTCAACTCGGGTCAAAATAATTCAAATATCTATTATTGTGTAAGAAATACGAAATTAATTTTAATGAATGCAACAAATCGAATTAATATTTAAAAAAATTCCAAACTCAAATGAGATTTTAATAGTGAAATGAGAGATAAGGATACTTAGAGGTTAAGAACGCCACATAGAAACATCCAAACATACAAACATAGACTGATAAACACATTACCCTTCCTTTGCTTTGCGCAGTCGGGTAAAAAAGGAAGCTAAAAGTAAAGTTTTAAATATTTGCATTATAAGCCATAACACAGAGGAAATTATGCAAAATATAATATCTTGGCATCACAAGGTCACATTATTCCGTGTTTATGTATTATTATGAGCCTTGCATAAACTTAAGTTACAACACAGGACTAATTAAACGTAATTTTACAACAATTTTGTGATTAATTGCATGCATTTCATAGCAAATACTCGTAGCACAGGGCACTTATTGAAATACTGGTTACTAAAATAAAGGAATAATTGCAAGTGGCTTAATTAAAAATTAAAAAAAACCGACTTCATTTTAAAACTTTTAAATGTTCCATTTGCATTTCTGTTCATAAGTACATAGAAAAAAACTCGACAAAATCGGTCGCTTAGGCTTGTTTCACTCTTCAGCGTGTCGCCGGTCGCGTCCGCGAGTTGACCATTCACAGCACATTTCTCTGTGCTGTGAATGGTCAAAATTAAATTCTCTGTGCTGTGAATGGTCAACTCGCGGACGCGACCGGCGCCAGCGACACGCTGAAGAGTGAAACAAGCCTTAAGAGGAGAAGAATTTTAAGATCACTCAAACTCCAGTAGGTATTTGCGTTTAGGTTTCAAAATTATAAGTAGGTAGGTAGTTACCAAGAAAGTAGCATGTTTTATGAAAATGCAGTGTAAACTAATGTAATAGCGTGAGAGCTTTTAGTTGGAAAGTTTCTACTCGGGTAGGTTTCACGGTAATTAATTAACTTCGTGTTCGAGTTTTCAGTTCATAAATTCAGAAGAATAAGTTGTTTTATAATATTTTTATAAAATGAGAATATTGTCTTCTCAATAATTGAGCTCGATTATGAAGACTTGTGTCTTTATTCACTAAGGAGTCGTCTGTAGGTACAACGTTGACACAAAATTTTGTGTTTACCAATAGAGCATAGCAAATATACATAAGTGAATAAGCTCAAGTGAATTAAGTAAGTTTACAAAAATGCTTCAACCAAATTTTTGATGTTTCAGGAGATTTTGTCAATACTTTAACACTTGTTACTTACTTAAAATATCTTGTGAAATGACCTGTTACAGCTGGACTTTTTACAAAAATATTATTATAACATTTATATTCTAGCATCGAATATGAATGTATTATTTTCACCATTAGAAAATAAGGAGTCTCGGCCCGTTCGGACGAGAACCCTGTAATTACTCCCTGTAAACTTCGACATTATCACCTCTTGGGCGTAGAGATGGGAAGCGTCCGAGAATTTCGATTAAATGAGTTTTGTACGTTGTTCCTGAGTACCTACCTACCTAGGCTGAGTCTTGAGTCAAGGTGTATCGCAGATACGGATCCGCCGCGCACAAAACAAATGCTCGATATGGTTGAGTCCGCGCCCGCTCGCAGTTCGGACAGATTCAACCATGTCGAGCATTTGTTTTGTCCGTGGGGGATCCGCATCCGTTATACGCCGTGACTCAGGACTCAGCCTTAGAAAAAAAAAATTGATGATTCTTATTACTTATGTTGAATTTGAAAACATTGTTTGGCAACTAATTCGTTACACTAATTCGTCCTCTCACAGAAGTTTTTATATTGTAATTTAGTCGTGTCATTAACATGTAAAAAATTAAAGAATACGTGTTCAAAAGCTGATTTTGCTTTTATTGGAATTATCATAAAAAACATTCCTTTGTAGAAAATAGTAAGCCTCTTATGTTGGTAGTTTCATTTTTAAATACCAGTAAAATTATTCGACTATCGAAACCCTGCCATCTCTACGGTATCTTCTGCAGGAGGGCCCTTACTAAAAATATTAGCCGACAACCGGCGTCAAAGAAACAAGCTTAATTTAATTATATTCACCTTTTAATAAACTCGGCCTTACAAACAATTAGTTAGGTATTTCAATAACAAAATCAAGAGTTTTCTTGTTTGTAAATTACTCGCAGAAACATGGTAACTTTTTATTTTATATTTACAACGTATTATAAGTTAATTTTATTTACAAGACGAATGGACTACAATATGAATTGAGTTATAATGAATTAAATACTTATACAAAATAAAATGGAACCATAATAGAATTTACAAACGATCTATGGATAGTTCACCTGATCCATGATTAGATGCTGCCAGATTCAGGGTGTACTCAATAATAATGAGTAAGTATGAGTATTGTGTTTCTGACAATTGTTTAATAAAATCTATTCGTATCTTGCACAGCTATTTTCGATCAACAATGCTAAGTCACTACTTTACGAAAAGATGGGTGACAGTTTAGTTGAATCAATTGAAATGAAAGTTGAATCAACCTACCAAAAATGTCAATGACGTCAGCGGATTGAAAGTTCCGTTACCGTTTTGGTTTCATAGTTTGCACGCATGATTGTTTCCTGAAAGGTGTGTTTGAATTCAATGATATATTTTTACTGCCATACATTGTTTTAGTATTTATTTAAAAACTTTACACACACACTATTCTTGAAAGAGTTGAATTTTAAGTATCAGTTTATAAAAACGGCAATCATGCATGATAATAAGCTTCGCTTCTTATCATGATTTGGTACCTGACTTGGTGTTGTTGTCGTGAGACCAAACAACACACTGTAATACACTATGTTCTACAGTTTCACTTATAATTCATTTTCACAGATACGTTATTATTGCTCCGAACATTGCCTGCAGGCAATTGTGTGCATAGTGCAAGTAATATTGTAACATAACACCATAATGTTAGCCGGAGGCAGAGCCGGGATAATAGGGTTGCATCAATGTACTATGTTATTCCTTTTAAAAGTTAAGATCATAGCTGTTTAGATCAACTAGGCACCAGAACCGCACCGCATCACTTTGTGCTGTTAGGCATTCTTTGTATGGAATTCTATGAACCAACGCTCACTACAACCGTTAATTTCACAAAAAGTATTTACTAGAAGATACTAGTGTGAAGATTACTCAAAATATTCCATTATTTTGGCATACTATGATTTAAATGCGAGTACATGAATAAATAAATGAAACATTTTACTTATCTATACATCTTAAAACGAATTATGAACAATGTCGTCGCTCGGAATTCAATACCGCGAACGCGACATTTTTTACCAAAACCTTACCTACTAACAAACCATTTTCGTTTTATTTCATTAGACACGTTTTAATATGCAATCCTACATAATGTATAAATTGTACAATGAATCTTACTATACAATGGATCAGATCATTTAGCAGTGGTCTCTTTTAGACAACTCTTGGATGGAGAGAAGCGTTAAGATTAAAGATATGGTTTGCCATATTTACTTAACAAGGAGTGTAGGGATTCTAACTTTTAAATAAACATATTAAATTATATAAACTGATAATTAAAATTCAACTCTTTCAAGAATAGTGTGTGAGTGTAAAGTTATTAAATAAATACTAAAACAATGTATGGCAGTGAAAATATATCATTGAATTCAAACACACCTTTCAGGAAACAATCATGCGTGCAAACTATGAAACCAAAACGGTAACGGAACTTTCAATCCGCTGACGTCATTGACACCCCTAATATCACACATTTTCCTTACAACCTCCCAACAACTCCTACTACTCTAGGCAGTTATGATAGAGTTCAATTTCGTGTTTTTTTGGTGACAGAGTGTATGGTAATCGTAGTTGTTTCGACAGATACATTTTATTCAGTAGGTACATTACTTACATTGAATGGGGCGAGGCCACTTTGCAGCTTGCCTGACTTCCGGCCGTGTGTGAACTGTCACCTTGCGGTGCGTTATTGTTTCTATGGAGATCAACGGACTTTACCTGCTTTTTTAATAATAATATCGTACTAAACATAAAAATATATTAAAATAATGAAGCCTCATGCATGATCGTAATGCATTTTCATCACATAAGTAATTGACTTCGTAAACTGTAGCTGATTGAAGTGTATAAGCATGAAACCTCATAATGTAAGCCGGATCTATGCAGGTAAAATTGATATTAAAAAAACTTTTTTTTTGTTGTTTTCATTGCAAATATTTCGTAGACAGGTATTGAATTATTTTACTGAATATAATATCATTGATTGTTTCATTCCATAAAAGCTTTATAGTCATTTTACATTTTAGGCATTTTACTTCCTAAGCATTTTGGAAATTAGACTTTCTACAGCATTTACAGTGGTATAGCAGATTTTTAGGACGCATTTATACAGGATATTAAGTGCTTGCTACATTGCTTGAATTTCAAATCTAAAGTGAATATTTTCGGGAGTATCCCAGAAGCTGAAACCGTGGTGACCCTTAGCTATAAGTCACATGGGACGCAGACTAATAGCTTTTGTGGACGTCCGACGTTCCTCTTATATAGACCACTTTCCAATCTCAACTCTCAAGACAAGGGAAAAATTTACAACAGACACCCTATTCTTGTACGCAATCCAATCTATCACTGGTAGTATTCCGTAACTTTAAAAACAAAATTAAAGTCAAAATTACTTCAACACAAGTATTTTATTGAAAATTGACAACAAATTTTTTGTAAGTTGTGTACATAATAAGAAAATAACACAGGAGGTACTTTTGAAAATGTAAAATCTTAACAAAATTTTCAATTCCAACGGGATTTGAACCCGCAATGATACAAGCGATCCCCCTTTACCGGAGTGCCTTTACCAACTCGGCCACGGAATCTAAATTTGTCAGGATTGAAAATCTTGTTAAGATAATTTATCGATTAGAGCATGTAATAATACCAAAGCGTGGTTTAACACTATAGGTACAAATTTAAAAATTACAGGAGGTAGGTACTCTCATAAAAATCATCAATTTTGATACCGACAATGTTCCGATACAAACGGAGAATCTTCGTATGGGCAAAGGGGCGGTCACTTTCATACTAATAAACTGTTTGTTTTAGAGTCATTTCTAATAAAAAATGGGACTTTTATTGTTGTTCTGTTTTATTTAACAGCTCCTGAATTTATTAGTTCAAGTTTCAACAATCAGATGGTTTCTTTTTATCATATAGAGCGCTGTCATCGATTTTATTTAAATTGAAATTGGATTGAACTTATTGTTAGTTTTAAAGATAAGTCCGCCGATTTCTTGAAGCCCATTTTGCTCTTGACATGTTTTATCTTTGAGAATATTTACTCAGATATCGTCTTTGATCCAAGTTAATAGTGACCGGATGTAGACTGAAGTCGATACCTTTTCAATCGCCGTCAACCGTTATTTGAAGTCCTATTTGTTCGCCTGCTGCGTTTTCTTAAATTACAAAATAAATAAACGGTAGTTTTGTAATCTTTCTTCGATAAACTCATTTTTTACTAATGTTCGGTGCAAAATAATTTAAGTACTAGGTAGTTTTGTATCAGTGTGTGGTTGACAAAAAACAGTAGGTGAGGTCAAAATGACATTGATGCATAGCATTTTTTATAATAATCACCTATTCGCATCTTAAAATTGTTTAAGAAACTAATAGAAATTATGTAATAGCAATCATTTTGTATTTTGATAATTTTCCAGGATTACGTCTATCCCCAAGGCGCTAGACATTCTCTCAGATCTCTAGGTATTTTAGATCATTTTAAAGAATCTAAGAGGGTTGTCAGAGGTATGTCAAAATTTATATTTGGTGCATGCTTACATTTTGCACAAATTAGCATTCAAAACGTTAAAAAAAAGTAAAAAAAAAAGTTCAAAGTATCGCTGGAGCGACAGAGTAGAAGCTGACCTGCGCGACCTCGGAGCCGACAACTGGCTAGAGGCAGCAATGGACAGAAATAAGTGGCGAATTCTCGTTTCGGAGGCCAAGACTCACTTTGGGTCCCTGAGCCAATGGAGTAAGTACCTAAGTAAGCATTCAAAACGTGACGGGTTACAAGCTCATCGATCGATTGCCGCTGATAACTTTCCAAAGTAGGTATAGGTAGATCTAACTATTTACCTCCTATCTACCTATGTTCGATCTACGCTATAATAGTATCCTTTCCATCGTCATTAAACTACTTATACGGTTTACTTACCTAAGTCCTACATTCCAAAAATAAATAAAAATATAAACCTAAAAAATAATAAAATATACTTACCATTTTTTATTTTACTTCCCTGCACTGGACCCAACATTAATAACAAAATAATGCAACAAAGGGTCAATTACGCAGTTTCCAATCACGCAAAATAGTTGTCCAAAATGTGTGGGGTGAATCAAAGCTGGCATTTGGGGCGACATTTACGGCGCGAGTGTCGCACGTGTGCTAATTGCACCTTACATTCCGCTTATTATTGATTATTAGCCTGTTTCATACTATAATTATAATAGCATATTGATCATTGATTTGTTATTGTCTAATTATATTATCCCACTATTGTCTCCGTGCCTTTTCGCACGCCCCGGTTTCGCCAGTACCGGCTACCAGGCTAGGCGGTGGCTTTTGTAAGCAGATTGCGCCGGCGCCGGTACGTGTGAAAGCTACTGTACTGTACATGCCCATACACTTTGCCGCCGACTGGCTACCCGGCAACTTCTTCTCCTTTTTTTTTTGTATGAGCAAGTGGCCAACTCTGGTGACGGAGTTGGCCACTGGGACGTATGAAAAGGCACTCCGAAACATTAAAAAAATATTTTTACGGCTTATTAGCATGAAGATAAAAAAACTATAGGAAACTAAATTCGGCAACAAATTGCGATGCGTACAAATTGATGAAGCAAATTGATGATTAATGAAGCAAAATTTAGTTTATTATCAATCAGTTTTTGCTTTTTTTGTACACATTATTTGTGTATTCATGAAATCTTTACGTCTAATTTGTCTCCTAGAGATGTGTAGAAAGATACTACGGGGCTGAGCAAAAGCCTCGAGTTTTTCCTATTACATTTCACTGGTTCATTTTTTTTATTGAGTATAGGTATTCAATGATTGGTAATGTTAGGCTGTATGTGATCACTCGGTCAGACAGTTTTATAAAAATAAAAATACACAACGTTTTAGAAAGTCATAATCCAGATGTTAAATGCCAAAACACAATAAAAAAAATCGATTAAAACCGATTAATCGACCCCAAACATCTGTGTCTAATGATTGCAATGAGATACATCAAAGGGCATTGTATTTATTGGAAATGTTGTCTAAGTTAAAATGTTTGTGTTAAAATAAGTCCGTGTTAGCCTCATCACTTAATTAGCAGTAATTCGTGTCGTGAGTATATACAGGGTGTGGCAAATTCTTGGTCACTGCAGGGTAGCTACCTTTTCTCTTGTAGTTAGAAAGTTTTGTTCTTAGGAAACTTCAGTTTTATTTTGGAGAAAAAAATAATTGCATTTTTAGATTTTTGAAAAAAAGTACAGTTAGCCTAAAAAATTACATTCGTCAAAAAAAACAAGTTGGTCTTAATCGACTCTATTTCCCACCAGGAATACTTCTCCCAAAGTAACTTATCAAATCAAATCGTAAGTTTTTGCAATAATTCAAAAAAACACATCCCATACATTTTCTATGAAATTAGTAGTTGTAAACATTATAGTGCCACATTTTCGATCGTTCTTAATTTAATTTTATAACTGCTCCGGCAAGCTGGGAGGCTATTGTAAAGCTCGTATTTAAATTTATAACAAAGTGCTTCCCTGCAGATGTACTAATGGTATGCTCCATGCTTACCATTCTCTCTTGTGGCTCTGTCTTAGGCGCCTAAGGCTTTACAATAGCATCCCAGCATGCCGAAGCAGTTACGAATTTAAATTAATAACCATCGAGTAAGTGGCACTATAATGTTTACAACTACTAATTTCATAGAAAATGTATGGGATGTGTTTTTTTGAATTATTGCAAAAACTTACGATTTGATTTGATAAGTTACTTTGGGAGAAGTATTCCTGGTGGGAAATAGAGTCGATTAAGACCAACTTGTTTTTTTTGACGAATGTAATTTTTTAGGCTAGCTGTACTTTTTTTCAAAAATCTAAAAATGCAATTATTTTTTTCTCCAAAATAAAACTGAAGTTTCCTAAGAACAAAACTTTCTAACTACAAGAGAAAAGGTAGCTACCCTTCAGTGACCAAGAATTTGCCACACCCTGTATAATCAATCCTCGTATATGTAACTACCCGAGAAGGTAGAATCTGAATTTTATATTGTTTATTTTTGTAGCATTTTTATTTAGTTATCTATATCAAATACAGAACTGTAAAAAGGTGGACACAGACATTGCGAGGCATGCGTAGATTACGTAGCACACGGCGCGCAACGCACGTCCCTCTTTAAAAGTCACGTGAATACACATGCACATGCCTTGCCGAAGGTCCACACATTGCAAAGCATGCGATGCGCGGCGTGCGCTACGCATGCCTCGCAATCTCTACAACAACGCAAAGAACATAATTACCATAATTATCACCAGCTAAGCACAGAACCCGTATATTTCTGCTATAAAATTAAATAGGCAATGCCTTACATAATATATCTTACTATAGTCGAGCCAATTTAATAGGTTACATTTGACATCTGTCAGTCCTAACAAAAGCATTCGTAAAATTGCCTTTTTTGGTCATTATTACAATAAATATAATATTTTTAACTGAAAATAGGTTAAGCAAGTGTGCAGATCTAACTTTTAAAAATCAAATAATATTGTGAGCCCGCCGTTACAAGGTTACGTTGTTGAATTTTGATGAAGTGTCAAATGTGACCTATTAAATTGGCTCGACTGTAAGGATTATTATATTTGGTGGATCCTACTTGACGTTTTTCTTCACCATGTAGGTTCACAATAAATCCATCAATGCGCGGTTGAGATTGAAACCTGCAACTTTTAGTTGGTACCTAGAGGTACACCCATATTCTAATAGGATATACCTCGACTATAACTTGGTACCTTGTACTTGTATGTACTCGATTTGCTCCACCGCTTCCATACTCGTATTGGTCCTACTTACATGTAATTATTAAGCATCCATATAAACTACATAAAACCGTACCCATATTATAAATGTGAAAGTGTGTTTATTTGTTTGTTTATTTGTCCTGCTTTCATGTCAAAACAGAGCAACGAACTGACGTGATTTTTTGTGTGGAGATAGTTGGAAGACTGAAGAGTAACATAGGCTACTTTTTACCCGGGTACAGTACGGCCAACGGATCTCGGCGTTCGTGAAGTTAGCCGTTTCGATGCGCAGTGCAACTTTTTCATACAAAATTTTCTACTGCGCAGCGAAAAGCCTAACTTCACGAACGCCGAGATCCGTCGGCCCAACTGTACCACGCGAGCGAAGCCGCGGGCAGCAGCTAGTATAAAATAACTCTATCATAGCTAACATCTGATTCTTATCAGATCATGTCGAAGTGTCTCATTATCCATTAGCCACATTAGTATTATTACAACATAAGGCGGTGTCCACGCGAGCGGAGCGACACGCGTGCGCAGATTTATCAGCACGCGTAATTAAAAGGCGGCGCATTAGCGTATGAATGCGACGGGTGCGTGCCAGAGCTGCGCAGCTGTCGTGGTTGTACTAGGGAATTTGAGTTTTGATACTTTATAAAATTATTTAAATTATCGAAGCCATCGTCGCATATAGACTGACTCTTGTTTGCCTGTGATATACTTAACATAGTCGTAGCTGAAAGTCAGGATGTTTGATTAACATCCTCTCTATTTACTTAAGATACAATTCCATGTCCATGCTGATATTTTAAGTATTTTATACTTACTTATAGTGCTTGATTAGCTTTTGAAAATTGATTCCAATATTGCATAGAGTGTGAGGATCCCAGAAATCACCCATTTGAAAAATTCTTTCACCATTTAAAAAGTACTTTCACTTTCAAGCATCAAAATCATTCGCCCCCGAATAAAATCGCGTGACGTATCGTGATTGTCTAAACGCCGACAGATGTGTGCTGGAATGTAATTGTGTGGCCGTAACTTACAGTACATTTTATATCACTCGAGCACCCCAATTCATTCACCTAGTCAGATGTTCAATGGGGTCGGAAGTAGTTTTTGCAGAAAGTTTACTTTTTATAAAATTTGATTTACTGGTAACGGTAGGTTCGATGATGTTACGCTGCTCAGCAATTTAAAAGTTCACGGGGCTGGTTTTTTTTTTGTTATACTTAATAGCATCAATCGTTTTTGAGATTTGAATCAAAACGTTATAAATAATTAATAATAATTAATAATTAATCTAAAATAATAAATAATTAATTTAAATAATTATTAATCTTGAAATATCGTCGTCCAAAAAGTAATCCGTAAGTAAATGTTTTAAAAAAGAAAAATACGGAACACCTTAATGTTTTATTTTATAGTAGGTACCTACAATGCGCGACGTTCAATGAGTACTTACTGTGCCTGAGAACGTAGAAGTTGAATAGATTTATAAAAAAATGGGGATTCATAATAATTTGTTAACTTTAGAGAATGGTTTTCTTGTCACAGTTTTCAAAAGATTTAGCAGCTATCTAATCTCTAGGAGCCTCTCCATTATGCTTAATATGAATAACATGGTCAGATTTTATAACCCCTTGTAAACTTGATCCAATATAGAACGGACAAGAAACCTAGTAAACGTTAGTTAAACGAGTAAGTAGGTACATCCAATTCTGTTGAGAATCTGATATGCTGCAACACTCAAGAGTTTGTTGAAGTTCTTGATAAACTGCTAATATCCGAAACCTAGTTTATTGGACGCCTGATGTAAAAACACCTAGGTGAAGTAAATAGAATGAAAAAAAGTAAAAAAATAAATTGTTAGGCAGGCATTTCATTTGTTGAAAAATATTTCTGCCTAGTAATATGTTTTTATGTTTCGACTAGCTACGATTAGCTTATGTTGCAATGTATTTCTTGGTAAGAAACTTTCACATATAGGTATTTCACACCAAATTCCACCACAAAACTCGTAACTATAACAAACTTACTAACAAATATTTATAAAGATTTGTAATAAGAACTACCTTTATTATAAATTAAAAATTTTAAGAGGTAGGTATATTTGTTTGTAATTATAATTAGTAATCTCTGAAACTACTGATTCGATTCGAACGTTTTTTTAATTATAAGTATCCCTGCATTTTATCTAAGGACCACATGAGCGAAACCGCGGGCAACAGCTAGAAATAACTTAAATATTTTGACAAAAAAATACCTACCTATATGATGTGGTTTGGTAAAAAAGTTGATAAATATTTTGTGTTCGGGAAATGCTTGCGGTGGCAGCTGCGTGGATAATTACAATAATAGACTCATTCCTATTGCTTCCTGTTAATATTGCACTCGACATGCCGTTCCTAACTTAATTAGCTGTGACAATAGGTCTGGACTTTCTCTGTAGATAAATAGCAAATTGATCTTGGTCTGCACCGCTATTTTGTAACACACGGTAAGTCGCTAACTCGGATTCGTTCAAACAAAAATTGTTTTTTACGATGAATACTTTGAAATGGTAGAAGATGATTGAAAAAAGTGATAGACATGTTTGTTGTGTAAATGTGAAGTAATTTTGCACTAAATAACTTTAATGTTGTTCGTAAAAAAATAATTTGTTTTAACGAATCCGAGTTAGCGACTTACCGTGTGTTACAAAATAGGGGTGCTGGTTATAGGGCCAGACTCCACAAAATTGTTTTCAACTTTTTTTATTTGATGTCACAATCAAAACTGGTTTAATATATCGCACCTCACAAGTAATATAGTTGCAACTCAAAAACAATGATTTTGAGATATCGCGTTTTGAAGTTTTAAAAAATCGTACCGTCTAAAATATTAACAGTAATGTCTTAACTTAAATGCAAAAATATAGGTATATCGCTTGGCTATGAATATTTCCTATTCTAGTAAGTTTATAGTAAATAGTTTTCGTAAAATGAATATTATTGTAGTAGCACTCAGAGTTACAACTGTATTGCTTATCTATTCAGGTGCTTTTTTGAAATATAACTATATTGCCTGTTTTAAAAACTAACTTATGTGCGTTTCGACGGTTATAATTAACGTTTTAATGTACATTTTCCTAGTGTTTGAGAAGTTAAAATGCGTTTTATGAAGGTAACTTGTATTTCTCGTAAATTAAATTCAAAAAATGTTAATACAAAAAACTATATTTAAAAATCAACAGTAGCTAAACAAAAAATAAGAAACCGAAGAGAAATAGTAAGTACTTTACCACAGTTTAGGTACCTAATTATCAAAAATGTAGAAGAGCAAAATACAACTACTAAACTATCATCATCATCATCTCTGGCGTTGAACGTCCACTGTCGGACATAGGCCTCCTTCAAAGATTTCCATGTGTTGTGGTTGGAGGTGGCCTGCATCTACTACTACTACTACTACCTGTAGTTCTGCAGATCTGCAGTTTTTACAAGGTCGTATGTATAGTGTCGGTGGACGTCCAACGCTGCGCTTGCCGGTCCGTGGCCTCCTCTTGAGAACTTTTTGGCCCCATCAGCTATCTGTTCTGCGTGCTATATGGCCTGCCCATTGCCGCTTCAACGTGCCAATCCGTTTGGCTTTGTCGGTAACCCGAGTTCTACGTATCTCCTAATTTCTGATTCAATTCCGCAGTGAAACCCCAAGCACAGCCCTCTCCATTGCTCGTTGAGCTACTCTGAGGCCAATAGTGAAGAACCACGTATTGATTGAAGACTTTTGTCTTAATGAATTGACGTATTTTGGATGAGAAGCTGTTACGAAGTGGCATTTTTAAACAAGCACTTCAAAACTTCGATGTACCGATAGTCAATTCTGCATCGCTGGAGAGACTCGAGCTCCTCCCATGTTTCAATCGAATCGAAGGCTTTCTCATAGTCCACAAACGCGAAACAAAGCGTCAAGTTATATTCTTCGGTCTTCTGTATGACTTGCCGCAGCGTGTGTGTGTTTGGGAGGCTAAAAGTCATCAAACCTGCGATCGAGACAATTCGTGATAATTCTTGAAAACAGCTTATAAACATGGCTCAACAACAAGAACAGCAACACCACGCTCTTGTTCCATGCTTCTGCTGTAGTACCTTCGAGCAAGACGGAGTTGAAGAGCTTTTGATGGACTTTAATTACCGGTGATACACCCGCTTTCAAAAGCTCTTGAAGTTATTCCGTCTTCGCCCGGCGCCTTGTTGAGAACAACAGTTCTTAAGCTGCTTCAGGGCCACCCTGATCTTGTACTGGTATCAAGTTGATACCCGTTTTGAAAGCGGGTGTTATCACCTAGGATATACGGTACGGTTTATTGTCGGGCCAGTTTGGCTCTCAGGTCTTCTTTAGCCGCACTGCAAACAGTTTTAGTGACTGAATCCTAGACCTGTTCTTAGAACCTTTCGACTTCCCATAACACTTCTGCTTTACTTGACGCTACACTGCCATCTTCTCATCTCCTCAGCTTCTACTATATAATTTCTTTTAAATTTAAATACATACCTAATTTCTTGGCGAATTATTGGAAAAGGGCTAGGTCAAGAGTATCATAAACCGACGAGCTTGCATGAAGAATGTGATGAGAGTGAATGAAGCCAAGGAAGTGTGTCAGGATCGTAGCAAGTGGAGATCTGTGGTGTCTGCTTACCCCTATGATGGGAAAAAGGCGTGAGTTTATGTATGTATGTACCTAATTTCTTTTGAAAAAAACAATTAGCTGTCACTGTTTTATTGCATCAGTAATGTATGCTGAATTTCAGCTCAATCGGACACAGGAAAATGACAGAAAGACAGGCAGACAGACACTGAAACAGGTGAAGCTAAATAAAAACTTGTAAAAATATGCACAGGCAATAGAGTCACATTTAGAAATAAGCAACACCTCGAAGAACTTATGCGATAATCTTAACAGGTCATATAGTGTTAACTCAAACAAAATAGCGGCAATATAGTTGTAAGTTGAAATGTTTTTCGTAAAAATCTATTTAAAGGAAATTACTAACAAGCAATACAGTTACAACTCTTAATGTGAACCTCATGGCTTATTTTTATTGACAGGCAATACAGTTACAACTAGATAATACAACTATATTGATTACTTTTAAACTATGTTTTTGTATCCAAGCTAACATTGCAATGTTTTATTTTGAGATGTAACAGGCAAAACACGTCTGGCACGAGTTGTGACTTATTCAACAGTGGTTCAACTTAGATGTAACTATGCTACTTGACAAATTAATGAACGAGATGGATAGTCAATAAAGAGTTTTAGTACTACCATTTAGCGATAAAAAGAGGTAGAAATATAAGGGTCTCACCAGTCGATAGAGAAAAAAAAATTGTATTTAATAGCATACTTAACTCAATATTGCAAAATTTTGAGTTGCAACTATATTACTTGTGAGGTGCGATATCCAACTTGGCTATGACTCTACAGATCCTTATTATTAAGTGAGCGTGTAAAACAAATTGAATGATTGTCGTGTTCCCCTACCACGCGAAATGGTACACCACTATTTAGTACATAGGTACACCCCTCAAGAAACAGGTCAAGGTACCACCTGTTGCACCCTTCTTCAAGACAAGTTCAAGGAAATTAGGGGAGCAGTATCGTGCAGGTGAATTATGGTGTTTTGTGGATTCAATGATAGTGATTGTAGAGGTTAAAAGGTATTTAACCTTTTATGATTAAAAAAAAAAATCCGACGAATTGAGAACCTCTTTATTTTTGAAGTCGGTTAATAAGGTTGAAATACCTACTTAGGTAGTAATGGCGGAGCTAGAAAGCGACAAACTATTGATTAATACTAAGATAAATTATTGCTTTTAAATCTTGATCAAGATTTACAAAAAAACTGACGTGTGTGTGTGTGGATATAATAACAGAAATATTAAATTGTTTTATTAAAAAAAAAATTGCAAGCTGGTCGAACTGAGCAGTTGTGAATTGTGACCGTACCTCGTAGACACAATAGTCGTCAAGTGCGCGTAATGAGTGGCGAAAAGTATAATGTGGCCCGCATTTTGTTCGGTCCACCGGCCACGCAGATATGGTGGTACTATGTGCTGTATGGCCGTTTTGCTATCAGAAAGGGTTGAAATGTTGCTCTACATAGAGTGCTCGATTGCTTTAACTGCCACTACATGAATTTTATGAGAGTGAATGAATTTTTTTTTAAGTATCGTTGAAAACTCAAATCAAACGCCATCACGGCTTTCAGTTTCTTTTGCTCTTATGGTAAATATGCCAGACTTTATGAAGTGCGGACGTGAACTGTCAAATTTCTTTGCTGAGAAATATTATAAGTAGAAGAAACTTGAAAAAGTGAGATCTCAGGTCGTCAGTTGTCACTGCAAGTCAGCATTGGTCAGCACAGCAAAACACTATTCAGTTGGGGATCTTCTAGGTCCTAGAAAAATTATAACTAGGTTACCTACTGAACCTAGTTATATATTTTTTTTCTTATAGCATTGTCATTATTTATGTTCCGTAAAACAAATAGGGATCGATTAGATTTTAGCATCTATACCCCTCTACAAAGTCAGAATAAAATAACTCCGAAGAATCAAGACAACTTTATTTACCAAAATATATCAAACAGCCTTTGTTGATTCAATAACAATTACGTACCCTTCAGGTGGCAACATATCGAATAAACCCTGTAATTGTATCACAAAGTAGAGCATACCTCACGCGTATCTTATAAGGGTGAGTGTACACCTGCCCGTATCACGGTTCCGCAGCTGCTAGGACCTTTCAACTGTCACCTCTGCGATTGTGCTGGCATTCGTCATGCACTAACCAGTTTCTGAGTACCTGAGGGTACTTGTGTATTGAGCTTATTTGAGAATATAAATATTCGTAAGTCATTATGAAACTAAGGTCGTCCGAACTGTATCTGTTTTATTACAAAACGAAGACTTATGCCTATAGTCCTATGCCAGGAATGCAAAAATGCATTTAGTATTTGGCAATATCATTTGCTACGATAAATACTAAAAATTTGTTTAATACTTTCGATTTAAAAACCACAATAGACCTAGATCGCCAAAAATACATCGTAACAAATTTTTATATACCTATTGACTTTCTTCGAATTTCCTATCAGTTTTCTTTCTTCATTTCATATTTAGAAAATCTCCGCAACGGCTGTTGAAACGTAGCTGAAATATTTGAGATGTATCTAGGTGAGGTAAACTAATGCGATGAGTTCCCCTGTCTATGTATTTCTTCTCAGTTTCTTTTAAAAGTAAAAATTATTCATTTGTAGATAAAATGTACAGACTCTCCTTACAGTTTAATTAAAGGATCGCTCAGCCTATCTAATAATAGCCCTTGCACACATCTAAGGCCTTACTTATAAACGCCTCTCAACTTGAACAATTAATATTCGCCCTGTCGCTTTATCTAACAAAAAAAGATTCCGACGAATTGAGAACCTCCTCCTTTTTTGGAAGTCGGTTAAAAAAGGATGGCAGTAGTTTAAACGGTGCTTCAGTTTTATAAGTTGATAGGAGTTTATAAGTAGAGCGGTAAGGTTGCAGACAACGCATCAGCAACATTGTTTGCAAAAGCTGAAGCTCTAATAATAATACTTCCACCATCACATTACTAACGTCGGATTTACCGAACAGAATGCGAACACATAGGTGTGCACCCCGGGACTCGAACCGACAACACAATGAAATAATCCGGTTCTTTACAAAAATCTGTACAGACAGCATGAGCATTCAATACAGAACCAGTTTTTCGTATACCTAATAAAAATAATTTTTTTGAATAGATTTTTTATGGAACTCGAATTACGTATTTGTAAAACGAATTGTATGAGTTGAAAACATTATTAAGATGTTAAAAATGTTACATTACAGTAGTCCTTGCTTCAGGAAGGGCATGTTAAGTGTCGGTTTTGGATGTAAAACCATTTGACCGGACGAAGGCCATCAGATGGCCTAAAAATTCTATCATGCAAATATTTATAAACCACAATGTTATATGTATACATCACAGGTGATCATGATCACGGAATAAACTCTACTTATGTAATTTTTTATTGGAGATTTAAGAACAAAACATATTTTTACGCTATTTTTTCTTTAAAATTATTTTTTTATCATTTGTCTATTTGCCTTGCTTTCTATTTCTACTAAATCTAAAAAAGTAAATAAAAATCACCCACTTTCTTTGCTGACGTTAGCAAGGTGCATGGCTTGGCGCGTGCCAGCCACGTGCGCATACGCAGCGTGCACTGTCACGGCGCGCGACTCGCGATCCATGCTTTTTATAATTTTTCCATACATTTATCACCCCAAGAAACTCTTCAATGAAAACTGAGTTTTATCAAGCCAAGTTACGGTCGATAATAGCTCGAAAGAGACTAATCTTATTAGCTTGAAATTATGTCGGGATTATAATGTTTTGCTATTGGAAAAAGCACTTTTATAGATTGTATTAGGCTGTATTGTTGCTTGCGTGATAACCACAGTTCCAAATTATGTTTTCTTTAGTATTTTCGAGTGAAAATTCAACGTTAGTTCTATTATTTTTCGCACCCAGCCGACTATACTTCATAAATTGCTTCACTATTATGAAAAATAAATGCCGAGGGGATGGCATAAAGACTCCATTCATGTTTACATGAAATATTTTTTATTTGCCTCTAGGGCAGACGATTTGGCACGGCTAATGGCTTTTTGTTTTGGCATTGTGTTAATAAAGATAATCTATACTTAATGCTATATTTTCCAAATCTCTTACATATCTTCATGTAATAATAAAAAGTACATAATAAAAACCGTGTTAGTAGTATAAATATATATAACTAGTAAGTAAGTATTAATAAAAACAAAAAACAAACCCTACCAAAAACATTGCAACAATATCGTTAAAAAAAATAACGTAATAAACGTTTTTAATGAAAAAAATCCATTATCGATACAGATGTAAGTAGATTCACGTACCCTATTTGTTTAGGGTGGTATGCGTGTATGTCAGTCCCAATCAGTTGATTAAAATCCTTGCACACCTGCACGGCACGGGTCGCCTAGCAACCTCTGATAAACACGTTTGAGTTTGACGAAAAAGATGGGGTCGCTTTGGCCCTTGGGTCATTTAGTCTGTATATTGTTGAAATATTTTTGAAGCCTTTTTGTAGCAGACAAGCATACGGTACACCTGATGGTAAGCGGTTACCGTAGCCTATAGACGCCTGCTACACCAGAAGAGTGACATTCGCGCTGCTGACACTTTAAAAGAGGAATCAATCGAATCAACCGACAATCTACGAGCACCTACATTCTGATACGAGTACTACGAGTATTATAAATGACAGATTACAATCGACAGATACTCGACTCGATTTGAATCCTAACTTATTTTAGGATTATGCTCTACCACCAGCGTACAATGTGGTGGAAATTGGATACTAAGCTCATACCTAGTACCTAGTCAAATCTTTTAAATGACAAGTGTCAATGCCCAAATTGCTATTGATTACTTCACCTAGGTATATAACTTCCTTGCTTCACCCATACAAATGTCTACATAGAAAGCCAAGAAAGTTATCTGTTATCTACAATCGAATCATCAAGATATGAAAAAATTGTAGAAGCCATTACTATTATAGCCATTACTATCAACCTATCACAATATGTGATATGCCGATTTCTACAAGGTTCACCTTGGACATATTCAGTGGGAATACAGTCGTGATCCCATTCCGTGTAGATAATTTGTATAAGTACTAGCTTCTGCCCGCGGCGTTGCCCGCTAGGTAGCTACATAACATAGCCAATGTCCATCCTGAAAGTTTATTTTAAATACTGGTGAAAGAATTTTTGAAATCGGATGAGTAGTTACGGAATTTACCTCATACATACAAAACAAACCTTCTATATTAATAATTATAAAGAGGTAAAGTCTTTACCTCTTTATAATTATTAATATAGAAGTATAGATGACAGCGAACAACGCCGTTGCAAGTTTTTACCGTTTTTCAACGCCACCAAAGTAATGTTTGGTTCGTATGTTTACTCTCACACGCCACCCTAGCTTTTATCCCGACAAACAATAGTGCGCACAGAATACATAGTAGTGCGGACAACAATAGTAGTGCGTGCGCATCTGCTATTCTACGGCCTCTGATTGGTCAGTGGGAGACGCGTGCGCACCCCTACACTGATTTTCACGGTATTGTCCGAATCGATACCGAAATTCGATAGTAACGGTAAAAATGCCGATGTGAACGAATTTATTGTTGGAGGGGTCATATTTTGATAATAATAGTAATTTTTAAAGGATTTTCAATAGATATCAAAACTAGAAAGGAAAAGAGTTGGTGTGATTAATTTTCGACACCTTTCGTAGGCAACGTGGTGTCTTATGAACATGCAATGTAAAGTGTGTTACTTTGTCTATTAAGAAATATCTTAGCTGATGTTTATTAGAAGTTTTTTTTTTATGAAAATTTAATTACACCCGCATTCGCAAAAACTTGACAAATGTAACCTGACACCATCTACAAAGTCTTGAATAATTTTGAAGCTTGGAGCGTTTGCCTAGGGAAATTTTGGATTCGACTGGCATATATCGGGAATAATGTCATGAAAATGAGGAGGCCTATACTCAGCAGATTATGGACAGGGATTTTTTTAAACACTGAATACTTATGCTGCGACAACAATTTGCGTGTACTACCCTCGCTCTCATAGGTCCTCATTACATCCCCATAGAGGAAACAATTACCTACGAAAGGTGTACCTACTCGAGCTTGTTGACAGACATCCTTCCGGCCGTAGTTCCCACGGTCTCTGACCACTTGCCTATTGTTTTATCACCTAAGGTAGACACGTTTTAAGCTGATTTTAGTCTCACGCTCACCGTCAGCGCTGATAGGCGATTTTCATTGTGATCTTTATCACAATGAAATAAGGATACTTACTGATTGTTTAGCAGAAATGGCTACGCTGATTGCTCTCGTCAGTGCTGGACCATCAGTATCCTTATTTCATTGTAATAAAGATGTACTTTTTTAATGTCTTATTTGTAAATGTTCTCATGTGTTAAAGAATTAGGTACAGAATTACAGAATCACTCGCCTATCAGCGCTGACGGTGAGGGAGAGACTAAAGTCAGCCTTAACACTATACTATTCATAATAATAAATCTGAAGGACAAACACACTCTTGATAAATATGTTTGTGTTTCAATCACGCCTTGACCAGTTAACTTACATTTTCAGCCAATTAATACACTGGCTTGTTACAACTTGTTTTTAATGAATAAATGATTTTGTATTTTGTATTTTGTACACAAGATATAATTTCGAAATAATAAGGACTTGAAACAAAGTTTAATTTGTATTTATGGTTTCCAAGAAAGCTGATAAAATTTTCTATGAAACGTTTTTTATTTTAAATTTCTAACTTCTATAGTTTAAAAAAAAATAATAACTTAAAAGTGTAGTACTTAGTTTTGCAGGCTACAGAAAAAAATTAGAAAAAATATTACAGATCTCTACTAAAGTTATAATCATGTAACCCAAGCAATCAAAAATTTGTCTGTAGTAGGTATTTGTCTGTATTATGAATTATTTTCATTTTTTTAAAACTTTAGTTGCATCGAGTACATTGCAATTATTTCCCTAGCCAATCAATCAGCAGGATGCACCGTCAGCGTGGGATCCCACACGTGGGACATGCGATGGGAACTCTTCCCGTGGGCTAAAATACGTCAATTAGCGTGACTGATTGGGAATGTTGCCAGGTGTGAAATAGTTTAGACAATAAATTCACATAAGTACTTACCTCTGTTCTTAATTTACTTTTCAATATTATTCATTCATTCATTCATTCAATCTAAAAATTAAAAATTTTCAGAGAACTGGTGAAATCATACAGTGATATTATCCTTCACCCAAATACAAACTTTTTGTGGCTTTCTCATGTGTAGGTCATTCGGCTTTTGAGGACAAAACAAAAAAGTGTGAACCATTTTTTTGTGACTGGTCAAAAAATTGGTACACATTTTAAGGTCCATGCATGACTCACACCAGCTGTCATACACACTACAGGTCATTGCACTCGATTAATTAAAGTGGTAAGAACAAGCAATCGATACTAAGTACACCTAAGTACAGTCCAGCCGGTGGTAAGTGACACCGAAGGATGCGCGGGCGCAACTTCCGCGCGTGCCTGAGTATGGCTTCGTAGTTCCGGCGATCCAACACTCAAGCCGTGGTAATGCAATTTGAAATATATTCAGTTCACTTTAAAAGCCAAATTCACATTTTTCTCATTTGATAGTTAAGAAGGAAAAATGCAGAGGAATATGAAATCAATAGCTAGACTAACAAGGCTCATAATTAATTATAGCGTGGTTTGGTCGAACCGGACGCTACAAGGGGATCCGAGTACTTGCCACCCTGTCGGTATGTACTCAGTTGTGTTAAGTTTTTTTTTTCTTTAGTCGCAATCAGTTTGATCCTGCGATTAGAGGACATTTCCTTCTTACAATTTTAAAAGTTTTAGTAATAGTGAACGAAGTTTTAGTATTAGTACTCTACTAATCTTCGCCAATACCAAAACTTTTAAAAACCAGCTAAATTTTGTAAAGCTGCAGGATCAATCACTGCAAAGCTAATCATGTTCTTACTATAATTTAGTTCTATATTTTTTCTTACTAAAAAAAAAATAACCAGAAGATTTGTATAAGTAATTAATAAAATTAATTTAAAGTAATTAAACTCCGTCACCAGAGTTGGCCACTTGCTCATACGAAAGAAGAAGAAAAAGCAATTAATTTTAAAAAATGTCTTCAACATATATATTTTTTTCAATTTCCTTCTATAATGATAAATTATAAGCTAAAGTTTGAATTTTGAAATTCACGAACAGCAGGCATGTTAATAATAGTGAATTAATTGCTTGTCAAATTAATTACTAGTAGTTCGCCCCGAACTGAGATCTCGCGCACCGTTGTATTGGTAGCCTAGATTTGGACTTGTTTCTGACTACCCCTATACCTATGTTAAGTGCTCCTTCTAGTGTTTACCACAGAATGACATCTAATGCGCTACCTCAGTATAGTAAAGATTATAGGCATGCATGCAATACATTAAGTCGTGTCGTGTTTATATTCAATAGTTGACCCCACGAACTTCGTACCGCGCCTCAGGGAAGGCCTCTTAGTTCGAGAAATTATTAAAATAGCAGTTCAATACGAAATGTATGAGAAAATCAATTCCCTCCCCCTCCCCTCCCTCCCCCCTCCCCTCCCATCCCCTCCCATCCCCCTCCCCCTCCCTCCCTTCCCTTCCCCTCCCCTCCCCCTCCCCTCCCCCTCCCCTCCCCTTTCCCTCCCCGCCCCTCCCCTCCCCCTCCCCCTACCCCTCCCTCTATAATTTTGGTACATGCCCAGCCCACTATTTGCAGGAGTTAGCATTTGCATACGTGACAGGTTGCAAGCCCATCGCCGCTTCGCCGCTATTAGAACGTTAACTGGTTTCCTCACGATGTTTTCTTTCACCGTTTAGAGCTCGTGTTAATGCGCATTTAAATTTTTCTAATCGAAAAATCCATTGATGAGCACGGCCAGGGTTCGAACTTACGACCTATGAATCTAAAGTCGAGCACTTTTCCAATCGGCCAACACGGCTTTTATTTTCAATCTCAAGAAAAAATATCAAGTACTTAGCAACTAAAATCATTGCAAACCAAACCACAACGATGCCACACTCCTTGTCCGTTAACCAGACCTACGAATACATCGAAACTCTATGAAACGGGAGCTCTCTCCATACTTCCGTTAATTGGTTTGCATAATTTTTATTTTTGACTGTATTTCAAAAACTATAGAACCTAGAAGAAAACTAAAAACCATTTTGGAATGTATAAGTTGAGTACTTTCATAGGACACCCCACTCAATATATTTGGGTAACTTTGAAAAAAATTTACCCCCTTGGGAACCCCATATCTTTACAACCCCTTCATCGATTACGCTCATACGCTCCACAGCAAATTTCCATAGCACAACCTATTGACCTATCAAGTTTCATACAGATTGGATAAGCGGTTCGATAGTTATGCGAGAACATAAAAATGAAACATACAAACATACAAACATACAAACATACAAAGCAAAATCGCCTAACTTGCCACTAAGATCTTCGCTCGCTTCGCTCGCTCGATCGATTACATAGCAGTCATATTAAATGGCGACAATGTTGAATAACAGAGCAACATAAATACCAAGCGTCACAGACACCACTAATCAAATCAGCAACTGAATATATCTAGAGCTGCCTTTTAAACAATATCACTGATTTCGCGTGATAATTGAATACTCCATGATTGAATTACATTCAATTAAGTATTTTGTCCGATGGGCGGGGCGCCCGCGGATTGGGCGGCGAGCCTGGGCGGGCGGCGTGATGAACCGCCCAACCATCTCTGTGTCTCTTTTCACAATGCGCCAGGATAAATATAAATATTTTTAGGCACAAATTAAGAACCAACAAAACATACGTAATAAATATATTTTTTAAACGTTATTTTATCACAACCTAAACATGGAATACTAAAATGGAAATAAATAACTGAGTGAAGTAAAGACTGATGAACTAACTAACTAAAAATGAACTGTAATTTTATTCAGTAACTTATAATTTCTCTAACTCTCTATTTTCTAACTAAGCTAACAAATCCTACCTAATGGTGCTACGTAGGATAAAAATATAAAACCAATTTAAACTTTAAAGACAATCACTAAATTACGTAATTCACCTTGAAAAGTCCCAAAATAAATACTATCAGTCTTCGCCCAATCACTTGTTGAATACCGATGCAGTGGCACGTTTGACAATACGGGCCCTATCTTCATCTACTCACCTTTTTCATGGTTAAAAGAAGCACTTGAACATGGGCCCCTATGGGAGTGGAGTACAGTAACCTATTGTTATATTTCGCTTAGGTCTACGGAAATGTCGAATCATAAGGTCTTTACACAGTGACAATAATAAAAGATACAGAAAAATCTATAAAAAACTACTATAATACTATGTTTTTCAAAATCGAATTTGTCTGTACATATTTTGTTAATTTTTTTAAGAAAGAACTTACAAAATACGAATATAAGAAAAACCTGAAATAAAAGGAGCCTTAGAAAATGGAACGTATTTTTAAATAGCTTTTTTAAATAGAATGTATTAACGGTCGAATTACCGCAGACCAAAACGAGGATAGGTTTTTTTTAGGTATATAAAGCCTATACGTAGAAGTTACAACATTATTCTGTGGTATAGCATTCGGAGACACGCTTGGCTTGAGACAGAGGTTATACAGGGGTGGATAAATAATTAGGTATTTAATAAGCGTGGCTTATTACTTCAGTGATATTTATAAGCATGACTGAATGTTTTTTGCGGGTGTGCTATTTTTGGGTGCTTTATGAAGTTTTTATATGATCATACACAAAGTAGCTATGGCCTCTGAAAGGACCTAGCGAGTAGACCTTTTGCTAATTTAATGAGAGTAGCAATTTAACGCATTCTGATGTCTTTATATCCCAAAACAACTATTTCATACACTGTCTTTTTCTTCTTTATACTCTAATCCCACTATGTGGGGTCGGTACCAAACGTATATTCATGATACGTACTGTTCATGAATGGAACTACCTGCCGTCCTCCTTGTTTCCTGAAAACTAACCTCTTGGCTCCTTCCAGCCAAGAGTGAATAGAATTCTTATAGATCGATGTGCTCCATCCTCAGTCAGGCTCAGGCGAGTTGGTGGCCAATGGTGGCCAAACATACCTGGATCTATTTTCTATAGAAAAAAACGTATTCTTTTTCCACTGTGCTCTATCAGTTGTGATCTCAGCATTCACCCCTTTCTTACTCTTGTCATCCTGTCACACAAGCCTTTCATACATTGTCGGACCAAATCTTGCATCGCTAACTACATTTAAAAAAAGTATAATGCACCCACTAAAGTTTACGGTTGGAACACCCTATTGGGGTTGGGCTCGTGCCACGACACGCGCCTGGCTCTATCAGTTCAGTCCCGACCGCCTGGCAGAGTGGACCGCGCACCCCATCATACCACAGCCAACCACCACGATAGTCATTCGAACTTTCAAATTTAAAAAAAGTTTCATTTTGTTTTTAAAACCTCATTATTTTTAATTCCGTTTTTTTCAACCAGCTCTACATTTTTTTTTTAATTTCACGTGTGTAAGGGGTGTCGCCGGCTGAGTCAGCAGAGGACCAGTTAAAGGTGAGTCACATTAAGCTCCATAGTAACACCCCACGCACTGAAATGCAGGTGTGTGATCTGTGCAGAAAAGGGGTAGCAGTATTTTTGGGTGCAAAAATGTTTTATTGATTTTTATAAGTTGTTTACGAAGCTGTTAAAGCTTTTATTGTACCTACTAAGTAAATATTTCACAGTAATATATTATTATGAATGCGAAAGTTTGGATGTTTGGATGGATGTATGTTTGTTCCTCTATAACTCGACAATCACTGAACCAATTTTGCTGAAATTTAAAATATAAATAGATAATGACTATGAATAGGATATGTCCTATTCCCAGTAGCCTATGGGCTACTTTTATCGGAGTACCACGCGAGTGAAGCCGCAGGTAGAAGCTAGTTATTTCTAAAACGGAATATTCTCCTATTTCAAATATTTCTACTTTATGTTGTAAAATTCAAGTGTTTGTAGCGCGATGGCATGTCGGTAATTTGTAGGTAGAGCAAACTTTTAAAGTAGGTAGCGTGAAAGTTGCAGTAAAATAGAAATATTTTGTTTAGGTACAAATATATAGTATTTTATGTCATAAATTTTGGATAGAAGCTTCCAAATTAAGTATTGTTTATTTATCACGACCACTCTCTAAATTAATTTAAATTACTTTTTGCAGTATCTATCTGTAGGTATGTCAGTTAGTTTTAGTATAGGTTGAGCTTTCAAAGTTCGTTGAAGCCGGACAGAGTTTACTTTCCGTTCAGGAGGTGAAAGTTTTGAAGTTGCATCAAATATCAAAATCTTCCTTCAAACTTGTTTAAAATTATTGTATGGAGATTTTATTAAAATGAGAACCAGTAGATTAAATCTACTGCGTCATGGACTATTTAAAGATATATTTTTATCAAATACCTACTCCTACACATTTATTTACAGAAACGAAACTACTACATATTTACATTAAAGTATAAAATACAAAAAGAACCAGTTGAGCCACCTAAGGATCGTTGGAAACGATCTATAGGTAGCTCAACTGATCCAAGCCACTGCCAGACGGAAGCGTGCCCAAGACACTGGCAGCATTACCGCGCTGGATGGCAATGCAGATATGTTGAGCCAAAAAAGTGCCAGACTTGGGATCACGCGTCGCTTCGATTTGATGCCCTGAAATAATTTTGAAAACGCGATGGGCCCCGGTACCCCACGGACCCAGGGTCTCAACCTACTCCTATTGTTTAAGAGATCGAAGTATGCTTTCATGTTATTTTTAGTCATAGATTTTCACTTTATTAAAAAATGGAAAGCCGATTAAATTTTAAATTTTGGTGTTTTTAAACTTTTGGATAAGCTTAAAAAATATGTGACTGTGAATAAGGTTTGCGATTTTCTCCTTAATTTTTCAATTAATATAAATAGGTACCTACCTATCTATTATTTTAAAATATTATTTAAAAATTGTATAACAATTATAGGTAAATATGTGTTAAGGTGTTGAGTGGTCAATAGTAGCACCTTGAAACCTCGATATAGTAATTAACACGTTGCGTCCGGAGGGGCCGGGGCGACCCGCCTTAATCACTGCGTTTCGAGACTATGAATATTGAATTGACAAGAAAACACGTAATTCTCGTAATTAATGGAAGCGTGAAATTGAAATTGTGAATTAATTGAAATAACGAAAAAGCATAATAAAGATGTTTGATTGCTTGTTTTAAATAACGATGTGAATGAACGGATGAGTCACTTAAAATTGATTTAATTTGTTCTGGTTCTTATGTTTGTATGACATTGTGGCTAATTCTGATAATACAATTTTTAGACTTCCAAAAAGTATTATAATTACTTTTTTTTATCCGGATACCTATTTATCATATAAATTACCTTTTGATTTTGCCCAACGTTTCAGTCTTCCCGCGACCACGGCTGGTGCAATCTAGTCGAAACGTTGTTGGTCGGGTCAAATAAAAAGGTAATTTACGTGAAAAATACCCGGATACATTATGTATTTATAATGCTTCTGATCGCGAAAGTTTAAAAAAGACTTCCAAAAAGTAGTTAATCAATTTATTAATCGTAATCGAAACTCGTAAGTAGTTAAGGACGTCTACGTCTTATGAAATACATTCTCAATGATATTATCAATATCAAATTGTTGAAGGTTTTTTCTTGTTCAGATTAATTTAATAAAATTCTTTAATAAGTAATGAGATCAAAATATGAGAGATTGACAGAGTTATTATATTGAACCAATTTTGATGAAGACTGAAATTATTGAATTAGGAACACTTAAATCTCTGATTTAATTATATGAGAACAAAACTGTTATGTTTTTAATACAACTAAAGTCACGTTTCATACATATTTCGACTCACGACTTACGAAATAAAAAATGCCGTTTAACAAAAAATAATTACATAATTATTATTATTCCGTTTAACAAAAAATAATTACTTACTCACATAATTATTATTATTGCAAATTATGATGGTGATGATCAGCATCAAATCAAATTAGAATATTTAAAATTCAAAATATTACACACGTGCCGATAGTTAAATACTTTCAATCAAGCACGCCCAATTGCGCAAAAACACCAAAACTGAACCCGATCGTAGCCCAAGTTTATTTACGGTATTTATTCAGCAAACAATGAATCGCATTAGGGGTTGCATCGGGGCGACCGTGGGAGCGTATCTTGACTGTAATTAGGTAGCGGGGGTTAAATACACCCCCGAAAGAGAGAGGATTTTTTGGCTGACAGTTTGAGCCTGTTAGGGTTAATCTCTGGGATGTCAGTAACGGGAATGCTATTGGTTTTACTGCATTGTTGTGATTTATTACCGTAAATACATCTACCTACACTTATCTTGTAAAAAGCTAAAGTTTGTTAGTTAGTAGTAGAAACTAAATACCTAAAAAAAAGTCGAGCCAATTTGACATAATATCGCCCTCCAGTATTAAAGTAACACATTTGAAAAAACACGATTTTTGGGAAACGCGAAAAAACGATTTTACAATCGCACAATTTTTTCTGATTTTCGCGTAGGTACTAAACAGCTGTATTGGGATTTTGGTTATTTTAATTCTAAACACGTAACGTCCTACGGCAATCTCGGCTGATGCAATGCTGAATACGGCCGTTTTTTTGCGGGGGAGGCAGGCGTAACCGCCAAAATGAAAGTGACGCAGCTATTGTGTTTCACACGTTCTAACCAGAAAATGGCAGTTTTTAAAACACTAGCGGGTAGAGTTTTTTTTTTCTGAGTTTTTCTACATATTTAACTCATTTCCCCTATTTTTTGAAATGTGTCACTTTAATACTGGAGGTGCGATATGTCAGTCCTAACAAAATCATTCGTGAAATTGCCTTTTTCACCATTAGTACAGTAAATATAATATTTTTAACTGAAAAAGGTTAAGCAATAGGGAACTCCCACAATTTTTTTTTATGATTTTATACGATAGGTTATATCGTCAAATAACCGTCATAAAAATTCCAGCGCCGAAATACTAAAATTTTATAACAAAAATAATTTTTGAAATTTACCAACATTTTCACGCATCTGAAACACGATTATTATTGTTGTCACAGATTACTGTTGTAGTAACAATTTGTGAACTTTGACGTGTGACGTCAAATTGATACTAAGTACAACAGTAATCTGTGACAACAATAAGTTCGAGTATAGGAATTGTGAAAATTAAAAAAAAAACTTATCTATGGATCGTCATATCTGACTCGTCCTTGACTTTTCTTATGAACTCGTGTCGTCACATCCTTTCACATCCTTTTCAAGTATTTTGAAATTCCTACTATTTTTTGCAATTTTTAAAATTTATTTTCTAATCGAAAATGGTTTAATATTAAAAAATAATTACACACACATACCTCTAAAGCAACAATGTTCATAATAAAATACATTTAACCCGCTTTTGAATCAGACGCATATTGCCTATTGTGCAGATCTAACTTTGAAAAATCAAATAATATTGTGAGCCCACCGTTACAAGGTTATGTTGTTGAATTTTGAGGAAGTGTCAAATGTGACCTATTAAATTGGCTCGACTATAATCTAATAACTTACTAATGAAGAAAGGCGAAGTCACTAGTGTTTAAATGTAAGGAAAGAAGCATGCTAAGTCTCTAAGTACCTAATAATAAAATTATTATAACCAAGGGTATGTATATTAATAATAATTAACATCTTCTTTCTGAATTCGCTGAAATATTGTGCATTGTTTTTTTTTATTCAAACCATTTTTCAACTTCCATTTCTGTTTAACAATAATAGGAACTCCTACAATTTCTCTCTCCTTGATTTAATTTAATAAAAAGGAGCAATTTTCCTGTAGTGTGACCGTTGTCTCGCCACAATCAGACAAATGGACCACTCGTACGTCGAAAGCTTTTTCAACATTTTCTCGCCTCTGATTGCTATTGCGACATGACTTTACGAAATAAAGTAAATGTTTTGTTGCAGAAAATCAACATCAATGAAGTCGGACAAAGAAATCTTTCAAAATGGCGAAAAGTGAAGACTACGATAGTTTTTAAATATGGAGGCAGCTCTACCACACTTTCAACGGCTTGCAACTTCTCGGTTTTACCAGCATTATGCCATCCCTACATCTCGACTGTCCAGCAACTACCTTCACGACCTAGTGCCACAGCAACATCCTACCCTTCTACAACAATATTTGGCTTACTACAACGAGCCTTTGGTACCACTAGACTTATCCCTCAAATCAACTACACCGATCACCCCTCCTTGCACGCCCCCTCTCCTTCCTTCACAAAAACGAAAACCCGATGAAGTACAAGACAAACCACCGAAAATATTCCGACATTTCGAAGATACAAACGATACTGACCAATCAGAGAAGAGAAAGGATGACGAGAACTCGAACGACAGCGACAGTCCTGAAGCAAAAAAGCTCAAATTCACGAAGCAGTTCTTTGAAGAGTTAAAAAGCTGCCTTCCGGAAAAACCTGGAACTCCATCGAAGAGTGATAGAAGTTCTCCCGATATTGTTGAGATAAAGGATGTGGAAGAAAGGCCTAAGAAGTCGCCAAAGCCTGCCCAGCCGTTAAAGAAGAGCAAGGCAGTGCGGAGGCTGATGTTCGATGAAGACAAGACATCTCCTGTCTCCGGAACCATCATTCGCGATCTAGCTGAAGATGAAACGCTGGTGGTTCGAAAGGTAAAGAATAAGCGCATTCAATGTTATCTCTATAAAATGGATTTTTAGTGGGTATTTCATACGTCAAAAATGGCAAGCGTACTGTAATAAATTAATTATTATTCTCATGTTTATTTATTCACTGAATAAAGTAGGTAAAAAATCTAAATTGTACTCCGACGGTTAAATACTAGTTAAACTGCACGACTTAAATGTTTATTGTTTAAATTAGTTCATAAAATCTGCAAAAAGCGAAACGTATAAACGTAGTTGCACAGGAACTATTAATTAGACGTTCTTACCATACCATTACAGTAGGGTGGCTTTCCTTATCGTGAGCAATTAAGCAGGTATGAAATCGAGTATTGCTGTGTTTTTGCACTAATAACAGTGCTGAGGGTGAACCGCGACGCTTACATAAGGGTGGGTTACAGAATATGAAGGACAACTGTCCACCGAACCGCCACTTACACAAAAGTATCCTGTTCTATTAAACGAGCAATATTTTGTTTGATGTTTGATGTTTGAAATTTGAAGTTTGTTTGTATGTACTGAGGTTCTCGAAAACGGCTCTAACGATTTCGATGAAATTTGCAGTAGGTAGGTACTACAGGTGTTTACGGGGCGAAAAATTGATCTAGCTAGGTCTCATATTTGGGAAAAGCCGTTATCTCGGCATTTTCACGCAAAAAGATTTACAAGTGCAATGCGGTTCGTAATTGAACCACTAGATGGCTTTATACACCCAAGCTCGGTCGCCCAGATATTTAATTTTAATGAAGAACTAACACAGGAACGGAGTGACAGAAACATGCCGAAAGTTTTGTTGGTGTTTATCTGTTAGAGAAATGAATTTTAAATGCACCCAAGCATGGTAGATCGGCAATACAGTGTGTAAAAAAACCCTGTCCGATTGGGGTAGGGAAGGGGTATATAGAAATCCCAATGACGTTATCATCCAAAAAAATAACATAATTTATTTATGCACGTGAGTAAAACTTTAAATATAATTTTAACTGTAAGTACACTTTTTGTATCTAAAGTTTCCCTTAAGTCTAGCAAACCATTTTTCTATCCCATGTTTTTGGTCGTGCACATTTTGACATTAGACGATTTAGGAATGGCCAAGGGCGTGTTTTGTCATTTATAAATTTATTTCGGACGCTTAAAAAAAAAAAAAAACAACATTTTGACTGAAGTCGAATCAAAAGTCCTTACCTAATGAAACCCTCATGCATCGGATAGGGTTTTTATTACACATTGTAACGACACATAGAGAGATAACATGTATATTTATTCCAGAAAATATTCCGAATCTAAGTGATCGAAAAAACTTTCATATACATATACTACTTTACTCTCCGGTAAACGAGAAGGGTAATTTATAAATCATCGTCATTTCCATTGAACGAAGGGTTCGACACGCTTTAGTAGACAGCATGCCTTACTTACATTAAGCAGTAAATAAATCGTTTCGATACGTTTTCTTTGAATTGAGATAGCGCAGAAACGTTCAATTTAGTTGCAATAAAAATGAAGTTAATACCATGGAATTATTTAATAGCTGTAATAATTGTAGCTTTGATAAGAGTTTAGTTTAGAAAGCTTGCGTGTTATTACGCTTTTACTCGACTAATGCGAAACTAGAGGGTCATGAATGATGGGCCAACCATTATTTTACTAAACTGTCATTAAAACTAGTGGAAAAAATATTCGCATGAGTCCCAGAGACCTCGCAGACTACAGCCTTTCTATTGGCCGATAGTTTGGTCGGGCTCTTAAGGGACCGGCGAACGTATCTACGTACCTAGAAACGTAATACCAAAATAATTTTAAATTTGAGCATATTTTTATCACTTTATGTTATTATTTGGATAAAGGCAGTATTTATCTAGGTTCCTGTTACACTTTTGTTCCAAAAAACTTACTATAGAACAAATGAAAAGAAAAAATGCCATTTTTGATGTACCTACGAAGATTTCAATTCAATTTGCTTACATTTCTTTTTAGGTAAGTTTTTCGGAACAAAAGTTTAACAGGAACCTAGATAAATACCTACTCTCTTAATCTAACAACATAAACTGATAAAAATATGCTTAAATTTTAAATGATTTCGGTATTACGTTTTTATAGAAATTCGCCGGTCGCAGGCCTCTTAAGAGGCCGGCAATAGACGAATGTCAATACTTAAGAAAAAAATTACTTTTTTAAATGATTTTGGTATTAGGTACGTTCATTCGTCTGTCTCCAGCCTCTTAATCAAAATAAAGATGTGTGCAAGTAAGCACACACACACTGCAACGATTCAGTATCGAGATGGCTTTAAAAGTATAACTTATCTACAAATGCAGTGATCTGTTAAAAAAAATACACAATTATACACAATTTTCATGTTAGATGTCTAGGTGTTTAGGCGTACATAAATTTTTGATGTTTGTCATCATGTTTTCTTTAGTAATATTTGGATTACAACTTACCTACATTTTAAACAGCACAAATAATATAAGTCAGTAAGTATAATTTAGCTGTAGCCGATTTTTATCAATATTTACATACTTACTTACTAAACTGTTCCCCTATTACGTTATTTCTGCTCAAATAATTTTTTTTCGGTTTAAATGTTGAAATTTTTATTTTAGGGAGACATTGACCCAGCGTTCAACGTTGTGGAGATTACAGACGAGGCAAAAGCTTTGATCGCCTCCATCGAGAACAAGCTAGGCCGGTACATATGCCGGCTGTGTCGCCGACTGTACACCGACGCATTTGCTCTAGCCCAGCATCGCTGCTCTCGAATCGTGCATATCGAGTACCGATGCCCTGAGTGTGATAAGGTAATCATTAAAAAAAGTATATTTTTAATAAAAAATGAAGCGATAGTAGTAAAACTATGAGTCTACATACAACATGGTATCTTCCATCGAAATTGAAAAGTCTTATTAAAATTTTTGATTCCGACGGAATTCGAATCGGCATTGATTCAAACGACCGTAGTGCTTGACCCACTCAGCCACGGAATCCTTATGACGTCAGCTTAAAAATCTTGGTTATTGCCATCTACAGGTTACTCTGAGAGAACAGAAAAATCCCGTCGGAATAGAAAATTTTGATAAGACTTTTCATTTTCGATAAAATAATCCTCAAGTTGGTATAACACAAAATAAAAACTATATTCTTCTTCCATTTCCCTCTTTCAGTCATCATCTTACTTAACACTCACCCCATTCTACCTTTTGTCATCTCTTACACAATCTTAGAAATTGGAATACTACTAACAAGAAGTGTGCATGTGGAAAATGTTTATTTGGATGTGCCTCTGTCTATCCCAAAATGTATATTAAGAGCCTCAAATGTCTCAAGATATTCGTGAATGTCTACTGCCCTTGTACAAACGCGCGATAACCATAGCCCGGGCGACCAGTCAGTCAGCTGGATAAAAAACATGCTTGCAACTTTTATCGATTTATGTCTATTTATGTCAATTGAGCAGCTGCCAACACCCTTTGTTTTATCTATTTCCATTTATTACCAATTAATTTCTGTGAGATGAGTCTGTGGGAACCAAATAGATAGTAATAGGGTAGTTTTGAACAGTTTTCCGTGAGAATAGAACCCAGTAGCGATATGTTTAGAGTGGCGCTTCCTAATTGATACGTTGCGCGATGCGTGACCGGTGGGTATTAGTTTAGTATTATCTCTGGGAATGAGAATTGTTACACATGTTTTGTAAATGTCAATCAATTAACAGAAATTATAATTAATTATTTTATAGTTTGTTGTACGAGAAACTAGAAGCACCGGTTCGCTATCTCATCTGATGCTGTACCTAAATAATTGTTTAGTCTGTAATTCATTTTTACATAAATCAAGAGATTTTCTACCCAATAAGGTTCACATTAAACTTATTATTTTATAGAGATCATAAGTTTTGTTTAGGAAACAGTGCCACTCCCTAAAACTGTAACTCTAAATTTCCATAGATACAATGTTATTATCTTCAATGAACTACTCTTTTCCAATCTCCATAAGGCACAAAATACTAAATCAAAACATTTTATCAGGTATTCAACTGCCCAGCCAACTTAGCCTCCCACCGTCGCTGGCACAAGCCCCGCGTGCCCGGCGCCGCCAAACGGCGGGAGCCGGCGCCCACCGACGCTGGCCGGTTCCCTTGCCACCGGTGCGGCAAAATGTTCCGGCGGCAAGCGTACCTGAGGAAGCATCTGTTGGCGCATGAACAACCGGAGAGTGAGCCGGAGAAGGAACCGTCTGCGTTCCGTCAGGTGCACGCGGAGTATCCTGCGTATCAACCTACGGTAAGTTTTACGAGAAACGTGTATGTTTTGTGTAATACCTACTCTTAAAAAAACTAGAGTTCTTTTAAACAATACAAAGTGAACTAAAAAAAATTTTTATTACTTAAATTGTAAATTGTACGATTGTAAGAAATGAAACAATCGATAAGTAGGTAGGTAGGTAGGTACCTACATAGTTAAAAAATGTGTATGTTTTGTGTAATACTCTTAAAAAAATAAAGTTCTTTTAAGCAATACAAAGTCAAATAAAAAAAATTTTGTAGTAACTACTTAAATTTAAATTGTACGATCGTAAAAAATTAAACAAGCGATAAGTAGTTACTATTACATAGTTCAAATATTTTAAAGAGATAGTGTAATAAAATACGTTTGCTTGTGGGGTCTCAAAGAACTAAATACATAGATTCGGTAGCTTACTGTTTCATCAGAAAATGAAAAATAAGCAGAATTTTAAAAGAGTCAATTTCAGAACGACTCTACTGTAAACTCTATCACATATCTCCGACTTGTCAAAATATAAAAAATACTTACAATTTCCATTCACATCTCCTTACCAGGAACCAGTACGAGACGCGAACTTCAACTCCTTCTGGGGTAAGATCCCGCCAGCCCCTGAGACCAACTGGGACAGCGTCCGCCGCTGCGTCTCCTCTTGCTCCTCCGAAGACTCCCGCTCGCTGGACGTGACGGGGTCGGAGGACGAGGGGGCCGGAGGGGGCGGGTGACGGCGCGTGCTGCGGCCTGTGCCGCGCTTCCCGCCCTTTGCGCCAGTACCCAGCATATACGGGTATGGTGGGTATGACACTTCGCACTTTTACTTCTCTTAAACCTTATTCGAGTACCTACATTATGTGCACTGAGACTCGAGTCGGGTTCAAAGTTCACACTCAAGCGAGTATCTTGCTGTTTCATTAGTAAGTGTTTCGTTACTTGAATTGCGTACCTAATGAAATCATTATAATAAATTCGATGTTCCGGATGACATTACAGTCGCAATGGTCATTCATAAGTCCCTTGACATTGTACTCAATGTCATCCGAAACATAGAGGTAAATATAATAATTTTTATTGCGTAATTAATTTTACTCTCGACCTATATCTACCGTGAATAACTAGGGCATCAAACGAGGCATCAAACACGGTTTGAGGCCTTGCTTTCTTTTTGGTGATTCATCCTTTTTAAATGTAAATCGTAAATGTAATTCTCTAGACTTGGAAAAGCTCAAGCACACTTTTTTGATAGTTCTCTATAGTAAAGCCGGCTCTACACTCGCGGCGCGAACGCCCGCGACAATGGCAAACCACGAGTGTAGTGTAGATGTTGTTCACGCCATCTCGTTCGCACGAAACTGATCGCGGAACGGCGCGAAGCGCGAACGCAGTTGTCGCGGGCTTTCGCGGGCGTTCGCGCCGCGAGTGTAGAGCCGGCTTAAGATAAAATGATTGCTTGAGACACAATTCGCGCTTGAGTGTGGACTATTATACGGACCAGAGAACGAAAAAAAAAAACGCACGTAGAATTATATCAATAAAAGTACTTCATAAAATAGATTTTTTTCTTAAAAGGTAGGCACTTACATAGACGTTAACATCAGTTATTTATGTACAGTTTTAAACTAATCAGAGTTAAATTGTGTATTTGTATATTTTATGTTGTAAATGTAGATTAATAGAATAATTTGTAGATAATTCGATCTCCTACAGCATCATTCCAAAATATTTATCACGTGAGTGTCAGACATTTTGCGTGGATTTAATGTTACAATTATTGAATTTTTAGGTTACAGTCAAAGGTAAGTTAGGTAAATCATCAAATGTATTCACAGGTTGTAATTTTTTCAGCGGGCTTACCTACTTTTGTACAGCCATCTTCAAAATTTTAAATATAATTTGCGCCAGCACGATGTGCCAATAGTTCAGTGCCTCGATCGCCAGTATGCACGAGTTTACTACTCTATCCGTGACTATAGTAAAGTATCTCAATTGAATGGAATTCAGTGCAGTGCCTCTAGCGGTAACTTAACTAAACTAAGTTCAGTCCATACAATTATCCATACTTTACTACAGTCACGGATAGAATAGTAAACTCGTGCATACTGGGGCTCGAGGCATAGTTATTTAAAGTGTAAGTAGCTTTATTACTTATTTCAAAGTTTTTTGAGTTTTTAATGGATTTCAACCATCACATACATTACTAAAATACTAATACTAAAACCGTGTTTAAATTTGAGACAGCGAAATACATTTCTCAAGAGATGACTGAATAAAGATAAGGTAACACGCAATTTAAAATATCTAAACAGTAGATGCACATCATTATAATTTTGTTAAAAGTAAATAAATGTTATAGAAGTACTTATTTAATATAAATTTAGAATTTAACGAAATCAATCAGTGTAATTTTCATCACAGATAAACAGACCATTTTAGAGCCCTTGCAAACTGCAGACTTTTTATCGGCCGATAGTTTGATCAGGCACTTAATCAGTATGAAGATGTATGCAAGTGCGCACACTACAACGATTGCGTTTCCATGTATGCACTAGCAGCCCAACCCGACCAAACTTTCGGCCGACAGAAAAGTCTGCACTCTGCGATATTATATTTCAACCGACCAAAAGTCGGTGTCAAAATAAAATGGAGTGTACGAAATCTCGTTACAATCCCTGATTCTCTTTCCATTACGTCGGTCTTAGCCATTCTGCTCTTCTTTCATTCTTTCAGCTACTTCTTTCATTCTCATCATCATCATCATCATCAGCCTATAGCAGTCCACTGCTGGACATAGGCCTCCCCTAATGAGCGCCATCGCGCCCAGACTTTTTTCATTCTCGCTCGAACAGAATCACTTCGATCAAATCAAATTATATTATGATCTGCTTTAGTTCAGTTTATCGCTTCATCGTTGTAGTCCAAATTTCATCAGTTTTTCTAGACATGTATCCCATTCTTATTCATCTTTATCTACGTTATTGATCTACTTACCTAGGTAATAAAATAATCTACGGTAGACTTCCTAACATCCACATGCATCGAGGTCTGTCGTATCTTTATTACGCTAAATAATATCACACATAATTCCCTAATATTAAACAAAATACCTCAGCATAATTCCCACAGTACATTTTCAATTATGACACACATTCAAGAATTTAAGATTGCATGTTTCGATCGACAGTAGAAGAAGGGTCAGTATCGATCGAACAGAGCATATTTTTAGATGCGCCGATGCCCTACGTAGCCTCTTCATCAATATTTCAGAACTCTTGCCTTATACCATTATGGGTGTATTGTTGCACTAGGTCAGCAACTTCTTTCACAAAAACTTTTTGTTTAGTAAATTAAAAACTTTATGCTATGACTTTTATTCAAAATTTCAATTTCAATACTTAGTTATACAGGTTGCTTAATTTCATCTCAATCGTATTTGCAAAAAATATTTTTAATAAAATTTATTTATCAATTTGGGGAAAATACGCATTTACCGTTTAACCAATTTTAAGTTTTATCTAGTCAAACACTTTTATTTATTTACACTTAACCTAGTCTCATAACTGCTAGTCTTTTGTAAAGTTACCCTTAAAAAAAATTATTGTACTTAATTCAATTTCTAGTCAATTTGTACCTAACTACTAAACACTTCAATTTAGTTAAAAGATAAATTAAAAATATTATTTCTGTTTGGTCTCATTCAAAGTCATTTTCTAGTCAGAATTTATTACAACAAAGTAGATTTAAGAATATGTAGTAATTTTTTATTTGCTAGTCAAGTTAACTAAGTCAACATAATTTATAATTATTTTAAGAACTATTTTATTAAAATGATAATATATTTTTTAGATACCTAGTCAATTAAATTCGTGCTTTCTAGTCACGTGAAATTCCTAGTCAAAGATATTTTCTAGTCTTTTCATGGTCAGTAAATTTTTATTTTATATAATATTGATCTCATTTTTTTATATAAGCTTTTGATCTCATAAAATTATTATAAAAATATCAGAAAAGTAAAAACAAAGTTGAAGTTTGACATATCTAAGGACGTAGTCAAATACACGATCTTTTATATTTTAGGCACATGCCCTCATTTTACACTATTCAATTCATAATACCATTCATCCTAGAATACTATTCCATATTAAAAATTATATTCGTTTTCAAATCCTCAATTAATTTTTAACTTTTATGTATTACCTACGAATTTTTTTTTTTCTGATAAAACTTTAAAACAATTTTCATATTATTTAAAAATATTTTGACAAATTGCATAAAGCGTCACATGTCTATTTAGTATGTGGTTGAATGAAAATCTCATTGCTCTGATTGATTTCGTTTGTTTACATAATCGTATTAATTTATTACAATTTGGAATAAGTATAATAATAAAGTAGACCATCTTGTTTAGGTACATTCAAGATTAGTCTTAGGAATTCTTTATTTACATATTATTACATATTATATAAAATATAATAAAATAAATAAGCATAGTTATAAAAAAGATATATTGAACTTACATAGCTAATATATCATAGCGAGTGGAAGACTAGTCAGTGTGCGGTTTGCAATGCGTTCCAAAGATGTATATAATAAAACGCGATTTAATTTTAAGTTTGATATATTTATTTATTTGTCTTATAAAATTTATTTTTTAGACATATATCAACGAAAATATTTTATTTAAATTTGGATTATAGTAAAAGAAAATGTTATATGTATTATAAATTTTATCATTTATAATTTTAAGTCGAAACAGTATTTTTTGTATGTAACAGATAACACTTCAATGATTGATGTATGAGTGCTATTTATCAACAACAAAAACATTTTATTTAAATATACTTATGTCTATCTATATGCATTTACTTAAAATTATTTATAAGTCAATTTAAAATTTAAAGAAACTTAAATTAATGTACTGTTATTTTTAACTGTTTTTCTTTAATAATAGTTCAATTACCTAATTTTTATAAATAGCACACGATATTCTGAGCAACACATCAATTAATATATTAAAACACATTTACAAATCGTAGCATTTTTTAATGTAAAAATACTTTTAATTTAATTTATGCAAAAATAAAATAAATATCAATGATTATGTTAAAACAGATTTAAAATAAAATCTTAACATTTTTTATGTATTATTATTAATCTTTTTTATCATTTATTATTCTTACTTTTAAAATACTTTAATTTTATTCTTAGGTAAAAGCATCAGAAAGTAAAAAAATAAATGTACCTAAGTATATCTATTTAGGACTACTTGTAGTTTCAGTAATTCATTATTTATTTAATATTTTTGTGAACAATAGTATTTTTTAGAACACCTGTATCGTATTTTGACAACTTTGTATATTAATATTCACCGTGTGTTTAATTGTAGTTTAAAACATTTTAGCATTCAATTATTAAATAGGCATTAAATAATAGATGCATAGTTGCAATGTGTTTGTAAATATTTTGTGCATTAAAAATAAATTATTGAAACATTATAAAAAATTGTTTTAATTTTGGGAAACAAAAGTGCTGTTCCAATGTTTAATGAAAATATACAGTGTTAATTGCTACTACCGGAAACTGATAACATCATTCAGGCAAAGATTATGTAGATGTAGTACGTATTTCCAGTGTATGTCTGTTTATGTTTTGGGCTGGCTTTTGGTTTTTAAAAAAACCTGACCTTGACAATCCTATATCTAATCAAAACACAAATTTTCATTAAAATCCGTTCAGTAGTTTTAGCGTGAAAGAGTATCAAACACCCGTCCATCCATCCTCACAAACTTACAATCGAGTAATGTAGAATAGGATTTATTTAGTCATGTGTAGGTACTACAGAATAATCGCCAGTGTTGTAATTTTTTTTAAGTGGTTATGTGATTTTATACATGCCGCTCTCGGATTGGACAGGGTACTTTTACACATTTTATAATAGTAACACACGGGAATTATTCTTTTTGTCACACACATTTTCCTCTTTATGAAAAAAAAAACAACATTTTACGCGCCATCTGTGAACCGATGTCATAACTAAATAATCCACCACCTATCACCAACTACCAACCCTTATTTAAGGGTTCCGGAAGTTTTTGATTTCTTGCAACAGATCCAATAGATAGCTCTTACAACAATTGGAAAAACCTTAAAAATATTAAACACGTAAATGAGATCTCGATGCAGAAAATATAATTTAATATAAACTTCAACTCGTAATAAAAACATGATTCACTAAATGCTTTAGACAACGCTATTATCATAAAAACGCAACATCTCACTATCCAGGCTTCAGTTACTTCAGATCCCCGTCCGATGAGCCATGAAACGCGTTGTTCTCATCACTCTCATTATTTCCATTACAAAAATACAATGTCACGTTATAAATCGCATGAAAACAGAAGTGACCACACAGTTTTTCCTCGAAAATGAAACACGGGATAATTTACCTAAAAATGATGAAAATAAGAAGCATAATGCGACGAAAGAGAGAGTTGAAGAGACTTATGTTTATTTAGACGATGTGTTGTTTTCGTTGGGAAACCAGAATTGGACCGCGGAGGAAAAGCCTTGTTTGGATCACATTCACCGAATGCTAGATGGCTTGCAGAACTTCACATTATGGTCGGTTTGGGGTAAGTTTTTGTCTCCTATATTGTTCGTGAACAAATTGATTCTGAATACAAATTATCTACTACTTTTACTGTCCCAGGAACAAAAATAGTCACAGCTAATATTCAACTACTTAAATACTAATAAAATATTTAAATAATTTTGATGTAATGTGGGCCGCATGTGGGCCGCAAAATACAGAATTAATTGTTTCATTTAGGATCTTAGGTTCTGATGAGCCCTGATTTTTTTTTTGTAAATTTAGTACTTAGTGTTTTTCTGTAACAATAAGAAAAAATTAGTAAGGCAAGGTGGCGAGTCCGGGATTTGCCTTATTTATTATCGACTAATTTAAATTTACGACCAATAGATTGGGATGCTCAGTCATCAGAACCACAGGGTCTTCTGTTCGCGAATCGCTACCAATTGGGCAACTTCGACCAATGTATGAACGCGCCGTGGGCATCCATTCATACGGAATTGGCCACTAAATACTGTCTAGCAGATATTGTGCTGGAACGAACTGATAAGTCTGTCAGGAAAAGGGTTGATAATCCTTTCAATCCCTATCAGTCTGCTCTGGATTTTATTGAGGTAAGATTACGAAATATTTAAGTAAGCACACAAGTCAAAAAAATATATTAGTGTTTAATTAAGACCATGTCCAATTTAAGGGTGTTATTCAGTACCGAGATTTGGGTCGATTTATAAAATACTAGCTGCTGCCCGCGGCTTCGCTCGCGTGGTACCCAGATAAAAAGTAGCCTATGTTACTTTCCAGCCCTCCAACTATCTCCACACAAAAAATCAGGTCAATCCGTCACTCTGTTTTGACGTGAAATCAGGACAAATAAACAAACAAATAAACACACTTTCACATTTATAATATGGGTACGGATGTTTTTATATTTATAATTTTAATATGGGTACACATTGTAGAGATCGTTGCGACCAGTTTTAATAAAGGAGTTTTTTTTATAATGACTTATTTATTTTTATGGATTCAAAGTACATCCATAAATAGAGGTGTGAATTTGTTAAATGAGAAATATAATATAACTAAACTAAACTAACATAGAGCCGACTGTCTCTCCAAATCATGACAGATTTTATTTAAAACTTATTAAAATAATCATTCTGATGATATCCGAGGTAGTCAGAGGAACGTCCTAATGTAGTAATAGTAGGTATACTTACCATACATGATAATTATCATTGAAAGCCAAACGCCGTACATAATAGAGGTAATCAATAAATAAGTTACGCCCATAACAGATTAATAGTAAGTCTGTGTGACGTTCTTGTTCTACTAATCAGATTTAAATAATTTGTTTGACCCCAAATCAGCAATTAAACAACTGCGAAGAAGATTGCATTGACTCAGGACAACACAATGCATTACAACAGAGGATAATCAAACGAAGTAGACTGACACGCAATGGTATCGTAATTATTAGCGCTGGTGATGAAATATCAAAGGAAATAATCTTATTTACAACTTTAAAGAAAAACGAATAAGTACTCAATTCATTTAGGAATTCTAAATGCAGAAAAATGTAACGCAAAACTGCTTTTGCGACCTTTGATTTATAATCTTGCTTATTTCGTTCATTGAATGAACCAAAAATCATCTAGAATTTTTTGGTTTTTCTGTGTAAAGTCTAATCAGTAAAAAGTCTATGCAGGTATGAGTTGATATCTATAAGTTCTACTAAACATTTTTGTACAAAAACTATGTAAGTATGTCGCATTCATAAATCAAAGAATCCATGAAAATTTGTGAGTTGTTTCTACAAACGTAACATAAATGGTACTAAGCAATACATTTTAAAGTGGTATGGATGTGTAACACCTGAGAATTTTCTAGTAAAAAAACATTGATAAACGTATTGATATGTTTTATTAATGTTTCGATTGAGAGTAAAATAATTATACTTTGTGGTCAATTATATTAGACATGACTAACATTTATGAATCACAATATTAATGTTTGATGTAAGTACCTACATTTATTTAAAAAAATGTAAATTACCACAATCATGTTTTAAAGACGACTAGAATGGCGTTTGAGGGAGGAGGCTTATACCCAGCAGTGGGCTATCATTTGAGCTGCCAATGATGATGATGATGATGATGTTTTAAAGGTGAAGGAAAACTTTTTGGGGAAACTAGTGAGTTTACTATGTTTTCATTCGCTAACAATATCTTTGGACTTGTCTCTGACTACTCTCCTAGACCTCATCATAGAATTAATAATAATAATTTCTATCATGTGTATGTGTAGATGATAAAATATAGCTCTACCGTGTAGATGATAAAATCGTGATCCTGTTATATTTTCCATTCACATTACAAGTTTACAAATAATTATGTATTTGGGCATGCCTCTTATTATACCCCAGACAGCTTGAAAGGATCTTGAAGATCTCTGCCAGGCCTAGATTCTAAAATCGTCCTTCTTTTTTATTTTAATTTTACATACACACTTTGATTATAAGGTATATGTATAATCAAAGCATAATAATAAAGACATATGGAGAGAAAAGTTGAATGTTCATACTGATTGGTCCACAGTCAATAGTTCAAAATAGTGATGACTGGGGGAGGCTTTTGCCCTGCAGTGAGTCACTTCAAGGATTTAATAATAATTATAATCTTCTTTCGTATGAGCAAGTGGCCAACTCTGGTGACAGAGTTTTCAGGCCGCCTAAAGGCCTCCGTCATGTCTTAACGACTTAAAAGCCGGGACCGACAGTTAACGTGCCCTCCGAAGCACGGAAGCGCTCAGCTCGTAATACCACTTGCGGTCACCCATCCTAAAAGTGACCGCGCACAACGCTGCTTAACTTCAACGATCAATCAAGAACGTCCAAGCTAGTTACGCCACGAGCACATAATTATAAAAATACACAATAATAAATATTTGACTAACATTTTGTAGTACCGTCCACCACACGCTCATCCACTGAACGAGTTAACCTGGGGTGCGTGTGTACCAGCTGTGTGCCAATCGGGGACAGTGGAGAGGTTGCTTAGGATCATGCTGGCTCGCAGCCATCTTGGAACTGCCGGCATCAGGGCCAATATATCCATTACCGAGCCGTGCCAGATGAGGGAGGATCGCAAGGAGTATGATGGACTGTTTTATGCTTTTGTGTAAGTGAAAATATGCCTAAGCCAAAAAGAAATAAGTACCATTCTCTTTTATTCAGCCCAGGGTTATATTGTGTGTATATTGATATGAAAGTGGTTGGATTTATAAGTAGAGGTTGACAAAAGAAAGGATGGATGGGTTATGTGAAAGTTGACATGAGTAAGAAAGGGGTGAATGCTGAGATGACGGCTGATAGAGGGAAATGGAAAAATAATACATGTTGTGCCGACCCCACAAAAGTGGGAAAAGGGCAGGAAGATGATGATGGTTATTTTGTGTGGAGGGAATAGTAGCTATTTATTTAGCAGGATGCCTGTTGGACTAAAATGCAAAACTGTGAAGTAGATATTCATAATAAATTGTTTTTCAGGGCTACTGTTGGAGTATTAGTTGGCATATCTATAATTTGTACACTTTTGAATGCCAACAGAAAGAGTGATTCACAAAATTCTACAGGTAAGTTAGTGAATGCAAAATAATCCATTCTAGCTAGATTTATTTTGGAAGCTAGTTTTAAATAAAGTTTGCTTATATCTATATAACAAGAATAATAATAACTACAGTCCAAAATTTAAAAATCCCATACAAAAGAGTTCAACGCGCTCTTGTAACTCGTTTACTCCACAATTTTATTTCAGCCTCAGGTTTTGTAAGAGCCTTCTGTCTAAAGGAAAATGCCTCAGATCTCCTAAAAATGAGGAAAGAAGGCTTGGAAGTTTTCTACGGGATAAAATATCTGACAATGTGCCTCATAGTTCTGGATCATCAGATTGGAATACATAATTCTGGACCAATCAGTGACGGATTTAGTTCAGATCAGGTACTTTATTTAGATCATGAAAAACTTGGCCCTTGACTTGGCGTTGTCAAAAAGCCCCAGGGCCAGTACCTAAAGTTATACCTCAGATTTAAATTAAATTTAGTTTTATTAAGATCAGTTTCATTTATTGCTAAATTCAGTGGCAACATGTTATTTTCACGCTTAAAAATCGTAACAACTATAGTAGCTCATCTAATGTCGGTGAATGCTCTCAACTAAGCTACCACCAACATAAGATGAACCACACTTATTGCCTTGTGTAAACTCATTAAATAATTCATTTACTATTTTACAGGTTCCAAAGTCACCACTCGGAATGCTTATTTTACACGATGACTTGTTCGTTGACACTTTTTTCCTCTTATCTGGATTTCTGGCAATCACGTACTTGGTCGGTGTCAAGAAGCTGCCTAATCCACTATTAATTATTTTAAAAAGATACTTACGGTGAGTTTATTCGTCTACTATTGTATGTAGAAATGATCGTAAAATCATTAAAATAAAAAAAAATCCACTCGCTAAGAAAGACAATTTTCAAAATTTACAATTTATTAAATTGACACAGAGTTATATAGGTACTATCAGATATGGTATTTTTTCACATAAATAAACTTATTTACTCTTAATATACAGATGGATATACGTCGTTTTCAGTAACCACAAGTATTTGAAAAACTTTTTCAGATTAGTAGTAGCTCTGGCGATAGTAGTCTTCTACGCATGCGCAGTGTTCCCTTACACGGGATCTGGTCCACTGTGGAACCGAATCAACGCGGTGGAAACTGATGCTTGTCTCAAGAACTGGTGGCTGAATTTACTTATGGTCAGCAATTACATTGATACGGAGAATATTGTAAGTTGTTAATATTACTAGTAGGAAGCGCTCGTGGCGTAGCTTGCTTAGACGTTCTTCATAGATCGTTGAAGTTAATCGACGTTCTGAGCTGTCACAATTTGGATGGGTGACCGCAAGTGGCATTAACAGCTGAGCGCTTCTGTGCTTCGGAGGGCATGTTAAATTATCGGTCCCGGCTTTTAAGCTGTTAAACCATGACGGAGGCCTTCAGGCGGCCTAAAAACTTCGTCACCAGAGTTAGCCACTAGCTCATACGAACATCATACTAGTGATAATTTTGTGGACACGATTCCTCTTTCATTTTATCATAATCTCTGGTGAAATAGTAGGCACTTACAATAACACCTCCGCTTAGTCATCATCATTTTTTTTCTTGTGGAATCCAATAAATAATGCAATGACTGGGTACATGTAATTATTGTCCGTGAATCATGGGCTACTATACTTACTCATTAATGTAAATCTATGGCTGTACTACTTAGCAATTCTGCTTGAATAAATTATATTAGACAGCAAAAAAAATACGAAATAGACCAACAGTCTGTGTGATTTACAAAAAAAATGTGGCTTCTCAGTTGCCCGTACGTAGGTATAAATAACTAGCTACGACTCGGGTTCCACCAACTTTAAGATTTACATGGAAACTTAGTCTCCATGACAGTTTTCATTGCTTCAGTCGGCCTAAAAACTTTGTCACCAGATTACCATGTTGTTTCTGGGAATATGGCCGGCTAAGCGGAGAGGAGGGTTTAGGTGCTGAGAAAGCCTACTCCATCTCAACAATGTCCCAGGCACTACAGTGTCCAGTTAAATGTAAAGATTTCTCCTGTGCTCTGTTTATACGAGTATAATCTAGTAAAAGATGTAAAAGGCCTAAGTTTTATTGGTTACAATTGTATTTCAAAACCTAAGTTCAGTGTTTTTCCCCAGTGCATAGTAGTGTCGTGGTACATACCCTGCGACTTCCACTTCTTCGTAGTGATCGTGCTGCTGGTCTGGCTGTTCAAGCTGTCGACTGGACTGGGCATAATCTGCGGCGGGTTACTCACTGCGGCTTCTATTGTCGTGCCGGGCATGGTCACATACATAAATGAGCTGAATGCTGTGCAGCTGTTTACTTTTGAGTAAGATTGAATGATTTTTTAATAATCCATTATGTTAATCGAGAACTTGGGGCCAATTGGATTAAAACGGGATAGCCGGCAAACTCTAGTGTCGGTAAATCATTGGATTTTTGTCCAAATTATGTAAAATCGGCGCAATAATGGTCTTTTTTACCCGGCTGACTGTCAAGTCAAATGGTTATGTAGTTTACATTGTTCGATCCCCGCCGCGGACTAATATATTTTTAAGATCTGAAAATATAGCCGTTTTTTCATGGACCTACTATTTTCCCCTATTAGTAGGACCACGAGGGAGACCTATTTCTGTCTTTCCTATTATATACTATAAATAGAAACAACCAATAATTTATACACCCTGTATATTAAAAAAAAAAGGGGCCAGTCATTCCAAGTAGTTACATTATTTAAAAATGTAACTTTAACGTAACTAATGAGACTTTTTTGTTCCACCTAGTTACATCGTAGATAGGTACCATCGTAGGTTCAAAAGATATATTAGTTAGCTCTCGTGAGTCATGTACTCCTAGTACTTTCATGCTCATGGCAACCAACGTCTTAATGAAAACACAGTTTTTAACGAACGATAATATAATAACCGTCTTACATTGTTTGTTCGATGATGCTCAATTATCCTCTTTTAGAAAACGTCAACTTGAAAAATTTAATTCAAGTACTCAACCAAAACGGAGAAAAGTTGACAGAGAGAAGGATAACTTTATATTAAAATCGCGTTTGCAATAATTGTCAGGAGATATACTTAACAGTAAATCATTTTCTCGACAAAATCTTGGCTTTTTTAAGTTCTTAATAATAATTGGTATATCTCCTGATCATAGGTTCAACGCAACGCAACGCGACGTTGGTTGCCATAAGCATGAAAGTACTAGGAGTACATGACTCACGAGAGCTAACTAATATATCTTTTGAACCTACGATGGTACCTATCTACGATGTAACTAGGTGGAACAAAAAAGTCTCATTAGTTACGTTAAAGTTACATTTTTAAATAATGTAACTACTTGGAATGACTGGCCACCTTTTTTTTTAATATACAGGGTGTATAAATTATTGGTTGTTTCTATTTATAGTATATAATAGGAAAGACAGAAATAGGTCTCCCTCGTGGTCCTACTAATAGGAGAAAATAGTAGGTCCATGAAAAAACGGCTGAAAATATTTGTTTCGTGTCTGTGTGCTTTCTATGTATAATATTTGTATGTACAAAAAAAGTATGTAATATAAGTAGTACCTTTATCTCTATCAGTCATGTGGTTCCCTTATCACAAGCTTTGCTTACTTTGGGGCTTTGATTATATACCTGTCTATTAAACAAATCTTTGGGGCTACATGATACTGTGTGAAATGTCCAGTTTATATATTTATTTATTGATTTATTATAACAATCGCTCTACTGCACTCGCTCTTATTGGAAAAAATATATTCTTATTACATTTTGATGGTATTGTGTTTAAGCTTATATTTTTTGATCATCATCGTCATAATAGAACATATTGTTAAATGATTAATATTAATACATGAAAAACAATAGGTAGGTATGTTATGAGGTAATAATATAATATAAAACAAAAAACATAAAAAAACAATAAACATACTAATAAACATAAAATAATAAATGACATTATTAAACGTCATCTCTATAAAAAAGCGTACTATAAAATATCAGATTAGGTACTTGAATGACAAAAACACCTGGGACTGAACATGCTCCAACCCCGTTTATTTATTTTAAAATCGTAAAATATTGTATCAAAACTATATCAAACAATTGAGGTGTCAAAGTGATCAACCTACAAGATCTTATTGAATAAATAATCTTTGACTTTTGACTTGACTTTTGACAGAATCTCTTCCTGTGAAGGCTACATAATCAAGAATACATAATCGATATTAATTTTAGTACCTACAAGAAATAATGAGTCAAGCGAACGAACCCTCGTTTAACTTATTATCTGTGCACTTACAAAACCATTAAGGTGGGATTCCACCAGTGTGCTGAACTGTGCGGCACTGTAATGCACAGTGTACGACACAGATGTTCACGCTGGTCGACTCACTCGGGCAAACAATAACAAATTGTTCGCGAACATTTTGGAAATGTTCGCGCACATTTGTACATTATTGTGCGCGCACACATGCGTGCAGTGGACTCGCGTCACCGCGTACACGCTTGTTGTTCGCGAACTCAGTTTTGCTTCCGCTACCGGAGCGAAAACATTTATTTGTACGCGCACATTATTTTTTTTTTTCTTTATTTTGGCTTCACCCGGCTTGTGCATTCAGCCATTGTAAAGTAAATAATATATTTCAAGTTTATAGATACACAGATAGGTACATAATTACAGTATATAAATACAATATCCCACCCCTCTCCTCGTGCCTTAGTAAAGATGTGGGGCTTTACTGAAACATCAACACGGGCTTTTTGGAAGAACTCGAAATGCAATGCCATCCAGTTTTGCTTCATTTGCCCACACTTATGCATACCGTAGACCCCTGTAACTTTGCCTAGTATAGGTAACTTTGCCTAAATTATAAAAAGTAGGTACCTACGATATTTTTTTTCCTATCACGACAACACTTATTTTTGTTCCTTGGTAGAAACCCAAATCATAATCTGCCAATAATGCACTATTCATCTTTAAAATAACGGCAGACATTTCATAGCAGTTGTGTTTCAAGATAGAGTTCACTTTTGTTTGAACTAGTTTATGTCATAAGCAAGTTTGATATAGGTACACATTTTTTGTCTGTAGAAACCTTCATAGCTTCCCGCTTCTTTGGTAAAAAAAAAAATAATCAAAAATTTGTGAAGCAAGCGGATGCCGGATGTGCACGAACGGTATATAACTTCCTTGGCACGAACCTTGAAGGAATGTCATTCTTTTTTTTTTGAATTTTGAAATCGTTATCTGACACTCCGCTAGGAGTAATAGTATTCTGTGATCTGACAGGTCCGCGTTAAATATGGATTGGACGAATGAAAAAATAATAAAATTTATTCAAGCAATTGAAGCGTATCCTATGTTATGGGATTCGAGTCACATTGACTATAAAAATAGAAATAAAAAACACGACGTCACGCAAGAGTTGGCTCAAAGTTTCAATTGTGACTCGACTGAGGTTATGAGAAAATGGAAGATTATTTTGGCTCAATATCGAAGAGAAAAAAAGAAAATCGCGGATTCAAAATCTTCAGGTTCTGGTATTTCAGACTTATATAAACCAAAATGGTTTGGTTATGCATATTTGAATTTCTTTCATGGAAGGGACGAACCGAACGCCAGTGTGAACTCACAGGACGAAATAAATGAACAGGTAAGTACGTTTAATTTTTTTATTTTCAAACCTCTTCTTTAATTTTTTAGGTATGGTTTTTACGCTAGTGTTTCTTGCCAAGGCACCATTCCGATGTCAGTTTGGAAATAATGTGCAAATTCTTCTCGTATGTCTTTCGCATCGCCACATGGTCTTCTTCCGACATGTCTTAAAGGTAGTAAGTTTGCCATAGGTGCATCGCGCCGCCAATTTCCATCGATAGTGCTATGGGTAATTTGGTTCTCAGTATCAAAACTGCCAAGAGAAGTATAAAGTTGTGAAGACGACTTTTGTGTCATCAAAAAATTATGCAAGTAACAACATGTCAGTGTTATTAATTGTGCCTTTTCTGGAGCTAACAGAATAGGTTTTCTGAGTACGCGAAATACAGCGGACAAAATCCCAAATACATTTTCCACAACACGTCTCGCTCTGCTCAACCTATAATTAAATATTCTTTCTTTTGATCTTTTGTCATGTTGACCGGGATATGGTTTCATTAAATTTACATCTAATGCAAAAGCATCATCTGCCACAATGATATGTGGAATTGGTTTGTTCCTTCCGGGTAGCGCATGAGGTTGAGGCAAATTTAACTTTCCTTGCTGAAGATTAGCATAGAAACCAGTATTTTTGAAGACACCACCATCCGATATTCTTCCTTTACAACCGACATCTACGTACGTAAATTTATAATTTGCATCAACCAGTGCTAAAAGTACAATGCTGAAATCAGCTTTGTAATTGAAAAAGTCACTTCCAGTATTATTTGGAGCTTGAATAACAACATGTTTGCCATCCATAGCCCCAATGCAATGAGGGAAATTCCATATATGGTCAAATTGACGCTCTATCATCATCCATTCTTCTGAAGTGTTAGGCATCTGAAAAAAGAAATATTTTTATGATTTCAGCTAATACAAGATATCCAGGTACACACAGTAAATGAAGATCCAGAATCTCCTCAGGAAAGGCCAGTCGAAAAGTTTAAGGTTCCGAAGAACTCACAGAAACGTCGTGCCGTCGATGAAGACCCGAGAATTGGCCATGCTTTGTCCATTATGGATAACGTAAACAAGCATATGGAAGCAAAAAAACATGATGATGACGACATTTTTGCTGCAGCCGTCGCAGCGAAATTAAGGAGAATCAAAGATGAGCGGACGAAGATTTTGGTGCAAAGAGATATAGATAATTTATTGTATGACGCAATTATTGGTACTGGAAAATATACTATAACTCCAATGCCTTCACCATATTCAGATTTGTCGAATTCTCAGAGCCAAGGACCGACTTCAAGTTTTCATGTCCGCGATAGTGATTATTCAGAACTTTTACGCCAGAATGACAGCGAAATATTAACTTGGCGTGATAATATAATATAATAAAAGTAACTAAAATTAAATGTGTTTTTATTTTCTTACCTTAATATTGTCTTTCAACACGCTCGTCAACGCCTTACAGGTCTCAGGTACAATCCGAGCAATAAGTTCTTTTGAAACTTTAAATAAATACATTAAACTTGCAAATGAATCTCCTGTAGCAAGATATCTTAAGGTAATTGCAAGCCTTATTGAAACAGGAACACATTTTCTGTAGTTAGTATCTTGCTTAGCAATAAGAGGATTAACTGCATTAACCAGCAACTCAAAATCTTCGCACGATATTCGAGTGAAATTTTTAAATCCACTCAATGGATCTATTTTTATTTCTTCTACAAATCTATTCGTTTCTTCATTTCGTCGCTGTAGGAAAGGCCTCACCCAACAACGCGGTTTCTTTCTTCGTTTCTTTTTAAGCAGACTGCATACTAAAACACAAGCTGCAGCACAAAGCACTACGTTTTCCTGCCCGTCCATATTAACAACTGAAGACAGAAAACTCTTGTCAGTGAACAGAACATGTTCGTGCACAAGTGTGCCACACTGTGCGTTTACAAAAGTTACGCACAGTCTTGCCGGTGGAGCCAGAAGCTAAACGCGATACAAGCTTAGTGCGTGCACTGCTGGAGTTTTGCACAAAATGTTTGTAAACAAATGTGCTGCACACTATTTTGGTGGAATCCCACCTTTACATACGTAATAATATACTGTTTACTTGACGTTAGGTGCATTTTTAATGGAAAGATCTTAAGGATTTTTCCATATATTGTAAAATCGCGTGACCACCACCAGTTAATTCCGTTGTGTTGTCTCCCCTTTATCTCGATTTAATTCTGATTTATCTTTCCATTGTAAATCTTCGTAATAATTTAAATAAATACTGTCTATATAAGTAAATAAACTATTATATGAATATACTATTATTCATACAGACTTACTTTTTATTTTAATTGAATATGAAATAACACAAGATGCAGAGGGCTTTATTACATTTTGTACTCTTTAGATTAGTTTAGATAATCAACAGTCTTATAGTCAATGTCTTACAGCGTTTTTATGAGACAGAAACAGTTATAAATCTCCAGAATACAAAATTCGGGTCTTACTTATGAAAGACTAACTGACGCCCGCTGCTTCGCCCGCGTGGACTACTATTTTCTTTATGCCACGGGAACCATGCATTTTTTCGGGATAAAAAGTAGCTTATGTCCTATTCCCGGTCATCATCTATCTATGTTTCAAATTTTAGCCAAATCGGTTCAGTAGTTATGGAGATACGTGGTAACAAACATTCACACACGGACTTGCGCCTTTATAATATTAGTAGGATAGGATAGTAGGATAGGATGTTTAAAGTTGAACACTGGTTAAACAACGTCCTGTCTTTATTTGTGGATAGAGACAGGACATTGTTTTACCATGGTTCAACTTTAAACATCTTTCATAAGTAAGGGGGTTCATGTCGACAGCGCGCTACTTTGTAGAGTAACGATTAAAACCAATTAATGATTTATTGCTCAACCCATTGTCATGAACGTAAGTACTAGTTATTAACTGAATCTTTACAAATTCAAGGCTTATTACTTTTAAATAAGCTTAGAATAATATACTGATTGAATTTTCACACTTGAACCGATGTGATGACGAATATTCCAATCAGAGCGTCGCCAAATTTATTTTCAGGCAAAGAGCGGAGTTCTATAATTATTTGTTGAAAACCTTCACCGCACTTAGGTAATCAAGTTTAGCTCCTTATTTAGCGTGGTGCAAGACGATGAAGTGACATACATTTTGATTTAAATTACGTTTATATGATTTAGTTTTGGTGCAAGACTCCCTAAGTCACTACCAGCCACTTTTGGCTGGTAGTGACTTACTATCAGCCAAAATCAAACAACGCAAAAAAGGGCCACATCTGTTTTTGTGGCATTTGGATGGCCTAAAGGCATTGTGTACTTGTATTAATACGATTTTTGTTTTAGATTTGTATCAAACCCCCGTGGTAGCAGGGAGTTTCACGGCAACTATATCAAAAGCCACACTCGCTTTGCTGCTTATCTCGTCGGAGTCTTCAGCGGATACTTTTTCATCACTTACAAGGACAAAATTGGCGCAAAAAGGATTTCCAAAGTAAGAAACGAGTTGAAAGACAATTTTTAAAGTAATTAATGACGTTAGAACCGTTTTAACCCAGTGAAATCTCAAATTTTGATTTCAAAGTTGTAAGTTTTGAATCCATCAATGAATTTCGTTTTGAAAAATGATTTTATTTGTAATTAGTTTTTATTTATATCTTCTAAAGATTCGTTACTCACAAACAAAACCATCCTAGAAAGCTAAGTAGGTGTAAGTAAGCCATTTTACTTGCGACTTAGTTACATCGCAAGTAGGTAAGTACCTTTTTTAGTAAGGATTTCCAAGGAAAAACAGTCATCATTCTCTATCTGCTCATTTTAACATTAGTAGTAATGTTAAAATGAGCAGATAGAGAATGAGATGAGATAGAAATCTAAAAGTAGTCTTAGATTTTCTTTTCCATTTTTACCACCACTCGTAAGTACTATTTCTTCTACTCTTATAATTTCAGACTTGGTCAATATTCGGAGCAACATCAGCTCTCCTCCTCATGCTGGTAGTGATGGTGTCCGGCAACATCTTCCTCTGGTGGGACTACCACCCGATGGAGGGTGCTGTGTATGCATCTCTGAACCGCCCCGCGTGGGCGTGTGGTGTAGCTTTGCTGGTAATGTGCTGCGCTTTTGGACAAGTGCGTAAGTATTCTATCTGCGGGCTTTAAAAGGTCGCTATAGCAGAATAATAATAGGAATTGAACTATATGCTGTCTCTTTTTACTGACTGAGAGTGAAAAGAGACGGCATATAGTTCAATTCCTGATTCTGCTATAGCAACCTTTTTAAGCCCGCTGACTTGCGAAGATACATAGAAATTTTGTCGTCATCATTGGACACAGGCTTTGTGACTTAAAAGAATGTTTTATCGTTTAAAAAAGCTTTCGTAGTTATTAATAGTCACGTTACAGTTAATACCTAGTTAGTTATAGTTTTGACGTATTCTAAACTTCTAAACATTGATTCTGGGATAAGGTGAGCTGATTTAGTGCAGCTCTTACTTTTGAATAAAAAAACAGCAATTCGTATAGGATTAATTTTTCTTTAAGTTTTTTTCCTTTAATTTGAATTGAAACTTTTAGATTATTTTTAACCATGGCAGTTCATTTAAAGTATCGCCTTGATTTGACCATTTTCCTCTAAGAAAAAGTGATGATATCTTTGATTTTCCTCAATCCTGCGTGACAGCTATTGAAAAATCAACATCATCCGTCATCATCAACCATTAATCGTAGTAGAAAAGACAGGTACCTAGTTCCTATCTGATCATATGATCCGTTTGTGGTTGCATCCGATCACACAAAAAGATGCCAACGGATCATTGATCTGTTGCAACAATACATGACATTTTTTTGTCTTCCAGCGCTAGTAAAAGGCATGTTGACATGGTACCCATGGGTGCCACTCAGCCGGCTGACATACGGCCTGTACCTGACACACACCATCATCATCCAGAGGAACGTGTACGTCACCAGGAATCCACATCACAACGACTATTTCAATATTGTAAGAAAATTAAATAAATAATGCTGCACATTTCACACAGCATCATGTAGCTTATACATAGAAAACACCCAGACCCGAGACAAATATTTGTAGATCATACAAACATTTGTCCCGCGGCAAGGATTCTTCTTCGCTTCATTCACTGCACCACAAAGATCGTCGAGAATTCGAGAATTATTTTATCATCAGCTAGATCTCACCCGATTCTGGATACATACAAGATTTCTTCATCTCATGCCATTTTCCAAGCCAATCATGAGCTTATCAAGATTTTGGACCCCACCAATATGGATTCCGTGGTTGAGTTGGTTAAGGCACTCCGGCTTGAGGAGGATCGCCTGTATCAATGCTTGTTCGAATCCCGTCGGAATCGGAAATTTTGATAAGACTTTTAATTCTCAATGAAATAATACCTATGTGTAAATAGCCTCTATAAAAATTAAAAAAAAAACATTTGCCAAGATTATAAAAGGGCGTTTTCTATTTTACGCGGAAGTGGGTGCGGATGCGAATTCTGTCCGATGTTGACGAAAAACAAATCGTAGGATCAATGCAATAAATATTTTATTTATTCCCGCCACATAGCACGTAACTACATAAGTTGTGGAGACATTTTCAGAGTTTTTTTTTATGATTTCAGCTCAACGAAGCAGCGGGAGTTATATTCTGGAGTTGCATAGCCTCTCTGCTTATATGGCTGTTTGCTGAAGCTCCCGCTAATAAACTTCTCACGCTGTGTCTTAGATCAAGGTGAGATATTTGTTAGAGTAATTTACTCTTAGGTGACTTACCCCCTTCGGTCCAATCGATTTATATTTATATTCTATCTAAGTATATATCTTTGTATTTAACTCAAATTACTTTTTTTTTTTAATATAAATTAGGATCAGTAAAGGAAATTTTACGTAAAGTAAGGTTTGAATTCAACTCGAATGACAAATGATAAATACTTTGAATTTTAGCATTCACGGCAATATATTTTATTCTTAGGAATTTCTGTTTTTACGAACACAGAAATAAAGTTAAATAGAATAGAAATGACTAGAAAAAATTGAATGAATAATGCCTTATAATGCAATTCTACACATAAATAAATGTGTGTAATTTCGTAGCTTTTCGTAGCAAAATCGTAGCACTTCAGTTACGAAGTTATGACCCAGATTTTCCGTTCTTTCACGATTTGGTTTGTTTCTTTGCATGATGATCAAAACCATGTTATGTAGGTTTTAGGTCTAAGGCATTGTTTCACAATCTCCTAGTACCTAAGGTGTCAGTTAAAGTGAGTAAAGTGACTCCAGCAGACTTCTGTAGCTGTTTTTGGGTATTTTATGCAAAGTGGAAATGAGTATAGTTTTTCTATTTCACGAAGTCCGTTTAGTCTGTAATTGTGTGTGTGTTCAATGCACGTTGTTTCTGTGTGCGTAAGCTCGGGAGCGCTCAGAATCGGCCCACGCACACAGAAACAACGTGCATGTGCATCTACACACAATTAAGACCACAAAAGAGAAGAACACGAACTTTTTTTCTGTTTTGTGATTAAGACCCAACGGACTTCGTGAAATAGAACAACTATTTCACGAAAAAAGCCTTAGGGACGATTGGGTAAAAGTATGTGCAATTAAGCATCATGACTTTTTTTTTTCAGGATAAGAAAATTTAAAACAGACCAAGAGGTAGTTGATAACAATGATGTCCCAAGAGCTACGACCAGTAAGAGTTCAGATGATGGTGGAAATTTGCAAGCAAACTTACCAACGACTATCAGTTTTTCATCCAAAATGTAAATTAATATTTTGATGACACCGATGTCTATTACATTAATTAATGATTTGTATGCATCAAGCCCTTAAAAAACAAATAAGCCGTGGGTTATGTATGATAATAATTATTTTGATAGCTAAGGAATTGTTAGTTTGTAAGAAAAATAAAAATAAATAGGTACTTACTTGTTAGTATTTTCGTATTTTTCTAAATAGTAAGTACCTAAGTACTTTCCTACTTTATAATATAAGTAGATAGGTATATTTAGTGAATTGATAAAAGATATGATCGTATTAAAAATGTCATAGTTTCACGGGTAAATAAACTTTAATATTTTTAATATAGGTACTTACTTTATTAAGTTCTACTACAATTTCTATTAAGTATCTAGTAATTACCTACCCCTACCTACTTAGTTTATTCAAGTTAATCATTGAGCATAGTTGTTGAGGTTTTTAGAGGTAGATTCGCTTTATTATTAAGTATTTTTATTTCTTTGTAATTTTATTAATAATGTAAGTACTTAGTTCTAAGAATAAAATAAAACATTGCTATTTGTTCTAAAAGCGACATCTACTGTAATACATTTGTACTATGTCGCTAAGTCGACGAACAAAACATTTTTCAACGTTTGATGGCAACCCACTGATTCCTCTGATAGTTAGTACCTTACCCTGTAAAAGCATAGATGGCGTTAGTAGTTAAAAATGTTAACATTTTTTTCGTGGAGTTATGTCGCAAACCATTCAACCATAACAACCACAGAATTGAGAATAAGAGAGCGTTTCTCTGTTCTGTGATAACAACCACCCAAGGTGTTTTGCTCAACCAAAAGTCACATGAATCCTGGACACCAAAACTACAAAAGAATGCACCTGAAACAGGCAGTTGCAAATATTTGAACAATATTAAAACTGGGACTAACAGTTCAGATATTGGAAATATATCAGGACGTTGTCCAAACCCCGTTCACGTAGAGTCGCGAAAAGACCCTATTCCCTTTCTGCAAACTCCCAATGATAATGTCTATGAGAGCATTACCTACCTATACATTCTCCACCACCACAAGTCCATTGACACACAAATGTCTTGAAAGAAACTAGGGCATAAAAGCCTCATAATTTATGATCTCTGAATACTTTATTAGGTATAGGTGGTAACTAGTCCACTAACTATGCATGTATAGAAGTATTTGCATTGCCGCTGCAGGTAAATCAACAATGAGATTACATCACTGCATGCAGGCGAGCATTATTATTAGATTTCATTACCTTGGGAGCTGGAGTCTTTAATTGTTCAGTCACATTGCCGGGCACGTTTGTATTGAGGAAGCCTACCCCATACTTTGTAACATTGACCCTGCCCTGTTGCCATTTAATTTTGTTCCCTGGTAGGATTTTAAGTTGTCATTTTTTCGTGTTCTTTAAAAATTAAATTTTTACCTAATTTACATATTTATGTAAGTATAGAATATAATACACTCTCAGTAATTAATAGACCTAATTCTACATTAGTCTTTTAAGATTCTTGTAGAAAATAATCACCAGTAATAATCCTATAAGATTTAATTTAAATGGAATAAATCTTAGGCGTCTTAGTGGACCCAGCATCTATTAAAAAAACATTCTCAAGAAACCTAAAATGAGTTGAGCTAGAACTAAATAACACTATCGGATAGAGTAAAAAACTCATAAAAGATAACGAAATAAATGATTTGGAGTCCGTAATCGATAAGCGTGTTATGTGCTAGCCTTGCTTGTAACTACCAAAATTAAAAACAAGTTCTGTTGCAAAAAACTTACCTTACCTATTACTCCTTACCCATACTCATAAAATAACCCATGTGAATCAGAGTAGGTACGTATTTGAATTCTTGTTTCATGTTTATTCATAAGTATGTAGGTACCTACCTATTCAAAGTAAAATGTGCTGTTTTGCCTCTACTTGATTCTAGGTAAGTACCTATTGCTTTCTATATTAATATATAGCCGACTTTCTGGTAGGAATAGGTTGGCCTACCTACTGAAATATTTATGTTTAATTAGGGTGACCAGACTTTTTTGTACAAAATCAAAAAGTACCGGTGCACTAATGAATAAAATCCTTTTTTTAATTTCAATAGGATTCGTACGCTTAAATCAGCTGGAGGCTTGAAAGCAGACAAATCCAAAGGTTTATTAAAAACTTGATTTACGTTTAAGAATTTTGAGCAGATGTGGGTAAGTGCAAGTAGCTGCTTTAGACAACTCGATGGTCCAGCTTCAAAGAGTACCAGAAAGTGATCATCTAAATCTGAGCTAGCTCCAACTGTTTGGCAACAAGAGCCGCAACTCGCCGCGGCACATAATGACATAATTGAAGGGGGTGCGGCGCGGTGCGGGGGGAGGCTGTGACGCTGGGCGCATGCGCGGGTTTGACGGCCAAGGTCGAGGCCGAGCGATTCCGCCGCGCGCCGCCGCGTCGGCTAGTTCCTTTCGCGCGCCCTCTCTCCAGAAAACTAGCAAATTACTAAACATGGGCTAAATGCGCAGTGAAGTCGCGAGTGGTACCTGGAACGAGAGAAGATCCTAGCAGGTACAATTAGCTAGCATTTCAGATTAAACATTCTATGGCGATCAATACGTCTGCGTCGTATCTATGTTTGTAATCATACCTAAGTATGTAAACGTATATCTAGCTAGATCATATTATCTTCATATGCTATGTATACGAATATTGAGTTGGTACATATCGACATACATGGCAATTGTTTTGTTTATTTACCTACTTATGTTGGTGCACCGAGTTTGTTTTAATCATATTTATAACAATGACAACTGTGTTATCGGTTCCGCAAATCCTGCCGGTTCACAAAATGGTTCCTTCACAACAGACTTGGTCGCCTCACCTTGCGCAGTTCTTACGCGACTCACGTCATCGCTCAGCAGTTCAGCACTAATCATCAAAACTAGTAGTTCGCCCCGAACTGAGATCTCGCGCACCGTAGATGGCTTACATTTGGACTTTCTTCTGACTACTCCTATAATTTCAAATGCTACTACTGATACTGCCGAGTATGCCTATTGCGCTAGCTCTTCATGGTAAAAAATACTGGCATGCATGCAATACATAATGTCGCGTCTAATTTTTCATTTAGGTATTTCATATTTATGAATTCTCGTCGTATTTCTAAAAGTATACGTCCTAGAATAAAAATAATAACTATTTTGGAATGTACAAATAAAGACCTTTCATTTGACAGCCCACTCAATATATTTGTTTACTTAACTTTTTTTACCCCAATTATTTTCATTCTTTATCAAAATTTTTTTTATCATGAAAATAAATCAAGTAGCATCTAAAATCATTGCAAACCAAACCGCAACGATGCCACTCTCTTTTTAAGACCGACCAGTCAATGAGCTACGAAGTCATCGAAACACTATGCAACGGGAGCTCTTGCAGCTCTGGTTTCGTAGTTTTTGGTCTTTGGTCGTATTTCAAAAACTATACATCCTAGATTAAAAATAAAAACCATTTTGGAATGTACAAAATAAGCCCTTTCGTATGACACCCCACTCAATTTATTTGTGTAACTTTCATAATTTTTTACCCCCTTGGGAACCCAATATCTTCACAACCCCTTTATCGATTAAGCTCATATGCTCCCCCGTAAATTTCCTTACCACAACCTATTGACCTACCAAGTTTCATGCAGATTGGATGAACGGTTCGACAGTTATGCTCGAACAACAATTCGTGAAACATACAAACATACAAACATACAAACATACAAACATACAAACATACAAACATACAAAGCAAAATCGCCCAACTTACCACTAAGATCTTCGCTCGCTTCGCTCGCTCGATCGATAAACATTCTTGTTGATGTTGAAGCATCAAAAATAACAAGTAACACCTTTCAATGTAGGATATATTACAGTAGACATATCATGATACCTAACATGATTTATAAGAGCTATCAAATAATGGAACTAGTTTGACGTCGTTTCGGTTGTTTACAAGAGAATGAATCAAACAAAAACTGTTTTTCCAGTCTCTCATGTGATGTTTGTTCACGCCCTGTTTTGTTCCCGATGTCTAGATAAATTCCTAGGTTAAATAGATAGCTATATGACATGACAACGATGCATTATTATCTATACTTACTTCAGAAAACGTTTGAATATTTAGTTTTATCAATGCCTAATAGTTTCGTTTTGAAGCCATTGATTTCGGTATTTGAGGAATTTTCCAGAGAGTTTGAGCTGTAGTTGATACAATACCAATTTGCTCATACCGATCGCCATCTTGGTTCTAGATCTCAGCTGAAACATTTGATGCCAAACAAAGATTAGATAACAAACTTAGTCGGTATTTTACCTTTTATATAGGTATATAAATTTATATTTATAAATGTTAATTAGGTACCTATAATTACACTTGGTGGTAAGACGGACATTTTGGAACATATCTGACACCTAAGTGTTCTAGATTTCATAGGAAGAGGCAACGCTAAACCTAATAGCATTGTATTAACGTTATGGAAATAATCACAAACACGTGCATGACGATATTGTGGTACATATCGAGTTATATGAACCGGTTATCGTGTGGTGGAGAAATCTCAAGGCCATACATGATGCTGGTGGCCCACAACCGTGTAAAAAAAGGAATGGTGGTTACTGTATACCTACTAAATTCCGAGCATTAGAGCATCAACATTACGCTTACTGAAGCGTCGTATCATATCATATCATTTATTTATTTCTCCCACAAACATTAAATATAGTAAAGTAAATATAAATACAGAATCATTAATATTAAAAAAATTGTAGGTAGCTAATTATAAAAACCTGTTTTGTGAGAGACTGGTACCTGAAATAGGTAAGTAATATCTGGGCGACCGAGCTATGCTCGGGTGCAAATAGAGAAAAATTTAAAAAGAAAAAGAAAAAAACTTACAAAAAAAACTTTTACTGGCAGAGATTCCAACTCGAAGCCTTTGACTGAAAGGCAGACACCCAATCCACTTGGCTAATTTGATTTTAACAAATTCTGTGAAATTACGAACCACATTGCACTGGTAAATCTTTTTGCGTGAAAATGGCGAGGAAACGAATTTTCCCAGATATGTGACCTAGCTAGATCGATTTTTCGCCCCCTTAAACCCCCGCACTGCAAATTTCATCGAAATCGTTAGAGCCGTTTTCGAGAACGTGAGTACAGACAAACAAACAAATATTGCTCGTTTAATAGAATAGAATAAAAAACCTATGCTACAGGTCACCAGTGCCCTACTCCACTGATTTACATAGGTAAATATCTAAACTATACAATTTTGAATAAGGGATAAAAAGGGTGGAAGGGAAAGGAAGAACTTAATATTAAAAATGATTAGGGATTTTTCATTCAGTTGCATAGTATTTTAGTTCTAAATTATCTAAAGTATCTAAATGTCGACGGAAAATAAACGAAACTACGTTTACTTTTATACGACTGCGTCAAGACGGATATTAATTTGTTATAATTTGATTCTGTCAAGAAAAAAGTTCTAGAAATTAGATAATTAGTGATTTTTAATTAAAAAAACCCAATATTTTACAATTTTTTTTATTTATTTCCAAAACAGGTAAAATTAAATGTCAAAATTAATCCTATAAAATATTACACCCTGGTCACCCTACTCTTATTTCTTTCACCAAAATTGTGCATTCAAGATTTAATTTTTTTAAAATCTATCAAAGTTCTACCATCACTAAAACTATACTAACCCCACTACTTCCATGAGATCGGGATTAACACAAGGAAATCATGAAAACTGCTGGTTTCATATACCAAGGAACGCAGAGATACACTGCAAGTGTGAGTGCATTGATTTATCATTGTTTCTCCCTCGCACTTTATGTGTGTCTGCTTCCCATCCCCATTTAGGTCAGGGGAAGCTGCGGGGTTGCGTGGGAGTCACCCCTACCTCTACCCCTACCCCTATCGATCGGACCACCCCTCGCCCACTGTAAAAAACTGTTGGCGTGTTTGTGTTGACTCTTCTATAATATCTGATTACGTCAACTTTACTCTTATTGTTCTCTTGTTTGAGTTCTGTTTAAAAGCAATCATGAACAACAGTCAACTTGGCAATCAACATTAATATTCTGTTTGAAAATTAAATCAACTTCTTTATAATGAATGATCCAATAATTAGATTTTTATAAAGTTGTTCAATTTTTTTTTTAAATTAAATCAAAACATTCCGACAGTAATAGGTAATATGCAAAACAAGAGCCCATTTACTCATGAATGATAGTTTGTTAGATTGTTTGGGCACAGATTCACCTGCGAAAGATTCCTATTTGAGATGTGGCAATGTGGCGTTCACATTCACAGAAACCTATTGAAATATTGATGCATGGTTATATGGCCCTCTCTTTGTGACTGTTTACCTAATTATGACACTCTGACATATAGATGAACAGTGAACACGTTATTAGTGCGTTTTTATGTAATGGGGAAAACCATGTGGTCTCGCTAAATATACTTACAAAAAATAACTGCGTAAACAATATTTATAATTTGGAAGATCATATTGAATGTAGAGATATGAAGATAAATGTTCTCACCTCAGCAGCTCGAAATGGCATCCTTTGCTGCGAGAAAACAGTGTGCAAAATCACATTTTGTTTTAGTGAGGAAAAGTGATTTGAAATTCGAATGTCATAGCTTGACACGTGATAGTGCATGGCGGCCAATCGCTAGCCTATCTATGAAAAAAAAATAACGCACCTTTTAAAAATAAAATAGCGGGAATTTGTTTTTGTTACTCTAGTTATTTGTTGAAAATTCATAAAACATTACAGAGGAGTGAAGCCAGTGGCGAATACACTAATTTTCTCCAGAGGGAAGAGTTGAGACAAAAAGTGATTATGATGAACAAAGTTCCCTCCCTGAAAAGCACGTACCTAGGTAAGTTCCGAACAAAAAAGTAACTTTTAATTTACAAAATTACTATAACTGTTACTTGAACTTTTAATTTCTAAAATTAATGCGTTATTTTTAAATAGGTATAAATGAGTACCTATTAGAGATTAGTTGCTTCATTATGTACTCAAAGTTGTATATTTATTTGTAGGTAGTAGGTAGGTAATGTTCTCGTTGCTGAGGTGAAAAATTTTGTGTGCCAAAAGACTAAAGTTTTTTTGCCTTTGAATCCCTCTGTAAATCAAATTTGTTCTCTAGCTTTTTTACGATAGAAGTTTTTTTTGCTATTCACTTCTTTCAATTCTTAATTTAAACTTTTAAAAACTATTTTATATTCATAGTCGGTTTTCCAAAACGTGTTTTTTAGTTTTTCAAACTATTAAGTACCTACATTTATTTATTTTTGACTTAGTTCTGCCCTCCTTGGAAGTGGTATCCATTAATATTAATTTTTTAATTAGGTACTTACTCACTTATTTTATTTTTTTGTACATTATTCTATTGTGTCCTTGATAAGTGTGCAAAGTTTAAATTTAATTCGGATTTTTTTTAGTGGGTCTTAATCACGTTCAAAGATTCCGTCAACATAGATACATAGATAGAAGGTAATAAAAGCTGTGTGTGTGTGTGTGTTAAAAATAGATTTTACTCACCTCACAGGTTTTTGTGATTGCCTTACAAATATTTATTCAAAAACCTAAGTATTTTTTATTTCATTGCGTAAAATTGTGACAAAATGTTCCAGTTCCAAAGACTAGCAGCGTCTCTCCCTACCCTAGACCCCTAAAATCACAAAGGCAGCCTATTGAAACGAATATGTTTGCTGTGGTGGGAAGGCTCTATTCTCTTTGGGGGTGTCTGGTTGTGTAAACCTACATACACATAACCTATAGATAATTTTGCTTAGTTTGGGGCTAAATGGCGCTGTGTGAAATGTCCAGCAATATAACTGTACGATTTTTCACAGTTTTGGATGCAGAACAATAGAATACAGCGCAGCGGTCTCTTTTTGAATCCGGAAAGTGAAGGGACCTGTAGTGCGATTCAGAATTTCTCGGAATGTATTCCGAATTCGGAAAGTGACGTTTCTTTTCTGAAAAAAAAAATTAACTTTCCGAAGAAAATCATCGAATCGGATGCATTTTCAGAAGTCTGAATCGCACTGAAGAACAGCACCAAATAGCCCAATTAGTGGCGAAAACGGGAAATCTAAGCGTTACGACTCGTGATTGGCTGACTTCAAACAAATTCACGTCTGCGGCGTTGATACCGGACAGTGAAACTAACTCGTACTTGGCGTTCTTTTTTATGATACCTACTATTAAGTTAAAATGTTGGGTCAAATGGTCAAATTTATCTGTTTATCCATTATAACAATTGTTTTCTTCTTCTTTATCCAACTTAAAATCATCTAAATCTTATCAGCCTCTACCTTCCCATGCCAGTGTAGTCATCTAAGTCACCGCTTCCCCGCGCGGCCAAAGGAATAAAGATGAACTATAAGAACAGCGGCTTAAAAAGGTCGCTATTGCAGAATCGCATTAAAGGAATTGAACAATTGCCATTTCTTTTCATTGACTGAGAATGAAAAGAGACGGCATTATAGTTCATTTCAAATTGTGATTCAGCTTTAGCGACCTTTTTAGGTCCGCTGGAGAGCCCAACCGCGGCAACCGCAACAATTCTGCTGACTTACTCATGTTTTGCGTCAATCCCCGTGACGTAGTAGGAATGCTGAATATTGGTTGAAGCCAAAGGTGAACAAACTGAACACTTTCGTGTCAGCAAATGCGACCGACAAGCAACGAACCCATTATTCAAATTAATTAAAAACAAGCTCATGAGTCACGACTATATTTCCCAGCATAGTGCATGTTTGATGGGTAACTTAGTTTTTTTTTTACATTTTTTTTTGACAATCTTAAGATATTTTTATTTTTAACTAGCTGTGCCCGCGACTTCGTTCGCGTATGCTAATTCTACTAATATGAGAAATGTGAAAGTTTGTGAGGATGGATGTATTGATGGATGTTTGTTACTCTTTCACGCCAAAACTACTAAACGGATTTTATTGAAACTTGGAATATATTACCTACATAGATTATGACCTGAAATAACACATGGGCTAGGTTCTTTTTATTCAATTTTTTTAAAACTCATTAGGTATTGCACTGGTAAATCTTTTTGCATGAAAATGCCGAGAAAACGAATTTTCCCAGATAAGAGACCTAGCTAGATCGGTTTTTCGCCTCCGTAAGCCCCCGTACCTACCGCAAATTTCATCAAAATCGCATAGCTAAGCATAGCTTGTACTATGGGAACCAGATAACTGATAGAATAGGTACCTACTTCTATATTTTTTTGTAAATACTTTAGGTAGGTACTTAATACTTTAATATCTGGGCGACCGAACTATGCTCGGGTGCAAGTAGATAAAAATTAAAAAAGAAAAAGAAATAAAACTTACAAAAAGTAAATTTTTACTGGCTGAGATTCGAACTCGAAGCCTTCGGTTGAGAGGCGGACACCTATTTCACTTGGCCACTTTAGTCTCAACAGAAATTGTGAAATTACGAACCACATTGCACTGGTAAACCTTTTTGCGTGAAAATGTCGAGAAAACGAATTTTCCCAGATATGAGACCTAGCCTAGCTAGATCGATTTTTCGTCCCCTTAAACCCCTGTACCGCAAATTTTATGTACCGCAAATTTTATCGAAATCATTAGGTAGAGCCGTTTTCGAGAACGTTAGTAGGTACAGACAAACAAATATTGCTCGTTTAATAGAATAGGATAGGATAACACTTTATTGAAAAAGGTACCTACCTACCTACTTTTCAATAGGTACCTAAGTAGGTACTTACATCTGAAATTCATACAGGTAGGTACTTAGATAAGTAGGTACCTACTTACCTATTTTGATCTTTATAATTCCAACGACACAAATTGGTTGTATAATATACTTATAGGTATAAAAATGTATGTAGGTAGGTATGTTTGGCCGCTATGCGTTCTTATAATGTAATTGGTGGTGATCGAAATTGTTAGAGCCGTTTTCGAGAACCTCAGTAGGTACCTACATACAAACAAACTTCAAACTTCAAACATCAAACAATTATTGCTCGTTTATTAGAATAGGATAAATAAACAAATAAATATTGGTGGACATTTTTCACACAGCTCCATCTAGCCCCAAACCATAGAATAGAATAGATCCAAACTAAGCAAAGCTTGTACAATGGAACCAGCTACCTAACTGATAGAATACTTTTAGGTGTCTACATAGGTAGGTACTTATATTTTTTGTAAATACATATCTACATAGGTAGGTACCTACCTACTCATAATACTCTTATCACTTTTTGAAATAGGTAAGTACCTACCTACCTACTTTTCAATACATCCGAAATTCATATAAGTACTTACCAACATAGGTATTTTGATCTTTTTACTTGCAATGACACAAATTGGTTGTAGGAAGGTATTCCTTATTAACGTACCTACCTAGTAGGTACTAAGTAAGTATTACGTTTTTGAATTGGATGGTCATGCATGACGTTTCAGGTGAAGAAATTAATGGGACAATGCTTATGTAGGTAGGTAGGTACATATCTAAATAAAAATGTACCTACCTAAGTATGTTTGTCCGCTATGCGTTCCTAAACCATTGACCAGATTGTGATGAAACTGTGGTGCTGATCTTCTGAAAACGCCCGCGATTGTAGGTACCTACCTAGGTATTTGGTCCAAAAGATCTCTAAAACCTAGATCACTTTTTTACTTTGCGTCACGTACTTATAGATTATTTCTGTGTGAAGTGAACACTTCACACAGTACCCGGTATCACGTAATTTACGTGCCTAATTACCCGGCTGACTGTCAAGTCACAGGGTTATGTAGATCGCGCGTTTCTATGTATGTGGGTGGGTGGGTATGTAAGTAATATTCTTTATTACCACGTTTCTCCTAAACGGCTCAATGGATTTTGATGAATGAGGTATCGTTAGAATCGTCTCTATGTCGATTGTGCTCTAGGATACTTTTTATTTCGATAAATCAAATAGTGCGCCTAGAAAATGCAACAATGTGTGAATTTAGAAAATAAAAATCATGCCATCATATCAAAATCTGGTTGTTGGATTGATATCAAATATAATTTTTTGAAAAATCTAACATGACATCTTCAAAAACTAAATCGACTTCCAAAATTTTTGAAAATCTATTTTTCGCCCCTAATGTTATTGCTAAACAAAACGCATACTAAAACTTTCTATTTAGTCACACGCAACGTTTAGAACAGACAGAGCCATCTGTGTGTCAACTGTGACAACAAAGTTTAGGAAAAAGCGCACGGCATCGAACCCTAGATACCTACCTACCTAATAATAAAATTGTAATTTAATTTTGTGATTGAGATAATGCTGTTTCCAACTTTTCAGTTCAGCCGGGTTTTTTAATTTTTGAATGAATTGCTTGTTCATTTCTTTAATTTTTTTTTCTGCGATTAGATAGCAGCGCCGCCGCTTCTATCGGACTTCAGTGGTGGCGCGTACTCTACAACCAATTATTTGTGTCGTTGTAAGATAAAAGATTAAAAATACCTACCTACATAATGAATTTTGGATGTATTGAATGGTACCTATTTCAATACCTACATATTGGGCGACCGAGCTCTGCTCGTGTAAAAATAGAGAAAAAATAATCGTTAAACGAACGCCATCTAGTGTGACATGACTGGCAATTTTATCTATTTTTTAAACATCTTGGCCTAAGCTAAGAGGCAACCAACGAACTGGCGTTCGTTGGTTGCCTCTTGCCACTAGATGGCTCTAGTGGTTCAATTACGAACCACATTGCAAGAGAAAACGGATTTTCCCACATAAATATAAGACAAATATTGCTCGTTTATTAGAATAGGTTTACAGTACATCATTATCATTAATTTTGAAATCGTTAATCATTCGTAATAAAAAAATGTGTAAAAATTTTCATGAGTGCAAAAAGAGGCGGAGTCACCTAACATTTTGTTCCCCATACAAACTTGCAACCCTTATTTTTTTATCTCAACCATGATAACATTTGAAAAAAAGTAGCCTACGTCCTTTCCTGGGATGTAATCTATATCCATGCCAAATTTTATCGTAATCTTTTCTTTAGAAAAGCAAGTGTTTAGAAATTTAGATTGAATTCTTTAAATGTACATATCTTTTTTATTTGTGAACGGATTTTGATAAAACAACCCCTATCTTTTAATCCCGGCTTACCGTAATACAACAATGAAAACTGCATCCAAATCAGTTCAGTAGTTTCAGAGATCTTAGTGGTCAAACACACAGAAACGAAAATTTCAAAGTCACAGATTACCAACAGTTACTATGAAGTGTTTGCGTTCAAGGTCATCGTAGATCGCGCTTATGACATTTTTGGACGTGAAAAGGTTATATGGATCAAAAACTGACTTCACTTAATTGAATACTTATAAGTTTGTTCTTAGACTTCATTCTTATTATATGTATAGATTATTTGATTTTGTAATTTATGATTTTGTGAATTAATTTAATGTTATGTATGGCTCGAATATGTTAAGAATGTATGAAGGCTGAAATAAATAAATTTCAATTAAATTAAATTCAGAAAAAAATAATTCTATACCTACACAAGCTTTTAGTACCTACCTACTAACCTAGGCGCGAGCTTATTAAAAAAAAACGGGTAAGTATTAAATTTTAATAACTGAGGAGTTCTGTTGAACAGCTCCTGACTCCATGATCAGATCGGCTAGCTGTTACCATAATATTGCATTGTCACAGAAAATACGCAAGTACCACAGAACATTAACCTAATACTTACATGAACGTCAAGAAGGGACCAAGTTCCAAGATTTGATAAAGATATAGGCAGTTCGCACCATGTAAAAAGTACGCTGGCTGTCAAGCTGCGCAGTAAGCAATTTATAAAAATAAGGCAAATTAATAAAGATTTCTTTTTACGTGACGTGACCTACTGCGTGATTTAGTTTATCTTTCGTTCAAAAGTTTAAAAACTGTACCAAAGTTCCTAAATAAAGAATATTTTGTTCTTACATGTAGGAAATTCTCAATATAACAGACTCGACACTTACAAGATATATCGACTGGTGTCGTAGCACTGACGTGGATCAGCTTGGTTGGGCGGGCGGGTTTCATAGCTAAATTATTCAACCCTGTGTTTCAACCGCAATTTCATACCAAATCTGTCGCTACTGATTTTAGTGTGCAAAACTTGGAATTTTCAAGGATGTTGTATACTTACATATAACTCACGGCAAAATTCACAATTTCAAAAGTAAAGATTTTCAATAGAAAATGCTGTAAGTATTTTTAAACCCATTTACAAAGTTCTTTACCAAGAAGTTTATTCAACTTTTGCTAACTTATTTATTTTTACCATTCATTCTTTATTAGGTAGGTATTTAATTTATTTAGTGGGTAAAATTGAGCTGCAGATGATGATTATAATGGAGCTGGAAGGAAACGTGACCTAATCATATGTTCTGACGTAGTTAATGGATGTTTTGAAACCTTACATTTTTTCTCTTTACTTGTCCACATTAGGTATACACACAACTTTTTTTATGGACGAAATATGGACATTGTATCAAATGTATTTAGACAGGCCTCTGACTACCTCCTAAGGATATCTGTCGTTTAAAGTTTCAAAAGATCTAGAATTTTCAATGTGATAAAATGGTTACCGTGTCTTCAAGGTAACAGTCATTTTCCTGTTTTTTTTTACGTTCAATGAGTTGACATCTCTTTCGACGTTACCTTTTGCTATCGATCCAGTCATTTTTATACCCTTCTCAATTTACAACTCAGCCTACAAAATTCATAGAGCTAAAACAAACACAATCTAGGCTACAAGTAGGTGCAGCATAGCAACTTTCAGTGTTTAGGTACTGCGCGGCGACCGACGTGGGGCGGCCGGGCTCAGCTGGGCGCGCGCCGATCGATCGCGCCAAGGGCAAGGGCGCCCACCAGCCTTCCTATGACGCTCGACGCCTACGTAAGGGGATGTTACCTCATACGAATAACCATCCGTGGCTTTAGTTGCGTCGCACTTGAAAAACCCTTTGTTTTCATATTATAATGCCTGTTCAAGTTAAAACTGAACACCTTGCACTTTTGCGTAAATTGCCTTGATTTATATTGCCTTGCCCTATGTTTATAAATTATGAGCAAACTGCTAGCAAAAAACAAATTGAAAAACAAACCTACCATCTTTTTTTTTCATTTAGTATGTTATAGCAGTGAATAAAGATTATTTAATTTATTTTCATTTTATTTTATTTATCGAAACAAAGAAAAAACGCTCGGTAAATATTAACACTTCCTACCATCTTTGTTCAGCAGTTTACATTAAAAACCATATTTCTAATTAGTAAAAGTAGTAAAAGTAGGTACTATTATTTTCGAGTACCTTCATTTTATTTAGTATTATTAAATAGATTTGCAGTAGCTTTGATGTGATATCATAATAATATAGTGGTTTAAAAAAACTTATTTCTAGTTAGCAGAAGAAAAATGAGCATAAATTACTCGTGTGCACAGAATTACAAAAATAACGTTACCGATAAAATGTATGACCACACTTACCGGGTAATGTAGCTAGAACTCAGACCGTTTGTATAGGACTTGACAGCAAAGTTTATCATGAAGACTTGCTCAATTTATTAGAACGCAGCATTCGCTCACTACATCACTCTATGCCATAGCATAGAGTGATGGAGTGAGTATGATAGTCGTTCACTACATCACTCTATGCCATAGAGTCCATGGCATAGAGTGATGTAGTGAGCGACTATCATAACATAAGCTATAACTATAAGAAAGAGTATTTGCTTCGAAATATTGTTACTAAAAAGGTAACACCTCTCTTCGACGTAATAAAATATAAACTAAGACAAAACTACAAAATAAAACAAGTTTAATACGTATTACCATAGAGTCTATAGTATACGTATTAAACTAAGACAAAACTAAGCCATACAAAATAAAACAAACCTTTTAGGTATGTAATATAAGTGACTGTTACAGTAGAACCAGTTTGGCTATCGAAAATTAAAAACATGGCAATCTATGCGACACACTGTAGTGCCTGGGAAATTGTTGAAATGGAGTAGGTTTGCCCAGCACCTAAACCATCCTCTCGGCTAAATCGGTGCAGATAACTATTTGCATATTTATTTACGAGGGCTACTACAGCTAGTTTGTTTGGAGACTTGTCTTTCTGTACTTCTTTAGCCACATTTTGACCTCTGCCCTTCACGCGACTGTAAAAGTCAAAGGTTATCTTGATATTTTATTATGTCGAAGAAAGGGGTTACCTTTTTAGTGAAAATATTTCAAAGCAAAGACTGTTTATAACTAATAGCTTATGACACTCTTATAACTTATACGGATTTATAATTTTTACATTGATGATTTTGTAATCGTTCTAAACATTTATAAAAGTATAACGTTGCTATTGTTTTGCTTTTACTAGACGTGATATTTAACTGCTCTTTCTATTTGTCTGGGACATGGGCATGCCATAACACAGGGAATCCTAGTTTGGGTACCATTGTTGTCCAACAAGCAATTTAATTATTGTGGAGAATTTGGTGTAAAGAATAATGGCCGGTCCACTAAGCCATAAAAATAGTATTTCAATCAAATCTATTTTATCTATTGATAAAAATGTACCAACAAGATTAGGTACCTTAGTTACTAAACAATCATATCTAGCTCAGCTATAATGAAAAGTGCTTTTAAAATAACGAATTGTAGGACGTCATCCATCATTACTTATCAATAGCATCACCAGAGTTGGCCACTTGCTCATACGAACTTACTTACTAATAGCATCTAATCCAAGTGCGATAACTTTGGAAATTACTCATCTATTAATCAGCTTCGTCCAATTCCTTAGGCTGTCGATGTATTTAGCTCTGTGAAATGGAGGGGAGGAGTAAAAGGGGGTATCCCAAATACCCCCTTTTACCCTACGTGGGGATATGCGCGCGCACAAGGATCGATCTGAGTCGAGTACCCAGCTTCCTGATACACGTGTAGCCGTCAAACTGATTATTATCCCGTTGGGAACGTTATTTTCTCTTTATTTACAAAGCGAAGCCTCGAGGGATGTTTTTGTTTAACAGATAATACATTCAAATACATTACTTTTCTTTTATGGTACCTAATGGAGGCCTTTTCCCAGCAGTGGGAAATAGATGGGACATAATAAATAAATAAACAAAAATTAATATCTGGGTGACCAAGATCTGCTCGGGAGAATATAGAGAAAACGAATTTTCCCAGAAAAGATACATAATTATATAAGTAATACGTACAAAAACAAAAAAACAACTTTCAAAACGAAAACAAAACAAAAACGTACAAAACCTGGGAGTCCAATATTTTAACCAATGTAATTTTTTCCTTCTATGATTTTAAACTGAAGACAGTGTGAAGTGACGACGAAATTACGAACCATATCGCACGGGAAAATCTTTTTTCATGAAAACACCGAGACAATTTTCCCAGTTATTAAAATTTCCCCTAATAATATTTTCATCAAGTTTTTCCTAGTGGTGAGACGTAGCGTGCCAGCGCAGCGTGCCAGACGTGTATAGAAGAATATAATTTCGTCTGCCACGCTCCGTGTCTGTTACGTTCAATGTCTGTAGATGGTTTGTATGAACGTATTCATATTACAACGTAACGTAACATCATCATCACGGTCTTCCTGTTCTTTTTCCCACAAAAAGACAGGAAAATGGTGATGACGATGTTGGCAGGGTCATGGTTCACTTCCGATGCGCTATTCAGTCGAGATAGTATTGATTGTTTACACAACAGCTCATATTCGCTGTTTTTTTATAAATCATGAAACGATGTAGCTTTATTTTACTAGGTATTTATTTTGTTCGTGTTTGATAATTAAAACTTCCTAAGTAACTAAATTAAAATTAACACGTTTAAAACAAGTTGAAATCCGCAATGAACATTTTTTTACAACAGTGACTAATAGATTTGGGAGTCAAATTAAATACAGTAGCGAGAGCACAGGTAATAATAAAAGAATGGTACCCATGTGAGTTGCTAACTCAAGTACCTACTTACCTACGTAAGAATAAATAGTGCTAGTGTTTCACTCTCGCAACGAAACAGTTACCTACTGAATGTATTCTGTGGTATTCACGTAAGCACTCATTTTCAGATAATAAGAACATGATACAACCAACTGTGTATTGACTGAACTGAATATATTATTATATATATAATAGATAGGTCTGATTGGTATGAACGATATGGAGGATTACAATCGTGGCGTGATGTAACTGAGTTCTTTGTTATTATAAATATCAAATCTAAAAATATAAATAACAATCTAAGAGGGTTTCTGCACGTATAGAGGATATTTCAAGCAAAGTTTGTATTTGTTGCTTTCTTCTTTGACAAGTTGAAAAAAAATTGCTCAACTTCCACCCGCGAGCTATCAAAAAAAGATTTTAATTATGTTATAATATGCATATAATACGTTATATTTTAAGCTATTCCAGTCCACAATCTACATCTATTCCAAATTTTATCCAAATCGGTCCACAAGCAAGCATTCTATTTTTTTATAACATTTACATTTATAATATTAGCAGGATTCTGAAGGTTTCCGTGCTTCGGAGGGCAAGTTAAATTGTCGGTCTAGGCTTTAAAGTGTTAATGATATAAGCTATGAAGGAGGCCTTTAGGCGGCCTAAAAACTCCGCCACCTTACATAGCCACTAGCTCAAACGAACTTACTTTATTAGGATTCTTAGATTATATATAATAAAACTTTACAATGAAAGTGGATGTACCGAGTGATTCAGGCTTGAGTCAAGAGTGACTAGTTTTTGTGGTCGTCCTACGTTACATCAGATGCCTCGAGCGATCGGCACCACTTGCAGACTTATTATTCTCTTTTGAGAAATAATTTATTAGGTTTCAATGTGGGCTTTGTGGACTGGACATAGAACTTTATAGGTGAGTAAGTACTTACCTAAGAGATAGATTTATTTAAGGAATGGATCGAAATATTTTGGTGTGTTGCTAGGAACGGGTTGGTATAACTTTTGATACTCTCCAAGCAAAGTTAATTGAAATATTTCTGAATTTACAGAATCCTATTGTGTTGACCTTTCAAAATGTCTTCTGCTACCTACTTATTAATCATCATTCTGGAAATAGAAAAGTATAAATTCAAACAATGGATTGACGACAAGCGCCGCGGAGCCATTTTAGAATGTTTGAATAGAGCACTTCCTTCCTACGTGCACAGCAGAGGAGCACGGACTCCAAACCTGCATACGTTTGTAATTACTAGTCCAACCACCAATAGAAAAAGGGAATAGGGCAATCATTAGAAACATGGCGGCTATAATTTGGGCCCGGGTGACGGAAAGGCGCGGGAGGGGCGGTGCAGCTGCCGAAGCCGGCCGGTGCATCACATCCCCCGGGGGACGAGCAAGGGGCGGTGCGGGGGGCAGAGGACGGGGGGCGCCCCCCGCGCGCCGGCCCATTGCCAAGTTCAATGCCAAGGTCATGCGCGCGCGAGTGCGACTGCGCGCCGCAATGCAGGAGCGGCCGGCGGGCCGCGCCGAGCATCAGTGCCTCACTGGCAACCGCGACACACATACACGATCCTCTATAACTCTACACACCTGCTTATTTACAAGATGCCGGACGGTTTACATGATACAGTTCCGCGACTGAATCCGTGGTGACCACGTCAAGTGTTTCTGAGCGACGCCGACGCCGCCTGTGCCACGCCGCTCTCCATTATGCAATACTTCGGAACACGCGGTCCTGTAAGTTTGCCTTTTACTATCAGTATTATGCTTATCTAGATTCCGTAATATATTAATAATCACATTTCAGTCGTCAATACTCACCATTAATGTATGAGTATAGTGCTGCTGTTTGCGAATGAAAACACACAGGTGGCATTCCTATCATTACGGCATCTTTAAAATCAGCATTATTGAAGGCATCATGTTTGGTGTTTTTGCGGAGTTTTATCTCAATGTTTAGCGGCCATATTTGTTCTTGATATTAGCCAATATCACCTTAAGTAACGAGTGTCCTCTACATGACTCAATCTGACTCGAGGTTTAGCGTTATCACCGCGTCACGATCATCAAGCTATAATTTAGCATCTGATGTGTCTGAAGGTTTCCTTATAATTTCATCATGTGTTGAAATACGCCATTATTAAATCTACACTCGTTTGCTATGAATTCGTAATTATTCTACCCCCAGATGCATTCCGCATTTTCGGGAGCGTACGCTCGGCCGCATTCCAAGGGGCTCCCAGCTCCCAAAGTTACATCCATCAAGGGCATCAAGTAACTTGGCTAAGGGCACAGTGTACGCAGCAGTCGGCTAGGGCCCCAGTCTCGCGTATCCTGTTGCGGCGGCGCCCGCAAAAAATGTCGAATAGAGTTCAAGGCGAGCTGGTGTTCCCAGACGGACCACTTCAAACGCTTTTAAAATGAACTGTAATTACAATTCGAAATTCCAAATTGTATACAGTTCGAAGTTACAGTTGGAAGCAATTTGGATCGTGCTAAGTTGTGGAGGACGGGAACTAAATTTAGATTCTGCAAAACTTTGTAATACCCTCGGGGAAGAATTATTTCGATCTTTTTGAGTGGAGACTGCCGCACTAAAAACTGTAGGTATAAGATATTTACTGATCCTAACCCACCTAGGTTGATATTCAGGCTGAAGGTATTCATACATAATCAATAACAAAAGGCACACCTACCCTAACAAATAAAAATATAGATATTGACGGTGAATGCGCTTGAATGGCAGTCGGCGGTAATCATCAAACACAAATGTATGAATGTTTTACCATATCAATTCTTGGTAATCTCAATATGAAGAATAAGTCTAGAATTTCAATGTACCTACATGACAAAGAATATGACGTTGGTTTTTTTTGGTCTTTCACCAATTCTTCATTTTATCATTTCATTGGTCAATCACCAAATTATGTCCTCTCATCTTGTTATGACCCTTAAGACCTTTTTTGTTTCAATACAAAAAGGTTACGGATTTTCCAGCTGCTAAATCTATATTAATATCCTTAATGGTCTCTTGAGCGGAACCGTCTTGTTATTAAAACGTAATTATTGGATTTAAAACAAGTTTGTTTTTATCTGTATATAGACCGAGTGAGTCAGCCATCCCTGTGAATCGGTAGACGGTTAAGATACGAGTATAATAAAGACCAGTTGCGCGTCATACAATATCTTTTTACATAGTAATTAAATAAGATATAATGGCAACTTTGAGATCGTTGTAAACTACTTAATGAAGAAGTCTCCGTACTAGAAAACCATTATTTAGGTAATTATACATTATGTAAAACCGGTAGTACTCATCAAGAGAGATAGGAAGTAATATGCTGGGTTTTCTATTTCGATAGTTATCTCACTATGCATTTATAATTATAATGGATCAGATGATTCGGGCGTCGGATGTTAAATTCTAACTAAGTCAATTGATCTTTTAGGTCAAAAAAGATATCATATCAAGGAAACTAGATTAGATTAGGAACAAGACAAGTTTAGTAAGACTCTTCTTTCGAATTGGGAATAATCCGACTGAATATCTACGGCACAGAGGAACCAATACTGCCGTCATACGTAAAAAGGCCGTATCTTCCTTAAAGTATGTAAGGAAATTACGACCTTTCTACATTCTAAATAGGCCGTGACTTCCATAAAAAAAGTATGGAAGAAAAGGCTTTTTTTTTACATATGACGGCAGAATAGACAGGACTATTTTTACCGGGTCGGATAGTCATTATCAGAAATCAAGACTGATGATCAACTGTGTTAATAGCAGGGCCGCAAAATCAAGTCTTGCCTATTGTTTAGGAGTCCATAGACTATAGTTACTTCTTACTGTTAGACATACTATCTATATGCATGTTTACAGTTCCGATATAAATAGTAATGGCACAATATTACTAAAATAATACTCACTGTGACATAAAACATATTTTGCTGATTAAAATGATACTTACCCCCACTTTAAAGAATGTTATCCATGAGTTGTAAAAAAATACATCGTAACATGATAAATAGCTGATTAGAGATATATTTGACACAGTTTTTGGGACTGCTGAAGTCGGCTACTTTTTGTTAACCGAAAATATAATAATTTCATTGTTAAAAATAAAAATAACTAGCTGTCCCGGCAAACTTAGTACCACCTTAATTTTTTATATTAGGTATTTAAATAGATTTTTAGGGAAAGAAACCCACCCGGGCGTCCTCAGAAGACCGTACCAATGTTTCATCACAATCTGATCTACGGTTTCGGAATGCATTTAGAGCAAATATACAAATATTCATTTTAATTTATATAGATAGATGGAAAATTATATTTCTTTATTAATGTATTCTGTATGCTAAGAAACTATTTGTTTCTTAGCCTTCTAAAAGCAGCATATCAGAACGCTTTCTGAGTTAAAAGTCCTACGTTACTCAGTTTCCGTCTATACGGTCAAAATAGCTTGAGTGAGAAACAAATTATTGCATTATAAATACATAATGTATCCGGGTATTTTATCACGTAAATTACCTTTCTGTTTAGCTCGACGTTTTGACTGTATTAATTGCACCAGCCGTGCTCGCGGGACGACTGACGTGTTTGAGGCACCGCAGCAAAGCGAAGGCGTTTGTTGAAGTACCCTCATGTGATCTTCAGAAATGACTTTAAGTGTCGGTTCCCATTAGAACGGCACTCTACACTCAGTATCAGTACACTGTTGCGATTTCACATAGCGATTGCACTTTGCTATCACTGGATTCCACGAGGTAAAGAGTCTAAAACCTCGCGATTAAATTTAGGATACTTCTTCTCAATCGCTAGCCGAACCATTGCAGTTTATAAACTGTATTTACCTACTTTACAAACCATTTAATTTTGTCATCTTCGTATGGATTTCGTCGTAGAAGATGACAATTTGGAACCCATTAAACTACTTTGTAAGATGATTACCTACTGGTTACAAGCTTGATCTAGATTCTAGATCGTCTTCCATAGAGCTAGTAGGTAATGGATTGTAATAAGCATTATCGAAGCATGGGGCCTCCCACCCGTCACCTTGAACCCGAAATCCGAGTCTGCATAACAATGACAACTCGTTGTCTCTATATCATTTCCATCTACGACCTGTTTCAATTTCTATGGTAGACTGGTTTTTTGTTTTTTTTCTGTTTACTTTGATTTTTATAGTTATTAAACAACCTCATATCATGTGACCAAACTTAGAAGCCAATTCATTTTTCTACTGTAGGTAATTACCTACATTTTGGTCTAAAGTAGTACCTAATTTAATTACTTGGGGCGGCAATAATAATGGGATTCAATGCAAACTGCAAAGGCACTAGGTATTTTATTATTAAATGCATATTATTGTAGGTCGGTAGTTACTTAGGTAGATAGGTATTATATTAAAGTTTATTTATTGTTTGTTTTCATATTCAGTGATTGAGGGAGGAGTTACGAGTATACGTACCTTTTGTATTTTATACAATTCTGACAAAATGAATCATTCTTTAATTTGCAGCACTTTCAAAACGTTATTCGAATTCCAAAATATTGATTCGGACCGGATCGAGTAATCATGCAAATTCAGATGTTGATGGTTTATATCTTGTTTTCTACCCATAGCTTTGTTATTGTTTCAGAGACGCCAGAGGAAAATAATAGTTTACTTTGTATGAATTTGTATAAATGTTTTTGTATAACAGCTGATAAAGAACGCGTCACTTGACGTATGTAAACCAAAATGGCGACCAAAATGGCGGAGTAAGTATTTGTTTATTTACAACACCTTACGCCACGCTATGGTACTCACTGCCTGTAATATACATGCCTATCTATAACAGAATGACACGTTAATAGGCTTTGGAAAACCTTGGCATGGCAATTGCGTTTTCGGATTATGTTAATGAGACATCCATAGCAGAATAACATTGAAACAGATCACATTTTAGATCTATTTTTAAGTGTAATTTGACATTGTATACCGAGATAATTTTGTACAATTTTAAAATGCCTATTTTACGTTAGGAGACGTATCGTTTAATTAACACCTTGTGCATATTACTTTGTAGCCCTCATAAGCTATAAATCAATTGATTCACCTGCTTGCTTACTCAAACCAGTCTTCTTCACAAAGTACTGAGAGGAAACATCTTTATTTATACATGTTTTATCTTGCATGTAAGTGGAGCACGTGGATGCGATGTGATATTTAGATAATAAATAAACAATGAGTACTGCCAAAGCGTGTTTGAAGTATTAACACGTGTATACTGCATTTTTGATCTGCCACTTACAAAGTAGGTAATAAATTAATCTACCAACAGGGCCGTCTACCTACTCATAACTTCCGGATTCCAGTTGGGACTATAAAAAAATTCACAGATTTTTAGCCTCACATGACTATCGAGCACATTGGAATCTACGGAATTCGAAAAAAAAAAATTATTATATTTTTCAAAAAGGTTAGGCTGCAGGGCAAACTCTTAACGCGATCGTCTTTGTTAAGCTCAAATTGTAGCTGACAAAATTGTCCAGAGAAAATTTTCTCATTGATATCATTCTTCGTTTCCAAAATATCGAACGCCAAAATAAAAAACTCGGAAAGAAATATTTTTTTTTACTATTTCGGCCATAACTTTTTTCGTTTTTGATTTTATCGAAAATTTTTTTTGCACCTTACAGCTCTCGTAACTAAGTGTCTTTTGATTTTTTTAAATAACATATCTTCACAACTCTCTGAGATTTAAGGGGATCGCACTTTTTCGTGAAATCGGAGCCCACACCTGGAGCTAACGAAAAGACATTTCCAATGTCAAAACTACCTTTATTGTTTTTGTTCTTTTAATATTCTCCTTCAATTCTGCGGAGCTAAAGTGGCCACTTTAGATGAAACATCAGATTTTTCATCTAATAAAACATTTGATAAACATATAATTTTTCATCAAATGTTTCATAGATGCTTCGTATATGAAGCATACCTATATGAAGCATCTATGAAACATCTATTAAACATCTAATTTTTCATTCAATCTTTCATAGATGTTTCATTGATGCTTCATATGCTTCCTATATGAAGCATATATGAAACATTTGATGAAAAATTAGATGTTTTATCAGATGTTTTATCAGAAAAATCTGATGTTTCATCAAAAGTGGCCACTTTAGACCCCCTGAACTACCTTTATATCGCAGTTTGATTTTTGACAGCAAGTTAAGACTACACATCACATAAAAACGTACAAATAATAGAGTTATTCCAAGAATAACCTTAGAATAAGTAAAATCGCCACTAACAAACTAGAAATAAGTTACGCCTACGCAGGGATCGCAACTCTTTTAACTCATGTTATTCCTGCTTGAGGTCTTATTCTTAGGTTAATCTTAGAATCTTTGAATGTCAATAAAAATAAAGTTGTTCATGACTTTGAGTTCTTACAAGATACGATGCAATATTATGCAAGATGTCAAATTGTTGTGAAGAAATTCAAAGGACGAAGCGCACGTTATCTTAGGGATATGCATGCATATACTGATGACTAACAGTTAGATGCAAACGTTTACTTACACACAAAAAAAGTTGATACGAACGGAGGCCTAAAATCTGTAGCTTTGTGACGTAGTTGAGAAATTCAAGAAAACGTTGTCATTTTTTCCCACATCATCATCAGTTGAAACATTATTTTATTTTTCTTAATCTAGCTAGGAGCGCATCTAGTCTATCCTCATGCTTAGCAGCCTAACATCTACGCTCCATATTTCGCTTAGCATCTTAACATCAGTGGTCATATGGGTAGGATGTGAAGCTACTTCTGATTCTAGAGATACAAGACAAAAATAATTGGCAGATGACCTTTAGTTTAAATTGTGCTGCATCTATTAGCGTTCTTTTGTTATTTTTCGGATTCACCTTGTCTGGAGCGTTATAAAATGACTTCCGTTGTTTGAGTCACATGTTTGATATATGAGGTTGTTTCAGCGTTTTGTCGTTTATATTGTATTTATTTTAGTTATATCTTTTACTTACCTACATTTAAGTGCTTTTCCTACCTTCAAGTGGTGTTGGGCTCTTGCCGAAGTAGTAGGTACCTTAAGATTTTATGTGTTATATTAGTTAGTGTTCTGAATCTTAGGCATTTTGCTTTTTAGACATGATATTTAGAAATTTTTCTTAAAAAAATTAGACCTTCTGATAAGGAAACATTCTTTTCACATTTTCATTTTCTACCAGTATCTTCATTAATATAAACAAAGATTTTGGCCATTAATGAGCCTAACTGTTTATATAAAAACATTTTTTTTTTATTAAAAATTACCGAATTACTAGTTTAGAATGTGCCTACATTTCAAGGATGGACGGAGATGAATCCTTCAATAGAAAACCACTCTGCAATACGTATGCAAGAGATGCAAAACATAATTTTGTATCATCACGTGGTCGAAAACGGATGCATTCCTCACGCCGGCTCCATACGTTGGCCCCAACGTTGGTCCCAACGTTGGCGCCAAGATTTCGTGAACCATCCACACGTTGGCGATACACCAGTCTTGTTCCGTCAGAGCCAACGTGCAGACGTCCGATGTCTGCGCGTCCGATACAAAAATTGAAATTTCTGTATCGTAATGTATACCTACAGTCATGTTTTTATAGGTTTCGGGTTAATTCAATTTAATTTAGGTACATAGGTTTTGATTCTTTGGAGTTGGGTTTAATTAATGTAGGTAAGATTAATTGATTTTTGAAGACTTCTATCTTCAAATTACAATTTGAATAGGTACTTGGCTATAATTTACTTTGGCGCTGCGCTGATTTGGGGAATTTGTTTTCTAAAATGACCGGCGAACATACCTACGTACCTAGGAACGTAATACCAAAATAATTTAAAATTTGAGCATATTTTATCACTTTATATCATTATTTGGATAAAGGCAGTATTTATCTAGGTTCCTGTTAAACTTTTGTTCCAAAAAACTTACTATAGAACAAATGAAAAGAAGAAATGCATTTTTTGGTGTACCTACAAAGATTTCAATTCAATTTGCCTACATTTCTTTTTAGGTAAGTTTTTCGGATCAAAAGTGTAACAGGAACCTAGATAAATACATACTCTCTTAATCTAACAACATAAACTGATAAAAATACGCTTAAATTTTAAATGATTTCGGTAGGTATTACGTTTTTTATGGAAATTCGCCTGTCGCATTTCTAATAGCAAATCGCAACAAGGTATTTCTGTTACCTACGTAAAAATAGCTTAGGCGTGCTATCTAGTTACTACCCATTTTACCTATTTACAACTATCTACTTGGGGTTTGGGTGTTTTAATTTCTAATCTATCGTGGTAAATACTTTTTAAATAAATACATAGGTATTTAACATAATAAATACACGGATAGAAAATTTGAATACTTAGATACCTATAATTTACTTTGGCGCTGCGCTGATTTGGGGAATTTGTTTTCTAAAATATTGAATTCATTTAAAGCTCTGATTTTTATATTTTCGACAATTTAAGGAAGATTAATATTCAATTGAGGTTTTAAATATATAACATTTACAGATTTGAGTCTATTGCGCTGAAACAACATACGGTTTTGAAACGCTAAAATTTGTATATTCCTGCTTGTTTTCTAATAGCAAATCGCAACAAGGTATTCCGTAAAAATAGCTCAGGCGTGCTATCTAGTTACTACCCATTTTACCTATTTACAACTATCTACTTGGGGTTTGGGTGTTTTAATTTCTAATCTATCGTGATAAATACTTTTTAAATAAATACATAGGTATTTAACATAATAAATACACGGATAGAAAATTTGAATACTTGGATATAATTTACTTTGGCGCTGCGCTGATTTGGGGAATTTGTTTTCTAAAATATTGAATTCATTTAAAGCTCTGATTTTTATATTTTCGACAATTTAAGGAAGATTAATATTCAATTGAGGTTTTAAATATATAACATTTACAGATTTGAGTCTATTGCGCTGAAACAACATACGGTTTTGAAACGCTAAAATTTGTATATTCCTGCTTGTTTTCTAATAGCAAATCGCAACAAGGTATTCCGTAAAAATAGCTCAGGCGTGCTATCTAGTTCCCGAGTTTACCTAGCTATTTACAACTATCTATTTGGGGTTTCGGTGTTTTAATTTTTAATCTATCGAGATAAATACTTTTGAAATAAATAAGTACCTGTTTAACATATTAAATAGGTACACAGATAGACAAATATAAAATGTCGGGGAGCAATCATGTGAAAGTGATTTTACATTACTGAATGCCAATTTTATCACAATCACATCACACTATGTCACTATCACACTTCACACAACACACTGCGATTATAAACTACCTATTGAAAATGCGAAAGTTTGGATGTTTGTTTGTTCCTCTATAACTCGACAACCACTTAACCAATTTCGTTGAAATTTAAAATATAGATAGATAATAACCGGAAATAGGACATAGGCTACTTTTTATTCCGAAAAATTGCACGGTTCCAGTAACATAAAAAAAAATAGTAGACTCCATCATTATATCAGCTTGTTGTCACCATATTAGTATACAGTAGTCAGAATTTGACAAATATGCCGAGTTTCAACTCAATCGGCCTATTTACTGAGGAGTTCTGTTGAACAGCTCTTGACTCCATCATCAGATCAGCTTGTTGATACCATAATATTTCATTGTCACCGAGAATCTATAAGTGTGCAAAATTTCAGCCCGATAGTTCTACAAACACAATAAATAAGGAATACGATGACATTCTCGCTCGTCAGTCGACACGTGCGCTCACGATGCGCGTCGAAACGGGACTGAGCATAGCGCCAACGTGTGGACGGATCCCCAACGTTGGCGCGCCAACTTCCTTTGATAAAACCGACACGGCACGGCCAAGCCCCAACGTTGGCCCCAACGTTGGCGCCAAGCTATTTTGTCAGCACCACACGTTGGTGAGAGGCATTGGCCCCAACGTTGGCCCCAACGTGTGGATGCGGGGTCACATGTCGCGTCAGAGCAGTTTCCACATTTAGTTCAAACACACACACACATCAGCCTTTACCTATACTGTGTAGGTACTGTATGAAGCTGAACATCCATCGTCATTAATCAGAGATCGTGTGTGTGCTGCAAATGCACACGAATGGCAACCCTTTCTTAGCTTGTACGTGTGTCTGCAGTTGGCACTGTGTGTATATCAGTATTGCCAGCTTTGGAACTTTGTAGCTAGATCTAGCAACACTTTAATTCAGCAATTGTTTTTAATCAAAATATATTGAAATAAAACTTTTGAAACTATCATGGTTGCAAACATTGTAAAAATCATGGTAAATATCCCGTTTATAGTGTGTACCTACAATATTTTGAAATAGGCGTCGGCTGAAGCTGCTTTAAGTTTTAGCATGTTTTTTCATAAAAATACATGAATCTTATTCGTTCTGTAACACAAATACCTAGGCTTGATATTAAAACAGTCACAATTACCTTTCTAAACACTTAGATAGTTCCTTAATACAAATAATTTACACGTGACTACTAACTGTTACATTATCAAGTAATCCTGCCTTGTTTCTAGCCACCTTTAGTATTAGTTAGCGCAAGTGAAAATTATTATCTGAAAGTAATTCTCCCTAGGGGAGAGCAGGTAGGATTCGTACAGAGGGAGCATTCGTACAGTGGTCATATCTACACAATCCAATACGTTGACGCGTTCATGTTTGTGTGCGTGACATACCATCATACCCTAAGTCTAACCACGGGACGGGGTGGCAGTGCGGCCGCCGGCTTGGTTGGATCAAGTCAATATGTGTTTTTGCGCCACTTAAGTAATTTTTGAATGCACTTTTGAACGCGTTTATCTCTAATATGCTTTGCTCTAAATGTTAAGGTTATTTATTGTTGTTTATGAATTGATGCCCTAGCTTGTTATGTTAACATTTATTTTAAGATAACCGTGACAGTTATTTTTATTTTGAATTTATTTGTGGATTATTTGGGTTGGGGTACCTACGTACAGTTATGTGTGGGGTAGATTCGTACAGTATGAATGGAACAGTTAACTTAGCAGATGTGGTGTAAATACTGCCGCAACACAAATCTGCTCTTACAGCAAGAACAGCTAACATCTTTAGCTTTGGAAAAGACCTGTCTATGTTCATTATGTGCAATAGTAGGTCCAATATTAAAAGTTATAATGTTGATTGGTTCCTTTAAGGACATAAGAAGAAAATTTTATGATAGTTGTTAATTTTTTTAACTAGACTGTGTAAAAACCAATATGGTTAATTATTACTGCATTTAAGGCTGATACTGTATTAATTTTGATCTCAATAAATATTTCTACTATGTATAATCACTGTGTACGAAGCCACCACGCGTGTGGGGTGCTTTCGTACGTTTCCCATTTTTTAGAAAAACCATCAAAGCTCAACTATGTGTCATTGCATCAACACTAAACTTCAATTTTATTAAAGCCAGTTAAGTAGGTATTAAAGCAGCATTGAAATAATTTTACAATAGCTGTTAGTTTTTTTTTTACAGGCCTCAGAGTAAAAAGTGTACGAATCCTACCTGCTCTCCCCTACCCTTTTATCTCCTCCTTCAGCCTTAGGATATTCAATGCAAAGATTTGTGATCAAGACTGCATGTATGTGAATTGAGGCAGAATAATTAATGAATGGAACACAGAAGGGTTCGATTCTCGCCGCGATGCATTTGTATGATCTGCAAGTAATTGTCTCTGGTCTGGGTGTTTTCCTATGTAATATTTATGTGTGGTTTGAGAAAACATAAGTACTTATGCAAGTAGCATATCAGTCATGTAGTTCCCATAACATAAGCTCTGCTTGCTTTGAGGCTAGATGATGCTGTGTGAAATTTCCAGTATTATTTATGTATTTATAAGGCAGGGCCAGCTGGCAGCCCCGGCAATGCAGCTTGCACCGCGGGGCGCGGGGCAGGGCCAGGGTCGCGCAGACCTTGAACACGCCTAGCAACAGAGCTGGCACTCACACTGACTTATTTATTTCTGTTTTACTCGTCTGCACGTTTGCTTGCATTTTAAAAACAAAACGTTTTATGGAGTCGTAATGGCTTTATATGCCGATGTTCCTCTAGGATGGGACGGGAATGCATAATTAGCCTATCTCAGTTTAATGCTGAATATTCTTCTCGGAGACTAAAGTACATAAATATACTACTATTTTATGGTCTTCAAACGCCAACTTTGACCATTTAACTTAGAAGTGCAAAGGAAAATTGCTGAATAACTTAACAGTAAATTATAGGGATAGGTTCAGCTAAAGGTTTTGAAAATAATAAACTGGCAGAGTAAAACTTACTGCCCTAAGTACTTCATTTTCAGTTAACTTTATGTTGATTGGAATGTGTCTGCGTACCTTAATATTTTTGTCTTTTATTATCATCTCTGTAATAATGTTCGCCGCATTATCATTCTGCCGTTGTTGCTGCAAATTCATCAAAATGGAGGAACATACGATTAAGATTACAATCGCTTCTACGATCACGTCTTGACGGACGTTAACGTCCGCTAGTTTGTTCAGATCCAAGGTGTGCTTGTGTGCTGTACCTAAGCTATTAAACAATTCCATTGTTTAAAACTAGATCTTCCTCGTGAATTGAAATAGATAAATTTATTTACAGAAACTAAACTACTACATATTTACATAAAAGTATAAAATACAAAAAGAACCAGTTGAGCCACCTAAGGATCGTTGGAAACGATCTATAGGTAGCTCAACTGATCCAAGCCACTGCCAGACGGAAGCGTGCCCAAGACACTGGCAGCATTACCGCGCTGGATGGCAATGCTGCCCTGAAAGAATTTTGAAAACGCGATGGGCTCCGGTACCCCACGGACCCAGAGTCTCAACCCCAAAAGGTTCAAATATATAAACCCTATCAAGATTTACATATTTGCGCCTTTTGAGATCCTCAGCCGAATCTGCCGCAGCGCCAGGCCTAACTGATGTCCCCGGTAGATGTGAATGCGCAAGGGTATCGACACAAGTAGCGTCCCACACCAAAGGCCTTCCCCTCTCCCAAGGGACAAGAGTCATAAATAAATAGATTAAATAGATTAACATTTTCAAACTATATCATATAGTTATTCTTTTAACCTTCCCTGGGAACCGTAATACTTTGTTGAAAGGTGCCCGTTGTCCTTTTCTGTACCCCTGACAACGTTTTCATTTTCATGTCAAATTAAAACAGAACAAATGAAAAGAAAACCATTGACAATTTTGCTGTACAATGGTTAAAATTTCAATTCGCACATACTTATTTCGTTTTAGGTAAGTTTTTGAAACAAAAGTATAAAAGGAACCTAGATAAATACTGCCTTAATTTAAATAAAGTAATAATTTTCTTACATTTTACAATGATTTTGGTATTACCTTTGTATGGACATTCGTCTGTCGACGGCCTCATAAGAGCTGTGATTCTTCTCCTGTTCTTTCACGTCCAAGACCATTAAGATTTAGGGCAACAAACACGCTTTGGGGTCTAAGTTTCCTTTTCGGTGATTCATCCTCTTAAAACTAAATAGTCAAGCTCCAGTGGGGAGTCAGTCGAAAGTGAGGGTCGTTTTAAGTAAGTACCAGCATTGTATTTACGGTAGTTCCTGCAATAAGAGCCATCAGCAGAGGCCACTACGAGTACCTAGTGTTACCAATCTGGTCACACACACACCAAAGACTAACGAAAAAAAGGAAACATTTACAACCAGCAAACCACACTGCCTTGTTGTTGGTCTTTTAGAATAAGTACCCATATTTCTGGTCCTGGATCTTCTGAGTGCCAAGTGGTCTAGGTTGCATACATTGTACACTGATGACTCAGATGAAGGGAGGTCGCTAACACCAAAGTCACATCGGCGTCGAAGCGGCAGCGTTTATGCCTTGTTTGATGCATTTAATATGTCCTCTACGGAAGATGAAGACGTGTTTGCGCTCATACAAGTGCTCAATTTAAATAGAAAAAAGCAATTTAGGATATATCCATACTTGAAAGTGAGTGATAAAGGCGGTGCATTTAGATGGGCCCGCGAATTGCAGTAGTATCCCGAAAAATGTCAACAGCCCTTTGATCCTGTTTGTTTCTGTTACTGTCATGCACGTGTATGGTCGTACACAGATGGAGTTTTCTGTAATAGATCAATAAATTTCACACTACTCGCATAATTATTAGTACGTGTAAACGCTCCTGTGCTAGAAATTGAATGTGAAAAATCTCGACGCCCCGCTGTGCCCCGACTTTTATTTCTAAAGCCAAAATATATGAAATATATATTTTGAGATCGCGCCCATACAAATTCTATGGAGGACCACACACAGCAAATTATAAATTACAAAATATATTTGGTGCGATCTGTCAAGATTTAAAAGATAAATTATCTGCTGTGTGTGTGGTACGCTTAACGCGACGCGCCTACATGGACTGGAATTATGAATTTGAAGAAACTCATATAAAAGGTATGCAGATATTACTTTCGCAGTCCTTGACGCTCGAACGGTCTGAAGTTGGGAAAGCTCTAACCCTGACATTACTTACTCGTTGTCTGGACCCGGCGAACTTTGTACCCTTACTTAAAAAAAAAATCTGGGTCAGAAACCCTCGCGGGCGACCTCAAAAAACCCTTCCAAAGTTTCATCACAGTCGATCAATCGTTTAGGAACGCATAGAGGACAATATACTTACCTACATTAATTTTTATTTATAGAGATATACCTAATCAAAGCTAGTTTATTGGTTTAATTTTTGAACGGAACCGTCTTAGAGCTGATATGAGATCCAATATATTTATCCAGTAGGATTACACAAACAATTACTTACAGTTATAATTTATGCAACTGAGACTAAATTTCCGAGGCCGGACTATCTACCTATTAGATCAGAACTTTAAGCATTTATGATCATTTTGAAATGTAGAGGGAATAGTAAGAGACACGTCCAAATAATCATTTTTGAAACAGAGACAGAGGTAAGCCCATCTCTTAAGAAAAACAAATTGCCCGTAGCAAAGCCATGAGTTACAAGGCAAACTTCTCACACCATTATTCTCATTCCTTAGCGGCTGTCTATGTCAGGAGTTCATTGTCATTTGACTAATCCTTGTACACGTTATCTTGATGAAGTTTTGTATGAACAGAAACTATGTACAGTCAGCGTCATCAATCGGTATCCCCCTATTGATTTTAACAAGGACCCTTTTCATTTCAACTTTGGATTTCAGTCGGATTTGCTAGTATAGGAACTCGAGCGAAATTAGATATCCATAAGTATACTAGCAAATCCGACTGAAATCCAAAGTTGAAATGAAAAGGGTCCTTGTTAAAATCAATAGGGGGATACCGATTGATGACGCTGACTGTACCTATCTACCTATTTATGTTCGTATGAGCTAGTGGCCAAATCTGGTGACGGAGTTTTATAGCCGCCTGAAGACCTCCGTCATGGTTTAAAAGCCGGAACCGACAATTTAACGTGCTCTCCGAAGCATAGAAGGGTTTGCGGTCACCCATCCAAATTGTGACCGCTCAGAACGACTCTTAAGGTTGTTCAACGATCGAACCCGCAACCTCTTGCGTCACAAGTGGGCCTTCACCCACTGTGCCAACAAAGGTCGTAGGTAATCTATCTATTTTATATTACTTCTACTAATATAATAACGCGGAAGAGTTTGTTTGTTTGAACGCGCTAATCTCATGAACTACCAGTCCAATTTGAAAAGTTCCTTCTGCATTTGATAGCTAAACTCTTGAGCTACTTTTTATCATCGTCATCACCATCACCATATACGATCACTACGGGGGCAACCGCCGCGAGAGCGCTGCTAGTGTTTTTATAAATACACGGATCAGCTTGAATTTTTCAATATGTGTTATATGAAGCACCGTCTCTTATTTGACTCGAATCATCTACAAATAAAATTTACTTCATGGAATTCTATTTTTCATATCTGCGAATAATTTCCTGTAGGCACTTACTTAGCTCACGTTATTTGAGATTCACGGCTGTCTGTTCTGAGTCTGAGCATTTTAGATATGAAGCACATTGGTATGTTCCAATTCAGGATGCCTAGTAAAAACCAGAACTAGAACGCGTTTAAAGCCGCTACTACACGCTGGCGCAGGCTCATCGTGTGAACGCTAAATGCCATCGTGTGGACAGCACCATTTGCCTTGCCTTGCCATCGCTCGGATGGCAAGGCAAGGCAAATGGTGCTAGCCGAGAGAATACAAGCGCCAATTTTTCATTGGTTTGCATAGACTCGCCAAACGTGTAGATGGTAGCCCACCTTTTATCAATTCGGCTTCGCTCGCTGGCTTATGCTCGCCCAGCATGTATAGGCGGCATAACAAAGTCGATCTGTCAGCTGTAAAGATTAATGGACGTGGTATAGCCACAGCATGAAGTATCGGATGTCCCCCAGGGTCACATAGCTCGTCTCATGTTATTAATTACCACAATTGTTGTTGTGTAGTACCAGAGGCGTATTTACAAATTTGGCGCCCTGGGCCTGTAAGGTTTGCCGCCCCATAATTAGCGGAAAATGCTAAATCAGATACCTACAACCTAGTGAATGAAAAACAAAAAAGGCACTATAGTTAGGTTCAATATCAATACCTACTAGCTGTGACCGCGACTTCGTAAGCGTTATGATTACCGTACGCGCAATGCATTTAACGACTTCGATTCCCGTCGCGGGACAAATATTTATATGATTTGCAAATATCTGTCTCTTATATGCGAGCGAAGCGAGCTCAGATTTTTTAAAGACAAATGCAACAAATGACACATGATTTTTAATTTTTCTTATGGTGCTCAAAGAAAAGGCTGTCTGCTTGTCGGTTCCTATTCTATTATGCGAGCGAAGCGAGCCGATTTTTTTTTTATCTTAAATGCAACATGTGACACTTGATTTTACTTACGTGCTCAAAGAAAAGGATGGCTATTTGCCGGTTCCTATTCTGTGGTCAGATATAACTCATTGTGCTCGCAAAACACTCATGAAGCCAATATGCGAGCGAAGCGAGCCGAATTTTTTTAAGAGAAATGCAACAAGTGACACTTAAATTTTTCTTATGGTTCTCAAAGAAAAGGCTGGTTGCTTGTCGGTTCCTATTCTATCATGCGAGCGAAGCAAGCCGATTTTTTATCACAAATACAAAATGTGACACTGATTTTGCTTACGTGCTCAAAGAAAAGTATCGGTTCCTATTCTGCGATCAGACATAACTCACTTTGCTTGCAAAACACTCGTGAAGCTAATATGCGAGCGAAGCGAGCCGATTTTTTTTAAGAGAAATGCAACAAGTGACACATACATTTTTCTAATGGTGTTCAAAGAAAAGGCTGGTTGTTTGTCGATTCCTATTCTATCATGCGAGCGAAGCGAGCCGATTTTTTTGTCACAAATACAACATGTGACACTGATTTTGCTTACGTGTTCAAAGAAAAGGATCGGTTCCTATTCTGCGATCAGACATAACTCACTTTGCTCGCAAAACAGTCATGAAGCTAATATGCGAGCGAAGCGAGCCGAATTTTTTTAAGACAAAATATGTGACACTCAAGGAAATGTTTGCCTAAAATTGCCTCGAGGATTTATTTCCAGAATTCCAATTATTGTAACGGATTATCACTTGGAGTTTTAAAGAATACCTACTTACTTCCTGTAAAGTTAAAAATCGCAAGGTCAGTCTCTGAAAATAATCTGTCATTACTAATAAATTACACAAGTCTTGATGTCTATCAAACTTACAACCAAATGAGTTTGTTTTAGTTGTTGTTAGTTAGGTGGGCTTTTCTCAAATTTCTTCAGGCATATAAGGACAAAAAAAGGCGCATGAAGCTAGCCGCCCCTCGCTCTCACCCAAATGTGTTTTAGTTGTTGTTAATTAGGTAAACTTTTCTTAAATTTCTTCAGGCATTTAAGGCAAAAAGAAAGGCCCATGACAGTGAGAGTGAGAGGCGGCGCAAGCCGCCCTCACTTTCAGCCAAATGATATAGGTAGGCTTTTTTTAATTTCTTCAGACACAGGACAAAAAGAAAAGCGTACGAAGCTGAGAGCAAGGGGCGGCTTGCACCGCCCACTAAATGAGTTTTAGTTTTTAATTAGGTTGGCTTTTTTTAATTTCTTCAGGCATTTAAAGAAAAAAAAATGCAAGAACCTGAGAACAAGGGGCGGCTTGCGCCGCCTCTCGCTCTCACCTTCATGTCTTGGGCCTTTCTTTTTGTCCCTATATGCCTGAAGAAATTGTGTGCCTGCTGAGAAGGGCGGCTTGCGCCGCCCCTCTTAGCCTGCCGCCCCGGGCCATGGCCCTCTTGGCCTAAGGGTAAATACGCCCCTGTGTAGTACTGAGTACTACGTGGTACTATCAATTGTTTTGGTACTCATTGTAGCGTTGTACACCTCTAAACTTGTGGTTCGTGTAACCATGTTGTATCAAAAAATGAATAAAAATATTACCTATTTAAAAAAAAAAAAACTGTTAGTATTTTAATTTGTGAACTCAGTGAATATAATAAAAACCTACAGAAAGACTACTTTCGCAAATTGTTTCAGGTTCAGGAATGCTAAGATTCAATGCCTATGGTTCCAGTTTGGTTCAGTTATTTGTTATTTTATAGTACTAATATCTGACAGATTCTTTCACGACGGACGTAGAGAGCAACCAAATCCTTTGGAACAACTCAAAATCACAAACACAATCACAAACTCAAAATTGACAGTTGTGAATGACGTTTCGCAAAGAAGTTAGTTGAGTGTAATTTGAGTGGTGTTTTAAAATAAGTAAGACCAATGCTTGAGACTAGATTAAGCTCAAGCAGAGATGAGGTGATTAGAGTTTTTCTGTACTTGAGTAACAATGTGTAATACGAGCCGTGTACCTACTGTACATGTCATGTGTGAGGCCCACTTTGTTAAAACTCCTTGAATTACTTACATAGGATTTAATCCTATTGTTACTTCTTGAAAATTATTTTGACCAAACCATTTTTCTTTGTAGTCTAAAACTGACAAGTAAATTACACATGAGTTTGAGTACCCTTTGTTAGACATAGCTTTGGCCAACAGCTAGGTAATGTTTTTGGTTATCAATTGTGTACTTGTAACAAAACTTCATTCATTTCCTTCTTAGCTTCACCTCTGACATTTGAGCTTAGGTCCCAGTGCGCAAGCCCTGTGACCTAGATTCAGGCAGATCAATCCAGCCTCTACACAGATAATATAGCAGTTCTGACGTAGAAAAACTTCAAGAAGGACTACAATGCTTTCAAACTTGGAATACGGAACCGGATTGTTTCGGAACAATTCGAAGATTCGACATTATTTACAAAACAAGAACCCGTAAAGGTCACAAATCTTCAAATTCTTCCAAATATTTTAGACACCCCCTCTACACATGTAAAAAGAGGGGTGTGCCTAAAATATTTGGAATACTTATATTGAATACTTGCTGACCCGGCAAACTTCGTATTGCTTCAAGCATACCTAAATGGAGAGAAGCATGTATAAAGAGAAGCAGAGAAGCTTGGAAGCTCCTCTAAGTCTTCTACCGAATGAAAACGGGTGCCACAAAGTGGTAATTTGAGTTCAGGAAAGAGAAAGAAGTCGGCTAAAGCCATATCTGGTGAATAAGGTGTTTGCTCGATGGTATTTGTTAGGTTTTTGGTCAAAAATTCGAGAAGAAATTTGGAGAAAATTCAGGTCTTTTGGGACTAGCCGAGCGGCAACATGTTTCATACCCAAGTGGTTATTTAAAATGGTATGGATCGACTCGTGAGACACAGAAAGTTCAGCGGCTATCTCTCTCAAACTTGAATGAGGATTTTCAGTCACAATTTCCTTCACTATTACGATGTTAACTTCAGTTGAAGACGTTGACGGCCTACCAGAGCGAGGAAAATCTTCCATCACAATATCTCGACCGCTTTTGAACGTTTTGTAGGTATCGCTCATAGAGGTTAGATGTTTCTGTTCATTATGAAATTCGCAATGCACACTAGAATGAGGTAACTAAAAACGGCACTGTATTTAATCTGAATAACAGATGCAACTCAAACTCCGCACCAAAATGGAAAACAGGTGTGCCAATCTAACAACTAAAAAAACAAAAATTTAATTTGGAACCCTAAACAAATCATCTATTCCCGATACTTTCTTGACAGAATGTAGAGCAGTGGTTCCGAACCTGTACCTTTTTTGGTAGTAATAGAACGAAACGAGATGTTTATGACAAAAAGCAGTTTTTATACTGCAACAGATTTGTACCTAAGTAAATAAAATACTTTTAATGTCTTGTCGCTGAAATACCCGTAATCAAAAGGAGAGGAATTTGCATGAAATTTTAAATGACGTGGGGGGGGGGGGGAGTAAGTTAAACGGGGGTAAAATCTGTTTCGTTGACTGACATGTGATAGGGGTAAGGGGTAACAAGGTTGAAAAGGTTAGGAACCACTGATATAGAGGATGGGATGCCTTACACCCTTGACCTATCCAAAGGTTTGAATATCTTTGTACCTACTATAAGTAAGTAGTATCTTTGGATGATAATGTTTTGATTATTTCAGTTCTTGAATTGATATAAAATCAACTCTACAGTTACTTTCAGACAATCTATAGGTTTAGTTATTTCAATTGCAGGTTTTTTTACAGTTTTAATATAAGTACTTAATGAAAAAAATCGTAAAGTGGGGAAAATGAAAACAAAGATATCACCTACTCTGGTGAAATTTATAAAATTTCAGTTCATGTTTTCATAACTCAGTAGATTTTGGTTCTAGCATATTTTTAGCATACAGGACTAAAGCATTTAGCCTCATTCTAGGCACGGAGCAAGTCATATTTAGGTTCTCCGCAAAAGTTAGGCACCTAGGCTCCCCGGACGCCCTCTGACATTAAGGACTGCGCATGCCTGAATCCTTCCCCCCCCTTCTCCTCCCCCCTCCACCTCCGCGTGGGCTGGTGACGCAAAACCTAGGACCCCGGGAACTATCTATTTTTAGAAATTAATTTAGCTGGAATTAAGGCGTGGGATGTTCAAAATGGTCCTGAATCCGTGTAGAGGCGTTTATATGCTCTGACGTTGTAAAAGATTAGGATTTTTTTATTTTTTTATTTCTATCCTTATAATATAATTATGATCTTAATCTAACACTCACGTTCTTGACGTAGTAGATAAATCACTTGCGACCGCGTGGAAGTGTTGTCATCTTTAAAGAGTGAGTTCACAAGTTAGAAAAAGCAATCACTGTAGAATAAAAGGAGAACAGCACTGTTTGTCATATACAAAACAATGTTCAAAAACCCCAGACACATCCCATCATAAACAGGAAAAGAGCTGGTGATCTTCATACGGATGAACCGTTTTTGATAAAACATGTCTAAGAACCACATCGGTAGGAATCGCAATATATGCCGTTCTTATCACTCTATGAAAACAGACGGCATATAGTTTACCTAATTCTTATTGTGATTCTGGTATAACGGCCTTTTTAACCCCGCTGCTCATTGATGTTTAAATAGTATAATCTGATGCTACTAATATTAGTATAACATGACATATCTTTGCAATTTCCAATCATATTGCACGTAACAATAAGAGCGATGACTGATTGATGACTGTTAGGTACAAACCAATCAAAAAGCATCATTTGTTGTGATTGTGCATCAAAGATAAGATATATACTTAAATATTTTATTTCACGGAACGATAGATACATACATTGGTGCAGCCTAAATTCAATCCAATTTCATTTGCTTGAATGTAAGGTCATTACCTACACACAAAACTAACCTGGATTTCAAGTTTTCGGATTTCTCCGTCAAATGTGGACCAAATTTCTTCTAGTAGGTACTTACCTACTACGTATATCTCCAGGAGGTCCCTTAATTGTAGAATATCAAGTAAATTAAGTCGGTTTTTAGTTATTTGAAAAAATGTCTACAGTCATTCAGTATCTGAACATAGCTGAACATAGTAGGTACGAAGCAGTCATTCTGCCACGTCGAATTATCCTGTAGTGTTGTGTACTTGGTTATTTTATAGGTAAGTAGAACATAGATGAGGAAAACCGTTTTGATGAACATAACCTTCTCAATTCGTCGGAATCTTCTTTTATGTATGTTCACCGATTAGGTACTCGGAGACGCCTCAACTGATTTGGAAAATTCTTTTTTGTTTGAAAGGATATACTTTCAGATTGGTGCCACAAAAATTTAGGGAGGATCTGTCGAGAATCTTTGGAGTTATGAACGAAATGCACCTTGAGATTGCAGAAATTTTTTGTTTTTTTTTAATTAAGTAAAGTTATTTTTTAATTTATTGGGTAGGTAGGTACTTATACATTTATTTACAGAAACTAAACTAGGTACTACATATTTAATTAAAATTTACATATTGTTTAATTTTTATTTTTAAAAATTTAACTTTAATTGAAAAAAACAAAAAAAATCTGTTAATTCCGTGCCGACTAGACATTACTAGCACAGGAGAGGGATGAATGGAAAGAGTGGGGGAAGGCCTTTTCCCAGCAGTGGGATATTAATGGCAGATAATAATAATAATACTAATGAAGTAGGTATATTTTGTTTTACCTACATCCTAAACACGGTACTCGACAAAGTCGCACCACTAGTGCCTACGTCACAGCACACTATGAATGACTGTGACTCAGTCGTTGTTTTCCGCGCTGGAGATCACCTCAAGGTTTTTCATGACAATATACTCGTACCTACTTTATTATAGTCGGTTACATAAATAATACTTGACTGATTTGTTTCTGAGTGTATTTCTAATACCTACATCCTGGTACTTTTATCAATAACAATGATGATTTTAAATACAATTTAATTTTTCTCGCGTGTTACCAGGGTCAAACGTTAGACTACGATACGTTTCGATTTATCTGGAAAACTTTCATTTGGGAAGGGAGAGAGAGAGTAGGTATGGTGCATCCTCACGGTCTGAAGGTCTGAACTACTCTATTTTTCTTCAAACAAAACATGTCTGTGTTTAACATGCTCCTAAACTTTTCCATGAGATAATAGGAATTAGAAAATGCATTTGCAATAAATCTTTCTTTCTTATAATAATTATGGTAATATAAATTATGTATATTTCAGGTACCTACCTACTACCTCAAAAGACGTCCCTATATGCTGTGAAGACTAAAATAACTAAGGTATGGAAATAATGGGGCTAAAATGGGCGCTTAGCAGTTCCTTTTATGAATCAGAATAACATTATAAATCAGAAAATTCAAAGTGACAAAATTCATAGTGTGAATCAGAAAACGGAACTACTTGGCGACCCCCCTTTTAGCCTCATAGGGCAAACTCTACACATGATTTCGAGGGTTGGTCATTTTAAAAGCATATAATACTTTACTTTTATCGGTCACATGGGATAGTTGGGCAAAGATATTCGTCTCTACTTACTTATTTTAAAATAATTTAGGATAATAAAATAACAACATCGCTCTCACAAGTAGATAGGTAGATTATATTTGTATGAGGGAGACAAAAACAAACGATTCTTATTTTTCAGTTCAGTTCATAATATTCATAAACATTTCTTTTACAAAAAATGTTTGTAATTTACCAAAGTATAACTTACCAAAGTTTAAGCTTTGTTCAGATTTTAATGCAGAACTTGTTTTTTTTTAAATCGAGCCTTAACTCTTAACATGTCTTTTCGATAACTCTCACGGTTATAGGAATTCCTGAAAAAAGCTCAGCCGGTATAATCATGTTCTGTGACTACTTAATTTATATCTAAGTACTTAAGAGTGGTAATAACCATAATTTAGTAATACACGTGTTTGTATTTGTATTGGTAATTAAAAAATACTTAGCTACTTTAGCTAGGTAGGTACTTAATGTCCACAAGTGATTCACAATTACATAATGTTTGTTACTGTTAGTAGGTATGCAGACAATATAACATCTCATGGAGATATTTAGCAACTTAACAACTAATATTATTTTAGGTCTATCTATTATAATATATCAGAAGGAAAGAGGAAAATTGGCTGTTGCTTAAACCTATTTTAGCTTGCGTTATAGGTACATATATACAGCTGTCCTAAAGAATCTGTACTTTATTATGTACGAGTATGAATGAATAAATATATATACTTACCTACTTAAATAGCTAAATGAATAAATAGCTCTAGGTACTTATATAATATTCTTGTCTTAGTTGGTATCTCTCTACATAAACATTTGAATCTAACACTATGGCAAACCTGTAACTTATCCGATTTTTACCCGACTGCGCAAAGCAAAGGAAGGGTAATGTGTTTATCAGTCTATGTTTGTATGTGGGTATGTATGGATGTTTCTATGTGGCACTATAAAGGCCAAACGCGTGGACCGATTTTGATGATTCTAACGTCAATTGATTCGTCTCAACCTTGGAAGTGTCACTAAAGACATGACAGTAATCAAAATTCACCAGTGCCACAACCAGACGCCATATTGTCAAAATTAAAATAATCAAAATTGACGAATTATGTCAAGTGGGGTATCGTTGAATAGGTATTTAAAAATCAACTTTAGGTTCCTTTTACCACTTTTCATTTTAAGCAATAGTTTAGGAAACATAACGGTTTAAAGTTGATTAATATTCACTCTCGCTACAGATGTTTCTATGTGGCACTCTAGAGGCCAAACGCGTAAACCGATTTGGCTGAAATTTAAAACATAGATAGATAATGGCCGGGAATAGGACATAGGCTACTTTTTATTCCGAAAAAATGCATAGGTAGTTCCCGTGGGATAAACAAAATAGTAGCCCACGCGGGCGAAGCCGCGGGCGTCAGCTAGTTAATCATAAAAATCATCATCACCTAATAAATCATAACTAAAAAGTTTGAAATAAAAAAATATTTAAAAAAACAAAATCCCAACTGCGTTAAAGTTAAAACTAAAAAGAAAAAAACAAGCCTGCAAAGAATTACTCACAGTCGGGACCCATAACATTATGAAGATTTGATTGGTAATAAAATAAATGGGTACCGACTGTGAGTTATTCTTTGCAGGCTTGTTTTTTTCTTTTTAGTTTTAACTTTAACGCAGTCGGGTTTTTGTTTTTTTAATTATATTAGGTATACCTACCTACCTACTTACTTAAATAAATAAGTAATTAGGTACTGTGTGTTTTTTTACCATCCTACGGGAAAGAAACATAAATCATTTTTTCTTGTTCATCCCCACTATGACACACATTTTGGAAGAATTTATGTGGGTGTATGCTTCGATGTGTGCGTGAAGACGGGATACTTTGCTGTGTGCGGCGACGAGAGCTTTCGTGTGCCGTAAAGATTTAGGTTCTTGTTTGTGTGAGTTTGTCTCAAGTTCAGGGTTGGCACGTGGTCGGGTATGGAATTAATGGTGTCGGGGGGACGGAACCCCTCGTCGCGTTCGACCCACTTTCTTTGACTATAGGATACTTTAGTCATCTTGAACTTGCCCTTAAAACGTTTGAAATGTGTATTGACTTTGCGGTGGCTTGGCTTTTTTGTTGAATAATTCTTAAAATATAAATGACAAGTCAACATTTTGACAATAAAAATGCAAAAAATGATTTGATGCTTAAATATTTATTTATTGATTGACAATAAAATTGGAATAAGTGCTTATCTACTTGTATTTTAATATTTTAATCTCTAGTAAGTTATTTGTCGTTAGGTATATCGATCGTCCGCAAAAACGCAAACAGTTACAACTCCATTTTACAAGGATTTCCGTTTACATACATACCTACATAAAATCACGCTTCTTTGCCACAGGGGTAGGCATAGACAGTATTAGGTTTTCGTTTTTAATAATAATTAACAAACTTAAAAGTGAACAGTGCCCTCTGTACCTTAACATCGTAACTAACAACACAATGGCACGGCTCATCGCTCGCAAGCTGGTTCGCATCATGGTTCTACCGCCAAATCAGAGATGGCACTGCAAGCAAGAAATCAGAGAAGGCGAAAGTATTCGTTTGGGCTATCGAACGACCGGGTACCACACTGTGCTCTCTCGAGATATTAGTGCGGAGTGAACACAGCTGGTGGTATCTCAGTTGTTCCCTAGTTCCACCTCAACACTTCAAGATACTACAGAGAAAGAAAAACAGAAGAAAACTCGCAGAAGACGAAGACAGATCGTTTAGTTTTAATTTAGAAATAATAGTGTTAAGTATCTATAAATACCTATCCCATTTAATTAGGTATGTACCTATTGTAATAGGTAGGTTATATTGTTGTGCAGAAATTAAATTACCTACTTATAAATCTACTGATGATAGTGATTACTTAGGTACCTATACTATACATCTATGATCTTCCCATGGCTTGGAGAAAAGGTAGGTATCCCTTCAGGTACAGTCCCGCTTCTATTTCAGTAGAAGTAGACCTAAGTAGGTAGGTACCTATTCTTTGCAGCAATAATAACGAATATAAACAGACGTTGTTTGTAGGTAATGGTCAATAGCAATTCAGAAATCGACGCAAGTCAAATAAACACGAAAGTCGATGGAAAGTCAACGGCCAAGTAATTAATGGAAGTAATTTACCACCAATAAATATGTCGGTAAGTGCGTACGCCATCTTCCACTTGCGTGTTGCATTTTTATTTTGAAAGGTGAAAGTTGTGATTTAATTACTTATACCTGTTTGCCCGCGCACGTATCTACGCATGTTTGGAGACGCGTTTTCGAAAACATTTATTTCGGTGGTGGTTACTGTCTTCGGAAAGAGCATTTTCGAAATGTTTTAAAAATCTACATCCACTGACTGCTAAATAACTATTATGTCTTTAGCCCGGCTAAAAATGATTAAGTAGGTATACCTAACATTTTTTTTTTTTTAAATTAGGTGTGTATTTCATGAGATACTTAACCCTACTTAAACATTACTTGGTTAACACTCAATTCGGACTTTCCAATAAAATGTTACATAATGAGGGATTCGCAATTAGGTACTTACTAGTTTTTGTATGCATTTAAATTAAACAATCAATCTTTGTAGGTGCTTTACTTATTTCATACTATCAAAATATAATTTGCTAATAGGTAGGTAGTAAGTACTAAACTAAAATCTACTTATATCTACCATTTTAATGCCAATTACTTAGATACAGTTCGAATTAAAACCTAATGACTATCGGAAATTGGGTTCCCGGATATCCAGTTAGGAATTGGTTGGAGAATCCAATCAGATTTTAACTCAACTTATGTTTGAAATAGAACTTTTATGTTTAGGTTTATTTTCTGGACAAATATTATCTTCAGAAATATGGCAATATACTTAATATGGCAATCAATAAATGAATGAGAATAGTTTCAGTTACTTAATAAATAAATCTCTATTGCCACACCTAGTTGTAAAAAGTGAGCTACTGAACTTCTTGGTTAAGAAGTGCTTAAATATGCCAAATCATTACTTAATTATCTAAGAATAATGATTTGGCATAAGCACTGCTTAACCATAGTTGTAAATAACAATATATAAGTATACTTTACTACATAAGTAGCTGCATTAAATATTTATTAGCTTCTCTTGGTTGTGTGTGTAATGTTACACCGGCGGAATAATATGAGTAAAACTGAATCAATTTAAAAAAATTAAGTAAAATACACAGTCGAGTGCGATTTATGTGATTTGTTTTGTAAGTTCTAATTATAATCAATGAATCTTAAATCTAAATAATTTCAACGTAAACATTCACTTTCAATTACCTAAGTACCTCTGTGGCGCAGTGAGCGAAGGCCCGGCTGAAACACATAGGTTGCGAGTTCGATTCCCGCCGACTCCCGTCGGGTCTGGGTGTTTATCTATGTAGATTAGGATTCAGCACTCAAGTCCTACGGCAAAAGCGGGAACTAATTGGTTTTTTGGACTTTATTATGCTCATTCAGTCAAGTTCGTTCAGTTGTTCTGGCGTGTAGAGCTAACGAACGTACAAACTAGCATAATTATTATTGTTCAAGCCTAATTTGGACAATTAGTATTTTGTACATAACCTGCTAGTTCTGCGATAGCAGCATAAGTAACTCCTTTCATGGAAAATTCATTTCCTCTTTTTTCACCCGAGCAGAGCTCGGTCACCCAGGTACTCGCTCAAAATTGAGCGTAGCTTGACTTTTAAAAGCCCTGACGTGCGAATAAATACTTAGAAATTGTTATGTTTCAATTCAACGTAATAAAACTCTCGTGCAAACGAGGCCTTAAACTATAATTCTATCTATCTATCTAATCAGCCCACATCCACCCACTGCTGAGTATAGGCCTCCTCATTTTCACGCCACTTATCTCGGTCCTGAGGCAGTCGAATCCAATGCTTCACCGCTACCTTCACTATATCATCAGTCCATCTGGCTGGTGGTCTGCCTGGTGTTCTATGACCCTCACGCGGCCACCACTCGGTCACTGCCTTTGTCCATATACCGTCTTCCCGCCTTGCCAAGCCCATCTCCACTTCAACTGAATAAATATAAATAATAAATAAATATTGCTGGACATTTCACACACCGCCATCTAGCCCCAAACTAAGCAAAGCTTGTACTATGGGAACCAGAAAACTGATAGAATACTTACATATTTGTAAATACATACTTATAATACTTTATAACACCCAGACACAGAACAAACATCTATGTTCATCACACAAATGTTTGTCCTGGATGAGAATCGAACCCACGACCTACAGCGCAGAAGGCAGAGCTACTACCAACTGAGCTAAGAGGCCAGTCAAGCCAAATTATAATTATGTTAAAAATATTATATTATATGCCTAGTTAAGAGGACATTAATAGCGAGTAATACTGAAGTGCGTCACTATAGACTTCAATTCTCTATCAATTTAACCTCATCATGCTTATCGTATAGGTAGACTAGTCTGACCTAATAAAACACTGATAACCTTCACTCTATCTTATAGATGAAGTTCCTACATTAGAACCTAACTAGGTAAATTATCTATACATTGGGTATTACTTATCGGGGAATAATAAGTCGAGCCGCAGAATTATTTTTTGGCCACGGAACCTACCTTCTGATTTTATAACTAAGCAACGGGAAAATAAGAAACCTAATAAACTAACTCGTCTTCTTTACAGCATCAACTAAATATGCCAAAGAAAGCGTCAAGTAAATAACAACAATTATTTTTACTTGACCTACTGATTTATACATCGCCATCAAATTTACTAACTCAGCCACGGATTTTACAACTAACCAACAGTTTAGGTTAGGTTAGGTTAGATTATGAAATAACTACGCTCGAAGTAAGCGAGCGTAGCGAACGTGCCGCGGCAGTAGCCGCCGAAGCGACAGAAATCTAATTCATAAAGAATGCAATATATTATACTCCGGTATTTTCGACATTTTAAGCATTCTACCTTCCCAGTATCGTCTTTATAAACTTCGATCAATCGATCTTTATACATTTCAAACATTCTCGATTTTGAAATTCGCTATTTTAAGCTTTGGCATTACAATTAATGTTACACTATATTTTATACATGCTGAGTTATAAAATTAGAAGTAGATAGACTTACTTTATTGGTGTCATATTTAAATATTTTAGGAGTTCCCGCTTGAATATGTGTTACAAATTTAGATCCTAAAAAACAAATTTAGATGCTAAAAAATAACTGCCATGCTGAGTTGTATTTACAGTGGCTTACATCGAGGATATTTAGTGGCTAAGATAGTATTTTTTAGAGGCACATTGATAGTGGCTGACTTAGTAATTCAGAGGTCAATGTAAATTTTTAGAGGCGAAAAATGCTATTAAATAGAAGGCGGTTTAATTAGCACCCTTACTTATCTAGCTAACCCGACAGTACCCCGATCGCGAGTATGCACAGAGTCTACTATTCGATCCGTGACTGTAGTGTAGTCTCTCAAATGTATTGGGATTTTAGTTCAGTCAAGTTACCACTGGAGGCGCTGCACCGGAATCCCATACATTTGAGAGACTATACTACAGTCACGGATCGAATAGTAGACTCTGTGCATACTCGCGACCGGGGTACTGTTGTCCTGCGGGGTTAAAAAGGCCGTTATAGCACAATCATAATATGAATTGCACTTGCCGTCTCTTTTCATAGATATGAGAGTGACAAGAAAAAACTAATTATTCTTAAAAGGATTTTAGCCTCCCTGTAAGTCTATATTTCATACATCTTTATATGTATATCTTATCTTGAAAAAAGGAAAATAAAGAAAAAAAATGTTTTTTAAAACTACTCTCCGGGAGACATTTCAAATTTTGTCCTCTTCAACCTGCGCGGACTACTACGAACCTTTACAAATAATTAGGTAGGTACCTACCCAATAAATCTGTTTAGCAGTTTTTAAGCTATATGAGCTTACTAATGAATACTATTTACCCGACTGCGTTTATTTATAGGATTTACAAATTCTCCATGTTTTTGAAAATAAAAAATTAACATTATTTTATCAATAAAAACAGATGGAAATACCTAATTAAATGATGGTAACAACATTTTAATTATCCAAAGCTTTTGTGTTACTTGATATAACGACTAGCAGCGCCCTCGCGGCGTTGCCCCCGTAGTAATAGTAAAATGGTGATAATGATGATGATGAAAAGTAGCCCTTCCTCAAGCTATCAAATGCAGAAATAGTTTTTCAAGTCGGATTGGTAGTTGGTGAGATTAGCGCGTTCAAACAAACAAACCCTTCCGCTTTATTATATTAGTATAGATATAGGTACATAGATTAGTTATTTATCATCACTCATTTTCCTTTTTCCATTTTCAACAAATAAAATTAGAAGAAGTATTAAATTGACCTAATTGAGACAAAGGGAGGTAGTGCTCCCATTTGATTACCGGGGCTGACCTATTTCAGGTAGTTCGTTTGTGCGTCAGAGCTTGCGACCTGGCCCTTGTAAATCTAGCTTTGACCCGACTCCAACCCACATAGGTAGCCTCTCCCTGACACGTCCTGAGTGCTCCAGATTCGATGACCTCGGTACAGGCTGTTTCCGGAAAGCCTTATGTCAGTGGCGGACTAAGCCCGTTAGAGGCGCTGAATGAGGCCCCTAGTATAAGAAGTTGATGATTTTTACCAGCTTTTTATTCAGCTCATATTTTATGTAGGATAAACTTGCATTAAATGTTGAGGCGTTACAAAGTTACGCGTACAATAAGGTCATAATACCAAAAGCGTAGCAACTTCGTAGCAGTGTAGCAGGTAGTTATGCGTGCCATTACTTTCATTGCATATACTTATGATCTTAAGAAAGTCACCATTTATGAAACCACTGACCGAAAGCAGCAAACTTGCCAATCATGGGTCAACGCCATATCCTCCACGACCGTCCACGTCACTTTCTACCTGAGGTTTCTTTTCTATGGCAGATTGCCTTACGAGACCTCACCTTTCTTTCGAAGGGTAGAATTTTGAGTGTGTATACTTTCGCACGCTTTACTCGCGTAGTACCCAAATACTGCTCAAATCCATACCCATATTATAAATGTGAAAGTGTGTTTGTTTGTTTGTTTATTTGTCCTGATTTCACGTCAAAACAGAGCGACGGATTGAAGTGATTTTTTGTGTGGAGATAGTTGGAGGGCTGGAGAGTGACATAGGCTACTTTTTATCCCGAAAAAAAAAGGCATGTTTCCCGTGGGATAAAAAAGTAGTAGTCCACGCGGGCGAAGCCGCGGGCGTCCGCTATGAATAAAAACGTATATATTATATAACTTATATAATTATACTTATCACTTCCATTACTCGTTCATGTAATGGCACATTCGTTTTGTTGTACCAGTTCGAAATTTAAATAAAATTTAGGTTATTACCTCTTAGTTAACATGTTCGGGTTTAAAAAAGTTCGTTTCGTTTTCAAATTACATTGCCAGCCGGTCGAGAATGCCAGACAAGAAATTGCTGGTTACTTTCTGACACAGTACTGTAGAACGATTTATTCCATAGGTTTTGTAAGAAATGGTCGCGTAGCATGATTGACAAAAAAGTATTCCGGATCACTTACTTTATTGTTTAATCTAGAAATACACTAATAAATAAATAGTTAGTATTAGTAAGTATACTTATAGTAATAGTAATATACTCTTACAGAGATGAAAATTCTCCGGGTAAATCAAAACATTGTCGGGGTCTATTTTTATGTAATTTTCGTGTATTCTTTTAATACTTTATGTATGAATCGCTCATACATAGGAAGTGACGTAACGACAAACATCACCATACCTAATATAACCACCTAATATATACCACAATACCTATAACCTAACTTGAAGCAGGGGAACTCAAAAGTTAAACATTCCCCACTTTATGTGAGGTCGGCATAACTTTTCCTCTTCAAATTAAGTTGAAGTAAAGTGTAGTTTATTTACTCAGTAGTTCAAGAACTAAACAAATAACGCAGCCGTATATATAATGGCGAGATCGAAGGTTAAAAGTTCTTATTCAAAATAGTTAGTTATAGTTAAAACTGCCCCTAAATCTGTTGGCATTTCTTTTAAATAACATTTGAGTGACAAGAAAGAAAAGTTCTCTGATGCTGGGGCCACACTACGGGAATATGGCAAATTATTTGCCAAAGGAGACTGTTTTTTTTTATATGGGGAGTGGTCTATGAACCAATAGCGATACTGTAGTGGTATTTCTGTGGGGCTACCTCAACTACATCCTTGTGCAAGGGGGCATCAAAATCCAACCCGGCAGTTTTGAGAAAAATAATACTTTAGAATTCACATTTCTTGCAAAAATGTTTTTATTTTAGAAACGTTTTGAACGGTTATTGTGGTTAGTGTCTGTAAAGTTCGGACTAAAATGTAATAATATGGTGACAGCGACATGATCTGATGATGGAGTCAGGAGCTATTCAACAGAACTCCTCAATAAATAAGCCGATTGAGTTGAAACTTGGCATGTCTATCAAGTTTCAACTACAATGTAATAATATGGTAACAACGAGCTAATCTGATGATGAAGTCAGGAGCTGTTCAACAGAACTCCTCAATAAATAAGCCGATTGAGTTGAAACTCGGCATGTCTGTCAAGTTTCAACTACAATGTAATAATATGGTAACAACGAGCTGATCTGATGATGGAGTCAGGAGCTTTTCAACAGAACTCCTCAATAAATAAGCCGATTGAGTTGAAACTCGGCATGCCTGTCAAGTTTCAACTACAATGTAATAATATAGTAACAACGAGCTGATCCAATGATGGAGTCAGGAGCTGTTCAACAGAACTCCTCAATAAATAAGCCGATTGAGTTGAAACTCGGCATGCCTGTCAAGTTTCAACTACAATGTAATAATATGGTGACAACGCTAAACTGCAACTAATAGGGACTGCAAACTCGAAAACTATAAAAATAATAATGCTAGTGTACTTAAATGAGTAGACAACTACAGAGAAACAGTCGTCTAACATAGACTTTTATAATAGCCTAACTTTTATGATGATCAGAAAACGAGAGCAAAATTGATAATGACAATTGATAGTGATCAGTCATTGTACAAGCATGTAAAAAATGTAACAACTGCGAAAGAATTGTGGGAAAAACTACAGCAATTATTTGATGACAACGGCTTTTCGAGAAGAATAAGTCTGCTATGGAATTTAACAAATTAATATTTTTATTATTATTTATTTAATTTAATTTAACTATTGTGTAGAATTATTGTATTGCATAGCATAGATGAATATTTGTGGATATTTGAAATATTGGGGGTGCTGAATTATATCTTTATAATAATCCTTATTTTACTAGTAACCTAGTAACCTCATTTATTGGCATGATTTTGTTTATTTAGCCGTAGTGTTGAACACGACGTTCCACACTACGGCTAAACGAAGGTCAGCCATTTAATCTCTGTAGTTGTCTACTCATTTAAGTACACTAGCATTATTATTTTTATAGTTTTCGAGTTTGCAGTCCCTATTAGTTGCAGTTTCGTGTTGTCACCATATTATTACATTGTAGTTGAAACTTGACAGGCATGCCGAGTTTCAACTCAATCGGCTTATTTATTGAGGAGTTCTGTTGAACAGCTCCTGACTCCATCATCAGATCAGCTCGTTGTTACCATATTATTACATTGTAGTTGAAACTTGACAGGCATGCCGAGTTTCAACTCAATCGGCTTATTTATTGAGGAGTTCTGTTGAACAGCTCCTGACTCCATCATCAGATCAGCTTGTTGTTACCATATTATTACATTGTAGTTGAAACTTGACAGGCATGCCGAGTTTCAACTCAATCGGCTTATTTATTGAGGAGTTCTGTTGAACAGCTCCTGACTCCATGATCAGATCAGCTCGTTGTCACCATATTATTACATTGTAGTTGAAACTTAACAGGCAAGCCGAGTTTCAACTCAATCGGCTTATTTATTGAGGAGTTCTGTTGAACAGCTCCTGACTCCATCATCAGATCAGGTCGCTGTCACCATATTATTACATTGTAGTTCGAACTTTACAGACACTAACCACAATAACCGTTCAAAACGTTTCTAAAATAAAAACATTTTTGCAAGAAATGTGAATTCTAAAGTATTATTTTTCTCAAAACTGCCGGGTTGGATTTTGATGCCCCCTTGCACAAGGATGTAGTTGAGGTATCCCCACAGAAATACCATAGCAGTATGGCTATTGGTTCATAGACCACTTAAAAACAGTCTCCTTTCGTATAGCCACAATACAGAATACCGGCAAATAATTTGCCATATCCCCGCAGTGTGGCCCCAGCATAAAGCTGCACTAATTTGACAGTTGAAAATGAATGAAGTCTTTAGGAACAAAAAACACGAACATCTACACTTTTTTACTAATATTATAAAGAGGACAGATTTTTTTGTTTGCTTGTAACGAAAAAAAAATAGGCTCCGAAACTACTGGACCCATTTCAAAAAAAAATTCACCAATAGAAAGCTATATTATCAGGGAATAACATAGGCTATAATCTTAAATAATACTTACCCGTGCAATTTTTTGTGTGTAATTTTTTACTCGATTCAACCTCAGCACTTGAGATTTCACTCAACTTCGTAGGATTTAGCTCAATCTTGAATGCTAGGATGATTAGAATTATTTAATGATTAGTAAATTACGTAGAATCTACAAATTTCGATCCGAATTGTACGCTAGATACTTCTAGCGTGAAAAATTCTAAGGAATGTTAGAATTGGAATCAAATCGAGTATCAAGCATAACCTCTTTGAGTTCATCAGCTCTAATTAGGTACTTATAAGAAACGTTTAATTACTTCTTATAATTAATGAGTGCAAAATAATTCAGTACATTGCTCGTAATTAACAAAGCGCATGAAATCCTTTCTACTCCACCACGCTACAAATGTTTGCTCTGTCAATATCTGTTATTTATATTTTCCATGTACATGCTTCGTTCATTTTAATCACAGATACGTGAGCTATGAGGTACATCGTAGTTTAAATTATGTGTAGCAGATATAACAGAATATGTCTAATGTAAAACTTTCTGAATAGACACTTTCATAAACAGTCTAGCAGCATTATAGTTTTCGTTGTCTTTGAACATAGACCTTCGAATGCAATGCAATATAACTATATACTTAAATTATTAAAAAAAACAAAAATAAATTAGGAATATCACCCCTTCTAATTCAATGTTGCTCTTTGATACTACGAAATCAAGAATAACCACTATTTACGTGCAGAATGAACACTTTCGTACCCCTCCACAGCTTACATCATTTTAATATTTGTCTTTTAACCTACTTCAATATATCGTGTGCTCATAATAGTTTACCTTGATTGTAGTACAACTTGTTCTCTTGGCCAAATCTAACACTACTACAATATAATGTTACGAGTATACACTACACTCACTCGTCTCGTAACTTTCATTCACGCTTGTCAAACTGTGTGTGAGGTACTCGTATGCGCTTTAGTGAGATTCATTTGAGATCACTATAGCTTTCCACGTTCTCAAGCGAATTTCCCACAAAATATGCATTCTTCAGTGACAGATATAGCCTATAATATTTTAACCTGATAAAGCCTATTATTAGCCTAGAAATTATCTAGAATATAGAAAGTTATAAATAGAAAACAATTTTATCATAAATATTCTTTGGAATTTACATAATTTTCATTTTATTGCCGCTTGAAGGAGGCCTTCGTCGTCACTGGAGTTACCCTATAGCTCAAACGATATAGATATTATATTAGATAAGTAGGTTACATGTTTTTATGTGCGTTGCTGTTGTTATCATTACCCTTTACATTTATAGAAACCGGTTGAAACGAATTGACAGCACTTGTAAAATGCTTAGTTTACGTTGTGATACACGCTGTAAAATTGTTGAGCAACTGAGTGAGAGGGGGGAGGAGTCTGGTTGGAACTCTCGAATTTTGCTGTTTGGCAACTTGTTAGCGGACGGAGTAATGGATTAACTTGTAAGCTTGAAGTCATTAACCTCCTTGTGAATGAGATATTTCAGTTAAAATATTTTGTAACATTTCAGAGAGAAAATTCGGCTCCTTTCTCCTCTTGATAGACATTTTGGCTGTAAGATAGGTATTTCTGCTTTTTTTTTCTTTAAAAATACCTACAATTTTTTTTTATCATACCTATATCCATTTAGAAAACTATACCTCAAGGTCAAAGAGTTATCAAAGTCATAGTCAAAATCAAAAATACGCTACTCCTGTTCATTCGCAACCATACCGTGAAGAACTAATTTAATTTTTTTTATGGCTAATACAGCATGGCAATAATTATACTTATACCATGGCAACAAACACAATTTGGGTCCTGGCTTTCTTTTTTAACCGACTTCGAAAAAAGGAGGAGGTTCTCAGTTCGTCGGAATCTTTTTTTTTTTTAACCGACTTCGAAAAAAGGAGGAGGTTCTCAGTTCGTCGGAATCTTTTTTTTTTTTTTTTTTGTGCTTTTTTTTTATGTATGTTCACCGATTACTCGAAGACGCCTCGACCGATTTCAAAAATTATTTTTTTGTTTGAAAGGGTACACTTTCCAATTGGTCCTTTTGGTACTTAGGTCAGGATCTGATGATGGGATCTTGGAGAAATCAAAGTAACTCTTCAAATTTTATAGGCACACTTGAAGCGATTAGGGTATTTTTTAAAAGCCTTAAGGTTATCGGTGACAATGCAATATTATGGTAACATGAAGCTAATCTGATGATGGAGTCAGGAGCTGTTCAACGGAACTCCTCAGTATATAAGCCGATTGAGTTGAAACTCGGCACGTCTGTCAAGTTCCAACTACAATGTAATAATATGGTAACAACGAGCTGATCTGATGATGGAGTCAGGAGCTGTTCAACAGAACTCCTCAGTAAATAGTCTGATTGAGTTGAAACTTGGAACTCAGCATGTCGGTCAAGTTCCGACTACAATGTAATAATATGGTGACAGCTAGCTGATCTGATGATGGAGTCAGGACCTGTCCAATGGAATTTCTCAGTGAATAACAGTGGAACATCCATGTTTGGGCTCATTTTAATTAGCTCACCCTTCGCCTTACCCAGAAACAGTTTGTATTGAAGTCGGTTTTTTAAAATTTTTAATTTAGCCACATGTACATTTATCAGCGATTCATTCTCTTAAGTCTGAATAGTCAAGCTCCAGTAAGTCAATCCAACAAAGTGAGGCTAGTCAAAGTAAGCAAAACATATTCTAGCGGTTTTTCCAAGCAGGGTCACACATCAGCAAGTTTATTCGTATACAACAGATCCATAATTCACGCAGGGTGTGCTTCAACAAGGAGTTATCAGACCGGTACCATCCACTCACTTTCTCCACATTTCTTACAGAATTGGATATTTCCTGACTCCGTAAATGGAATTTAAATTATAACATGAAATGTGAATTTGCAGTTTTTAGACTTTCTAGAGTGAAGTTGAAGTGCATTGCTTTGTATGTAATGTATGTAAGTCGTGACTTTTAATATCATTTGAGATTAAATCTCTGGGACTTGCCCTTATGAATACAAACTCCTTGTTTACTCAAGAACTTATTTAACTTAGAAAACAAACGAGGCAGGTACTTTGGAACCTATAACACAGACCATATAGAAATACTACGTATGACCTTTTCTATCTATAGGAGCCTACTAATCTGTCTATGTATTTGTTAATTATGAATGTATTAATATTGTAATAAGTATTGATTTTATTGCGTATAAATTATACAAAAATAACGTAACGTCTAGGCGTCTTCAAGTCTAAAATCTTTGGCTAGTATGACGAAGTTTACAGCCAATTATACATGCCAACTTCTTCTGGCAGAACTCAGCATTGCAACTATAGGGCAAGGGCAGCTGTCGTAATACGAGCTTTGATCTACTTTGATGTATTTCATTATCAAATCACAAGTTGTCGATGGTATTTCATGAATATAGGAATTGAGACGTATGAATTGAGGTGAGTGCCTAACTTGCAGTACCTATGGTGTGATTTTTTTGCAATTTACTGTTGTACATTATTTGTATGAAGAAAGTTACCCGCGCAAAGACGGGACAGATCGCTTGTTTAACATAAAATACATTCTAGCAATCGTCAAACTGTATATTTTTGATGTAGTTAGTGAACAATATTTTGTTTCATAATGAGGCTTTCATAAAATAGGGATTTAAATTCTATTGTTTTCTTTGTTAGCGCTTTTCACGACTTGCTGAAAAACAAATTTTACTTCTAAGACGTAAATTACTTTGATTTAATTCTACACTTTCTTTTATTACTTTAAGGGCATTGAAAGAAAATAAAATGTCTAAAATGACTGTTTTCAAGAATTACAAAAGCCTTCGTCTATTTTCAGATCATTCAATAAAACATCAGCATTTCCGTATACGGAAGTTGTTATAAATTGCCCATTTAATTATTTACTTACAAGAACGCTAGGAATACCAACCTTGGCTGTTCGCCAGGCAAATGCAAGTCCTAAGTACAATCCAATATGACCTAGCCTTGACCGTTTAAAGTAATGATGTGCAGTGACTTTTCTTACATTTTAAAGTTTTGTTGTGCTTTAAACATGCAAATGAGCGCAAGTTTATACTGTAACTTTTTCGATACGAACTTACTTGACTTAAAAGACCGTTTTTTTTCCATATTTGCCTCGAGGCCCTTTTTTTTTGTTTTCCCGTCAGAGAGTATAAAATCTACCTATGTATTTAAGTTATTTTTTTATATTAAAACACCGATCTTAACAATTATTCAGACACAAACACATGGCTAATTTCTAAGTGAAAACTGCGTTATTATCATCTTTACTGTTTTCCGCAATACAGCACTTCACCCTTACCTACCCCACGAAGGTCAAACTTAGAGCTTTCTTCGCCTGCACCCTGATCCGGGTGTGGCTCGAAGGCCTAGTTCACGGCCATCTGGGCTGTGGAAGCAACAGCTGGATCGATAGAGGGTAGCTCCTCTGCAGCCGTGACCTGGAGTGCGGGGGGGAGGGGGGGCGGTGCGGCTGCGCGGGACGGGGGGAGGGAGAGGGGGGGGCGTGCATCAAGCGGCCGGGCTGCAAGGAGCAGTTATTTCTGTGCAGCTGGTCGGCCACAGTCGTCCGCCGCGCCTCCGATAGTGCGCTCGCATCGCTGCATCGCCTGCGTCCCTCGCGCTGCCACTACGTTTCTTGCGCCTACCGAGTCAGTTCGCGGCCGCGTTCGCAATATCACTTGTAGCACGCTCTCGCGAGGTGAAACCGCGTGGAAAACTCTTTTTCTCAGTAGCGGACGCATCTACTTTCTCCGCTCACATTCCGCTCGAACCAGTACTCGTAATGTTACGTGACAAAATCGTTCAATGTGTCGCGATTGGTTTGATAACGGCATAATGCAGTGGTAACTGAGTTGATATAATGTTTCCTATATATTATGTTATTTATCAATGTAGGTTATACTTACGATAAGGAGAAATTGAATCTACGTTTCCATAGACCTAGTTGTAGCCGAGTCTGTAACATTCCCCGCTTCGCTCGTCATGTACTCGTGCAAACAAGTTCATTTTAATCACTCACTCAACTAATGGCTCTTATTACTGTTTACTTATTTCCTCATAAGATGCACAACCATGAGACTAATTAATTTAACGTTTTGTGAGATGCATCGTCTAAATAGGCACCGATAACATTATAATTACCTATCATGTGTATTTGGTACAAGGGGTGTTAAAAGCAAGCCTGGCAGGTCGCCCGGGATGCAACTGAAGGTCATAGGGGGAGTGCGGGCGAGGAGGGGATAGCTCGGGGGGGGGGGGGGGGGGTAACCTAATAAATCACGAGCATGCGCAAGTGCAAGGGTCATCCGGGACCCCTAGCGTTCCTAGGTTTTGGGAACAAGGCTAGTTGCGCGCCAGACCTAATCTTAAACAGTTCATTTGTTTGTCCGCGTTCTAACTGCTCCATATACTGTTGCCCTTATTGCAACAATGTAGTTTGTGGTTCAAGTGCTAGCGACGTAGAGTAAAGAATAGATACATTCAGTGCAGTCACTATGTAACAAGTGTTCAATACAATCAATCAATGCACTTTGAAAAAACTTCAATTCAAACAACAAATTCAAAAATGCCCTAATCTATACTTATAATAATCTTATAACAAATTAATAGTTACAATAAGTAAGATTAGTAGTTTAACAGTATCAACTTTGAATAAGAAAGTTATAACTCGTATTACTTGTTTTATTATAATTCACTCTTTAATATTCAAGTATTTATGGAGTCAATAACACTTTGCATAAATCTTAGCATAAATTATGGAAGTCAATGAAAAATAATATCAATCTACTTATGAACAAAGACTATTTTAATGGTCAAAAACATGTTAATTACCAAACAGAAAATCGTAATAACGAAATAATAATAAAATAAATAATAAAAACATTTATTCAGAACAATTTACAGATTTACAAATAATAAGTGAAACGATGAAACTGTAAAAGTTATAAAACTGTGTAACGAAAATATACGTCATTATGTTTGTGACGTCACAAAAACCTCGGCTCTATGAAGCATCTTCAATCATTATAGTTAGCGTAAAACCACAGAACATAATAATACTACGCTAAAACGTAAAGAAAAATCTGTCGACGTCACTATCACTTTCATCTCAGCATACAAGCAGTGGATGTTAACGATATACAGTCACACGCATAAGTGATTACAAAAAAATATATCCATAAATATTTTTAAACTCCGAAAACATGCATTAGCTGCTACTAACTCCGATATAAGGTAAATAATTCAAGGTGTTTTCAATAATTTTTATTTCAAAACTTTTTATTTAAATTATTCGGCGATTGAAACCATTTGATTTGGCAATTAAAACTATTTTTTTAGTATCATTACTAACTTTTATTAGTATTTTTATCACTTATTTTTAACTTTTTTTGCAATTCGATTGAATCAAATTTTGTTTAGCTTTTTTTTTTAGTTAAGTTAGCTGAATGTTGTCGTAGCAGTAGTACTATTAGTATTCTGTGGTAGCAGTCAAAGTCAATGACCATTATTCAATAGGACTTTAGCTCTTCTAACATAAAAGAGACTGAAGAACCAAGGTTAGGAGTGCGAATCGCGTAAAGTCAGATTTGTATTGATTTTCATTAGTTTTGAATCAATAGATGGCGCACTTCTTCATAAACTCCCTTAAAAACTCAACTGTTATTGCAACAGTTACCCAGGGCAGTTTTTTCAAATTATAATAGAATAATAGAATAGCTAAATAAGTTAAACTTAATACTCAGAGCAGTTTTCAGCATATTCAAAATCATATGTTATATCGAATGTTTACCGAACCTTGGGGATACAGTCGTGATCATATTATTTTATTTCATTTTTTTTTTTAAATATATCACTTAGCCACTAGCCCATACAAACAAACATACCAGCAAATCCATTGGTTTGGTTTAACGCGACGCACTTACAACGAAGTTTTTAGTAATAAATAGTTTTCAACGTGTTCGAGTAGATAAATTCGTAAGTGCAACTCAGGGCTGAGCACAAAAAAAAACAGAATAAGTATCCACTTGTCTTTTACCAAACAAATTGCATACAATGCGATGGAGTGAGTAAAAAACTTGCATATACTACTCAGGGCTCCGGAATATCCACTTTTCTACTCGGCAGTAGTTGATTGCGAAACCGTGCGACTGCGCACGGCCGGCACACGTTAACTTTCGCCGCGGGACCGTTGACCGTGGCTCGACTTTCGAAACCATGTCGTAAGCGATCGCCCATTGTAATTCACAACACGCGATGCCATTACTACCATTTTTTTTCTATAAAATTTTCGCAAATCTGTAGAAAGTATAGCATCAGTAATTTATGAGTTTTGTGCGCGATTGTAATTTTGTTATCTGTAGGAATAAATGTTCCTATTTTAATAACTGTTACTTTTTGTTCTCACGGTAAACAAAATAAACAACTAAGTAATTCAGTTTACTTTATATGTACGTACATATTCGTATGAGCCTTAGTGGGTTACTCTGGTGACGAAGTTTAAAGGCCGCCTAAAGGCCTCCATCGTTTAACGACCGCAATTTAACGTGCCTTCTGAACCATGAAAGCGCTCAGTTGTTGTAACAAACGGTCACCCATCCATTTTGTGATCGCGCAGAACATCGATGATGCAACATAACTATTATTATCGGATTCTAAATATATTTTGAGCGGGACTGTTCTTCATCTGTAGGAATCAATAAATCATTTAAACAAAATACTCAACTGTTTACCTACTTTGAAAATAATGGAACTGAAACTCATTTTAAATTTCAAAGTATCTTGTTTCAATATAATACAGATTTTATAACCGTTATAAACTTGGCAAGGTTTATTATAAAAGCTTCAATTTATTGTTTTTAGTTTTATATTGACTGTCAGCGTCCTTTGCGATAAGTAGGTCAGGCTCTACGAGCGCTACGGCGTAGCAGCGTAGGGTCTCGTAGCATCTGGATACGAGTTTATCGATTTTTGTTAATGACTCTTTTAGTTCATCATTCAAATTTTAAATAGGTTTTATAATCTTCGTTTTCTTCTTTACTACAAGGGCACATGTTTCCAACCAAGTCCAAAGTAAAATTAATATCATGTTTGCTGTTTAAATAAAAGCTACGATAAATCTGATTTTTATGTGATTGTATCTTTATAGATTCAAGCGATAAATATGAGGTCATAAAGCACTCGTGGCATGGCTTACTTTCTCAATAGATCGTTGAAGTTAAGCGTCGTTCTGAGCAAGTGGCATTAACAACTGAGCGCTTCCGTGCTTCGGAGGGCACGTTAAAATGCCGGTCCCGGCTTTTAGGTAGTTAAGCCATGAAGGTGAAACTGAAGCTGAAGGTTATTAATGATGATTGATCCGTCCTTGACGCTCAGCCCTGGATTTAGCCCTGACCGGCGCACTAGGAAACCTACACGTCCTTGGGCGTGGTGCCAGCTTCCCCCGCTACCCCCTATACCCCCCTACCCACCTCCCCCCTCCCCCCTCAACCGCCAGGAAATGATCGATTTGGTAATGTCTCCTCGATAACTGACTGTTGCTCGTGCAATGCCGTGCGTTCCTAGTTGCGAGTTGCGTTCCCGTTTTGATATTCTACTTAGTAAAAGTTGCAGTTTTTTATTTAATACTTATCATTATTTTTGGAACGTTCGTGTAGCTTGTTTAGTCATTCTGAATTAAATTACATTCTGAGCGGTCGTACACTTCTTCCAACGGATCTTGGTATTCGTGAAGTTAGCCGTTTCGATGCGCAGTGCATCTTTTTTATACAAAATTAACTACTGCGCAGCGATGGATGGATTGGATGGGTGACCGTTAGTGGCATAAACAGCTGAGCGTTTTCGGGTATTGAAGCGGTCGTGTAGCTTGCTTGGTTGTTAATGATAGCGTTTTTCGTGGGCTTAATTTTTACGGATGACTAGTGTCGATGCATTTTTTTACTTACATTACGTGTTTCTGTGCTTCGAAGGGCACTTTAATTTGTCGATACCGGTACATAAATCGTTAACCATGTCGAAACTACTCGAAACTCTTCAAGCGGCCTAAAAACTCCGTCACCAGATTTGGTCCCTTAGTAACTAATTTTGTATAAGCTAGTGGCCCATTAGTAAAATAGTTGTTTCTGGTTGGGATTTCAGCCACTTTAGTTTTGTTTGTTTAGTGATTTAACATCTTTAAATACATACTTACTTATATAAAGCTTAATATTTATTTAATATTTTCATTTCATTTCAAATATTTAAACCATACTTATTTAAAAAAAATAAAGTTGAAAAAATCCTTAAAAAGAAAAAAAGTTAATACTAGACATTATTTAACACACGGGAAATTACTCACGTAAAATTATCGTCGATTTAGATACCGACAATGTGTAACGTTTGAGAATTTGAGGATACCTAACCGGAGAGGGGGATGAAGAGAAAAACAAATATTTAACTGTCAGACATTTATTAAAAAGAAATTAGAAAGTAGTAAGAAAGTAAGTTGGGCGCCTTTAAGAAAGATAGGTTAGGTAAGTAAGATGCTACGGCTAGCTCTCATGAGCATTTAGATTAATCTAGGGTTTACAGGGTTCGTGGAGAGCCAACACGATCAGACTTGTACCAGCAACCAGCTTAACGTTTAAATTTAAGATTGAACGGATACTGCAGAAGGCAGCATCAAAGGTGTGTAGACTGTTTTGAGGGTTAGAGGTTGACGACACAGAAGTAATGGAACTCAGCCGAGAGAGAACGCTCGGAGGCTGAGGGTACCGTGGAGGGGTTCGCAGCGGCCGGTCTCGAAGGAAGGGGGCCAGCTCACTGCGAAGACAGCACCGCTCCAGGTGATATCCCGTCTGCGAGGCCTCGGCTGGTGACTCGAGATGTTGAGAGAAGAAGAGGGTAAGAAAAAAAAAACCTGTTGAAGAAATCAACCAATTACTGACTGACCACGTCACTGAGGGCTTGGCGGCGGATCACGAGAAAACCAACTCACCCCGAACGGGGTTTTTGTCCACCGAGACAAGAGCTGAATCCTCAGCTGGACTCGGTCGCCGCGTCTTCGCCGGGAAAGCACTCTCCTGGGCTTCCGTCCGCTCGTGGGTGAATGATGGAAAAGCTGGTCTGATCAAAGAGTACACCACGAGTAAGGCCCTGCGCACGCGCCGACGAGTCCTACGACAAAGACCATAAATTTAAATTCCAGGCTCACAGGATTGTCAGCCGTCGATAGAAAGCCAATGAAATAGATGCTTACCAGCTGAGATGAGATCAAAATTCACGGATTCTTATTAAAAAATTTGGAACTACAGGAACGCCGACCCGACAAGACCACGCCAGATCGGAAATGCAAGGAATCGGAGTTTCCAGCGCAGGAATCCCTGGATTCGCTAGAAAACTATCGAGATTTGAATATTTTGAATTTGTTTACAACTAAATTTCACAAAGAAGGTTCAATGAACTCTGCTCAAGCACAGCCAAAATATCTGGAATGTGAATTTGACAATTCTAAAGATCTGACACTGAAACTAACCTGAAACTATGAAAAAAAACAAAATTGATGCTGGCTGGAGAGAATAAAAAAAAAGCTACTTTCAAGCAGTGTGCGTTCACTATGGCAACACTAAATAAAAAAAATTAAACTTCCTGCGGAACGTAGACAGGAGACATGGCGGAATGTCACTGTCACGCTGACGGCGTGTCAGATGACATTCTGCGCCAGCACTCAAGTCCTATGGCAAGATCAAAAACTATCAATTTAAAATTAAACGGCGGGAACATTCAAAAAGACCGTTACAATACTTCCCACGCCGGGCAGAATTTTTCTTCGATGAAGTCGGAGAAAAATTCCCGGATGACCACATCCGTACAACATGAACAACCCAACTTCCAGAAATGAGAAAGTTAAGACAAACGAAAAGGAAAAAACTCCAGACGCGAAAAACTAAGTGAAGCAAAAAGGAAAAATTTAAGAGTCATGGGTGCTACCAAAGATAGACAGGAATAGACACCAGACAGAAACAGAAAACCTAAACCAAAGCTTACACTAATGTTAGACCAGGTAGTTAGATACAAACGGCTTGGGGACTAGTTCCCTAGGATTGAAGATCCTAAGCAGTTTCAGACATTCTCACACAAACACACAGTTCCTTTCGTTATCTTACACTACCCTCTTTCATACTCATCTTCATACATCCACATTCGCATAAGTACAGTAACCTCTCCAACGATTGAGGATACTGAAACCAACACACTAGAGTTCCTTCCAAAATACCCAGTGTTGGCTTATTTGAATAGTCACGACCCGCTATCAGCAATTGGCAATATGCATCAATTTTTTTTATGGTTTTAAACGATAGGTTATATCGTCAAATAACCGTCATAAAAATTCCAGCGCCGAAATACTAAAATTTTATAACAAAAATAATTTTTGAAATTTACCAACATTTTCACGCATCTGAAACACGATTATTATTGTTGTCACAGGTTACTGTTGTAGTAACAATTTGTGAACTTTGACGTGTGACGTCAAATTGATACTAAGTACAACAGTAATCTGTGACAACAATAAGTTCGAGTATAGGAATTGTGAAAATTAAAAAAAAAACTTATCTATGGATCGTCATATCTGACTCGTCCTTGACTTTTCTTATGAACTCGTGTCGTCACATCCTTTCACATCCTTTTCAAGTATTTTGAAATTCCTACTATTTTTTGCAATTTTTAAAATTTATTTTCTAATTGAAAATGGTTTAATATTAAAAAATAATTACACACACATACCTCTAAAGCAACAATGTTCATAATAAAATACATTTAACCCGCTTTTGAATCAGACGCATATTGCCTATTGGGGAACTGCTAGCGGAACCTTACATACATTATCGAGAGAATTCCCACCAAATACCCAGTGTAGGCTTATTGAATAGTCACGACCCGCTATTATTAGGTAATGGGGAACCTCCTTTTGAAAAAAAAACTGCAGAACAAGAAAAATCCCTTTAAAAATGAAGCCCTACCTACCTACTTCCTAACTACCAACCAACGAACTAAACTAAGAAGAACCTAACCTAAACATGCACTTAATCTAACTATCCACGTGCAGACCGGCGTGAAGTGAAGGGTGGCGGTTAGAAAAGAGCCGAACCACGCGACACTCCAACAAGGTAGCGGGTCTGCACCAACCAACAAAGAAATGAAAACATAAACACCAGCAAAACAAACCAAACAAAAGCCAACAACCCAGGACAAGATGATGCGCAGCCAACCTACGGTCCGGGGGAGATAAACTCCCCCACATGTCACGCCTGAACTCCCGAACTGTCTCCAAGACAGAGAGAGGAAGAATGTTTTCCAGTGAATCTCTGGTAAAACAAGAAGACCTACAGATTCTTGGAAGCTTTTGGTAAAAACTCCCAAGACCGAGAAAGGTCATGATAACGCCTTTTGAGCGTCGAAGATTTCACCACCTCCACTGAAAATGAGAAGTGGAGGAGTGATGATGACATGTTATGTCCGAACTCCCGAACTGTCTGCAAGACAGAGAGAGGATGATTGTTTTCCAGTGAATCTCTGGTAAAACAAGAAGACCTACAGATTCTTGGAAGCTTTTGGTAAAAACTCCCAAGACCGAGAAAGGTCATGATAACGCCTTTTGAGCGTCGAAGAATTCACCACCTCCACTGAAAATTAGAAGTGATGATGACATGATGGTAAGTACAAGACACGAATGTACCTACTTACCTACACAAGAATCCGAAAAGAAATCGGAATGAATGGACAGAACAATAGAATAGAACATCACACAGAATACCTATAGAACGGCGTGGACGAGAACAGTCGTTAACCAAATTTAGAAGCTAAATATCGAAGGAAGTTGTATTGTAAACGACCAAAACAACTATCAAAACGAAAAAACTCCACTAAGGTGCTTGACGTGTCAAATTCCCGCGTCCCTACCATCCTAATCTACGAATATGTAAACGAAAGGATAACGTTTACTCTAAAATCTAATTTAAATTAACAACAAATTAATTTAAATTTAAATTTAAGTATTTACAAAAACCTACAAAAATTTTTTTTGACTAGATGGATGTGAAGAGAGTATGATTTTGTGTGAAGTCCACCTCAAAAAAAAAAAAAAAAAATTCACCGTGTATAAAGTTTACACCCTGTATATGCAAAAGTTGAACTTTCAAAATCAAAACATGGACCTCCAAAAATTATCGGTGCTTGGTCACTCACACCACATGCACACGAAGTTAAAAGTTGAACTTATCAAAACAAAACAATAAACCTATTGGATTACAAAACAAAACAAATGCACTGTTTTGATTACCTAAGTATAGACAGGTATTGTGATTTGTGATCAAAGATATAAGTACTAACACAAGTCTTTGAAAAGTTTGAAAAACCTTGAAAATTCTAGGAACACCACAGGATTATGAAGATATCAATTACTGTATGTGGGATGGAACCACCTAAACAGGATTATGATGAATCATTTACTGTCTACCAAGTGGGATGAATACCACTAAAGCTGTATTACCTAGAAGAAAAGATGACTTGAAGATAAGAAAATATTGTGTTGTTGTTGTGAAATGCATAACCTGCAAAATTGTTACTTGAAATAAACTCACAAGAATACTATTTCATCACCAAGGAATGTATACAAAGTAGTGTGTATTTGTATGATTAAACGTTGAAATTATAAAGTGTATTGTGTAGAATGTGTAGCAATGTATATTGTGTAAGTTTGTATGGAAAGTTTTGTTAAGTATTTTTAAATAAAAATTTTGAAAACACAAGTTGATTTTTGTCCACGGTTACTGGTATCACAATTTTGTACAAATTTAGTCACACAAAACACCTGTTTTTAAAACAATAGGCTCTCTTATCTATGTAAAAACCAAAAAACACTATTTAGCTTAGGCCGATATAAAGTTTATGCAATATAAATAGAATTTAAAGTTTTTAGAAACCGCTTGAATTTTGTTTTACAACAATTACACTATTACTAGACACACTTATTTTAAGATAATAAAAGAATGTTTAGATCACACACATAAAGAACACAGTACTAAAAATGTTTACACAAGTTTGGAAATAAAACAACAACAATAATAATTCACAACATTTTTCTTTGTGTTAGTATATTGAATTTATACGAAGAGAATTTTGGATAAATTGGTTGCTGGGGCTGATTAAACCAGTTGGAGCGCCACTGTAACGTTTGTGAATTTGAGGATACCTAACCGGAGAGGGGGATGAAGAGAAAAACAAATATTTAACTGTCAGACATTTATTAAAAAGAAATTAGAAAGTAGTAAGAAAGTAAGTTGGGCGCCTTTAAGAAAGATAGGTTAGGTAAGTAAGATGCTACGGCTAGCTCTCATGAGCATTTAGATTAATCTAGGGTTTACAGGGTTCGTGGAGAGCCAACACGATCAGACTTGTACCAGCAACCAGCTTAACGTTTAAATTTAAGATTGAACGGATACTGCAGAAGGCAGCATCAAAGGTGTGTAGACTGTTTTGAGGGTTAGAGGTTGACGACACAGAAGTAATGGAACTCAGCCGAGAGAGAACGCTCGGAGGCTGAGGGTACCGTGGAGGGGTTCGCAGCGGCCGGTCTCGAAGGAAGGGGGCCAGCTCACTGCGAAGACAGCACCGCTCCAGGTGATATCCCGTCTGCGAGGCCTCGGCTGGTGACTCGAGATGTTGAGAGAAGAAGAGGGTAAGAAAAAAAAAACCTGTTGAAGAAATCAACCAATTACTGACTGACCACGTCACTGAGGGCTTGGCGGCGGATCACGAGAAAACCAACTCACCCCGAACGGGGTTTTTGTCCACCGAGACAAGAGCTGAATCCTCAGCTGGACTCGGTCGCCGCGTCTTCGCCGGGAAAGCACTCTCCTGGGCTTCCGTCCGCTCGTGGGTGAATGATGGAAAAGCTGGTCTGATCAAAGAGTACACCACGAGTAAGGCCCTGCGCACGCGCCGACGAGTCCTACGACAAAGACCATAAATTTAAATTCCAGGCTCACAGGATTGTCAGCCGTCGATAGAAAGCCAATGAAATAGATGCTTACCAGCTGAGATGAGATCAAAATTCACGGATTCTTATTAAAAAATTTGGAACTACAGGAACGCCGACCCGACAAGACCACGCCAGATCGGAAATGCAAGGAATCGGAGTTTCCAGCGCAGGAATCCCTGGATTCGCTAGAAAACTATCGAGATTTGAATATTTTGAATTTGTTTACAACTAAATTTCACAAAGAAGGTTCAATGAACTCTGCTCAAGCACAGCCAAAATATCTGGAATGTGAATTTGACAATTCTAAAGATCTGACACTGAAACTAACCTGAAACTATGAAAAAAAACAAAATTGATGCTGGCTGGAGAGAATAAAAAAAAAGCTACTTTCAAGCAGTGTGCGTTCACTATGGCAACACTAAATAAAAAAAATTAAACTTCCTGCGGAACGTAGACAGGAGACATGGCGGAATGTCACTGTCACGCTGACGGCGTGTCAGATGACATTCTGCGCCAGCACTCAAGTCCTATGGCAAGATCAAAAACTATCAATTTAAAATTAAACGGCGGGAACATTCAAAAAGACCGTTACAAATGTTTCGATTCATCCGGAGAATCTTCATCTGGGTAAGGAGGGAGTTGCATTGTCGGTATCTAAATCGACGATAATTTTACGTGAGTAATTTCCCGTGTGTTAAATAATGTCTAGTACAACTCACGAAAGTTTTGAAAGTGAAAAAGTTAATACTCTTTAATTTATAATTTAAAAAGTTAAATTAATAAAAATGATTAAAATCATATTGTTTTCAGAAGTATGTTAATCCACTTATTATTGCAATCCTGAATAACAATTGAACTTCATGAGTGAATCGTTTTTAGGTCATCAATTAGTATTAATTTATACGTGCTGTGACGGAAACATAATCTTTTTTATTGTTACTGTGCGTATGCTGAAAACTGATCGTTTTAACCTACTTTTAAATAAGTAGTCATAAATAAACAGTTTAGTACATATTCCATAGATGACTAACAGTTTAGTAGATGGTTCAAAGCTTAAAAAAGCTAAACCTCTGTAAGCATCAAATTACTTAATGCGAGTATTAGGTATCGAAAAACCTACTTCTTTAAAAGGATTAGACTTACCCTTGACATACCACTATAGTCTGTATTAACTTTCTGGGCGAAGCACATTTTGATAACACTAATAAACATACGTAGATCAGTTTTATGTTATGGTTCGTGTTTCTAAAAATAAATCAATAAAATACCTGTGTTACAGAGGACAATAAAGTAATTACGTAAAATAAATGTGCTCACTTTTTAAATGTGCTCACTTTTAGCTCAGCACTAAACACAGTGATCCAACGACCTGTCAAACCCAGCGGTACCAAAATACACCTATCAGTTCAGCCGACAACGAACCAACCGACTCAGTAGTTATTAAGCACCTTTAGTTCAAGAGACTGAGTGAAAGTATAGAAAAACAATTTTCTAGAGTCCGTCCAAACGTATTACCCAAACACACGCATTGTAGGAGCAAAATTGAATAGGTGATAATGCCTATGAAAAGTAAATACTTTTCATAGTCATAGCTCACGAAAGTCTGCTAAAATAATGTCTCTATCAAAACGACACAGTGTTGTGAAAGATCATGTTGCATTTGTCTTTTTAAGTTGTGTCATTTTTAAAAGACTGTAATTTTTAATGACTGTAAAAACTTTTTTGCCCAAAATAAAAATCCTGTAAATAGTTTACAATTACAATAATATCGAATAAATAGAAAACACTATAAATGGGATATTTACCATGATTTTTGGATTTTTGAGTTTCCCGATATCTTGGCACAGTTGCATGCGCATGATCACAGTAAACTAAAGTTTTTAGCGAGTTTGTGGGTAATCACTGGCAATCAGTGTTTTCAATGTTTATAACCATAGTTTCAAAAGTTTTATCTCGAAGAAATGTTCATAAAATTGTTAGACATTGCAGTAGACTTTTTTGCAGTTGTTTCTTGGACTATAAGGTTTGTAGGACGATGCCCGCACAGTACACAGCCTAATTATTTAAAGTTTATTCCTGATGCAAACGAACAGAGTGCCAACCGCGTAAATGCATAATATGCGGTCGATTACGTAATTAATGAACCACAGTTTATAATCATTGAAACAGATAAGAAGTTCGATGATAAAAAAGTACAAAAAATAGTAAAAACACAACCAAATTGAAATTATTTTTGAATGAATTGAATTATGATTTATGAGTCTGAACAGAAAGTAAACGTAAAAATATTCATCTATTTCGCTCACTTTCACATTTTGTCGAGTTGTATTACTTAATACCACAGAGCTACGAAAACTATTACACTGAATTCATGAAAATTATAGGTTATATTAATGACTAAGTTACTCTTGCCTTAGGCGAATATGTTAAATAACGCGTTACGTGTCATGTACCTACATCTAAAAATAAATAAGCGTTATAATGTAGCACCTATAAACAAAAATAACCGACTGCATTATTCGCGCTTCGAAATAGAATGCAATCAGCTGTTTCGTGTCTGTATTCTGCAAGTGCGGTGTTTGTGTGCACACGTGAGCAAGATTCGTGGCTCCCTGTGGCCGGCTGACTCACCGGCCTTGAGCTCGCATAGTAAAGCGCAAACCAGCGAACTCTAAAATATTATTTATTAGTCCACCGGCACACGAGCACAAAGTGACAGTCCCGAGGCCGCGCCAATGATAAACCATTAAATTCTAAGCCTCTCCAAATTATAAAAGTTACTCGTGAGACTGACTTAAAAACAGCGATTATCCTCGGAAAATAACTAAACGACCGTTAAAAATCGTAAAGAGGAAAATTACTTAACCGTACTTGATAGAAAGTTTGATTGTTTTCAACGTTGATAACAGCGAAACCTTGACAAGGTTTCGCATTTTATAGTCAACATTACAATTAAAGTCAAAACGTAAGTTTTCCACTCGATATAAAACATAAACGTGTCTGCAATGTTTTCGTGTGTCGCCGTGAGTTGGCTGTCGAAATGGAACGTCTATTTGTAGCTCTCGAGGCCCGCTCGCGACATTATTGTAACCGACACACGGGCCTTACGCGCCTCGGTAACCGCTGTTAGATACTACGTTTATTTTAACCATCGTGTTATCCAACCGACCGTGAGTCTCGCGCGAAACGTGAATAAGGTTTACGTATGCATTCGGTCTAAATAGAAATCAATCGAGCAGACATATGGCAGAGTACGTGGTGGCCTAGTTACCGATGCATCTGGCGCGTTCTTATCTATCCCGCGTGCTAACCGCAGTATAGCGATCTCTTCATCACAATCAATGGTGGCAAAGTGGAGCGTGGACGCGCCGGGATGAAAGTGAGCTCGCATGCAGGCGAAAGTGATATGCGTGAAATCAGTCGAAGAAAAAGTGGTGGGGCAGGTGAGGGGCCCGGCGCGGCGGTGTCGCCTCGGGCGCGAGCGTGGCGGGTTGCGTCAGGCGCTGCGGCCCCGTTGGCAGAGCCGGCGCGTATTTCAATCCGGCGCACTGCACCGACCGCTTTGCGAAACCGTCGGTTATGCAAGGCGCGCCGCTGCCAACTCGCTGCTCGCACCGCCGCCGGAAGGAAAAGTGGAACGCGGCGCAGTGGTGCGGCCGCGCGCGCCGCCTCTGCACGCCCGCGACAGTGAAGTGCCTCTAGTGTCGTGACAGTGTCGCTTCTAGAACGTTGAATTGTGTTGCGCAAGTCCTACGCCTACGGGATTAATACTATAGTCGGGCCACGACCTCGGTCCAACCCCTTTTTGTCATGTAAATACCCTCGTCCTGAGACCGGCACGTGCTAATCACATAGTGCACATCACGTGTACAACATACTAATCTCATAACGCTGCTCGTTCGGGCTCTAACATTCATATCAGCTAAATAACCTACTAACTCACTCACTAACTTATTATTATCCTACTCTAAACTCTATTCACATAGCATAACCAGTCAACTTCTCAATAATTATATCGTTAAAAGTTAACTGCTAATACGAGTTAACCGTTCTAACTAAAGCGCCGATAAAATTCGAAAAATGTTTCCTCCGCTCGCTACGAGCTCGCTCGACAGGTGCTTTCATTTTAGAAGCGAAATCCGGGCTCCGCCACGTCACAGCCACAGGCCAGGTTGCGAAAAGTTTTTCAGGCACCAATCAGTGTTTAATTGCAATTATGGCATTGCGGATGCTACTTAGCCTCGAGAGGGAAAGTGCTCATTGGAGCGAGCCTTCCTTCATTTCGCAACACGTAGTAAAAGTACCACATTCTCACACGTTGAACATTTGCAATTCATAAACACGCATTCCCATTGCACGAAGGTTCCTTATAAAGCCACTCGCGTACCAAGGACATATTAATAGCGTGTAACGACAATGAGCGGACACGGTTATCATGCGCCCGGTCCCATGCCGGTATAATTGCACAATGCAGTTTATCTGGTACATGAGAGTTAGTAATTCTTTGCTCTACTTACACGGTACGGGTTTAGACAGATCCGTATGTAATGCGCTTTCGGGATCATTTCCGTGCCGTGAAAAGATAAAGAAGAGAAGAAAAGAGTTTATTTTTCGAAACTTAACTCAATGTCGGAAAAATGGAATAATAATGGTCGACCGTAGTTTTTATTAGAACCTAGGAAACCGTCTATGCACCTCTTTCACACGTGCAAATGAAGATATGTTTATGACGGCATAATATAGGTCTGGGTAAATGCAATGGGTTGCATATACCTAATCACGTCAGCGCTGCGCGTGCGCATGTGTAGGCGTGCATTAGCCGCGGAGACTGCCGCCCACTCGGGTTTATCACTACGAACCAATCCATTTTATTCGCATTTTACGATCAAAATACGTTATACTTACTCGTAAAATTGCTATATTAATTTTGCGTTAAAATTTAATGTTAACTTAAACTATTAAAATGGACAATTACTGTCATAATCAAAAACAATCATCTTTTACTGCTCAATCTATACTTGCAAATCATAAAGTAAAATTTTGAAAAATCAGGTAGGACTGGCTACGGCGTAATTTTTCCAGAACTGCAGTGGCTGTATTTATTTAAGGCACAGTTTGTCATCGGCTATGGAAATAAACAATTGAACATGTCCAAGTGGGATGTCAGAATAGGTCTCCGAAGCCGGCGCGAGGCAAGGCCACAAGTATGACCCACTTGCGACTCACCTTTGTTTCAAACTTGCCAAGCGATGTACAACTCTAATGTTATAGAAGTATCTTACAAAATCATACAAACAGACGAGAGCAATCAGCATTACCATTTTACCATTATTGATAGCATTGATTTACGTCACTGTTGATGCGATAATTACTTAAGTAGGTACTTTTGAAGATTACTGAAATGTGACATGGTTAAATGAATAAGACAATATCGAGAAATCTTTAGATCAAACCAAAACAAGTTAAAAAAATCACTACAAACTAATTTTTACAGCATTTAGCTTTTTGTAAGTTAACGTAGTTGAAATATTATAATTTGCTGTTATAACTTAATAAAACCTTGAGATGTTTTTCTTAAAGCCTTCTAGCAAATATTCACCGTCTAAATTATCACCCGGTATGATTTATCCGATATTTTTATCTCATTCTCGTAATAATACATTGTACGATCGATGTTCAAACAGTACCTTGTGACTAAGTATTACGTCTAGAATGCTACACGTGTCGTGTGTCAAGATCCGGTTTCCACAACGCTACGTAGAAATAAAACAAATCGTGCGTGACTACGCACTATATTTTAGTCCATCTGGTGATCAAATTGATCAATAAAAAGTATTGTTTTTTGAATATAACAAAACTTCCGTTTAGGCTTTTGTAAGCAGCATTTAAATTGTTAGAAACTATTTCCATTGATTGTCATATGTTCTGTTCTACAGGGTGGAAAATGTATCGCCTAGTAGAATTAAATAGCGAGGTTTGTTTTTTGAATTTTTAGCTGGTTCAATTCCCGGGTAAGGCAAGCAAATTTTAGAAAATCTTTGAATGCAGTTTTGTTTGTTTTTAAAAATAAAGGAATGTTTCCTTTAAGTAAAATACTCTATCTTAAGGATTTAAAGTAGTTTCCCTCCAGGGCCCATTCATTTTTTCCACCCTGTATACGGAAAACGTTAGTTCCGAATCAACTGCACATTACCGGATGAGTTCATGGAAACACACTTGACTCATTGTACTCGCACTACGATTAGGAACCTTGATCTGGCCGATGCGATGATTATCATCCTATCCAATGACATATTATAAATGAATGTTTATAAATCACCAGTTATATTCAGATATTTATTTATTTAACCATTCCGTTACATTGCTAACTACCAACCCACTCTCGTAAAATGGATGTTGTTCATTCATACGAAATATGCTCGTCTATTTTGAGCTAGCTTTCGTATGCGGCTTTGCTCCCATTGTACCGACATTTTGAATAAGCTACTATACACCTATTCCAAGTTTAATACAAATCAGTCCACTGGTTTAAAAGGTTTAAAATTAAATTTGCTAGTATTTCGTATTAGGCTTATGATTTCTAAAAATATTTTTGTTAGCTATTTATTTCTATAAATAAATACAAGAACCTATAAACGTTGGCAGGACGTGATAGTAAACATACAATTATGTGATACTTAGGTATCTAGGTAACACAATAGTCGGGAATAATTATTGACCAACGAATAATAAATAAGTAACTGTCTATTTGAAAAGGAATTTCCACGATGAGTTATAAAAACAGTTGGACGACTGAGTCAACTCATGCTGATTGACTTTATTTTTAAAAATAGTTCATGTTATTTAGTTTGCCTCGATAGAAATTATAAATACTTAAATAAATATTGCTGGACATTTCACATAGCGCCTCTAGCCCCAAACTAAGCAAAGCTATGTGAACCATATAACTGATAGAATACTTATCTAATTTTGTAAATACATACTCTTAACACCCAGACTTTAATTTAAAAAAAAATGAGATTCACACAAATGTTCGTGGTGGGAATCGAACCCACGACCTGCAGCGCAGAAGGCAGAGCTACCTGAGCTAACAGACCAACCAATTAATATTGTTTTCCAAATAAATAAATAAACAATCAAATAGGTACATTTAAATTAACTTAAAACAGATTGGGATAGAGATTCAATCATAAACAGTCAGCTTTAAATCGCTTTACTTCCATTTATTTTATTTTTATTTATTATTCATATTAGGTTGGTACCTCGCGCCTTAACTTTTATCACGCACTTTATTTAAATGTTTTACTTTCACTAGCACTTTCGTTTTGAATATTTAAAACGACAAAGCTTTCGAAAACGTAGATAAAGATTTGAACTGTTTACAAATAAAATAGTGATGAGGTCATTCGTTAAAGAAAAATATTATCGATGATTTTCCTCATGGCATAAATAACTGCTGTATTAATCACACGTTGAATGAATGACCCAATAAGTAGAGGCAATAATGTTGGTTATAGGAATTCCCCTATTTATATTTTGCTTTGTATATTTGCTACTAATATTTCACATCATAATTCCGCACATCAACCCATCCCAGCCTTGTCAATAATCGACATCCTGGACGATCATTGAATGATGAAACGTGAGCTAACATTAAATTTAAATAAGTCCATAACAGTCCCGAGTGCATTATGCACAATAATGAGTACCACCTACGTGAGCACCTGACGGTCATAATAAACGAATTCATATATTCCACTAACATATTGCACTAACGCTCACTCTTGCATCATACGACTACGATATAAATGTGTCTAAGGACTCTAAGTGAAACGGCATAGACGCTCCGCATAGTGAAAGACGCTCTAGTGATGTGCGAGTATCGATATCGAAGTTTTGATTACGCCTCGGAGTTCGTGCCAGCAGTGCGTTTGCAAAGCTCGCGCAAGTTTGCGGTTGCAAAGTTGACACTGTAAATGCACTATCTGGTACGACACCCCGGGGCGGCTAGCATCGCTGCTGTTCTGCCAATTGGGAAATATGAAATCTTACGAACTCTAGTGATCTGTTGAACCCTGTCCCCTTGTCAGTGTCCCTATTTTTTCGACTGTCTATGTTTTTGTTTACGTTGTTATTGTGTTTGATTATTATATTATTTTTATAATTATTTTACGTGCCTATATTTTATCATTTACAGCAAGTTTGTAAAGGAAAATGCATTTTTCTCAAACATGCTACGATATACGATCATTTCTTACACAACCTTCTTTGGGATACCTAAACCGTTCTTGAAGTACTGAAGGGTCTGAAGGGTCTGAAGGGTCAAAAAGTGTCCAACAAATTCTTATCTGGCCTGCTCGAGCGGTCGGCAATGTAATTTGCAAATCGACCGAACTTTTTGAATCCCGAACATGTTGACTAAAGAGGTAACTCACCTAAGTTTTCTTTAAATTTCGAACTGGTACGACAAAAATAATTAGCCATTACCTAAATAAAAGAAAAGTAAAAAAAGAAACCCATATATGAGCACGGCTATTTTTATTGTTTGGATTTTTGTGTTTAGAATTAGTTTATTATTTACCCGCATGTTTGAGAAAAACACTATAAGCCTTGGCCACAACTGAACTTTGCTGGACTCTGTGATGCGTGTCTCGGCTCCGCCTCGGCCCGCATACGTTACACATACATCACGATCGTCCGGCAATGCTGCACTTGTGGGCCACGGCAATACCTAATGTACTATTCTATTTATAAAGCAAATAACTTTACAAACTTATTTAATATTTATAATTTTGTTATAAGTTGTTTTCTCTTCTTGTGCTTTTTTCAGGTATCTATCTGTTACAATTTTGTCAATCTTTACAATGATTGTGCTTTTGAATTGTCACCTATTTTTTGTAAAACATTATTTTTATAAGTATTTTGTTTATACGTATATTTATTGTTTAGCTTTGTCTTATTTTAATGTATTTATACAAATGTCTTGTGCATGATTATTGTTTTTGTGCTTTATTACAGCTTCTCTCGACAACTTTTGTTTCATTTTATTTACCATTACCACTTATAATTTAGACCTAGTAAAATCACAATTTAGGTTGAAAAAAAATTGAAAATTTTTATCAACTTTCTATCGCTTGGTTTGGTAGTGATAAAAAATAGATAAAAATTTTCATACACTAAGTCCATCCCTAGTTGGCCCTGCCCACAGATCAAGTATTTATAATGAAACTAAAGATCTCAGTTACAAAATCACCTTGAACAAGTTATTCAATTGCACAGAAAAGCCACCACAACCTAAATACCACGCCACCTGCTTGGAATTAGCAGAATTATTTAGCAGTTGACAAAGGCGTAGGTATGGTATTGTGGTCAGTTCCCTCGTGTAGCCTTCGACGGTAATTAGTGTAGGTACTTCGAGCGAGGACTTATACCTTTAAACTGCCTATTTATCAAGTCTTATTAAAAGCACATGCACAGTTGCTTGTGTCAATCATCATTACAGAGAGAGTCTATCCTGTTTCACAAAACTTTGTTGGCACAAATACGAATATTTAGCAACTATAACTATTAACTCTGTTATTCGTATTAAACTTATAGGCCTCGCTGGCTTCATAAAGATCAAACAATTGATAAAACTGTTGCCAATATCTTTTTATATGAAAGTGACAAGAGAAAAAATATTCTCCAAATCCTTGCTAATTTGACAGGTGAATTAACAATAGGGTAAATCGTAATACATTATAGACATATACAACCTAAAATTCCTAAGTACCAAGATAAAAGAAAATAAGGGCTATCAAAAAGGTAACAACGTACGAAATTAACCAATAGAAATGTTTGCCAATGACGTGATGAGAATTTCACACAGGAATCGAACTCGAGACATTTCACATCGCCTACGTCAAATCTGTAATTAGATTTCTCAGTTATTTCTGCTTTATGTTTATTTACGACCTGGAATATATTTAGAGTATTTAATGTGAGGCCGATATAAATCAAGAAATTACTAAATGGCACCGCGTTGCAGTTGCATTTTTTAACTACATAACTAACCGGGCTGGTTAAACGTATATGTGACGAAGTGATATTTTTTACTCACGAAGGCCTTTAAGAAATGTTTGTTGTGTGTACAAAAATAATCCAAACGGACTTCATGAAAACCTCTCTATACGGCAAGATTGTAGCAATTTGCTGGCACACCTATCAATTATCTAATAAAGACTAGGTTAATCATAATGTAGGTAAGTAGATGGTATGACCGGATACTTGGAGAGATCACTTTGCCGAAGCAAGAGGCTGAATTTGATACTGGATTCCATGCAACAATGTGCCATCTGTGAAGTCCTGAAAATACAAATAAACTATTTTGTGCTTAATTGCTTAGTTACACAGGATCTGAATCAAAAAGTGAAATGTAATGACTATTAAAGGGCCCACAGGCGCAGGCGGTTTAAATGATTTTGGTAGGTATTACGTTTGTTCCATACAAACGTAATACCAAAATCATTTAAATTTGAGCATATTTTTATCAATAATTTATGTTTTTATTTAGATTAAGCAGTATTTATCTATTTTACATTTGTTCCATAAAACTTACTGCAGAACAAATTAAAACAAAACATGACTCTTTGCTGGAAAAAGGTTAAAAATTCAATTTGCTTGCATTGCGTTTTAGGTAAGTTTTTTTGGAATAAAAGTGTAACAGGAACCTAAGAAAGCTAAATAATAACACAAAGTGATATTAAATGATTTTGGGATTACGTTTGTAGGGACAATCGTCTGTCGCCGGCCTCTTAAGTAAGTTCGTATGAGCTAGTATTGTAATTATATAAATCTATGGCCCTACTGAAAATACTAGAGAAAAACTGAAATGTTTAGTTCGAACTGACAACGAATCTGGAGGCGCTCAGCTCTTCATTTTGTAATTATGAGCGCTGTGACCAAATGGATGGGCATTTGGTCACAGCGCTCATAATTACAAATTGTTGGCTGGGAAAAGGTGCACTACGTACTGCAATAAAAAATAGACCTTTCCATTTCATATTATTATTATTAAATCTACAAGTAGGTAAGTACTTACATAAATTTTTTTTACTAATTTTTCATTCATTCAAATCACTCTGGATTATTTTGAATCATCTTTTTACAATATTAAATATTAGTTATTTTAAACTGAGATAAAGTAATATTGTCGCTTTTATGTCATCCAAAAAATCTGGAATTTTATAAAAAGTCCATTTGAAACTCAATGAATCACATTGTTATTTGATAATAAACACTTAGTGTGAGCCTTGGACGATAACTAATAGGCTGCAGTCCCCCAAGGCAAACTGCCAAATGCAATGCAGTCTCATAATTTACTCTGATCTTTCGTTGTAGGTACTATACAAAAGCTATTTTTATTTCGAATACAACAGAGCAACACAATATTCAAATTAATCTAGTAAAAAAACACCTATGAAGACTATTAGGTACCCAGCTATCCTCTAGCTAGATGCAATTTTTGAGATAGGATGGCGCAGAGGGCGAAGGCCCGTCTCAAACACTAATAGAAGATTGCGGGTTCGATTCCCGCCGCGAAACAAATGTTTGTATGATCTGCAAATATTTTCCTAGGGTCTGGCTGTTTTTTGAGTATTTAGAAAAACAGTGGCTACCTATATTACTTATATACATACTTCATTTTACTGTTTTTGTAACTACCATATATCATGTAGTTCCCATAACACAAGCTCTGCTTACTTCGGGGCTAGATGATGCTGTATGAAATGTTTTTTTTAAAAGCGTATGGATCGTAAGGGGGTTGTTCATTTATTACGTACCTAAGACAATTTTAACCACTTTCTGAACCCCCTCCTTCCCTAAGTAAGACAAAATAAGTACTAAATGAACCTAAAAATAAGAAAAATAAGACTTTTTGGACCCTTCTAAATCGTCTTACGTAATAAATGAACGGCCCCAAGAGAATGTAGTAGCACACTTAATGCCGGCCACCGACGATCAATTCTATCGTCCAATCGATTGGAAGCAGCCTCATGCCGAATGGACCGTGTGCGGACGTGGATTGGCACGACTGTTCGATTGGACGAAACACTCGAATTTAATTTTTTTTGGCATGAATGATCATGCCGATTGGAACGTGTATGGCGGTCGTTATACCGCGTTTACACGCTCGCGTGCAAACAGACATTCAACGAGACAGATATATGATCAGAGCGAGCACGAAGTAGCTCTGTCACTCCCATCTCAAGGAGACCGAACGTGACAAAAGATAATGTGCCCGTTGAATGTTTGCACGCAAGCGTGTGAACGCGCCATCAGGCTTGTAAAGCAAGCAAGAAAGCGTAACAATGTTTGCTCCCATCGCATCCACTATTTCGAGCCGGCCTTGGTGATCTACCGAGTTATTGCCAACTGTTATGCGACCGCCTTCACGCTATTTTACTTCACGGTCTGAGTAGGCATGTGTTAAAAGATACGAGAACGGATTAAAAGCGCAAAATAATGCCAATAAATTGTTTTGTTAAAAAACAGACCTCAAAAATTTAAAAAAACAGGCTTTATTACCCGACTGACGGACAGGTTGGTAGTTTGGTTCCGAACTTTTTTAAAGGATTGTGAAGACCAATAAAATGAAATGAAATAGCTCACGACTGTATTCCCAAGGTGCGGTAGACAAATTATTTCAGATCAGGTAGTTTTAGATATTTTGAAGATGTCTAAGGGTAGGGTAGACTGGGTACGGTTGTGCCAATTTTCATTTGATCGCCCATAATTTCGTAAATGTTCCAGTCAGATGGAAGCAAGGTGTGTTTTATAGTGATTTGGACATTTGTCTACGTATAAATATTTCAATTTTGTCCATGAGTGCAACGGTTAACTTATAGGAGCCAATTGAAAAAAAAAGAAAAAATGTCACAATCGTCCCCACCCCCAGGACAGTTGTGACAGTGCCTGGGGTCAAAAGTGACAGGTTCAAAAATAAACATAAATTGTCCTTAATCAACTTTATTGCACGTAATAAATGTCATACAATCATTTTGTAGTGAATACGTCGGTAAAAAAGAAACATTTGCATCTTTTATCAATACCAGCATATATGAAGCGGAAGTTTGTTTGTTTGTTTGTTTGAACGCGCTAATCTCAGGAACTACCAGTCGGATTTGTAAAATTCTTTCTGCATTTGATGTGTAAACTCTTGAGGAAAGTTATAGGCAACTTTTCATCATCATCATCATCATCACCATATACCATCACTACAGGGGCAACTTTCTAGAGGGCGCTGCTAGTAACTAATAAGGCTCTGTAGCATCTTTAATCATTAAAAGTCTTCATATTAATCAGCAAATAGGTTATTAACTTGTAAACAGCTGCATAATGTCATCATCAGATTAAAATACACATAAATGGTCTATGGCACGTAATAAATGTCATTTTGTGGTAAAACACAGGAAATATAGTAACATTTGTATCACTTAAAACATTTGTTTTCTGCTTACAGGTCACACTGACCTCTTTCCGTCTTTTTTACATGTTGTCGGGGCATCTATAAGCAAAAAACAGTTGATTACTTATGTCACAACTGTACCCAAAAAATATGGCACAACTGTACCCATTGCATACATACTCAAAAAAAAAAATAGCTATGACTATACCAGATAACCTACGTTCAAAGTAATCACTGCTATTTAACCACTAATGTTTAAGCTTTTACGAGAAAAAACACTTATCACTCTATCTGTACACATAAAACAACAATCACACAAAGAAATCGAACAAAAAAACGTTCATTTCATCGAAAAATAGTAATGTGGTACTCTGCAAGCCGCTACTTTGAGCGCTGGCTAATGCAATAGTGTGACACACGTTCGGACAGGCATGCTGCTCCTTTCTTCCCTTGCACTCACCCCCGTATTCCTTATAGTTTCGGAAATATGACGACTGTCACAACCGTACCCTGGCACAATCGTACCCAGTCTCCCCTATCTCCAAATACATATTTGGTGCATGCCCGTGCCCATATTATGAATATAGATACTATATCTAGTTATTGTTTATCTCTTGTTAGATTGTGAAATGCAAATATTAATATTATAAAGAATTAAAACATTGGGTGTGATATAAATTGAAATAAAAGCGTGTTATGATCTCCCACACAAATAAATCTGTCCACCCAGATATCTTCTTCTTCTTTTTCTTTTTCGTATGAGCAAGTGGCCAACTCTGGTGACGGAGTTTTTAGTTTTTTTTTTTTTCCACCCAGATATGACACATACCTATGCAAGAAGATTCTAAACTACGTAACTGGAGTGCTAACTGACATTTAATGTACAAAGGATTTTGAACCTTATCACGACGGAACAACGATCTATTATCATTTAATCTTGGTTATAAGGATTTTTGGTCTTGTTGAGAGGCTTTCTTGGGTGCTTTGTCTCTTTCACACAGTTGCAAAAAGAAAGAGACACACCGCCCAAGTTTTATTTCTCAAGCGGACCTTGTTTTCTGTCTCAGTCAGCGTTCCAGGTACGTAGTATAGAAATTCCTTGCACATTATGTTACATGTTAATTTTAACATTTGTAGTAAGTAGTAATGAGTAGGTAGGAGTTAAATAGGAATCGTGTTAGTGGGTCAAGTGTGACACGACTGTCGACTTGTCCCGGGGAAGCCGTAGCAAGTAGCCTTGCGTTGTAAATTGTAATCTCATTGTGTTCGCACCTTTAGTTGTGTGCCAACAATACCGACTAAGATATGGAACAGAAAATATTCTTGTTACAACGACCAACATGCATACTTAAATAAATAAATATTGCTGGAAATTTCACACAGCGCCATCTAGCCCCAAACTAAGCAAAGCTTGTACTACGGGAACGATAACTGATAGAATACTTATATACTATTTTTTTTAAATGCATACACAGAATATTTTATAACACCCAGACACAGAACAAACATCTATGTTCATTGTTCATCACACAAATGTTTGTCCTGGATGGGAATCTAACCCACTTACAAACTATGTGTACCTATGTGACAGCAGAGCCGTGTTGGCCGAGTGGGACGAACCTCGACATGCATCAATAGATTTTTTTTTTCAGAATAAATACATCCGCATCAACATCTAAACAGTGAAAGAAAACATAGTGAGGAAACACGCGGCTCATGTCTTTTCAGTGGCTGTGGTCGAACAAGCTGGGAGGGTTAGGTGCGTCGCAAGTCTATTTGATCTCAAACAATATCCCAGGCACTATAGCTTTCCGTAGATTGTATTATTTTGTGTAAATCTGATTTGTGCAAATACTATGGCTGATAAAGTGCTAAGGTAGGCAGGCAGGTTTCATTAAAATAAGTCTTAGACCTAATTATCAATAAGTCTTAGACCATTTGGATAATAAGTACATGTGATATTTTTAAGCTAAGGTTTATTTGCTTTAATAAAATTTATTTTACTTTTTGTTGTTTGATTTTGTTTTTATTTCTATTTTTTATTTCTCACCCCATGCCACCTCATACTTAGGTAAATTAATCATTCAAATCATCAAATAGATTAGGGTTTTCACTTGTTGTACCTTCATATTTATCTATCTCTTTATAAGTAGATATATAAGTTGAAAGTAAATATTAATTGAAATAAGTAGGTACCTATTGGAAAACAATACCTACCTACGAAGAAATATAGGTAAAATATGAAACTAGAAAAGAAATAGCAAATCTAATAAACAAATACAATCATAAGTAGGTACCTGTACCTACTTGTAAAAATATAATTAGGTAAATATCTCTATAATAAAATAATATTACCTACTTAGTTAAAAGGTTTCTGTTCCGCTAAAAGTAAAAAAACACTTCCAATCCAAGAAAATGAAAAACAGTTCTCAGAAAAGCCCCTCTAAAGCCATGAGGGAAATTGTTAAGAAACCTGTAGTGCCGTATATCTCTTTACTTTGAAATATATTAATTTGGTTCTACTGTCAGTACCTACCTCAGAGGAGATTATAAATAACCACTCGCAAAATTCCCGCGTACACACCAAGCGGGAATTTTGCTGATGCTTTTTTTTTTATTTGCTGATTAGGTTAGTCTCTGGGACCAAGAGACTCCTAAACCTAACAGCAAATTAAAAAAACCTAATGGTTAAATAGCAATTGGTCAAATAAAAAAAAACAAAATTTCCAAGAAGGTTGATAAAATTGGAAAGATGAGAGGAAAAGGTGTTTTTGCCCAGCCGTGTATCCAGATAGAGATAGATTCTAGTCTTACCATTACATTTTTAGAACATTTTTTTACCTATTAAAAAAGTAAAAATAAAATAAGTAGTTAGCATAAACAGGGGGTCTAAAGTGGCCACTTTTGATGAAAAATCAGATGTTTCATAGATGTTTCATAGATGAAGCATCTATGAAACATCTGATTTTTCATCAAAAGTGGCCACTTTAGACCCCCAGGTCTTTGCGTAAATGGAAGATGTGAGAGCACGTCGTTTCCGATGCTAATAAATTTTGAATGGTAATCCAAGCGACATCCAGTTTTTCTAGTTCCCTTATAAGCACTTAGCCTGTGAAACTCTGTATACTTGCACAGTATTCATCTTCTAGTTAAATATAGGTCACTAAGTACCTACCTAATAGGTTATCAGGTTATGTTGGTGTTATGAAGACATCTAAAAGCTCTGTAGTAGCTCTATTATGTACCTCCACTCTCTGAATAAATGTTTTAAAATCATTTGCAAAAGGATTCGATGTTTACCATTATCTTTATTTAGTACCTACTCATATGGAAATTCATACATACCTATATACTTACCCAAAATCGAGCTACATAGAGGGTGTGGCAAAATTTTGGGCACATCAGGGTAGCTTTCAAACTACAAGAGAAAAGGTAGCTACCCTGAAGTGCCCAAAAAATTGCCACATCCTGTATAACTTAGTACCTAGACCCAATAAGCAATATCAGAAAATTTCTAGATAACATACAGGGAGGCCTTTGCCCTGCTGTAGGATGATACAGGCAAACGATGTGTTTCAAGTTATATTTGATGAACTTTTTTTGACGTTGTACATTTTGTAACAATCCTACTTCCTACTAGGTAATCTTATAAATGCGAAAGTTTGTGAGGATGTATGGATGTCTGGATGCATAATAGTTTGTCACTATTTCACGCAAAAATCCTGAACGGGTTTTAATGAAACTTGGAATAAACATAGCTTATGACGTGGAATAATACTTAGGCTACTTTTATTATTAGGTACCATTATTATACCATTATTAGGTACAAATTAGTAGGTACCACACGAGCGAAGTCACAGGAGAAAGCTAGTGTTTTATATAAAAGGTGTCTAAACCTGAAAATAAATGATAATGGAATTCAGTAGCAGGATTTCAGTAGAACTAGAGTGCCTACGAGAACTTTATGATTTCATCTGATCCGAAACTGTAATAACATTCTGAATTGAACTCTAATCTATATAAAGTAAGAACTAAGACATAAGGCTAGATCGTGATCAGCAGAAAAAGCGTTGGAGTGAAGATCCTGACGTCGCGTCATTCAGAGGTAGAGGCAGGATATTTCGAAGAATATTATTTGAGACATACAGAGGTATCCCTTTGCCCAGCAATTGAAAGCGTAAAAACAGCTATGGATAATAGCTATGGACCTATTCTATAATTGTAACTTATTCTTAGCTAACCTAATATTCTGGTTTGCAAATAAAATACTAACTCTAAGGGTATAAACTGCAAAAAAAACAAAACAAACAAGCGACAGCTAAGCTTAAACGCACAGTACTTGACAAAAATATCTATATAGTCGTATTGCTCATTATACGGACTAAAAACATATCAAAATTGAAGGAAAAATGTGATTTTTTCCTTCAATTTTAGTCCGTATAATGAGCAATCCGACTATAGGTAGTTACCTAGTAAATAAGAAATGGATTTATTTCTAAGTCTGGATACTTACCTATTATAAGTTTGAAATAATGAATGAAAGAGAAATCTTATTTATTGTACGCAAAAAAAACGAAACAACTAAAATAAAAATACAGTGAAAGGGCATTTTCTTCCAGAAAATCTTTGAGACTAGGGAGAGATGATTAGAAACCGCAGGGTATTTAACACAAGTGTAGGTATAAGTACAACAATGATCTATCATTCATGCACAGGAAAATTTTGACTTTTCTTCATAACTCACAATGATGATAGACAATAATGCTCGTGGATGCAAACCAATTTAAGTATGGTTTCGGGCTGCTCCGAATAACAAGATTATCTAGGAATTAATCGGCTTTATAATACGAAAACAAAACAGACCAAAAATGCCTAGTAGGTGCTCAATAAACATTCTCTCAGATCAGACGTCCTACACGATCAAATATTACCTACATTTAGCACTTGCCACACAAATTACAAGAACCTAGTGAACCATTGCCTAGAAATATTAAATTAGTATTTCGAAGATCAATTCCTTTTGATGGTACTTCGTTCGTATCGATATTAACATAGAACAATTGCTTTTCAGATATGCCACAAATGAAACCCCAAGCGGTACCGAAACCAAGGTCAGGCTTTCAATCGCCTGTTGAAGAGGGACAGCAGCATCTGAACTGATGAAGCGTGTAGAAGACAGACGGGTCGTTCGCGTTGGCAGTGTGGTTAGCTGGTTGTTGTATACCAAGCCAACAGCCACTAACAACACTGCTTCTGCGTATGTCCCAATTACAAGGACTTGAAGACAAAGAAGCCTAAAAAAAGGTCTACGGAGGTGTAGAGTCTAGACCAGGGTTGGGCAAACTTTTTTCATCAGGGGCCAAACAAAACCAATGAAATGCAATGGGGGCCAGATTTGTTAACTGGTTTTTACTATTACTCACAGAACACTAAAAAAAATTAACAATTTTTAGTGTTTACATTTTAATTGAGATGAATAGTACGGATTGAGTAAGAATGCTGGCGGGGGGCGGGCCGGATTAAAAAGGTTCGCGGGCCGGAGATGGCCCGCGGGCCGTAGTTTGCCCATCACTGGTCTAGACCTAAGAAGACCCTTTTGACTTTTTGAGAAGTCATGTTTTTGTTTTGTTTTATTTCCAAAACGTGTGTTTCTGTATTAGTTAATGGTGGATTATTAACTGTTGAGTGTTCGTGAACGTGCATAGTGTGGGCAGATGAAATAAAATTGGATAGCATTGCATTTCGAACTCTCCCAAAAAGTCAGTTTCCGTTTCTGTAAAGCCTTCTCAAAGCCACACATCTTTACTGAGCCACAAGGGCAGGGGTGGCATATTTTATATATGTATTGTAATACTTAGGTAGGTACATGAATTTGTAAATAAATCTTCTTGCATATAAGAACCTGAAATATATAAATTACCTACTTGACACTGACCAAATGCACAAACAGTGCGATGCCAAAATAAAGCAAAAAAAAACCTTTCTAGAAATAAGATCGAAGAAAGCATGATCAATACTCTGTTCTAGATTTAAATAATTCAAATATTGCTTGTTTCCTGTAATACTCTCGAGATTTTAACTAGGTACCTACTTATAGCAATGTATCACATAAGTAGGTACTTAAGAATAATATTATATAGGTAATCAGTTATAGGTACTTACATAAAAAATGTAAGTAGGTAAGTATTTACCTAATATTTATTATTTTCAAAAGTAGGTACTTATGCTGGTTTATTAAAATAAATTGTAAGTAATTATCGAGTCAAAAGCTAACATACTGATAAACTTAATAAGTAAGTACCTAATCATTTTCGCAGCTAGCGCTAACTATTTTTTCTTGCTAGTTTTTAATTAATTCTAACAGTAAATCAATTGAATATTCTTACAATAAAAATCAATCCACATTTCCTTGATACTTAAATTAAATTTTAATATCTTTCTGTTTCAAATACACACACCTAAATCATTAAATATGTTTGTAGCAACCAATTTTGAAGTTATTTGTGTGAATTCCCTTGCCCTAGGGTTAGGTTGGAGTCCTGAAAGAAAAAATAAGAATTACTTACCCAGTTAAGTATATAAATACACTTGTCCTTACTCTATGGCAGTGCACTGCCAGCAAATTGTAACATATACTTAGGTACATTGAGCCTTTACATTTGACAACGCATAGGTATCAACTCTTTTTGTGTCCGGTGCGAGCTTCTGCGCCCTACAAAATTACTCTAACCTTACCCTATTTTGGCCTAAAAGAAAAATAATCCAAAACTGGCCTAGATCTGGTCAGTTCTGCGACTCTTCAGAGCCTGCGTCGTGTGCCTGGGCATCGCTGGCAATGCCCTAGTTACGGCACTTTATCAACAGAAATATTAACGTGTAAAGGCTGATTTAGCAGCTACAAGTACCTATTACAGATGCTAGATCCAGACGCAACAAAGAAACATCGAGCAGAGACAAACTCGTAACAGACTGCAGAAATACCTAGGAGAGACAAATCATCGCTGGTAGGTACTGAAATAAATATGCATCATCTCATCAGGTGCATCGGGAGCGTTGCCAAGTGTCGACACGTGTAGGTACCGCCCCGACATAATTATGCATTCCTTGTTATATTGGTTTCTAATCTCGCGATCGATTGACATGACTGCTGTTATCATCACTTCAGATGTATTATACCTACATAATATAATGCTAATGAAATCTATAGAGTGGTCGCATTAGGTAAGTAGGTATAGCGTTTAGATCTTATACAGCTTAGTAATGAATCGAAGGCTAAAGATAGATCCTGTTCTAAGCAAGGTAAAACTTGACATTACTTTTTGATTTATCGTGGTCTAGGTGTATGGATAAACTCTCTGTAAGACATACGAATAAAACCACGATTATCGTTTGGCGCTTTCATGTCAATTCCCCGATTAGTTGTCACGATATAAAGTTCGATGCATTCAAAAGAGGATCCACAGGTCAGGAAACTTTAAATCGCTTCCATGGAAATTACCTTAAGAGGCATTATACAAAATTTTCTGATTTACGTGATGTTTTGGGGCAGGATTTTTCAATGAAAACACTGTATTTATAAAAAAATTATGGCACAGCATGAAATATCATTTCAATTTTGTACTATTAAATGAGCTACTTTTGTATTTTTATTATTTCTTTTTGATTAATCGACCTCAAACCGGCGACTGTTTTGTGAATTTTTGCTGTAAGAGGTTTAGAAATCACCATATTTACGAATCATTTTGACGTCCAAATGGTATAAAAAAATTACGATGTTTTGCTGTGATAGTCAACCAAACTATTAAATGGATCACTTTTTACTACCTTTATTTAGTTTTTGAGTAAAAAAATCTTTAACTTAGTCCAAATTTCGAGAAAACGGCCAAAGAATTGCTTTTGATTTTGGCTACTTAGAACTGACTTAGAACTCTTGTTCGTAAAATTAACAAAACAGAAATAAACTTTAGTTCAAAATCAATACTTTTCTGAAAAAAAAAATGCAAAAAGATTAAAAAATTGGCAATGAAAAATCTTTTAAAACAACCTAAAACGCGTCGTATCTACTACCCTATCTACTCGACGCAAGCAGACCGCGCCGAGCGCTTCTAGGGGGTGGACGTATCGCTTTGCATCCCGGAGCTCGCACTGAGTCGACTCGCAAAGCACGTCGCCGGCTACGAAGAATATAGCGAAATAGGAGCGTTTGATACATTGGTTGCTAAGTTATTAATTACCTATTTTTAAATATTTTCTGCGGGGCTAAAAAGGCCGTTAAAGCAGAATAATGATCTGAATTGTTGTGTAACTAATAATGTAATAATAGGGTGACAGCGAGCTGATCTGATGATGGAGTCAGGACCTGTTCCATGGAATTTTATGATGATATGGGTATCAAATGAAAGGGCTTGATGAGCGCAACACAATGCTGATCTGATGATGGAGTCAGGACCTGTTCCCTGGAACTTTTTAATGATATGGGTATCAAATGACAGAGCTTGATGAGCGCAACACAATGCTGATCTGATGATGGAGTCAGGACCTGTTCCCTGGAACTTTTTAATGATATGGGTATCAAATGAAAGAGCTTGATGAGCGCAACACAATGCTGATCTGATGATGGAGTCAGGACCTGTTCCATGGAACTTTTTAATGATATGGGTATCAAATGAAAGGGTTTGATGAGCGAAACACAATGCTGATCTGATGATGGAGTCAGGACCTGCTCCATGGAACTTTTTAATAATATGGGTATCAAATGAAAGGGCTTGATGAGCGCAACACAATGCTGATCTGATGATGGAGTCAGGACCTGTTCCATGGAACTTTTTAATGATATGGGTATCAAATGAAAGGGTTTGATGAGCGAAACACAATTCTGATCTGATGATGGAGTCAGGACCTGCTCCATGGAACTTTTTAATAATATGGGTATCAAATGAAAGGGCTTGATGAGCGCAACACAATGCTGATCTGATGATGGAGTCAGGACCTGTTCCATGGAACTTTTTAATGATATGGGTATCAAATTAAAGGGCTTGATGAGCGCAACACAATGCTGATCTGATGATGGAGTCAGGACCTGTTCCCTGGAACTTTTTAATGATATGGGTATCAAATGAAAGGGCTTGATGACCGAAACACAATGCTGATCTGATGATGGAGTCAGGACCTGTTCCATCGAACTTTATAATGATATGGGTATCAAATGAAAGGGTTTGATGAGCGAAACACAATGCTGATCTGATGATGGAGTCAGGACCTGCTCCATGGAACTTTTTAATAATATGGGTATCAAATGAAAGGGCTTGATGAGCGCAACACAATGCTGATCTGATGATGGAGTCAGGACCTGTTCCATGGAACTTTTTAATGATATGGGTATCAAATGAAAGGGTTTGATGAGCGAAACACAATTCTGATCTGATGATGGAGTCAGGACCTGCTCCATGGAACTTTTTAATAATATGGGTATCAAATGAAAGGGCTTGATGAGCGCAACACAATGCTGATCTGATGATGGAGTCAGGACCTGTTCCATGGAACTTTTTAATGATATGGGTATCAAATTAAAGGGCTTGATGAGCGCAACACAATGCTGATCTGATGATGGAGTCAGGACCTGTTCCCTGGAACTTTTTAATGATATGGGTATCAAATGAAAGGGCTTGATGACCGAAACACAATGCTGATCTGATGATGGAGTCAGGACCTGTTCCATCGAACTTTATAATGATATGGGTATCAAATGAAAGAGCTTGATGAGCGCAACACAATGCTGATCTGATGATGGAGTCAGGACCTGTTCCATGCAACTTTTTAATGATATGTGTGGGGGTTGGCCTACAGTGGGTGGTGGAGGTGGAAATGATAACTCGGTGGTGATGGTAGTGGACTGTATTTCTTTGTTCTTATAGTAGGTACACCGCTGGATTCCTATTCTGCTACTGCTTGTTGACTTTTTCTTGGTTGATGTGTTGCTGTACTGAGCTCTCGAGTTGAACTGAATATAATAAAAATAGCTCCTGTATTTATACAAAATGACATCGATTAATAACCAATCAGAATATTGCTACCAAAAATTCCTCCAATTAAACAGTCGGACTTAATTTCCATACCGAGGTTATAAATATTGGCTACGCGAACTATAGGTACCTCATTATTCTTTCGACCGTCGCGTAGCAACCATCTTAAAATAGCATGTTTCAGCCGTAAAACTAATTATATCTAGGTATCTCGATATAATCAAACATAAGTCTAAGTTTACATAGGTCATCATAAAAAACAGGCTAAAAACTTCAGACTTCCAAATAAAAACACAACATAAGTTTATATAATTCAAAATAATTAACCAGGCTAAAAACCTTAGACTTCAAATAAAACACACTAAGTCTAAGTTTATACAATTCAAAATAATTAACCAGGCTAAAAACCTTAGACTTCAAATAAAACACACTAAGTCTAAGTTTATACAATTCAAAATAATTAACCAGGCTAAAAACCTTAGACTTCAAATAAAACATACTAAGTCTAAGTTTATACAATTAAATTACCTAACCAGGCTAAAAACTTAAACTATATGAAGTTGTCCGTAACATCCTCCCCCCGGCGCAGATCTTCGTAGCCTTTCTCAATCGGGAGGACAACGAGTCTTCTTACTGGTCTTTTGAATGTACCACCCCGCGTCCGCACGTCCGCACTCCGCACCACCCCGTCAGGACCCGTGTATACTCGTTCGACCAAGCCACGGGGCCACACGTTCCGAGGCAATAAACCGTCGGCGATGACGACGATATCTCCTGGCTTGACGTTTTCTGTTTTCCTCCTAACATCGTTACGCGGTGCCAACGTTGGTAAATACTCCTTGATCCAACGCGCCCAGAACGAGTTAGCTAACGCTTGAGCCGCACGCCATGTTCGTTTGTCAGCGACATCACATTCTCCTACGTAGGGTAGGCCTGTCGCAGTTCCCAGCAGAAAGTGATTCGGCGTAAGCGCTTCCAAGTCTTCAGGATTTACTGGAACGTGGGTGAGAGGACGTGAATTGACGGTATGTTCAATCTCCGTCATCAGAGTGCCTAGAACTTCTTCCTTAGGCGCTCGTTCGTTCAATGTTACGGCGAGAGCACTCTTCACACTTTTGATCATCCGCTCCCAGGCTCCCCCCTGGTTAGGTGCACCGGGATCGATGAATCTCCACTCGATGCGCCTAGTAAGGGCGTAGTCCTTAAGAGCCGGGAGCCACTCGGTGAATGCTTTATTCAGCTCTACGTCAGATCCGTGGAAGTTCGTTCCGTTGTCTGACGCAATAAAGACTGGTGCTCCTCGTCGTGCTGCCATTCTTCTGATGGCCATTATGGCAGAGTCCGTGTTTAGACTTGCTGCTCCGAGGGCTTCGCGTTTGGTTGGCGTTCGTGCCGCGTTCCTCACGTCTTCGGGGACGCGCGGCATAGCCGTATTGAATGCGAGCTGGTCCGTCTTCGGCATCCACAAGACGCCTAACGTCTTGCCGTATAGGTGCGCGTTGGCTGCTAGCTCCTTGGGCGCATGAGCACGATCCTCTTCTGATATGTGTTCTATCAGATGATCGCGATTAGAGCTCCAGCCAGCCAATTCAAAGCTGGTGTTACTGTGTACTTCCTGTACCTCAGCTATCGTGCGCGCAGCTATCTCTTCGTTGTCGACGCTTTCCACCCAGTCGTCCATGTAATGGTTCTGCGTTATTGCTCTAAACGCAAGAGGATGTAGGTCCTTGAAGTCCGAGGCGTTCCGATCTCTCACGCTGTGTGCTAGGAACGGCGAACTCCGGGCTCCGAAAATCATGGACTCCATTACCATTACGTACTTCTGAGGTGGTCCAGATCGCTTGTCTTCATGCCACAGGAAATGTTGCGCGATCCTGTCCTCAGGTCTTATCTTGATCCTGAGGAACATTTCCCTTATGTCGGCCGTAACTGCTATCGGTTTCTTCCTGAAGCGGAACACACCGTATACAGATTGTAGAAGATCCGGTCCATCCAGGAGGGTGTCGTTCAGACACGTACCGTTGGTTCTAGCTGCCGTCGCATCAAACACCACTCTCAATTGGTTTGGTTTGTGCGGATTAGTTACTGCGAAATGCGGTAAATACCATAGACGTTCGTTCTTGTCGTGGTTCTGTTCACATTTTACCGCATAGCCCTTGTCCAGTAACTTTCTGATCTGAGCTGTATACGCATCCTTGAATTCCTCGGATTTGTCCATCTTTCGTTCTATGGATCGGAGTCTTCGTACGGCCATGTCGTAACTGGGCGGTAATGATACGTCATCAGAGGCCCATGGCAGTCCTACTTCGAATCTTCCGTCTTCTCGTTTGACCGTTTGATTGAAGATCTCTTTAGCTCGTTCATCCAATGCTATCGGCTTCCTTTTGATCGAGACTCCTAGCGCATCTACGTCGTAGTGAGCTTTGATCAATTCGCTCATGTTGCTATCTTCCTCGCTTTCGGTTACATGAAATACCGTCTCCCTTTGTGGCGAAGTTCTCATGGGCGTAACTCCATGTATACTCCATCCAAGGATCGTGAGAGATGCGGCTGGTTGGTGTTTCTTCCCTGATAGCAACTTCCTTGTTACGATGAGATGCCAGTTGTCGGCTCCGATCAGGATACGAGGCTTGGCGTGCTGGTAGCACACGGTTCCTGGCTTTAACTGACGAAGATGTGGCTGTCGAAGTAGTTCAGTTTCGACCGACTGCCTCATTAATGTCAAGTTCTTGACTGTTCTTGCGCTTATCTGGTGATAATCCTCTTGATCGAGTCCTCGAATGTTCATTCTGACCAATTGGCTATCAGGCTCTCGGTTGCTTGATGTAACGCCGATGACGTGCAGCGCCCTCTTCGGGCCCTGGGCTCCGATCATCGTTGCCAGTTGGTCGTCGATCAAAGTTATCGTAGATCCCTCATCTAGTAGCGCGTAGGTATCTATTTCAGATCCATTTTTGCCCCTGATCGTTACAGGGCAAACTTTCAGCAGCACCCTTTCTTTTTCTGCCGTCGCATGCGCACTTGCCGTTACTACTGACTCTTCAGTCGGGGGGGTAGATTCAACGGCATCTACACCTTCAGCGTGTAGAAGCGCATGGTGTGATCGACGACATTCATTCACTCCGCAGCTCTTTTTCTTGCAGCGGAATCGTCGGTGCTTACTGTCGAGGCATTGGAAACATATCTGAATTTCCTTTGCCCATTCCCACCTCTTCTCCACGGGCATCGCTTTCAGCTTCTTACATTCTGTGGTCGTGTGCTCAGCTCCACAACAGAAGCACTCGATCTTCTTGTCTTCTGCTGCAGCATACACGGCCTTGCTCTTGCGATCGTTCACCCGCGGCGGTCGTTCTTGAGGACGGGAAGCATTTGTTGCATTCTTATGCGTTGAAGTAATGGTGGCATTCCTTGCCGTAGAAGTAGTGAACGCGTATCTCATTGCTCTGTCCGCTTCTCTCATGAGGAAGCGAGACAGCGTCACTAGTTCCATTTCTCTAGGTCGGGAGAAATCTACGGCGTAATCGCACCATTTGGACTTCACGTGTGGGGTCAGTTTCTCCATGACCGTTCGTGTTAACATGGGATTCTGCAAGTATCCTCGATCGTCAAGACTCATAATCGTGGTTACTATATTTTGCATCTTTATCGCAAATGCATTCAGTTCGCTGGCGGTCGTTCCAAGACGTGGCAATTTCGTTATTTCCTCGATTGCGTTGTCCAAGATCATTTCGGGACGACCGTAGCATTGTTCCAACGTGCGCATTACAACTGACGGATCGGTCGCAGTGTGTAATAGCGCAGACACCGTTTGACGGGCTTCACCTCGCAGGCACGTTCGCAGCCTTATAATGTTCTCCGCCGGCGAGAATCGGTGTAGGCTAGTTGATTCCTGCATAGTCACTTTGAAGGGTAGCCATTCTCCTAAGGCACCGCTGAAGACAGGTAGATCGGTCGACTGTCTTGAAGGCGGTCTTCGTAGCGCTAATTTTTCCAGGGCATCAACTAAGCGGTCTATCCCCCGTTCTCTGGGCCGGTTCGGCGTAGGTGATCTGGGTCTTGGTGTCGAGTCAAATGTGACTCCACGGGTTGGTGAGTTCAGACGATATTTCTGATCGTCATTCTTCTCTCGTACGGACCGGTATCGTTCTTCCAGGTCCTGATCCAAAGCTTCAGTATCTATGGGCTGTTCCCCTTGTGCGAGCCGATCGCTAACTCTGTTCTCCGTTTCGCGTGCGCCTACGCTTTCCCGTTCGGTTTCTTCCTGGATCGCAGCGATGTCTGCAGCCAACCTTTTCTGTATAAGCTCCCTCTGAATTTGCAGATCCTGCCGTCTGATCTCGGCGAGTTGTTCCTCTGCTACAAATTCCGCTTGCTTGATGCGGGCTACAGCGCTTGCGTTCGATTGCTGCGAACGGATGGATCGGGCTCGCGCTCTCGGTTCGGGCGCGCGTGCAGGTTCGGCTGGTTTACGTCTGGACGGTCCTAGTCCGCTGGTCGATGGCATCGCGATAGACGTGGGTGGCGCGGTCGCGGTTGGTTCGGTCGCGGTCGCGGTCGCGATGCGGGTGACGGGCTGGATCGGTTCCGTGGCGTCTGCAGATGGTGACGCGGGGAAGTCCTCGTAGACTCGTAGCCTCTCCTCTGCTGCGGCGTGGCTTCTGGTGACAGGCATCTTCTGGCTCTTGCGTGCCCCTAACGGCCCTACCTCTCTAACGTCCCTAGCTGACCTTCCGGAGGACCGGCCTTTCGGCCGGGATACACCCCTTCAGGGATAGGTTTTTCAGGAGGGGTAAGGGGGGAACGTCCACCCAGAAGAGGAGCGTCCGCAGATACGAGGTGCTCAGGAATCAGCTGGAATGTCAGATTCCTTCCACAGCCTCGGTCTACACAGGCCCTTACTGGCGAGGAAGTGCAGTTCAGCCCACGCTCTGGTGCGTTCGTCCTGGGGCTGGTGGTACTGCACAAAGATACCACACCGCCGGTAGGCGTTAACCTGCGACTTGACCAGTTGACACCGTTAGGTGGACTCAGTCAGCAGGCCGCGATTACTCGCTTTTGGATCCTTGTTGCGAGCTTGCTCGGAGAGGTCGCACCGTTGGGTGATTTTCTCAGCGTCGCACCGTTGGGTGATCTTCCCAGCGTTGACACGGCGTAAGTCGCACCGTTGGGTGATCTTCCCAGCGTCGACACGGCGTAAGTCGCACCGTTGGGTGATTTTCCCAGCGTTGACACGTCGTAGTCGCACCGTTGGGTGATCTTCCCAGCGTTGACACGTCGTAAGTCGCACCGTTGGGTGATCTTCGAGCACTCTTCTGTGCCTCCAGACGATGGGCTGCCGATCTTCAGGAGCACCGCAAGACTTGGTGCTCCACAGGAACGATGGCAGCGATGACGACAGCTGATGATGAACAGCTCAGCAAGCAGCGGCGGGCGTCTTCTTCCAGCAGTCCGGTTTCTTCTAATCCGGCTCGAAGGACCAACAACTGTGGGGGTTGGCCTACAGTGGGTGGTGGAGGTGGAAATGATAACTCGGTGGTGATGGTAGTGGACTGTATTTCTTTGTTCTTATAGTAGGTACACCGCTGGATTCCTATTCTGCTACTGCTTGTTGACTTTTTCTTGGTTGATGTGTTGCTGTACTGAGCTCTCGAGTTGAACTGAATATAATAAAAATAGCTCCTGTATTTATACAAAATGACATCGATTAATAACCAATCAGAATATTGCTACCAAAAATTCCTCCAATTAAACAGTCGGACTTAATTTCCATACCGAGGTTATAAATATTGGCTACGCGAACTATAGGTACCTCATTATTCTTTCGACCGTCGCGTAGCAACCATCTTAAAATAGCATGTTTCAGCCGTAAAACTAATTATATCTAGGTATCTCGATATAATCAAACATAAGTCTAAGTTTACATAGGTCATCATAAAAAACAGGCTAAAAACTTCAGACTTCCAAATAAAAACACAACATAAGTTTATATAATTCAAAATAATTAACCAGGCTAAAAACCTTAGACTTCAAATAAAACACACTAAGTCTAAGTTTATACAATTCAAAATAATTAACCAGGCTAAAAACCTTAGACTTCAAATAAAACACACTAAGTCTAAGTTTATACAATTCAAAATAATTAACCAGGCTAAAAACCTTAGACTTCAAATAAAACATACTAAGTCTAAGTTTATACAATTAAATTACCTAACCAGGCTAAAAACTTAAACTAAGTATATGAAGTTGTCCGTAACAATATGGGTATCAAATGAAAGGGTTTGATGAGCGAAACACAATGCTGATCTGATGATGGAGTCAGGACCTGCTCCATGGAACATTTTAATAATATGGGTATCAAATGAAAGGGTTTGATGAGCGCAACACAATGCTGATCTGATGATGGAATCAGGACCTGTTCCATGGAACTTTTTAATGATATGGGTATCAAATGAAAGGGCTTGATGACCGAAACACAATGCTGATCTGATGATGGAGTCAGGACCTGTTCCATCGAACTTTATAATGATATGGGTATCAAATGAAAGAGCTTGATGAGCGCAACACAATGCTGATCTGATGATGGAGTCAGGACCTGTTCCATGGAACTTTTTAATGATATGGGTATCAAATGAAAGGGTTTGATGAGCGAAACACAATTCTGATCTGATGATGGAGTCAGGACCTGCTCCATGGAACTTTTTAATAATATGGGTATCAAATGAAAGGGCTTGATGAACAAAACACAATGCTGATCTGATGATGGAGTCAGGACCTGTTCCCTGGAACTTTACAATGATATGGGTATCAAATGAAAGGGCTTGATGAGCGAAACACAAAGCTGGGTCGGGGTTTACTTTGACTTTGATTCTTGATTTTGACTTTCACTTTGATTCTTGATTCTTGATTTTCAATTTTAGTTTCTCTATTCTCGGATCTCGGATTCTTGATTTTCGATTTTCGAGTCTCAATTCTTGATTATCGGATCTTGGATATCGGGTTCTTGATTCTTGATTTTGATTCTTGATTTTCAATTTTCGATTATCGATTCTCGGATCTTGTATCTCGGATTCTTAATTCTTGATTTTCAATTTTTTAATTTTTGATTTGTGATTCTTGATTCTTGTTTCTCATTTCTCGATTCTCGGATCTCAGGTTTTTATTTTGATTTTTATTTCTTGATTTTGATTTTAAAATTAAAATCAAGATTAAAAATGAAAAATCAAACATCAAAAATCGAAGTCAAAAGTAAATCCTAACCCAGCTTTGTGTTTCGCGCATAAAACCCTTTCATTTGATACCCATATCATTATAAAGTTCCATGGAACAGGTCCTGATTCCATCATCAGATCAGCATTGTGTTTTGCTCATTAAACCCTTTCATTTGATACCCATATCATTATAAAGTTCGATGGAACAGGTCCTGACTCCATCATTAGATCAGCATTGTGTTGTGCTCATCAAGTCCTTTCATTTGATACCCATATCATTAAAAAGTTCCGTGAAGCAGGTCCTGACTCCATCATCAGATCAGAATTGTGTTTCGCTCATCAAACCCTTTCATTTGATACCCATATCATTAAAAAGTTCCATGGAACAGGTCCTGACTCCATCATCAGATCAGCATTGTGTTGCGCTCATCAAGCCCTTTCATTTGATACCCATATTATTAAAAAGTTCCATGGAGCAGGTCCTGACTCCATCATCAGATCAGAATTGTGTTTCGCTCATCAAACCCTTTCATTTGATACCCATATCATTAAAAAGTTCCATGGAACAGGTCCTGACTCCATCATCAGATCAGCATTGTGTTGCGCTCATCAAGCCCTTTCATTTGATACCCATATTATTAAAAAGTTCCATGGAGCAGGTCCTGACTCCATCATCAGATCAGAATTGTGTTTCGCTCATCAAACCCTTTCATTTGATACCCATATCATTAAAAAGTTCCATGGAACAGGTCCTGACTCCATCATCAGATCAGCATTGTGTTGCGCTCATCAAGCCCTTTCATTTGATACCCATATCATTAAAAAGTTCCATGGAGCAGGTCCTGGCTCCATCATCAGATCAGCATTGTGTTGCGCTCATCAAGCCCTGTCATTTGATACCCATATCATTAAAAAGTTCCATGGAACAGGTCCTGACTCCATCATCAGATGAGCTAGCTGTCACCATATTATTTCATTGTAGTCGGAACTTGACTGACATGCTGAGATCCAAGTTTCAACTCAATCGGACTATTTACTGAAGAGTTCTGTTGAAAAGCTCCTGACTCATCAGATCAGCACAATATGGTTTATGGGACAAAAAAACAAACATTTATTTTTTGTAATTATTTGTATTCAAAGTGTAACTAACCCGACTTTGTTTTGTGTTATACCTATAGGTACCTACCTAAGTACCTACCCAAAAAGTATTTTTACTATCTCAAATAAATCAATCACATGAAAATTACCAAAACCGTTTAGTCTAAGAAACGGAGCGCTGTTCATTGGGTGTTAGAATTTAGCAACTTTTGTCCCTCCGAGCGCTGATTTTGTCGAGTGCGAAATTGTATACTGGCTCTTAATTCAGGCAGAAATCATCTTGCCCGGAGATAGTCGTCAGAATCTACTACGTCCAAACAAATATAACAAATAAATAGTTAAAGGTAGAGTTGTTAAAAGCATAAAAGTGCATACTTAGTATTTAGGTAAGGTTTGAATGGATAACATCACATTGAGTCTTATGATAATTACCTAAACAAAACAAAGGACTATAGGCACCACGCCTCACAAAAGAAAATAAAAAGTTGTTGAAAAAAGACAAGCTTTTATTAAAGGCTTTTAAGTCAGGGTGAGCTGATTAAAATGAGCCCAAACAAACATACTATATTATTCAATGAGAAGTTCCATTGAACAGGTCCTGACTCCATCATCAGATCAGCTTGCTGTCACCATCACATTGTAATCGGAACTTGACAGATATGCTGAGTTCCGAGTTTCAACTCAATCGGCCTATTTAATCAGGTGTTGAACAGCTCCTGACTCCATCCTCAGATCACCTCGTCACCATATTATTAGGTAGGTACATCATAGTCATAGTCTAAACTTGATAGATTTGCCGAATATCAACTCAATCGGTCTATTTACTTTGAGTTCTGTTGAATAGCTCTTGACTCCATCGTCAGATCAGCTCAATGTTATCATAATATTGCATTGCCACCGAAATTATTTAAATTCGCCACTTCAGCTCAATAGGACACTGGGCAGTGGGTCAAAAAATTGCAAGATTTGACCCTAAAAAACATACATACATAGGTAGTACATTAGAAGTTAAATAATAGTTATTAATGTATAACACATACATAGGATTTTCAATCAATTCCACGCACTTCGCAGTAGTCATTGCAGGTTTGGCACAAACAAACAACAATGACTGAACTGAGAATGGACTGAATAAAACGAATACTTAAATAAGTTTTCCTGGTATAACTTTTGAAACTATCATGGTTCCGAACATAAATATTATTATTATCCGGAGTCTGGAATCCTGTGGTGAGATTGTGTAGGAACTGAAAAAGTGAGGAACCTAGTGTGCGTCCTGATACAGTTAGTGTTGTGTGTCGGAATCGAGTTGTAAGTGAGAATGAATCCGGTGGTAGGGGTGTTAGTAGTAGTAAACGACTGAGAAAGAGGATAGACCGTTTCGTCTGCACATAACTACCCTCTACCTCGCAAAGACTTCAGTTACCCGTGATCATGGCGCATGCAACTGCGTCGAAATATCGGGAAGCAAGAAAACTCAATAATCATGGTAATTATCCCGTTGATAATAATATTTAAGTTTTCCTGGACCAACGAGAAGAAACTCTACATGAAATAGTCGTCCGTACACATCTTAAGACAGGCACAACCGTCCTCTTCCACAGTGCAAACCACTGCGCGCATGCACACTGCGTCAACGTCAACCCTTTCTCCCTCCACTTTGGACTCCTTGTTCATTGCGTCATCGGACTACATCGCAGTACATTGCTTACAGCGAGTATTTGTAATTTGTATGAAATACGATGGAGTGTCAGCGCTCAGTCTCAACGCATACGTATGACATCTCTTTTAACTGTTCATACTGTTAAGTATACCGAATGCAGTAAACGACGAGTGGATCTATCTTGTCCAGGCGAGGCGGCGGCGCCGTTACACCAGTGTAGATAAATGAAATAAGTACCCTTAGGCGTTATCATCTGCTGGACTAATAAAAAGGCTGTTAGATAGCAGAATCCGTTCTTGTCACTCTCAGTCTATGAAAAGAGACGGCATATAGTTCAATTCCTATTGTGATTCTGCTATAACGGCCTTTTTAGCTCTGCAGGGCATAACCCAAAAATATACTTGGATAGAGGCTCATTGAAACTGTATTTGCAAATCCGGATAAAAATAAAACGTAGGTATGTATGTGTTACGGGCAACTTGATTAATCGGGCAGTATTCATATGGACCGGTCATTATGCATAATGACCAAGAGCGTCGGGCAGTTTGATAAATTTATTACTTTGACCGGTCCATATTCATAATGCCCGACGGCCCGTGGTCCATTTAATAAATCAAGGTTTGAATTTATCACTTAGACCGGGCAGTATGAATAGTGCCCTACTTCTAGCCGGGCAATGTGATAAATTGGATTAAAATCTGTAGGTTAGGTTATGTTAGGTTAGTAAAAAAACTACGCGCGAGGCGAGCGAAGCGTGCCGCGGTAGCGGCCGCCGAAGCGCCAGAAATGTAGTAAATCAATTAAAACACTGCAATTCATCTAATTTATTACATTGCCCAAGATAGGGTGGTCATTATTCATAATGACCGGGCAAAGTGATTAATCATGCAGTTTTTATCACATTGCCCAATTGACCCGGTCATTATGCATACGGACCGGTCATTATTCATAATGACCGGATTTATCACATTGCCCGTAACATATGTATGCTATTCTAGGTCAGATTCTATAGGTAATCTATTCCAAGTTTCAATCAAAGCAATCTTTATGGCTGACAAAATGAAAACAAATGGCTGAACAACAGTATACTTTCTCAATTAGGATTAGGCCGGTATTCATATTATAGGTTGAGCTGGAAAAAAAAGTTCAAATGTAAGAGTCAAAATTTCTTCATGTTTATTTCACTTTTAACACCATATCTCTCATTGGACATAAAACTGTGAACAAAGTCAGGCATTCAAAGAGGTAGCGTTTCCTAACTTAGCCCACCGCGGAACAAAAGCGAATTCCGACTCACCACTACCGGAATAACAAAAATGATATAAATAATATGAATGATACAAACATGCAACTTTCTATTCTCACAGTGAAATTTCCGAATTCGCTTCCGTCGGCGTGTGGTGAACACTTTTACAATTACCATCTCGCGAATTTCTACTACTCTGACACTTACTAATATTTATAATTTTTTATGCGCCTATTTACACAGTCAAACCATTTCGGAAGATTTTTAGTTTATTACAAAGCAAGAACCGTCCAATTTGATACGTTTTTTACTATGCACTACAGAACCAACCTACATAATCTACTACTTTTCCTATTTGTACTTATGAGTATTAATTGAGATAAAAATCTACAAGGTGCATTTTGGCTACAAGTTATGATACATTACTATCAGCCTTCGCAGAAATAGATCAACCGATCAATGAATGTCCTAAACAATTTAGACTTTTAACCTTTGGTAGTACAGACCTCTGATATTTTGGTGACCTTTATACTTCGTCAGACTGATATCTAGGTTAGTATATTTTGATCAGTCGGTATAACCCTTACAGGAATTATGATTGAAATGTTCTATAAAAAATAATAAACACTTGTTTTACAAATTGATTTAAAATAAATCATTGGTGGCCTAACAAAACCTAGATTACCCAATTAAATCACATGATGTAATAATATCATCATTTTAACAAAGTTGATATCTAAAGTAGTTCATGAAAAAATACAATAATAAAAGTGTAACATACTTTTCCAGTAGTTTTTCGACACATACAAAAACCGAATATTTAGACGATAATTCAATATTCATAAAAGTTGTTGAGCCCACAACAAACGCAACTTTATGTGCTCTCCGAAGCACGGAAGCGCCCAGCTCGTAAAGCCACTTGCGGTCACCCATCCAAATTGTGACCGCGCACAACGTTGCGTCTCAGCTAGTTTCGCCACGAGCGCTTCATGAGCTTGTTCTCTATTCTCAAAAAAAAAATTCGTATTTGGTACTGTAATCATTCCCAACTGTTTGGAATCTTTGACGTTCTAATAAATTACCAAGCTCTTGGTTGCAAACTTTTTAGTTTCAGAAGAACCGAAGAGAGTTTTTACACAGTGCAGCTATAGTAGTGCCAGCTATTATAGGCGAATATAGAACCACAAATGTCCCCAAAATGTAGCATATTATTAGTTGACCAAATTCATCATTTGAAAATGAAAAATCTTATCAAAATTTTCAATTCCGACGGGATTCGAACCCGCAATGATACAAGCGATTCTCCTTTAGCCGGAGTGCCTTTATCAATTCGGCCACAGAATCATTAGTCGTCAGGGTTGAAAATCATGATAGGACCATATCTATCGCAATAGATATCATTGCGGGTTCGAATCCCGTCGGAATTGAAAATTTTGATAAGATTTTTCATTTTCAAATGTAATAAAACCTAAGTGTGGTTTAAAAATTAAAAAAATGTACAAATTCATCATAATAATTTTATACGCTATCAAGGCTTTAGAGAATTTTTTTTTTTTGTCATTTTTATGTCATTGAAAAGAGGCGGCAACAGATCTAGCAGCCATTTAACCTCTAAGAAGCCCCTAAGTTCATTATGAATAACATGGTATATCTAAAAAAAAATAGTAAAACTCAAAAACTTGTGAAATAAACAATTTTCACTGAAATTCGATGTTTCTTTTTACTCGCCTATAGTACTCAAGTCTTGTGGAACCAATGCAAGTAAAACACATTAGCTACAATAAATCTACAGTGGTAAACTTGCGTATTACATAATGCAGGTACTGAAGAATCAAGCGTATCCGATCGATCGTCCTAAGAATCATTTGCTGTGTGATTTCAGAGCCATGGTATTACTGTTAGTAATTAATAGTAATATAAGGACAAAAATCTCCGAGAACTTGACGCACACACGATTTATGAACAATTGTGTACTTGCAGTCATTTAGTAGATGATTGAGACTGGAAGACATTTCAGCAAGATATTTGAAAGCAACAAACGATAAGCAAAATCTTGATATTATTATTGTGATTCAGTCATGTCAGATTAAACTGAATAGAAAAACTGAGGTCATTACCAACCGTCCAACTAGGTCGACAGCGTGGTTGGTCGGTTGGTAATAGACGCCCTAATGTGCGTTCTTCAGAGGTTTTTAATACAATGGCCACGATATAGTTTGTCGCTCTCAAGAGCAAACTGTAACTGCAACACAAATCATCAATAATTTACCACACAACAATTTGTGAAACTAACAATCAACAAAACAAATTCTTGAAAACGTATTTTCTAACTAACGAGCAAGTGCGTGCTAATAAACGCTAATCAAACTTCCAGAGTAAAGATAGTTTAGTTGTAGATCACGTATGGGAAAATATAACTAATATCGGAAATAGAGAATCTAAGACACGTTTGAGTGATGCCATGGATCTTCGGGGAACAGGGTGGAATGGTTCCCCAATTTCCCCAAAGGCAGAATAGGTGGTTCCTCTGCAACGGGCCGGCCCATCTGGCCCACTTGCCCGTGGTCTTTCGACTAACAGTTGTTGTCGTTTGGTCGGCTATATGTCTATCTCTGCCGAAAACTTTGCTTGCAAGTTCTAGACATATGCGGTTGTTGCGCCATCTATGTTGACGCTCTTAGTAAGTAGCATAGACATATGTCTATGTAGGTAGACACAGATCTATGTAGAAAGAGAGCTGTCGTGTAATTTGTTCGCAAATACTTTCGATTGACGTAGACTCGTTCTCAATCAATGTCAAACCAAGGTAAGTATCGACGACGAGCAACACAGAAAGAGATAGAAAAACAATAGAACAAAGCCCTATAATATAGTACTGAAACGTTCTCCGCAGTTTTTTAAGAAACAGTGTGTGAAAAAGACCTGAGCGAGGCTTTCTTTTCTCACCAATATACGCACTTCTAAATGACGCTGACGAGACAGCTACTTTTATAGTAAGTACCTATCTATTCGTCGATAAACTGACGGTAAGAATAGATGTTTTTCTTCACATTTTTCAATTGTTTTGTGTTTTTTAAGCATAATTATGCGGTTAAACCGAAGAGACATAAGATGACTTGGAATAGCATATAAAAGTTACTTTACAGGCGAGCATAGCCATTACAAGATTGATAAATATTTTTGCCAGGAGTATGAACATTATCTAGAATTACTTTGGGCATAATAGTTAGTACCTATAGTATGAACAATTAATGAAGAATAGCTAGCTACGTATTATTCTGGGTATTTGTTAGCATTGTAGAATGTGCTAGGATATAATCTAAACCGGCAATTACATTTTATGAAAGCGACCGTGATTCGCTTTAAAGAAATCGTGAGTATCGTAAATCAGGTTTGTAAGATTGGGAAAAAACTTTCTACAATATTTTAGGAAGTCCTTATTAAGATTATTTGGTTCCAAATAGGTAATCAAAGATTTGGTTGATACACAGGTAAATATCCCGATTTTCTCTAGATACCTACTTAGTAATTAAATTAGAATGACTTTGATGATACAAAACAAGAACCAAAAAAAAAAAAATCAAAGGATCTGTGATAAAACATAGCATAGGTAATTTCTGCACTGTTTAGCTATTGCATTTTGTAACTAAACAAACCATAATTTACTGAATCAGAAATTTATTTATTTTATTTATTTATTATTTTCAAATAATCTGCCCTCCACGGGCAAAATCGCAGGAAAGGGAAAAAGTTAGCATGTTAGCATTCATTCTACTATTGGTTTAGACCTCACTTCGCTTTTTATTAAGTCTCTATCTATAGGTGCCTACTTATTTTTAAATGTAGGTCGATCGATTTGGATAACTTTAAGCTTATTTGTTAAAAGAGAATGACTAACAAAGCCGTGTATGTCTGATTCAGTCTTGTAGTTTACTATATTGCGGTTCTTTATTATATACATAATACTTACACTTAATATACTGTTGTTAAATTAAATATTGTTGGAACACTATTGTAAAATCGATGCAATAACTAGAAAATTCTGTGATTCCAGTAATTAATTTTAACAACTTTTATAAATAACGCACTAAAAACTGGGCTAATGGCCGATTTAGCAGAATCACATTAGGAATTGCAATAAATGCCGTTCTTGTCACTCTGTCTATAAAAAGAGACGGCATATAGATCAATTCCCATTTTGATTCTGCTATAACGACCTTTTTAAACCCGCTGGTACACAATATTACAACTCACCAAGTTTTAAAAGTAGAATTATCTATTTAAATAAAAATGAATGTTTGTATGTATTCCTAAACCATTCCAAACCAACCATTTCTCGCAACACCTCGCAAGGGTTTCTGGCCCAAAAAATCTATTCATGCAAAATATACAACCACACACTTTTCTACTTTAGCACTGCAATGCATGCCTGGTACAGCTATTTACGAATAATTTCTAACAATATCATATCTTGTTTCAGATTACTCTGTACATACACCATCCTGCCTATTGTTCAATCGATTGGATCATGCCAATTGGACCGTATGTACAGTACGGCCAACGGATCTCGGCGTGCGTGAAGTTAGCCGTTTCGATGCGCAGTGCAACTTTTTCATACAAAATTTTCTACTGCGCAGCGCAGAGCCTGACTTCACGTACGCCTAGATCCGTCGGCCCAACTGTAGGTGTGGATTGGCGTGACAGTAACTACTGTCATGCCAATCCACGTCCACATACAATTTATTTACCAATAGAAAAATGCAATAGGTACATACAAATATTACTGATGATCCCTGCACTAGAGCGAGCCTGTATCGCGGGAGACCGAATAACAAAAAACGATTACCTACTACAATACATGAGAGAGGATAACACATGACAAGGACTAAACTAAGTCTGTCCACAGAGGACAGACTAAAGAAAATAAAAACGACAATAGTGGGTAGGTACATGTCTAATCGGCTGCGTCATGCCGATTGGACGATAGGCAGAATGGTATGGACTCCATTATACTGTTGCTATTTCACTATGTACTCGTATCCTATATTTTCAATAAAAAAAAATATTTTTTGTAATACGGCCATAAAATACAAATAATACATGATCAGTTTTCATACTATAGTTGACAAATGTAAAAAAAAAAATAGTATAGAATGAGTTTTCACACCGATATATTAATATTATATTAATATTGCGATTATTGATACTGAATTATTTTAGCTCTTTAGCAAAAACCATTCGGATCTGTTTGAAAATTGAATTAAACATTTAAATTCAGAAAATTTCTGAATTGAAAGAAGGTGACAGAAGATCAATGCTGCCAGTGTCTTGGGCACACTTTTGACTGGCAGTAGCTGGATTAGTTGAGCTAACTATAGATCGTTTACAACGATCCTTAGATCCTTAGGCTCAACCGGTTCTATTTTATTTTGTTAAGTTTGGTAAATATGTAGTAAATCAATGTAATATTATTGCTTTGGTTAAATCACAAAAGATGATCAGTGTAAAATGGTTAAGTTTACCTTATGCTATGGTTTGACCTGTGTAAGAATTTCTTAGTTTCGAATTATACTTCTAAACCCCGCATTGCTACTATTTAGCTCTAAAGGCTGATTTCTGCCGAAGAGAAAATATTTTATGTAAATTAAATAAAAAAATAAGTAAAACTTTACTGGACATCGCATGAATCTGTGAATTAAATAATTTACATACAAATTTCCAATTCAGTCGAAATCTTTCAACACATTCCCTGTCCCGGCTCGTTGCAGCACAGCGTAGGTACACCCCGCAGCACATGTGCGTCCTGGGCACTGAACGCGTTAAGGGATAAATAAAATATTATAAGTTTTCATATTGCTGTGTATTTGTTTTGGTGCAGCTAAATAGAGACAATGCCAACAATATTTGCTAAGTAATCTCTTCTAGTGTCATTCAACAATCTCTCCTAGGGATATGTCAAATGAAAAATACTGAATCACTAGGTCATAGGTGGGCAACCCCCGGCCCGCGTAAAGCCCGCCCCGACTTTTGATCCGGCCCGCGTAAAGTCTGAAGACGTAGAGCTATTAAGTGACTTCTACAGATCAAACCTTGCGGAAGAAAAGTACCCGTAACTGAGAGCATTTGCAAGGAAAATTATTTGCATATTTGGAAGCACATGAATGTGTGTAAAATTTAAAAAAATTAACCGGTTTTTTTTTAATCTACCCTATTTTAAACGAGTATCTATGGCCCGCGACTAATTCAACATCCTAAAGTTTGGCCCGCAACTTTCTAAAGGTTGCCCATACCTGCACTAGGTATTCGTTTTTAGCAATTTGTCTATTTTTTTATGGAAGAGAAATTACTTTTTATTTTTATTTTATGTAAACGACCTAGCGGCTCACCTAAAATTGTACTTAAGTTTATAGATAAGTGATTACAGCCGCTCATGGAAACCTGCAACAACAGAAGAGATGCAAGTGCGTTGCCAGCCTTTGAGGTAGAGTATGCTCTTTTCTATCATATACATAAAATAGTGAAGAAATCTCTGATGAAATTACGACTTACGGAATTATGTAGGTACCCAACAATTTATTCTACGAGTTTTTCGATGACGACCGATGGTAGAGAATTTTTAAAGCCATAAAATTCAATACAACGTCAGAGCAGAGATTGCTTCAAGAAAGAGATAAGCGATTGAAAATCAAAGGCGCAAGAATCTACGCCAAGCAAAACAATAAGGCCTCTATTAATAAACTCCGCTCAACTTCTGTCAAAGTTACACCACGGATTTAACTATTACCATCCTTTTTTGTTAAACAGTGACAAATAAGGATGACAATAGTAAAATCCGTGGTGCAACTTAGACATAAGTTGAGCCGAGTTTATTAATAGAGGCTTAGGGGACTTGGCATACGATTTTTACATGAGGGACGACGCGCGTAGAACGCGATTAGGAGGATCAGCAAACTAAAGGAAATCGGCAAGTTGTGATCTTTGCTGCCTATTATCGCGTTTATATCGGTCATCAAAACGCGCGTCAAGTGCAAGGGCCCTAAGTTTGTAACTTGGGTAGAAACCCCGATTTGGTCTATTGCTGTAGTCTACTTCTGAAATATATAGCTGTAGTCTACTGGATAAAGTTTAATGAAGACGAAAAAGAAAGGATCGAATCTAATTATTTGATCTTACTTTCAAAAGTTTAAATTATTGATTTAGTATTCTTCAGTTGACAAACCCCATACCCACTTGACAGTAACACATTCAATATCCAACGTTCAACGAACAATCTCCTACGTTTCAACAATTTCCCTAAGCTATTTTACAACAATTAAGGCAAAGGATCGCCTACAAAATGCTTCTGGACACGTACAAAATACATTCAAATACCCACTGTGATACGATTCACTTTCCAATGGATTCAGATGCAACACAACACATGAATATAAATTAAAGTGGTTAATATGAAGATCTATAAAAATAATGAATATTTTCGTAAAGCTATGTGTTTAAAAGCTAACTGCTCCATTTATGAAATGTATGAAATCTACTTACTAAACGTAGATTACCCAGAACAGACCTCATTCCCAATACAAAATTACAAATAACATTGAACATTGTATTCGGAATGAGACCTACTTATATTTTAACCTACTGAAATCAAAGAAACTAATAAAACCAATATGTACATTTGTTCTTTACACATTACAATCATACAAAAATTAAAGCATGAAGAAAAATATTTCCAACTCTTGAGACTACGTAACCGAATTTGTTCCTATTTACTTAGTACACAGAGTTTACTTAAGCTTAACATAAACGTTACATTCTTACTGTTATGAGGAGACGCTTGTTGAGAGCTCCAGTGAAACTGACGCGGGTTCCATCTGGAATTATTGTCTCCATTAGTTACTGTAAGGCGCAGGCCAGATAGAAGAGACGGGGCGCAGACATTTGTCTCTTCCGCGTCCCTTTCATACAAAATGTGACGGCGCCCCGTCTTTTCTGTATGTTTTGCGGCGCGACGCTTCTATACATTTTCTATGAAAGGGACGCGGAAGAGACATAATCGACGCGTCCTCGTCTTACGTCTTTTCTGTATGTCCCGCGCCTAAGTCTACTTAAGTTTGAGATGATAAAATGAAACCTTGATTTGGTAACCTAATAAGGATGCGTCTGATTCAAAAAAGGGTTAAATTTTTTTTTATGAACGTTATTGCTTTAGTATTATGTCTATGTAACAATTTTTTTTATATTATTTCTTTTTCGTTTAGAAAGATGAATTAAAAAGTGCAAAAAATAGTGGGAATTTCATAAGACTTGAAACGCAACGCTATGGTCAGATAGACTGTGACGTCAAACTCGATGATGAATGACTGACAGTGCCGCAAGCGCGTGTAGAGTCGGATTCAGCACTGAAGTCCGATAAACGCGGCGCTGCTATCGCAGAACTAGGTTATGTAAAAAATTACTAATATTCCAAATAAGGTTCGAACAGTGTTATAGTGTTACAGTATGTTAGCTCTACACACCAGAACTGAACGACCTTGACTAAAAGAGCTTATTAGAGTAAATTACGTTGTTTTTACTGCATATTAATGATATGCTGTCCATTGACGGTATTCATTGCTATGCGGATGATAGCACTGGGGACACTTCTTATACGGGCCGCGCAAACATCCCTCGTCCCATAGTGGAGGAAAGTCGAAGGCAGCTTGTGTCTGAAGTCGAAGGTGTACTAACCAGAGTTTCCGATTGGGGAAGACTTAACCTGGTTAATTTTAACCCTACCAAGACTCAAGTTTGCGCGTTCACCGCTAAAAAAACCCCATTTACTGTGGCCCCACAATTCCAGAACACACCCTTATCCATCTCCAAGAGCATTGGGATCCTGGGTGTCGACATTTCCAGTGACGTTCAGTTTCGTCGTCATCTGGAGGACAAGGCTAAGCTGGCATCCAAAAAGCTCGGTGTGCTCAATAAATCGAAGCGGTACTTCAGTGCGGGGATGAGACTGCTTCTCTATAAGTCGCAGGTCCGGCCCCACACGTTAAGCCTCAGGAGAGACTTTTCCTCTCTATGTGTATTCTACCGCTTGTATAATGGGTTGTGTTCTGAAGAGCTATTTGAAATGGTGCCTGTAGCTCCATTCTACCATCGCAATGCTCGCCATCGGCAGGGGATCCATCCTCACACCTTGAAACCAATGTGGTCACGTACGGTGCGATTTCAGAGGAATTTCCTCCCGCGAACAGTTGGGTTGTGGAATGATCTACCTGCCGCGGTTTTCCCCAGTGACTACAGTATGGGGTTCTTCAAAAAGGGCGTTTTGAAATTCTTAAAAAGGTCAGCAGCGCGAGTGTGACTCCTCTGGTGTCACAGGCGTCCATAGGCTACGGTAACCGCTTACCATCAGGTGGGCCGTATGCTTGTCTGCTACCTTAGTAGTATAAAAAAAAAAAAAAAAAAAAAAACAATTAGTTCCAGCTTTTGCCGTAGGACTTGAGTGCTGAATCCTACTCTAGTTTTTTTATGGTTACAATAGACTGAGACGTCACGAGTGTTTATAGTGTCCGTAGTTGTTGGTTTTCAACATTTTTTTTTTGTTACAAAATTTTGACTTTTAGTTTAGATTAGATTTTTGCGTTGAATTAAGACGCGGTCTAAACTAGTCCTTCTCAGCCATTATTGTCCGTGTATATGTTTTCTTACTTTCCTGCCCTAGGTGAGTAATGTACTATTGCGTCTTACTTAGTGTGGGTGATCGTACATTTTTGCCTACTACATAAATCCTTGCAGCTTAATTTTAAGTTTATGGATCAAAAACCTATACTTATAAAAAAGTTATAATGATTCAGTCTATAAGTACCTATGTTATTTCAATGATGATGATTCACAAGTAATGGATTGCGTTGAAGTGACCAAAGCTTACCTTTTTATCGACAGACGTAACTTGCGACTCAACAAACATGCTGTCATCCATAGAATGCAGAGTTTCATCTTCAAGCACTGTCTCTTCTAGTTCTCCGTTGTCGAGTTCTCTTCCGTCGAGCTCTCTTTCGTCGAGTACTCTTTCGTCGAGAACTCTTTCATCGAGGACCGCCTCTAGCGCCGCGGCCAGCTCTGAGCTTTCACCGAAAGTTCCACTCTCCTCTGAAATGTACAATAATTTATAAAGGTATGGTAGCACGCGACAAACAAGTCTCAAACCACATGACAAGGATGCGCAATACGCAATTCTTAGACCAAAGAGCGAGACAGAGCTATACGTCACCGGACAACTTGTTTGTCGCGCATTATAAACTCGGTTTGATAAAAGGTCGTATCTAAAGATATAGACGGAAACTCCAGAGCGCCAAAAACATTTGGAGCGACCAGGAAAGAGGAATTACATTATGTTATACAAATAGATACTTAATTGCTTTTAGCTTCTGGTTTAGCTGCGTAGAAAAACCATGAAAAAATAAGAATGGTTATTGGGTAAGGGTGAGCTGATTCATATAAGCCCCAACACGGGTTCTACTGTTATTCACCGAAAAGCTCCAGACTCCATCATCAGATCAGCTCGCTGTCTCTATATTATTGCATTGTAGTCTGAACTTGACAGATATGCCGAGTTTCAATTAAATCGGTCTATTTACTGAAGAGTTCTGTTGAACAGCTCCTGACTCCATCATTAGATCAGCTCGCTGTTACCATTATATTGCATTGTCAACGAAAATCTATAAGTGTACCCAATTTCAGCTCATTGGGACACTATAAGAACCAACATACATACATACCTACATACTAACACTGTAAAAGCTTGTAATTATGACCAGTTTGACAATAACTAAATTGGTTTGGAGGTGCTGCAGATTCGTATCTAGAGAACGGATTTCATTATTAACTAACATGTGCTATACATAGGTTACGTAAATAAAACCCATAAAGTTATAAAGTATTGGTGAAAAAAAGATGCAAGTATATTATGTGCAGAGCGACTAACCTAATACAATACCTTGATTGAGGAACTCCGTAAAGGCTTCATCAGGCATCTGACTGAGGACAGACGGATCCAAAATATCATGGACCACTTCCACTTCTGAAAGTAATATAAAAGGTTTTTTATTGAAAAAATATTTCTCCTATGTGTTCGTTTATATGAAAAATAATTTCTTTTGTAGTGTGTGGGATACCTGTGCTTTACTATGTTGTGAATGGTAGTGGTTTAGTTATAAATAATTGTGCATCTTTGTCTGTGGTTGCTCATTCTTGTTCGGTTCACTTTCAAAGATGGGTCAAGACGAACCATGTAGTTTTACTAAACTAGATCACAAGATTCATTAGGTTATGGGCCCAGTTATGGTTTTATAACAAGCTTGTTCTCGTAGAAGGTAACCGAATTGCATGGATAGCAATGAATTTACTAACATCCAGTTTCAATATTCTATCTACTTGTGATTTCACTTTCTGTGGTTAGATATTTGACATTACACCTGTACTAAAAATGTCAAATACCTGACAGAAAGAGAAACACAGCAACAAAGACTATTGAAACTGACCGTTAGAGATAGTAATAATCTAAAGAGATTAAACTGACCAAGTTCATGTGGATAGCTTGCAGCAGCATACTCGTTTTCACTCAACACACCCATGTGTGTGTCTTCTGAGCTGTCGTAGGCAGACGAGTTTGAACACACATTGATTTCTAAAGGAACACAAGTAGGTTTAGTCAATACGTAATTACAATAATTTTCGAAATAAGTAGGTACTTAAAAACCATAGCCAAATGGGATTTAAAAGCATAGCAACGCCTTGATAGGGGGATGGCAAAAGAGCAGGTTCATATGGCTATCTTTACTAACGCTATTTTTATTGTTCCAGATTAGGCTGGATAGGTCACCAACTCGTGCTTGTCACTATCATCTAGTAGCTCACAGAAAAATGGGCCAAAGAAGTAACAGAATGGTGCCCCAGATATAAGAAGAGGAATAAAGGCATACAACATCGAAGATGGGAAGATGATATTAGAAAGGTGGCGGGAACGACTTGGGCGAGAAAAGCAAGAGATAGATCTTTGTGGAGAACACTTGGGGAGGCCTATGCTGAAAAGCAAGACAATCAAGAAACCAGTGTCTAATAGGAAATACTGTTTACCAAGAAATTAGATTTAGTAGCACTAAGTAGAATTGGAGTTGGGCAGGACACCTGGCACGGAGACATGACGACAGGTGGAGTAAGGCGTCTACTGAATAGCGTCCAAGAACAGGATACAGGAATGTCGGACGTCCGGTTGCGAGATGGCCAGACGATATAGCGAGTGTCGTGGGTCGAAATTGGATGAGGCTAGCACAGGACCGTGAGTGGCACAGAAAAGCGGAGGCCTATACCCAGCAGTGGGTGAAGTCAGGTTGCGGATGATGATGAAGTAGAATTACGATGCATTGTACTTTTAGATTAATAAATAAATAATAAATAAATAATGCTGGACATTTCACACAGCATCATGTAGCCCCAAGCTAAGCAGAGCTTGTGTTATGGGAACCACACGACTGATATACTACTTAAATCCATATTTTTTTGTCATACAAACATTTGTCCCGCGGCGGGGATCGAACCCGCAACCTCCTGCGTCACAAGCGGGCCTTCGCCCACTGCGCCACAGAGGTCGTCAGATTGTTAATGAAGGCTATCATTAGCTCACACAGGTGTACAGTACCTGAGAGTGAGTGAGAGAGCGCGGGCGGCGGTAGCGTCGGTGCGGCCGTCACGGCGCGCGGCGGCGGCCGGCGGCGACGCTTCGGCCTGCGTTGGCTGGACAACAGACGAGGACGGACAACCTTCTTGGGCTTGTTGTCTCGTATCAACTTGTCGTAGTTATCCTGAGAATAATGAATATTCAAAAAAAAGATTAACTTCTGAAAAATGTAGGAATATTTAAATGTATATTTTGAAATGCTTCTGACCTCTCTTTTACTCTTCGAAGGATCTTGTTTCTACGATACGTTCGTGATCACTTTTGTTTTTATATCGTAAAAGCGTACTGGCAGTTAAAGTAGGAAAGTGTGAAATCAGTCGCATATCTGGCTTATGACTGCGGTTACTAATTAACATAAAGATACTCAAATATCAGACCTTTTAGAAACTGATAACTCTTTTAGCAGCAGCTTTCACTGGTTTCAAGGTAGGAGTATCTTCATCGTCATAACCACATAAAAACATTATTGTAAGACTGCCCTTACTTTATCAAAAAATGAGCCAGCGCACAGGGTTTATATTTAATAAATAAATAAATAATAAATAAATAATGCTGGACATTTCACACAGTATCATGTAGCCCCAAGCTAAGCAGAGCTTGTGTTATGGGAACCACATGACTGATATATTACTTAATACATTTTTTTTTTGTAAATACATACATATTATACATAGAAAACACCCAGACCCGAGACAAATATTTGCAGATCATACAAACATTTGTCATTTAAACGTATTACAAAAGAAAGTCTTAATTCTTACCCTTTTCCAAGCATGTTCAGTGCACAGCGGCAACTGATCCTTAAGCGGCAGTAAAGGATAGTTACACCGTGACCCGACGGCAAATACCGCAGCACAAGACGCATACAGCCTTTGTTCCGGCGCGAGAGTTATATGTGCGAGGCAGTACCGCCCGCAAGGAACTGAAGGCTTAGTGCAGGAATCCTCTGAACATATTTCAGTGATGACGGATGAACCGCTCTCACCGCCCGACCAGCCGCTTTCTCTGTGAAGTGAAGTGAAAAGTGGCTTTTCGCGTCTTGATGTATAAATGCGATAATAGATAGCGCTGCTCCGACATTAGGAATGTCAATAGACATCAATTTCCTAGCTTTTTTATACCTGTTTGTATATGGGCAGTGGGCTGTTTAGATATTCTTTTGTCATTGTCACTTTTATGACACCGAAAAGAGATAGAAGAGGATTATGCTATGCAGTCATTATAATGGGATTAAAAAACTAATTTCTAACAGTCTACTTACTACTTTAACTTTAATAAAGTACTAAGAACTTAACTTTTTAACTTTTGAACACGAGAAAGTCGACACATGCTTATCGTGTCTGGGTTGGGATTAGTGATTCTGATCATTTCCTTTTTTTAGAACACAAAAGGGACTCTGTGATGAATGACACTATGATTAACTAGTTAAAATAGCAATACACACCTTAGTTTTCTTCTCTCGTCTGAACTGAACAAGGAAGACATGCCCTGCATAGCTAGTAAGTGGTTCACTGTCTGCGTAGGGAGACTAGACGAGCCGCAACTGTTCAGTTGTTTCTGTTGGAGAAAAACAATGAGTCAAAATATGATCATTAAAATATAAATAATTGACCGAGCGACCGAAGCATCTCTGCTTTGGCTTAGACAAAAATGCTTTCGTTTGTCCGCCGGCTTTTTGTCCGCCGGATGTCTGTTCTCCTGTTCTGATTTTTGTTTTGTTCAGCGGGGTTAAAAAGGCCGTTATCTATTCTATACTAATATTATAAAGAGGAAAGATTTGATTGTTTGTTTGCATTGAATAGGCTCCGAAACTACTGAACCGATTCGAAAAATTCTTTCATTATTAGAATCCTACATTATCCGTGATGAACATAGGGTAGGTATAGTTTGCACCCTGACTTCGCACGGGTAATTTATAAATTAAACCCATGGCAAGCTGGGGCGAACCGCTAGGAGGTAATAAAAGAGCAAAGTACGAACACAAAGCGCTTAGTACGAACACTGGGAATATTAAATATGTACAAATGGCGCTTTTCCGGGTATCGAATTAAGATATATTATAATATCATAAAAAAATGTCTAAGCTTGGTAATAACCTTGACGATGTTACACAGCGCTTTCGCCTTGCTATGCCGTTTAGCTAGTCGCAGCGATTCACTCGCTGTCTCGAGCCGCTTTCTCATAGCATCGCGACGGAAGTCCAACCGCGCACTCCGCGACTCAGCAGCTATCTCCTCTATGCATAGTGGACGGCTGCCGATTTCTGCAATAATGAGGGAAATTTTAGTAAGTTTCCTGTGATTGGTCTATTCCTGCTATCAGCTGATTGATCTGTCAGTGCAATATTAGTAAACATTGTACATCCGAAATGGCTTGAGTATAGATAATATTTTTTTTTCGTTAGTCTATTTCAACTTTAAATCAGTCTAGAGTTCGGCGTTTTCCAAAACGTGGCGTTTCAGTATTCAGGCATTATTCTGGTAGTTGCATACTCCTTACTAACGCTGACCAAGCTTGCTCGATCACAAACAACATCCCAGGCAATACAGCACCTCGTAAAGTATAGGCATTCCCTCAGATGATTTAAACAAAAATCATCTAGTAAAAATTTAAAAGCTTCATTTCATTCCGTTACCAATGATAGAATAGTAAGTTCGTATTAAGCTATCCAAGGTCCACCATTTGCAGTTAAGAAATTATAAATTAATACTAGCTAATCCTAGACATAAATATCTACATATTCATAAATTACCAATATCCGGCATCTCATCATCATCACTGCTGCTGCTATCCAGGGTTCTGAACGCCGGCTTCTTAGAGCTTATCGGTCCACAGTCAAACTCCCCCGGGGCGTGCCATTTCTTGATCGGCATCGGTATGGCTCGGCGGGATATCCGTTGCAACGCTTCGTGCATCGCGGGGCCCCTGCCGCGACGTGGCTTAGACGAAGGTAGAGTTTTGCCTGAAATTGTGAAAAAAATATTTGAACATGACTCCTGACTACTTTCTGAAAAAACAGACATTTAACCAGTTCAATGACCGCGCAGTAGCTTCAACGAAACCGAACGCGACAAAAGATATCATGCTCGCACGAGTTATATGCCTCTCTCGTTGAATGTCTGTTAGCTCTCTTTCTTTCTTTCGTATGAGCAAGTGGCCAACTCTGGTGACGGAGTTTTTAGGCCGCCTAAAGGCCTCCGTCATGGCTTAACGACTTTAAAAGCCGGGACCGACAATTAACGTGCCCTCCGAAGCACGGAAGCGCTCAGCTCGTAATACCACTTGCGGTCACCCTTCCTAAAAGTGACCGGGCACAACGCTGCTTAACTTCAACGATCAATCAAGAACGTCCAAGCAAGCTGTTAGCTTAAAAGCATGTACGCAGTATTAGACATCTTCAAACAAATAAATATGATCACGACTATATCCCAAAGAGGGGGTAGACATTCTCTCAGTTTTTAGGTCAATTAAGATCCTTTGAAGATAATACCTGACTATCCCCTTAAATAAACATCTTCAAACAATAAAGATCTGAGAGAATGTCCTTGGGGATATGGTCATGACTTATGATTGTGTTTACTTGTACTTGTTTTTTTACCCAACTATGGCGAAGCAAAGAGGGTTATGATATTGACTGGTATGTGTATTATGTAAGTATGTTCATCTTTTCCCCCATATAGGTACTGATCATTATGCAAATTGAATAGGTTTACTATGAGTGCTATGAGAAAGGATATGAATGCATATTACAATTATTTTTCAACAGAAAATTAACAAGTGAAACAAACATGAAAATCTAGTTCAGATATCCAACTAAAGAAAATATGCTGCTCATAAAATAACAGGAAGTCATAAGAGGAAAACAAACACTGTGTAAAGCAAAATTGCAAAATTGTCGTAGCTAGAATCCATATACTTTTCAAATCCCTTCGAAGATGGTTTTAAGGAAGGTCAAAGATAAATGCAAAACATACCTGAAATTGTTTTCTTTGGAGGAGATAATGGTGCCTTCATAGGGGTCAGCGGAGGGGGTGCTAGGGGCTCCATCTTAACTGTGACCGTTGAGTTCTCAACTAAACCTTGCTCTCTTTTAAAAACATCCAGAAATGTTTCACCTGCAGCCTGCTTAGGGACCGAAGCAGTATTATTTGTATTGCTAGTACTGGTTACTGTACTCGGCGGGGACATACTTTCCAATTTAGGACTTATAATAGTCATCTGTGTTTCAGTTACAGATTCCCTTCTAATTTCCACAACTTGGTTCTTTGCTCTATGTGCTTTGGTATGTGAAGTCTTAAGATCTTTCCGAGTGGTTTTTTTAGAAACGGAGTTATAATGTCCATTATGAGTGTTCTTTTGATCATCAACTTTGACATCTCCATTAGTAAATACTGTCTCATGCTCTTTTTTCGGACTCTCCAAAATATCATGTCTGACATTATCATTTTCAGAAAATACAAATGCATCTTCTGTATGTGACACAGTGATTTCACCCGCGATAACATCGGAATCATGAAATGTATACAGCTCGTTGGGATCAATTTTGAACTTGGTATAGAAGTTGTCATTCATGTGAGTTATGTAGCTCTGGTCGTCTCTGGAGCTGTCCGGTGTGTACATAGCTTCAGCACAATTCCCAGGAACACTTTCCAGTCCATTAACAGCCATTTTATATTGGGTCGCACAGCTGGCATCAGACATGTTTTGTGGAATACCACTGAATCTGCAGTTATTTGAATAAAAAAAATAATAATTAAAAAATCATAGAATGACAAGGTTTAATTTTATTTTAAGGACTTTTAACTACTAGAAACAACATAGTCAGACCTATTGTCCTACAATGTTGAGAAGTACTTTTTCTTGCCTTTATCAGTCTTCATTTCTCTCGTTATCTAGTGAATGGACACAAAAATATATTACATAAATTTCACTAAGCAGATTTTACTTACCCAACATTTTCTGTAGCACTCAGATAGGACATAATGTGTTCATTTTACAACTTATTCATACACACAAAATCACTGTTACGGTATGCATAAAACTGAACTGGTCCCACAGCATCATACTGAAATTTGTAGAGGAATAATTAAGTTCTATAAGCATTAACGCCAACGCACTTAAAGTCTCATTGATAACATTTTACATAAATATTTTGATTTTTCACAAAATAGCCTTTGGTGTGACTTATTGACATCTGTCAGAAATACAAACATTTCCATTTTTAGTCTTTTTATAACTCTATTTCTTTCTTACTGCTCTACAAAATATGCATTTATTGATATTTATTTCAACTACAAGTTAATGCATTCCTGAAAAACATTCAAAATAGACAAAAAGAGAGAAACTAGTCTCACATGTTAGGTTCATTATTTCCTGATACATTTTGTTCATCAAGTTACTTTATAGTCAGTTGCATAGATCGGAATTATTTGCAGGGTTAATAAAACTGTAATTAACGCTAAAAACATGAAATTTTATCGAATTTCTTACGAATTGTTCAACTCAACAACATCAAAACTGTTTGACAGAATGACAGATGCAGGACCAAAATGTCATTGAATTGATTGAAGTTGAAGCAAGCAAAATTTTACACAGAGTACACATTTTAAAAGGTTATTAGCTCGTCTATGGTAACAGTGAAATTTTACATTATTATTTTAATAAGGGCATTTTTCCGGAAAAATCCCGTGCCAAAAAAGCAATTATCCCTGTGACTTGACAGTCAGCCGGGTAAAAAGTGATAGGGCGTTTTTCCACTAGCCGGCACGGCACCGGCACCGGTGGTGGGGATGCAAAAATGTATTTTTTTTGTATGAAAATGCCGGTGCCGGCGCCGGCAAGTGCCGGCAAGTGGAAAAACGAGCAGTGTACATTTTCATACATTTTTGCTTCGCCCCGGGGTGCCGGTGCCGGTGCCGGTGCCGTGCCGGGCTAGTGGAAAAACGCCCATATCCTACAACTTTAGAATTTAATCTTTATGGCTTATGACCACAAATAAGCTTCACAAAGAGGTTTGGCCCATTGAAAAATTATCTATTTTTTTGAAGGATAAGGCTGCGTTTCAACCAAAGATGTGCGAGGATGCGTTGCGAGGAATGTTTGTAAAGAACCAAAAGAATCGCTTCATTTACCTCGCCTCGGTCAGCACAGCTCTGGTGGAAACGACTCAGCGGAGCTAGATTTTTGCACATACAAAACAAGCGAGGGATGTGTGCGAGGAATGTGTACGATTGATGTGTGCGAGGAATGTGTTGCGAGAGATGTGTGCGAGGGATGTGTTGCGAGGAATAAGTGTTGAGAATGATGCAACCCCGTCGACACATTTCACAGCTTCGCAACGTATCCTCGCACCACACATTAATGCGCATTTTCACAGCTCCGCTACACATCCTCGTAGGCACATTTTCATCGCACAGCTTTGGTGGAAACCCCCACACATTTTCACAGCACAGTAGACATCCTCGCACGACACATTTCCATCGCACATCTCTGGTGGAAACGCAGCCTGAATATTTTAACCTCGCATCCACACGTTGGGGCCAACGTTGGTCCCAATGTCACTCGCCAACATGTGGATCTAGCAAACGTTGGTGAGAGGCATTGGGGCCAACGTTGGCCCCAACGTGTGGATGCGAGGTAATATGTATGTCAAAATTTACTTTGATACAATTCCGGCCGCATACAGGCTCGTACACACGCTGGCCTAGGCTCGCCGAGTGAACGCGAGTGCCAACGTGTGGGCAGCACCACTCGCCTCACCCTGCCATCGCTCGCTTAGCTGGCCGAGTGAACACGAGCGCCAACTTACATTGATTTTCGTTGACTCGCCAAGCGTGTGGATGGTACCACTCGCCTTGCGTTGATTCGCCTTCACTCGCGCTGGCTTAGGCTGGCCCAGCGTGTATTCGCAGCATGAAATAAAACAATGGGCGTTTTTCCATTAGCCCGGCACGGCATCGGCACCGGCACCAGCACCGGCACCGGCACCGGCACCGGCACCGGCACCGGCACCGGCGGCGCCGGCGACGCAAAAATGTATGAAAATGTACGGCTCGTTTTTCCACTTGCCGGCGCCGGCACCGGCATGGTTTCATACATTGGGCGTTTTTCCACTAGCCGGCACGGCACTGGCACCGGCACCGGCACCGGTGGTGGGGATGCAAAAATGTATGAAACCGTCACCGGCGCCGGTGCCGGTGCCCGGTGCCGTGCCGGCTAGTGGAAAAACGCCCATTTAGTTCCCGCTTCTGCCGTAGGACTTGAGTGCTGGCGCTGACTCTTGAGACTTCAAGGTTTCGAGTTTGTCTGTGGTATCATTGTATTTTATTTTTAAAAATATCAAATATCATCTGTGGTACAGAAACAATTTGTTTCGGGTTTTTCATTTTAGCAAGTTATTTTTAAGACTCACAAAAACAATTCCATGCACAAAAACACATGAAACAATAACAATAATAATTATAAACCAGAACGCCCTAAATTAATTGTTAAATAATCTACAAAAATAACTTTATTTAAATTTGGCGCCGTTTTCATTCTCTTGAGAACCCCATTTTTGAAGCGTTGTTGTGAATCCAATATGGCGATATTTGATGTTGTACTGTTTTGAAGGTACGTCAATTTGACGATTCTATCATGTTTATTCCGGTAAATATCGGGGAATTTGTGAATTTTCAACGTCTGTAAATGTTGCCTATTGTTATTTATTCAAAAACCTAAGTGTTTTAGTTGTAATGAAAGTCATACGATCAGTATTGTTTTGTTTGTGATTTCCGATAATTTTAGTGATTATTCCATTGTCAAGTAAATTACAAAATGTATTTTGTTGTGAACGTTTGAACTTGTTATTGCTACAGTTATCAATAAAAATATTGCGGTGCCGCCTTCTCATAGTTAGGTGTGTTTCCTTCAATATCAAGAACAAGATGGATTGTAATTACGGTAATTATATTCTTGACTATTATTCGCCTGTTTCTATAACTTTTATATTTCTTGTTTCAGAAGTTTATTAGTTTTATACAAATGGGAGATAAATAATCTATTGGTTAGGTGCACTAGATTAGCGCCATAATAATTGATTCATTATTTGAGTACATAGTGTGTAGAGCACTGAAGATCATGACAGACACACGACGAAGAGTGAAGCTATACGCTCTGAACGCGGACAGACAGTGGGACGATAGAGGGACAGGGCATGTATCATCATGTCATGTCGAGAGACTGAAAGGAATTTCATTGCTTGTAAGAGCAGAGTCAGATGGATCCCTACTTCTCGAAAGTAAGATACAACCAGACACAGCTTATCAAAAGCAACAGGACACTTTGATAGTGTGGTCTGAAGGAGACAACTTCGACTTAGCTTTAAGTTTTCAAGAAAAAGCAGGCTGTGACGAAATATGGGAAAAGATTTGTCAGGTATGTTTATTTACATGTTTATAACATGACATTCTGTAAGCTTGAATCCTAATCATGACTTCATGAATTACTTAGACTTTCATAAGATGTGAAATATTCTTTCAGGTACAAGGGAAAGATCCATCAGTTGAAATCACACAGGATATTGTTGAAGAGTCTGAAGATGAGAGATTTGATGAAATGTCAGACAGTGTACAACCTGTTGAACTACCAGCATGTGAGATGGGACGTTTGGAGGATATCAGTGAACTAGTGAACAGTTGTCTGGTATCACCAGCTCGGAAAGACAAACTGGCAGCGGCAATAGAAGGCCAACACTATATAAAGAAACTCCTAAACCTCTTCCACATGTGTGAAGATATTGAAAACATTGAAGGATTGCATCATCTCTATGAGATTTTCAAAAGTATATTTCTTCTCAACAAAAACACACTTTTTGACACCATGTTTGCCGATGATACAATATTTGATGTGGTAGGTTGTCTCGAATATGACCCTGGTCTTCCACAGCCGAAAAAGCACAGGGAGTACCTAAAGGAGCTCGCTAAGTTTCGTGAAGCCATTCCTATCAAGAATCAAGATCTACTTGCTAAAATCCACCAGACTTACAGAGTACAATACATACAAGATATTGTATTACCCACTCCCACAGTTTTTGAGGATAATCTTTTAAGCACACTGTCCAGTTTTATATTTTTTAATAAGGTAGAAATAGTGAAGCTTATTGAGGAGGATGAGAAATTTTTAACTGATTTGTTTAAGCTGCTAATGGATAGTAAGACGCCTGATTCTAAGAGACGGGATTTGGTGTTGTTTTTGAAAGAGTTTTGTAATTTTTCACAAAATTTACAACCTCAGGATAAGGATGCTTTTTATAAAACATTAGTGACACTGGGGATCCTTCCAGCATTAGAGATCACACTAGGTATTAAGGATCAGAAAACCAAAACAGCATCAATAGACATACTCACGTACATAGTCGAGTTCTCACCATCAGTGGTGAGGGACTACACATTGCAGCAAGCTAACAACACAAAAGAGGTATGTTATGTATTAAGTCTATCCAAGGTTAAATATTGACCTCAATGTTATGTCTATCTAATCTTTTCTGATATCATTTCAGGAGCAAATGCTATTAAATATAGTGATAGAACAGATGCTTCGTGACAGAGATCCTGAATTGGGGGGTGCTGTGCAATTAATGGGTGTTCTCCGTATACTCTTGGACCCCGAAAGTATGCTTGCATCAGTCAACAAGAGTGAAAAGGCAGATTTCTTGAATTTCTTTTACAAACACAGTATACAAACCCTAATAGGTGAGTTATTAATCTAACTAATTTTATAGATTAGAGACAAGACTATCACAGGACCATTTTGAATGACAAACATTGGGAGGCCTATTTCCAGCAATGGTTTTTAAAGCTAGGCTGTGTTAAAAAAAATATCTTTTCTAGTTTGCATATAATTACCAGTGATCGGAATGAGGCGGGCTAAAATACCTAAAGTTCGAAAAATAACAGAGACAAATGGAGACGCCTTAGGACTAAATATTTTTCGACCCAATTATTTCCGTTTACGGGACATTAATAAAGAACATCTAACATTAAGGTGAATCAATTTTTTACCTGAGTTAATAACAAAAACTAAAATGTAAATTATAAGGATAAAAAACTTTTTTCCGTCGGTGAAATAGAAAAATTATTTGAATTAGTTCACAATATTATTAACATTAATTTTAAATGTACTTACTCACTGTGAAAATTGTGCCAGCTTTCAATAAAATTCTTACTTACTACAAGAATAAAATTCTTGTAGTAAGGAAGTCTCCCCTTTTTTGCCTCTGTTCTTTGAACTTTAGGTATTTAAGCCCGCCTAATTCCGATCACTGATAATTACTTATTACATTATGTAATTAATAATTACAGTATCTTAAGTTTTAGCTGGGACAAATCTGATATAAGTTGAGTGTGTTCCATTCAGAAAAGGATTTTTTGTTTCTTGTGTGTAATCGTTTTTTATCAATGAATTTAGTAAGAAGCCCAAAAACTACCAATTTTTCTTTTCTTAAAAATAACATTAGTTAGGCTAAGAAAACTGATGAATAAACCTATATAATACTATCAAAATGTTTTAAAAACTAAATTTTTATCTCCCCAGCACCACTACTTGCAAACACAACGGGAGAAAAACCATTGAAAGAGGATTACCACACTGTGCAGCTACTCGGATTAGTGTTGGAACTCCTTGCTTTCTGCGTTGAACATCACACATACCATATCAAGACCTGCATATTGAATAAAGTATGTACTATGAAAATTACATCTACTAAAAACCAGTTAGCTTTCTAATAGCGGCGACAGGCTTGAAACCTGTCACTTTTAACTTCTGCAAAATGTGGGCTTGTACTAAATTTGTATTTGGACATACCTCTGACTACCATAGGGCATCTCGTCTTAAATGCCAAAAGATCCGAGAGAATCTGAGAGAATGTCTACCGCGCCTTGGGGATACAATCGTGATCATATTTTATTTTATTAAAATCTAGGAACTAACATTAGCTAATCTTTTTTTTTCTAAACAGTGTTGTAGAAAGTGGAAATTTGTGGTGAGAATGAGAAGCGTGATCTTATTTATGCAATAGCTGACCCATCGAACTTCGTACCTCTTTCAATTTTTTCATTTATATAGATATTTTTGGGCCAAAAATCCTCGCGGCCCTCCGGCCCTCCTCAGGAGACCCCCTAGTGTTGATTGATAAATATCAATGGTAGAAACTATACCTATGTTGCAACTGTATTTATCAATGTTATTCTATTAATAGGAATTTACGCGGATAAAACTTTAATCCAGTCCATATAATTTAAAATATTGTGAATAATATTTTCTCAATTATAGGATCTCCTTCGTCGCATCTTAGTACTGATGAGATCAACGCACACTTTCCTAGTGCTGGGCGCGCTAAGATTCATGAGGAAAATCATTGCACTAAAGGATGATTACTATAACAGATACATCATCAAGGGCAATCTCTTTGCTCCAGTGGTCGACGCTTTCCTAAGAAACAATGGCAGGTGAGATCATTGAAATATTTACTCAATTAATCCATACTAAAATAATAAAAGCGGAAGAGTTTGTTTGTTTGAACGCTCAGGAACTACCAGTCGGATTTGAAAAATTCTTTCTACATTTGATAGCAAACTCTTGAGCAAGGTTAAGGCTTTTCATCATCATCGTTACCATACGCTACACTGCTAGTTGTTTAAATAAACAGGAATCCAATCACCTTGTTTTTGAGGCAATTTAAAATATTACTAGTGATATTATCGAATAACAATCAATTTTTCAATCGGATTTTGAGCCTAAAAATCTTTCCAATACAAACTATACATGTCTAGTCAGATTCCTTAACAAATGAGTTAATTGAATTGATGATTGGTGGTATAATTCCAATTGAATATACTGGCTAGCAAAACTTAAGTCAGTGCTTGAAACAAAAATCTTTTGATGCAATATTTCAGGTACAATTTACTAGATTCAGCCATATTAGAGTTATTTGAGTTTATCAAGTTGGAAGATATCAAATCTCTATGTTCGCACGTCGTCGAAAACTACGGCAAAATCTTAGAAGACGTTGAATACGTGCAAACATTCAAAGCTTTGAAAACCCGGTATGATCAACATCAAGACAAGCTCAAGGAAAGAGACCGAGGTATGTAGCAAATTTGATGCTCATCCGACTATTTTCTTATAATATTTTTTTTTTTATCATCTTCCCAGCAATACGAGTCAGTTTTTGGTTAATTGAATAACAATGTTTTGCTTGAAGCAGTAAAGGTTACTTAGAAATCGCAAATTACTATGAATCTATTTAAAAACAATGAGTTTGCAGCAGAATTATGTTTCTTCAATGGAAAGCTTGGCGTATTTTGCTAGAACGCTTAAGTTATAGTGTCGTGAAAACTATATGGCGGCTGAATTGCGCGGCAGATTCAACTTTGCGCAGGTACAGTCAACGCAATAGAATAGAGTAAACTTTATCTACATAGCCCTCCTAGCCCCGCCTCTCACTGCCTTCATCTCCCCGCAATTGCGTTGACTGCACCTGCAAAGTCGAATCTGCTGCGCACTTCAGCTGCCATATAGTTTGCACAACACTGAGGGGCGGTCGCAGACATTGATTTTGGGTACCTACGACGTACGTCGTACGTACGTATAGTCCGACACAAAATAATAGAAATAAAGGGGGCGCCACTGTGCAAGCTAAATACGCGAAATAGATAAATTCTCTTTTAGAAGTAAATTATTACTTCTGACTGACGTCTTCGGCACCTGTACCATAGACAAGAAATCTGTACTCTACCATAGATTAGTAGAAAAAGGGTTTCCAAAGTACTAAAATTTTAGTTGCCGTGTCTACCCGTTTTTGCCGGACTATACGACCGCGCATGACGACACTCTATAAGAGCCTGTCCAGATGGAGGCGTTTCACGCGCGTAAACTATTGCCATCCCCTTTTTTTAGACAGTAAAAAATAAGGATGGCAATAGTATACGCGCGTAAAACGCCTCCATCTGGACAGGCTCTAAGCAATTCATTTTTCAGTGAGCGGCAGTGTAGGCGTGACGGAAACAGTGGTGCCATCTCTACTTCGCACGCGGTACCGGCGTGAGGCGCGGCAGCCGGACGAAGAAGAAGAGATGTGGTTCAATGATGATGATGAATTGGACGACGAAGCGCCATTGGACGCCGCGACGGCGCATCCACACGCACACCACGCGTTAGATGCTATTGGTAAGCCACAATTTTTAGATTTATAAACCTAGACTTAAATGTTTTGCGGGACGATCTTGTCACCTTCGACGAAAGATGGTGGGACTCGGCGAAGGATGACCTTTGCCCAGCAGTGGGACGAAACAGGTTGAGGAAAAAAAACCTAGACATTTCAACAGTTCAACATTTTTTCTCAATGCTCGCCCTTTGAACTTCGTCATTAATAACTCTTACGAACGTACTTCCTTTGAAGTCCTTTGAACTTTGTTCCTTTGACAGAAAAAATGTAAAAAGTTAAACAAACTTGAATTATAATTGCTCGGCCAAACGAGCGTAATGCTTTGAGTAGTTGGTAGAGTAAAATGAATCGCCTTACACTGCAAAATTCACGATTGTTTGGTCTCTTCCTTACTATGTAGCAATAATGCATTAACATTTAACATTATTTTTGTAGGGAAAATCGTCGAAAAGAAAGTGTGCGCGACGAACGCAGACGTTGCGAATGGTCCAAGCCGGGTACTTCTCACGACGACGACTGCGGCCAAACCGACGCACACCGACGTTCAGGTATCCTCGCCCAGATTACTCAATAAGGTAAACTTTTAGTTCCCTCACTCCTGTACTTCGCTTTGAGCTGGGGCATCACGCGGCCTTCACAGAGTTAAGGACTACCAACGGATTGCATAATAAAGTACAAATCTAATAGTACAAAATGTTTTTTGTTTGTGTTGAATGTGGTGTTGAAGGTTTTTGTGATATTCTCACATAGTTTTCATTGTTATTGTGCTTTATTACTCAATCAATCCTTGATCAAAGTTCTTTGCAGATAAATATATTTTCTCTACAATCGAAATATATCATTTGTGTTGACAATTTCTTTACAAGCTTAAAAATAGACAAATTTCTAACTGAATAAGTTACTTTATAACTGTAAAGAGCTGTGACAGTAATTTGTCAATGCATTTTGTATGCCCCTGTGCACTTCCGTAACAAGCCAAACATTAAAATAGTAACAGTAAAATTGAACAGTGACAAAAACATTGGCCGTGCTATGGTAAACTAGTCAAGAACTAAGCTATTGGCTTAGGTGTGAAAGTGTCATTGTAACGGAGTGCTGCGTTTCATGAAAAATCAGGGCTCATCAGTTTCCATATCAGCTTTTGCTGCCTGCTTGATATAAAAAAATATGCTGCATCTGTAAAAGGTTTTAACGGGGTTTCTGGTTTCATTTTGTAATAAAGACTGGCTGAATTTGACAATGTTAAAGTGTTTCAATGTGATCCCAGAAGTCCTAGATTATTGACTTTGTAATTTGTAACTAGTGTAATTGCAAGTCAGTCAGTGCTATACTTCGTCAACAACAACACAACTTGAACAATTTCACCATTGCCTGATTCAGCAGCTTTCTTTCTTCAAATACTTCTGTTGTAACATTAAATATCTGCATCTCAGGGCTTGGTAGACTACGACGGCGACTCAGATGAAGAAGAGGAAGCCGGTAGCGGCACAAGCAGTAGCAGCGACGAGCGCGATGCTAAGCGACCGCGGCTCGCGTAGTCGTCTCCAGCCATTCAAGGAATATAGAGGAACGAAGCTCCGCCCGCCTCGCTGTGACTGTGCCCAGTGACCGTCAGGTGAACCGCGATCTTAGCTACACATTGCTGTGATCGCGGGACTTGCACATTCGTGGCTTTGATCGCGAGACAATCACATTTTTGTGGTTTTGATCGTGACACTAGTTCGTGGTTTTACGCGAGATCACATACGCGGTATCGATTAGCAGGATAAATTATTCGAGGTTTGATTCGCATAATATAGTCTTCCGCGGTTCTAATTCGACTGCCGTTTGCATTCTCTTGCGTTTTTGTGGCGATACTTTGAATCCTATCAATCGTTTCGTATATACAGTGTCGGTCAAGAGAAACGAATCTCAGTATAATAAGCCAAGATTCTGTACAAGCTTTCAATAGAAATACTCATTTTAAACCTTGTCAGCTCAATTCAAATAAAACGCCAGAGAATGTAAGACATTGATAACGGCGTGCTCTAAACTCAAGATCGGAAGGAATGCCGCCTAGTGCAGCATAGTGGAAGCTATTGTTGCCCTACTCATTCTCAAAGAGAAAGAATAAGACAAGAATAGCCTTGCTTTTTTTTCAGTCTTCACAGACCTGATTCGAAATGTTAGCTGTTGTGAGGAAAACTCAAGGATAAGGAAGAATGCCTGGATTGAGCATAATCATTGATTGGCTTTGCTTGTAGATCATTGTAACCTAAAATAATTTTCTACAAACGGTAATTGAATATTCTGCACAAAATTATCGAAAAATCTCACATTGAAAATACTAGTAACAACTTAACAAGAGTTGACATAACTAGTGAAATTTCGCAATCTGTTGATTTGAATACTAACACGGACTGTAGGTTCTATATTCACCTATAGCCGGGTTGTCCAAATGTAAATACAAAGTGCTAACACTTGAGTGTTCTACTTTAATTAGTTGAGTATGAAGTACTTCATACATATTAGTGTAATTATTTCAGATGGCATCAGAATGTAGAACAAAACTTGGTTTCATAGTGTTAAAAGTAAAGGTTAGGTTACTTTTGTCAATGATTTAAATCGAAAAGTACAAAGAAAATATGAGTGGGGGACTCTTAAACATAGAAATAATAGGAAACGATACCAATAACGGGATGTGAACGTGTAAAAATGTATTTATGAGAGAAGTTACTTGTTGGAACATATGACCAATCGTATTAGAATGTTGTAAATCGTATTCGTGTGCTGTGGAATTGCTACTACTAGGGTTACGTTCTGTACATACTGGGTTGAAATACGGCAACGATCAGAGGTATGCTAGTATTCACCGAATTTTTATTATAGTCTACATTTGTCCTAACTGTCTTTAATCAGCCGGGTAAAAAATAACGTAAATAACAGCGCGTAGAGGTAGAAGACATATCAACTCGTAAAGAGATCGTAACTATCAACTCGAGCCGTTCAGTTCTGTATTCTTTGTATGAAACTCCCTACTGCAACGCACACTAATCGGAATCGTAACGTAAATGCGGCGTCACCTAGCCGTAGCCGAGCGCTTACATTACAGTTGTCACAATGGATCTAGGCATTCGTGAAGTTAGGCTTTTCGCTGCGCAGTAGAAAATGTTGTATGAAAAAGTTGCACTGCGCATCGAAACGGCTAACTTCACGAATGCCAAGATCCGTTGGAAGAAGTGTACTTTAGGTTGACGCCTGGTTGACGGCGAGGCGAAAGGGGATACGGTTACGTGACGACCTCTTTAGCCTAGTTGATTTTATACGTCTGCTACGACCTTAAGGCGTGATTGTTGTCATCAAAACAAACCCGTACACCTAATCTTTGGCCCGTATTTTTAGGTATTAAGAGAGCCCTGCACTCAAGCATGAACAATGAAGAACTCTCAAGAGATGTTTCATTAATTAATATTCCATAAAGAACTATAAAAAACTAATACTTATAGCTTACATTGAAGTTTGAGCGCGGATTCTAAATACGGACCATAGTAGCCAAAATCTTCACTCATATGGACAGAACTTGACTGTATCACATTCAGACTTGTCTGATCTCTATATCTTTTTATTTTCACAATAATGCTTTACATTTCAGTTGTAACTTGAATGTTTGTTTCTTTATTTTGCACAATTTACTTCATTCCCTTCGAGCTTATAGAATGGAGATGGCATCGATATTCTCATATAGGCTTACCCCTCTGTGACCATCCAGGCCCCTCGGCCATACACGTTAAATAAAAGTACTTCACTCGCATCCACGGCCATAATGTTGACGTTTCGTGTCGCGAGTAGAGCTCCGTGAATATGGTGAATTGTGCAGTATTTTTGTGTAAAAGGCGATCAGCGACAACAAACTTACGGGGACACGGTATTTCCTATCACATTATAAGTGCTATTTTTGTCATTTGTGTTTGCAATTTTGTGTAATTTTGATTTAGATGAACTACTAGTTTTGACAGATTGGCGACTATTTCTTGAGGCGTAGTGCGGGGACAAGTTGAATGAAATTGACCGAATGAATGATAGAATAAACATAAAATTATTTCAAAACGCGATGTATATTACCTATTGTACAAAAGTAATTGAAATTTAAACGATATCGGTCGGGGTGTTTAAAAGGCTGTGCAGCGATTAGTAGGCACTGGTGCATTTACAAGGCAAACACTTAATAAAATTTTGTCATAGCTATTAACATACCTTTTTCTCGATCTTAATTTAAAGTATGAACAAAAACAAAGGTTTTTTGTAAGAAACATTTTTTTATTGGACTGTTAGTTTTCGAGAAATTAATTAAAGTAACTAAGTCACTCGCACATCAATCATCGATTTTCTCAAAAACTACAAGTCGGACAAAAAAAAATTATACTGTAAAAAAATGTTTATTTTTACGAGATCTACAAGAAAAGTCAATAATATGAAAAAAAATGGTTGTCTGTAAAGTCTGTTTACGGACGATAATTTTACGTGATAACGAAACGAACGCTTAGGCCGATCGTGCTTCTACACACGTTTTCGTGAATGCAGCCGGAGTTCATCGTTATATTGTTAACAAGTCAAAATGTTTTTTTGTCGTTTCTAAGTCTCGGCCGCCTACTAACGTTTTTAAAAATTAATATCTTTTAGATTAGGTACCTACATTATAGCGATATAAAAATCTAAAATTGAAACATTATTTGTCCATGTTTCAATTTTGTATTATTATGATACCATCAGCAAGGTTACAAAAATATTACAGCACAAATAAATAAAAAATAAAAAATGTTGAAAATTAAGGTAAATGGTATTTGCAAGTTTTCGCAAAAATCTAAATTTGCCCAAATATCACTTAGCTACCAATAAAAATGATACAAATTTTATTATGGCGGTATAGTTACGGAATCCTTGGCGCACGAGTTCGACTCGCACTTGACCGGTTTTTTATTTTCAGTCCGAGTGAATCAAACTGAGGGTAGGTATTTTCTATCTGACAGTGTTCCAGAGTGAATTAAAGGATTTTAAGCATACATTTTGTGGTCTTTGTTTTGAGTTTTGTGTGATTCGTATCACTGATTTTTTTTAAAACAATCAAATCTGCCATTTTGATTTTTTAATAATTGTAATTATGTGCTCAGTGACACTCATGTCATCAATACGAATCTAATGACGTATCATTTATCAAAATCGGTTGAGCCGTTGAGTAGTTATGAGTGGACATACATACCTTTTGGGTATGTATGTCCACAGGTCAAACACATACCTTTTGGGCTTCGCCATAGTCGGATAAAAAAGGCAGACTATGAAAATAGTATTACCTACACAGACGCTTTAAAAAACGCTAATTTCATTCATTCATTCATCGTTCATTCATTGAATGCCCATCACTAGAGATTTATCATAGTGTGCGTCTAAACACTGCGTAACACGCAGTAACCACGCCCATTTCATAATTGTGTGCGTATTGTAAGATTATGAACCAATGCACAGTATTATAAATGACCCGAAAATCGGACATGCCCTTTTTATGATACGAATCGAAACATTAGGCTATTTTCAATACTAGAGTAGAACTCCCAGAAGTTAATTCAGCTTAGAACTTGATTAATATTTTTTTTTAGAAAATTCTAGATTTTCAGAAAAAGGCGAAAATAAAAGAACTGCGTAACATATTTGTACAATTCTTTCTAGGCCAAAATGGCATTATATACAGGGCACTTTATAAGCTAAACGAAATAGATTTACCGATAACAGTAAAGTTTCTATGCTCAATTTTGTGATTTTCACGTTTTATTTTTTTTCTCATAAACCATTAGTGACTAGCGCTAGAAATCTTCCTGAAAATATACCTCGTAACTGTATTATCCTTGTGAAAAAAAATCACACGAAAATCTATCAGGACATCGAAGATATGGCGTTTCTATGATTTTCAGTAATTTCTATGATATTAGGGTTGTCATAATAAGATCTTATAAAATGTACCAGAGAAAATTGTAAACAGATGGGTGAACGAAGCATAAAACTTTGATACGTCTAGACTTCAAGAGCGACACTCTATTATAAATAATAGAATAAACAAAAAAAAAAATCAAAATTGAATTAATTGTTTAATTTAATTGTTATGTTTTTATCTACTATTTCTATATTATTAGCCAATATGGCGGACGCTACAAAATGGCGAATTATCATTACCACAGCAACCCTATGATAGGTATCAAATGAAAAAACTAGACAAGCGAAACACAATAAGTAAAGTTACGTTATTATAAATCCAATATGGTGGACATCACAAAATGGCGATTTATAATATCCATAGTACATACCCCATGTATAAATTAAAGGGCTTAAAAAAATAAGTTTTCTAATTAAAAAAAATATTTTCATTCATCACAAGCTTTTATTGAGTAATGTTGAGCTGATTCTAATGAGCCAAAACATGGATGTTCTCGGCGGAAAGCATTGAACAGCTCCTGACTTCATCATTAGATGGCTTGTAGTCGGAACTTGACAGATATGCCGAGTTTAAACTCAATCGGCCTATTTACTGAGGAGTTCTGTTGAACAGCTCCTGACTCCATCATCAGATCGCTGTTACCATAATATTGTATTATCACTGAGAATCTATGAAAATGATTTACAACTACTAATTTCATAGAAAATGTATGGGATGTGTTTTTTTGAATTATTGCAAAAACTTTTACGTTACTTTGGGAGAAGTGTTCCTGGTGGGAAATAGAGTCGATTTAGACCAACTTGTTTTTTTTTTTTGACAAATGTAATTTTTTAGGCTAACTGTACTTTTTTTCAAAAATCTAAAAATGCAATTATTTTTTTCTTCAAAATAAAACCGAAGTTTCCTAAGAACAAAACTTTCTAACTACAAGAGAAAAGGTAGCTACCCTTCAGTGACCAAGAATTTGCCACACCCTGTATAATGTTGTTATTTTGGGTACCTATGTTTGACAGATAATTGAGTGATAACAACTTTCAATATCACCAAAATTCAATCAATTTAATCAAGTTCTGTAAAAAAATCTGATTTGGATTCTCATTAGTTCACTTTTAATAAGTACCAACCCTAACATTCAAATTTTAAAATTCAATAACTCCGAAGTCCTACGTGTTACGCGTCTGATATTTTACAGGCAGGTTAACATAATACTAATGAATACGAAACTGTGAAAATCTGGCGCTAATCTCTATAGACAGCTGTGAAAAAAAATAATTTCTAAATTACTACAAAAAAATTCATAACTTTCTTTGTTGTTTACCTAGAAATTAATTATACGTTTCCAAAAATAGTAGTTGATTTCATAGCATACTGTCATTGAAACTAAAAAACATTGCTTACTTAGAAAATTACAGCATTTCTTTAGGTTTTCTCTGGTAACCATAGAAAAAAATTAAAAAAATCATAACTCACATTCTAAGCTGAATTAACTTTTGGGAGTTCTACTCTAGTATTGGAAATAGCCTAATGTTTCGATTAGTATCATAAAAAAGGCATGTCCGATTTTCGGGTCATTTATAATACTGTGCAATGGTGTGCGGGCAGTGGCGTAACTATATCGTCTGGGGCCCGTGGCAAATTCTTTTGAAGGGGCCCTATCCAGGGACGTAGCTTTGATAAGGGGGGGGGGGGGGTCCAAGGGTTCCAAAATACAAAGATTGACTAGTTTTCTGCCGCACTTAAATTGTAGATCCGGGTTTTTGATTGATAACTCAGAGCGCCGGGCCAGCCTGGCTTTTGCCACCCCATAGATAGGTTCAATACATTGTGACCCGCGACTTCGTACGCGTTAGAACTACCGTACTCGCACGCAACGCGTTAACGACATCGATTCCCGGGCTTGAAACTTGGTTTACTCTCCGCTCGCAAAATACTCATGAAGCTTATATGCGAGCGAAGCGAGCCCAAATTTTTTAAAGACAAATGCAACAAATGACACGTGATTTTTAATTTTTCTTATGATGCTTTTGAGCACCATAAGCCTGGCTGCTTGTCGGTTCCTATTTTATTATGCGAGCGGAGCGAACCAATTTCCAATCTCAAATGCAACACGTACCTAACACTTGATTTTGCTTATGTGCTCAAAGAAAAGGATGGCTTTTTGTCGGTTCCTATTCTGCGGTCATACTTAACTCACTTTGCTTTCAAAATACTCATGAAGCTAATATGCGAGCGAAGCGAGCTTAATTTTTTTAAGATAAACGCAACAAGTGACACATGATTTTTCTTATGGTGCTCAAAGAAATGGCTGGTAGCTTGTCAGTTCCTATTTTATTATGCGAGTGAAGCGAGCTGATTTTTTTTATCACAAATGCAACATTGTGACACTTAATTTTGCTTACGTACTCAAAGAAAAGGATCGGTTCCTATTCTGCGGTCAGACGTAACGCACTTTGCTCGCAAAACACTCATGAAGCTGTATGCGAGCGAAGCGAGCCGAATTTTTTTTAAGACAAATGTGACACTAGGAAATGTTTGCCTGAAATCGCCTCGAGGATTTATTCCCAGAATCCCAATTATTGTAACGGATAATCCGTTACAATCAATAATAATCCCTTCGAGTTTTAAAGAATACCTACAGTTTCCTGTAAAGGTAAAAATCGCAAGGCTAGTCTCAGAAAATGGTCTGTCAATAATAATTAGTCATTAGATTACTAATAAATTACACAAGTCTTGATGTCTATCAAACTTACAACCAAATGAGTTTGTTTTAGTTGTTGTTAGTTAGGTAGGCTTTTCTTACACTGGTTCCAAAATGTACAAAGATTAACATTACGCCCAGGGGTATTTAATAATAGAAGTTGTGGTTTTTTATAGTTCCCAATTTTTTTATAAGTTTAAAAAATTGTTTTGGCCAAGCATGCTAAAAAAAAACATTAAAAAACATAACTCGAGAAATACAAAACATCGGGTGTACCTAGTTTAATATTTTTTTTTGGACGTCATGAACCATCTGTTTACGCACGGAAATACCTGTTCCGCCAGTTTTTTTTATGCTATTGCTAAGGAGGGGGGGGGGGAGGGTCTGGACCCCCTAAACCCCCCCCCCCCCCCTCCTCCTTATATACGTCCCTGGCCCTGTGAGTAAAAATCATCACGAGCTCGCGGCCTCTTGAGCCGGGGCCCTCTGGGGTCGGGGGCCCGTGGCATTTGGCCACCCCTGCCACCCTATAGTTACGCCACTGTGTGCGGGATGATTAGGCGGGAGATTTGAATGCACCAATGCGTGTTTAGCTCGTCCCCCGTTACTTTTTGCACATTTGCGGTTCGAGCTTATGGCATACCCCTGGCGAGGTGTGATTGAAGATTGAATGAAGCATGACAAAATCAGCTGATTTTGTCATATTGTGTACGGTCACATGACATGAATTGAAGCATGACATTTTTAGAAAATGAGCCGATCACACAAAGTTGAATTTTGTACGGGACAAACGAGCCGCGTCAGTCACGTCATATTCAACGCTAGTACACACCAAGAGCGTCGCCAGCTGATGGCCCAGGGGGGGTCTGAGTTGTTACTTACCTAATATGGATTATTGAAAAAGTATGAATTTTAATTTCTTTGCATTTGGCTACATTTTTTTAATCTCTAGGGGCAACTGCCCCTCCCTGCTCCCCCTGGGATGCCCTTGGTACACAACAAACTTATAAGGGAGTGTACACATTGCGTTTTTTGCAGCGCGTTTGTATCGATACAAACGCGATTTGAACGCGCAGCCCCCCTCCCGGTTCGCTTTTGTATGGAAAAAAACGCGTTGCGAACGCGCGTTTGTATCGATACAAACGCGCAGCTCAAAAACGCGCTGCAGAAAACGCAATGTGTACACTCCCTAACACCCCTTTTTCATCAGGTTTAAAGTAATTACACACCTAAACCTCTTCAATTCCTAAAGTTCTGTCTGTGGTTCTGTCCAGCAGAAATAAATTGTGTTCAGAAACAATACCTATAAAGCCTATTAGCACTCCCCCAGTCAAACTAAATCTAAATGACACCCATGTTAAAATCCATCAAGCAAGCCGTTTAGGCTAGACATAGAAATACATACCTACATACACTTGAAAAGCATAACCCTCCTTTCTTCAGTCGGGTAGAAAGTAAGAAACAACAGTAGATGAAAGTTAAAAAACTATTTCTATGTAACATAATCAATATTTGATTAGTGAATTATTAATCCCTTATTTTAATATTTTTAACTTAGTTACTGGAAGGGTTTATAAGTATGTGCTCGAGCAGTCGCTCGCTCCAACTCCTGGAGATGAGGCTCCGAGCAGACATGCTTCATCAACTTCACATTCTCGACGACCACATTGCATATGGTGCAATAAATACTGGTGTCATCGAGCTGAAAGAAATTTTGAATTGAATGCTAAGGTAAAATATGAGTAGTAAAAGTATTTCCAAGTTCACCTATCAGATCTTTTGGTATCCAAGATTCTCTGAAGATGTCTGAGGTGGTAGTCAGAGGTAGGTATGCCCAAATACCTGCATATATTTTATGTTGATGTTGATTCATTTGGGGATTAAAATCCACAACCTTTATACACACACCTCATCAAAATATCAAATATAAACGATTTTGTAGCTACTAGGTAGGTACTTCACCAACCTTTCTTATCAAATTGTGCGAAAACTCCTCAAGATGCGGGTAATTATCCAAGATTTTGCTGTGGCTATTGCTACGCAAGTGTTTTTCCATGGCTGTCTGGTCCAAAGCAAGTAGGGCTTCGCAGAAAATACATTTCAAAGCGTCACCCGTAGAAATAATTCCGTGGTACGAATCTACAGTAACCACTAACTTCATATCTCCCTTCAAGGTAACAATTACATAGTTTTTGTTGAGTGGCACGTGTAGATGGGATTTCTCGATTTTATCGAGGCCTAGGACGACTTTAGGCTGCCTGAGAGCCGGAATAGCCATTTTCAATGTTCTAATTACAGACTTTCAAATTCTATTGTAACTTGTAGGTATGCTTCTTGTATGTAATGCAGGCAGAAAATAAATTAATTTTCCCGCCCTTGAGTGAGGGTAGAGTAAAATATTATCACTCACACTCAAAATAGCTTCGAGCTTATAGAATGGAGATGGCATCGATATTCTCTTATAGGCTTACCCCTCTGTGACCATCCAGGCCCCTCGGCCATACACGTTAAATAAAAGTACTTCACTCGCATCCACGGCCATAATGTTGACGTTTCGTGTCGCGAGTAGAGCTCCGTGAATATGGTGAATTGTGCAGTATTTTTGTGTAAAAGGCGATCAGCGACAACAAACTTACGGGGACACGGTATTTCCTATCACATTATAAGTGCTATTTTTGTCATTTGTGTTTGCAATTTTGTGTAATTTTGATTTAGATGAACTACTAGTTTTGACAGATTGGCGACTATTTCTTGAGGCGTAGTGCGGGGACAAGTTGAATGAAATTGACCGAATGAATGATAGAATAAACATAAAATTATTTCAAAACGCGATGTATATTACCTATTGTACAAAAGTAATTGAAATTTAAACGATATCGGTCGGGGTGTTTAAAAGGCTGTGCAGCGATTAGTAGGCACTGGTGCATTTACAAGGCAAACACTTAATAAAATTTTGACATAGCTGTTATTCTATTAACATACCTTTTTCTCGATCTTAATTTAAAGTATAAATAAAAACAAAGGTTTTTTGTAAGAAACATTTTTTTATTGGACTGTTAGTTTTCGAGAAATTAATTAAATTAACTAAGTCACTCGCACATCAATCATCGATTTTCTCAAAAACTACAAGTCGGACAAAAAAAATTATACTGTAAAAAAATGTTTATTTTTACGAGATCTACAAGAAAAGTCAATAATATGAAAAAAAAGGTTGTCTGTAAAGTCGGTTTACGGACGATAATTTTACGTGATAACGAAACGAACGCTTAGGCCGATCGTGCTTCTACACACGTTTTCGTGAATGCAGCCGGAGTTCATCGTTATATTGTTAACAAGTCAAAATGTTTTTTTGTCGTTTCTAAGTCTCGGCCGCCTACTAACGTTTTTAAAAATTAATATCTTTTAGATTAGGTACCTACATTATAGCGATATAAAAATCTAAAATTGAAACATTATTTGCTTATGTTTCAATTTTGTATTATTATGATACCATCAGCAAGGTTACAAAAATATTACAGCACAAATAAATAAAAAATAAAAAATGTTGAAAATTAAGGTAAATGGTACCTATTTACAAGTTTTCGCAAAAATCTAAATTTGCCCAAATATCACTTAGCTACCAATAAAAATGATACAAATATAATTATGGCAGTATAATGGCGGTATAGTTACGGAATCCTTGGCGCACGAGTTCGACTCGCACTTGACCGGTTTTTTATTTTCAGTCCGAGTGAATCAAACTGAGGGTAGGTATTTTCTATCTGACAGTGTTCCAGAGTGAATTAAAGGATTTTAAGCATACATTTTGAGGTCTTTGTTTTGAGTTTTGTGTGATTCGTATCACTGATTTTTTTTAAACAATCTAATCTGCCATTTTGATTTTTTAAATAATTGTAATTATGTGCTCAGTGACACTCATGTCATCAATACGAATCTAATGACGTATCATTTATCAAAATCGGTTGAGCCGTTGAGTAGTTATGAGTGGACATACATACCTTTTGAGTATGTATGTCCACAGGTCAAACACATACCTTTTGGGCTTCGCCATAGTCGGATAAAAAAGGCAGAATATGAAAATAGTATTACCTACACAGACGCTTTAAAAAACGCTAATTTCATTCATTCATTCATCGTTCATTCATCGAATGCCCATCACTAGAGATTTATCATAGTGTGCGTCTAAACACTGCGTAACACGCAGTAACCACGCCCATTTCATAATTGTGTGCGTATTGTAAGATTATGAACCAATGGTGTGCGGGATGATTAGGCGGGAGATTTGAATGCACCAATGCGTGTTTAGCTCGTCCCCCGTTACTTTTTGCACATTTGCGGTTCGAGCTTATGGCATACCCCTGTTCATTCCTATTAGAGTTGAGCTTCTGTGAGATTGCATGCCATAGTTATGAGTAGTGCTTATAAAATAGTAACTCGACTTTTATGTCAAAGTAGTTTTTAATATATTGTTGGTCAATATGAGTGCACTGTTCCTGTGATAAACGAAATTAGCAAATACATGTTGCAATATACTCACTCTAAATTAAAAGATTTACATCTAGGCCCTTCGCCCCTACCCGTTCTTATCACAAAATGATAAAAATATTAATCACAAATGCTTGCCTTCACATTTTCCTAACACCTTGATGGATGTTAAAATCCTGTAATCCTTGTTGTGATGGTAATTACTAATCTCACAAAAGCTCAACATTTGTTGAGAGTATAGTTGTTGATTTTGTTAACTTTTAGATTTGCCCTCGCATATTTATCTGGATCCTGATAAATTTTTAATTCATCTTTTATTTTTTGACTGAATTATGTATGTACCGAAGATTATAAACATTACAGAAAAGCAATTCGATTATGTCCCTGTCTTTTCTGTCGTCTTGCTATCTGCTGGCCTACTCTCGAAGCTTAACTCGATTCCAATCGTTACTTCTGTAAGGTTCTAACATCTATCGTAAGATTAAAAATAGTGAATTCCACCTGTAATCCATCCTAATGATGCGCTAGTATAGCCTTCAAGTGAGTCAAATCCTACGAATACGTCGAGTAATATCCACTTGAAGTTACGATTAGAACAGCTGGTTCCGTATCTGTGTTGTGTTTACAAACGATTTGATATCAAACTATTTGGGATCCAGATTTATTATTCTGTCATACTAAATTATTATTTACATTAAAAAATAGTGATTCGTATGCATGTGTGACTAAAAGAAAATTCCCTTGGCATGTTTTTCATTAATCTTATAAATTTTGACTATCTGATTCTGATTTCACAAGACAATTACTAACCTTGATTAACTTGCCTCTAAAACCTGCTTTTTTATGTAGTTCCAATGATGTAGGTACCCTTAGAAGTTGTGCTGTATAAATTAGTTAACATGCCAATGAAAACATGATTTACTAATGTTGTTGTTGAGAGCACGTTTGATACAAATGCAAAATTAAATGTGTTCTGGGTTTTATGAAAAGCTTGTTTGGATGACAATATCTTGTCCATGCAAGTAAGTTGTATGAAATTGATTTAGATGCTATTTTTTATTGTTTTATTGCCATTCTGCTGGTTTGAGTTGCAATATTGCATAAATGTAACTTATATCCTGGTAAATCAGTATTACGACTTTCTATACTTTCAACAATTTTTTCTTTTTCGCTTATGATTGTAGCTTTTTTAAACGGCAAAATAATGTGTATGTGATAAAAGTATCTGATTAAGATCCATATTATTTTATTACTTTAAACACCTAGTTTAATCATTCGTATATTATGTAAATAATATTAGATTTTGTAATAAAAAAACATTACCTTCAATGGATTATTAGATGCCGCATTATTGAACATTGCCAGAGAATGCGTTTATTGCTAGCACATTACATTATGTAGCGTAAATGGACCTGTTTGCTTTGTTTAGAAAACAAATTCGGCCGTAGATACAAAACGCGGTCGAATTCTAAAATTAGCTACTAATGTGATTTTATTCATACATCGCTAAGTTATGTGCCGGCGTAGTTTAGTTTATAATATTACGTATGTTATCTATCACACAAGAAACTTCCGACTAGTAGAGCGCTCGGCAGAAAACCTGACTTGAACAGTGGCATGCCCAACCCACACCTTGTCAATTCTAATTTAACAACATTTTATAGCTATCTTCCGGTAAAAATATGATTAGTGCTTGTCTGTTAGGATTCCTGAAAACCTATGAATTCAATCCGTATTGGTTTGTTTTGAGTTTCTAATGCACTGTGTGCGTGTATCATCTTTAGTTGTCTTCATTCACTTTAAAATTTAAACCTCATGAATACTCTTTAAGAGTTACTATTTATTTATTTATTGGTGAAAGTTCAATTCGAATGTATGACTACGACTAGTTTTTATTATTTTGTCGACTTTATTTACCGATTCGATTTATAGCCACACGCAATTTAATCCCTAAAATACATATCAATTTTAATATGTATCTGAGAAGAAACGATTGATCTCTGTAACCACCACTTTTCTGCGTATGATGGTCACACACGGCGGCGGTCTAAACTTTAGATTTATTTCATAGCACTCAATGTGCGCTTGCACAGTGGAAGCGAGGTGAACACAATCATTACAAGCGTGGAAGGAATTTGTCAGAATATATTGTAAATAATAATAACGTTTTGTGTAATAATTTTATTTTGAAATCTGCCAAATCCACGTGTAATAGGCTAGCATCGAGCTGTCAATTAGATTAATACGATACATTATATTCCTTGAAATAACTACACTATTATGGGCCACCGTTACCACCATCTGCAGACAAGTGGGTGGTGACTGTCTTTAGAGAAGTTAGAATGATTCTCCCCACTTACCTAGAGATGGTGGAACTGGCCCAATTCGGAAATACGAAGCTCTAGGTGAAAGTAGACTGTAATGATGACTATTTTTTATCTGTCTAGGTGGATGACCATCATAAACTAATTTATACACAAAATAAAATTAAATAGATTTACCTATTGGCAAGTTGTGTAAAATAAATAAGCTTACTATAATGCTATTATTATGATGTCACTAGTTAAGTAAGCAATATAAATATAAGGTAATTCGAATGATGTTTTTTTAATTTTTATAGTGCTATTCCACACTTATTTTATTTCGAATGATGTTTCAATATTTGGGAAAACCTAGTAAATTATATTTGTGGCATAACCAAGATATTCTAAATAAAACAAAGTTTAAAAGAGAAGAAAATTTAATGAAATAAATAAGAAAACACATCACCACGCAACACTTATGAGTATTATAGTTATGTGACAAGCGACTATTGAACATAACTTTAAAGGAGTACAAACAACTACCTCCCTAGTTACAACCTTCAGAAAATTGCTACTTTTTAGTCACTTAATCACGAACAGATCCGTAGGAAGGTTACTTATCACAGAAAGGTTAGTTCGCACAAACAACAGTAAATACGAAGAAAAGAAAGTGCTTTCCAAGCATTGTTGGTTCAGATTACCAGGAAACCTACAACCCTAAATTTACACGACTTAATCTAAAGGTAACACACAATAATACTGATGATTCTAAAGGCTAGTGTCCACCACTTCTGTCTTCAGCTTGCTGGCCAGCGCCCGGCGCAGCTGCATAGCGTCTGGAGGTGGCAATGGCGTCGCTCCGGCGAGGGCCGCCGCCGCTACGCGCGCTGATCTCGGACGCGCTTTGGAATGCGAGCCTTCACCACCTGAACGATAAAACACTCAAAAGTTAGCATCTTCACTTTCCTAGTTTAGTTTTTAATGAAAATTCAACGTTTCTACACAATTAGGCTGGATTCGACGAAACTGTCATGTTACTCCCAGAGTAGTTATTCCGTTAGCCGACAGAATTCGAAAAACAATTGTTTAGAAAGCGCAACCTCCAGTTTGGTAAAATCCAGCCTAAACTACGTTGGTCGGATTTCTTTTACTAAATATGAAAGTGTTGGGTGGTTCTATGGTACCTTACTGAACTTGTCTAAAGAAAGCAAATGTTCTTTCTAGGTGAAAAATTCATGACTTCACTAAGAATTTCATCTCCTTGGTGTCGAGGGTTAATTCTTTCACCTGTAGCTTCATCATCGTCCGTCTCAGCAGTTCCGAGACGTTTCTCACGAACTTGTTTCTTCAACGCAAGTAGCTTATCTCTCTGCTGTTTCAAATACTCTTGGCGTGCTTTCACTTCTTCCTCGCTCACCTGCAAAAGGCGAATAAAGCAGGATCAGGAAAGAGCAGGGGCATAGCTACCGCCGTATCTGCCGTATCAATTATACGGGGCCCCCAAGCCCAAGATAAATCTTTACCCTTCATAAGGGCCCCCAAACAATTTTTTATACGGGGCACCGCCAAGGCACGCTACGCCACTGGGAAAGAGACTACAAATGTAATGAATAATTTTAGATGGCAGTACCTAGATCTTACTTACATAGATTTCAAATTATATTTATATTTATTGTACTGATCATAAACAATTATATTTAGGAAAGGAATTGAGTAAGTCATTTAGCCAGCACGGAGGCTTTCAGGCGGTCTAGTCGCAAAAGCTCTCACGAATTTATAGTAGGTATCTGCATAAGTACGTACGTATACCTATAGGTAGTAGTAATAAGGTGCAGCGGGGCAATTCTGGCAGCGGGGTAATTATGGCACATGGTTATATCTCTCGTTCTATGACTTATACCTCGAAGAGACATCTATGTACGCGTAGAGAAATGTTTTGTTCATTCATAAACGATAGATGGCATTTCTAGCGCAAAAACTGACTGATTGACAGCATCATTTTGACAGTCACCTATTTTTCGGAGGGTGTAAAAATATTAGCTCCTCAAGTTTTTGTAATAATTAAGTGGTTTTCGCGGTTTAATTGAAAATTGAACAAGGTAAGGAGGTGTATTTTAGACTGGAGATTATTTTAATCCTACTAGTTCGTTTCTACTCATTGTTTCTTCTGAGTTAATTCATCCGCTATAATTACCCCACAAAGTGTTGATTTTATGTAATTTTATCGAAATCGGTTGCCATAATTGCCCCACCGATTTTGTATGAAGTTGCCAAAAACCAGTGATGTCCACGACATTGAAGTAAACGTCGATAAAAATAATACTTAACTAATCGAGCGAGTGAAGATCTCAGGGTTAACTAATGCGATTTTGCTTTGTATAAGTATTTGTTTGTGGCCTTGTTTGAGCTTAATTAAACCATAGTCAACACGCATTAAATTTTCGATCGAGCGAGCGAAGCGAACGAAGATCTTAGTGGCAAGTATGGTGATTTTGCTTTGTATGTTTGTATGTTTCACGAACTATTGTTATAGCATAATTGTCGAACCGTTCATCCAATCTGCATGAAACTTGGTAGGTCAATAGGTTGTGCTATGGAAATGTATGATGGAGCATATGAGCTTAATCGATAAAGGGGTTGTCAAAATATTGGGTTCCCAAGGGGGTAAAAAAACTAACAAATTTTTTGAGTGGGGTGTCATTTATGAAAAGTCTTTATTTGTACATTCCAAAATAGTTATTATTTTTATTTTAGGATGTATAGGTACTCTTTAAAATAGGTACGACGAGAATTCATGAAAAATTAGACACAACATTATGTATTGCATGCATGCCAGTATTATTTACCATGACGACCTAGCGCAATAGACATACTTGGCAGTGGTAGCACTTGAAAGTATAGGGGTAGTCAGAAAGTCAAAATGTAAGCCATCTACGGTTCGCGAGATCTCAGTTCGGGGCGAACTACTTCTCATACAACATCATTTTTGCGCGAGATTTTTGCGTATACTTACTCCGTTTATCGATAGTCAGCGTCCCAACACTAGCATGTATGGGAGACTAAAGAGTGATGCCAGAATTACCCCACAAAAATTTTAACAGGTTTTTTATAGAATCTGGACCATCGTAGGAGATTAGAATGTTAAAATTCGCGTGTATTGTGTTGTCTAGTTTGTAAAGCTTCTGGATTTAGTATCATAGCATCATTGGTTCGAATAATATCACCACCTGACGGAATTACCCCGCTGAGGGGCTATTCTGGCATTTTCCAGTTTTTAGTAAAAATTGTGTTATTTCACCATTTACGTATGCTTTTTCTTTAACAAAAATACAATAAAGAAAAAGCCAGATAAAGGTTTCATAACACCAATTTGTCAGAATTAGCGTAACTCAACGAGGAACGAGAGCATTGAAGTTTTAAATTTCAACTAAAATTTTTCGGACAGAATTGCCCCGCTGCACCTTACTTACTTCAACTTTCTTAGGAGGTGGTCTCGGTGGTTCTATCACAGTCTTCTTTACTTCCACTGGACTGGGAACCGAAAACGTCGTTTCAGAGATTTCTTTTTTCTCGAAGCTGTGCAGTTTTGACAAAAGGTTTTTCTTCTCTGCCTCGACATCTGCCGGCGGGACTGTTACTATTTCTTCAGTTTCGTCAAAATCTTCTACCAGTTGCAATCTGCAAGAGGACTTCATTTGAGAGGCTAGTATGAACCATAACTATAGAAAAAAACTAGGTTGGTAGTAACATTACGATTAATGGTGTGTAGGGAAAATACTCAGATGACTTACTTATTCTTTAGCTCCGTCATCACATCGTCGCAGTCCGGCCAGCCATCACTCTCTTCGCTCCGTGATGTATCAACATCTGTCTCTGATGAGAAGATATTTGGCATTGCACCGTATCTTCTTTCTATGAGTTCCAATGCCTGCAAACCCAAAACCTGAGATTGCCTAAATGTTCCACATCCCTAGAGTGAACTTTAAACTAGTGTCTGCTGTAGGCACACTAGGTAAGCAGCTGAGAAGGTAACAGCTGTTCGGATAAGTTTGGGTCCCGGCCGTGCCTACATTTTTGTTTCGGAAAATGATGCGTTTGCATTGCGTTCGTATCGATACCAAACGCGCTACAAAAAACGCAGTGTGCCCAGCCCACCCCCCGGTGAAGCAAAACGTCGTGAGGAAAAAAGCAAGGTAGGGTACCTACCACTTTGGGTAGGTAGGTTCTTACCTAGAGCTACTTAAGCAGATCTTAGTGTTAGGTAGGTACCTGCAACTGGAGTTCCACATTCTTGTGGGTCATCATTTTGACGAACATGTCATAATCATTGGCAGCCCATATTTGTTCGAAGAGTCTCCTGTGGAAATGCGCGGGAAGACCAGCCAAGTCCCTAGCTGAGAGCTTGCAGGCTGCTTCAAACTGGTCTGCTGTGATTCCGATGTCATCCATGAATGAGCCCAACATAACATCCACCTGTATTTTTGAAACAGACTTTTACCGTGTAGTAGGTAACTACTACTACCTATCTACTAATATATTTTAATCTGCGCTTTTACTGTAAAAAAGCGCCTGAATATTAATTAACAGCAACGTTCTATTCGTGCAACCAGGGACCGCGGAAGTAGGTAGGTACTCCATGACGGGGGGAGGGCAAACTTTTTGGTCACCCCCTTCCTTCAAGATAAATACCTAGCTCAGCACAAAGAAACGTACCTACCTAGTGAAATTGGAGGGGGCGCGGGACCTCTCGATTGATTTTAGGGGGGCATTTAGCCCCCTCTGCCCCCCACTCCCGCGGTCCCTGCGAGTACCTAGGAGGTACCTAGGTAGATGGTAGGTAGTGACCTAAGTAATTTATTATTCTAGTTTAAATTTAAAACTAGTAGGTACCTACCTACCTACCTACCACGTCTTGCACTCACCAGATTCCGATATTCATCATGAATTTTCTTGTATTCTGGTCGGTCAGGCACATCTCCGTTATCAGTAGGTTCAAAAGCTGAAAGTAATTTGAATTTATGAATGAAAGCCCGAATTAATTAAGTAAGTAAGTACCTATAATATGTAGACAGGTAGGTAGGAACTTTAGTAGGAACCTAGGTATCCATGTGTTTATTTTCCTAGACTCACGTAAGGACTTTTCTTCTACGAATGTTTGGAGGGGCACATTCCACACTGGACCATGGAGAAAGCCCACTAATGAATCGAACACCCATGCATTGCCATCAGAACCCTCCATCACTTTACCAGCTTACTTTTTCGGGAAGAAAATATTTCTGCCGATAGGTACCTAGTGGGCAAATCACGGCCAAATGCACAGACGTCGCTGACACGACGTCTGTTATGTTTTATAGTTGTTATGGTTACGATATAGTGACCCTCATCCCAAGGCTATACTATAGGCTGATTGTCCACTGGACCGGAGAGGAGCGGAGCTGGTGCCAATAATAACCAATGGAATTGCATAAAATCTCCGATACGCTTCAGTTGACAGGAATTTAAAAATTCATACCTACAAAACTGGGAAGCAGAGCGGGGAAGGAAGCGGAAATTACTCGCTCCGCACAGTCCGCGACTCCGGTCTGCACTACCTCGATCCGCATCATTGATGCTGAGCGAATGGACGGATGGTACGAATACGAAGTCCGCAAACTCCGCTCCGCATTACTCCCTCGCTCCGCTCGCAGCCTCGCTTCGCGTCAATGGACAAGCAGCCAAAAATCAAAGTAGAGGTGAGTGATAAATAACTTCACGGTGAAAAAATCACAGTGATCTGAAGTCAAATGATATCACCGTGACTCGTCGTAAAGGAACAACGTTCCACCAAGGAACGACATTCATTCATTCACGCTCCGTTCTACCGTTCGGAACGATTTCCAATCGCATGTAGGTATCCATACCCATATTATAAATGTGAAAGTGTGTGTTTGGGGTTTTTTGTTTGTTTTTTGGTCTTGCTTTCACGCAAAAACTACTAAACTGATTTGGCTGAAACTTAGAATATACATAGTTTATGACCTGGAATAACACATAGGCTACTTTTTATCCCGAAAAAATGCATATTTCCCGTGGGTAAAAAAGTAGTACCTAGGTAGTTCACGAGGGCGAAGCCGCGGGTGTCCGCTAGTATTACAATAAAGCTTTAAAATTAAATTAAAAAGTGCACACAAGAAATAATTAGAAGGTTTTTTTTTATTTAATAACGTAGGTATTTAGTTAGGTACATAGTATTTACTTAAAGAAATAGTTAACTCGAATAAAAAAGTAGGTACTGATACCTACTAAATTTGCGCACTGTTAATTTGGATCAAAAGACATCTCGTTTCACGATTACGCGTAAGGTAACCTATGTAGTTACAAAGGAAGGAACGCCTAGTGCGACATTGTGATCGACGTGACAAAGTCACGGTGATTTTTCACTGTGACTTTCTTGGAACCGGAACGACAGTCACCGCGATACGAAAGTAACGCTTTTCCCCACCTCTAAATCAAAGACCCAAGGGTCAAATCTTGGTCAACTGCTCATGGGTGGGGGGTGGGGTATCGATCTAACTCGAAGCGATAAGGTAGGTAGGTACTTATTGTCTCGTCTGAAAGTGCTAAGCTACTTTTATTTATTTTATTTATTACTAGCGGACGCCCGCGGCTTCGCCCGCGTGGACTACTATTTTTCTTATCCAACGGGAATCCTGCAATTTTTCGGGATAAAAAGTAGCCTATGTCCTATTCCCGGTTATTATCTATCTACATTCCAAATTTCATCAAAATCGGTTTAGTAGTTATGGAGATACGTGGTAACAAACATTCACACACACACACACACGGACTTTCGCCTCTAAAATATTAGTAGGATTCAGCACTTAAGAGCGCGGCGACGAACGAATTCTCCATACAAACGTACTACCGAAATCATTTAAAATTTGAGCGTATTTTCACCACTTTATGCACTTATTTAGATTAAGGAAGTATTAATCTAGGTTCCTGTTAAACTTTTGATCTAAAAAACTTACCTGAAACAAAATGTAACCAAATTGTATTTCTAACATTTTTACAGCAAAAATATCGTGTTTTCGTTGCATTTGTTCTGTATGATAAACAACAATGATTGTAATATCCTTTTAATAGGAACACAGCTTAGAGTGTCTAGTTACAGGCCATACAAAAAAAATTGCTAAATCATTAACTTTTCATTCATCATTTTTGGTATTACGGAATACATCGTAAATTCTTGTAAATTCTGAACTCGAGTATTGCCGTACGCGTTGCTCGGATGTCTTCAATGTGTGTGTATAGTCCCGGAGGCGGAGTTTCGACACTCACACTAACGCAAAATTGGTTTGCAACGACCACCGCTTTTTATAATTTTTAGCATTTTTAGCTCGCTCGATGTATAGGTACCTATGTAGGTATAGGTGTAGGTAGTATACACACTAACTAGATAGGTGTACCTAGCGTAGATTAGAATTGATTTTTACTTTGAACAATTATTTCAATTTTAAATGGTATGTAGGTAGGTAGGTTTTGTAGACCCTTTTATGAAAATTACTTTCTTTTTAACCGACTTCAAAAAAAGGAGGAGATTCTCAAGTCATAGAAATATTTTTTTATGTAGGTAGGTATGTTTCTCGAGTATCTACTTGAATAGGTGAGCCTGGACCGATTTGGAAAATTATTTTTTTGTTTGAAAGGGTACCAGGTGGAGCTATGGTCATCAGATCAGGTCAGGATCTGATAATGGAGTCAGGAACTGTTCAACAGAACTCCTCAGTAAATAGGCTGATTGAGTTTAAACTCGGCATAATGTAAGCTGTCTTGTTCCGTTTCGTTCCGACTACAATGTCATGTAATATGTAATACCTATGCGTACCTATGGTGACTGCGAGCTGACCTGATGATGGAATCAGAAGCTGTTCAAAAAATGGTGCTGGTGATGATGATGACGAGTTTCAGCTCCATCGGCCTATTTAGATTTAGGTAGGTACTGATGTGTTCTGTTGAACAGCTCCTGACGCCATCATCAGATCCTGACCTGATCTGATGACCATGGCACCACCTGGGACCCTTTCAAACAAAAAAGAATTTTCCAAATCAAAAAAATTCCAAAAACATACCTACCTACATAAAAAAATATTCCTATGAATTGAGAATCTCCTCCTGTTTTTGAAGTCGGTTAAAAAGAAAGTAATTTTCATACTAAAGTTATGAAGTTGAAGTTATGAAAGAAGTTGAAGTTATGTTTTTAAACTTCAAAGTCTATAAATAGAACAGTAGTAGTTTTGTAATGACGTCACAAAATGACGGCGGGCCATTTGAATCTGCCAAGAGGGGCTTTTCCATCCTACTAATTTACTCTTTCAAGCAAAAACTACTGATACACGCGCGGTTCGAGGGGGGGGTCATGGGGGTCACGACCCCCCCCCCCTCAAAATTCTTGAGAAACCTGTAACATCCAGCAAAAAGAGAGGTAGGTACGCACTACCAAAACTAGTGACCCCCCCCCCCAAGATCAAAGTCTGCGACCGCCAGTGCTACTGAACGGATTTTAATGAAACTTGGAATACATATAGGTAGGTACCTATACTTACCATAATTTATGACCTAGAATAAAACATAGGCTACTTTTTATCCGGGTAGGTATCACGCGAGCGAAGCCGCGGGCGGAACCTAGTATATTTTACATTTGTCTCTCTGATGTTGGCTGTTAGGTAGGTATTATGTTTTATCTCGCTTACATAGATACCTACCTACTCTACTGCCTATAACAGTGGCGGATTTCCAAATTTGCCGCCAGTAGGCTATTCAACTTTTGCCGCCCCTACACTCGATACCACATCACAATCATATTAATTACATTTTTTTTGTTAATGAAATTGTAACTTTTATGATTTGTGTAATATTATTTTTAACCGACTTCAAAAAGGAGGAGGCTCTCAAGTCGACTGTGTGTTTTTTTTTATTTTAGGTATATATTTTTTTTAGTTTTTTGTGTGTGTGTTACGCCATTTCTCCGTCAATTATTGTGGACCGATTTTGACAATTTTTTTTTTTTGGTTACGAAGGATATACTCCAGAAGTGGAGGATCTGATGAGGGGATCCCATGGAAATCGAGGGGAACTCTCAAATTTTATGGTTATTTATTGTGTTTGTAGAACTATCGGGCTGAAATTTTGCACACTTATATATTCTCGGTGACAATGAAATATTATGGTATCAATCAAGCTTATCTGATGATGGAGTCAAGAGCTGTTCAACAGAACTCCTCAGTGAATAGGCCGATTGAGTCGAAACTCGGTATATCTATCAAGTTTCAATTACAATTTAATAATATGGTGACAACGAGCTGATTTGATGATGGAGTCAAGAGCTGCTCAACAGAACTCCTCAATAAATTGGCCGATTGAGTAAAAACACAGCATATCTGTGAAGTTCCGACACAATGTAATATAATAATATGGTGACAGCGATCTGATCTGATGATGGAGTCAGGACCTGTTCCATGGAACTTTTTAGTAAAATAGAAATAGAAATAAGTTTTATTTTCGCCACTACGATACATACAACACAAATCAGAAATGCTACATTACAGTGACAAGAAAATAAGGTTACCCCTCAGCATTTGCTCCAGCAGCGCCATGGCTGTTAGAGCGCTGGTTTTCAGTATCTTAGTTTTTAGTAGTATAGTAGTAGTGACATGAATATCAAATGAAAGGGCTTGATGAGCGAAACACAATAAGTAGGTAAGATGACATCATTCTTAATAAAAAATAAACACTAAAATGAAAAAATAAAAAATAAAATACTTAACCGACTTTAAAATATACTTGCACTAAAAAGCAAAACATAAGAATATAAACAGATTTCTTTACCTAATTACTAATTACGCGCACTCCGCACTTTAGGTACGAAGCTACAAGTACATTGGTGGGCCCGCCCGGGCGGGCCTTGGCAGGGTTCCCACTTGCCACTCGGCTCTAATACCTATCGCGTGACAACTCGACAACCCTTCCGCGTCAATCCGCGCCAGACAGTGACAGAGTTATGCGTTAGAAAGAGAGAATTTGTGTAGGCACGTGTCAGTGCATATTGCACTAGGCAAAGAACGCTTACGCGAGCTGAATTGAACTTTGTCGCATAATTCTGTGCTACAACGTAGGTATTTTATTCAAAGTTTTCGTCAGAATCTACGACTTTTTGCCTTCTTGAGAGAATCATTTTGAGACAGAGATTCGTAGATCACACATACATTTGTCTCACAGGCAGGCAAAGGGAATTAAATTTGCAACCTTCTGTGTTTCAGGCGGGCCTTCGCCCTCAGCACCACAGAACATTGTTGTCATGATGAATAATAATGGATTCATAACATGTCGCATATTGTGGCTGTTTTCGGCCTCCCGTGATCGTTTCACTAGGTTTTAACAGTTCAAAATAGATGAGATTCTTCTGATCCTACCAAATACAGGGGGTCTAAAGTGGCCACTTTTGATGAAAAATCAGATGTTTCATAGATGCTTCATCTATGAAACATCTGACTTTTCATCAAATGCTTCATAAATGCTTCATATGCTTCATCTATGAAGCATCGATGCTTCATAGATGTTTCATAGATGTTTCATAAATGCTTCATATATGAAGCATCTATGAAGCATTTCACAAAACATCTTTTTTGACAGATCTATGTGCGAGGTTAAATTTATTTTTATAAATTAAATAGGTAGGTACCTACTTAGTTTTTTTATAGAAATGATTGCACTGCGCCACCCTGATGGACATATGGAAATATTTTTGAGGCACACGAATAAATAAAAAAGGTAAATTATCGCGGGAGCGGGTCTGAGGTTTTTTTTTTCTTAAATTTGGCTTCGCATGGGTTTTGCATTCAGCCATCCGTTTTCCATTCAACCTATTTACTTTCTAAAAATAAATTTAACCTCGCACATAGATCTGTCAAAAAAGATGTTTTGTGAAATGCTTCATAGATGTTTCATAGATGCTTCATCGATGCTTCATATATGAAGCATCTATAAAGCATCGATGAAGCATTGATGAAGCATCGATGCTTCATTTAAGAAGCATATATATGAAGCATTTATGAAGCATTTGATGTTTCATCAGATGTTTCATAGATGAAGCATCTATGAAACATCTGATTTTTCATCAAAAGTGGCCACTTTAGACCCCCAGACAATTACCTCAGCAGTCAGCACCAACAACAACAACCAGCACCAACAACAACAACCAGCACCGACAACTCGTTTGGAGTTGTTTGCACACCAGCTTAAGATGAGCCGTACATTCAACGGTTCCTGTGCATTCCGGGTGTCAAGGATTCCGGCTGTTTGTAATTTCGGAACTACAAAACCGATGACCTTGAAATTTTTACGGAACAATATATAAAGTACTTACTTTCAAACAAAGTAAAAACCGGTCAAGTGCGAGTCGAACTCGCACACCGAGGGTTCCGTACCTACCCATTATACCCATTAAGTTATTGAACAATTAGTAATTTTTTTGTACATATCCTAGTTCTGCGATAGCAGCGCCGCAAATGTTCTGCGCACACGAGCATAATATTGCAATAAATATTTTCTTTTATTTACTTTCACACAATAGCACAATTTTATTTATTTACCTTATTTGAGGATGGTGCCAATTAAGCTAGTTCGCTTAATTGTATGAGCGCTCATACAACTCAGAAGACAATCTTAATTGGCGTCAACTATGTATGTATGTATGTATGTATGTATGGGAACACCCTTTAACTTTCAACTTTTTTAATTTTTTGAAATTTTTCCTTTATTTCTGCTATAAGGCCTTGCTTTTTGCCAAATTTCGTGATTCTAGTCTAGGTCAACGGGAACTACCATTTAGGTTTTCGACCCAAAACCTCTAGGGTACTTCCGGTTGACCTAGAATTGTCAATTTTGGTTACAAGCAAGGCCTTACAGCACAAGTAAAGGAAAAATTCCGAAAAATAAAAAAAGTTGATAATTAAGGTAAGTTTTGGTACTTACAAGTTTTCACGAAAACCTAAATTTGCCTATATCTTTTTATAGTGTTGACTCAGGACCTTGATTTTTATACTCACAATAGGGACTATAGACCTCAGTATATGGTATGAATTTCAACTTGCTAGCTCCACCCGTTCCTGAGATAATCGATGGTGACAGACAGACAGACAGACGGACAAGAAAGGGACCTTATAAGGGTTCCTTTTTTTACCTTTTAAGGTACGGAACCCTAAAAAGAATCAATGAAATCGGACTACGCGCTCATGAATTACAACCAGATACTTATTTTGACTTTCATCCCCTCTCCCTAGGGAACCGTGCTGAATTTCAGGATTAAAAGTATTTTATATTAGACCTCGTAGTATGCACTCAAATAATACCAGGTTTCATTTAAATCCAACCAGTAGTTTCGACGTAATGCGCGGCCATGATACGGACAGACAGACATGAATGAAAAAAATTACAGTTTTGGCTTCAGTATCGACAATAGAGAGCCCTCCAAAAAAAATTTCAAAATATCTTCAATGTACAGAATTTGACCTGTTACAGTTTTATTATAAACTAGCTGCTGCCCGCGGCTTCGCTCGAGTTGTACCCGGATAAAAAGTAGCCTATGTTACTCTCCAGCCCTCCAACTATCTCCACACAAAAAATCACGTCAATCCGTCGCTCCGTTTTGACGTGATTCAACTACAAATAAACAAACAAACAAACACACTTTCACATTTATAATAGGGGTACGGATACCTATTGATGTTTGATTGGTTGATGATTGATGATGTGAAATTTAATGAATAATGAAAATAAAAATTCTTCGGTACACATAGGGATTTTTCGTACATGACGACCTTACACGTGCTGATTACAGCTACAGAAACAAACATGATCAACAGGTAAACTGTTGGAAATTTTCGGGATACTACTGTAATTCGCGGGCCCATCTAAACGCACCGCCTTTATCGCTCGTTTCCAATCCAATTATGGAAAAAAGTTTTAAGCAAGAAAAGCTCTCACTCTAACAATTTTTAAAACATTACTTACATGTTGAATTGTTTGTGTGTACATAATAACATAGCATTATCAATAAATATAGGTAAATATTATTTTTCTGTAACACAAAAAAAATTGTTCCCTATTTGCCGCCCCTAAAATCTGCCGCCCTAGGCTCCAGCCTTCTCAGCCTATTGGTACCACCAATTGATTCGCCACGTCATAAGTACCTAAATATGCGTTATCCTTTGTTGCACTTATGGGGGCATCCATTAATTACGTCAGGCTTTTAGGGGGCGGGAGGGGGTTGAGCCAAATCGCACCTAATCCCATGTGGGATTAAAAATGAAAGGGAGGTCTCGGCAAATCTAGGTAGGTACCTGTTTAAGATTATTTTTTTTATTCTCACGTGAGATTAGGGGGTGGGGGAGGGGATCGAGCCAAATCTCAGGACATCTCACCAAGGGGGGAGGGGGTGCGGGGGTAATTTTAATTAATGGACGCCCCCTAATTTCAGAGGGACAAACATCCGTTGTGACTTCAGTAGTTAGGTAGGTTAGGTAAGTACCTACTTACCTATAGACATTGGACAGAAAAAAACATAGGTAAGTACCTACTTAGGTAGTAGGTACCTACTTCCCTTTGAAAATTTAGGTAATTGTGTACCGACTTATATAGGTAACAACCCACATATTCTGTCTAGCGTCATAATATCGATCTCATCCCTCCCTAAAAATCTTGAGAGTAAGATGGGTAGGTAATTACCTAGATATTGTAGATAAATTTCCAAAAAAAGCATTTTTACCATACATTTATCTAACGATTCCATGAAATAAAATGAACATTATTCATTAGTGACTGACAATATAACATTTTTGGCCTCTCCAAAGATGCAAAAACTCAATATCAACAGGAATTGATCTCCATTCCGCAAGTACTTACCGCGCTGCAAGCGGAGCTCACAACCACTGAGCCAAACGTCCTGATGCATTTGTATTTGAAATTATTGAACAGTAGCTGCGCGTAATGCGTCCTGAATCGCGCAAAAAAGGGCGGGCCTCATGTCAGACTCATATCTGCCAATCACAGATTAGGTAGAGGTAATACTGCCAATCGGGGCTGTGATTGCTCATAGTAGACTGAGTAGTACACCTATACTATACTACATAGAGTTTTTTGCGTGACAAGGACGAACAATTTAGATAGATACGTTGGAAGAGAAGTTCCGAGCTCCACTCACCGCAACCTTAAGTCCTACGGACAAAGCGGGAACTAATTGTTTTATTTAATTTGTAATAGTTAAGCTCTTTTAGTCAAGGTCGTTCAGTTGTTCTGGGTGTGTAGAGCTAACGTACAAACCAGCATAATTAATTTATTATTGTTCAAGCCATAATTGGACAATTAGGTAGTATTTTTTTACTTATCTAGTTTTGCGATATTGCGATAGCAGAGCTGCGTCTATCGGTCTTCAGTGCTGAATCCAACTAGCTTATCTTTTTGGATTTTTGGCGGGAATTCTTTATCTGTGGAGTTTATTAACGTATCGAAATACTTGAAATAAAATAATAACTTGACACTGGTGGAATGCACGAGCCGTGCGAAACCAAAATAAAGATGAAAAAAAAATATCTTAATTAACAGTCACTGTAATTTTACAATTAAACGTCAGCAGCTATCTGTCAGTCAGATCAGTCAAGTCAAGTCACTGTCAAGCTCCAAGAGATTATACCAAGGAATTTCTATACTACGTACCGTACGTAGTATAGAATCTTCTTGGATTATACTCAGTGATGCCAACTTAGCTACTTTAAAGCTAGATCTGGCCACTTTTAGACTACCGTTCCGCTACAACCGCTATAACCGTAACCGTACCGTTCAGCTACAAAATTGAAAAAATGGTAGCTAAAAAAACTAGCTACGTTTTCTAGCACCTTTTTAACAAAGTAACACAATGTTGTTTATAAGTGATTTATATTTAATTACATGTGGCCTAACAGTCTATGAGGAGTGTAGAGCTGACTTGAAAAGTGTACACGCATGGCCATAGACATAGAACACTGTTTTTCATTGGTGATAGACACTTTATCCGTTGAGGTGCCCCGCCCCCCGGACCGATTGCCTGCCTAGCCAAACCAACGCCCGCGCAACTGTTGCCAGCGGTTTAACTTTTTTTGCCAGTGATTTTATTCCTGGACTAAACCTGTTTGTGGTATCATTGGAATCGGAATTTAACAAGCTTATTAACTACTTACTTACCTGCTCAAGGGGATTACATTGTCACCACCAAATAAATTGTTTATTCCATTCCGTAAACATGTTTGGCACCTTGCAAAATAAAAACTCACAATTGTTCAAAATTGGTAGCAAATATCTGCGTCAACATGGTGCACACACTTAGTACACTACACACCTTTATTATTTAACACAAAACATATACACATCGACATTAAAAGTAATTATCTATTCGCGTTTGCAAAAGGCCAAATTACGCCATTTTGTTCCGCGCGCGACGAGCGGGAGGGCGCTCACGGCAAATAAAAATTCAATACTACTTCATTTTTCATCCTATAGCCTTGTCTGAAGTCTTTCTGATTGGTAGAAATATGTAGTTAGCCAACAAAACGAACAAAACAAACCTCATTCACTTCAGTCCTATACATCAATCACAATAGCCAACCTTCAAAAAGAAAATTCACCCGCAACATTCAAAATGTTGATCAAATTCAAATTTTTTAATATAAAACGGGGTTTTAATTGTTCAGTAATTATCCTAAATACCTGTCAGATTTAATTAATGCAAAACATGTATAGGTCATCGCTGAAAATCTTATTTGAACCTTCTTTCAAAAATAAAGTTTTTTTCGTATTTTTCTCTTCCGGTATTTTGACACATTGTAGAAATATTATATATTATCTATGACTTTTAGTGTTACCAGTAGTGGGACAATAATGTTACCAACAAATAAAGACACTTTCCACGTATGGGGAAGCCCTAACACCATAGAAATCGTGATTTTAATCGGCGAACGACTCAAATAGAGCTCGGGCCAGTACAGTGGCCTAAGGCACTTTGGCGGTTATGACGGGGATTCCCCCATTGACAGCCTATTCAATATGAAATAATTATGGAGCTAATTTAATTTTTCACCAGTGATCATGATCAACCAGCACCAGCGATCGACACTTTTTTTTTATTGACTTAATTTAAGATTTAGGTTGAATAAATCTATATTATCAGCATAAAACAGTAGATAACACATTTTGTTTTCCTTAGCTACATCTAGCTACTTTTTGAGGTAAGGAAACCTGGATATCTAGCAACTTTTCGGGGCAGATCTAGCAACAGATTTGATGGAAGGGTTGGCAGCACTGATTATACTTGCTTTGAGTTTTTGTGTTGTGTTTACGATCAGCAAAAACGTAAAAAATCCGTTAACAACCAAACTTACAATGGATACCCGTGCTATAATGGAGTGTGATAATGTAAACGGCGTAAAACTATCATTGAACCTGCAAACTGGTGGTATTTCAAATAATTCTGCGTGTTCACCGAGATCGCGAAAGTTTACGATCACATACAAAACTGAGAGAAACAGGAACTCTTGGGCGAGAACATCGCTGTTCTTAGCTATTCTATTCAATATTGTGGTATTCAGCTATGTGCGAATCAGTTTTACAGTGTTCGCTTACATTACTTTAATATTTTCGTTTCTGGCATTCTTCTGGGTCACACACAGTGTTCAGTCAGGTAAATAATAGCTACCTTTATTTATGAGGATTTTACATTGAGGATTTTGAATAAATTCGTGTTTAGAGCTTGGTCAATTAGTTACTTAGATCCTTAAGTTTCTTCCATTTAAATTTCAATGTCATACAGTTAGTAGGTAGGATAGAAGTAATTTGAGCATGAAATGTGGCAATTTTGGGGAGTAGGTACTAAATCCCTATCATTAATTTTCAGAGTCACTATCTTTAATTTTCAGAGTCACTATCTATAATTTTCAGAGTCACTATCTTTGATTTTCAGAGACACTTCTAGTCATTCCAACTGTGGGGTTACAAAGCTCTGTGAAATATGTTTGGGGCAAAGAAGACATTTTTATATCATGGACCAGTATTGACGATGTTATCATAAATGAAGTTATTAAAATGGTAGGTAAAAATCTAATATAGATTTTGATTACCATGTACCTACAAAAAAATTCAGCATCCAATTAAATAAGTTGGTTTATTCTAAAGTTTTGATTAAGTATCATAAATCTGTTTAACCTAAAGAGTACATTATGAATAATAATTTATGTTCAACTGAATAAGCAATCAAATATTTTGTCTTTTCAGAATCGAGTTTTATTTTTCCTAACAGTATTAGTCAAGCCTAATACTGAAGCAAATCCTCAGGATACTGTCAAGTTGGTGCCGATTTTTCAGGTAAGTCTCAAATGCATAGCATTAGCAAAAGCTGGGTGTTGTGATACCATGGCAATCATTTTTTGTGATATTCACAAAACAGAAATGTTTGTGTGTTGTCAGGTACGAATGTGGCTGTTGGATGATTATATTTTATACTAGCTGCTGCCCGCGGCTTCGCTCGCGTGGTACTCGGATAAAAAGTAGCCTATGTTACTCTCCAGCCCTCCAACTATTTCCACACAAAAAATCGCTCTGTTTTGACGTGAAAGCAGGGCAAATAAACAAACAAATAAACACACTTTCACATTTATAATATGGGTACGAATTATTTGTTTCAGAACACAAAACCCCGTCTTATGATGCTCGAGAAAATATACTCAGAACTTCAAGTACTGATGAGAGAAATAGTGAAAGAGCAAACTAAAGCATCGGGAGACATAGGATGAATATAGGGTACATGAATTTAAGTATCATTTCTATGAAGATTACATATCCACATTTTTTTAAGATAAATGTTAAGTAGGTACATACTACTATTATAAATGAGAAAGTTTGAATGGATGGATGTTTGTTACTCAGTCACGCCAGAATGGCTGAATGGCGGGCTTAAAAAGGTCGCTAAAGCAGAGTCACAATATGAAATGAACTATAATGCCGTCTCTTTCCACTCTCAGTCAATGAAAAGAGATGGCATTATAGTTAATTTTACATTGCGATTCTGCAATAGGGACCTTTTTAAGCCCGCGGGTCTTGAATACTGGATGAAACTTGGAATATACATAGTTTATAATCTGGAATTACACATAGGCTACTCTTTATCCGGATAGGTACCTTGCGAGCGAAGCCGCGGGCGGAAGCTAGTTATTTAATATGACAATCATCAATTAATAGTATAAATTTCAACTTATATAGGTCTACTAGCTAGTTAATGGTACCTAGATACTTGTACCTTTAAGTATTATAGTAGTACTTTTAAGTATTATAGTTTAATTCTTTTAAGTAAATTGAGCATTCCGTAATTTTATGTAACCTATAAATACCTTCATAAAAGTAGATTACCAAATTGTACAAATACATAATAGTAGATATTTACAATGAGTATTGAAATACCAAATAAACTAGTCAAATAGCACAATCATGTCTTAGTTTAATTTGAAAATTAAAAACATAATAGTACTTAATATAAGCGAAGTCTAAGGCTGTATTTAGTGCTCAAACGACGACAGCTGATCGTACGGAATACGGTATGTGCGAGACGCGCGTAGCAGTTTAGGTAATAGGCTATTTTTCATCATCATCGTCACCACCATACCATCACTACGGGGGCATCGCCGCGAGAGCAGTGCTAGTAAATTATACAAATACAAATACAAATACATTTATTTACCAAAAGAGAATACAACACATACAAATATTACTGATGGTAATATTATTATAGAACAATAACTTTAACAATATTCTTTGGGTAAATATATCAAAAATATTTAAATAGGTAACGATTAAAACAAAGCGTTCCTATATGTACTCGTACCTACGAGTATATAAACATTAGATAATTTTTTTATAAACAGTAGGTACTAGTCAAAAATAAGGAAAAAAAAAATTCCCATGTGAGTGGGTTGGTGACAATAATCTTGTACTTATTTCATTGATAAACCTCAACATCAGAACATGAATCATTGTTTCAAGATTGATATCTTGAAACAATGATTCATCTTCTGATGTATCATCAAAATTTCCATTTCTAAATTCTTCCATTTGTAAAAATATCTTATCTTCAAAATAAAATCAACAAAGTCGGGTCCAGTTTAGTTCTATAAGATCTTTGATGTGTTGGATTTGTCTCCGCCCGGATAGCAGAATAACTGAAAATAATGACTAAAAAATAACTAAAAACATCGGAAATATTCACAAAAAAATGTAAGTAGGTACTTAATATTAACAAGAATTCATTTTCTTATTCATTTTTTATGAAACAGCATTTTTGGTGATATCTTGAATTCTGAGGCAGTACCTAGGAAGTACCTAGGAAGGTCAGCTAGTTAAACATTTATAAAAAATAAAAGCTTAACATTTTTAAAGGATCACTTTGTTGTCTGTCTGTCTGTCCATCTGTAAGTAGTAAGTTAAAGTAGTGTTACTTATCCTACTTTTAAAATTACCTTACTTACTACTTACTATCCTGGCGCATCGACCCCAAAGTGGGTCTTGGCCTCCGACACAATAGAACGCCACCGGCTTCTGTCTTGCGCCGCCTCCGTCCAGTCCGTGGACACATGAAGTGAGTGAAGATTTAAAATTTAAAATTACCTATTACTTTGCAATTTGTACATTTAATTTATTAGTAAACCCATACGAATTTACATACGAATCTAGCACAACAGTTTCGTGCCGTTAAACATTTCAATTTGATAGAACTCGCTGCAATTAAAGCGAGCTATAATTCGCACCACCTGTCGAGTGAGAAACGTCTGTACATTTCATCGATTAATTCGTGTATGGTGTGGTATGGTTCTGTAATTACCTCCGCGCTGTAAACGTAGGTGGGTACTTGTACTACACTACTACATTTGCTTATGTATCGCTTAGCATGAGCGATCTGGACTGAAACTCGTGGTTTTGTAGTGCTCTCCGAAGACTACAGTACGGGGTTCTTTAAAAAGGGCATCAGGGTGCGATTCAGACTTCCGAAAATGCTTCCGATTCGATGATTTTGCAAGTTAACGTATTTTCAGCGAAGAAACGTGACTTTCCGAATTCGGAATACATTCCGAGAAGGTATGGCATGTCTGTTTTGGGTTGTCAACAAAAATAAAGAAGAGCATCGCGGCACGATGTGGATCCGCCGCTATAATGTATTTATGGATGTTCGTAATAGCTAGTAGCTATTACAGGAGCCCCAACACAAGACATGTCACACTTGCTGTCCTGCCCTCTGTGCCCAAACAACTGCACCCGCGAAGATCTTGTTGCGGCTTCAGATAGGGCCATAGAGGTGGCGTCATATTGGAGCAAGCAAATTTAAACACCGCATAAGTATGAGCAAATTGACACGACGAATGAATGAATAGTTAGTAGCTAATTCTGATGACGGAGCTTTTATCCGCCTGAAGGCCTCCATCAGTCTTAGCGTCTACAAGGCGGGACCTAGAATTTTACGGACCCTCCGAAGCACGGAAGCGCGCAGTTGTTCTTGAAGTATAGACAAATCGTAAAGACATTTATGCTAATGAGCTTCAAAAATATGTACTTGCCTAATAAGTCTTAACTGGAGACATAAAGTGATACTTATAACTCGTCAAACTGAAGTTATTAATATGTAATGGCCGTTTTGTGACTGACTGTAGGTACCTACCAAATTATATTGTCCCTGTCTTCTCAGTTGTTTTAAAATGACGTAAGGTAACACTTTATACATTTTTAACCTACTTCAAAAAAGGAGGAGGTTCTCAATTCGACTGTTTGTTTTTTAAAATTTTTATTTTTAAATAGAATCCACAAATTGCTGAACCTAGATTCGATTTGTGTTTGTAGTCCAGACAGTCAAAGTATATCATAAGTAGTCAAAATAAGGATCAAAGACGGCCTCTGGCGCAGTAGGCAAAGGCTCACCTGAAACACACAAGGTTGCAGGTTCGATTCCCGCCGTGAGCCAAATGTTTGTAAGTAGGTAGGTACTTACCTATGATCTGCAAATATTTGTAAGTTTATTAATTTTATTAAGTATTTCATAAAACCTGTGTATTATTACTTCAGGTACTTAATACTTTCATTGTCAGGCAAGTAGGTACTTATTACTCGGGAAAATACCGTACCTTATACCTAGGTAAAGTAGGTACCTACCATGCTAGAAGTGTGTTAATTTTAGCTGTAGTATTCTCAGTCAGACCGTTAGAAAGCAGTGTTGTGTTGTTCCTGTTTTGGGCAATGCTGAGGTGAGCACAGAATTAGAGTGCTTTTGCACTGCGTCAGCTTCCAATCCGACGCGTATTTATCAATGGACTGAATTCAAATTTCGCCAGCATAAGTAGGTACCTACTGCAACAGATTTTTTTTAAGAATATTTTTTACTGCAACAGATCTGTAGGGTAATATGATAGCTAATCATTTTCAATAGATTTCATGATCCTATATAATGTTATTTCAAATATAACTGAAATTTCTAAGAAATTGCATAACGGCCACCTACACGGCCACCTTTCCTACTTACACCGTTTTTTTTCGCTCACGTCCTGTGCACGGCTTCGAATTTTTTCTATCACTGAGTGACATTCTGAGCTAACAGTTTTTAACCGACTTCCAAAAAGGAGGAGGTTCTATGTCGGCTGTAGGTATGTATGTTGTTTTTTTTTTTTAAACTTTCGACGGATCAGACAACTTTCAGTAATGTACCTACATTACAATGTACCTACAACAGAGAAAACAAACAGGTAAAACGCCGATGTCGGAACGTAGGTTTCGCAAAGGCCACAGTGGACAAGCACTCGGAACAAATTGGCGAATCGTGGCCGAATGCACCTCATCCTATACCTACCTACCTACATGGCTGTGCCAACACTTGCTTTGAAATTAATTGACGTGTGGTTCAAACATTTCGGTTGTTATTAACTTCACTGCATGCTGAAAGTGGCAATATTTCTGTTATTACTTAGGAATACCTACAGTGTTTGTTTGATTATAGGTTTTTTGAACAATAATTTTACGTTAGCATAGTTATTAGACTAAATTACTCGCAAGTGACAAGAAAAAAATGGTATGATAAAGAGAGAAGACCGATACCCAATAGTGAATGTAGAAATTATCATGAGAAATAGGTAAATAACCCTTCTTTTGGGCTTCGCCGCAGTCGGGTAAAAGAGTATGTAGTGTAGATTGACTACTACGCCGTAGACCGCTTACGAGATCGTAGAACACTACGTCGTAGACACTTCTACGAAAGACAACTATTTTCGCTAGTCAAATGTAGGTAATATTAATTAATTAATCTTTGTATAAAGTCATGTCTATCATGCAATTACGTCGCAGATGCTCTGAAAATTACTGAACTTCGAGTGCGTTGCAGAATACGTGGAAGTTAGTACGGTCTAAATCTAATTAGGTAATTGAAATCATTCGTCGGTGCGTCCCCGAGTGAGGCAACGGTTGCTCCCTGCATCACCAATTAGTTCGCACCTCTCTCACTAAGCTCAGGGTTGGATTTAAGGTACCTATTTAAGTTAATTACAAAATTCTACTGTCTGAATACTGTACCACGTCAATTTGTATGCATTGTGTACAGTTTTCTTAACCAAAAAGTCTACCTATTTCAAGTACAATTAGGTATCTACAATTTTTTTTTAATAATAAGACGACTACCTACCATATCTACCTCTATGTTAAGTTCTAAAGTTCGATTCCCTGCAATGCAAGAATCTTAAAGCCACAACACAAGTTTTCGGGTGGACAAAAAACGATCATCATTAGTAAGCTACTATATGCTTAGGTACTTACTTACATCTATAATGTAGGTATTTATGTTCCGCAGAGAATTCAGAAAGATTGTATGCAGATCTCTGCATCCGATCCTGTCTTCACTTCCACCTAGTTACTAGGTACCTACATTGACTGGTCTGTGCCATTTAACCAAAAGCATTCAGATGGCAGATCAGTCAGCGCGTGGGATAGCCTAATTGACGATAGCCACGATTCCTTGTGACATACCTACCTATATTTGGTACTGGTATGTCCGAATTTCGGTTCAACTTGACAAAAACTATTTCGAATTTACCAAGTGGATTTTGCTTGCAAAAAAATAATTGTTATTAAGTGGTTTAGTCGTACTTTACTGAAACGGAGTGTCTCTTATAACTATTCGGTTATTATTTTTTTATATCATAGGTAGATACCATTTTAATGTAGGTACTTAAACCATTGTAAATAATTACAATATTTCAATTGAACTCTATGGTATATCTATGGTTAACCTTTTACCTTAATTTTTAAGTTTTCACAGTTTTGCAACACCAACAAAAATAATGATCAACAACGGAACAAACTTCAAGTGGGAACATAATCCCTATTTTAACTTCCGAAAAAGATCAAAGTCGCTTCAAGTTTTGAGGGCAGCCTCGTGCTTGACACCAGATAGATACTTGATATACAAGTTTTATGGTTTACCTCAAGTAAAGGCCTTGTTTTGATTCTTCTTAGGCTTATATTGCTGTAAATATCTGGGTATCCTTGAGGAGGGGATATGTAACGTTTGCACGTTCCCTCAGTCTTGTGTTCGAATCTCGACCTTGCATATTTTGTTCGCAAATGTTCTCACAATGAGAAAAACACTGGTACCTACATGTAATGTTATGTATTGATGTGTTTGCCTTTATTAATGTATTAGTCATCTAGGACTCTAGATCGTCCCGCGATCTTCAAGGTCTGCCGACGCCACCTGGTTTGGGGAGCCCAAGTAGAACAATGAGTTATAAAATTATGCAAAATGGCAGAAAATATGTTTCTAGGGGATTATTTTTATATTGGAATATTCATATCTGCAAAGGCCAGGTCAAAAGTACCCTAAACCGGCGAGCTTGTATGAAAAATGCGATGAGAGTGAATGAGGCGAAAGTGGTGTGTCAGGATCGTAGCAAGTGGAAATCCGTGGTCTCTGCCTACCCCTGTGGGAAAGAGGCGTGATTTTATGTATGTATGTATTCATATCTGTGAATTTTAACTGCATCATCTTTATGATCTGACATTTATTATAACGGATGTTAACGTCTTGATTGATTGCAATAGACCCTACACAATCTATATGCTAATTTGCGATTGCATCCTATTTATGTAAATTATATGTAAATAGCAAGGGATTTGCGTAAACCGCGATCGTTTTCGGGTTGTTTTTCTTAAAATGGAGTGTGGAGATTGTTGCTTACATTATATAGTAGGACTATGTAGGAGCGGTTGTATGGAAACGTGGCTGTTTGGATTCAGAGAGATGTGGCAATTTCGTGGAACATGAATCTAACTGGATATAAAAAAAATATAGCTATGTACCTAACGCCAGTAACATAAATATTGTTACATTTTTATTTTTAAAGCTCTGATTCGTTGGAAAAAAAATAAAGAAAAATCATAGGTAAAGTATCTACTTACTTAAGTAGGTAAGTAGGTACTTAAGTATTATATATTTTTTTCTAATACTTAATGAGACATTTTAGTGACTCGATTACTTTTTTAAAAATTAAAAGTAGGTACTTACCTAGGTACCTAATCTGGTTAGAAGTTTGTTGAAGTTTAACAACTTGAAGTCAATTTACTCCCAGTTGCTGACACAAGACACAACAAAACATGTGAAAAATGGTGCTCAGTGGTCAGTGGTTAATGTCAATGTCCCACTGTAGGTCAAAAGCCTTCCTTCCCTTTTTAGCCACAAGTTCTTAAGGCTGCCTGTTCACTGAATTGGAGCGAGGCTGCGGAGCGGAGAAACGGAGAAATATTAACCAATTCAGTGGACAGGCAGCCGAAATGGGTATCAAATTCGTAATACTCGTTATATTTTTAAAATAAATCGACACAACTTTTACCTACTAATTGTGTTTTAAAACCGATTAAATCAAAGATAAAACTTCGTAGTTTCATGATTCCAAAAAAAGATCAATCTTATAGAAACTGAGATAGGTAATCAAAAACCCAATTTAGTTTTATATTCTCTCTTATCATTTTTTATTAATATTGACATTAATTTAAAAAGTGCAGCGATTCCCTGCAGGTATCTTTACGCCTCCATTATTTATGGCACAGGATCCAACACAAAGAAACTGGCACTTCTACAGTGGTCACAGATTTTAGATTTACCTACCTTACTACTTTTACAATTGTTGCCCTCCCTGGCTTCGCACGGGTGTACTTATACTAATGAAGAAGTGGCGCCCAATTTTCCGTTTAGAGTACGATAATAAATTATTGTAGTGAAATAAAATGACCATTAATCATTATTGCAATGCTTTGTTATGTACAATATTTACTCTCTTTTAGAGAAGATTTGGTCTCATTTTCTTCATTAGTCATTAGACGGGCGGATAGTGTTAGGCAATGATTTACTCGTTGGTGTTAGGTATAATTTAAAGTCATCGGATTGTAATCTAGTCTAAGCTTCATCGAATTAGTTATGTTGTTGTATTACGGTTGAACCATGAATATATTAATAATCTTCTTCATCAATGAGATAAGATAATCAAAACTTTCGCAGTAGGTATTATACCTAATGATGAACTTGAAATTTGCAATTTATTTCAAATTAGGTAGGTAGGTAAGTTGAATTATTAAAACTTTCTCAATAATACAGGCGAAAAACTTTACAGGAAATCTCAAAAAGGTGACCCGTACTATTTTCCCAAACTTTCTTTTCTCGGATGAAAACTAGCCGGGCCAATGGCATCCAGATAAAATCAGAAATAAAGACGTTTACAAAGTTCATTGGCGTTCGAAACTTCTCGTCCCGGGGGTTACTTGTTTGACAGTTTGCTTTAACTTAAAAACCCAATAAATAGTGTCCGCACCCAGGGAATTTTAGTTTTCCATTATTTCACTGACTTTCATGATCGTAAATGCTCCTAGGGGACCGAAGTTTAAACTATCTGAAAGACTAGCCAAAGATTGTAATGCCTTCAAATGGATTCTAGTTTGTTGGTAGGTAACTGTTGATATCAATTCCTTATTATATTTTGCTTTCTAATCATGTTCTTGGAGAATAGTATCCTACTTAATATTATAAAGGCGAAAGTCCGTGTGTGTGTGTGTGAATGTTTGTTGCCACGTATCTCCATAACTACCTACTTAACCGATTTGGATGAAATTTGGAATGTAGATAGATAATAACCGGGAATAGGACATAGGCTACTTTTTAACCCGAAAAATTGCACGATTCCCGTGGAATACAAAACATAGTAGTCCACGCGGGCGAAGCCGCGGGCGTCCGCTAGTTGTTGAATACTTATAGTCTGTCTATTTTTGTGGGTATAGAATGCTACGCAGGTTTTGTAAAAGTAAGTCATTACGACTCTGAATTATGGTTATAAAATGTTTACTGAGCATAGTTTTATAGGCTGATAAATATAGTTCGTGAAATAGTTTTTAAAAATAAGCTAGCTGCATTAGTTTATTTTAAAGTGTAATGAAACACCATTATAGAGCGTCGCAGAGCCGCATCACCAGGGAAATCACTAGCGACAGTAATTATTTTGCGGTTTATGTTTTTCTCTCTCTCTCGTTCGCGTGGCGCGAGAATAGATCACAAATAATTAGGAAACTAGTTTGGGAAAGTCTAGGTAAGTATAAAATATCTAATATACTGCATAACTTGTCTTTACATCTTGCATACCTACCTACCTACCTGTGTACATTTATGTTATAACTATTTCTACAAATAAACATCTGATTGTAATGTATTTTGGAAGGTAATTGGATACATTACCTAAGTTTATGTAACTTTACAAAATAAATTAGAATCAATATTTTTTAAAATTTTACAGTGTACACACTTAGGGAGGTAGGTATTATTTAATTGTATCAACGCGAGTTCGAATCCCTTCGGAAACTATTTTTTTTATAAGATTTCATTTTCAATGAAACATTAGAAGCAGTTGACGTTTCCCTTCGCCGTCTCTGTTAGTTTATCGTGACTGACCCATTGCTGGGTAAAGGACTTCCCTTGATCTCCCCAAGCAGTCTTGTGCTATTTGGACACACGTTTTCTAAATATAAAACAACGTCACGCCATCTCTTTCATATTAATTTTATGAACCGAAGAATTTGTTTGTCTAGACCTTTCGTATTGAAAATCCAGAGTCATCCCACTACAATACGGTAACATAACAACTACTTGTTGGGTATTAACCAGTACTCTACTAACTATTATCAGCTCGATACAGTCGACAATGTTTTCAGCGTATCAGTAAGTCCTAAGGAGTCGTTTGGAGTCTTGGACTTTGAATTTAGAGTCCGTGGTCATCCTTCGGGACTCGTTACCTAAGAACGCTTTCAGACTAGCGTTTTTTTTTGCGCGTATACATTGACATCAACAGTCTGTATTGAGGAAACCCTTAGGTGCTGCAGATTGCTTTATATCTTAGACCAGCATTTGCCCTCGACTTCGTTCACATGACACGATGGCTGAGACTCCACCAAAGCGGAGATGTGTGAGATGTGTTTTATACAACCAATAGAATTTCGTTATTCAAACATGTCATCTCGTCTTTTGAAATTCTATTGGTTGTTTAAAACACATCTCACACATCTCCGCTTCGGTGGAGTCTCTGCCTAACATACCATAACTCTACCCTGAAAGAATTTTCGAAATCGGATGAGAAGTTTGGGAGATTATGAACATTCAAACTAAAAACTTTACCTCAATATAATGTAGATTTATAATAATGTTTTTTTTTTAGTTTTGTTTGCTTTTCTTGTAAAAATAAAAAAATTTCGGGTTCTGCGGTATGAGCTCTTTATTGAAATGTGTACTTATTCACTGCGCTCGAGACGTTGCTACAATATTGGAAAATGACACTAAACTCTGGTTTATTTTTAGTAGACATAGGTATTTTATCAAAAGATTGTGGGGATTTAAAACGAACCATATTAAGAGATGTCTAAGGAGGTAGTCAGAGGAACATACGTCCAAATACAGATGCATGACTATTTTTTATTCTATTCATTTAATTCAGAGAATACTTAAGATATTGATATCAGAAGCATTCGCCGAACGTTTCTTATGATTTTTCGGTATCAGTCATACACAATTTGATTTTTCTCAAGTATAGATGACTAATATCTATGTGTCGATCATGTCACAACAATCTCTTAATCTTATCTTTACCGTATATAAACTGCTTACAACGCTGTCTCCTTGTCACTGAGTCAAGATTCAAGATGAAGATCGCTGTGGTTCTATTCACCATTATTGGCCTCGGCCTCTCAGCTCCTCAGTCAAGGAGGCTGTTCCACGAGCATGTGGATGACTTCATGGACGTCATCCAAGCTGAGGCGGGAAGCGAACTACAGGAGCTTATGAACAGCTACGTTGACTATGATGAGTTCATTGCTGCTTTTGAATACATGAGGACTACAAACTTCAAGGACCTGGTGAAAGAGATGGAAGATCTTCCCGAATTCCAGGCTGTGAGTGCATTTATATTCTTTGTCCATGAATCTAGCGATATTGAAATTAGATATATAATATGATCAATCACGACTCCCCAACCTCCACAAAACGTGGAAGATATATTTTCTCATTGTTTAGGCATTCAAGATCCTTTGAAGATGTCTAAGGGGATAGTCAGAGGCTTGTCCAAATACATATTTGGGACATTCCCAAATTTTGCAGAACATAATATCCTTTTTATAACAACTGCCTAATCTCGGGTGGTGAAATAAATTAGAGGCGTGTCTAGTACCTATAATTTAGGTTAGAATAGACCCACTGTTTACTGTATAAAAGTATAATTTCATAAACATAGTCGAAAGACTCTTCTCATGTTTGTACCGAGCCAACCCTAGTAGAGAGGGTCTCTAGGTACCTACCTATCTACTTCATTTTTGAGTGCGAATCTAGTTAGACCTTGACTTTGAAGTAAAAGCACTGATACAAAAAAGAATAGGTAATAGTGAAATAGATCATAAAAAGGCTACATTTTTTAGATCTGTTCGGCTTTTATTGTATTTTCTAAATTGTTACAGGTGATCGACTTTTTGGAAAAAGACAACATTGATATCCACTTCTTCCTTGACAAAATCGATGAAATGCTGGGTAAGTAACTTTGAAAAGTTATTTTCCACGCAACAATCTTGTTAAGATAAGAAGTAGGTAGATAATGAGGAGTGCTTCAGTTGGTGAACAGTAATTTGAATTTGTATAAATCTATCGATAGTTCGATCAATCGGACTAGGTATGTGAACTTTTTTTCCAGTCGGTTCGATTAATAGACCCTAGTCAAACCTTCTGAACTTTCCTAGAGTTTATCTGGTCACAAGAAACCTAGTGTTTCTATAAAATATACTAAAATACAACGTGCCACTATATTCAATATCATAGTACCACTACCATAGGAATGTAATTTAGATTTCTTGAGCTACCGAAAATCGTCTGCGTTGTCATTAGATAGTATATCTTGCGTTTGTAATGAGTACTTTGTAGTATAATTGATCAAATGTTTGTTTTGCATCTACCAAAACTTTTACTTTTCAGAAAATGTCCAGAAGAGATCCCGTCAGACTGCTAGTGGTAAAGACTTTGCGTCCTTCATCGAAGATTCCATCGCTCTCTTCCCTAAGGACAAGTTGGATGCTCTTTACCAAAAGAAGTTAGCTGAAGATGCAGAATTCGCTACTGCAATGGAGAACCTGTACAGCCCTGAATGGGCCACTGCATTCACTAATCTCTGGGAGAACGAAGTCTTCAAAGCCGAGATGGCAACCCTGGCAGAATATGGAATTGATCTCCAAATTCTTCTCCGTGAAATTGTCGCTATCTTTGGCCAGTGATTATTTATAAAAACTGAAGTACTCAGACGAATGGGAAATGTATGATATCAAGTTATTTGTTTTACATTATTTATCGACCTGAAATAAAAATTAAGTATTTATAAAAAAAAATAACTGTAAGTTACACAATACGTTGTTTCACTTTCAAAACTTTCGTGAGTTGTACTAGACATTATTTTAACACACGGGAATTACTCACGTGCAAATATCGTCGATTTAGATACCGACAATGTTTCGATTCATCCGTAGAATCTTCATCTGGGTAAGGACTTGCGGCAAGGTTACTCCTCGCGGTCGCAGTGTGAGACGCGACCGCGTTGTTGTATTGTTGTTTGCACCATATATTTATGGTTGTTCCATGTTATGAATGCAAGACAATAACGATGACAATAGTCTGTGATCCCTATTATTATGGTGAACGAGTGGTGAACAAGATAAGTAGGTACATCATACATGACAGGTATAGATCTTTTTGTACTCAGCCTACAAAAATATGTGTAACAAGAAGATAATATTGTACGTAAACTCAACAGACACGTTCCGTTTCCCACGAACAAACTAGCTCTTGAATATTTCCGTTGTGTCACATTGAATTTGATACAGAAAATTGAGAAAAACCCTCCTAACCAATAACATACTGAGTAGTGATCGAGGAATGTATGTGAAGTTGTTGGTTCATTTAAAATAACTCAATTAGAGCAATTTTCTTTTACATGACTGTCAGGAGAGTTAGTTTTTCGTGTGTATACATATTATGGCAGCGCTCAGCAGCCTAAACATATTTATGGACTTTTACATGTGAGGATCGTTAGATTTGTGTTGATTGTGGGACGGTTTTATTTAGCTTATCTTTGCTTTTCATTCATTTTTGAGTAAAAATAAATGGTTAAGTACCTGTAAACTCGGTTTATGGACGATAACTTTACGTGATAACGTCATAAGAAAACATCGTTCAAACATTTACATCGGATCGGATTATTTACCAAAATAAATTACTCCGTAGCTCAGTAGCTACGTCTCGTCGTAGCAGTCTACGACGAGACGTAGCGAGAGCTACGGAGCGCTACGTCTCGTAGGCGGAACGTAACACTTTTTCGTGCGTGCAGTCGGCGTTCATCGATTTATAGTACAGTCAGCGTCATCAATCGGTATCCCCCTATTGATTTTAACAAGGACCCTTTTCATTTCAAGTTTGGATTTCAGTCGGATTTGCTAGTATATTTATGGATATCTAATTTCGCTCGAGTTCCTATACTAGCAAATCCGACTGAAATCCAAAGTTGAAATGAAAAGGGTCCTTGTTAAAATCAATAGGGGGATACCGATTGATGACGCTGACTGTACGTTAACATGTTAAAAATAATGTGGATTAGAAATATAGCGTAGTTCATAAGCAACCTGCTGCATACCTACATTTCATAGACAAGGAGTTCTGTGATGCATTATGACGAAAAAAATTAAGACCTAGAAACAGCCTGAAGAATTTACTCAATAAAAATAAATCATAGTAGGTATTGTCTTTGTAAAAACAAACAAACAATGTTAGTATCAACATAATAATTCCAATCACACAGTCATCAGAGTTCTGGGTTAGTCTCACAATGGCAGTCTTCTAGATATATTTTTGCAGTTTTAAATAGAGAAAATGAAGAGATATTTTGTTGTTTTTGTTTTGATTGTTGGATACTGTTCCGGACTCATTGTGCCTTCTTTTGCTTCAAAGGTGAGATAATTATTGTATTATTTAAGTAAATCAATAAGTAATAGTTAATCGGAGCGTTGCGTTGTTTAAAAATATATTTATATTTATTTTATATTTTATATTTATATATATTTTTTTTAAGAAAAAAAGAAAAATCTGATTTTTTTTATTTGTTAAAAGTAGCTTAAAAATTGCACAGTTAAGAACTATAAATGATATTTAATGCAATAAATATTGACCATACGATCTTAGGATCATTTTCTAGCAATCTCTTCCTTAGTCGGTGAAGTGGTAGATAGGAGTATTTCTAGCGGCAATATCTTTTTTAAGCTTATCAAAACTATCTTCACGATTCTTTACGGTGTTGGTCGCTAAAGAATAGGAGTAGAATTACCTAGCTCTTAAGATGTTTCAAAGTGGTCATAGCGGTCCTACTGAATAAATGATATTTGAATTTTGAATTTTAGTCATTAAAGTTTAAGGTTTCATTTCAAACGGTTTAGTTTTATAATTATAAATTTTAGTCATTAAAGGTATAATTATAAAACTAAACCGTTTGAAATGAAACCTTAAACTTTAATGACTAAAATTCAAAATTCAAAATTCATCTTTATGAAAGTAACTTACAAGATTAATTTGTCCCTTTTTCAGTTTATGGATGAAGCTACATCTTCTTTAAATTCAGATGATTCACAACCGACAACGATTCAAATCGACTTAAAAAATTCTAACACCATAGATGAAAAGGAGCTGTTCCAGACCGGGACCGAAAAAGAAAACATTTTAAATGAAAGGGCCTTTATTTACATCAATCAACAATACAGACCAAAACAGAGAAGTCAGGTTTACAACTCTCAGAGGTACAGTTTAAATAAACCTTTTATAATAAATGAGAGATCACCTCAAACTAATGTGATTTCTTTAAATTCAATACACACCAACCTAAAGCCACTTAAACAATTTTTTATTCCAAATTTAAAAGTTAAAAGTGCCCTTAAAACAAGATATGTACCACCGAATTTTAAGTATCAAGACCGCGAAATAAAAAATAAATTCAACGATGACAAATACTTCCTACAAAAAGCAGTGAAACAAGAAATTGTATCAGTAAAACCAGTCGTATTAAGACTGAACAAAAATGCCGATGTAAAAATTGATCAAGAAACTAAAAATTATAGTACGGAAGACATAAGACAGCACTATGAAAAACCTCTCGATATGACGTCATACCCTAGTTATAGAATTAACTACAACTATGGTTTCCCATCGCCTTATTCGTGGCATGGATCTGTAGATAGAAATAGTGATAAAACGCTTATGGAAGACAATATGAGCGCAGAAGGCAGTCTAGCGATCGATAACTTCGGTAACTTAAGTCCTCTAGATTTGAATGATGCTGACGTACTTCTCGATCGATACATTAAAGAGGCTTTGAATAGTTTTGAAAGCAAAGAAGTGCTAACTAATAATGAAAAAATGTGCAAGAATTGTAAAGAGGGAAAAACTAATGGTCTTTCGGACTGTAAATGTTACGGAATAGACACTCCGAAGCTCTTAGATACAACGCAAATGCAGAGATCCGATGAAAATAAACATCAAAATAATCATGCATTGTATCCTGCATTAGAATCTCGTGAAAATGAAAGATTATTTCCTTAAGACAGTGATAGAACAAAAGATTATGATACACAGTGATAAATTACTTTGATTCATTGATTTGTAGCATTTTATTTTATGCATTTATGTTCCTATTATAGTTGGGAAACTAATTTCATGATGAATATCAAAATCTACTAAGAAAGTGTCAAAGTGCATATAAATACCTGAATTAAGTTATTTAATCAGCCGAGTAAAAAGAGCCGGGTAGAAAGTTTTACAGATGACTGACGCAAAATCGAGAGGTATGGAACACAAGGGAGGGAGGATGCAATACAGCAGGATGCCCTGCAGTGGGACAAGGCAGGCTAAAAATATAATATTCTGCTACTAGTGAATTTAGTCATGACCAGTGGGCACGCATTTCAAAGGCTCTAAAAGTGCAGTTGGGATTGCATAGGGATAGGACGCGCGTCGTCGCAGCAAAGGGCGCGGGCAGATCCACGATAGCGGGTCAAAGCTATCGCGATTGCGATCTCGGCTGCTCCGCACTGCACACGAGTAAGCATCAAACGAAGTAGATCAAAAATACAATACTTTCTGTTCATTCATTTTTCTTGTTTTAAGGAGTTTATCACGTAGAGTGCTAAACAATATATTATACCAAATAAATAAGTTATTAGCCTTGCAAGACTGACAAAAATAAGTGTTTGCTTAGTCGTTCCATAAGCAAAATCCGTGGAGAGATGAAAATATTGTTTGTTTATTAGTGAGTAGTTCCCGGGTGTCAAGTTTAACTCGCGAAAGTTTTGAAAAATTTCATCTTTTTCAAAACTATATGCTTATGAAAAAATAATATGAATATGAAAAAACTTCAACCACAACATTCAACACTAGTTTCATTATGTACGAAGCTTGAAGCTTGAATCTTGAAGCACAGGCCTTTACTTTAGAATAGATGATTCAGAAACTTGACGCAAACGCTGTAGCGACTGTTGGATTGTTGAGATGGAGTAGGCTTGCTTGCCCAGCACATAAATAACCATCCTTTCAGCTTATTCGGCCTCACCCACAAGAAACTTAAGATCAATACTTATTGTGGGTACTCTTGTACCTAATATCAATTATGAATTTTAAATAGAGGATACGTTCATTATGGAATGTTTTTGGAGAAGCCTATGTCTAACGCTAAGATTTCAATAGGTTGATGATGATTTTGCTCCGACGTTGAAATTATATTCTGATTACAATCTACCCCTGTGCAGCCAGCTACCGTTTGTTGTTGCAAGAAATGAAAAGTAAACAGTGTGCACCAACAGATGTCCAAGATAGCCAATACCTACGCTGCGCCGTGAAATAAAGATTGACCGGAAGGGACTGAAGATAAGTACCGATACGGGAGTGTTTACTGAGTAAGCTGTTTGTTGTTTAAAGATTTTATGTGTATAGTAAACGTAGCTACGTGGTGTTGAGTATCGTTCGGCGCAACGATTACATAACAAGTATAAATTTAATCACTAAACTTTATAACTTTATAAATTTAATAAGTCACCAAATTTAAATATCTAGGACACTTCCTTACTGACGACCTTAAAGACGATGTAGATATTGAAAGGGAGCGTAGGGCTCTAGCGATCAGAGGTAATATGCTGATCCGCAGATTCTCTCGTTGTACTGACCAGGTCAAAGTTACGCTTTTTAAAGCTTACTGTCAGAGTTTCTACACGGGGAGTTTGTGGGTTCGGCATACCAAAAGGTCGCTAGACGTCTTACGCGTCCAATATAATAATATCTTCAGGATGATGTTGGGGCTGCCAAGATTCTGCAGCGCATCAGGGATGTTCGCTCATTACCACACAGATGGCTTTCACGCCATCATGCGCAAAAAAAACTGTGTCCCTGATGAGCAGAGTTCGAAACAGCAACAACAGTATCCTGAAGACAGTCGCGGAGAATTGTATTTCTCCTATTTGGAAATCCTTTGTGCAGAGGGTGATTAGTGAAGGAAATCTAGTCCTCCATTAATCATCCTTTGTACTTAGGAACTTTTTTATGTCTCTAATTTTATGTTCACCTTTTAATTACCTATGGACTTTAGTTGTCTGAAATAAAATAATTTTATTTATTTATTTATAAATCATACTAATATTATAAATGCAAATTATTTTTATTATTTGAACAAACAAACTCTTCTGCTTTATTATTTTTAGTTCCTGTAAATAGTAGGTATAGATAGAAGCGCCGCACATGTGTAGCCGGTGGCGGCCACTTACTACAGCCACAGATATTATAATACTCTACCTACAAAATATATGTAAAAGTGTGTTAGGTCGCTGTCGCTGGCCACCGGTGGCTGTGGTCGGTGGCCCGTTTGCGCCGAGTCATAGACTGGTGTGGTGATGAAATAGAGAAAAATTAAAAAAGCAAAAGCAAAAGAACTTACTGGATGCGATTCGAACTCAAAGCATACACCCGTAAAAACCCGTAAGTATTGCAAACATCGAAATCGTTAGAGTCGTTTTCGAGAACGTCAATACAAACAAACATCAAACAAACATCACCAAACAAACAAATATTGCTCGTTTAATAGAATAGGATACTTCATCTGTATTCTTGGGCACCATATCTTATCAGTATTTCTAAGATTGTGATAAAATGGTATATCCAGCAACTCTATTTTCCTGGATATCTTAATAGTATTTGTACAGGGAGATGACTTTGCTCGGACTCGGACATTGTCAAGCAATGTGTGCTATCGAATGGACGTTTGATTTTTCTGTACCTACACTTTCAGGTAGGTTTAGACATACAACTGGCAAAAGATGAAACGATCTTATAATTCGCAAATAATTATCCCTTAAGTTTGTTCATAAAATATCAAATATAATATTATTACCTACTGAATATTTAATTAGAAAAGGAAAAAAGTTTTATGATAGCATTTTTAGGGCTCCCGTGAAGTGGAATTCCATTTCTTTTATGGACGAAGAAATAGTCTCTTTGCCAGCAAATAAATTGTCTACATTACTACTTTTAGGAGCATTTCGTTTGTACTCGATTTGCTAGTTTCTATTCTAAGCCATAATACATGTAGTCTGCAGCTTGCATGCAAATAATTACTGATCCAAGTTCCTAACAGTGTTTGAAAAAAAAAACTATCACATTAATAAATTTTATTTGAGGAAGCAGTTTGAACGGCTACAAGTTTCTTTAATGACTTCTTCACACTTTTTCTGTTTTACTGTGGTGTGTTTTTGTAGCACCCTTAAAAAAATATTTAAGTTAACTTTGATTACCACTTCGTTTTATTCATTCATTTTATTTCCAATTCACCATGGAAATGCGGGTTTATAGTATTTAACTACATGTATAACGTTGTAATTTAGGAGAGTAATCCATTGCCTGAATTCGGAATACGGCTTTTGAATAAGGTATCAGTAGACAAAAGTTTACAATAATTTATGCAAGCGTATAAAGCGCTTCATTTATCAGAGTTGCGAACAGCCCGTGAACTCATTGCCAGTACTCAAATTTTCATGTAGGCACTTACTCGTAGTTCAGAAGTCCTCAACAGGTCCCAAGTTTTAAACTTTTGAAGCGTCACTCTTGTTTCGATGTGCATATTTCATTTCGGAAAGTTCAACTGGAAATGGGAAAGGTTTTTTATTCATAGTTCAAAACTTAACTTTCAACGTCTTGGTATTTAAAATTCGTCTGAATACTTTGTTGCCTCGAATTCTTTTTAGAAGATACTGAAAATAAAAAAAAATGTTTTGGGATTTAGATAATTAATTTACAAAATAGTCACTTTTTAATTTCTTAATCATAGATTTACATAACCTCTTTGTTTATAAAGATTTGTTGACTGTTTTACAAGCTTTAGCACAATCTGTTTGTCTCATTAGTGTCATGAAAAATTTCCTGTCCGTTCTTCCTGTATCTCGTCCCCAATTCGGTACCTATTTAATTATGTAGATGTAGATGATCGCGCCATTCTCTTGTTTTATTACGGTACAAATGACCCCCTAGAGTTCGACAGCTTTATAAAAGAGCTTTTTATTTATTTCACGTTAAAAAGGCTGTTTTAAACAGATTTTATGATGTAGTCTCTTAAAAGTTTGTTACATGAACGGCAAAAGGCTCTAGTCGATCTATAGGGCTTAAATGATCGTTGTCAGATTCTTATTAGACTAAAGATTAAAATTAAATTTTAAAAACCCGAACTCAATGTAAGCTGAGCAATTTTCGTTCATAACTCCGAAGATCCTCAACAGATCTTCACCAAATTTTTATGACATAAATCGGAAAGTATACCCTTTTAAACAAAATAAAAAAATCCTTACCGATCCAGGAGTCTTCGAATAATCGGTGAACAGGAAATATTCCGACGAATTGAGAACCTCCTCCTTTTTTGAAGTCGGTTAAAAAGAAGTAGAAGTTTTTTTAATCGCTAAAGGTTAATCGGATTTGTTCCAACAAATTGTTTTTTTACGAACAACATTAAAGTTATTTAATGCCAAATTACTTTAAATATTTTACACAACAAACATGTCTATCACTTTTTTCAACTACCTTCTCTACCATTTCAACGTGTAACCGTTTTGTAACCGTTTTTGAGAGAGAATAAATAAAATATATTATTATTTCAAAGTATTCATCGTAAAAAAACTATTTTTGTAGGAACGAATCCGAGTTAGTGACTTTACGTGTGAAACAAAATTTTTCAGCTGATCTACTTCTATGCGTACGATGATCTGCTCTATTATATGTTTGACCTTGATCACGCAGCAGTAAATCACTCACAAATTTGCCGACACGTCCAACTTCGTGATATATTTGTTTGCTATTGCAATCGGCATTAATTGCAATATTGAATTCCAAAATGGAACCGATGATGAATTAAGTTCCTAATTGACTTACATAATTAACATTGGGTATATTACAGTATGGGGTACCTAATAGGAAACTGTCACTGACAACCAATCAAATAGCGTTTGAAGTTATTAATATTCCAGAATATAATAGAACTTGTTAATGAATTCAAAATCATCACAATTTCCCCTAATAAATACGGGGACAAAGTTAGATCGATTTTAGAATAAATTATGGCTAAAAGTTTTTAATACAAAAAATTAGTCTAGTTACTTCACACAATCCAGTTGTCCACGGATGGTAACTAAAATGTTTAATTTTTTTTATATAAGCAAAGTTGAACCTTTGTTATCTTCTTTAAGTCCAGTTTATGGGACATTAGTTGCATAATGATTGATCTACTAAATGATTTATCAGGAGACAATCATTTATCAGGCGCTGTTATTAAGTGCATCGGATTCAGGGGCGTAGCTATAGCTTTGTTAAGGGGGGGTCCAAAGGTTCCAATATACCAAAGATCTTTGTTAAGGGGGGGGGGGGGGGTCCAAGGGTTCCAAAATACAAAAATTGACTAGGTTTCCTCCGAACTTAATGGGCTAAGGGGCGGGGGGGTCCGGACCCCCTAACCCCCCCCTTATATACATTTAGTACGAATTAACGCACTTTAAAACAAGAAATTGTCGTTGAACTTCCATAATTAATATGTATAAGTACTTTTGTTTTCATTCATTTAGTTCCGCCGTCCCCTTTCTTCTATCGTACCTGCAGATACCCGGAAAGGCGCCATTTGTACATGGATGATATTCCCAGTGTTCGTACCAAGTGCTTTGAGTCTACATTTTTCATACGCATGGCGAAGATGTGGAACTCCCTGCCGGAGTCTGTACCTATTTCCAGAAAAGTATAATTTGGGTGTTTTCAAATCGAGAGTCAATAGGTTCCTTCTAGGTAAGCGTGCTCCATCTTAGACCGCACTGTTGCTTTACATCAGTCAGGGTGTGGTCAAACGCGCACCAACAAACATCTATATTCATCACACAAATGTTTGTCCTGGGTGGGAATCGAACCCACGACCTACAGTGCAGAAGACAGAGCTACTACCAAATGAGCTAAGAGGCCAGTCAAATGTCAGTAATGCTAGTCAGGATTGTTCACCTAAAACAGTGGTAGTTGTAAAGAGCTCTAATCATTAAACCGAGGGCCATTGAAGATCAGTTACAAATGGGCTGTGGTTGCGGTCCCGGGAATTATTGTGGCACTATCCGATGGCGAATCAGGTTTTAGATGATTAATTAATCGTTTTTGTGACCTATATACAAATATACCTATTGACAGTCAAAGTAATATAAAGAAGGATCGTGGCAGAATCCTCGCAGCAAGAAAATAAGTATTGTGAAACCCATCGTCAAGTTTTTATTATGAGTTTTTATTTTACCTAGAAATAAAATAAGGTCTCAAAGTTTTCAATTTAGCCGGAACTTTTTCGAATCTTCGATAGCAAATCGATGTGGGAACTATCGAGAAAACTGAAGCTGCGGGTCGGTATAAGAGTTCCTTGGTGCACTGCGCGTGAAATAAATGCAAAATATCTGCTCGTATCGGTGACATTTCCATGCAAAGACGTTTTTCAGCGGTGCTCATGCAACGCTCAAATAACAAAGTTCTGCGGAACATTCTAGACCACAACCCAAGCGAGGGTTCAGAGTATTTTGCAGTGCTAAATTGCGTGAAACGAGCCAAACAGCTTTCAAAGGTATTAAAATTCGAAAACACGGCTTAATTCCTGCTCTCTGTCCATTTTTACACATCACAAAAAAACAGCCAGTGAGTTCCGAATTCTAAATAAAACCTCGCGCACACTAGAGAATTAGTAAAAAATTAAGTACATTGTTGTGTACGTCTCTGTTTGGATCCGCGTGTCCTTTGTTACGGCGTGCAATAAAATATTTCATTACTGTGTGAAACATCCTGTCGCGGGAACGTGCTCGGGGCGAAAGCGCTTTTTCGCTCACTTTTTTTGGTGACGTGCATTCTATGCGAATGGATATTAAAAATATTTGTCACTTTAGTCGCAGTGATGTGGGACGAGAGTGTGTGCACGCCCGAATAATTTAGGATGGAGTTTTTGCCGCAACGCTATTTAAAGGTTTTACTAGAACCAATATTAACAAGTAAAGCTCAACTTGTCTAGTAGAAATGGGACGTACAGTTTGGCTAGATTCTATGTTTGTGCTTAGATATATTAAATTAATTAGTAGTGAGTAAGATGCTTTACGTTCCTTAATGTTAGAATCTGTTAGAGTCTGGAAGGAATGGGGGGAGGCCTTGGCCCAGCAGTGGGACACGAGCGGCTAAAATAAATAAATAAATAAATGTTAGAATCAAATAGATGAATATCTGGATACTAGTTCAATGGTAAATCGTTAAATATTTCGGACTTTAGTTTCAGTTTGGAATCGCCACGTATTTTTTCCATAAAAATCTGATAAAAGTTGTTTTTAGTCGACTTCAATATTTTTTAATTATACTTATACTTACTCGTATGTTGTTGAGTTTTTCCGTAAGTGCTGGACCGATTTTAATGGTTTTTTCGCTAACATGTAAAGAATAGGTAATCACTATAATTATCATCCAATCTATACTTTTTTCTACTAAATTTTATTTCTACGGAAAACTTTTGTTTGTTTTTTGTTCAGAGTAGCATAGATAGAAAGTGGCATTTCATGTGAATGAGTTCTTCTCATATTTAGAAGTTTTTGAGGTAATTTACAGTAGGCAACTTTTGAGTTATCTTTTTGGATTTTGTAAAAAAAACTTAATTGTTGCAACCGTCTACAAATCTTTGTTAATTGAAGGCGCCTAACCCAATTTAGGTTCGCATACCCAAAGCCCTAAATTACAAAAGTTAATACATCCTGTCAGACCCTATTCATGCATTCGAGCACATTGCTAAAACGCTTTTCCACAGACCGCTACAAAGGGAATTATCTACTCGACTGTACTAGTACCTTTAAATGTAGATGTCAGGCAATCTGACAGCTGTGCGCCATTGTACACTATAATAGTTGTTATCTACAAAATGTGAAGCAAATACACGAATATCAGCCGCGTTAAACTAACGTGTCACGCATAACATGTTACAGTAAGGCCTATTCAAATAAGTGTTTTTCGCTATAGCTTTGGGTAGCGAAAAATACCTATATTCTTCTTCTATAGATATTCTTGTATTTGTATTATGTGGCTACAACAAAAACCGGATTCCGTCCTGTAAGTTTATTTGCTTGTTTTGCGAAAAGGTACTCAAAATTTAGCACCTTAAACTGATACTTAATAGGTGATATTTAATCCCTTTTAATACTACTTAATCCGCTTGATTCTACAAATACAGTAATCTACAGATAAATTATATTCACTGAATAATTCCTAGGTACTTAAACATCAGCTAAGCTGTACCGCGAAATGTTCATAAACCAATGTAGGTAATTCAGTTTGTAATGCTTTAGATTAGATTATCATAATGTACATAATGTGAACTTAATATTACATAATGAATGCATTAGGTCTGCCTAAATGTTCATAATTTGACTTAGTCACTACAGCTACATAATGTGAAAAGTAATTTACTTATTCCATTTTAAGTACTTACCTATAAACTTTTCGGACCATTCATAGTCAGATTTTTTTAAGTAATAAACAGTCTAAGTAGGTATTAGTAATAAACCTATGTCATTTAGGAATAGTGACATACTTAGGTATCTATTTATTCCTAGAATTGTTTTTTTGTTTATTAATTTATACTTGTGGTTTCAGATACTACCTACCAGCTGCCCGCCCCGGCTTCGCACGGGTGTACTAATGAAGAAAATGAGACCAAATCTTCCCTTTACAGTACAACCAAGTAATGAAATAAAATGAAATAAAATAATTTTAACTATAATTTAACTGCAAATACTTTGTAAGTGTAATATCTTTGTCTTTCCTTTCATAAAGAAGATTTGGCCTCATTTTCTTCATTAGTAGGTAGCTAGGCAGGTTAGGGTACAGAGAAGCAAACAAAAAAAGAATTAGCCTAATAGGTGCAGCTCTTCTGAAGTGATGCGGCAACATACATTCGACAATAGGGAACTCCCACAATTTTTTTTTATGATTTTATACGATAGGTTATATCGTCAAATAACCGTAACAAAAATTCCAGCGCCGAAAAACTAAAATTTTATAACAAAAATAATTTTTAAAATTTACCAACATTTTCATGCACATGAAACGGACGTGACGTCACAATTCACGGCAATTACACGCGCTTGTAGGTAGAAAAAAAAACTTTCTGTCGAGTTTGAAGGAGTGTGACGTCACAGCACATGTGACAAATAGCGTTGCGTTTCAAGTCTTATAAATTCTCACTATATTTTTGCACTTTTTAATTATTAATTTCTAAGCGAAAATGAAATAATATTAAAAAATAATTACACACACATAATTTTAAAGCCATAATGTTCATAGAAAAATACGTTTAACCCGCTTTTGAATCAGACGCATTTTGCCTATTGTTTTTTATTAGAAGCGCAAAACAGTATTTCTTGCATACTCGTATACCTAATAATAGTACCTACCTAGTTTTAAAAATTATCCATATTTTGCTAAGCCATTCAAGCAAGCAATCTGGTTTCCTCGTAACATTTCTTCACCGTTTGAGTTGCGCTCACATTTCCAATATCATCGTTTCACGAATAGCTATTAAGGCCAATACGATTCCTCACGAAATTATCGCTCTCAGCATAAAAGGAACGAATAAAGGAAAGGTAAATTAGTATCTGGGCTCTTATCAGTGAATGGCGAGACCTCACATCAATCAATCTAGCGTGACGGGCTGATATTGAAAGACTGCAAAGCTCTTCGACTATATTTCTTTTAGATAATCAATTTTTAGATGCCTATGATACTTAAGTACCTAGGTACCTATAGTTTTTTATGTAGGTAAGTTTGTGTGATAGAATACGTAACAAAAAAGGTTTTTTAACGCTGGTAAATGTAAGTAAAGGCTCTAGCAGACATGCTTCTTTTAGCATCGGCGATTTAGTCACTTTTCAAAAGCAAAAGGCAGCGACCAACTTTTCACACGACACCGCACACTTAAAAAAACGCCAAACGCAGTGATAGTTTTTTGAGTTGCTAAAATGCGCGATTCCGATACCTCGTCCAAACGTTGGAAGTCGATGCAGCATCGAAAACGCGCGATTTTGCTACTGCAATCGAATCTAACGCAGAGAGTCGCCAAAACGCGATACGGCATCGACGCGAATAGGCAGTTTGTTAGCATCAGTCATTTTCAAAAAGTGCGGCCTTGCAAGCCTAACTCATTGCAAGGAGATCTAAATAGGTGGCTATTAAATTTAAGACTCGTCCGAATACTCTAACTTAATTCTAATGCACTTTAGAATATTCAGCAAATTCCTTTTTAAACTCAGCCTTTATTAATTGGCTCAGATTATTGGCGGGTATCGTCTTGGGAATGAAAAACTGAAAATTGAATATACCCCGCTCGGGTCGGCCAAACGAGATGAGCTCGGCTCATTGAGCCTGGACTCAATAACCCACGATTGTGGCTTGGGACCGGAGTTAACTGGACTAAACTAGACCCAGGGACGTTTGTTGCTTGTTATGGAAATAATTGCACGTTTATGTTTAGGCATGGATATTATTAAGTTTAGTCCCTAATGAAAGTATGTTTTTTGACCTTTTGCTATATAATAACCAAATATTTTCCAAATTAGTACCTATTTTCAAGTACAGACTAATACTTGAAAATAGGTACAGTGTACAGTGAATATAGTAGTCCAATGCTACGAGCAATAATTAACAAAATTTTAAAAATTGTGATAGTTCTCGAAGAAAATTGTGTATGATTCTACTAAGTCTATTGGATTCTACTCGTGAGAGCGACAAATGAACATGGTTATTGTCGTGGTTGGGCTTATAAGTTCCGAGCATGTACCAATATTAGCTGAGCCACGATAATCGTTACGATGTCGTTTTGGCTTCTAAGAATACGCCTTCTGTGCTTATGAGTGTGAATAGCTCACACAATTTTTATAGAAAGCCGGTTATAGAGTTTCCATTAATGTATGTACCCTATAGTACATAAGTTCAGGAACCGCGGAAGTGGAGGGCGGAGGGGGCCAAATGCCCCATCCAAAATCAAACTGGGAGAGGCCGCGCCCCCTCTAATTTTACTACATTTCTTTGTGCTATGTATCTTAAAGGAAGGAGGTGACCAAATAAGTTTGCTCCCCCACGTCATGGTCCTTCACGGTCCCTGCACAAATTCTCCAATAGCTTCTCGAATAGCTCCAATTCTAAGAAACCGTGATAAACTCCCTCTACATTAAGCTCAGTACACCGAGCAACTTCGGAATCTCCAGCTTACATTATTTTCAAATGCAACAACGTAATCTCAATAATTCAGGTGCAACTTGCAAGTCTCAAGATCGGTAAGTAAATACGCAATGAATCACTGGAACCGTTTTCCGATAAGGAGAGGCCGATATAGTCTGCCCCTGTTTTATTGTGGCACTATTTTCAGTCTATCGCCAGCCGACGCAGTTCGGGTGGAAGCCCAGATAAAGTCGCGGCCCCAATGTTATATACAACCTTGTGATGGAGTATAGAGCTGTGGATGGAAAATTACTGATGCAAAATACAATGGTAGTGGCGGTTCGCGCTCGAGACCGAGACATATTATTTAAATTAAATTTTACTGTTGCTATCTTTTTCGTAATATATCTAGACATTAAAATCTAAGCTTTTGTTTCATGACGAATATCACGAAGCGCAGAGTAGATGTGGAAGGTGTGAGAATTGATTACAGCTGTCGTATTACCAAGTCTTAGAGCAATGTCAAAGTAAGATTACTTTCGTCCGTACTAAGATAAGACTGAAGTAAGACTGACGCAGGCATAAATCAGGCCTAAATCAACCTTGTTTTAATCCTGCCTTAGGACGGAAACAATCTTAACGCAGGGATGTTTTGGTGACATGACCAAGGAAGTTATATACCTACGTAACTGGAAGGTTAATTGAGACAGAAAACGCGGTCCGCTTGAGAGATAAAACTTGGGCGGTGTGTCTCTTTCTAAAGGGTGACCATAATTTATAAACTAAACATCCCTAAAGTCCCTAAGGGACCTTTTACATCATTTTCTGATTTACGTGATGTTTCAGAGCATGATTTTTTTAATTAAAATACTGATACAATTTTGATCCTTGATTTTGATTTCGATCCTTGGTTTCGATCCTTGAATTCGATCCTTGATTTCGATCCTTGATTTCAATCCTTGGTTTCGATCCTTGATTTCGATCCTTTATTTCGATCCTAGATTCTTGAATCTTGAATCTTGATTTTTGAATCTGAAAACTGAAATCTTGAATCTTGAATCTTTGAAGTGACAGCTGTCAAACTTAAAACCACCATATCTCGGGAACTACTCGTCCTAGACTCCCCGTTCTTAGTTCAAATGAAAGCTATGACCAAGATCTTCATTTGAAGTGACAGCTGTCAAACTTAAAACCGCCATATCTCGGGAACTACTCGTCCTAGACTCCCCGTTCTCAGTTCAAATGAAAGCTATGACCAAGATCTTCATTTGAAGTGACAGCTGTCAAACTTAAAACCGCCATATCTCGGGAACTACTCGTCCTAGACTCCCCGTTCTCAGTTCAAATGAAAGCTATGACCAAGATCTTCATTTGAAGTGACAGCTGTCAAACTTAAAACCGCCATATCTCGGGAACTACTCGTCCTAGACTCCCCGTTCTCAGTTCAAATGAAAGCTATGACCAAGATCTTCATTTGAAGTGACAGCTGTCAAACTTAAAACCGCCATATCTCGGGAACTACTCGTCCTAGACTCCCCGTTCTCAGTTCAAATGAAAGCTATGACCAAGATCTTCATTTGAAGTGACAGCTGTCAAACTTCAAATGGCCATATCTCGGAAACTACTCATCCTAGACTCTTCCTTTTTAGCTCAAATGAAAGCTATGACCAAGATCTACATTTTCAATAACAGCTGTCTAAATGACATCTGTCATCTGAAATGAAGATCTTGGTTATAGCTTTCATTTGAACTGAGAGCGGGGAGTCTAGGACGAGTAGTTCCCGAGATATGGCCATTTGAAGTTTGACAGCTGTCACTTCAAATGAAGATCTTGGTCATAGCTTTCATTTGAACTGAGAACGGGAAGTCTAGGACGAGTAGTTCCCGAGATATGGCCATTTGTAGTTTGACAGCTGTCACTTCAATTGAAGATTTTGGCCATAGCTTTCATTTGAACTGAGAACGGGGAGTCTAGGACGAGTAGTTTCCAAGATATGGCCGTTTGAAGTTTGACAGCTGTCACTTCAAATGAAGATCTTGGTCATTGCTTTCATTTGAACTGAGAACGAGGAGTCTAGGACGAGTAGTTCCCGAGATATGGCCATTTGAAGTTTGACAGCTGTCACTTCAAATGAAGATTTTGGCCATAGCTTTCATTTGAACTGAGAACGGGGAGTCTAGGACGAGTAGTTTCCAAGATATGGCCGTTTGAAGTTTGACAGCTGTCACTTCAAATGAAGATCTTGGTCATAGCTTTCATTTGAACTTTAAACGGGGAGTCTAGGACGAGTAGTTTCCAAGATATGGCCGTTTGAAGTTTGACAGCTGTCACTTCAAATGAAGATCTTGGTCATAGCTTTCATTTGAACTTTGAACGGGGAGTCTAGGACGAGTAGTTTCCAAGATATGGCCGTTTGAAGTTTGACAGCTGTCACTTCAAATGAAGATCTTGGTCATTGCTTTCATTTGAACTGAGAACGAGGAGTCTAGGACGAGTAGTTCCCGAGATATGTCCATTTGAAGTTTGACAGCTGTCACTTCAAAGATTCAAGATTCAAGATTTCAGATTCAAGATTCAAGAATCAAGGATCAAAATCCAGGATCGAAATCCAATATCGAAACCAAGGATCGAAATCAAGGATCGAAATCAAAATCAAGGATCAAAATCAAGGATTGAATTAAAGGATCGAAACCATGGATCGAAATCAAGCGCTGATTTTGTCGAGCGCGATAAGGTAAAAATATCCTGAAATTTAAATGACAAGGTCACACTACTAATCCAACAACGAGTGTGAAAGAGACAAAGCTACCAAGAAAGCCTCTCAACAAGACCAACAATCCTTATAACCAAGATTAAATTATACCTAATATATCGTTGTGTAGTCGTGATAAGGTTCAAAATCATTTGTACATTAAATGTCAGGTAGCATTCCTGTATGGATATAACTTCCTTGGACATGACATCGACTAGATGCAGGACTGCGCATGTCCTGCTCGGTGTCATCGAGCAAGACATGCGCAGAGAGAGCGGTCAAGACCAAGGCAGGAATAAAATAAGATTGTTTTCGGACGAAAACAATGTCAAATCAAGCTTAAGGCAGGAATGGATTTCACCTTATTTTGACATTGCTCTAAGAGCTCATAGTACGGTTACAGGAGTATCTTCTTCTTGGTCAAACAGTCTCTTTCTAGGCCAGAACAGAAAAAGAGGTTACTAGACGCACAGAGAACGCCTGGAATAGTAGATTGTATTATATGGGGGGAAAATAATATTTTTACGGCGAGGGCGCTTTTTTGAATCCAGAGCGAAGTGAAGGATTCTAGAGTAGAATCCCGAGCGTAGCGAGGGATTCTTTAGTAGAATCCTGAACGAAGCGAGGGATTTAAAGTACGTCGCCCGAGCCAAAAATATATTTTGCGCCCGAGTGATACACTCTACTTTTCATTACAATCTATGAGAAAATAAAAGGGAGGAGAAAGGAATGTGTTAAATCAACGAAGTTCCACTTGAGAAGAGTAATCGGGGATTAAATTTTTTTTATTCAGACGGTGGCCGCGCGCCGGCTGAATGGTGGGCGGTATGTTTATCCGATACTAGCAGCGCCCTCGCGGCGTTGCCCCCGTAGTGATGGTTTATGGTGATGATGATGATGATGATGAAAAGTAGCCTATAACCTTCCTCAAGAGTTTAGCTATCAAATACAGAAATAATTTTTCAAATCCGACTGGTAGTTCCTGAGATTTCATTTCATTTCATTTAAGTATTTATTTATTTCTCTCACAAACAATATAAATATAAATAAATAGCTAAATAAATATACAGAATAATGAATATTAAAAACGTTGTAGGTAGCTATTATAAAAACCTGTTTTGTGAGATTAGCGCGTTCAAACAAAAAATCTCTTCCGCTAGAATTGCTCAATAGTTCCACGAAAACAAACTAGATGGCGCCAGTAGACCATCGTTCTAGATCGCGCTGACGAAAACGCACAGGATTTTATCAGGTTGGAATTACAATTATGTATGGATAGAAAACTGCAGAGTAATAAATCTCTAAATGTGATTACAACTGTGGTGTTTTTGGAAGAGTCCTCCCTCATTCATCTTGGTAGATTTGAGATGAATGTGGAAAGTAGTTGTACCTCAAAAGTGCGCGGCAAAGATAATTCATAGATAATTCCGGCGCACTTAAAGGGGATTAAAAACTCATTACTGCCCGCTAAACTTAGAAAGAGGATTAAAAACTCATTACTGCCCGCTAAAAGTTCCTTGAAGAGGAATCATCTACTTTGGGCGCACTTAAAGGCGAACAAAGTCGTCTTTTTCGAATAGATGGAATGAAAAAGCTTTTGGTCAATGAAAGACCTTATAAAGGGCAAACTACCACTTACCCTTAAAAAGAGATTCATGGATGTAGGTACGCATTCTCCCCATCCTAACCTACGGTGCTCAGACTTGGTCTTTTTTGCAAAGCGTCAGAAGTCCGCCCTTGGAGTTTGCCAAAGGGCAATGGAGCGTAGTATCTTAGATATAAAGCTGTCAGACCGCGTGCGGAACAGTATACTGCGCTCCAAAACCATGGTTTTTGACGTTGGTGAAAAAGCTGCCAGTCTAAAGTGGAACTGGGCTGGACACGTTTGTCGTATGTCGAACGACTTGTGGGCGAAGAGGACCACAGAGTGGACCCCACACAATATGACACGACGACGTGAAAGGCCCAGATTGAGATGGCGGGACAAGCTGGACTCTCACCTCAGCACATGGCCTGTGGACGCGCTAAGTCGCGAAGAGTGAAAGAAGGGAAGGTAGTTTGCCCTGCAGTGGGGTGATCATAGCTGAGTAATCTATCTATACTAATATAATAAAGCGGAAGAGTTTGTTTGTTTGTTTGTTTGTTTGAACGCGCTAATCTCAGGAACTACCAGTCCGATTTGAAAAATTCTTTCTGCATTTGATAGCTAAACTCTTGAGGAAGGTTATATGCTACTTTTCATCATCATCGCCGTTACACCATCACTACGGGGGCAACGCCGCGGGGGCACTGCTAGTAATAGAATAATTTGGTTACAAAATAATAATCTTGAAGAACGTAAATTTTGGGCCTCCTAGAGGTTTGCCCACCCCAGGCTCCGAAAGGACGCAACCGGGAAATCGCTAGGATGATAATGATGATAATGACGGTGATTCTTCTCTAAATGCATTATGATATAAGAATCTATTGGATACATTTAAAATAGTTTTTATATAGTAGGTACTTAGATCCTTTGGTTATTTTGTCTCCGGTAATGTAGTTCCCAGTGTACGTGGTGTGCAGTACGAACTCTCTCCTTAGGGCAGTTTCACTTTGAATAGTTGTTCGTCTGCTTGTTTTTTTCTCAACTCCACCGTAGTTAGCTTGATACGACTGCAGTGCGGAGCGGAACTTTTTGTTGTATACAAAATCGTTGTAGTTTGTAAAGCGAGATTTATTCACTTTCTTTATTGGAAGCATTTTGTTTAACTGGTTTTTATATGGAAATTAAGCCATGGAGTTCTTCGGGTGGCCTAAAACTCCGTTACCAGATACGTAGCTCATATTAGCTTACTTAACATGTGACTAGAAAAGTGTCTGGTAACTTCTACATTATAAAAGGTGGTGGTTTGCGCTCGAGACAGGAGACCGAGACTAGAGGCTGGCTTTGAAGGGGTGCGCGAAAGTGACAAGAGACAGAGAACCGTCAGTTTATATGACAACGGGCTCCGGTCTCGTTCTCCGGTCTCGGTCTTGGACGCGAACCGCCACCTTTAGATTGCACCCGTGCTTTTTTAGTGGAACATCCAACTGATTTATTCTGTGTTGTCCCACTTGACGATCTATCTGATGATATCTGTCTTTAGTTTATTTCAATTGCCATTGAAGTATGTTGATGATTCAGATTAAAGAAATCAGTAAGATAGTAGGTAGGTAATATTTTCTTGGACTTTTTTCTAAAGGTCTGCCTTAATAGGAATACATGTAAATCCCTATTTGCGACCCTAAGTGCCAAAAGGGATAACATTGACAGGCGCTCCCACATTCGGTTAAAAAGCTCAAAGGGGCACTGGCATTTTTCTGTACGTTTGTTAGCCAGATGGAAACTGAGAAGGGTTTGTTGTCAAAGTAACAAGGGATAATGTACAATGAACAGCGTTTCCTATTTCCAAGACACTGGATTCTGTACTGAGATGTGTCTTCAAAAGACGTCAGCCTCGCGCCTCGCGGCCAATATTATGCAATCACTCGGTTCGTAAATTAGGGATTGGTATGTAAAATAAACAAAAAGAAATAAAAAATGAAGTTATTTAAAATAATGAAGTGTCAAACTAAGTTTTTCTCGTTATTCTAGTGCACACAAAAAACTATCTCTACAGTCTCAATGACATTTAAAAATAATAGACAGGTTTCTAGCGTGCGAAAAATGAAGACTCGAAAACGTCTAAACTAATTAGGACGTCTTGTCTTTAGTCCGCGTCAAGCAGGGCGACGACCTAGACGTGTTTGTCACGTGTAGTGAATTACAAAAACAATAAAAATGCTATCGTGTTATAATTTATGTAAGTATATACTATTCATTTGAAGAACTTGTCAACATAGTGTGCACTATGTCCGTATATACCAGTGGGAACAGATTTTAAATGGTCGCTGCCAAATGTGGGCATGTAGGTAGTCAAATATATTTGGGAACTCCTTAGACATATAATAGAATCATAAATGCCCCAAAATATAGGGCAATGTTTACCACTCCTAGGGTGTATCCCCAGGCGTGATAAACATTGTGATCATGTTTTTTTCGTATTCGGTATTCACTCGTTTAATAAGAGATTTTCTACTGAATTCGACAACAGGCGCGACAGAATTAGACGGCAGTTCGTTCGTGTTTGCCTAATGCAATCTCGGTGAGCGGCGCTCGCAGAAGAAATAAATTGCTGTAAAATAAAGTGCACATCCCATCCCAACTTCTATTCGAGTGTGCGATAAACTATGAGTTCATTGTTGCTTGGTTTGATATGCTACGCTTCTTTGTACTTTTAAATTAGGCATTGTGTCATTTGCCGCATAAAGCTTCTATAAAAATGTACGTTGTTTAATTGGAGCTGATGGAGCATTTATAGCACTTCAAATAATAAGTTAGTGGAGGTAGTAATGCCATTTTTTGCATGAATAGCAATCCAGCTTTGTTATTTGCGTTCTTTATTCGATAATAAACTGGGCAGTTAACTGCCTTCAATATGACCTTTTAACATTTTCCCTGAAAGTTCTGAGGAATATAGAACACCCTCCTAAATCCTGCTCTAGCAATAGTTAAATTTACCACAAAATTATTTGGTCCCACTTTACAAAACCACTGTCAGTTCTTGTTATCAAAAACCCAGCGCAGTACTACGACCCGTGCATACGTCATCAACTCAAAAAATCCATTACCCCACGTTATTCAGAGCGAGCAAATGGATACACAAACATGCAGTGTAGTGCAGTGTGCAGTGGCATTCTTCCGAGATATCTCGGTGCATTTTGCGAGACGGCAAACGCGACGCAACTTAAGTGGCTGCTTTGTCGCCCGCGTCGCGTCGGGAAATCCCTCATACGTACCGCATTACCTACAAACGGTGGAGCTTGTAAGAAAATTGGATAATCGTAAACGTTTGCTTGACGTAATGGAATGGCTTTTTTGTGCGGTAGGTAAGTGAAGAATAGAGCAAAGAAAAATAATTAGGTTGAGCTTTCCATCGTTCTTTTTAGCTTTACTATACTGAATTATGAAGTAGCTATAGTATTTATTGGATAAGCGATAAATATAGTGTTTATTGGAAAGTTTGCAATAAGTTGCAAGATCCAGTTGGTCAGTCAGTGCAAAGGCACTTTTACTGTAGAGAAACGGTACGACCTGCGTATAATTTATCGTCGAATGGGTAAAAACAATTCTCGTTAGCAAGTGCCAGTCAAATCGAAATTTTACGTGACCATTACTATCCAGGTATGAAAAACTGGTCTGTCGCAAGCACTCCCATATCGCCTTTCCGGTTGATTCGATTCAAATTGCGTCATAAACCCGAGTGCATCTCGAACTGCAAGTACGAAATTAAATGTTAACGAGGGTTGACCAGCAAATTAACCACGCTGGGGGCCGCCGCTTTAATGCAATTCTGCGCCGCGACAGCGCTGTTCCGTTGCCTTTTTACATGGATGCTTTTTACGAAGATGCTTTTTATAGGTTGAAAAATGCTTCATCCTAGAACAAAATATTCTTTATATCTGTTACTTTGTCTGAATTGTATTAAGAAGCTTTATTTTGCATTGCGATTTCGGCATTTTGAGAGAATAATGTACCTACCTAACATTGGAGTTTTGAAAATTGACGAAATGTGATTTAAATACTAGGGTATCTGTGGTTTTATTCTAGCCTATACAAACATCTAAATATTAACAAATCCTTACCGACTTTTTGATTTATTACAAAACAATTATTAGAAAGTCCACGACTACGGAGAAAGCTTTGACGCTCGGGACTCCATCAAAGGAGCTCGGTCAAAGACCGTAATCCTACTCTCTCAAAAGCCGCTGTAAAAATACTACTTTAAGTATATAGATTCAGTGTTTATAAAATTATAAAATGAAGATAGGCATACTTACTAAATTCTAAAATGAAATGTTAAATGAAAGTTGACCAGCAAATAAATCACGTTAGGGGACGTGGTTGTAATGCAATTCTGCGCCGACGAAACGCGACATCACTGCCTTTTTCATACTTTACGGTATTTTTTGCGAGTTTAGAAATCGTTTTTATGATATTTTTATTACTAACCGGATTCGAACCAAATATTCGGTTGCATCACCCTGTAAAAACTAGAATATGGGCTTCCATAACAATCTTCTAAGATAAATCCATCTACATCTCTTGCCATAGAGGCGTCATCGTGCCACAAACAATAGTTATTTGTGCAACAAGAGAGCAAAGTTGATGTTTACCTCGAGTGCTGATTTTGAATCCCGAGTCTAGCGAGGAATTCAAAGGCACGAGATGTGAAAAACTTTGGTCTCGTGTAGCACACAAAATTTTTCACCTCAGCAGCGAGAACATTAACCTACAAATAAAAGATACAACTTTGTACATAATGAAGCAACTAATCCGTAATAGGTACCTATTCATTTAAATCTGTTTAAAAATAACGCATTTTTTCAGAAATTAAAAGAACATCATAACAGTTATTGTAGTTTTGGAAATTAAAAGTTTCTGTTTTGTTCAGAACTTACCTACGTGCTTCTCAGGAAGGGAACTTTGTTCATCACAATCACTTTTTGTCTCAACTCTTCTCTCTGGTGAAAAATTAGTGTATTCGCCACTGGTTTCACTCATCTTTATTGTTTTATGAATTTTCAACAAATAACTAGCGTAGTAACAGAAACAAATTCCCGCTATTTTTTTTAAAAGGTGCGTTGTTTGTTTTTTTTTTTCAAAGACAGGCTAGCGATTGACCGCCATGCACTATCACGTGTCAATCGACGACATTCGAATTTCAAATCACTTTTCCTCACTGAAACCAGTGTGCAAAATGCGATTTTGCACACTGGTTTCTCTCAGCAAAGGATGCAATTTCGAGCTGCTGAGGTGAAATAGTTCTTTGTGCAACAAGAGAGCAAAGTTGATGTTTCCCTCGAGTGCTGATTTTGAATCCCGAGCGAACGAGGGATTCTAAGAATTGAATCACGAGCGTAGCGAGTGATTCTACGTTAGAATCCCGAGTCTAGCGAGGAATTCAAAGGCACGAGATGTGAAAAACTTTGGTCTCGTGTAGCACACAAAATTTTTCACCTCAGCAGCGAGAACATTAACCTACAAATAAAAGATACAACTTTGTACATAATGAAGCAACTAATCCATAATAGGTATTCATTTAAATCTATTTAAAAATAACGCATTTTTTCAGAAATTAAAAGAACATAGAACAGTTATTGTAGTTTTGGAAATTAAAAGTTTCTGTTTTGTTCAGAACTTACCTACGTGCTTCTCAGGAAGGGAACTTTGTTCATCACAATCACTTTTTGTCTCAACTCTTCTCTCTGGAGATAAATTAGTGTATTCGCCACTGGTTTCACTCATCTTTATTGTTTTATGAATTTTCAACAAATAACTAGCGTAACAGAAAAAAATTCCCGCTATTTTATTTTTAAAAGGTGTGTTATTTGTTTTTTTTTTCATAGAAAGGCTAGCGATTGACCCCCATGCACTATCATGTGTCAATCGATGACATTCGAATTTCAAATCACTTTTCCTCACTGAAACCAGTGTGCAAAATGCGATTTTTCACACTGGTTTCTCGCAGCAAAGGATGCCATTTCGAGCTGCTGAGGTGAAAAAATAATTTCAGCAATAAATTAGAATCTAAACTTCCATCTTTTTCATCAGACATTTGGCTATCACAGGGGATAAGTTTCCCAAATTTCAATATCCCTGACGTCAAAGAAGACCCGAATGCCCCACTACAGTGCATTTAAAGCTTGGGGCTCGTAATAAGCTCTTCAAATTCGCTATCCACGGGTACCAAAGCACCTACTAACATAAGACGCTTACGTCTGGCTTTGCTTCTCTAGTCGAGGCAGGATTCAGGCCGGTCAATAAACCGTTCTCATTGTTATTACATACGTGGTATGTTAGTATATTTTACTCTACTAAGGTGATTAGCGTGTGCGTGTGCGCTGAGTGGGATTAAGCCAGTTGAATCTATCTATTCTTTGTCGAAGTGTCACTATCGTCTATCTATTCTAAAAAGTCACATTCCAAAATAAGTATTCGTAGCATGTGGAAATCTATCGTGTCTGCCTACCCCTGTGGGAATGGTTTTATGCGTGTATGTAGTAGGTACGTACGTATTATAAAGCTGGCTTCCCACGGTGCGCTATATTGCGGACGGACGCGGACAAGCCTACACCCACGCACCATGGGTAGGGTATCGTCCATGATGGCGAAGACACGTCCACTTTACGTCTGATTCACGGCAAGTAGATAACTAGGTGTAGTGCGAACTCTGAACTTCTTTTGGAATGACAAAACAAAATAGCTTCGAATCTCAAGACAAAGACTGGCACATACCGTTGGAAGTGCCTCGTGCGCGGAGCGTGTCTGTCCGACACGCACAAAGTCATGCACCGTGGGAAACCAGTTTTATCCTCCTAAATAGAAATACAAGCCTCAATCTTCTGCAAAATTATTTCTGATTTTTTTTAAAGATTTTGTTAGGTAAGTATAAATAACTTTGGATAATCACCAGATCCATTCGTTTTTGTTTTAAAATTGTCCAATAGAATTTCGTTATTCAGACATCTCGTGACACAGACGAGATGACATGCGTGAGTAAGGAAATTCGTTTGGTTGATTAAACACATCTCCTCTCGTCTCCGCTTTGGTGGAGTCTCAGCCTTAAGCCGACGCTGGCGCTAAGTATAACATACTCACCCACCTTTAAATTTCAATTCACCGACGCGAGCGAGCGTAATCAGATTTACTGCGTCTATTGTAAAGCTTTAATTCGGTTGTCTTTCTTTATTGTCTGTGGTTTATTTTTGATAGGTACCTACCTGCTCTTTACTGCCTTCGCTTTGGACTCTCTTGCGTGGTGCCAATTAAAAAAAAGTCAATGAGTTTCTGAGTTACTATCCTCGGTAGAAAGCCCAGCCTAGTGAGGGTGAGTAAACTGACGAGTACAAGGTAGGTACTTGTAGTTTAAGTGTTGAATGTGTAATTGTAACTTGTATCCGAGATCATCATATTTCACTGTAATATTTTTCTTGTCATCTAAATCGATTTGTATTTGGGAGGAGAAGGAATGATGATGATAAATATTCACGAAAAAACACGTCGATTTCTGTGAATTTGTTCCTTAAACGGACTATTATGGAAAAATCCTTAGGGAACCACTTCTCAAGAAATCCTTGAAAACACGTTTCAGGGGGGACTGTTTGTAATTCAATCGTATGAGATTGTTCTAAATATGTATATGGACGTACTTTGCCTACCACCTTCGATATAATGCGCTTTGGGGATTCAATAGTTATCATATTTTTTTATGTTTCATGTTTCATTAAATAAATCAAATTAGTACACTTTGGTATGTATACTCGAACTGAAAATAGGATTCATTATAATTTTCATCAAAAGTTGTCATAATTAAGTAAAGTTTTAATTAGCTTTTGGAATATATTTTTGTATTTGTTTGTGACGGTTAGTTCTGTAGAGACTATTATTTTAATTAATTTGATAACTATTTCTATTCGTTTTAAACCAGACTGGCCAATTATAACGACAGATACGTTTAAAAAAGAATATAACTTAATTAAAAGGAAAATCTCAGTGGCAACCTGGCCGATTTGTCTTTATTAGAGCATAACTTCGAAGTGCTGAATCCGATCTATCTGAAATTTCGTTGATCGACACTTATGAAAAGACTTTGTAATTTTACCGTATTATTAAGAGCCGTGTTGGCGAATAGGATAGATAGCGCATCGACTTTCGTTCCAAAGGTCGTTAGTTTGAATCTCGATCGTACATAAATGCATTTGTCGTTTCGGAAAATTTATATGCATTTTGTCACGAGCTCTAAACGATGAAGGAAAACATCGCGAAAAAACTCGACAAACAAAACACTGTTAGTTGCACTGTTACAGAGAGTCTAGCATTTATTTCTTCTATAATTGCATGCAAAGTGTAACATAAGGTCATCGCTCACTGCGCAGTATCATAAGCGGGCCGAGCCATGACCGAGCCCGTCACGAAAATAGCACCTTACACAGTAAGACCGTATCATACTAGGACCGTCGCATAACCGTTTTGCGAAGCGTAATCCCGAGCCTATACCACAGTAATAGACATTTTGTTGGTTTTATGCTAAACACACAATTATTCTGAAAGCCCATTTTAAAACTTATCACTCAATTTTTTTGTAAAATACTATCGTAAATATAGAGCGTTTACAAGCTAAACCACACTAAAATACATATTACACACATTTTGTCGGGTTTACTAGCAAAGTGCAATATTTCATCATATTTTGTGTAACTTTAAATGGGAGTTTTATCTACAAGGTTTAAAAAAACAGACTTTTAAGAAACCTTTTTAAAAACCCAATTATAATCCATAGTGATGGCATAATAATTATTGCGATCATGATGATGATGATGAAAAGTAGCTTATATCCTTCCTCAAAGCTCCTGAGATTAGCGTGTTCAAACAAATTAACAAATAAACTTTTCCGCTTTATTACTGGTTGGTTGGTATAGATTAAGTGTACTTTCACTCTACATTCAAGGTTTTATGAATAACTGGATATTTTTTTAATTTGTAAGCTTATATTTTTTCTCGAAATCGTGTTTTTGCTGTTACTACACTTTGATTTCGGAGGGCAGTATGGGATTTTGACGTTTGATAAATGTCACATAACGTGCGGAACGCATTCAGTGATGCTAGATGGGGGGTTTTCAATTCAAATTTGGGGTATTTACCGACTCAGAAGGAAATCCTTTGGGAGAATTTTCGTAGGTAAAAATTATAAATTATATACCTACTTGATATTTAGGGGTGATATTTGATAGGTTTAGAATGTGTACATGTATATGTGTATAAATGGGGGTACTTGAAAGACTTTGTGAAGTGAGAAAAATAACTGAATTATTATCTAACCAATATTGGAGCGTTTCCTCTTGCTCCTACTCGATTCTCCTACTGCTCCTGCACGAGGACCAATATATCCTTATAAGTATATCCTCGTGCTCCTACTAATGGACAGTCAAGGTACAATACCCCAAAATAAAACTATCAAATAGGGGCACAGCCGCGAAGCCGTATTTTGATAAACTTCAAAACAAGATAACATCTTCATCATCAACAAAAAATAAAATCGTTATTCTTATAAATAAATACTTATGCTATGATCAAGATCTACATTTAAAGTGACAGCTGTCACCAAATGTACCAATATAATGTATAAAGTAGAATGCTGACTGACATTTAATGTACAAAGGATTTTGAACCTTATCACGACTACACAACGATCTATTATCATTTAATCTTGGTTATAAGGATTGTTGGTCTTGTTGAGATGCTTTCTTGGTAGCTTTGTCTCTTTCACACTCGTTGTTGGATTAGTAGTGTGCCCATGTCATTTGGAGACTGTTTTTAAGTGGTCTATGAACCAATAGCCATACTGCTATGGTATTTCTGTGGGGATACCTCAACTACATCCTTGTGCAAGGGGGCATCAAAATCCAACCCGGCAGTTTTGAGAAAAATAATACTTTAGAATTCACATTTCTTGCAAAAATGTTTTTATTTTAGAAACGTTTTGAACGGTTATTGTGGTTAGTGTCTGTAAAGTTCGGACTACAATGTAATAATATGGTGACAGCGACCTGATCTGATGATGGAGTCAGGAGCTGTTCAACAGAACTCCTCAATAAATAAGCCGATTGAGTTGAAACTCGGCTTGCCTGTTAAGTTTCAACTACAATGTAATAATATGGTGACAACGAGCTGATCTGATGATGGAGTCAGGAGCTGTTCAACAGAACTCCTCAATAAATAAGCCGATTGAGTTGAAACTCGGCATGCCTGTCAAGTTTTAACTACAATGTAATAATATGGTAACAACAAGCTGATCTGATGATGGAGTCAGGAGCTGTTCAACAGAACTTCTCAATAAATAAGCCGATTGAGTTGAAACTCGGCATGCCTGTAAAGTTTCAACTACAATGTAATAATATGGTAACAACAAGCTGATCTGATGATGGAGTCAGGAGCTGTTCAACAGAACTCCTCAATAAATAAGCCGATTGAGTTGAAACTCGGCTGGCCTGTTAAGTTTCAACTACAATGTAATAATATGGTGACAACGAGCTGATCTGATCATGGAGTCAGGAGCTGTTCAACAGAACTCCTCAATAAATAAGCTGATTGAGTTGAAACTCGGCATGCCTGTCAAGTTTCAATTACAATGTAATAATATGGTGACAACGCGAAACTGCAACTAATAGGGACTGCAAACTCGAAAACTATAAAAATAATAATGCTAGTGTACTTAAATGAGTAGACAACTACAGAGAAACAGTCGTCTAACATAGACTTTTATAATAGCCTAACTTTTACGATGATCAGAAAACGAGAGCAAAATTGATAATGACAATTGATAGTGATCAGTCATTGTACATGCATGTAAAAAATGTAACAACTGCGAAAGAATTGTGGGAAAAACTACAGCAATTATTTGATGACAACGGCTTTTCGAGAAGAATAAGTCTGCTATGGAATTTAACAAATTAATATTTTTATTATTATTTATTTAATTTAATATAGCAAGAAATGTGAATTCTTAAGTATTATTTTTCTCAAAACTGCCGGGCTAGATTTTGATGCCCCTTTGCACAAAGATGTAGTTGATATATCCTCACAAATATACCACTTCAGTATCGCTATTGGTTCATAAACCACTTCCCATACAAAAAAAAACAGTCTCCTATGGGGTTTAACACCAAAAATAACCATAATGGCTTTATACAGCCGTAATAAGACCAACACTGACAAACGTTACTATTGTCTGGTGGAACAGAACAGAACTCAACACTATAATTAGTCTGTGAAGCCCCCAGGAAACTTCTGTGCTTCTGGGAGGAGCTAGGCGGGCTTCAGTTTTAATGAGCCAGGTCATCCCCACGCATAAAGAACCACCTTTGAGTCTAAATGCGGAAAAAGGAGTCCACATACATACATATGGGCACAGTTGTTGGTCGTTTCTCGTTCGTACCACCTAATAGATAACTACAGAAAAACAGCCGTCTAACATTGACTTTTATAAAAGCCTATACTTTCACTTATGGAAATAAACAAACTGCGCCGTGCGGTGTAGTGTTAAAAATAATAAACGGACAGGTGACACAATGTAAATTGTAGTCGCAACTTGACAGACATGCCGAGTTTCAACTCAATCGGCTTATTTATTGAGGAGTTCTGTTGAATAGCTCCTGACTCCATCATCAGATCAGCTCGTTGTCACCATATTATTACATTGTAGTTGAAACTTGACAGACATGCCGAGTTTCAACACAATCGGCTTATTTATTGAGGATTTCTGTTGAAAAGCTCCTGACTCCATCATCAGATCAGCTCGTTGTTACAATATTATTACATTGTAGTTGAAACTTGACAGACATGCCGAGTTTCAACTCAATCGGCTTATTTATTGAGGAGTTCTGTTGAATAGCTCCTGACTCCATCATCAGATCATGTCGCTGTCACCATATTATTACATTGTAGTCCGAACTTTACAGACACTAACCACAATAACCGTTCAAAACGTTTCTAAAATAAAAACATTTTTGCAAGAAATGTGAATTCTAAAGTATTATTTTTCTCAAAACTGCCGGGTTGGATTTTGATGCCCCCTTGCACAAGGATGTAGTTGAGGTATCCCCACAGAAATACCACTACAGTATCGCTATTGGTTCATAGACCACTCCCCATATAAAAAAAAACAGTCTCCTTTCAGGATATTTTTACCTTATCGCGCTCAACAAAATCAGCGCTTGATTTCGATCCATGGTTTCGATCCTTGAATTCGATCCTTGATTTTGATCCTTGATTTTGATTTCGATTTTGATTTCGATCCTTGATTTCGATCCTTGGTTTTGATCTTGGATTTCGATCCTGGATTTCGATCCTTGATTCTTGAATTTTGAACCTTGAATCTGAAATCTTGAACCTTGAATCTTTGAAGTGACAGCTGTCAAACTTCAAATGGCCATATCTCGGGAACTACTCATCCCAGACTCCCCGTTCTCAGTTCAAATGAAAGCTATGACCAAGATCTTCATTTGAAGTGACAGCTGTCAAACTTCAAACCACCATATCTCGGAAACTACTCGTCCTAGACTCCCCGTTCCCAGTTCAAATGAAAGCTATGACCAAGATCTTCATTTGAAGTGACAGCTGTCAAACTTCAAACGGCCATATCTTGGAAACTACTCGTCCTAGACTCCCCGTTCAAAGTTCAAATGAAAGCTATGACCAAGATCTTCATTTGAAGTGACAGCTGTCAAACTTCAAACGGCCATATCTTGGAAACTACTCATCCTAGACTCCTCATTCTCAGTTCAAATGAAAGCTATGACCAAGATCTACATTTGAAGTGACAGCTGTCAAACTTCAAACTGCCATATCTTGGAAACTACTCATCCTAGACTCCTCATTCTCAGTTCAAATGAAAGCTATGACCAAGATCTACATTTCAGATGACAGATGTCATTTTGACAGCTGTTATTGAAAATGTAGATCTTGGTCATAGCTTTCATTTGAGCTAAAAAGGAAGAGTCTAGAATGAGAAGGTTTCGAGATATGGCTGATTGAAGTTTGACAGCTGTCACTTTAAATGAAGATCTCTTCAATAGCTTTCGTTTGAACTGAGAACGGGGAGTCTAGGACGAATAGTTTCCGAGATATGGTGCTTTGAAGTTTGACAGCTGTCACTTCAAATGAAGATCTTGGTCATAGCTTTCATTTGAACTAAGAACGGAGAGTCTAGGACGAGTAGTTTCCGAGATATGGCCTTTTAAAGTTTGACAGCTGTCACTTTGAATGTAGATCTTGGTCATAGCTTTCATTTAAACTGAGAATGAGGAGTCTAGGACGAGTAGTTTCCGAGATGTGGCCGTTTAATGTTTGACAGCTGTCACTTTAAATGTAGATCTCTTCAATAGCTTTCACTTGAAGAGAACGGAGAGTCTGGGATAAGTGGTTTACGAGATATGGCCCATCTGTCATTTTAATATACACCTAATCTGTCTTTTTGACGTAATCTGTCATTTTGACATAATCACGGGCAGACTGCCCGCAACCACGGCTATTGTAACAGCCAAATCGTCGCGTCGTGATAAATAAGGTAAATTACGCGATAAAATCCCGTGTACATAAATCAACATCCAGTACCAACAATACGAACCAACTCGGTGGCGCAGTGTGCAAAGGTCCAGCTAAAACACAGAAAGTTGCGGGTTCGATTCCCACTGCGACGCAAGTGTTTGTATGATCTGCAAATATATGTATCGGGTCTGGGTGTTTTTCTATGTAATATTATGTATTTACAAAAAAAGGATAGGTACCTACAAGTAGTTTATCAGTCATATAGTTTCCATACAAGGTCTATTTACCTTGGAGCTAGATGATGCTGTGAAATATCCAGCATTATTTATTTATAGAAAAAGGCTGAAAAGCTGCCCCTAGGGGCTGACCTGACTACGCTACTAATATGATGGTTACATGGATTGACAGATGGGCGGGGCTTGTCATTGATTGTCAGCAAAATAATCATGGCGGCCGGAGATTGACAAGACGGCCATGGCACGGGCAGGGCACGCGACGGTGTAGGAACGGTGTGGTGTGGGGCGTCGCATACATTTCAATACAAAGAATATCATTTTTGCCGGGACGGTGTTGCTACGGTCATGCTATGCGACGGGGTAGAGACGTGATAATGTGGCAGCACCCTTAGATTTGTTTAGACACATTAGACAGATTATCTCAAAATTTGAATTTATTTGGTATTCAAAGGAAGCCATTGTTTATTCTAAGTTTAAAAATGATTGTAGGAAGTTCTTGTTTTATTATTTGTTATGTTGGTAGTGTCTGTTCAAGCAGAATACATTGTATGGTTATCGTGACCGGACTGCTCAAATAGGGACGACAATATTCATATTTCAACTGATATCGGCGCTAGATTCTACGTGAATGCTACTGCAGTATGCGTCGGTACTTACAGAAGATCTTTTTCCCACAATCGAATTTGAAACTTATAACTTGGGTTTACGGTTTGAGTTTCTTTGAGTTGGTAGTTTAAAACCGATGAAAGGTAGTCGGTTTCAGTGCAGAAGTATGCAATAAAGACGTCAATCCGTAACGACGGATGCAGCCATTATCCAGTAGATGCACTGAGTGCTTTACGATGTAAACGCGCAAGGAATAAAAATGAACTCATGCATGTAAAATTGCCATATTTTATGACGTTCCGCTTTGATTCTACATCATTATGGGGATGTTTCAAGACGTTGATGTACTTATTTAATTTTCTGGATATTATTTTATATTTATTTCTTTAACAATTTATAGAATTCAAAACTAATAGACTGACGGCTAACCATTAAGAAAATAGACATTCACTTCGATCTTCAGATGCTCAAGAACCTTTGATTATGTGTATGGAGTAGTCAGAGGCACGATCAAATATAACTATTTATGCACATGCCTTTTTTTGCAAGAGGTGATGTTTATCAGTATGAACGAATGAATGAAAACTTTACTGTACACAAAGGAAAGTAGAATATAACAACAGTAAATAAGGTTTATTTTTAGTACAATGGGCGGCCTTATCACTGATAGCAATTTCTTCCAGGCAATCTTTGGATATTTATGAGTGGCATTAATTACCTGTCATGAGTTTTTAAAGCTTTGGTGCATATGAAAATAATTGTTTGGGGTTAAACGATATTTAAGTTCGTATCGTATACCATGTAGGTCAATGATATTATATCGTAGATATGTTACGTTCATAGTTACCGACGTTTAAAATCTGTTCCCACTGGTATACATACCGATAATAGGCACACTATGTTGACAAGTTCCGCAAATGAATGGTACCTACATACATATTATATTACAATAGCATTTTTATTGTTTCTGTAATTCACTACACGTGACAAACACATCTAGGTCGTCGCCCTGCTTGACGCGGACTAAAGACAAGACGTCACAATTAGGACGTTTTCGAGTCTTCATTTTGCGTGCGCTAGAAACATGTCTAAGTATTAAGTATTTTTAAATGTCATTGATATAAGTAGGTAATATATTTAGTCAAAGTTATTATATTACTTTTCCATCGTGATGTTTGCATTCTGTGTTTGCTTGATTGTTCTTGGAAAGTTTTATTTGAAATATTTCGAAGTGGAATACTAAAGAGAATTTACGAAGAAAGCAAGTAACATTAGTGAATATATTATTCCCCACACCTGCCCGTCCATGAGCTGTACAAACTCTGATACAAACTCAATTCTAACTTTAATGCTTTGGCTTCTTTGTTCTCAAATACCAAAACAAGGACTGTATCTTTAAGTTTGACGTCGAATACCGCACGTTGCACGGAAAACAATAAAAAAGGAATCTCCTTCCCATTCCCGATTCAGATATTTCGCAAAACCACGGACAAAACTACTTTATATTGCGCGGAGCTTTCTTTTTGGTTGCAGTTGTACGTTGTACCTTATTAAACTTACAGTGCTTCCAGACTGAACATCAGCGCGACGAAATCTTCAAAGTTCCTTGCTTTTTTGCATTGCATATTCCGCTGTGGATTCAGTTTAAAGTTATATTTTACACTAAACCGCTGCTTCTGGTGTAATTTGTTAGTACCACAGAACAAACACTCGGTGTTGACTTTAGCTGCAACCATTTGTGGACGCGCATCCCCTCTGCAAACCTACTTACTCACATTCCTTTGCAAATGTGAGCTGTATAAAACAAAACGTCATGGCTGCCGGCGGAATTGAATTTTGGAATAATTTCACCGTGAATTTTTGGGATTACAATAATAATGCCGGTTGATAAAGGATTGCGACAGAGTTTCGAGTTTGAGCGTGAAAATGCTGTCTCGCCGGAGACGGAGGAACAGTTCTGATTTAGAAAACGTCTTGAAGCTTGAAATTGTTGTAAAAAAGTGATTTGGCTTGAAATAAATCGGGTAACAGATATTTTTAACAGATCTTTTCTGACCTCAATTGAATGAAGCATACTTATTAAAAGGCCTGTGTAGTACGTTCGAACGTTTTGTTTTTTAGAAAGATTTCACGATACATTGTCAGGTTCAATTCAAAATCCATCAACGCGCTAACTATTCTATGCACACAATCACGTCGCATTTAATGACGTCATAACAATAGGTGTCAGGAGCACACTCAGTTTCACAATCCAGTATTATCTACCTAAAGTGGCCGTGTAACGGTATGTGCGTGCTAACGTGTTAAGTACCCTATTTTCCAGTACTTTGCGGTAAAGGAGCCCTGTTATTGAGCATGTTAGGATGTAGAGCCACGCGCGGTTGTAAACTGAAATAGGTACCTAGCAACCAACCGACTGTTTAAAAGGGTTTTTAAGACCTAGGTTATAATGTCATGTGTGTTTTTTAACGGGAAAACTATCTGAAATACTTATATAGGTACTTTATATATCGGTACTTTTTTCTTTGAGTAACTTGCTTTGACTCGTTTTGGATCTTAAGTAATAGCTTGTCTTTATTTACGCAACCGCGCGTCGTCGGATTGGAAAGGTCAAGATGCTCAGATAGATTTTTGGTATAATGCCACTAATACCTAACTAGAGCTGCGAATACGGCTAAAACACTTTCACATATATAAAAAAAGTGCACAGATGACTTTATTGTTTCTGATAACTATTAATTCTAGTGGTAAGGCTATGTGTAAATTTCCTAAAGGCCGAGGCCTGCCCTTTGATTGTCTATCTGTAGCGACTAAAATAGGTCTCAAACTATCAAACATGACAGTTCAGTGACCACGCAAGTAACTCTGTCATTCTCATCTTAACGAGACCGAACGCGACAAAAGATACTAGGTACGACATTTAAATTGACTGACGGTTCTCTGTCTCCTGTCTCTTTTAACAAAGCCTGTCTTTGGTCTCTGGTCTCGGTATACCTACACATGAGATTTTCACATTTCGTTTACAAAAATTATATGTTTTATTTGTAAAGAACTTCAGAAACTCTTATAATGAGAAATCCTTGAATCTTCTAATTTGGTATCGAAGATTAAAGGAAGATATTTCTTTGAATTGTTAATTAAGATACAAAAGCAAACATGAAAATTTACTAAATTTGGATAAGCAGACACTGAAGAGAATTTACAGCCACTTTGATTATTTAGCTTCGGGACCCGAAAATTTAATTTAGGAAAGTAGGGATTGGATAAAAAACCAATCAAAAAGATTATACTTAAAGGTAATTGCACAATTCATACAATATTTAATTTTTAGAGATTAGTGCTATTTCTAGGGATTTTAACAAAAATCTGATACTTAAATAAAACATTTTTGAGGTGCGACTTCGTCTGTCCGTCCACCTGTTTCAGTGGGACACTCGGAACCAACACAGAACCATTTATTGAAACCTAAGGCGAGTTTCCATTGTGCACGTATTAATAATGCAGGTATGAGATGACGTTACAAGTTCAAAAAGTTCTAAACCATGCAGGCTAGTTGCTCTTGCGTAATAGAAACGTGTTAATAAGGTAGTCCTCTCTCCGGTAGTTAAAGCTCATAGGTTGCGACACATATCAGCTCTCACGGATGGCTGCCGGCTCTGTTTATCTGAGACTCGCGATATCTTGGCACGACTCTACTGAGTTATGATTTCATCTGTTTACGAATACAGCCTTAATTACGAATATGGAATGCTTGAATATTTATGTCTTTGTTGTATTGGATTTGATAAGTAGGTACCTACCTAGAAATTTTAAAGTATACTTAGTAGAAATATTGAAGCGCTCGTGGCGAAGTTTGCTACGACGTTCTTGATACCTACGAATATATCTACGAATAACGCTTATATACGACGATTCATACGTGCCTTGCATCCTCCGGATTTATAAGAGAGATTATTATATTTCACTAAGTAGTCCACGCCTATGTACTGGACACCAAGCACAACTTCAGAGAATAAAAAGGAAATCAATTCTCCGAAGTACCGCCTCGGCGAGCTCCGCCGCGACCCTCATTCACTCTTTTTGTGCGGACATCACAGCACCTAATAATTTAAATAATTTTTAAAATAAGTGTTTAAATTCATTTTGTTACGCAGTGTTATAGTGCTAAGTGCTAATTATGGGTTAAAGGAAACGACATACTTCTGAAAGTCGTAGATACGAGTAGGTAACTCGTTAACTCGGTAAGTGCTTACAGAAATTATAAAGGCGCAGATAGCGGTGACAATGGTAAGTGCTTACCTACTCTGCACATTATTCCTTAAAATGGACCTTATTTATCATACGTAATAAATACCTACCCTGTATGAATAGATTTATCATATTTTATTACGATACTTACTGCTTCTTGAATCATACGCGTGCGTTGGATCTTGCTATGATGCAATCATAGTCGTTAGATCAGAGCTACAGTACGATTATAAGTAGGAGTGTTTGTCTTTTCTAGTACCGTGACGTGATTACGGTCAAGATTTAATGTTTCGTCATAGAATTATAACCCCGTGATTCATTTTGAACTTAGAAGCTTTCTAGAGCTTAGATGGCTGCCGAATCTGTGGCAGTCTCTTTTCATTGACAGCGACAAAAAAAGAAGAGAAAACATTTTCTAAAGCCTTGCTAAGTTGTTTGTCTTTTATTATGAATAAGGGGATAATTTTTTTTTTTATCATTGTGGGTATGCTTAAGATGCTGGTCATTTACAACGATAGATGTTGAGAATTCGTACGGTCGGGTTGTTTTTACAACTACCCTCGACTTTTAAAATAGCACATCCGATTTGTTTATTTTATGTGTTTGACGTGTCAATTATATACTTATGCTTTTTATCACACGTAAGCCTCAATACCATGATGCGATCATAGCCTGAGGACTAATCTTACTCCCTTACAATGCGATTGTACAATTGTACCTACCTGGTTGTGTTTGGTTTTTTCTATGACCGTGAAACGATTATGATCATTATTGAACGTTTATCATAAAATATAGATTTGTGTTATGAAGCTTGTTCGTGTCATTTGGAACAAGATAAAGATAATATGAGAATTCCTTACAGACGAATTTTTTTTTGGCAGTTACCTTAAATTTTTGAATAACAGTAGAATGATGATAAGACTCTTCATTTTGAATGAAACAATGGAATGATTTATTTAATCGTACGAGGTTGGTGATAAAGATTACGGTTAAGATTGTGTAATTTATCACATACTTTTTTAGAAACATACGTATGCCTTGGTACTATGATGCGATCATAGTCGTGCGCTGACAACGGCAATGCAATTTTATTCATGTTTTTGTTTTTCTAGTACCATGACTTGATTACGGTCAATATTAACCTTTTAACAAGAAATGTAGGTTGTACATGTGTTAAATAAATACTTGTCATTTGCATCAAGAGGTACCTACTTATTTGAGATTTTATACAGGATTATTATTGTGTCTTGGTACTATGATGCGATCATAGTCGTACGCTGACAATAACTGCAAAACGATTTTAGTCATGTTTTTTGTTTTTCTAGTACCGTGGCTTGATTACGGTCAATATTAACCTTTTAACAAGAAACATAGGTTTGTGTCATGTTGCGTACATGCATTAAATACTTGTTTTTTGCAACGGAGTATATTGGAGATTTTATACATAATTATTATTGCGCCTTGGTACTATGATGCGATCATAGTCGTGCGCTGACAATGACAAACTGCAAAACGATTTTATTCATGCTTACGCTTTTCTAGTACCGTGATTACGTCATTATTAACCTTTTAACAAGAAATATAGGTTTGTGTCATGTTGCGTATGCGTTAAATACTTGTCATTGATAAAGGGTATTGGAGATTTTATACAGAATCATGATTGTATGACTACCCTCAACTTTTTAACTAGGTATTTATTTTTATCCTGCAATGTTGGTGGAAATAATTGCCGTATGTCTTGAATACGTTATAATAATCGCGTGGCAATTTTACTACTTTTTATCACACGTGTGCCTTGGTACTATGATGCGATCATAGTCGTGCACTGATTACTACAATGCGATTGTAGTTGTGTTTGTTTTTTCCTAGTACCGGGACTTATTGGCAGTCGGCTTGATATAGCGTTTGCGTGAAATGCTTGTCATTTGCAACAGAGGAGGTTGACAATTCATCATAGATATTGGTTATGAATATAACCGAAGTATTTTATTCCTAAATGCGCATACTTTCATGTTACGTGTAATTTATGAGATACTTACTACTTTTTAAACACACCGTGTGCCTTGGTACTATGATGCGATCATAGTCGTGCACTAAGTACTACGATGCGATTGTAGTCGGTTGTATGTGTGACATCCGTGGGTACAGGGATAAGAGTCTCTGCTCCTACCAATGGGAGGAAGAGAGCTAGTTAGCGTAACGGATGCAGATACCCCTAGCTCGGCGCATCCTTTTTTCGGCTATGCAAAGTACATCGACCGTACTTTGATGCGCCACCCACGTCTGCCCCACTGCCTACTCCTCGGACAACGCACGATCCTGCTCCTTCATCTGGTCGGCCAGTTCAGGTGAATACTGCACCAGCAGCTAGCAACCTATCGATATCCTTGATGTTTGGGAGAATCCGAGGAAAAACATGTTTTAACCCTTAAATTCGAGAAGAGATCTCTAAACGTTGGGGGCGTTATCAGTGCGAAGGTTTGGTTATAGACCGGCAAACAGCGCTTGGTCAAAGATGTATTTCAGGGATAAACATCTAGAAGTGGCCCAAAGCTATCCCGACCTGGAAATATCGACTTTGGCAGCTCACACATCTTTTTTAGTCGAAGATGTCAAGAATGAGACGGATAACGTCAATCGATTATCGGAGAACCAATCAAATTCTTTTGGATTTATGCTTTGAAAATACAATCGACAGATGGATACTTATAGCGTGCACACTCGATAAGGAGTTTCAAGAAATAGTGCAGGACGTTAATGGAGATTCGCTGCCATTCGGAGAAGATCCCGCTGATAAAATGGAGGCTTAAATCGGCAGAACGATTGAAGGTTCAGGTGAAGAGATCTTATGTAGCTGAAGGGGCGACATTGAAGTTAATCTATGACTTTTACCTGTAAATATGCAGGATACTGAAATCCTACTATGTATAGACAGTAGGTATGGTTGTCATTTCCTGCATCAATAGAATGCGCGGCATTCAGTTCAACCATTTGAATGGCATAATACGAGAAATTTGGAAATGGTGTGAATAGTTGGCATTTACCAATAAATTGTTTATTCTGTTTATTATTATTCTGTGACCCGCGAGGGGTCCCGAGAATGAAACTGCACAGCTATATCTTGTATAATTCTAGCCGAATTCTGTATCAGTATCGTCTTATATGCTAGAAGAGCCCACGTGAGTGGGTCGCTATTAAGCTTCCATAGTTTACGTATTCCTTATGCTAAACTTATTGTTGTACACGCGTTTGCAGGACGGGTAGCTGAGACCCAGTCTAAGCGCGTGCATATTTCCATATTTCAATATAGAAAGTCAGTTATAAATATTCATTTCGTATATTATAATTATGTTGCATCGGAGAGAAATGTGGAAGCTGATGAAGGCTAGACATTGACGTTCAAACATTGATACAGATTAAGATCTAATTTTAAAAGGAAATTCATTAAATTTTTAATGAAAGAAGCTGATCGTTCTTGCTTTCTGATTGAATGCCAAGTGTGATAAGTATATTTCTCGTGGAAGAGGGATCGATCTGTTTTCAGACGCCTTTGCTTTAGACTGGAGCTTATAATTCTTTTACGCTTTTCAACCTTTCTCGTTAATTTTGAGGGGTCCGAGATCCCTTACCCTGATATCGTGTCTGTTACCTACCAGGTTGACCTTCGTCTAGAAACGATATTGTTTCAATTTCATTATTGTCAGAAGACTCCATCAGACAGTACAACGTGACTTTTGAGAGGTGGCGGTTTTTTATGCAATGGTAAAAACAGAGATCCGTTTACACAGAATGCTATTTTGTTATTTTTATATTTGTTTTGTTTTTTTTGGTTTAACTATCATCTTATTATTGATACTGGGGCTAGTTATTCTAGCTTAAATACAGGCCGCTCAGGTCTGCCTTTAATTTTTTGGTGAGTACAAGGTTATTAATGAGGGGTTATCACTATTTTAAAGTACGAAAAGACTGCAATTCTACTCGCATTGTCATCTTAAGGAGGATTATCAAATAGATAAGCTGTTAATTATTCTAACATGGAAATTGTAATGTCTGACTCTAATCACCCTATGTCTCAACATTAATCCCTTCTTTCCCAAGCAGAATTGTAGTTTGCCCTGCGCGGGCACAGAGGCTCTCACCGTATTTGCCTAGAAGCTTCAGATTCCTTTCGCGGAAGGACAAACACCGAATAGCCTTTTCTGACAATTATGAAACCAATACTAATACAATCTTTTCCACTTTTAGTAGAAACTTACATGGATAATTAGATGTCATGGGCGATACCTAGGTAGTGGTGTGAACACAGATAGACACTACTGTGTATTTTATAATGGGCCATTAACCACCAACTGCAAAGGGAGCAGCTCCTTTGCTGAGGAAGTATACGATGGTGGTAACTAGTTGAAGCTCAGATTCCTATACTTATTGTAAAGTAAGTAACAAATCAAGAATTTTGTAATTTTTATTAGTTGCTTATTTACAAGTTCTTATAATTTTGCAATATGCTCTAAACATCCTACTTAGTGAAATATAATAATCTCTCTTATAAATCCGGAGGATGCAAGGCACGTATGAATTGATGGTTAAACAAACTTACCTAGTGAAGTTTGACCATAATTATACGTGCCTTGCATCCGAAGAGATTTATAAGCCCACCCTTACCCGATTGCTACTTGCAGTAGCTTCATGCCCAATATATTAATCATTGCAAAATTATTTCTCTAAAGATAATGAGGGTCGCGGCGGAGCTCGCCGAGGCGGTACTTCGGAGAATTGATTTCCTTTTTATTCTCTGAAGTTGTGCTTGGTGTCCAGTACATAGGCGTGGACTACTTAGTGAAATATAATAATCTCTCTTATAAATCTCTTCGGATGCAAGGCACGTATAATTATGGTCAAACTTCACTAGGTAAGTTTGTTTAACCATCAATTATGTGCAGACACCGCAGACACGTAGCGTGGCAGATAAAATAATATTCTTCTATACAATTTGTATGAACATATTCATATCTAACGTGACGAAGCCGCACAGACACGGGACCGTGCAGTGCTTCTTCTCTCTGTCTTTTGTTTGAGAGCGGCCGCGACCGACGATATCTGTCGTTGTCTATTGATGTCTGGCATCTGGCACGCTACGCGTCTGTTATGCTCATGTCTGAAGATATAAACTATCCTTATAAGTCAAGTACAGCTCACGATAGCTTTGAAAGTGACTATAAAGCAGTTCTCAATTACAATAACCTCGTATTTCAGGTCGAACTAAGCTCTCCTGCTCAAGTATAAGTGCCGCCTGACCGGCAAGTTTGAGCAAACAGCATCTGACTGATTGGAGCTTTCACCCTGTTTGCCGGCCGCTCTGGCCCACTGCCATTGAGTGATATTAAGCTAAATTGGATATTGGCCATTGTGATTTCAATTATCTAATGAAAGTGAATCTTGGTTTATAAGAGTTTTATCAAATTGCCCGGTGATAAAAATTGTTTTATCCTTTTTAACCGACTTCAAAAAAAGGAGGAGGTTCTCAATTCATCAGAATCTATTTTTTTTTGCTTTTTTTATGTATGTTCACTGATTACTCGAAGGTGCCTGGACCGATTTGGAAAATTGTTTTTTTTTTGTTTGAAAAGGTACTTATGCTTTCCGATTTGTATAAAATTGAAGGTGGTTTTTAAATTTTAATTTAGCCACATGTTCATCAAGACGTATACAACGACTTTAACAATTTATTTTTAACTTTTCATTCAACACCATGAAAATAATTATAGTCTGAAGCTCCTTGTTAAGTTCGATCCTTTTAAATAATCACACACTTTCTCGGTGCAAGTGGTTCAAAAAAGTTCTGCTTCGGTTTAGCGTATTGTCCGTATGTTGTACAACCCTACTTTTTTTCTAGTTTATTTAAACGTTGTTTCTGTGATAATCAAATAAAATCAATATTTTAATAACTACAATATAAAACATTCACTGTATTTGAGAACATTTTAAATACTTTGTAGTAAGTATTTGTAGTAAACATAAAGTTTATCAGTAAGTAATTTAGTTTATTTAGTTCATAAGTTATATAGTAAAGAGTTTTTATTCATTCATTCGTAATCATCATCAACATTATTTCAGTCTAGTCCACCGTTGGACATAGGCCTCCCTCCAAGATCTCCATGCATTGTGGTTGGAAGTGGCTTGCATCCATTCATTCATACCTCTCACATATATTTTTTTTACATGGTATCGTACTCGTTTTTTGATGAAATAGTTAACTTTTTAAATTGCTAAGAGATGTGTAGTTTAGAATCTGCGGAGCGTGATATTGATTCCATCAATCAGGGCCGTAGTGCGGAAAAGTGGAGCTGAATCAAATGGCGTATTAACTAGCTTTCCAAGACTTTTTTTCCTGGATACCGAGTGCGAAGTTTTTTCCTATAAAGTATTTCATTAGGTATGAAAAAAAAATGAGGTAAGTATTATCACAAATGGATTCCTAAGGCACGGGACATACAGAAAAGACGTAAGACGAGGACGCGTCGCAGACATATGTCTCTTCCGCGTCCCTTTCATAGAAAATGTATAGAAGCGTCGCGCCGCAAAACATACAGAAGAGACGGGGCGCCGTCACATTTTGTATGAAAGGGACGCGGAAGAGACAAATGTCTGCGCCCCGTCTCTTCTATCTGGCCTGCGCCTTAGGCACTGCAGACATTCTCTCAGATCTTTGGGAATTCAAGATCCTTTGAAGATGTTTAAGGGGATAGTCAGAGGTATGTCCAAATTCAAATTTGTTAATGCTTGCGGTCGACAATCCTAATACAAAACTTCAACGATCTATCAAAAATGTCTAAGCAAGTTACGCCACGAGCACTTATATCGGGTATTAATATTATTGATCGATTCGAATAATGAAATTAAATCTGAGTTGTTACTTAGCCAAAAAAGTTATTTAATAATTATATAGAAGAAAATCTGAAGCCTGCTTTGATTTTATATTTGATTATCACTATCCAACTTGTTTTATTTGTTAACACGTTCAGTGCCCTTGACGCATGTGCTCCTGCTCGATGTTATATCTCCGAAGGAGAGCGCCAAAACTAACCTATACCTACAATAGGTTTAAGACGTGTAGATTTGACAGTAAAGAGTTATCATTCATTCATTACACGCTGGTTAAATGCTAAACTACCACATTCCAAAATTTCACTTTTTTCAGGAGAGCTATTCAAAGTTTTCGAAATGGTTTTTTTGAATTTCAAAGCTAGTATTTTTTTTTATAAGTACTTATATCTTATTATTTTCATTAAAAAAAAATTATTAATTTCAGTCCAAGATTACTCGTAGAGCATATAATAAAAACCGGTCAAGTGCGAGTCGAACTCGTACGCCGAGGGTTCCGTACCTAGCCATGGTGCCAATTAAGCTAGTCCGCTTAATTGTATGAGCGCCCATACAACTCGGAAGACTTTTAATAGGCGTATGATGACTATGTATGTATGGGAACACCCTTTAATTTTCAACTTTTTTAATTTTTTGGAATTTTTCCTTTATTTGTGCTATAAGACCTTGCTTTTTGCCAAATTTCGTTATTCTAGGTCAACGGGAACTACCATTTAGGTTTTCGAGCCAAAACCTCTAGGGTACTTCCGGTTGACCTAGAATTGTCAAATTTGGTTACAAGCAAGGTCTTCTAGCACAAGTAAAGGAAAAATTCCGAAAAATAAAAAAAGTTGATAATTAAGGTACGTTTTGGTACTCACAAGTTTTTACGAAAACCTAAATTTGCCTATATCTTTTTATAGTGCTGACTCAGGACCTTGATTTTTATACTCACAATAGGGACTATAGACCTTAGTATATGGTATAAATTTCAACTTCCTAGCTCTACCCGTTCCTGAGATAATCGATGGTGACACACGGACAGACGGACGGACGGACAGACGGACGGACAGACGGACAGACGGACAGACGGACAGATGGACAGACGGACAGACGGACAGACGGACAAGAAAGTGATCTTATAAGGGTTCCTTTTTTACCTTTTAAGGTACGGAACCCTAAAAAGTAGCAGAACTTAATCTGTGGAAGCTTGCAAAGCTACTTTGGTTATTAACAAGCCAGTTCATTATCGCGCTGCCCCTTCTGTCTCACTATGATTTATAGGGCATTTAACTTTCATGGTGCCGCTAAGTGGGCCTTTCATAAGGCAACTCATCGCCGCTTTTGCTTAGAAAGCGTGTTCTCGTTTATTACCTGCTCGGATTATTTCTTAAAAAGTTAATTCCCTCGGTGTTTTTAGACTTCCTTGGACGAAATGGTCATTTACTTGCCCGGATTCTTTCTTAGAAGTTAATTCTTTCGGTTTTTTTAATTCCTTGGAAGAAATCTCTCTCAGTTATAGAGCCACTTAGGTTGTCTATTTTTTGTGTTAATGTTTTTATTTAGATTCTAAAACGCTTTTGACGCAGCTTGCTCAGACGTCCATGGTAGATTGTTGTAGTTAAGTGACGTTCTTGGCCCCTTATTTCTCTTATTTACAACGTCACCCATTCCGGTATTATTGCCGTTGCGTTTTGTTTCGTTCTCTAAAATGATTTCATTATTCGATCATTATTAGATTAAGAAACAAAATGAATTAGTTGACGTTTTGCTTTGCTTTGGTTGAAACATTTTTTTTAGTAGAATTGGCCTACAGACTTTGCTACGTGCCTACGTACGCGTAGCTCAAAAACGCGTTGCAAAAAACGCAGTGTGTCCACTCCCTTACCAGAGCTAGCCACCAGCTATGGTATAAAAAGCAGTGCCGGTTATCACACAGCAAAACACAACCTGCTTTCGAAGAAAATTAGTTTTAAGGAAACTCATCTTGGCTAATGTAAACTGAAAAGTTAAACAAATTGTCCCTTCCGTGACCTTCCTACGTGTAACCTCTGTAAGAACTACCTTGCTTCGGACAAAATACTTTTGAAGTCAGTAAAATTTTAGGCTGAATAGTAGAGGCACAATTTGAAACCTTGATCACTATTGCGTATGAACTCATTCAGGAACAAAATAACTGACACTTTGGTTAGCATTCCATAGAGATAATGTAAACTCCAAAAACAATATGCATTATGATTATTGCACAGTAAGTATGGTTATAAGTTCTAAGAAAAAAACAGAGTTTATATTTTTAATGGCTTCAAAAGTTATCGGCAAGCTTCATCTGGTAGGTAAATACTATATTTTTTCCCACTGATTTGTGTAAAAATTATATTAGGAGTATTAATTGTAAAATCATTACGTGCACGTGACGTTAAATTGATGAACGACAACTGTCAGTTTGGAAGGTGTTACGTTTCTAATTTTACTGCCAAATCCAATAAGTCAATTACTTTTGTTACTTACGAGGTATTTACGCTCCTAAGTAACTTGTGCAAGCTAAAACTTCAAGTGCCTGCTTTACTAAGTATTTGGTAAAAGTTGAAGTAACGGCCGCTCGCGACTCCTACGTGAATTTCGTCTTATTTCATGTTTTATTTTTTTTGCGCGATACTCTAAATTGTTAATTCTAAAATACTTTATTTAAGCTACTCCTTAAAACATTGATTATTTGTTAATGAAAGTCCTATCAAAATCAGTTCAGCCGTTTACAAATAGACACTTCAATTTATTTGATCGTAAAGATGGGTCAGTATTTGATTGTTATATTTTCATGTGTATCCAAGAGTTACTCTCCGAGACAAATACTGTTTTTATGGTTATGAAATTTTACGCATATTAACCAAGTTATTTTGTTCATCAGCCCGCGTTATTGGAACTTAAAAATATACGACCACAATGAATAAATTCTGTTATCACTAAAACAGAGACTCCACAAGTTATGTTACTTAAATCTCATTGTAAATATTACTTTGTTTCACGGTGGTATAGTTATTGCGGTAATAATTAATACAGTAAAATTAATACAATGCATTGTTATATTATTTAATAATTTTATCTTATTTTTAGAAAAATTAAAAAACGAAGGTGTTGTTGCAATGAGCAAATTATACTTGCAACTAAAAGTATAAAAGATAAGCATAATAAAATTATGACACGTTTGGAATTGTTAAATGTTTGTTTTAATAAAAAAAAAATCTGCCCCTATTTAATAAACATTACAAGTCTACAATTTACAAAATTGTAGTACAATTCTGACAGATTTACATACAGCACTTGTCATAACATTCGACAAAAATGTCACTTTTCTACAAATTTGTCGACTTGTAATGTTTATTGAATAGGAGCCTGGAATTTTGTATTTCATAATTTTCATCTAAAATAATGAGAGGAAAAATTACGTCGTCCATGACCTCGGTAACTCGAAACATTTATATTTGAACCCAATGGAGCCAAATTACTTAAGTAACAATGAACCATAATTATATTTTTCTGACAAACGTCCTTTTTGAGTGTTATTGTAATGTTTAAGAGCAAGGAGAGGTCAAAAATTTCATGCAACATGAATTTTAATTTTCGGGAAATTTGTGGCATCATCGTAATGGCTTTGGAATGAGAAATACAGGATTATAAGATCACATTTATCGGTTGAGCACCAACGGAGCGCTATCTACAGGGAAGCTAAAATACCCGTTGGCGCAATTCCTTTTATGAATCATATTATGATTAGTAGTAGGTATGTTTTTTCTTGTCACTCTTATATCTATGAAAAGAGACGGCATGTAGTAGGATTCAGCTTAAGCAGCCTTTTTAGTCTCACTGGTATCTCTATGAGAACTCCTGCGTATTGTCTGAAGTTGTATTCAGTAGAAATGGTGAGAAATGTCGCCATAGCTAAGGAGATTAAAGTTCAGAACAGTTCCAGATTAAAACTCAAATGTGCCTTGTTTATACGTCATAAACCAATTAATAATTTTACTGTTCCAGTTTAAAACTTTTACTTTAAATCCACATTGTGTGTTTGTTTATATTAATACTAGCTGCTGCCCGCGGCTTCGCTCGCGTGGTACCCGAATAAAAAGTGGCCTATGTTACTCTCCAGCCCTCCAACTATCTCCACACAAAAAATTACGTCAATCCGTCGCTCCGTTTTGACGTGATTCCACGACAAATAAACAAACAAATAAACACACTTTCACATTTTATAATAGGGGTACGGATTTATAATGACAACTGTAATTATTATTTCGTATTCACACGCAACGTTCAGTTATACAAATTCAGTTTGTTATTCGACGAAGCAAAAAGTGAATGGTTGGGGTACAGTACAAAGAAAACGTTTTTCCCAGCATGTCAGTTCCTCGACGCCTTTTCAAAGGCAGTGAACCTTAGTAAATATCAAAATAAAGGTGAGCTTGTGTGTGCGTTAACATAATATCGGGTATGCAGAAATAAACTAGTCTTTTACATGATATTATAGTACGCTTTTAATTTAATGCTTTAACTGGTTGTGAGCTGAATCTTTCGAAAATATGCACTTGTATGATGAACAATTTTAAAAAATAAATCCAAAAAGAAGGTAGGTTTCTTTATTTTACTGAAATAGTGGTTTATCATACTTATTTATATTGTAAACTAGCTGACACCCGCGGCTGTAATTCACTACACGTGACAAACACGTCTAGGTCGTCGCCCTGCTTGACGCTGACTAAAGACAAGACTTCCCAATTGGGTCGTTTTCGAGTCTTCATTTTATGCGCACTAGAAACATTTCTAAGTTTTATTTTAAATAATATTGCATTTTACAGTCTGTTCCTATTATGACACTTACCTAATAAATATGCGTGTAAAAATACATCTTGTAAGCTCATACATTCTGTACAAAAGCACAGCATATGCAGCGTTTTACTTGTAATTGAAAAATCAACAATCACTCTACATCAGTTCAGAGAGGGCAGCGGAGCGTGGACGGCACGCATTTGAACGAAGCCTTCACTTAGTGGATGTGTGGACTAGTGCTGGCTGTTTGTAAATTTCACTGCAGAGTTGGCATGATATGAACAACAAAATCTATTACATTTTAACAACATTCAATTTAATATATATTCAACACTAGTGAATGCCCGCGGCTTCGCCCGCGTGGACTACTTTTTTATCCCACGAGAACCCTACGTTTTCCGGGATAAAATATAGCCTATATGTTATTCCAGAACCTAAACTATCTACATTTCAAATTTCATCAAAATCGGTTTAGCAGTTATGGAGATACGTGGTAACAAACATTCACACACACACACACACACGGACTTTCGCCTTTATAATATTAGTAGGATGTTGGATAAGCAAACACCGGATGATTTTTTTCTATAGAAATTGCTAACTAAGGAAGGAATGACATTGATTTAAGGAGGAACCAGTTTACCTGAAGAACCAGCCCCCCTAGCCATATTACAATCGCTCCGTATCTATTCTATTTCTATCAGCGCTGTCGCTCGATCTATTCTACAGTAAAAATCGCTCAGTTGCATCTTTGGATACATCTCAGTTGACAACAAGGAGAATTTATAGTAGAAATTGTTTATGGTTATTGCTCTGCACTAATTTTGTTTTGACCATTTTTACCACAATTTTAGGTAAAAACTACACTAAACTGCTTAATAATATCGCATAATATACTTCTAGAATTAAATAATGGCACTTACAAGGAGAATTTAACAGTTAATTTGTTAAATCATCTTCCATGAATTCAGATGTTGAATAATAACTTCTTTAATTAGAAACTTTTATAGATCACTGTCGATTCTATTCCGCTGATCGCTGCAAATGCTAGCCATATTACACTTTTTGACAAGCGCTCGCGGAACGGAACGATCGTTGTGATAGCTCGCCGAGCTATCGCCAAAACCAATAGAAAGCGCTGTAACCATGGCAACAGCTACTGCTGCTCGGACTAAGTGTCGTGTGATTTTTACTTTTTTCCATCTCACTTAGTTTTTTGACATCAATCAGTTTTTTATTCTACCAATAACTTAATAAAAATGGCTATGCCGATTTTGGAGGTTGGTGCCTTTTTTTTCGCGCGGGCATCAACCAAACATTAAAATATAAACTCTATAAGGCCTCTATCAATAAACTCGGATTAACTTCTGTCAATGTTGCGCCACGGATTTAACTATTGCCATCCTTATTATTTTGTCACTGTCTAAAAAAAAAATGGCCTAAGGCCTCTATTAATAAACTCGGATTAACTTCTGTCAAAGTTGCACCACGGATTACTATTGACATCTTTATTTGTCACTGTCTAACAAAAAAGGATGGCAATAAGTAAGGCGTGGTGCAACTTGGACAGAAGTTAATCCGAGTTTATTAATAGAGGCCTTTGAGTTTATATTTTAATGTTTGGTTGATGGCCGATCGAAACAAATAAAGGCACCACTTTCCGGCATAGGCTTTTACATAGCAGCGCGGCAACCCGATAAGTATTAATTTCACTACGATAATTATAATTTACTATAATTAAATAAACATATATGACACATTGAGAGAGATTTACAATAATAACTTAGTAGAAATTAAAAATGACTTCTAATGTAAATATAAATCATCAAGGCCATAATTTACTTACATAGATACTTTTTATTCCAAAACTATCGATTCTCCCGCGTACACACACATTCACACAATTCACAAGACGTTTTGACGTTTAAGATCGCTGACCATAAACAATTTCTGTTCTATATCTATCGGCGCTGTAGATTGAGCTATCGGCACAAAATTGTAATATGGCTAGGAACTTATCTCGAGCTATTATCGCGATAGATGCAACGACAGCGATGATATTTGACGTTTCAAGTAGATGAGTCACGTGGTCAGAACGTCAAATCCTATACATTTTGAAGTGTTCTATTCTACAGCGACGATAGATCGTTCTACAGCGACGATAGATAGTGTAATATGGCTAGGGCCGCAGGGCCTCAATTCCTCTATTTTACAACGTCAACCATTCAAGTATCATTGCCGCTCCGTTTTGTTTTGTTCTCCAAAATGATAGTAATGTGCTAAACCTCATTTGTAGTTCGTTTAAAAACGTCATCAATACAAAGTAAACATAACCTCATTGGTCATTATTAGGTTATGAAAAGTTGGTTATGAAACAGAACGAAACAGTTGAGGTTTTGCTGCTTTTTTAGTTGAGTCGAGAGGCTGGTTTAAATTGCCTTCTGTCGTGAAATCATCATCTTCTACAGTGCAGTTTTAGTACGAATTACTTACTTGTGTATTAAATAAAGTTGATCTGAAGTGCGATCACACATCTCGGAATAAATCTCGAGAATTTTCTTCGGAAAGTTGACGATTTTTCAGCGAAGAAACGTCACTTTCTGAATTCGAAATGCATTTCGAGAAGGGTTGAATCGCGCCTCTGTTACACAATTCACCAAATAAAGAGCTTTACTGAAGACTGAAGTCTCAAAGCTAGCCAAGTTTTGCGCATCCCTACGAGCCTAAATGCACACGAGGTTCAAAGGAGCAGAAATATTACCTCTCTGACAACGATTGTTCGCGCACGCCAGCCAAGTGGAAGCTCATACAATGCCACCAAGGCGTTCTGATTAAGATAACGCCTACGCTTCGCGAGCAAATCTTCCTCAAAAGAACTGCGTTTCAAAGAGTTATACGCTTTTGAACCTTTTGCGACTGAGTCCTGGCAATTGAAATGGACTTGGCACTTTTGAAAGGAGATCTTCAGTTTTAGAAGGCGCTGCCTCAAAAATCACGAATATTTCGCTGTAAGCGGTAGTCTTTCTTTTAGAAAAAAGATGTCTAAAGCGCACCACACACAGCTTTAAAATATTTAAGATATTTTATATTCGCTGTGTGTGGTCCTTAGAATTTATATGGGTGCGATCTGCCAAAATTTATATTTCATAATACATAATCTGCTGTGTGTGTGATACGCTTAAGGGGGTTTACAGGCAAGTCCGAATATTACTTTTCTCATCAAAGCATTACAAAAAAAAAATTTAAATTTTTTTCATTTTTTTTTTTTTAAAGCATTACACAGAAAATGATGAAACAAGCCTTTAGTCTTGTAGGTATATCCTAGAATCCTGAAAAGAATGTTCAAGAATTCTAGAGGTACACTAAAAATTAGGATGATTTTCCTTGGATGAAGCAACGCGAAATAAATGTCTGTAATACGAACTCAGAAAGTCACTGACGCTGACGTTTAGAAAAAAACAAGGCGTTCAAATGTTCAGAATCTTGCACAAAAGTGAGTTTACAGTTACGTAGGTATAAAAGGGCCTCCAGACTCTCGTAGAGAACCCCCGAGAACACCCGAGAAGCGTGAGTGTGAAGAGCTTCTCGCCTTCTCGTTCTCTGGCTCGCCTGTTCTCCGATCGGTGTCGGTATTTTTGGCCGAGCCAAAGGATTTCTCGGGCGAGAAAAGAGAAGGGTCCTACACTCACGTTTTGTCTCATTGCAGATTAATGAGCGGCGGTGGACAGACATCCATATTGTTTGTTTTTTTCGAGAATTTTCTTTCGTAAAAATGTGGAATAATAAATAGAGTAGAAATTTATCGATTTTTTTCAATCTGAGCCTATTTTATGGGATGCTAAATATCGAAACTACTAAGATAAAAGTTTTTTATATTAAGTATTTTTTTTTTTAACATCATTTTTAGTTACAACATTCACAAAGTTACAGTATGCAATGGCACACAGAGCCAAACCGGGTGCAGTTTCAAAATCGACGTCCATACCGGATAAGCAACAGATCACGACTGAGAACAATTGAGAGTGTGGATAGCTTGTTTGTTCTTCGCGAAGTCTCGGGCGAGACTTCTCGCCGAGCCTTCTCTCGAGAGTCTGGAGGCCCTATAAAACTTCCTTGGTTTACAGACAGAACTATTGTATTTCAAATAGAAGTAGCAACTTTGTATTTTAGTTAAAGAGAGATAAAGAGTCAAACACTTAAAGTTAAGTTTATACTCGTAGATAAGTAAGTAATTATAAATTGCATGGATAACTTTGTTTATACATAGATTTAAGTAGTGAAGGTACCAATTTCTTTATTAATAAGAAGTAGATTTAAAAATTAATTTGGGTAACAATATAATTATAATAAGTATAATGCATTTCCTAGTGCATGCGGCGCTTTCAGGCGCAAGCATTAGATAAAAAAAGTCTATTTGTTATGGAGACAAGGTGATTCTTCGAATTTCCAAAATTATGATCAAAAGATTCCTCTTTCTAAATATTTTCTTGTAACGATGGAAGACCTACAATCGTAGTAGGCTATCTGAAAGAGCTGGATATATTACTGCGAAAATAACAAAAGCTTATAAAAATAAAGTTGTCCAGCTGCTTCCTTTCACTATGTGCTGTTATGTTGTGAACATCGAAATGAAGAAGCGACGGAGGCGGACATTGTTTCATGTCAAACCTATTCTGTTGAGCGTTGAAAAGTTCACTTTTAATTTAGGTGCTAGCTCTTTAGCCCACGTTTATACTGAGACACTTTTGAAAAGTTTTAGTTGAAATTGAGTTTTAAAGCTCTGAAACTGACCGTTTTTGAAAATCCAGTTTGGAATATCAATATTATTATCAACGGGCTAATTACCATGATTATTGAGTTTTCCTGCTCCCCAATATTAATTTAGTATTTATTCCCGTTAATAATAATATTGATGTTCGTAATCATGATAGTTTCAAAAGTTATATCAATTTGGAATAGTTGAAAACAATGAATGTTTCTTGTCTTTGAAACACTGTGACAAGTTTTAAGGAATAAAAATGGAAAGAACCATAATGTAAGAATCAGATGTCATCCCTAAACGAATTAGTTAACACATTTAATAGTTAATATCCACGTTCTCACTCCACTTGTCAGGATTACCAGTGTTCACCCCTTTTTATAGTGGGCACGTGACTGCTAGCTCGAGAATTCAAGTTTACTATCTGGATAATTACTTTGAAGACGTTTCTGAACGAAGCCGTATCTTTTTCCAATATAATTCTGTTAATTAAGAATTTTTTATATCTTTTTTAAACAATTTTTGGTGAAATGACCTTTGGCGTGGCAAGCAAGCTGTGACTAAGAAATGCGGGTTCATTTCTCGCGATCACATAAATGTTTGCATACTCTGCAGATAGTCGGATCGAGCGAGCGCAGCGAGCTAAGATGTTAGTGGCAAGTTAGGCGATTTTGATTTGTATGTTTGTAAGTAAGTTGGCTTTTGATACCACTATACTAGTAGTTTCAATTCATTTTTTTAATGTCACCAATGTGTGTCCAATTTGATCAAAGTACGTTTGTCTATGATTTCTTCTTCTAGTGAAACGCTCGAGAAAAACAATCTTCGTGATTTAATTTGCAGACCTAGATGGTGGCTCGGCTTATGGCTTCCTAGGAAACGCAGGTTATTTCGTGCTGAGAATGAACGCAGCCCTAGCACGACACAATGACACCTCGGCAATGACCCGGTAGCTGCTTTCAGTGCGCGTATTGTCCACTCATGCTCTTCTTAGTTTGCGAGGAAAATGTGGCACATCCGTGTACAGCCGGCTGATTATGTAAGACTTGCAATAGCAATGCGACAGCAATCACTACACTTTGCACTATGGCCAAAGTGTATTTTGCGACAGGCGAGCAATAGACGTACGATTGGCTTCCGTAATACGATTTTTAGTGATATTTTTCGACCGGAAGTGTAGTGATTGCTGTAGCATTGTCGCTATTGCAAGTCTTACATAATCAGGGCGGATTTGAATCCACGACCGTTGGATCGAAACTCGACTTGGCCAACATGACTGTGGCATTATAAATAAATATAAATAAATAAATATTGCTGAACATTTCACACAGCGCCATCTAGCCCCAAACTAAGCAGAGTTTGTACTATGGGAACCCAATGGGAACCAGATAAGATAGAATACATAAATACTTTTTGTAAATACTTACATAGATACTTTTTATAACACCCAAACACAGAACAAACATCTATGTTCATCACACAAATGTTTGTCCTGGGTGGGAATCGAACCCACGAACTGAGCTAAAAGGCCAGTCATTATCTAGGTACGAATGGATTAGAAGGCCAATTATAGTTGCTTACTACAAAAGTAAGTTGGTTTTCTGAACTCTTTAGCATCCCACGGGATGTGTGAAGTAGCTAAATTAAAAGCTAATTTCATAATTAACACATGAAAGTGGTCTAGTCTGCTATGAAATGAAGGAGTGAAAACATTTCAGATAACATTTTTAGGGGTATTTTCGTGGAATATGGGACGTAAAAACATGTTTGTGCAATTATGTAGATAAACAACCTATAACAAGTTCAAACAATCAGGTTTTTCTCTATTTTTCTGGTGGCTCGTCAGGGTTTGCTCTTATTTTAGGATAACAGACGATTATTATATTTATATAATTATAATTTTGCAATTATATTTTAAACCTATACTTACTGATCTAAGATATATGTATATTGAAATTATATTGACGACCTCTGTGGCGCAGTGGGCAAATGCCCGCCTGAAAAACAGAAGGTTGCGGGTTCGATTTCCGCTGCGAGACATATGTATTTATCTCAGGTATGGGTGTTTTCTATTTGTACCTAAATATATATGTATTTATAAAAAAAGTAATGTAGTATACTTACATATATACACATATATCAGTCATGTATGTAGTTCCTAACACAAGCTCTGCTTACTTTGGGGCTGTGTGACATGTTCAGCACTACTATTTATTTATTTAATCAATATTTTAAATATGTAATTTACTGAAAACCACGAGAATTATTGTAATAAAATTTGGTAATTTGACTACTTATTATGTTATTATTTATTTTAAAAAATGATTTAGATTTGATAAACTCACAAACTTTAAACCCAAAATACCTGAAACTTATATTTAAAACGATTTTGTTGAAATTATTTATGTTATTCGTGTCATAAAATTTTGCAGTGGCGCCTCCAACAAAAGAATGAGTAATGAGTTTAAACAAAGTTATAATTTTAAACTTCCTCGCCACTACAAGGGGCGGTATCTCATGATTTGTGCTTTCATTTTCCGCTGCCCTAGTACCTTAGCTTCTAGTTTATTTTTTTTATTAAAATAATAATGTTAATTTTTAAATTTTTTCGCTATTTATATTTCATTTCTAGGAAATAGTATTTCATAGAAATAAAATATAAATGAATATAAAGATAAGTCATGTAAAATTTAACAGACAGGATTCACGGCAATGACGATATGAAATGAATTTCATATTTTTTTGTTTAATTATCTTTCCAGTCCACTCTTCATCAAAAAAGTATCACCAGTGTTTTTATTCAGAGTCGGCACGAATTCCGCAAAATTGAACAATCACGGGCGCTTGTTTCGTGCGAAGTTAGAAAGTGCCTAACAAAGGCATTTAAGGCAGCTCACTTCTCGGTCACTTCTGCATAAAGTTAGCCAAATTAATTTAGTTTAAGAACTTGGCAGGTACACTTCCTAAACAAAAAGTAAACTCCTTCCTTCCCCCGGTTTTTATTGCACAAGATTACAACACTGCTTTAATTTATTCACAAAATTTGTCTCATCGTGAAAAATTTGCCGCAATCGCCCACAAAAGGATGACTAATGGCTTTATAAAACAAAGTTACATTGAACGCAGCGAAACTTTCAGCTTTCAAGGGCGTGAAATATTATCTTAGAGTTTCCTTTTTAGTATTTTTGTTAAATTAGACAAAGCTGTCTTTAAGGTTGTCTTGCACCACGATTCTTAATCGTATTTATTGTATTTAGCTAACCTAAACGACTTAAACACGTACAAAAAATGCGTTTAGGCTAGCTTAAATACAATAATGATTGTGGTGCAAGACGCCCTAAGAATCGGTAGATACATAGATTCATAGTATAGATTTGTTTAGACAACAAACTAGCCAATACCAGTATTTACACAAAATCATTGTCGAGTAAGCGAAGGCAATTCCTTTGCGAGACTCGGGCTACAATATAAATATTTAATATGCCCGAATAGTGTCGCAAAGGGACAGAAAGGTTTCGCATTTTCGTTGTTTACAAACACGGAATTTTTCGTATAGAATGTCGATATATAGTAAGTGAAAATAGCAAGTCACTATTTACAGAAATGTGAACAAATTGCGGCTCTAAGTTCGAGGATAAGCCAGTGTCAATTACGTATTGAGTAGGGTCTCTGGGATGCGACAAATTGAATGGCCTAAGATGCTGTAGGCAACCGAATGACTGGCAATATTTACCACTAAAACACGGATTATTTGCTTATGTGATGGTATATTTTCTAATACGCAGACATCGCGCGTTTGATGGTTTTCAATATCAGACGTTATTGGAGACGGTGGAGACAGCTTAGGATATTGATATGAAAAAATAGATTTTCTTGCTTCCATTCCAACCTTTATTTTTACGAGTTTTCGGTAACGCGTATTTATGTCGATGTTACTTCGGAAGTTCTTTTTGAAATCTATAATTTAAAGTTTTTTATGGCTAAACTTTGAACATTACATGGGGATTTATCTATAAGTTTGAATTCTTCCAATAAAACTTTACCAAGAAAGCATGCAATAAACAAATAAATAGCATCTAAACAATCACATTCATGTTCCTAAGCCCTTACTAGGATGCCCTTGTGTAGTGAGTATGAAAAACTAGTAATTACTATGATACTATAAACACCTACACAAAAAATATTTCGCTGCGAGGTCAACAAAATATTGATAAAATTGCGAATCCCGATGCCCAGTGCCTTTCCTTTTAATTTGTGAGGTCTATCAAAGTGTTGAAACTTTATGAAAAAAATTAAAACATTTTTATTTTTGCTATAAGTACTTTAATATTATTATTTATCCAGAAATCATGTCGAAAATCAAAATGTTACAAAGGTATTATAAACACCAACCTCTTTTAATTCAAAAAGACAAATCATCTTATTCCATTTAAAACAATAACTCATCCAAACAAACGCCGAATCAATTCAAACAGCAAAAACGTTGCCAGAATACTGAAATATAAATTTATTTGTCGCAAGGTGTTAAAACCCTTAGTTGAAGTTGTTAAACAATGTTCCTGGGATTCGCAACGTAGGGTTGAAATGACAGAATGACTAATAAGGGATTAAAATATCTTAAAACCTTTTACTAAGTTTAAACCGGAGTTTTGGAGATTAACCTAATTATGCCAGGTTGCTGGTGGTGCAAGTAGCACTCCTGGGCCGGACTTAAAAACCCTGTGGGTGTGCGGTGGGGCAAAATTGTTTTTTTCTAACCCGGAAAAATATAACACCAATAATTATATTAGTCTTTTGAAAATAGTTTTTAAATTGATATTATTGCACTATAGGGATTGATGTAAAATGTCAATTTTTCATTAAAAATTTTGAATCACATAAGAAAGTTTAAGAATATGTAACCCACGACTTTAGACTTTCTTCAGTTCTTGGGTTTGATTCTTGGGATTCTATAAGCTCAGAGAAGTCCAGCAAGTAACCACGGGCTAGTTCTTGATATCATTTGGAAAACCGCAAATCAAAAGTTGAAATTTTTACTTGAAGTCATGCTAAAATACTACATAACTTGTATTTTAGCATGACTTAAAAAAAAAGTTAGGTTATGTAAAAGTTAAATTACATAACATAACTTTTTTAAATACAAATAAATATAAATAAATAAAAAGGAGCTCAACTGCTCCAAGTCGAAAACGTGCCCGTGTGAAGTCATGCTTGGTCAAAAATTCAAAAATTAATGCCATTTTGCCATTAGAGATTTTGGCTGTTCTTGGCTTTAAATCATTTAGAGTCGAATAAAGGAAGGGAGCCTTTTGTCCTGCAGTAGGACAATAATGGCTGAAAAATGAAATTAAACGCGTTACCCCTGTTACCTTGCCTTAATACATTGAATGAAAATCGTACCTATTAATTCTGTATTTAGCCGCTCTATTGTAATCCTTGGAAGTGTTGGCGGTTGCAGAATTTTTATGAGCTTATCTTTTATTCAAATCGGTACTATATTGATCTCTGTTTTCTCTGAAAACACTGATTATAATAAATTAATTATTATAATATCATTCAATGATGAGTTTAATTAGAAGGTTTTCCTATGTTTTATTTTCCAGTTTGAGGCCAGTTCTGAATGAATCCATGCAGATGAAGCCGCAGGCAGTAAATAGTTTACCGTAAATATACTCAATTTTACTAATATTATATTTAAAGGTCATCGCTCACTGCGCAGTATCATAAGCGGGCCGAGCCATGACCGAGCCCGTCACGAAAATAGCACCTTACACAGTAAGACCGTATCATACTAGGACCGTCGCATAACCGTTTTGCGAAGCGTAATCCCGAGCCTATACCACAGTAATAGACATTTTGTTGGTTTTATGCTAAACACACAATTATTCTGAAAGCCCATTTTAAATCTTATCACTCAATTTTTTTGTAAAATACTATCGTAAATATAGAGCGTTTACAAGCTAAACCACACTAAAATACATATTACACACATTTTGTCGGGTTTACTAGCAAAGTGCAATATTTCATCATATTTTGTGTAACTTTAAATGGGAGTTTTATCTACAAGGTTTAAAAAAACAGACTTTTAAGAAACCTTTTTAAAAACCCAATTATAATCCATAGTGATGGCATAATAATTATTGCGATCATGATGATGATGATGAAAAGTAGCTTATATCCTTCCTCAAAGCTCCTGAGATTAGCGTGTTCAAACAAATTAACAAATAAACTTTTCCGCTTTATTACTGGTTGGTTGGTATAGATTAAGTGTACTTTCACTCTACATTCAAGGTTTTATGAATAACTGGATATTTTTTTAATTTGTAAGCTTATCTTTTTTCTCGAAATCGTGTTTTTGCTGTTACTACACTTTGATTTCGGAGGGCAGTATGGGATTTTGACGTTTGATAAATGTCACATAACGTGCGGAACGCATTCAGTGATGCTAGATGGGGGGTTTTCAATTCAAATTTGGGGTATTTACCGACTCAGAAGGAAATCCTTTGGGAGAATTTTCGTAGGTAAAAATTATAAATTATATACCTACTTGATATTTAGGGGTGATATTTGATAGGTTTAGAATGTGTACATGTATATGTGTATAAATGGGGGTACTTGAAAGACTTTGTGAAGTGAGAAAAATAACTGAATTATTATCTAACCAATATTAGAGCGTTTCCTCTTGCTCCTACTCGATTCTCCTACTGCTCCTGCACGAGGACCAATATATCCTTATAAGTATATCCTCGTGCTCCTACTAATGGACAGTCAAGGTACAATACCCCAAAATAAAACTATCAAATAGGGGCACAGCCGCGAAGCCGTATTTTGATAAACTTCAAAACAAGATAACATCTTCATTATCAACAAAAAATAAAATCGTTATTCTTATAAATAAATACTTATGCTATGATCAAGATCTACATTTAAAGTGACAGCTGTCACCAAATGTACCAATATAATGTATAAAGTAGAATGCTGACTGACATTTAATGTACAAAGGATTTTGAACCTTATCACGACTACACAACGATCTATTATCATTTAATCTTGGTTATAAGGATTGTTGGTCTTGTTGAGATGCTTTCTTGGTAGCTTTGTCTCTTTCACACTCGTTGTTGGATTAGTAGTGTGCCCATGTCATTTAAATTTCAGGATATTTTTACCTTATCGCGCTCAACAAAATCAGCGCTTGATTTCGATCCATGGTTTCGATCCTTGAATTCGATCCTTGATTTTGATCCTTGATTTTGATTTCGATTTTGATTTCGATCCTTGATTTCGATCCTTGGTTTTGATCTTGGATTTCGATCCTGGATTTCGATCCTGGATTTCGATCCTTGATTCTTGAATTTTGAACCTTGAATCTGAAATCTTGAACCTTGAATCTTTGAAGTGACAGCTGTCAAACTTCAAATGGCCATATCTCGGGAACTACTCGTCCCAGACTCCCCGTTCTCAGTTCAAATGAAAGCTATGACCAAGATCTTCATTTGAAGTGACAGCTGTCAAACTTCAAACCGCCATATCTCGGAAACTACTCGTCCTAGACTCCCCGTTCCCAGTTCAAATGAAAGCTATGACCAAGATCTTCATTTGAAGTGACAGCTGTCAAACTTCAAACGGCCATATCTTGGAAACTACTCGTCCTAGACTCCCCGTTCAAAGTTCAAATGAAAGCTATGACCAAGATCTTCATTTGAAGTGACAGCTGTCAAACTTCAAACGGCCAAATCTTGGAAACTACTCGTCCTAGACTCCTCATTCTCAGTTCAAATGAAAGCTATGACCAAGATCTACATTTGAAGTGACAGCTGTCAAACTTCAAACTGCCATATCTTGGAAACTACTCATCCTAGACTCCTCATTCTTAGTTCAAATGAAAGCTATGACCAAGATCTACATTTCAGATGACAGATGTCATTTTGACAGCTGTTATTGAAAATGTAGATCTTGGTCATAGCTTTCATTTGAGCTAAAAAGGAAGAGTCTAGGATGAGTAGGTTTCGAGATATGGCTGATTGAAGTTTGACAGCTGTCACTTTAAATGAAGATCTCTTCAATAGCTTTCGTTTGAACTGAGAACGGGGAGTCTAGGACGAATAGTTTCCGAGATATGGTGCTTTGAAGTTTGACAGCTGTCACTTCAAATGAAGATCTTGGTCATAGCTTTCATTTGAACTAAGAACGGAGAGTCTAGGACGAGTAGTTTCCGAGATATGGCCTTTTAAAGTTTGACAGCTGTCACTTTGAATGTAGATCTTGGTCATAGCTTTCATTTGAACTGAGAATGAGGAGTCTAGGACGAGTAGTTTCCGAGATGTGGCCGTTTAATGTTTGACAGCTGTCACTTTAAATGTAGATCTCTTCAATAGCTTTCACTTGAAGAGAACGGAGAGTCTGGGATAAGTGGTTTACGAGATATGGCCCATCTGTCATTTTAATATACACCTAATCTGTCTTTTTGACGTAATCTATCATTTTGACATAATCTCTCATTTTGACATGATCTGTCATTTTGACATAATCACGGGCAGACTGCCCGCAACCACGGCTATTGTAACAGCCAAATCGTCGCGTCGTGATAAATAAGGTAAATTACGCGATAAAATCCCGTGTACATAAATCAACATCCAGTACCAACAATACGAACCAACTCGGTGGCGCAGTGTGCGAAGGTCCAGCTAAAACACAGAAAGTTGCGGGTTCGATTCCCACTGCGACGCAAGTGTTTGTATGATCTGCAAATATATGTATCGGGTCTGCGTGTTTTTCTATGTAATATTATGTATTTACAAAAAAAGGATAGGTACCTACAAGTAGTTTATCAGTCATATAGTTTCCATACAAGGTCTATTTACCTTGGAGCTAGATGATGCTGTGAAATATCCAGCATTATTTATTTATAGAAAAAGGCTGAAAAGCTGCCCCTAGGGGCTGACCTGGCTACGCTACTAATATGATGGTTACATGGATTGACAGATGGGCGGGGCTTGTCATTGATTGTCAGCAAAATAATCATGGCGGCCGGAGATTGACAAGACGGCCATGGCACGGGCAGGGCACGCGACGGTGTAGGAACGGTGTGGTGTGGGGCGTCGCATACATTTCAATACAAAGAATATCATTTTTGCCGGGACGGTGTTGCTACGGTCATGCTATGCGACGGGGTAGAGACGTGATAATGTGGCAGCACCCTAAATGTAAACCAGGCAGATCACAAAATGTAAAACATAACTCTATTAGTCACAAAAGAGTAAAGATAAATAAGGATTCTTCTCACCGAGACATCAGTGATTATTCAAGCGTTCTTGACAAGTAATATAAGTAAGCTAAATGAACATTTTCCGCCTAAAAGACGCCGTCTCAGAATCTTCTCAACACATTTTCTCTTTGTTTATCTGGTTTGTAACAAATTACTTATTATTCTATTATACTATGGGTCATGACCTCAATAAAAGTAATTCGTAATAAGTAAAATCGTATGGCCTAGTGACTAACTCATTTAGTAATACTTAATAACTTTTTAGTTGAAAAACAAAATTTAAACTTACAATCTTATCAGGTAACCGTGAGCTGATTAAAAAAAATGAGCCTAAACACGGGTTTGTCGGCCCCAATTATTGCCATTGCTTTGCTATTGCAAGATAACGTGATAAGGCGGCCGCTTTGAAGCGTTAGGCAATGTCAGAGGTCTTCGAATGGCCTAAAAACTCCGTCATTAGAGTTGGCTACTAACTCAAACGAACAGTGGAGATAAAGGCATATTTGATTCAAAGACGTTTGAGTCTTATAAAGCAGATAAGTTCCTAGCTTAGTATGCAGAGACGTAAACCGTAGATCAAGAATCGATGTGCATGCGGGTCCCGCGTGATCGCATGAATCATGAGTTGGTTCGCATCTGTACACATAAACAGCGGATTTGTCACTAAATTAAGCATTGTCACGGCCCGTTTGATGATGGTGACAGTGACAATCTTGTCGAGCTATGCGAGGTATAGACATCATCAGTTCCATGCATCTAAGAACTGATGAGCAACAAATCATGAAGTAGGTACGGTACGGTAACAGTTATATTTTTTACTTAGATGTGAGTTGGTGACATTGAAAGTTTTGGTTATGCAAGGAACGGTCTTTTTCTGTATTTTTTTTAGAAAACATTATCTAAATTGCAACCCATCATAATTTTCGTTAAAGTCAAACACAAAGATATAAAAGCACATTTAGCTAAAGCTTTTTTAAAAACCATCCAGTCATGGCCGCCATTTTGATTTTATACGTTTCACAAACTACACCATATTTCAGTTTATCGATAACGGAAGCGGCAAGATTAGCCCCGGCACGAATCCCTCATAAACGTTTTAGGTCATCGATAAATATCAGGTCATCCCGGACATCACTAGAAACAGGCGATGGCTTGAAGGCTGAATCTATGTTTATTTATTTTATTTGTTTATTCATTTTTACAACAAAAAAAATCTATAAAGTTGTGAAACCTGTATACCTTTAGATATCTATCAAGTTTCGTAAAGATCGGTTACAAAATACGACCGGTAAAGGAGTAGGTAACACCAACAAACAGACAGAGGAAAGAAAATTTTGCCGACTTGATGCAGAGACGCTTCGTTTGCTTCGCTCGCTCAGTCAGCTCACTTCTCTCGCTCGGTCAGCTCACTTGGTCAATAAAAGTTGTTGAAATGGAATAATTTTTCTTAATTTCGGTTAGGTTTTCTTAATTTCGTTTCCCTCATTTTGTAAATAAGTACATACCAACTTACCTACTGTGATTTGAATCTGATAAATAAGTATGTTTGATTGCTACGTGTGTAATGTGATATTAAAAACTAATTGTACCGATAATTAAACTAATATCTAAAACATTAAACCCCTGTTAGCTATGTAGGTTAATCAGTAATCTAGCTATAGACTAGCCACTTTATAGCTCTCAGTAAAAGGCTGAGTCAGTAATTAATGTGAGTTTAATTTCCAGTTTACTACTAGAGGAATGCTTGCGACATTCCTCGAGTTTATATAAATCTGACCAGAATTCCGCGCATTAAATACCTTCTGTAAGTTTGAGCGTATTTTACGCCCACCTAGTTATGACTTTCATGAAACATTAGTCCATAAAATGTTTCTTTAAGTGTAGATAAATCAAAAAATCAAAAATATCTTATATTCAAGGGAAGAACTGGATTCATAAGACTACCTTCAAATCCAGAGACAATATAGATTCCTTCTAGGTGAGTGTGCTCCATCTTAGACCGCACTGTTGCTTTACATACGGCAGGGTGTGGCCAAACGCAAACCTATTTTAATTAAAAAAAAGACTGAACTGTGAGCATTTAAGGCTAGTTTTACTTTCATGCGTACCGTCGGCGCTGATAGGCGAGTGATCTTTATTACAATGAAATAAGGAAAGTGATTGTTTAGCAGAAATGGCTACGCTGATTGCTTTCGTCAGTGCTGAACAATCACTATCTTTATTTCATTGTAATAAAGATCACTCACATATCAGTGCCGACGGTACGCGTGACAGTAAAACCAGCCTTAGACTTTCGTTACACAGCGGATATTGTCCGATCTTATCCGGTGGATCACCATTACTTTTAATTGAGTATGAATTACTAAAAACGGACAGGACACACTGGGCGGAAGCTTTAACGTGTGGTTGCTTCGTAGGCAACATTGGGAGACGGAATACCCGCTCAGTGTGTCGATGCCTGCTCAACTTACTAGCTAAAAAAATGTTCAAAGTTATTTGTCAATAAAATATTGTACACTAGCGGACGCTCGCGGCTTCGCCCACGTGGACTACTATATTTTTATCCCACGGGAACCGTGCAATTTTTCGGGATAAAAGTAGCCTATGTCCTATTTCCGGTTTTTATCTATCTACATTCCAAATTTCATCAAAATCGGTTTAGTAGTTATGGAGATACGTGGCAACAAACATACACACACACACACACACACACACACACACGGACTTTCGCCTTTATAATATTAGTAGGATTAGTAGGATAGGACAATTATAATTTGAACCATCTGCTCTGCGTTCGACTGGATGATCGAACCCGCGGCATAAACACCTAATGATTGACCGCAATTGAATCGATTCCGGGGCATGGGCATTGCATAATCGCACCCGTCGGGAACATTCTGACCGTACTCCACCTGTGTTTCTCTAATAATCTGATAATGGCTGCACTATATATAAGTGATAATAGAATTAGCGGTAATATTGGTGATTCTCTGTTGCATAATCAAACTAACCCTAAGGCGCAGGCCAGATAGAAGAGACGAGGCGCAGACATTTGTCTCTTCCGCGTCCCTTTCATACAAAATGTGATGGCGCCCCGTCTCTTCTGTATGTTTTGCGGCGCGACGTTTCTATACATTTTCTATGAAAGGGACACGGAAGAGACATATGTCTGCGACGCGTCTTCGTCTTACGTCTTTTCTGTATGTCCCGCGCCTAAGAGCCCTAAATCATCATTATATCATCATAAGAGCCCTAATGTCATCTCTGTTTTTAAAGATAAAAATGTAACAGCCAATATTACACACGACAGAATTGACACAGCTTTCTTCCAATTCTGTATTACTTGTCACACAGGTAGAAAAATTGGTATACTTATATATTTGTAAGAAACAGAGAAAACATTGTAGTTTTTAGTTTTTAAAGTGTTTAACCACACTTCGATAGCACATTTCACCGAAATGAAAATTCTCATTAAAATTTTTGATTCCAACGTGTTTCGAACCCGTATTGATCAAACCGATCCTTATAATGCCGGAGTGTTTTAACCACCTCAGCCAGAAAACCCTATGACGCCGGCGTGGCGGCGTTTCGGCCCGAAAATCTTGATAATTATGATAATAATCCTGAAGTTCTGAAATGTTACAAATTATGTTTCTAACAGGAGTGGGTCGATAATTATAAAACATGTTGCCATAGTAAATCTAATTAGACGGATTAGAAGGAGACACTCAAATGTAAAAGCAAGTTTATCTAAATTTCATGAAATATATTCAACTTTTGTAATCGTTAATTGAAGCATTTGTCTTTTCTTCTTCTTCTTGCGGTGGCTCTCCACTACTGGAGGTTAGCCGTCAGCTCATTGAACTATTCTTGGTCTTGCGCCAAGCGAAAGAGGTTTTGTCTTTAAAAAGTCCTCTAAATTAGGTACCTAAGTATGTTCGTATGAGCAAGTGGCCAACTCTGGTGACGGAGTTTTTAAGCCGCCTAAAGGCCCCAGTCATGGCTTAACGACTTTAAAGCCGAAACCAACAATTTAACGTGCCCTCCGAAGTATACAAGCGCTCAGCTCGTAATGACACTTGCGGTCACCCATCAAAATTGTGACCGCGCACAACGCTGCTTTACTTCAACGATCGATCAAGAACGTCTAAGCAAGCTAAGCCACGAGCGCACATCTAATAGTCCTCTGAAACATCTAAGTAATCCAACATCTCAACTTTGGGAATCGTCTCCCGACTTATTTAATATTAATTTCATAAAAAAACTTTTAAAAATGCATTTGTTAAGCAATATAAGCAGAAAATGTCTATCACTGTCAGTAAATTGTAATTTTAAGCTCATTTTTTGGGCCACTTAAACTCACATTTTCATGATTAAAGAGGCGATTGTATTCTTGATAGGTACGTCTCGTGTGTGTGTGTGTTTTAAGTTTAACTGTATTGCTCAGATTCACCTTGTAGCTTTAAATCCTTATTTTCTATTTATTTGCCTGAAAATAACGTTTTTTATTATTATGTTTGAACCATTTGCGTAGCCAAAGACGCAAGTAGCGTAGCCAAAGAATTTCCTCTCCTAAAAAAAAATTGGAATTATGACATTACAAAATCAGAAGGTCCGTTGATTATGCATCGGCGAACACCATCGTATTATACAAATCGATTTGACAAAGTTAACGAGAAGTTCAGTTCGGTCAGTGCACTAATTCCGATTCGTAATTAATACGAGAGGAACATCGACCTACTCGCATAAATGAAAGCCTTGAGTGGGCTATAACGACCTCGGTTACGCGCTGCCTCGAATTCACCGTTTTTCCGTTTCCTATAAACTTTTAGCGCTTTTAAGCAGATTTTTATCAAATAATTTCTGTCAAAGATGATTGCTTCGTTCTGGTTCAATCACTCTATTTAATTTCGCTGTAATTTTCCAAAGAAATGCACAATTTAAATCCCTTTATTTTATAATTGATAGGCAAATCAATAAACAAGTAATCAATGCAAAATTGACCAATAAGCAACTGTAAATTCATCTGAATTTTGAAGCCTTTATTTTCTAAGCGCTTATCTTAAACACGTTCATAGAGAAAACAGTTCTAAAGCAATAAATGAAGATCTTGAAATCGCATCCACAAGTTTGTAGGTTCGTCCGCCTCACCTGAAGGTGGCGCGGCCGCTTCAGAAGGTAGCAGAGATCAGTACACCGCGCGGAGCGGCCTAAAGCACACGCGGCGGCCTATGACGGAACGCATGCCCCACGTAACCTATAAACAAACTTTCAATCGTGAAAAACAAAACAAAAGTTGTGTCACAGTGTCGGTTTAGTTTAAGATTTTTAAGGTTTCCCAAATAGCGCAAAGTTTTTGTTCACGGATGCAACGGTAGAGTAGGTAAAAAGTAGGTTTGACTTTTAGCATATTTAATAATGCATGAACCGCACTGTTTACTAACCGTTCAGTGGAAAATGTTAGCTCATTTGTTATATTTACAAGGTTTCTTCACGTTTAGTTAATTAAAAATGAATTATGTTGAATTATTGATGGTAAGGTAATCGAAATAAAATGATACCTTCTGATTACAATAGCTGTTGTATCACTACAATAAAATCTGGTTTTGTTGTTTAGACAACAAAATGTTTTTCTCTGTGATATAAAATGGTAGACCTACATGACTGATTTACCTATCAGTTACATCGATGTTTCTATATCATTTGTGAGGACAATATATAATAATTTACTCGTTGTAGCTTGGTTACTGATGAATTGTTTTGAAAATGTAGCTAATTAAAACCACGTTTACATTAATCTATCTTCAGTAACAAGCTTGAATTTGATTAGCTTTACGTAGGCTGGAGTTGTAAATGTAAACTTTGAATTATAATTTAAATAGATTCTGCCTACGACTTCGCTTGTGGAGCTCATTCAAAGTAGGTACTACTATTCCAGATCAGGAACTACTAATATTTATGATTTCTTATGTTTTTTTCTTTATCCAAAGTTTATAACTAACAAAAGTAGTTCAGACAGCGTTATTCAATTAAAACTAAAATTGTAATGTCGTACCTATTTTTATATTTATTACTGGATGTACCCAGCAAGCATTGCAATGACACGTAATGTGTTCAATCATTGAACATGAATATTCGTACTTATGTATGAAAACAAAAAATTACTTCTAATAATATGAACATGAAATTGTAACAAGTGCTTTATGTACATTTTTAGTACCATGAAAGAATGTTTTCCATGTCTAAGTAGATACAGTTGTTTTATTTCTGTATAACTGTAGTTAGAGGTACTGTACCCCAATTCCTCTATTTACAACGTCAACCATTCAAGTTTTATTGCCACTGCGTTTTGTTTCGTTCTCCAAAATGACAGTAATTTGCAAAGCCTCATTGGTAATTTGTTTGAAAACGTCATCACTACAGAGCTCGAGAGTAACCTAACCTCATTTGTCAATAATAGATTAAAAAACAAAACGAAATAGTTGACGTTTTGTAGATAAATAGTAGATTGTTGCACGAGGGTTGAAAGTAACCTATTGCGTCACGAGATGGTTTGGCGCCTGAGCGTAGCGAGGGAGCTAATAGTTCGAGTGCCGTAATAGGTATTTCACCCGAGGTAAACACTCTGCTTTTCATTTCGAATATTAGGAAAGTATATAAAAACATGATTAGCTCATTTTATAAAAATCTCTGCTCTCGATCGACAAAACAGATAAAAATCGAATTGGTGCTTTAAAAAAAATACTGGCTGGTAGTTTGCCACTGAAAAAAAAAAAAACAAAAAAGGAGCGCCCACCTTTTTTTGTCAGCCAGTATTTTTTGTCATTGAAGATGGTAAATATTTCAAGCTCAAAATCTTGTTTAAATAATAATAATTTAGTGAAAAGTAATTATTAATAACAATACTCATGTAATAAATTGTTGTAAATATTTTTTACAGCAATTCTCAATAAAAAGGTAAAATAGAAATGTCAAATATTACTTTTGCTGCGTAAAAAGTTTCAACATGACTCAATAGAAATGTCAAAATAGAATGATTTTTTTTTTTAATTTGACAGCAGGGAAAATTGCTTCCCAGGGCGGAAAAGTACTACTTTCATCCCTCTGTTCAGGTAACTTCAAGCGTACTTTCCGTGTATGAGAAATGAAAAAATGAAAACAAACAGCACCAGATAAAATCGTGTCGCAAAATAGTTTTTTCATGGAAACGAAAGTCTATGTAAATGCGTTGTCAACAAGGCTTTCCGGCAATTTCCCTGAAAGATCAAACAATTTCCCCGTAAATCCACGTTTGAATCAAAGCTCGCATAAAATTGAACGAAAACAAAACTTATTTCTTGGGAGAAGCTAAAAAAATGCGCAAATAATATATCTTGTACTCTAAATCTAATTTTTTCTGCTGGAGAAGCAGAACCTTGTCTTTTCAACGTTGACCTTTCGTATTTTTTCATTAGGAGAATAACGTAATCATATTGCTCTTAGAATCTGGTACAGGGTTTCCTTTCACCAACGATAGTCTATCGTCCCACCAGTAAAATATTTGGTAAAAAACTGAAATGTGTAAAATAACAATCAAAACCATTATAGGAATAATAATCCTTGAAAGAAGGTATTTTGAGGTTAGTCCCAAAATTACTTTTGAACAAATCTCTGCCCAAAATTACAGTGTGCAATTTTATCCATAAGAACGTATTATTCATACTTTAATTGTCGAAATTCAAACCTGTGACACCATTATGAAAGGCACATATAGTCGTATTGCTCATTATACGGATTAAAAGTGAAGGAAAAAATGTCATTTTTCCTTCGATTTTGACATAAAACGTATCAAAACTAATCAAAATTGAAGGAAAAATGACATTTTTTCCTTCAATTTTAGTCCGTATAATGAGCAATACGACTATAGGTAGGTAAGTACATTTTCTTTCTGAAATAAAATCGAAACTTCTCCAAAACCAAGAGCGCAAATTTAGTTATTAAAATCTTCAATACATCATAAACATTAATTTCAGGTTATTACATATTGAGAATCTATTTGATCTCAATAGGTAGTATTGGAAGCATATTAAAGCAGATCAATTTAATTATTCACCGTCTTTGTGTGTGTAGGTACATCTGTCGGCGTCCAATTCAATACCCAATACTGAATGCACTTTGTCATGGAACCTATTGTATTATTCAGCAATACGAAGCATTATTATGTAGGAGGCGTTCCCTTAAGCACAGCTAAGCTCACTCCCTCTCTTCGTCGCGGCTACCATGAGAAATGAAATCGATAAGACGTGTACTATCAAATCAGTAGAACTAACAAATCAAAATAGAATAAAGTTTTCTGCATGAAGCTTTCGTCATCATCATCATTTTCAGCCGGTGTCACCCTCTGCTGGGTCGGAAACGGCGATCCCAGTTTTTTGTGACGATTGGAAAACAATGTCATCGTGTCCCACTCACAATTCGCCGGCGGCGCGCACGTGATCAGAATTGCTGAATTGCACCAATTAGTCAAAAAAGCTTGTGATGGCAACACTCATATAAATCACTATGCTTAAAAATGAAATACGAAAAGAGCTCAGTGGGGCTGAAAAGGTCATTGGGTAGATTTTTGTTCTTCGTTTGATTCTCATAATATTTCATAATGACAACTATAGTCCCTATTTAATTAAAATATCAAATTATATTAAATTAGGTTATGGATTTTGAATCCTAACCTAATAATAATAATAATTGAATAATAATTGAAGAGCTGATGAAGGGCACCCTTCCAATGTCACTGAAGCGAAAACTCATTGACATGTGCATTCTGCCCGTTCTCACCTATGGTGCACAAACGTGGTCCTTAACCGAGTCTCAAAAATCCAAACTCAAGGTCTGCCAAAGAGCTATGGAGCGCAGCGTGCTAGGGGTGAAGAGGATAGACAGAATCCGCAATACAATCTTGCGTGAAAAAACAGAGATCGCAGACGTCGGAGACAAAACCGCCAAGTTAAAATGGAGTTGGACGGGGCACATCAGCCGGATGGGTACGGACCGGTGGGCACAAGTCGTCACACAATGGGTGCCTGCCTACAGATGGGCACCGCAGCCGGGGTAGGCCGAGGAAACGTTGGCGTGACGACCTGGACAACTTTCAGAAGGACTGGTGGGAAGTGGCGGGTGATCGCGAGTATTGGAGGGAATTGGGGGAGACCTTTGCCCAGCAGTGGGACAGTACAGGTTAGCTAAAAAAAAATAAAAAATGGATTTTATTTCCAATAAGTGTTACATTTACTTTGCATTTACTATATTATATTGTAAAAATTTATCATTCAAGAAGTTGAATAGCGGCCATACCCTTTGCGCTGTTTCCTTTACTAAGCATAATATTTTTCTTAGATCTCTAAAACTAAATTGAATAATATTTATGTATGAAAAATATATTTTTCACTTATCTATACAACAATAGAAATAATTAATTTGAAATTCTGAACGAATACTTCTAAATATTATTTCAGAATAGTAATTGTTCTTCTTGATTGGTTATATCACAATTCGAGAGGATAGTAACCACTTGGTAAACACCGTTATTTTCTTTCACGCGCCAAACCATAGAACGCGTATTTGTGAGTCACATGGTACCTCGATTTTAATAAAAAATGACTCAGGTTCAATAAAATATATTAAAATTGTTCTCCAGCCATTCTAATGATGACGCAGGCGTCAGGAAGTAGGTACACACTAAACTATATACAAGCTCTGCGGGGCTGAAAAGGCTCTTATAGCAGAATCAAAATATGATTCGTATCATGATTCAGCTAAAGTTTCTTTAGCGATTCCTCTTTTTTTCGTAAAATGTTAGCTGTAACACTTCAGCAATTCCTCTACCTACTGTGGCCATTTTACGATTCTCCACAAAACTGTCAAAAAATACGAATTGCCGATACGAATCACTGCGTGAATCCTATGAAGAATTGTCAATTTTGTGATTTCTAATACGAATCATACTATGAATCATATTATGACTCTTCTATAACGGCTTTTTTAGCCCCGCTGTACACTAGTCGGGTCGTTTAGTCTCCTCTGATGAAGTATTTGCTTCTTGAAAGCTTTTGTAGAATTTTTCTTGGAGAAATTCCTTTTAAAATAAACACAGCGCCTTTGGATTGCAGCAGAAATTGTGGAGCTAAGGTTTTAGTTTCACTTCGATAACGCTGAGAGTGTTGGCACTTTTACTTTTATGTTTTTGGTTTTACGCGGTTCCTCCATTTTGCACCACGAAAAGTGATTTTATGGCTTGAATTTTCTATTAATTTTATACTAGCGATAATATAATTTTATCTGAAAATTACGATATAATCTAAAAAAACTGTCTAATATGGTAAATTGAGACTTGCTTAGATCGTTTACAACGATCCTCAGATGGCTCAACGGTTTTTATTGTATTTGATAAAGTTATGTTTAGTTTCTATAAACTTATAATACCTACACACAGTTTGACTTTGAATGTATTTGAATAATACTTTATTGTTTAGTCAATTTTATGCTTTATTTTATTTTTTTAAATAATATCTTCACGCCTTCATTTTATGGTAACACTTCTTGATTTAGTAATGAGAATAATTAGCCAGTCTAAGGCCTTAACGTTCCCTTATCGCATTTAGAACCTTTAAAACTTTATTAGTTACAAAACATAAAAATAGTAATTGTGCTGGAAATGCCTTCAAATTTATACCGCCAAGTTCTTTACTTGACATAAATTCCCACTATTTGCATAGACTAAATACAGTGATACTCTACATAAATGAGGGACTATGTACTTTCGTTGCAGGTGGACCGGGACCGCTTCGCTAAAAGAGTCCTGAATAATTCAACGGGATATTTAACCGTGTCCCGAAACTCCGTGCGTGACACCGCACCGTACTAAAGGAAATACATTAAACATAATACGCTTGAACTATCAAACGTATAAAAAAAGGACAGCACATAAAACCATATTTGCAATTATGTGAAAGTTTGCGAGCTTGCCGGTCTAGACAGAAATGTAACTGCTTGTTTCTCGTAAAAATTACACAAATAACCCATAAATCTCGGCTAAAAGTAAAATACTTTGATGATATTGTACAGCTTACTTTATAAAAAATATATGAAAACTGTAGCCAACTATTAAGCTAATATAAATCTCACATTACATGTAAGCTTAGGCTGACGCCAGACGCTGTGCCAATGTTCATAAATATAGTAAATATACTTTTACTAGATTTTTTATTAAAGGTTTGGTTTATAGAAAATATAATATTATTATGTTTGGTGTGGTTCTTAAACTGGAATAACATTTATATCGTAATGTATAAACAATACTCTAACGAAACTAAGAAAAACGTCAACTAGGCACAGATTAATGAACCGCCATTGCCATACATTTATTGCGTAACATACTTTCAAAAATTATTTTTTTATTTTAGGAAGTGGAAATGATAGATAAATAGATACAAGTATTGCAGCTATGAGATCAATCAAGTCTAATTTTATTAGTTAATCCCGTGTGCTCAGGCTAATTGGTCATGGAGTGTGAGTAAATTAAGCACAAAAGCATGAATTGTTTTATTATTGTCCTCATTTCACTTCAGTTTCACCTACCGCTGCATTCAGATACGTTTAAATATTTTTAATAAATACTTAAGCGTTCAAATGAAATAAATATATAAAACCATTGAAAATTATTTCAACATTAAATTAATCCAATAACTTTGGCAGATAAAATTAAATAATGTGAGTTGGACAAAAGTGGATGTTAATAAATTAACCAAAATGTTGCCAAATATACAGATTTTATAGTTAAAACGAAGAGTGTGACAATGGCGTTGTGGGATAGTGTTGGTTCCAAGTTGGTGGTTCGGTGTGTGTTTGTGGCTGCGATGTCGGTGCTTGTAGTTGGGACCGGGGAGTGGAGTGAAGATGCTGAAGATCTTGGTAAGTTGTACTGCTGTCCTTACCTTCGTCTATACTTTGTATTGTGCGATGATGCAATTTTTTAAAATATTGTCGAGACTTATCGCGAAATGAAATTATTTACTTACCTCGATGTTTTTTGTCACGAGTAGACTACTCTAGCCAGCATGCTGATTCAGACTTCCGAATTAGCAACCGATTCGATGATTTCAGTAGGAAAGTTGTAGCAGAGTAGGAAAGTTGACGTTCAGTGCTGAAACGTCACTTTCCGAGTTTGAAATACATTCCGAGAAGGTCTGCTGGGCAATTCTACTAGATGACAACCGCTGCGTTTTGGTTCGATCTCTTAAATGTCAGCCATTTGGTGAAATAGTAGAATAGCTTTTCAAAAATTTGTTCTGCCAAAGTTCAAACCTTAGCTAAAACCTCACCACAACTGAGTCGTTTGTTAGTAGTAGTCATGGAAACAGTCGGTTTAGTTGAGGTTTTGCATGAGGTTGATAAAAAGTTCGGTACCAGAATTGACGCCCTGAATCGCACTGCAGGTCTACTATAATATTTTAAAAATAATGTTTAGGTTTCGAAAGTTTCAAACGTGTGATGTGATGACGCAACGTGTTAGGAGCGTCATTTTTATTGCTTTTGCATCACTTAATTATGTCTTCCGGCAACATTATAGAGATGTATTGGTGTGGCCATCTATGTAAAATAATGTGGTGCCACAACGCAACGTATTCCCTTTTTTAAATCATTATAACTCAAGGGTACACGGGGTCACTTGAGCATTCAAGACTCAAGACTGTAACGAAGAAAAAGACTTTAAATAAACTGTTAGACGTTCAATGTTTGTTCTCTTTAAAGTGAATGCTCAGGTTTACCTCCATTACAATTCATCTAACCGCTGTGAAGAATAAAGAGGTGAAGAAACAAGATTGAAAGATCTGCAATTACCACGCGTCCCCATTTCAGCCGAAAACCGCAGCGTGACAAATTACTGCGTCTCAAAAGAACGCCATTCGAACGTCTGATTGTTCGAACACAGGCTGATTGCTCCAATACGTCTGGAATTCCAAAAGAACATTCCTGAAAGCCACGCTCAACAAATTTACATTTTTATTTCGGAAGCTGCTGTTGGAACAACTATAGGTTGCATTGGTGTTGCCAGCACTGCCTGGTTGGAAGAGTTACTTTCTAGCATAACATCATTAAACCAGCTAACTAAAATGCAAACAATTTCTGATATGACTTTATCAATATTTTTATGTCCTTTACATACATGTCCATTTATGTATAATTCAGCCGTCGTACTGCCAAGTCTTAGAGCAATGTCAAAGTAAGATTACTTTGGTCCGTACTTAGATAAGACTGAAGTAAGACTGACGCAGACATAACTCCATCCTAAATCAGGCCTAAATCAACCTTGTTTTAATCCTGCCTTAGGACCAAAACAATCTTAACGCAGGGATGTTTTGGTGACATGACATCGACTAGATGCAGGACTTCGCATGTCCTGCTCGATGTCATCGAGCAAGACATGCGCAGAGAGGGCGTCGAGAGAGTGTAATGCGCATGTCCTGCTGCAATCCTGCGTTAAGACCAAGGCAGGAATAAAATAAGATTGTTTTCGGACCAAATCAATGACAAAACAAGCCTAAGGCAGGAATGGTTTTCACCTTGTTTTGACATTGCTCTAAGAGCTCATGGTACGGCTACAGGTGAGAATTCAATTTGTTAAGAAAAACGAGTATCTATCTACAAAGTAACAAGTACTACGTTATAAGGATAATTTTTAACATTACTTTGTGCCCCAGTGGAACCTAAAGGTTTTTATGACTTACAATGTAAATGAAACAATACAATACTAACTTAAGGAAATACAGATATTTGATTTAATCCTACTAATCCTATCCTATCCTATTCCTATTAATATTATAAAGGCGAAAGTCCGTGTGTGTGTGTGTGTGAATGTTTGTTACCACGTATCTCCGTAACTACTTAACCGATTTTGATGAAATTTGGAAAATAGATAGATAATGACCGGGAATAGGACATAGGCTACTTTTTATCCCGAAAAAATGCATGGTTCCCGTGGGATAAAAATAAAAGTAGTCCACGCTGGCGAAGCCGCGGGCGTCCGCTAGTTAAACATAATAAGAATAGAAACCAATTAATTAGTAACTTTTCAATACAATTATTTAAAAAAAATAGCCAATCAACCTATAAAGTGGCTAGAACTAGCCGAGAAGTGGCCACACCGCGGTGCATTGTCCTCTTTTTAAAACAGAGCAATCTTTGATCGGCTCGCTTCCTTCCATCCCATACCTGTTAGTGCCTTACTGGTCGGGAACGGCTGGCGACGCGCCAGAACATTTCTTTGTCTTTGTCAACCCCTTCGAGTATCGATGCAGATATTTCTATTACTGAGCTGAAGTTTTCGGTATTACGATGTAAGTTGTACGTGCTTATTGGATTTTGATTCGGTGATAAAGTTCCTTGGCATTACCTATCGATATCCAAATATAGTTAGAAAGTGTGTAAAGTTTTAAATCGATTCTAAATGATTATTGACCTCTTTAAAATAAATTAATAGCAACTCTGTTCTTTAGTAACTCTATGTCCATATTCTTAGTGTGGGTAAATATCTTATGAATTTTCCTAATTGGTTTTTAATTATTATTCTTCAAGTACCTATACTTTCGTACCAACTATTTCTTGCTCCTTTACCAATTTACATACAAAATTAATTAGGTTTAAGGTGCGGTCTTAAATGAATAAAGGTGTGAGTAAAAAGCTTGGAAAGCAATTTTCTAAGGTTTCAGTTGATGGAATCTGACTTTACTGTATCAATAGGGTCGAGTTTGCCACCGTCGACAAATTGCCAATTTGATAAAACAATAATTTTTGTCCGCTTGAGTTACTCGCACATTGAAAATATCGTTTCGAAAGGGTTTCTGTTTTTTATAAACCGTTGAAACCTTTATTTAACCAACACATAAAATATTTATTAGTTTTTTCAATCCGCTAAATTAGCAGTTAAGTACATTTTTTATTATATAAGTAGATAATTTTTGGCTCAACATATCAGCATTGCCATCCAGCGCGGTAATGCTGCCAGTGTCTTGGGCACGCTTCCGCCTGGCAGTGGCTTGGATCAGTTGAGCTACCTATAGATCGTTTCTAACGATCCTTAGGTGGCTCAACTGGTTCTTTTTGTATTTTGTATTTTATACTTTTATGTAAATATGTAGTAGTTTAGTTTCTGTAAATAATAGTAGATAATTACAATGATTGATTAATAAGTTTTCTTGCTTCCTGATTCAAAAGTTATAAAAACTTCAAGATCGTAGTTAAAATGGTTTTTTCAAGGAAAAGTATCTTATTGTTAAAAAGTCTATGATCATGGTATGGTACTTACCACAAAAGATACTCGTAAGATAAGATTACACACAGTTTATTTGACACACACACAGAGGATACAGAACAGAAAAGTAGTTTTTGATTGAATTAGGTATGTAGATTGAAAAATATTTTTTACAAAAAATATGAATTAATAATAGGTTTTTCAAAACAACAAAGTTTTTGATACCATCTTATGCAGCAAAGTTTTGAAGTTGTTAGAAAACTGTGATATAAATGAGTTTGACTTTCAAAGTTCCCCTCACAATACAAAGAAAAGTTTACTTAGCTAGGTTATTACCCACGTAACCTCATTTATCAAGTTTTTTCGTCCGTTATTCCAGTAATTTATCTCGTTTTATGACAGTCCTGGGTTTTGGTGTCAGTATTTTTTTTATGTCTTCCACCGAGAGCGTTATCAATATAATCTCGTTATGTTTCTTTGATGAAGTAGGTTTTCTACTTAGCTGGAGTAGGTAGTCGTATAAAAACATAATGGTTTGAGGTGGTAGCTAAAATTTTCATTAATCATTCATATTTTATTTTATTTGACTTTCTGGCCCACTTGCATGTCCCTGGGTTAGTTAACCCAGGTAAGGTACTTAAAATTTTAACTCTGATTACTCATTGGACTACTAAGAATAACACTGGGTTAATAAATACATAATTTATCTTGCGTCATCAAGAGTTAACCCGAGTCAAAGTTTGAAATTTTTAACCCATTGATGTTGGAGAATTAAATCGGCTAACCCCGGGTTAGTGACTAAACAAATGTGAAAGAAGGACAAGGAAGACTATAATATAGAGTACTGTAGTGTTAAAGAGGTAGACATGCAAGTTTCATGTTTGTTCATTCGTTCATCTTTGATCGGGTTTATTACATCTATGGTAGGTGCACAGACATTTTAAATGCTTCCACCAATAAAAAAAAATAATTAAATAGGTACTAACCCTTCGAATAATTTACGTGATAAATACCCGGATACATGTGTATATATCAGTGCCTCCAGTCAAAAAGGGCACAACTCAAATTCGGCACTTTTCAGGAGAGCCAAAAAACCAAACTTTTAATGTTTTTTGCTATTTCGCAAGTGAATGGTAATCACTTTCACGTTCGTTTACTATTTCTATATTTTTTTCTTGTTTTACTTGGATTGTGCCTTTGTTAACGCAGATGTAATGGAATAACGTTAACTATTCTAGTCAGTTTACTCGTACTAAAAGAAATATTACGACTTGTGCCTTTTGAATAATGGAATAACTTTATCAATACTCGTACTAGTCGATTTACTCTTATTCAAAGAAATACTAAGACATAATCCATTAGTAACGAATACTTATTATGACAATAACGGCTTATTTCCATCAATTACTGCTGTCGAGAGCTGTAGTTATGTAAATAGAATCTAGAGTTAAACAATAATTATGATATTTTCAATATTTATTTCAAAAACAACATTATGACAAATGTTTTCAGTAAGTAAATTCTAAGTATTCCTCGGTATTTTAATTTACTTCCTCATTTTCTGGTATAAAGCACAAACCGGGGTCGTTTTCAGCTCTCTCTGATTTAGAATTCAGTAAGTTGTATAAAAATCTTGAATTATGGTAGATCTTTTATACGTGGGGAACCTGACTCACTAGTTATAAAGCCAACTTAGCTTCTCCCAGAAGCTCAGAAGTTTCCTGGGGTCTTCACATGCTTCGAGGAGCGACCTCGGGTTGTTGAGGATATGCTGCCGTTGTGCTGCTATGCCCAGGTATTCCAAGACTACGTGGGCTGCTGATTCTTCTTCGGTTAGACATCCTCTGCAGAGTGGGATGTCCATGGCACCGATGTTGTACAGCTGTTTATTGAAGGTACAGTGTCCTGTCAGCGCCCCTGTGATTATTTTGATGTCTTTTCTTTGTAGGTACATCAGGCGACGTGTCAGTCGTGGTGTGGCTGCTGTTATCGCTGCTCTGGACTGTCTGTAGTCCGTCGACCGTGTCCATCGATCGTTGTGAAGGTTTTGGGTGTGTTCTGTATCCAGGTGCGTAGCTGAGAGAACGTCAGAGGAAGGAATGGGGCTGGGTATTCCACTTGTGCTTCCGAGCCCCTTCTGGCTAGTTCATCTGCAGCGACGTTTCCCAGTGATCCACTGTGTCCCTTGATCCATTGTATAGTTACCCTGTTCTTTGCGGCGATACTTTCAAGGGAAAGGTGACATTCGTATATGCGCTTGGAGTTGCATTTTTGGCTCTCCAGTGCTCTGAGGGTTGTTGTACTATCTCGGGGACTACTATGCCGTAGTCTTCTATCCCTCTCCGTTTGATAGTAGTGGCAGCTGATTGGAAAATGGAACTGTGTGAGCCTAGTGTCATAGGTAAGATAAGATAACATAAGATTAGTTTTCATATGTTTGTATTTTGTAGTGTTTCCGGGATGTCGATTGTCTTGGAATCTTATCACACGATATTATGGTAGAATAAATAAGTATCTCGTATCATGTGGTGGTCATCAAAACTTTTTCTAAAACTTGAACAAATATCGTCAATTTGGTATTACTGGAAGGCAGAACGAGATCAATTACATTAAAAAACAAAAATTAAGACTTATTTACTTCATTACATTAAATCAATCAATACCAGCGATACACAGATTATTATAATACTTACTACGTAAAAGATACATTTATGTCTCATTATTATCCATGCTTATAATCACCAAAAGCAACAAATAGAGATATTCCCTTAGAAACATGCATAAAAAATGGATCAACTTCATTTATTTCTAACTCTGTTTATCTAATGCATTGGAACATCATGAGTTATGCCGTTTTGTTTCATTGTAATATTTTTTTAACTGAAATTACGCCTTCATGTTCGATGATGTTTTGGGCTTACTGCTAATTATTTCCTTTTAGTTGGGAAATTTTGTCGATAACTAAAGACGTTCCCTTTCTGACAGTCGAGTTATACCCTTGATGTAGTTGAAAAAACCAGGTTAGGATGCAGCTAGAGTTATGAATTTTTGGTATGTTATGTAACTGGATACGTAGATCACGATAATGCAATAAAAACAAAAGGGCACAACTCGACTTATGTCCTTTTTGACTGGAGGCACTGATATAATACCTTCAAAGTTTATAATAACACTCTATGAACAATAATAATTATAAAAACTAAAACAAAACAAAGATCTCAGATCACATACTTAGTTAATGCTCTTTCTAGCATGACCTATATTCCAAAACCTATTTAAAACACATGTAGGTGAGAGACACTTTAGATCCATCAGTTGTAGAAATGTTCGTGACGAGACGAAGTAATTGTTTGGCGAAGCGCCAACATGCCAACATAGAGAAGACGCAAGGGATCGTATTCAGGTAGCACCGCTCTAGAGAAACGTCTTAGAGACGTTATAATTTGGTAGACACTTAACATAAAGCCACCACCTAGAAACAAACTAAGTAAAGCTTGTACTATGGGAACCTGATAACTGATAGAATGCATTAATATTGTATATCTACAAACTAATATAATACTTTAAAACATCCAGACATAGAACAAACCTCTTTGTTCATCACAAATGTTTGTCCTGGGTGGGAATCGAACCCCACGATCTATAGCGCAGAGGATTAGAAGAAAAGATTATTGCAAACAAATACGATTTTTTGTGATAGGTCCGTTGTTCTTCCGTTCGTACCTACCTTCGATAACTTACTTTTTTGATATTTAAAATGATTTTGCTTTGGTGGACCTGTGTCAGTCACTGCATTTATTTTATCTTATTTCCCCATAGATAAAAGTACCTGAATACGTCCATGAAGAAGGCTTGGTATGGAAATCTGGCCGAGGCAGTTAGAAACTCTTTCGTTCGTCTTCAATTGCAGTTGGGATATATTGTGCTTGGTTATTGCCTTTTCTTACTTTGCCTATTCAGTTCTATGGTTCATATGAATTCGATAACATTTTATATTTTAAACAAAATTAAGGACATGGATTTGGTATCCATGTCCTTAATTTTGTTTAAAATATATACATTTACTTACTTTATTCACCAATTATAATAAACTTAATTTTATTAAATTGCACGTTAAATTGTCAGTCCCGGTTTTTAAGAAGTTAAGCAATAACGGCGGTGGTGAATTTCTGTGTGATGTGGAAAGGAATTGAACGGGACTTACTGTAAGCAGCTGGATCCTTTTAACACTTTCACCATAATTTTCGTTTTTGAAACGAGCGAGCGTGCGGGTGCGCAATGTGAGGCGGCCATTGATTGAATGAATGGACCGGCATGATTTTTCTTCCTTCGTTCCCGTTCCGTTCAGGTTCAAGGATTATAGGAGAGTGAAGGAATCATAGATAAAAAATAAAATGTGTGTTTGCAGTGATGGTGGACAGATGGCGTTACCAGGCGGTTTTCAGGCAGTTAAAACGAGAGTTAGCCATATTACAGGTACAGCTACAGCTCATACGAACATACATACATATCTATACCTACATTATATACGTCTTTTAGCAATCGATTTAAAAGCAACAATTTTAATAATAAACTTCATAAAACCAAAAGTCGGCATTATTTGAAACATAATAATCAGTCACTTTTACAAAGCCTTATTTATACTAGGCACTGATTTTGGGCAAAAATTCAACAATAAAATTATTACGCGAGCATATAAAGTCACGGGCAACACCAACTGATTTATAAACATTCCAGTAATTAACGTACAACATACGTTAGGTTGTTTTCGCGGGTGCAAAACTGCAAAAACTGGGTCATATTGAGTTGCACCGAGAACTGAACTATACATAATTACTGGCTCCGCAAATATGTAATTAATTTACGGTGGTTAAACCATACGTTACAAATATTGTGGTTACCACTTGGATTCGGTAACCGGCAACTTTATTCAAATACTGAACTTTTCGTGTTACTTTAATGAGCCAGAATCATGGTTGTGAGGGAGATGTTTTGATTTAAAAATAAGGTACAAAGCAAAAAGTAAATCACTTATATTATATTTATGAAGAATGTAAATAATATAGCAAATTATTAAACTTTTATAATATGAAAACACTTGATTAAGCTCGCGGCTTTGCATGCACGATAAACATATAAATGATGTTAGGATTCCAAAGTATTTTAAAAATGACTAGCAGTTCGTCCCGATTTCGCGATATAGGTAGCCTATATCCATCTAATATTTGACTTTTAAATAGTGAAAGGATTGTTCGAAAAGTAGCAGTACTTTTTAATACAATTGATAAAGAACATAATTACACAATAATTTGTTTACTCTGAAAATGTAATTAACTTTGGTTCACCGGTCTAAATAAATATAAAATAATTATTAATGCTGGACACTTCACACAGCACCATGTAGCCCCAAAGTAAAGAGAGCTTGTGTTTAAACATAGAAAACACCCAGACCCGAAACAAATATTTTTAGATCATAAAAACATTTGTCGAACCCATATCCTCCTGCGTCTCAGGTGGGCTTCACCCACTGCGCCACAGAGGTCGTCAAATATACATTATAAAGTTATTTATTACAGTATCTACGAAGTTTATCCTAAATCGGGCTAGTCCTTCGTCATAAAGATGTGGCTTACCTACCAACCGAAATTCTGTTACATTTATGAAACAAGTACTATTTATTTACCTATGTAACGTCCATTAATAGTACATTGTACCTAATCCCTCTCAACCAGATACATAAGAAGCGGCCGAGCGGCGCGACGTTTGAAAAACGTTGTGGCCGCGCGGAGGTCACTGCGCTTTGTTACACGTCAACTGGTTGCCCCTATTCTGATGTTCGATTTATTACTCTAATGAAATAAAACAGATTTGAACCGGGAAATAAAACTGAGATTAACTATGCTGATCGAGGCTTGAATATAATTAGTAGGTAAATATAATAAGTATATATTTTGTATGCAGATATCATTTATGTAATTTATTTACGTTTCAAAAACGTTGTGGTTCAAAGCTTCCAAATTACACATTCGAGGACACTACTTTAAAACTGATATGCAATTCTGCTAAAACTGTTTTATTACATTCTTATTCTACGTCGTAGCAGTACTCCGAATGTGCTACGAAAGTGCTACGAAAATTACAAAATAGCTGTACCTTAGAACGAGGTACAAAATGTTAATAATATCAGCGGAATCTCAATAAAAGTCGATGGCACTCAGAGTAGGCGTGTTCAGTTGAACGCAAAATCGTTACGGGTCAGCGGAGCAGAGGTCAACCCTACGTAAAAGAACTTTCATTTCGTACAATACCTGTATTTAGTTTGTAACTTACTTTTTGATTCTAAATTATATATTTTTAAACGAAGAATATCAACCTTAAAAAATTTTAAGGAATCAAAAAATCTTTCAACTTTTAAAACTGATCGCAAACTTTTTTTGATCTGGTATTAGGTGTAATAAAAAACTTAACAGGAACACGACTATATGCCCAAAGGAAAGTAAAAGACCAATTAGATCGTTAGAGAATTCAAAATATTCAGTTATTCTGAGAATTTTTGGGAGGGTAGTCAGTACGTCTAAATAAATATTTGACACTAACTAAGGCTAACTAAAGTTAGCATTCCGTAGATTTCTACTGAATCTGAGGAAAGTCGTAGGCTGATTTTAATCAAATTTTATCATTATTCTCATTGAAATTAAAAGTGATTTTGACTCTGCGTGGATGGGCCTCAACGATTTAAGCGTCACCGGCGTTCCTGTGTGCACTTTTTTGATGCATTTCAGTACTTTTCAGCCTCGTGGAAGCTGTTAATACAAACATAAAAAAGTATTTAAGTAGCATATTAGTCAAGTAGTTCCCATAACACAAGCTCTGCTTACTTTGGGGCTATATGACGCTGTGTGAAATGTCTAGCATTATTATAGTCGGATTGCTCATTATACGCACTAAAATTGAAGGATAAAATGTCATTTCTAATATATTTTTCTTTCTTTAATATATTCTTCTTTTATTAGTTCGTATAATGAGAAATTCGACTATAGATTATTTCGATATAATATATCAAAGTGACTTTTTTATAATAGTGACTGAGTGTTAAAATGCATTTTCACTGCGGCAAATACTTGAAGTTCTAACAAAAACCAATAAACAAAATCAATTTTCTTTAAATAACAAGTTTATTACTTTTTTAATGCAAACAATCGCATTGAGTCATTGCTCCGTGGGAACACTAGGTTGTTATAACAAAATAATGAACCGTTTTATAGCTATATTTTTTGGCACACAATGGGCTTAGCACTTTTTAAACTACTTTGACTTTTAATCAGGAAATTAACTAGTATAAAACTAGTTTTATAATAGTATTAATACTTTCCTAGAAAAGAAACAATTCCCCCAAAATAGTAAATTAAAGTAGTAATTAGTCATCTACATGTAGAGTTAAATGCGTTGATAGCTTTGTGCGATCGCGTGATGTTGTCATCTTGGAAGAGTGAGCTCACACGTCAGATTTCAGCTCAAACGCGTAAAAGAGAAAGTAATGGTGCAATCGTTAATGAAAAAGAAAACGACACTGTTATATAATACTAGCTGCTGCCCGCGGCTCGCGTGGCACTCGGATAAAAAATAGCTTTTGTTACTCTCCAGCCCTTCAACTATCTCCACACAAAAAATCACGTCAATCCGTCGCTCTGTTTTGACGTGAAAGTAGGACAAATAAACAAACAAATAAACACACTTTCACATTTATAATATGGGTACGGATTCTTTTAACGAGAACATTGTTCTAAGTCAACTTACGTCAAAAAGTGATTCTCTGAGAGGGTCACGAATCTTATCTGTTTAATGAGTAGCTGAAGTACTGAAGGACATAAAATTCACGATTTTTTCAAACTCAAGAATATATATAATTATCTCCAGGCAAATTATAAAATGATATAAAATGAGATTTAAGTTGTGCTAAAATGTTGATTGCCATCCAACTCAATTATTTTTGAGAGTTTTATAATGAGTACCTTCGTTTAATAACTGCGTTTCAGAATCTCGTTCAAGAGTTTTGGTTTAGTGTAGCTTAAAGTAAATCTGGACATAAAATATTCTGCTTTATAGCGGAAACACTAAAATACTGTAAGTGTCTTTTATTTCTACCTGTTTTAAGTAAAACTTTAAACTTTTCTCGTTGTTGTTGTTGAGATGAGATAGATGTGGGTTTCATTATTGCACTGTGCCATTTGTTAACTTAATCAGTATGTAAATATTCGCTCCAGACGTGTTCTGGCAGAGTGCTGTTTATTTTTTTATAATCTCGAAACATAATATTTTTAATTTTTTAATATTTTTTTTTAAATCGTCATATTGGTTCACTTAAAGACTCAAGTTATGCGCTTTCCAATAAACATAATTTCATTTACCATTTTCAACTCTGATCTTCAGACCTTATTTATATTAAGAGCTCAGCTCTTGTCGGTGCAATGATGCAATTTCAACTACTCTTTCCAATGCTATTTCTTTTACTTCTTTATACGACATAACAGCGACATTCTATTTTATCAGCCTCATGTAATCAATTCTTGGTCTTCCCCTTCCTCTTCTACTTTTCTTTATATTGATGTTCTTTATGAAGCTGTCATGTCATATAAGATGCCCAATCATTCGCCCTCTACTTTTTTGAATTGTGTTCATCAAAATCCTTTTCTCCTTAACTCTTTTCAGCACTTCATCGTTGGTAACCTTCTCCGTCCAGCTAATCATTTCCATCTTCTTCCAGAACCACATTTCAAACACCTCCATCATCTCTCTATTCCACTTCAGACCTTATATACTCGTAAAAATAAAACACTCAACAATCACATAGCGCTTATAAACAAAACACCTAACAAACACATACACTAGACTTGAGTACCTAATAATAACGGATCTGGCCTAGAATAATTATCTTTTTCTAGATGATTGTGTGCGTTGATTGCCTCCTTGAACTATATAGAATAAGAAGCCAATCTACGCCTACACTGAACGAGACGCTGTAGTATCTGGGACTTTGTTGAGATGGAGTAGGCACCTAAACATCATCTTAACTTGATTGGCTTTCTTCCAGTCATTGTCATAAGCTGACTAAGCCGCGTTCATCACAATGTTTTCCTTTACCGTTTAGAGTTGATGTCAAAATGCATAAAAAAACCGAAACAAAAAAGCCAATAGAGCCCGGTTCATACTAAGAATCCATGACATTCGTATCGAAAGTCAAAATATTCCATTCGACCAAAGCGCCTCATTTTTTTAAGTTATCGAAATAACACTTTTCAATGCTCTATACCACAGAGTTCATCAATACAAACAGGTATTCCAATTTATGTATTTCAAGACTAAATTAGATTTTGATGTCTGTAAGGCTCACCTTGGGACCCCATCGCCGTCAAATTAGATAAAGGGCGGAAACAATTCTTCATGACTTCGCAAGGCCTTCGCGCGCTCTGATTTATAATAAAGTAAGCTGTCTAGCTTTGTTCGTGCCAGCTATTTTATCACGGAGTGCTAAAAAGATACTTTTCAAAAGTTATTTGCTAAGGTTGCGATTTTTATAAAATTAGCGATCAATATTTTAGTGGGTTTAAGGAAATTATTTCTTATAAACTTTTTTAGTAGAAAAATTATGTCAATAGTTTTAATTAATAAGTACATACCTAGTGACTTGTCTTGATTTTGATCAGACCTCATTCAAAACCTGTGTCTAACAAGTCTAATTTCTTGCCTATCACATCCGAAAAAACACCACGCCTCGGAATAAAGGCATTGAGGCGTAAGTTGGATATTACTCAATTTATACCTCCTTATGAAATAGCCGATCGATGAATCCTTGGTATTTAGAAGTAACATAATTTGGTTATTAAATTGCCAACGTCGATCTTCAGAGAAATTTCAATGAAATTCCCGTACAATAATATTGATAAGAGACTAATATTTAGTTATGGTAGTTTGGTTGTTGAACAGGTAATGTCTACATTTGAACACACATCAAAAAAAGTTTGCGATCAGTTTGAAAACATAACATATTTTGTAATATGTTGAAAACCCTTGACTTAGTTTATATACAAAGAAACAAAGAAAGATTGATATTTGATGATGTTTTTTTAAAATAAGAATCCTTACAGAGATTAAAAAATATTTTTAGGAAACAAAATTTATTTCAACTTTTAAAAGTGATCGCAAACTTTTTTGAAGTGTGTATGCTTTTTGAAATACTACCGTATTTTAAGTACTTGTATACCTATACCGTATTGATTACTACATGTATCTATTATAGAATGGAAGTCGTTTAACGAAACAGGTGTTACAATAACAAAACATCTACAAAAACTTTTGTATTTAACGTTTCACAAAAAAATATTTTTAGATGGCTGATAAAACAGCCCCCGGCTTGGGTACAAAAAAATAGTTAAATAAAATCAAAAATACAAAAATCATTAAATTTTGTCATTTTTGTAACTTTAGTTGGCAATGTAAAAACAAATTTAATTGAAGCGTTTAATACCGCTTGGGTTTCAGATGCTCTTAATTGGTTTGCAAGTTTGATAGCAAATTAAAATTGTATTGCATAATAAAGATGCAGACTTGGAGGCGATGAAATCACCCGGTGAATACTTCAAAGAGTGCTTAATTAGCGTTTCTGAAGAAGTTAATGAGCTGAGTCGACGCTTCGGACGCAGCATCCCTATTCTGAATTAAGATATTCAATTATATTTTAATTGGCGCGCCAGAATAGGGCGCACTACGAAAATATTTTGTTTGAATAATTAAGTAGTTGTTTCAATTCGTTTTGAAATTAAGCTTTAGTTAGTTTAAAAATGATTCACTTGAGTTGTTTGTTAAAAATTGAACACTATAATTATAATTGACTTCAATACTAAGCGTTATTTTTTTTATTTATGAGCTGAAAAATATTGTAGGCCCAGATGGATAGACTAGCACCGGATAATGGTTTGATGAAACAAACAAAGAGAGACCTATATCCAGCGGTGGGCAAAATCGGGATCTGAATGAAGATGTCGACGACGAAAACGAAAACTAAAAAATAACTAAAAACAAGATTATGAATTGGTTACGGTACTTCAAGATAAATAATGCGCATCGGCTAATTTCGTGTTTTCCGAATATGACCGACATCGACAGCACCTAGACAGTATAAATGCCAAAACAGAATGTGACAGAAGTGTACGTTGTTAGCTGCGCAGATCGCACGGCTTGCAACTAATTTGCTTTTCTTAAAAATGACATTGATATTTATTTGTTTGCGATAAAGTTGAAATTGTGAGTGTTTTTATGACCAAACTACTTTATAAATAAAATAAATAAATAATAAATAATGCTGGACATTTCACACAGCATCATGTAGCCCCAAGCTAAGCAGAGCTTGTGTTATGGGAACCACATGACTGATATACTACTTATATACATTTTTTTTTGTAAATACATACGTAATATACATAGAAAACACCCAGACCGGAGACAAATATTTGCAGATCATACAAACATTTGTCCCGCGGCGGGGATCGAACCCGCAACCTCTTGCGTCACAGGCGGGCCTTCGCCCACTGCGCCACAGAGGTCGTCAAACTTTTTGTCAATCGTTTTTGTAATGTTATACAATTGTTTCCGATGGCTTCCGAAACGCATTATTTATCTGGAAGTAGGTACTTACTGTACAGTATTTATTATACCTATAAATAGCTTTTAAACTCTTGACTGAGAATCGAGTTCATTAACTCATTAAATTAATCACATTTGACGTTAATAAGAGTCAATTCGCGTCAAGCGACGTCTATCCATCACGACGTTAGAAGCCATTGATGGGAGTTAATCAATTTTATAATTGATAATTACTCGATTTTAGTTGATTTTGTACAGAATACTATTTAGAAATGGAAAATTTCGTATAGGTAGCTTTTGTCAGAAACTTTAAAAAGTGACATATACCTAACCCACATATCAAAGTTTCAAGTGATGAAGTCAGAAGTTGTTCGACAAACTCGTAGCGTTTTATAAAAATTGTGTTTTTATTCTCACTGTTACTAAGTAATAGCAAGTATTCTGTGGTACTAGATAGGTACTTAGCTGTTTATCAAAAAATATTTTTTTTCAATAATAATTTATTTATAGTAGATGTTTCAATAACAAAGTACCTACCTAGATATAAATAATAAGAGGTGTAAGTTAAAGTTAAGAAACCCATGTATTAATTGCGGTAATATTTTGGTTTTACTTGCAAATAGTTAGAACTCAAACAACTCTTTTAATCTAAGATAATAAAATGTCTTCAGAATTATTGAAAAATGACAAGTTTTTGTCAGAGACAGTGGCTTTACTTTTTTTTCTAAAATAAAATCTTGTTTAGTGTAAAAAGCAACTCAAAGGTTTTAAGATAATTATACGAGATAACTAACAGAGTCCACCACAGAAGTAAATAAAGCGGTTAATCTTCCGACAATTTTAATAATTAAATTAAAAATGCAGAGAATGCAATAAAACTCTGCTCGGATTTTACCACACAAACTCATTCACTCGAAAGTTTCACAAAAAATCTCTAGTTAACTAAGATTGTTTTATTTTTGTCCACTTCCTTTTCGTTCTACAAAAAGATGAAAGAAAACATGTCATGAAAATAAAATATGCAGAAAGGATGAATGAGTCCATCAACAAAACAGGTATATGAGGAAGATGTGAATGAGACAGCTGGACAGCTGAAGGAGGAAGATCTACTTGGACCAAATATCAGTAAAATTTTAGAGGAGGGTGAAACTGCCAGCACTGGCGAGTTTACATGAAGAATGTAATAAACTGGTAACTGGTCTCGGTCTCCGGTCTAGGTCTCGGGCGCGAACCACCACCTTTACTATTTTGTAAAAAACTGTGTAGAGATCTTTATTTATGTATACCTACATTTGTTTAAACTTATCTGAAATGCTAATAGATCGGATTAATATGAGCTCTGAGAGCCGTTGAAAAGTACAAGGTTGCAATCGAATTTAAAAAAACAAATCTACACATGAATACGAATTTAATTTTATTCAAAGATTGCACTTTCTTTTAAATAAAACAAAAGACCTATTATCCAGTAGAATTAAGCTCGAACAAATTGGCACTGAAAAAAGATAAGACAAAGTTACGCCCATTAACATTACAGTTTGGAGTTGTTTGAAACTTTTGTGAAATATAGTTGTGATATTACCGCGATACGGACCGGCAATAGACCAAGTCACAGAGAGAATTATAGTAAAATCAGAGGGTTTGATTTGCCACTTTTCTGAATTACCCATGGGACAATTCCTGTTTGCTCGACAATTTCGTGCTTGTCTCGGTTCTGTTGGCAAGTTTAAAAGCGTACGCATATAAGTAACAGTTTTATATAGGTAACTGTTCGCCTGATTCGAGCTAGTTTGCAACTGAATTGATCATTTGAACACATTAAAACGCTGAACTACCTGCGTCTTTTGTTTGTTTTAAGTATTATGTACCTACTTAGCTATTTTCCTGTGTGTGTGTTGTACCAAATAAATGTCTATCTATCTATCTATCTATCTACTATTATGTACTTAGCTTGATGTAAGTACATGATTACCCACTTTAAACTTCTTTCTAGAAATACATTTTAATAAAGTATTCTATGTATGTATTTACAAAAAAAATATATAAGTATTCTATCAGTTATCTGGTTCCCATAGTACAAGCTTTGCTTAGTTTGGGGCTAGATGGCGCTGTGTGAAATGTCCAGCAATATTTATTTATTTTCAATTTAGTGTACCTAATAAAAAAAACTACCTAAATATTAAGACAAAGCGAAATTTGTACCCCCTTATTTTTTTATTAATATGGATAAATCCACGCGGGTGTCCGTACTAAAGTTTCATCACAATCTATCTATCAATGACTTATAGGAACGCATACAGGACAAACGTGTCTACAAACAAAGTTCCAAGTGAAACAGGCTGTGCCAAGGTTGGAAACTCCACGTAAACTTGTGACGTAGATCAGTCAGAGCGCTTTGATAAACTGCCTTTTGTGTCCTTTGTGCCTTCGATAATCCGCGGGCACAATGCCTGAACCACGTGATATACGGGTTGTCTTCCTCAATAAACTCTCAATATAATATGACCAAGTGTTTGAGTACTACATCCTGGATTGCGTCTGTTCCAAAGGATATTTTTCGGTTTTATGTTCTATAAGTGGTTGTTCATAACTCTTCAATGTAGCTATATCTATTTATTAATTACGTGTGACTGTTTATATCTACAGACGTTGAGCGTTGATGCCGGACATCGATAGGTAGTCAATTAAAAATAGTCGGTCGCGGTTACTCTCAAACAAAAGACAGAGAGAAGAAGCACTGCACGGTCACGATTCTCTATGGCAATTTATAAAAATAACAAAATGCTCTTGCGCCGATAATTACCACCGGAAAATTTGACGACAATAGAGAAACTGTATTGTTTAAACAGATAGCAAAAACCTTTCAAGCAACGCCTCGGAAAGTTTCTACTCAGAAAGAAGTCATTAGCGAAGTTAGAGCAACTCCCTTGGCTCGAGGGAATATAAATATTTTCACAGTCAGCGGATAACAATTGCGCCGTTCTGACGAAATTGTTTTACTTACCGACAGAAAATGATTCATTGGTATTTGTTTAATCTGTGTTTTATTTTGTTTATTGTTTTATCGAAGTCGCTTGTTTTTTGTGTCATTTGATATTCTTATGTCATTTTTAAGGATACGCATGCATGTTTGATAGTAAAACGAAGAATTCTTGATAGTTTTGTGCTTAGCTTACTATTTCTAATAGATAAGTGGTTCCGAATGTGTGGTTAATTACTCCCGTGGGGGTGAAATAGCTTTCTCGAGAAGTTTTGTAGGGGTAACAAGATTGAAAAGGTTAAGAAACACTGGAATAGATGAATAAACCTTAACTAAAGACAACACTCACTAGAAAATACAGTTTCGGGGCCATACATAATCTATTAGGTTGTAGAGAAAGGTAAGTTGTGGGGGGTACATATGAAAAGTCCGAAAACCGAAATGCCGATCCTTGAAATGCCGATGCTTGAAATAGCGAATGCTCGTAAAGAAGAATGCTTAAAATGTAGAAGCTTTAAATGTAGAATGCTTAAAAATCAGAATGCTCGAAATGCCGAAAGCCAAAATACCGAAGCTTAAAACATAGAAGCTTAAAATGCCGACGCTCAAAATTTAGAATGCTTGAAATATAAAAGCTTGAAACCAGTAATGCTCGAAATAATTATGTAGATGTAAGAATTTTTTTTTTGTCTTTACTTATTATTATTAAGAGGTAAAGTGTGTTTGTATTGTACTCGTATGTAGGAGGTTATCTCAAAAACTACTCATCTGATTTAAAAAATTCTTTCACCTGTATTTAGAATGAGGGGAGGGGGAGGGAGAGGGGGAGGGAGAGGGGGAGGGAGAGGGGGAGGGAGAGGGGGAGGGAGAGGGGGAGGGAGAGGGGGAGGGAGAGGGGGAGGGAGAGGGGGAGGGAGAGGGGGAGGGAGGGAGAGGAGACGGGGAGGGGGAGGGAGAGGGGGAGGGAGAGGGGGAGGGAGAGGGGGAGGGAGAGGGGGAGGGAGAGGGGGAGGGAGAGGGGGAGGGAGAGGGGGAGGGAGAGGGGGAGGGAGAGGGGGAGGGAGAGGGGGAGGGAGAGGGGGAGGGAGAGGGGGAGGGAGAGGGGGAGGGAGAGGGGGAGGGAGAGGGGGAGGGAGAGGGGGAGGGAGAGGGGGAGGGAGAGGGGGAGGGAGAGGGGGAGGGAGAGGGGGAGGGAGAGGGGGAGGGAGAGGGGGAGGGAGAGGGGGAGGGAGAGGGAGAGGGGGAGGGAGAGCGGGAGGGGGAGGGAGAGGGGAGGGAGAGGGCGAGGGGGAGGGAGAGGGGGAGGAAGAGGGGTAGGGAGAGGGGGAGGGGGAGGGAGAGGGGAGGGAGAGGGAGAAGGGGAGGGAGAGGGGGAGGAAGAGGGGGAGGGAGTGGTGGAGGGAGAGGGGGAGGGAGAGGGGAAGGGAGAGGGAGAGAGAGGGGAGGGAGAGGGGGAGGGAGAGGGGGAGGGAGAGGGGGAGGGGGAGGGAGAGGGGAGGGGGAGGGATAGGGGGAGGGGGAGGGGGAGGGAGACCCAAACATGGATCTTCCACTGTTATTCACTGAGAAGTTCTGACACAATAGGTCCTGACTCCATCAGATCAGCAGCTGTCACCATATTATTACATTGTAGTCGGAACTTCACCGATACGCTGAGTTCCAAGTTTCAACTCGATCGGACTATTTACTGGAGAGTTCTGTTGAACAGCTTCTGACTCCATCATCAGGTCAGCTTAATGTTACCATCATATTGCATTGTCACTGATATCCTATCAAGTTCTTAAAAAATTCCCGAATCGCGTATGCCTTTAAAATATGAAGAGTTACCTCGATTTCTCCAAGATCCCATCATCAGATCCTGACCTGATGATCAAAAGGAACATTGGAAAAGTGTACCCTTTCAAACAAAAAAAGAATCTTTGAAATCGGTCGAGGCGTCTTCGAGTAACCGGTGAACGTACACAAAAAACACAAAAAAAAAATCCGACGAATTGAGAACCTCCTCCTTATTTTTTTAAGTTCGGTTAAGAATACAATAATTTTGTAAGTATTTAAGTCGTTTCACTATCACGTTTCCATCTTGCTACTTTACACCTAAACTATTTTCGCACCCGTAAAAACTACCACGAAATAAAGTACTAAAAAATTCAATAATTTATGTAAGTACTTATTTCGATCATTTTCGATGTTTTAGTCATTCGGCATTTGGAACTTATACTTATTAAGCATTCTACTTTGTAAACGTTCGGCAATTGAAACTTTCGGCATTTCGAGCATTCTGACTTTTAGCTTTCGACCTTACAAACTTCTATCTTTCAAGCTTTCTGCATTTCAACCGTTCTACATATCGAATTTCGCTATTTTAAGCATCGGCATTTCAAGGATCGGCATTTCGGTTTTCGGACTTTTCATATGTACCCGTTGTGGGCGCTTTAAGAATGTAAATTATCAGAAATCAATCTGAGATTTCTAATTATAAAAGTCCAAGTTAATCAACATTGACAATACTTTAAAATTGAGGTGAGTTTACGTAACTTTTGTAACACTGTTGCATTTTAAACAGTTTAATTTCATAAAAGGATTTTAAGGCTTTTAACAAACAAATTTGAGTAAACCGTGGCGATCAATGATCCGTTACTCTGTTTGCATATTTCCTACATCAAAACGCCGTTCCAAAACTCATCTCTCATGCATAAAAAATGTAACTACAATAAAAATATTTGCTACAAAACATATAAAAGGTATTCTATTGTGCATATAAAATTGTAGCTACAAATAAGCTCTCGATTCGCATGAATTTTTACGTGCCATAATTCCAGTGTACTAAATGCTCAATAAAAAAAGCGAGGGTTTCTTGTGGGCCGGTAGAGGAAGGAAGACATTCGAGTGACGTTAGTTTGATATACGAGCGGGCGTCTTTTGTGCGTTAGTCGTTAATACGGGAGCACAATGCCAGGCCGACAGCCCTCAGGAGTTACGCCCGACTTAAGAGAGCCCTGGACAGTCTCAGTTCCACATACTCGTAAGTTGTTCCATACAGAGGTGGACTAGCATACTTGATCGCCTGACGCCGTGTTACCAGTCGCCCCATCCTAGTTCTTTTTGGAATTAAACATTTTGGGAAATCAACTTAGTGGTCCTAAAGGCCTTTCTCAGCTCATTTACATCAAATACAGCAATGTTCCAGTGTAGGTATTTATTGCCACCTCTTCACTACACTAGAAGTAGTACAAGAGAAGTAATCACTTAATAATACTGTAAATTCAAATATTCTAAAAAGCATGATGATTACCTATATCTAAAAAATATTTAAAATAAACACACATAGCATAAAATAAACCTTCCAATTATACTAAAATTTGGACATTGCATAAATCAACAACTACAAATACATGAATATCTGGGTGTCCGGGGTCGTCTTAAGGAGGCTGCCCATTACACCGCTGCGTAACTGAATGTAACTAGCCCTTTTGATACCTTGATTCATTACCCGATTTATTGGTCCGTTTCAGGTTTTCTTTCTTTTGTAATTGGTTTGGTAATCCCATTGATCCCTTCTGCAAGACCGTCGTTAGTTAGCCGGGTATTGATTGAGCTATCTATATTGAAAAAGATCATCTGATTTGTTCATTCACTACCGGTGAAAAAACGTCAAACTAAATCGTTCAAACTATTGAACGATTAATTTGTTTGTAGGTATAGATTAAAGTATTCAGAAGAATTAGAATAAAAGTAGTTTAGAACACAGAATAGACATAAAATTTCAGAAGGTTTTCGACTACCTACTTGTTGCAAAATCAGTGCCTATTGTTTTTAAGTTAACTAAAAGTTTCATTACAAAAAAGCTTTAGGTTCAAAGATGTTAATTACCTATTTTAAAATATTTACGTAGACAACAATTGTAATATAACAATGAATTTCGTCTTGCGGCGGAATTATCAGTTTTTTTATTCCCATATTTGTTATTTGTTTTAAGTTTGGGTGATGTGCTACTATGGTAGCTTGTCCCAAGACAGAGAATCCCCAACCCTTTCAAGGTCAGTTCATCGTGTATGAGTAAGATCTCAAGAATTACCTCAGACACGGTAAATAACGCGCAGATTTAAAGCACATTTAGGATTCTTTGAGAATAAAGACACTTTCAATGTGGGTAAAAATGTGGGTGTACCTAGTGATAAAAAACTAACCATTTTATCTCTCTACTTGGTCACTAACTCAAGGATTCAAAAAAAGCAGCATTTACACGCAGAGATCGGCCTGCGGATTTTCCCGCGGATCGATCTCTGCCATTCCAACCTTTGACAGTTTTATCCGCGGATATCCGTAAAGATATCTTTACAGATATCTGTACAGTCCAGATCCGTGCTAAAAACTCTACCGTTTAAAGGCCGCTAGTTTTATCCGCGGATATCTTTACAGATATCTGTACAGTCCACACAACGATCTATTATCATTTAATCTTGGTTATAAGGATTGTTGGTCTTGTTGAGAGGCTTTCTTGGTAGCTTTGTCTCTTTCACACTCGTTGTTGGATTAGTAGTGTGCCCATGTCATTTAAATTTCAGGATATTTTTACTTTATCGCGCTCGACAAAATCAGCGCTTGATTTCGATCCATGGTTTCGATCCTTGAATTCGATCCTTGATTTTGATCCTTGATTTTGATTTCGATCCTTGGTTTCGATCTTGGATTTCGATCCTTGATTCTTGAATTTTGAACCTTGAATCTGAAATTTTGAATCTTGAATCTTTGAAGTGACAGCTGTCAAACTTCAAATGACCATATCTCGGGAACTACTCGTCCTAGACTCCCCGTTCTCAGTTCAAATGAAAGCTATGACCAAGATCTTCATTTGAAGTGACAGCTGTCAAACTTCAAATGGCCATATCGCGGGAACTACTCGTCCTAGACTCCCCGTTCTCAGTTCAAATGAAAGCTATGACCAAGATCTTCATTTGAAGTGACAGCTGTCAAACTTCAAATGGCCATATCTTGGGAACTACTCGTCCTAGACTCCCCGTTTCCAGTTCAAATGAAAGCTATGACCAAGATCTTCATTTGAAGTGACAGCTGTCAAACTTCAAATGGCCATATCTCGGGAACTACTCGTCCTAGACTCCCCGTTCCCAGTTCAAATGAAAGCTATGACCAAGATCTTCATTTGAAGTGACAGCTGTCAAACTTCAAATGGCCATATCTCGGGAACTACTCGTCCTAGACTCCCCGTGCTCAGTTCAAATGAAATCTATGACCAAGATCTACATTTCAGATGACAGATGTCATTTTGACAGCTGTTATTGAAAATGTAGATCTTGGTCATAGCTTTCATTTGAACTGAGAACGGGGAGTCTAGGACGAGTAGTTCCCGAGATATGGCGGTTTGAAGTTTGACAGCTGTCACTTCAAATAAAGATCTTGGTCATAGCTTTCATTTGAACTGGGAACGGGGAGTCTAGGACGAGTAGTTCCCGAGATATGGCGGTTTGAAGTTTGACAGCTGTCACTTCAAATAAAGATCTTGGTCATAGCTTTCATTTGAACTGGGAACGGGGAGTCTAGGACGAGTAGTTCCCGAGATATGGCCATTTGAAGTTTGACAGCTGTCACTTCAAATGAAGATCTTGGTCATAGCTTTCATTTGAACTGGGAACGGGGAGTCTAGGACGAGTAGTTCCCGAGATATGGCGGTTTGAAGTTTGACAGCTGTCACTTCAAATGAAGATCTTGGTCATAGCTTTCATTTGAACTGGGAACAGGGAGTCTAGGACGAGTAGTTTCCGAGATATGGTGCTTTGAAGTTTGACAGCTGTCACTTGAAATGAAGATCTTGGTCATAGCTTTCATTTGAACTGAGAACGGGGAGTCTAGGACGAGTAGTTCCCGAGATATGGCCATTTGAAGTTTGACAGCTGTCACTTCAAAGATTCAAGGTTCAAAATTCAAGAATCAAGAAAAAAACTTTGTAAATTTATACCGTTCCACGCGCCAGTCCAAAATCTGCGGTTATCTGTACAGATATCTTTAAAGATATCTTTACAGATATCTTTACAGTCCGGATCCGTGGGAAAATCTTTAGCGTTTAAAGGCCGCTAGTTTTATCCGCAGTTATCTTTAAAGATATCTTTACAGATATCTTTACAGATATCTTTACAGTCCGGATCCGTGGGATAATCTCTATCGTGTAAATGCCGCTAATGGCTCTTCCCATTTACGCTCATGTCTGTGTCATTTCACGTTCGTGTGAGGGAATAGTTAATTGTGGTTGCTGTCAGTGTCAAAACCCCGCACTCAGTTTACTCTGTGGGCGTTGAGAAAAATATCCTTGTTTTCATTTATGTCACTCACCGAATTCTGACCTTCAAATATTTGAATAATAAAATTATAATAAAAGTTAGTTTGGTGTTGAAAATGACACGAAAAAGTAGGTAATGTAAGCAAAATTTTCTGTTATTCAAAGGACAGGCCTTTACCTCTTTTACTAGATGATTTTTACAGTGTCAGGAGGAAAACTTTGCCTACACTTATCGGGTCACTGTAGTGCCTGGGACATTGTTTGAGATGGAGTAGGCTTGCCCAGCACCTAAATCATCCTCTTAGCTTAACCGGCCATATCCACAGGAAAGATATGGTCTATACCTACGTGTGGGACTGACTAAGTCGAGGCTTTCCTCACGATGTTTTCCTTCACCGTTTAGAGCTTGTGTTAATGCGCATATTTAAATTTTTCAAAATAAAAAATCCATTGATCCACGGCCAGGACTCGAACCTACGACCTTCGGATCGAAAGTCGAGGTACTAGTCCTCTCAACCAACACGACTCCAAAGGACTACTACCTATTAAATTATTTTATTTTGTTAACAAACAGGTTTCCTCATCAAAAGAAAGCAATATAAACGTGGAACTTAAAACCTCGATTCACGTGTTTTACAATATTGAAGAAAACAATAAGTTTTTCACAATAAATTCGCCAATCTGAAAAGTACAATCAGTTCTTTCAAAGTACGCTTCTCAGAATAGTACTGTTACCAAATCTTGAAGCATGCTTCGCATTTGTGATTCCTTACTTTTCTAAATCAAAGTTCTCAAGTAGGTTCATAAGCCCCTATTGAAAGATTAATATTCAGCATAGTCCATTTGATACTGCATCATTCAGAATTAAGCGTTTTCGTGCTTCGAAAAGTATGATGTCTACACCAGCAATAAAGTTGTTAAGCCATGACGTAGGCAGAATAAAATAAGGTCATTCATTAGGTTTGGTCTCTAATTTCTACGACCTTACCTTTATTTTACATTAAGTAATTAAAGTTATTGTTTTATTAAACTAACAACCGAAGATTTTATTTCATAAATATATTCGAAATATTGTAAATGATAGACTGTCGTTCATCTTCAAAAACAAATAAAAAAAACGTTCGCCTATACAATGCAATATCCATCCTGCGCCCTACACAAAATCCTCAATTGTTCACAATACACCGTGCCCGTCACCGAAGAGGAATCAATCATCATTGACACAACAAAATGTAGATACACAATTCGTAGTGATGTACCAATATTCACGCGACCACCAGACACTTCCCGCCGCGATAGCTCGGAAAACTCAACACCGTTCTGTTCTCATTTGTAACCCGGCTTAAATAGAGCTTTTTAGATCCTCTCGCTTTTTCTACAACAGTTTTTGCCCGCTTGGGCCTACTGGCCCCACCTCACTTTAATTGTCTCCGCAAAAATTCTGCTTTGTCAGTACGTAATGGACTCGGCAATAATTTTGCCTAAATAATTTCTTCACCACACTAAATTAACATATAAAGTAAAAATGCTGGAATTCCCGCTGGCATTGTATAATTTATGGCTCTGTTACGACCAATAATTACTTTGAATTTAAATTGTAAAACTGCAATACGTTTTAAAACGTGTACTTTGAGGCGTGCCTCATTGAACATTGTTACATCAAAATTGCGTAAATCATCTAAAACACAGTAATTTTACAAGGATTATTACAAAAAGCGTGAACATAGCTGGTTTAACGCATCGCAAAAAAATTGTTACATCAACTTTTTTATTTTTCGTACGCGATATAAAGAGTCGTTCGAATTTTTTTATTGTCGCCGAATGATGCACGTTCTGGAGCACGTACGAGGCCAATAAAAACGAATGACTGAATCATAAAAAGGGTTGAATTTATTGATTCACATTGCCGATGACGTTCAAAATACAGCGATGAAAGTTCTCAGTGTCGTTGGCTTGCCTCTTCACGTCGCGCCCACAGAGTATGTTATGTAGAGAGTTTGCAGCTCCGTGGAATCAGATATCACAGTGCTAAGTAGAGAGAATGTGAGTGTGAGGTTCAAACACGGTTCTTTGTGATAAGCCAGCTTGTGGTGTGGTGGCTGTGTTGTGCTAACAGCTGTTTTTGTTTATACGGTATGTTCCTTGAAATCAGAGATAGTGTATGGTTGAAGTTAACCCACGTTCTGAGTGGCCATAATGTGCTAGTGGCATTAACAGCTGAGCGCTTCCGTGTTTCGGAGGGCACGTTAAATTTTCAGTCCATGACGGATGCCAAAAACTCTCTCTCTCTCTTTAGGTCTCCCAAAAACTCCGTCATCAGAGTTGGCCATTAGCTAATACGAACTTACTTTATAACACGGAATTCCGCCTTAATTTGTAGAAATTATTATTAGGAATAGAAAGTGTTTACGCTTAGATAAATTCTATATACCTATTCTGAACTCCATCCTTACTCTGTGACGCGGTACAAGCGTAAACAATTTACATATTACAGCATTATCATTTTGCAGTCATGATATTATTTCCCTCTACACTTCCCACTATAGCTATACTTAGGAATTTATAGGCGCTTAGGGAGAGGGAACCAATTTGCTGTGTGAATAGAGTTTTTATATTCAAACGTATTATTTACTAGCTTTGATCCATGGCGTTGCTTGCATGCTACCCATAACAACAATGATACAAGTGAAGTTTGTTTGGTATAGCTTTTAAAATTGTTAATATAATATGTTTAAAAATAATATTATACTATTTAACGGCAATCTGACACGTATGGAAAGCTATTTTCTGTGAAATGTGGGTATGTACCAAATAAGTAGGTAGTTGGATATGCCGCTTAGATATCTTTAAAGAATCTTAAATGCTCAAAAGATCTTAGAGTATGATCTACTTTGCTTTGGGTCTGTAGTTAGTTTTATAATGCCTCAGAAAAAAAAAATATTTTCTGGGATAAAAAGTATCAATGGGCATGACGGAGGCCTTCAGATGGCCTAAAAACTCCGTCACCAGAGTTAGCCACAAGCTCATACAAACAAACATACATTAATAACAAAATAAATCCTTTGTCGTAGCAACAAGCAATCTCGTAGCACATTGCGTAGCATTGTAGCTTCGTAGACCATTTAAACTTAGTAGCTTTTTAATTATTTCCCGTGCAAAGTGTTTGTTCTACCCTCAAATGATTTTGTAGTCGCGGACCGTCTGACGCGTAACCCGATGGCGCTGACGCCATTAAAACGGAATAATGAAACACCTGCGGTTTTCGTCGTATCTTAGCGCAGATATTACTTTAACTGGATATGCTTTTTTTTTATTTTATACTCGAGTAAAAACGTTTACGAATGGTAAGTAAATCCAATGTTAGTCATCATCATCATCCCAGAGAAGGATCTCATCCCACTGCTGGGCCTCTCTTCTCTTTTGCCATTCGCCTCTATCCTGCGCCAATCTTACCCATGTACGACCTGCAGATTTTACTATGTCGTCCATCCATCTAGTCGGCGGACGACCGACACTCCTTTTTCTGACTCCAGTCATGTATGTCTAAAGCTGGGTATCCATTTGAAACAGCCTCGGGCCGAGCGGCTGTCTCGACCCGAGGCAGATCTAGTGGAGACCGTGCCGCGAGTCGAGGCTTGCCGCGACTTGAACCAAACGAGGCGGCCGCGCAGCGAGCCAAATCGTGTCGGTAAATGGCCATGCTCAAAGACGCCTCGGTGTGAGCCGTGCGTTCAGTGGAGACCTACGTACGTGTGCTCGGTACGCGGCAAAAGGGATAATGTGTTAATGAGGAATTGAGAAAATCGTGGCTCGGGTTGAGGCTTGACGTTCGATACGATATTATGTGAGCTCAAGTGGAGACGCATGTACTTTCCGCAGCCCGCGGCACGCTCAGGATGAGGCAGCTCGTCACGAGGCTGCTCAAGTGGATACCCAGCTTTATGTCAGTGTTTCAAGATAAAAAAATGAGCATCGGTGAATTTCGTGATTTCCGAATATGACCGACATCGATAGATGGTAAAAACCAAGGCAAAACAAAACGTGACAGAAGTGCACGTTGTTAGCTGCGCAGCTCAAAGAATTTGCAACTAATTTACTTCTCTTAAAAATGACATTGATATTTATTTGTTTGCGATAAAGTTAAAATTGTGAGTGTTTTTTACTTGTTTTTTATGACCAAACTACTTTTTGTCAATCGTTATTGTAATGTTATACGATTGTTTCCGATGGATGATTTTCTATGAAGAGATCAGAGGCACATCCAAATATTAGGTATGCTTCTCACTTATCCATGTTTTGAGAGGAGAATTCCTTCTTGGGAAAACCAGCTCAACATATTTCGTATGTTTTAAATTCCATCCATGGTTATACGCCTATCACAACACATTATTAAAAATACCTACGCCGCCACCAACGAAGAATTTGGCAAATTTTAAAACATTTTTATTCGTTCGAGACTTGATTCTTGGAATATGAATTTGTGTTACGCTATGCATAGCACTTTATTTTAACTATTTCCGTAGCAGGAATAGCGCATCTGGTCCATAAAACTGCTATTGTTTGATTAAACTTGCTGCATTTACATTTTAAATGAAAAAAATGAAATATAATCACAACTGTATCCCTAGGCGCGGTAGAATTCTAGAGATGATAATTATATTATTATGATGGTAGATCTTTTTAGTTATTGTTAAGATCCTTTGAAGATGTAAAATAGGATAGTCAGAGATATGTCAAATAGATTTGTCACATCAATGGGCGTTTTTCGACTAGCCCGGCACGGCACCGGCACCGGCACCGGCACCGGCACCGGCGACGCAAAAATGTATGTAAATGTACTGCTCGTTTTTCCACTTGCCGGCGCCGGCACCGGCAGATTTTCATACATTTTTCACCGGCGCCGGTGCCGGTGCCGGTGCCGTGCCGGCGAGTGGAAAAACGCCCAATAAAGATCAATAAATATGTCCAAATACAGATTTGGTACATGCCTACTCCAGCGGGTTCAAATCCCGTCGGAATCGAAACATTTTGATAAGAATTTTAACTTTCAATGAAAAGCCCTGTCTGATAAATAGTTATGAGGTATCAAAATTTGGTTATAAATTATCGTCCTAATCAAAAAAAATAATTACTTACTTCTTCGTTTTTCCTTTAGGTCGTGGAATTACGAAGTGGGCATGGTCAAGAATATAACAGTAGGAATAAACTTCCTCCCACTTATAAAAAAGCCAGATTTAAGAGAAATTGGGGTAATTTAAATAGTAATCAAACAATTAAAAATACATTGCAATTTAAGTAAATTGCAATGTATAAAAAAATTTACGGTTTCTTTGGGAAAAAAGTATTTGGGATTACACATTGAATGTACTTGTACACTATGTCTCAGATAAAGACATTAGCAACTGTCTTTTCCAGTGTAGTCTAGTTCTTCGCCATGAGTGAGGTCCCCCGTCTCCCCACGCTTTGTTCTCCTGTCCGCACAAAGCAGGCGTTGCACAAATAATTATGTGCATACAATTATTTCTAAGCGCCCGTTCACCGCTTCCACTATGAAACCGCCTGACGTGTGCTCAATAAGTTTTATCAAGAAGTTTGTTTCTTTTACGTTTATTTAAACGTTATACTAAAACTCTACATGTATTTTTTTGATCCCATTATTTACCAGTTGTGTAAACTTTCAAGGCTCCTCAGCAGAACTCGAATAGGTACATACTCCAGTCTGCCCGCGACCACGGCTGTTGTACAAAGCTGAAACGTCCTTTTGGTCCATTTTCGTAACTATTTTTCATAACCAGTTACGAATAAAGAATTTTTAATAAAAAAATTCCAATTTCGTAGCTGAAACACAGTTACGTACATGGAATAAATATTCCTTTTTAATAACCAGTTACAAATCAGTGATTTAAAAATCTTCTTTCGTAACTGGTTATGAAAAATAGTTACGAAAATGGATCAAAGAGAAACGTCGGGATGTAAATAAGGTAAAAAACCCGTTAAAATCCCGTGTCCATGTATTTCTAAATATTTATTGATATCGCGAAAGTTTCATAAAGTCTAAATTTAGAATTCAATTTCGGTCCATTTCAAAACTTTTTCCTAGAAAGGATTTAAAATCATGAAATCGGCTTTACCGTGGCCACCACTTCACCAACTGAGTTACTGAGCATAAACCTGGCAATCGGAGGAGTTTGGAGGAAACCTATGAACAGCAGTAGGTACGACAAGATATAAAAATGATGTCACACGAATTTAGTTTGCTTCTATTTTGTACGTCAGTTATTTACAACATAACATTAATAATTCAATCTGCTTGTACTGAAGGTTAAAAGCCTATATAAATCCAATGTATGTATGTATAGTTTATTATTAAAGATAAGTACTATGTTAATTATAGGTACATTTAGGCCTGATGAGGTTCAGACGGGTAAACTTTCTAAATAGCTATTTAATAGTGAGGTATATTGTAATTACTAAAATGAACCATTAGTATTATTGAAACGGCCACAGGCTAAATTACCGAACATTTGAAAGTCAAATCCCACATTAGGTCTTTTATGAAAATCGTGGGGTTACAAATTACTCATATCATAATATACTTACTTCTTAGTGCTAGCTCTTGCACGCAGCTTTGTAAGTATAGTAGGTACTAATATTTTAAAGTCGTTTTGAAACCACCATTTTCCATAATTTCCCTTTCCTGCTCCATCATCTGACCCTGATCTCCATTTATCTATAACCGAATCATAGAGAGAACCAGCCCAAAGAGTTCAAACATGGCAGTAGTGACCCCTGCTGTAAGTTGGTAAGGATTTGGATTTCCTGCAGTTTCCAGATGATTTTGCAATCAATGATAATGTAAAATCGCCAGAACTATTGCTAAAAAGTATCAGGAACTCATGTGGTATTGAATCAATAATACCTACCAGATGACAATATGTTAAACTTATTACACCATTCTTTTTGCGTTAGGGATTAAAAACAGCGAAAATTTCTTCTTTTGGAAAATCGCTGAGTCGATCGTGATATTATTATAGCTATTAAAATAATAATAATTAGAATAAAATAATTAATAGATAATAATTACATATAAAACAAGTTACAATTTTCTGTACTATTGTCCGTCAAATAATACAATAAAAAATCTTACATTGGTAGTCTCGTCCATAAAACGATTGTAATTTAGACTCGGCGGCCAATAACTCTGTGATTTACGACTACAGCTTACCACAGCGATTTAGAAATGTACAGGTGAATCTTTTGTTCGGGTTTAAAATATGTCCCCTTTTCAATGTAGGGATAAAAAAGAGGAATTACAAACACACAGCTTTTTTTCAAATTTTATGATTAAATAGAACATCAAATATCAAGGATGTGAAAGTTTAAATCAACCGCATTTTATATAAATATCATCACATCATTTGTATCACAAAAGACAAATATAATAATGATACAATTGCATACGTTACCAGTGATTCCCGAAGTGGTCCAGGTGACCCTCAGGGGTCCACGGGAGACTCGAAAGGGGTCCACGTTGTCAAGAAACAAAAATGGGGGTGCACAAGTTTTTTGGGAATATAGTAGAAAGGTAGCAGCAGGGGGTCCACCGAAACCAGTAAAACTTTGAAAGGGGTCCATGAGAAAAAAAGTTTGGGAACCACTGCGTTACATGAACAATCTTTAGTATAATAAATAATTCTGGACATTTCACACATCATCATCCTAGTATCAAGGTAAGCAGAGCATGTGTTCTGCTGATTCATGACTGTTAACTACATAACTTTTTTTTGTAAATACATACACAATTAGTCAAAGAAAAACACCCAGACCCTAAAATAATTATTTGCAAATCACACAAACATTTGCCTCGCAAGCGGAATCGAACCAGCAACCTTCTGTGTTTTAGGCGGGGCTTCGCTCACTGCGCTACAGAGGTCATCAAAAATAAAGCAATCTTAAATACGAAAAAAATATTGACAAAATAAATATGAAATTGCTTTATAGAAAAGCTGTGAGTAATATCAATTAGTCACTCTTTAAGTCATTACACACATGAGTAAATAAAATACTGAGATTATTGAAGGCGTCTAAGTGGAAAGTGTATTTAATAACGATCACAACGACCTTACTGCCACGAACCCTCAATGTCAAAAAGGTTTCGCCGTCACAAATATATCAGACTAATTTACGGTAGTTTCTACGACAATAGTACCTACGTGGGAACACTGATTCAATCTTGTTAATTTGATTGAAACAATGTATCAATCGCTTTCTAATGAGCCTGACTAGACAAAGTGGGCGGTAAACCTATCAAATTACAAGCTTTTAATAAGTCCTTCCTTCACAATGAATTGCTCATGTTTTTATCGTATTAATATGTAAGATTTTGTTATTGCTTTATGAAAAAGGTGTTTATACAAAACAAATTCTGATAAATATTTATTTCGTAAACAACATAAACTCGATTTGTCCCTCAATTTGGTAATTATTTCAACAATAAAATATAACTCGATCGACGTTATGCGGTAAACATCGGCCACCAGAAGGTACAGTCAAAACCAACAGTGCTCTGTTTGCCGCGGGAGAATAAATATTTTTTTAGGGAAGTGTATTTAACCGAAGGAAATAACGCGGCCGGAACATCGCCGATTATGTTCTAGATAATGCGGACGGTTGGTTATTTACGGGCTGATAACAGGGGGCGATGATTTAAGTAACTGAGATAATGCCCGATTTCAGTGAATAACATGTTTACTTTTAAATTATAGCATCGATTGGTTTCGGGTTAGAGTTTTCTTTGACAAAATATAATATAAAAGTTATTTGATACACGCAACAACTATTCTTACATTAGTTTATCCATTTTTTGAAACGAGCCGAATTAACAAAATGATCTAGGTTACGGTTTAAAGTTGGTAATTACTAGAACGCTATCTGAGTTAGAAACATTTTATAGCTCGAATAATTCAAAGCGTACAAAGCGATATTTTTCTATTGGTTTTTAAATATTAATTTCTGCTCCCATTTATTTAGACCATTACTGGACCATGCCTCAAATAATCGGTGAAGAACTCATCGCATAGATTAATACAATGTACCTATTCACAAAAAATAAGAGTGAATTATTTCTAGTACATCGCATTTACAATTGAGGTATGTAAAAAATCAAAGGTACCGTAGGGACCCTGTATAGTTCTGATAAACGAGCTAGGACCCGCCTATCTTTTGTTCGAGTCGTTGCTCGTGATGACTACAACTGAGTGGGAGTTTTTCTTCGCTACTTTTATGATTCTCCTACAATCTGTGACTATCATATGCCGAGGGTATGAGAACACAACTTTCAACCTTAACTCATAGGCACAAAGTATTAAATTCATAGTGTTTACTGCTGTTATTACGACGGTCAAAGCTAATATGAGTAATAAAGGTTTTGGGACATCCATAAAAATATTATAGTGCAATAATCGGGTAGTTTTTGTCTTGAATTAGTTGTGATAGTGGAATTCAAAAGAAAGTCTCTATAAACTAGCTAGTAAAATAACCATTAAAATTTGTTGTGATTTGAATACTTTAATATCAGAATGAGCTAGCAAAAATATAATCAGGCTATGTTAATTACTTTTCTCAACTTTTAACCTTAAAAGGTTACAAGCCTATTTGAGTTCAGAAACCCAAAAAGTTAAGAACTGTTTATATCTATAGACAATGAGCGTAACAGACAGAACGTAGCATGGCAGACAAAATAATTTTCTTCTATACAGTTTGTAGGTATGAACGTATTCATATCTAACGTAGCCGCACAGACACGAACAGAGTAGGTAGACACAGTATTCGCATAAAGAATTTTGTCTGCGCGGTGCGTGGCTGTTCGTGTCTGTGCTGCTACGTTACGCCACAGATAATATAATACTGTTACGCTAACTTCCGGTCCGTGTAGTACTTCTCTCTGTCTTTTGTTTAAGAGTGGATGCGACCCACGATGTCTGTCGTTGTCGATTTCTGGCACTCTACGTTTTTATACAGGGTGAATTTTTGAGACGGGGCAGTAAGGGCAGCTACCTTAACCGTTATAGCTAGAGGAAAACGTTCTTAGGAGACCATCCTTCATTTTTGAAAATATTTCGACCTGCATTCACAGATTTTGAAAAAAAATTACAGTCAGCGAGAAAATGGGCCATTTACTTACACAAAAACTTTTTTTGATGCCAGTCGATCCTGTTTCATCTAAGGATTGAAAGACTCTATCGGATCAACTGAGGCAAGAGTACTAGAAAAGTCAGAAATCGCTAAAATGTATTTCTGAGACAAGACAGTAAGGGCTACCGGTTGTAGCTACAGGAAAACGTTTTTAGGAGACTATCCTTAAGGGCTCGGCGAACGTATCTACTTACCTAGGAACGTAATACCAAAATAATTTAAAATTTGAGCATATTTTTATCACTTTACGTTATTATTTGGATAAAGGTAGTATTTATCTAGGTTCCTGTTAAACTTTTGTTTCAAAAAACTTACTATAGAACAAATGAAAAGAAAAAATGCCATTTTTGGTGTACCTACAAAGATTTCAATTCAATTGGCTTACATTTTTTTTTAGGTAAGTTTTTCGGAACAAAAGTTTAACAGGAACCTAGATAAATACCTACTCTCCTAATCTAACAACATAAACTGATATAAACATGCTTACATTTTAAATGATTTCGGTATTACGTTTTTATGGAAATTCGCCGGTCGCAGCCCTCTTAACTTTTGAAGATATTTCAACCTGCATTTACAGATTTTGAAAAAAATGTACAGTCAGCGTCAAAAATATTGTACCTACTGAGGATGTGGTCTGTTACGAAAATAGGAATATTTTACGCAAAAATCTAAACAATATAGGTGAGTATACAGTGTGCTTAGACAGCCACTTATATTTGTTTCGGGGCAACGACTTGAGAATTTTATTTCTTTGTTTAGTGAGGGATAAAAGAGGCAAAGGATAAAAACCTAATAAAATTTCTAGGGTATGCTCGATTAGAAGGAACACAGAACAGAAAAACCTCAACTTTCATCGAGAAATGAAAAAATAAGTAAAGATCACGATTGTGCTCCAAGGTGCGGTAGACATACTCTCAGATCTTTTGGCATTCGAGATCCTTTGAAAATGTCTAAGGGTATAGTCACTGATAAAATCCGTCATAGAGATAACCATAACTATAGCTATAGCTACGTCTGTGACGGGCTATAATGAAGTGATTCTATTGGTGCTTAACAGACACATCCTCGCAAATTATTTAACAGTTTGCAAGCTTACTGGTTTCCTCACGATGTTTTCCTTTACCTTTTAGAGGTGTTAATGCGCATATAAATTTTTCAAAACGCAAAATCCATTGATGTACGGCCGGTATCCGAAACCACGTCCTTGGGTTCAAAAGCCGAGGATCTATGCCACTCTGCCAACATGGCTTTTTCGGCCGCTTTTCATAGACATCTGTTAATTCGATACTTCCTGGTGGTTTCTGTGAAATTATGGTAATACAATTTCTGTTCCCTTTGATGCGACCTTTTTACGAGTGAGTGGGTAAAGGAAATCTCAGAACGGTTCTGTACATAAGTCAATTCACAGAATGTCAGAAATGTTACAGTGCTTGATGCCTTTTCATCATCGCTAACATCGCTGCCGGCTTCTGTTTTCCCCGAAAACTATAACCTGGGGCCTTACTATGAACTCTTAGAGCAATGTCAAAGTAAGATTACTCTGATTCCGTGCTAAGATAAGATAAGATAAGATGTAAGGTTAAAGTAAGCCTAACGCAGGAATGTTTTGGTAACGTCTCATCGTGGAGTGTCAAGTGTCAAGTCATTGACGCGATGCAGGACTGTTTTCACCTTGTTTTGACATTGCTCTAAGAGTTGGTGGTACGCCGGCAGGGTCTCTTCAAGTAGAAGTAAATTGATCTTCTAGACCTTTGTGAACCATCGTCAGCCACAGTGTCGTTTACCATCACGTGAGATTGTGGCTAAACAAAGGTCTTTCTTCAATCAAAAAAAAAGTAAATTTTTTAGGGTTCTGTACCTACCCCAAAAGATAAAAAAAGGAACCCTTATAAGCTCACTTTCTTGTTTTTGAGTATGACTGTTTGCTAGTTTTGTTGATGGTCTAAGACTTTTACGGCATAGCTCATCTAAAGTTTGAATGCACATATCAATTTCAAAATTTGATGCTCAGCCAGGATTGACCACAACAATCTTCGGATCGAAAGTAGAGGAGTCTCACAATACCAACCCGGTTCTTTATCTACAATGCTTAATTTTAATCTGTTTTATAAATTCAACTTTTTAGCAAGGTTTTTTCAAGGCCATCTAAATTCTTTTAGATCAATAGTATCAAAACATACATCTACTCTCAACTGTTATTGCAAAGTATAGTGAGTCAAATAAACAAGAGTGCAATGGCCGACCAAATAAACTGTAGTGAAATGAAAGGAACTAAATCATCCGCCACACTGCTGTCCACATGGCACGGTGGAACGCAGCCTGGACCATAAAACATGCCGCTCCAATCCAACTGGGTAATGCCTAGATATATTAGCGTGATTTGAACGTTTGTCACAGTTTTCGGCTGTCACAATGAAATTGAAGCGGTCTGCCTGGTTATAGTTTTAAAGTACCGACGAGCTTTTACCCTTGCTATTGAGTAAAGGTGGTATTTTTACTTTTATGGAAGAGACCTAATAACTGCAACTTCAAAGGAGGTGCAGGTGCGTTGCCGGTCTTTGAAAATAATTAAGTAATTAAGGTCTTTATAAAAGATTTTACATTTAAAAATCTGAAATAGGAAATCAACTTAGTTCTGATGTTTATTTTGTGTATTAATTTTGGGCACGACATCTTTTATAAAGTTTTTTGAAGGGTAATTATTATTATGTAACATAAATATTATTAGAAATTACGCCAACATTAATATGGCGATAACTGAGAAATAGATAAAATGTTTGCCTATTCAGGTTAATATTTCTTACATTATTATACATCTTTATACAGAGAAGCAAGAAAATATTATGTATAAAATATTAAGTAAGGAATTATTTTGATAATAAACTGTTTAATTAGTCAAAGCTAAGGAATTTTAATAGCTTTAGGAACATTGTTCGATAGGAGGTACCGTTCGTTACATACTTAGTTACTTACTTTACTTTAGGAGGTACCGTACCTTCAAAAGTAACCAAGAGATAACAAGTGGCTAAATTAAAAATTTAAAAAAAACCGACTTCAATACAAACTGTTATTGGGTAAGGCTAAGGGTGCGCTAATTAAAATGAGCCCAAACATGGATGTTCCACTGTTATTCCCTGAGAAGTTCCATTGGACAGGTCCTGACTCCATCATCAGATCAGCTAGCTGTCACCATATTATTACATTATAGTCGGAACTTAACCGACATGCTGAGTTCCAAGTTTCAACTCAATCAGACTATTTACTGAGGAGTTCTGTTGAACAGCTCCTGACTCCATCCCCAGATCAGCTCGTTGTGACCATATTATTACATTCTAGTTGAAACTTGACATACGTGCCGAGTTTCAACTCAATCGGCCTATTTACTGAGGAGTTCCGTTGAACAGCTCCTGACTCCATCATCAGATCAGCTCAATGTTACCATAATATTGCATTGTCACCGATAACCTATAAAGCTTTAAAAAAATACCCTAATCGCTTCAAGTGTGCCTATAAAATTTGAAGAGTTACCTCGATTTCTCCAAGATCCCATCATCAGATCCTGACCTGATGACCAAAAGGACCAATTGGAAAGTGTACCCTTTCAAACAAAAAAAGAATTTTTGAAATCGGTCGAGGCGTCTTCGAGTAATCGGTGAACATACATAAAAAAAAAGCACAAAAAAAAAAAAAAAAAAAAGATTCCGACGAACTGAGAACCTCCTCCTTTTTTCGAAGTCGGTTAAAAAGAGACCAATTGCGGTTTCCAACATATTCGTTCGCGCCGGAGACCATAAAAAGGAGATACATAAAAAAACACAAAAAAATAAGATTTTGACGAATTGAGAACCTCCTCCTTTTTTGAAGTCGGTTAATGACAAGTCTCTGGTCTCGGTCCCCGGTCTCGGTCTCGTCAAACAAATTGTGTACTTTTTTTCTTTTTTTTGGCTTCGCACGGTTGTGCATTCAGCCAGTGTCAAGTAATTAAATAAACTTCAAGTTTATAGATACCTAAATAAGATATATAAATACATATTAAAATACATAAATATAATATCCCACCCCTCCCCTTGTGCCTCAGTAAAGATGTGGGGCTTTACTGAAACATCAACACGGACTTTTTGGGAGAACTTGAAAAGCAATGTTATCTAATTTTGTTTCACTTCCCTACACTTATGCACGTTCACGAACACTTAACGGTTAATAATCCACCATTATTACACATTAACATTCCAAGAAACACAAGTTTTGGAAAATAAAACAAAAATGAAACTTGACTTCTCAAATTCCCGCCAAAAAGCAAAATTATGTACTTAATAACATGACTAGGCAGGTATACTGTCCCCAAGGCGTGGTAGACATTCTCTTAGATCTTTAGGCTACGTTCAGATGACAAGCGTTCAACGCGCGTTTCGACAACGCGCGTTTACAACTACATACTTTTTATTCAGGCCGTACACATGCTAGCGCGCGTTTTAATAAAGCGCGCGTTGACGCTGCGCTAGCGCTCGACTGTTGTCAGCGCGCGTCAACGCGCGCTTTGAGATCATTGGTTTTCTATGTTTCCGTTCAGTTGAGCGCGCGCTTTCGACGCGGATATACACATTTTAGGGATCAGTTCGTTCAGAAATCGTCCGAAATGGCCGCGACAACGCGCGTTCAACGCCTGACAAGCGCATGTCATGTGAACACTATACAAAAATTTAGCGCGCGTTCAGCGCGCGTTGAATGCTTGTCATCTGAACGTAGCCTTTAGGCATTTCGCAAGGTTGCAAGCCCATTGACGCTATGTCGAGGCACCCACTCAGCAAACACGGCTCCGCTAAGAATCGAAGGTTTCACAAAAAACAAGAAAAATTAATTCCCCGTTGATTCAGGATTAGGATATTTTCCAAAAATTTGGACGAAGGCCAATTACTTTAATCTTCTTGATAAAACTTATTTGATTTTCGATAAGGATAATCCTGTAAATTCTCTCACGGGAAAATGTTTGCGGTAATATTCTTAAATACCGAGATTGAGATAGAGTTTTAAGGCATTATAATCCTTTAATACTGAAACTCATTAGATAAAATTTTCTTTATGACTTCCGAAAGCAATATTTTCGCTGAAGTAATTTCGTACAGGCTACGTTACGTGGATTTCATTAAGATAATTTTCATAATAACAGTTGATAAAGAGCTTTGTATTAATTTAAATCTGTTTTATTACGTAACGAAGTTTGTATGAGTTTTAGAGATGCTGAGATGAGACGTAACAAAAGCGATATACATTTTCGCTTTTTCTCGGTTCAAAAATACTAGCCTAAAGGCGACCGAGACCATAGACAGGCTTTGTAGGGGCTCGCGAATGAGACAGGAGACATAGAACCGTCAGTTTAAATGACAATCAGTTGTTATAAAGTTTAAGCTGCTTATAATCGTAAAAAAATCTGTTATGAAGTAATAAACGTCACTTGAAACTTTTATACAGCTGTATAAGAACCAATAGCTTTAAATAAGTCGTATTAATGATGCTAAGGATTCTTGCTGCTTGGGAATGGTCTGCTGTCCGTCCGCGGCGGACCGTCATCTTAAGACGATGGCGAAGACATAAAAGTATACAAAGTATAAGGTACTGAGTGGTTCTAATTAAGTTCGAATGAACCAGTGGCCAACTCTTGCTATGAAGTCTTAGGCCGCCCTCCATTATGACTTGACAACTTTATAGCCGGGACCGAAAAATTAACATGTCCTCCAAACCTCCAAAGCACGGCAATTCCAAGTTGTCAATATCATAAGCGGTCACTCATCCTTTTTGTGACAATGCGGAACGTTTTAAACTTTAACGTGAACATCGTGAGAAAAACATCGTATGGAATGGTATAACTTCTGCAAAATGTGGGCATGTACCAAGTAGGTATACATTTGAACAGACCTCTGACTACCCCCATAAACATCTTCAAAGGGTTTATAAATGCCTAAAGATCATAAAGAACATGTATACCGCACCTTGGGAAGACTGTCGTAACCAATTATATTATTTTAATCATTTTCCTCACATATTCATAAAGACCCTTCATATTTTGTTTAGGGTCAGAAACGAAAGTTTGTAATTTTTAAATTACCATCTATTGCATAAGGATGCGAAAATATACCGAAGCTCATACATCCAATACTCCACAAGCGCGTTAGCTGTTTCATATTTGGGTAAATACACACTGGCACTTGAGTCCCCCGCTTGGCATCGCAAAGGGAATGCCCTGGCGGGACACTCAGAGCCTCTCACTTCCCCATTGAGACCCTCGTAAGGAACTCTAGACGAGTAATGAGCTCTCACTTTTATTTACTTGTAAGTATATTGCGGTGGCAATAGAACACGCAGTTTTTTTCTTGACTTCTTTATACAAGCTGTTTTATTTCATAACAAAAGATTTTTCAACCAGTACAAGTGCCATTGCTAAATTACGAACATATTGGACCTGTGCGTTCCTTATATTGCTAAATTAAGAACATATTGGTGCAGTGCGTTCCATAGATTGCTAAATTAAGAACATATTGGAGCTGTGCGTTCCTTATTACTGGACCAGTGGGTTCCTTACATTGCTAAATTAAGAACAGATTTGTACCTACCAGTGCGTTCCTTACATTGCTAAATTACGAACATATTGGAGCTGTGCGTTCCTTATATTCCTAAATTAAGAGCATACTGGACCAGTGGGTTCCTTACATTGCTAAATTAAGAACAGATTTGTAACTACCAGTGCGTTCCTTGCATTGTTAAATTAAGAACAAATTGGATCAGTGCGTTTCTTATTTTGCTAAATTAAGAACAAATTGGACAATGCGTTTTTATTATTGCTAAATTAAGAACATACTGGACCAGGGCGTTCCTTACATTGCTAAATTAAGAACATATTGGACCAGTGCGTTCCATAGATTGCCAAATTAAGAACATATTGGTGCAGTGCGTTCCATAGATTGCTAAATTAAGAACATATTGGTGCAGTGCGTTCCAAGGATAAGTTGATGTCAATTGTATGCTACAGTTTTATCACTCCTAGTGGGACGTACTCTCAACTTTCGATCCGAAGGCCTTTGAATACTTATATGGTTCCAAAGCAGACTTCACGAATCTGCTCAGATCTTCAGAGACTTAATTTTTTTAAGCTGTCTAAGATTATGTCAGAGGCATATACATGCAGTACATTTTTATTACCTACTAGGTTACAGTTAAAATATGAAATATTCATCAGTTTTTTGTAGGTTCTCTGAACATTACTTTGAAAGCAACGTACTAAATAGACAATAACAATAGACAAACTATACTGTCTTACACTTAACCAGTTAACTAGCAACAAAAATAATACGGCAAACAAAATCACCTCAAGTAAAAGCCCTTGTAAAAGACAAATAGTTCGAGTTTTATCACTAAATAAAACCGTTTTTGAAGGAGTTATTTTTTTTACTACAATGTTATTGTATATTGTGTTTAAAATGTAAAGTTTTAATGACACGGAGTTTGCAGATACAGATAAGTTTCTTGTACGGGCGTGTAAAAATGCTCGCGGCTATTCACCAGGTATGGCAAAGAAATTTGACGAGAGTGGTTAGAGACAAGTCCAGATAAGCGCTTTAGGGTCATGTCCAAATTTTTCAGTAATTAGTATTCCTTGTGACAGGTTGAAAGATAATCATCGCTTATGTTGTAATAAAGGTATTGTTTAAACGATAATAATCTATGTACTTATCTAAAGATGCATGATGGGAATTCATAATTATGATCTTTTGCATATCCAATACATTCCCGATAAGGCACCGTCTCCACGAGTGTAAGAATCGCGGTGGCGATATTATCGTCGTGCCACGTATTTCTATACACTCTCTTTGAACGTGTCTCCATAAGGCTATGTTATCGCGGCGATGAGTGTATAGAAATACGTGGCACGACGATAATATCGCCGTGATTCTCACGCTCGTGGAGACGGCGCCTAAGTTGCAAGCCATTTGTAGGGATAAAAGCCATTACAAAATAAATCACATGTGCAACCTTATATTAAATTCTACACGTTTGTTTGATCGTATTTGAAGATACTGAAGGGCCAGTAAATAACTGTGAATGTCTAGGTACTATTGGTTATAAAAGGTCAAGTTAAGTGTCATAGATCGTAGGACTGTCGTAGTTTAATGGTACAGTTGGTTTAGAAAAGCCAGTAAAGTTTGGTAACTTTTTATTTCTTACCAAGTGTGCCGCAGTTTATGCAGTAGGTAAGTAATGATTTTTTTAATATTTCTTACTCTATATTTTTCAGATTCTTTTATACGTGTCCGAAAATTTGACTAAGAGAACTACTACCTGCATAGTGAGCTAGCCCTTCAAGATGCGCTAGGGTAGTGTGGTAACGCCCACTAATACGTTTTTACAATCGTCCGATGGTAATAAAACAAGGATGGGACTCGGATTAAGCTCGTTTATCATTCGTTTTGATGGCCCTTTTTGCTGTAATCATTCATTTTTCTTCCGTCGTTTTCTGCTTCCCTTGCGTTTAAATGTCCCTTTGTTGGTGCGGCGAACTCTTTTATCAAATTAACTCACCTTAAGTTTTTTTCGGTCTTATTTATTGGAGTCGTAACCTTTGCATAAAAATCAAGTAAATTCTTTGTGGCTTAATGACGAGAGTGGCGTGCTGAAGGGACCTTAAATTCTTGGCGTGCTGTTAAATCAATTAGCGTAAGGCTCGGGGGCGTAAAAGCCTTAAAACTAGAGTACGGGGAAGTTGACTTTGATGACGGAAACGTAATGAAATAGTCGCTTTAAAAGGTAAGTAAGGTAAGTAATAAGGGGAAAGTCTAGACTTGTGATGGCCTGTACTTTATTTCGATATTTTTTTATTCAGTGAATTTTAAAATTGTGGATCTTGGTTTTTTTTTATTGTTATTTTAAATAGTTTAAATTCATAAAAGTGGTAAGTATGATATAGTACACCAAAATAGAATAGTACAGGAAATGGTTCAGTTATCCAAAAAATAGTAAAACACTTACCTTCATTTTATCCTACGCAATAGCGTATACCCTTCTTTGTAAATAAGAAAAGTCGATCCCACCGGTAGACGTGTAGCTCTCGTATATCATACCAGCAATAGGTTGGGAGCTTGTAAAATAAATGGGTAAATATTTTCAATACGAAATTCCGAGATGATGTTGAGAAATAGTTTCATTGATGTTTACGTTGTGGTAAGGGCGCGTTTATTTGACACGAATTTCTTTGTGGCGCGATAGTCGTCTATCAACTTATATTGCATCTTCTATTTTTTTTTGTTATCCTGTTGTGTCCCACTGCTGGGCAAAGGTCTCCCCAATATTCCACTGATCCCTTATCGCTGTATTTATTAAACAATTGGGTTACAATAAAATGAAAAGGTTATATTTTAAGAAAAAGAAGATGTGCGCAGTGCTCGTGAAAAAAATCCTCTAATGATAGAACAGCGCTAGAACGCAAGGATAGAAAAATAAAAGGAAGTGATTCTATTGTGGACTTTTTCCTCAAGCACCGCTCAACTTCCTTACACATCTGCAGTGGAAACGCACTCTAAAGCTGGCGGTTCGCGCCCGAGACCAGGGCAATTCTACTAAATGACAACGTCAAACATTCCGCTGCGTTTTGTTTCGTTCTCTTAAATGTCAGCCATTTGGTGAATAGCAGAATGGCTTTTTCAAAAAATTGTTGTGCCAAAGTCCAAACCATAGCTAAAATGTCACCACAACAGAGTCGTTGGACATTAGTAGAATAGGAAACTGATGAAAATCTAAGGTTTAGTTGACGTTTTGCTTGTGGTTGATAAAAAGTTTGGTAGTAGAATCGGCACCCAGGACCGTAGACCGAGACAGGATACCGGGACAGGAGACCGTTAATTTTGATATAAACTGATGGTTTTCTGTCTCGTCATCTCGTGTCATTTTCTCGCGACTCTTTAAAGCCTGTCTCTGGTCTCGGTCTCCGGTCTTGGTCGCGAGTGCGAATCCCCACCTTTAGTGCTGTATAAGCTATATCTCCTGTTAGATACTACAGGGAAATTTACTTTTCATTACTATGGCAAAAAGGGTAAACATGTTGACACTTGTTCACGATATCGCACAAAATAGCCTTTGTAAAATAGTATTTGTATGGGAAAGTATATTTTTATTAGTAAGTAAAGTTTTATAACTCGACTCAATTTCATTTTATATGTTTTTTGTTTCAGACAATAATGTAAATTTGTTTAAAATCTCTCTACCAGCGTAGAATGAACGCGTTTAACATTTTATGTAATTCAGTCTTTTAAGAATATTACCTCATAATAGTAATATTATTTTATCTTGTCTAGAAGATCTACCGTGGGCATGAGATTATTTATTGGAAAAAAAAAACGAAGACTCATTGACCAAGCCTACAGACCGATGAAAGATTTTATGGGAGACCTTTGCCTATTAATGCCATTCAATAGGTTGATAAAAATGTATATTATCTTACTCATCAACAAGATATCTATCTATTTTCAGCTTAAATTATAAACAAAGCTCAAAATTTTAAGCTCATTTTTACAAAAATAGAAATATACATTCTCTTCTGCACCAACCATTAAAACAGAGCTCACAATAATAAAACGGACCGACCGCGTGAGTGAAACACTAATTTCAAAGAAAAATAGCCGTAATTAAAGCTCTCTCATACAACGCCTACAATTTGTCCACTACTCGACAAAACTGTAGGCTTGCTTTACAAAACATTTTCCCGTTAAATTGCCTAGTGGTTAATAGCCGTAGTATATTACTTGCAGAAGGAAAACTTCTTAAATCTTCAGTAAATCACACTGCACACTAATATTATAAATGCGAAAGTTTGGATGAATGTGTTTCTCTATAACTCGACTACTACGATTTGCCTGAAACTTAAAATATAGATAGATAGTGACAGGGAATAGGACATATGCTACTTTTTATCCTGAAAAAATGCACGGTTCTAGTGAGATAAAAAAAAAGTAGTCCACGCGGGCGAAGCCACAGGCGTCCGCTAGTAAGGATATAAAGCGCTCGCGGTGTATCTTGCCTATTTTTAATAGATCAACTATGTTTAAGAGACGTTTACTTAAGTATAAGGTTATTAAGGGTCTTACTTATGAAAGATGTTTAAAGTTGAACACTGGTTAAACAACGTTTAGCGATAGTGACGAATAGAGACAGGACGTTGTTTAGCCACTGTTTAATTTTAAAAATCTTTCATAAGTAAGGGGGTAAATGTTTAGTAAAAATTTTCAAAATTTTCGGCTAAATATTTTATTATTTCCTTTGAGTTGGTTTCAAGGTGATTTTGAATCGCTCATCTAAGGATGAGTGAGGCAATAGGTGTAATAGAAAAAAATATTTTTAGCTGTGTTTCTGTTTTTACATTTACATCATACACTTTTTGTAACAAATTTTCAGTAACTGTATGAGTTATGACCAATGACAAAGACTTCTAACTGAAATAATATGTTTATGTTACTAACACAGCCAAATGGACTTCGTGACGTAGAAAAACTGTAACGATTTAACAGTATATTACTACGGGAAAAATAAAATATCTTTAGCTTTTTATAGCGGCCAGTGATACAGCACCCCCAAGAGTGTCCGACGGACATTTATGGACATATTGATGAGAAGTCGCACGCCACAGATACTTGGAAAGGACACAAAATAGTTTATTTATTGCAGGGATGGGGGATATCCAAAATTGAGGAATTATTTATTTTTACTGAACGTGCGTGTTTCCAACGAGAGTTTTTGGCCACAACGTCAGCGTCTGTTTCTGAGGAATACATAGATAAGTGATAAATGGCTTGTATTTTCTGTTTTGTGATAAAAAGCTTAGCAAAGTATGCAGACGAGAATTTGCTAAAATTGCAAAATCAGAATGGTATATGAATATTTGTTTCTACACTTTGTGTACTTTCTACATTTGTTACTACATGTTTTTTGTAAGTTTGTTTTTTAGAAAGTACCTAAGTAAAGTTTGAGTTTTATAAAATAATATTTGTCCCCAATTAGTTGCAAAATTTTACACGTTTAAACTAGTCAACAAAAAGGAATCCCTTTGAAAGCGAAAACCTCTAGCTCCACAAACGAACCGACTCATAAAGCGCTAAAATCTAGAGCACTAAAGCAAAATCACCACAAATTCTCGTCTCTAACTGGAGTGGACACACTGAGGTTATAATAAAAAAAATCCCTTTAGACAATTTTCCATTATCTGGGCATTGTTGGCCTCCAGTGGTCAGCGTTTTATGTCTTGAGACTCGAGTCGGGTGTCGTCGTAACTCCTTATTAAACCGGCGGGGACGCACCGTCTTGCTCTAATTGATTTAGAGACCCCGCTAACAATGACAGTACGCTTTTCTTTGTTTACTTTATGGTTCCAAATTGTTGCGGTCGATATCTAAAACTCGACTAATGGTGAACGCAGACTTGGCCGTACCGCACGCGCCGCAGTCGCAGCAATCATCGCTTTGCTTCAGTTACTGCAGCTACTGCGGCGCGGGCAGGTGTGCGAAGTTGCATAGAACTTTATATAAAGAAATCAAATGCGGGGGCCCAGGTCTGCGTTCACCTTTATGGAACTACAGCAGGGTTACGTATTGATGTCACGAAAAATACAAGACAGATTTTTGAAATCCATAGGAACGTTTGACAGATTTTTGATTTCTTTTTTTTCATAATACAGGAATTCGAATTCCATAAATTCTTAAGCCAGATTTTCATTTGGTTTTTTTTTACAAGGCAGAAATTTAAAATACATCTAGACATTTTCCAGAAATTTTAACATCCAGATAATTCACTTTACCGCATGTTTGTTTTCCATATAATTTGTTTTCCATATATTTTGTGATCCCGAAAAATCATGGTTCAGGAAAGACCTATTACAAAATTATGTATTCAATCTTTCTAAACGCCTACTAATTGCGCCATCTAGTAATAATTCAGAGCGTTATAAATACTAGGTACTATAAAATTAAATGACCGATGTCCATTATGTAGCTTGAAGTACTGTAGGTAGATATCTAATAAATATTGTACCTAGTTACTTTTTTTATTACCTTTAACATTTCCTAACTAATTTCGTGCTAGATGGTTAAGTAACCTCACCAAACACTTTTGGCAAATTATCAAAATTTAACCTAAATCTTCTATCCATTTCGAATTTGTGATGGCTCCGGCGCTTCGGGAAGTGCAGCCCCCGCCCGCTGTGACAAAACGCGGCACCAGCACGAGCTGGAGCGGCTGAGGCTGGTCGCCGCCGAAGGTGGCGACCAAACAGCCGAAGCTGCAAAGGCTCGTGCTGATGCTGCGTTTTGTTACGCAAGGGCGGAGGGGCTGCACTCCCTTCGCGCCTCCGAGTTCATAAAAACACTCTAGGGTAGGACAGACAAGACTACGTGGAAGTCGGGGTGGGCAGATTCGGTTCTGAGACCGATAATAACCTAAAAACGTTTCGTTTTAAGGTAAGACAGACGCAACATAAAAAGTAACACAAATAACGTAAATAATATAATTGAGTAGGTAAGATGGAAAAGGTTTTATATGGCCGGAAATTTTCTGGTAAGCGTTACTTTTGTCTTTTAAAATAAGGTATAAGGATATTGTTGTCAAATGAAAAAAAAAACGAACTGATAATCAGGCATTAGTGTTTCTGTCAAATGAGACTTCTGTGAAACGTTTTATCGGAGTAATAAAATTATGTAAAACAAAGTATCTGGATTTCGAGTTTCTATCAAACGTTTTATGGATTTCAAAATTCGGTGTATCGTTTTTCGAAAGATTGATAGGTTACCCTACAGCAGGGCTAAAAAGGCCGTTATAGCAGAATCATAATCTGAATTGCACTACATGCTGTCTCCTTTCATAGACAAGAGCGTGACAATAACAAAACGCAATACGAATCATTATTATGGTTTCGCTTTATCGGCCTTTTTAGCCCTGACCTGCCCCCCTAGCCATATTACACTATCTATCGTCGCTGTAGAATAGAAACACTTCAAAATGTATAGGATTTGACGTTTCAAGTAGATGAGTCACGTGGTCAGAACGTCAATTCCTATACATTTTGAAGTGTTCTATTCTACAGCGACGATAGATCGTTCTACAGCGACGATAGATCGTGTAATATGGCTAGGGCCCCTGCTTATCTAATATGAGTTATGAACAAGTATAAATGATGGGATAGGATGAACATTACCACTTGGAAAAACCAATTAGACACACTTTTCTTTGTTCAATTGCAGTTTAAAATTGGAAGAAATACGCAACAAAGAGTTACATTTATTCCATGAAATTGAATTTATTTAGAAAAATATTGATCAAAAACAATAAAAATATTCTTCGGCAAAATCTAGAATGGATACCACGCAGTGTTGAATATACTTTACTAGCTAAAAATATGAACTAAACAAGATTCTTGAAGCCGCTACACCCTAATTTAGATTGCTTGAAGATCTGTATGTACAGAAAGCGTCATTAATTGGTATCCCCCTAGTAAGAGGTCGGTTTGCAAGCCGTTGATCTTAACTTTTGCAAAAACTTTTACATCCTTGCTTACTTATGGATTTCTAACTTCGCTCGAGTTCCTAAATGCAATAGCTGTTATAATACCCGACTGAAATCCAAGGTTGAAATGAAAAGGGTCTTTGTTCAAATCAATAGGGGGATACCGATTGATGACGCTGACTGTACCTATATTCCTATAAAAAGTAAGTCCGCATGAGCTAGTGGCCAACTCTGGTGACCTATACAAGCCAGCTATTTAATAGTAGATTTCTGGTTGATAATTTGACTATAACTAATTTGGACAAAGTAATCCAGGATAAGTAGGGATAGTTAAGACGGCACATGGGCCAGATTGGTGCGAGATATCAAAGGATGGTGTACGAAGAGGCGAACCCATTAATAAAATTAGGGTCACCAGAGATAAAGATGAAGTTTGTAAGGTAGAACTACTCGGAACTGTAATATTAGGTATGATTGGTAGTTGCCCATCTCGATTTCGTCCGGGTTAATACATAATGGTCAATATTTCATAACTAAATTACCCCAAATTGCGTATATTTTTTTAATTGCAACAAAATAATAAGGTAATTTACGTGATAAATACCCGGATATACGTGTATATATAATTGCAACTCTTTCATGTATTTGATCATGCCTGTTTTGATTATACGAGCCTAGTTATTATGGTCCGAGAAAATCCAAAGGCGAGCAGTTTTTTTTTAAATGATGACAGAAATCGAAGCAAATCTTGAAACTTACCTAACAATACCTTCACGGCAAGAGTTTTTGTTACGCACTGTAAATTTTTCTGTTAGTCTATAGATAAATAATATAATTAAGTAAGGTATTGCCGCGGGGGCAGGACTCGTATAGTACCTATAAGGAAGTCGACATACTTCCAGGAAGCCTAACAAGTACCTAACACACAAGGACTGACACGCCATTGTCTTTAATAACTACTGACGAGCGATAGAATACAGCGGGCATAGAACTTGCGACATTAATTATAGTGTAGCAACAAAGTTACATGCTTATTTCAGAATGTAGAAGTGATTTTTTCATGATTTGAAATCCTGTACCGGTCTCAGGATTGTGGTTAATGGTGGGTAATTCTGGTTTCTGATATTCACGACACCTGTATGAGTTCTGACTCATAATGTGGATGGACGATGTGACTGTTTTATTTGAACTGTAGAAAAATTATTTTTGCCAAGTGGAATCCTACTAATATTATAAAGGCGAAAGTCCGTGTGTGTGTGTGTGTGTGTGTGTGTGTGTGTGTGTGTGTGTGTGTGTGTGTGTGTGTGTGTGTGTGTGTGTGTGTGAATATTTGTTGCAACGTATCTCCATAACTACTGAACCGATTTGGCTGAAATTTGAAACATAGGCTACTTTTTATCGCGAAAAAATGCATGGTTCCCGTGCGATAAACAACGCGCGGGATATTTTATTTATTTCCTAGCTGACGAAGCCGCGGGCGTCAGCTAGTAAATAAATAAAATAATATTGATGAACATTTTACACAGCGCCATCTAGCCCCAAACTGAGCAAAGCTTGTACTATGGGAACAATAACTGATTTATTACTTATATTTTGAGACATTGAGCGTAACAGACACGTAGCGTGGCAAACAAAATAATATTATTCTAAATAGTTTGTATTAACGTATTCATTATGTAACGTAACGTAGCCGCACAGACACGGGCCGTTCAGATACGGACAGACACAGTATTCGCGCAAAGAATTTTGTCTGCGCGGTGCGTGTCTGTCCGTGTCTGTGCGGCTACGTTACGCTACCTGCCGATCAATGTAAATAGAGAATCGTAACGGGACGGTGCAGTGCTTCTTCTCTCTGTCAGTTCGAGTTTTCAGTTCGAGAGCGGCCGCAACCGACGATGTCTGTCGTTGTCTGTCGATGTCTGGCACTCGTGTCTGACGCTCAATTTCTAAAGATATAAACCGTCCTTTACTTGAAGCCTGGTCAGAATATAAGCTTCTGAACTTCGGAATCCAGTTGTCTCATTCCCTCACGGCCATAGTTATTACACACAAGTTTTTCTTCAAACCTTGTTTGTGGTTATAACAAGATCTATGTATGTGTAGTGTAAATATTGTAGTGTTGTGTTATATTTAAGTAGTGGAAAAGATCGATTCGATGTTGACTCTCCAGCTTCGTACCCTCACGTAGTTGTTATGTTTCCATCTATGGTTAAATATTGTGACTGGTGTTTTATATTTTTACCTTCTACCACAGAATAGTACTTCTACGAAACTAGGAGGGAAAATAGCTTTTGGTGTAACCTTAGTCGTGTTTTTTATATGTAATAATAAGTAATATGCTTTAGTTAGTGATAAAAATTTATAGTAGGCTCACTTCTAGATCCCAAAGTACTGTACAGATTATCTCGGACCTAAATTAAGTAATTTAAGATTCCTGAACACCTTGTTGCTTAGTAACAAAATTTCAGATTTATAATACGAGTATTAACTAGCTGCAAAATACCGGGGAAGCGTTAGGTTGTAAGACGTAAGATGTCATGGTTCCGTAACATCAGGGTGTGGACAGGGATAAAGACGGTGGAACAACTGTTCAGACTTGCGCTGGATATGGAGAATTTTAAGAAGCTGACTGCCGACCTCCAATAATGGAGAGGCACTGAGAGAAGAAGATTAACTAGCTGCACCCTCGCGGCGTTACCTACGTATGATGATAAGGATGATTATGAAAAGTAGCGTTAAGTACCTATACCTTTCTAAAATATTTTTTTCAAATCAGACTGATTTGAAAAAATATTTTTAGTAGTTCCTGAGATTAGCGCATTCAAACCATCAAACAAACTCTTCCGCTTTATATGTAGGTATAATAGTTATAGATATGTATAGAAGATATCCTAATACAACAAAATCTAGCAAGACAAGTAGATAGCTTACCTGCCAACATGTCTTGTCTTTTGTAAGGGTTCTCGTGACCCGCTCATGCACTTTCAAAGGAGACATAGTATATATAATAATGCAGTGAATTACCTATGCGTAATTATTATTATTATAGTTAGCCCATTATGTCCCACAGCTGGGCAAAGGCCTCTCCTTGATCCTTCCAAACATCACGATCCTGTGCCATTATTGTCACAAAAAAACTCAGGAAACCAAACACACTTTTTCAAATCTTACTCGAAAAACAGTAATTGAGCAGTTTTTGATTTAGGTAGGTATACTTTTGATGTGGCTATAGGTTTGAAAGAAAGGAAGATATATAAAAAAAAAATCAATTTTTCCTTTCAATTTTACCTTTACAAACTCAAAACGGTGAAATAAATCATTTTGCGGAAACCAGTCTATTATATCAGTCAGTTCTAATAGTAGGTGGCGATGGGCTTGCCAACTGTCACGTATGGAATGATAACTATTGCAAAATATAAGCATGTGGCATAATATGTCATGTGAGAATGCGTATTCAGACGTGCCTCTGACTACCCCTTTAGATAGTTTTCAACAAGGTATCTTCAGCAAAATGTGCACACAGAGTATTTTGAATTCCTGAAGGTCCGAGTGTGTAAGTAGTATTTTTTTTAAATATAATTTACTAATTAATTATTCAACTTTTTTAAGCATTCCCTTGCCTTTTGGAGTCCCCACAGCATGGTTTGACAGTTCGTTTTTTTAGTTAGTTAGTTGATTACATTGCGCTAGGTACTTTAAAATCTTTCATGGTCCTAGACCACTTTACTGGTCACTTTACACGAATAGCCTGGTAGAATTCGTGTTCAGTACATCGCACACGTAATTAGGAATTTGGAACTTTCTCTAAGTATGGTTTCATACTAATTAGGAAATTTATGAGTAAGTATCATGCATAGGAGTTTCTTTTAAAAATTACTTGAGATTACTGTACTTATATATTTTTCAATATACGTGATAAAAGGTGTAGTATCAATTTTCAGTTATTTTGCATTTTATATTGACTGGAGGGAGACCCTTGCCAAACCCTTTCCTTTTTGATATCAAACAATGTTTTTTTTTGTGTAGGTTTTTCTCTGTACTCATAAACTTTGATGTTTTTATGTGTTAATTACTAGGGATCAAAAAAATAATAAACGTGTTTTTTAAACATTTAGAAATACAAAATCCGTAAGTACCTACTCATAAAACTATACACAAAAATAAACATATTTCAAAGGAGAGAGGTGGTTGAAAAGATATCAAGGAGACCTTTGCCCAGCTGTGGGACGGAATGGGTTAGTTTTTACTACATATTTATATTAAAAATAATGATTACATTTTTTGTACAATTTTCTTCTATCTATCTATCTAAGGAGCCTGTAACACCCACTGCTGGGTAAAGGCCTCTTCTCTATCACGCCACTTCTGGCGGTTTTATGCCAGCCGGATCTATTGCTCTCCTACTGCCCTCACAATGTCGTCTGACCATTTTTCTTTTCATCACAATTTTCTTAGTTGTAAATATTGCTCTGTATTACTAAACTCATGCTACGGGTACACGGAAGCGATAGTAAAAGCTTCGTACACAATGGCAGTGTTAAGTTACACTAGTTTATAAGGGGGCTTTATGAGCCCGTGGATACACATCCCTCTTGCTTGAGATGCTTTGCGGCAAGTGTTTACTGATGACTTTCTGAATATACTTTTCTTTGTTTTAGTTTAGTTTAAGAAGATTAGAAAATGTGGCACCATAATGCTACCTTAGAATTGCTCGTGGCGTAGCTCTAGACCAGAGATGCTCAAACAGTCGATCGCGATCGACCGGTCGATCGCGAAGCTTTTCGAGTCGATCGCCAGCAATATACCAATTATTAGTACCTACTCATTCCTAACATATAGGTAGGTATGATCCCTTCATTTTGATGTTCCTATATTCAGTTTAAAAGTGCAGTAAAACCATGTTTAAAAAAATGTTTTTCAGTACCTACCTAACCTACCTACGTAGTAGTTTAGTCGATCCTTTGCTTTCCAAATATTTTCTGGTCGATCGCCGGCACTATAAGTTTGGGCACCCCTGCTCTAGACGTTCTAGATTGATAGTTCTGGGGGCAAACAATTTGAGTGACCGCAAGCGCTTTCGTGCTCGAAGGGCGCTTTTGTCGGTCATGTCGGAGGCCTTTAGGCAGCCTAAAAACTACGTCACCACTTATAGAGAACTTACTTATAGATTCACGCGGACGATGTCGCGAGTGGTCACTAGTACAGTTATTCTATCTCACGAAGTCCATTTGGTCTTAATTGTGTGTATAGATGCACATGCACGTTGTTTCTGTGTGCGTAGACCGATTTTGAGCGCTCCCGAGCTTACGCACACAGAAACAACGTGCATGTGAATACACACACAATTTAGAACAAACAGACTTCGTGAGATAGAACAACTGTAAGAAAGGGTCTTTAGTCGTTTCGCACCACGAGCGGTTCGGACCGCGGTGTGAATCGCCCCAGAGCTCTTTTTGAATGGGTTCTTTCGCACCACGGTGGTGACAGCGGTGCGAATCGCCTAAAGTATCTTTTGAAATGGGTCGATTCGGACCACAGGGCGAAACGACTCAATGTTCATTTTGCATGTCCGATTTGGACTCATATCAAAAATTAAGGCTTTCTCCTCATGGACAAACTATTTCACCTAACTGATTTGGCTACGAGGACTAACATTTCATGGCCGAACTCGTGTCAAAATAGACAAAGTAGGTACACTCACCACCGCAGAGAGGATACAAAGAGCATACTACGGTATCGTCACCACGAGTAGGTAAAGGAATATAATTGAAAAAGACAATTTCGTTTTAAATTGCCAACTCGAACTTTTGCACAATGAAACCAGCATTGGACATTTCTTGTAAAAGCTCAGATAATTTTGTTCATTACATTTTTTCGTTATTTTTAACCTAATTTTATTTGATTTTGTACATAGTACCTACCTACCTATATCTTTTTGGCAATAGCAATTATGCACTATGTGTGAATTGTGTTTTGGATCTAACTTAAAAGACCAGGACACCAGAAACGTTACAGAGGTTTTTTGTACTTGCTTAAATCAAAACACTTCTGCGATACATCTGATGTCCTGGTACTTCAAATCATTTTACCCGTTGTCGTCATGAAGGACAAATCATACTAAACAATACTGTTAAAAAAACCGTTCAAGCGATTTTCGACCTTATTGACATTTAAGGTTTCGATTATTTTCCAAATCATTGCAAAATTATTCAGAATATATTATTAATTCATCTTTCATGACCAATGGATAAAAATTAATGTTTGAAGTAGGTACCAGGACATCATAAGTATTGCAGAGGTATTTTAACCAAGTAGATAACTGTACCTACTTGCTTTGTCTATTTTGACACGAGTTTGGCCATGAGGAAAAGGCCAAAATTATATTCCTATATTTTATTTGTACCATAAATTCATACCTGCATAAATGACCTCCCCGGTAGACCGTAGCGTGTATGGCTTACATAAAAAGAGAATTGTTTTGTTCCCCTCAGGTCCGAATCGACCCATCACAAAAAGTTCTGGGGCGATTCGCACCGCGGTGCGAAAGAACCCATTCAAAAACAGCTCTGGGGCTATTCACACCGCGGTCCGAACCGCTTGCGGTGCGAAACGACTAAAGACCCGTAAGAAATAAATAAAATAAATAGCAAACTTCTCGAGTTCACGAAGTAACGTGTCACTTAAGTGTTAAGTAGACGTAAACTAGACTAAAAGCTCCCAGGTTTACGCAGCGGTAACAAACTCAATTTCTTCATTCGACGTGAAACAACGGGATCGATAGCATTAACTTGACCGATGGGGTTCTTGCAGACGACGTTGGATTACACAGATAGAATAGAATACTATCTATACTAATACTAGCTGCTGCCCGCGGCTTCGCTCGCGTGGTACCCGGATAAAAAGTAGCCTATGTTACTCTCCAGCCCTCCAACTATCTCCACACAAAAAATCACGTCAATCCGTCGCTCTGTTTTGACGTGAAAGCAGGACAAATAAACAAACAAATAAACACACTTTCACATTTATAACATGGGTAGGTACGGATTATAAAGAGGTAAAGTGTAGTTGTATGTAGGAGGTAATCTCCGAAACTACTCATCTGATTCCAAAAATTCTTTCACCAGTACTTAGAATGAACTTTCAGTATGAATATAGGCTAATATGTTTTGTAGGTACCTCACGGGCAACAACGCGGGCGGACGCTAGTTATACCTAATGTAAATTGGAAAGTCAGAGATAAGTTGAGGAGTCATAAAAGAAAGTCCCACTAAATAGGATTAGGGCAAGAACATAATGGAACTCTCTCACTCTAAAAAGGCTGAATGGATTTGTATGAAATTTGATATTAACAAGCTTTAAATTTAACCGTGAAATGTCGCGACTTGAAAATATTTTAAAAACAAAAAATTTGCAAATAATCAAAACGTGGGGGACGCAGTTATAAATACGAGTATGACTCGAAAAATGCGCACCCAAGGCGCGTTGGTTGATGTGGTGCAACCATGCATGGTTAGTTCGGTGGCTTGCCGCGTTCATTGTGATTTCATTGAAAACATTTTGCAGTAATAACAATTTTTGTTTACATTCACGTAGTAAAGTAAATATTTAGTGTAAATACATTACTGTCATGGACAAATACAACCTCACTGTTGACATACGTTTATAATTCACATTTTCAATGGGTAGATGTAGCCATGTTATTAATGATGTTTTCTCTGTGGATTATCGAATATTTCAATTTGTTATAATAAATTAGTTTTACAAAATAATTAGTGATCCAGTTTAAAATTGATGTTGGATTTCATCAGTGGAAAACATGTTCTATCCAACTATGCTAATTAATATACTTATCTTTTTCATTCAATATTTTAAATTTCTAAAGGCATAGATTTTTGAATTTAATTACTGTAATATGCACGTATGTGATGAATAGAGAAAGGACGTTGTTTAACCAGTGTTCAACTTCAAACATCTTTCATAAGTAAGGGGGAAACTGATTAAAAAAGGATCCGCAAATCGCCACAAAATTGACGCTATTCCCTCGCCGCAATACGACGTAAACTGACATAAGTGAGCAAACTCGTACAGGATAGAAAAGCCTAATCTCCATCCCTATTCTGAACTGTCGTTAATAAAACTCCCCACGAACTTATCTCCTGAGGGAGAGATAAAAATATATTCTTCGAAAAAACAAACCTGTGGGGATGATATTTGCGGAATCACGCGCCCATGATGTCAGTGTTGCCAACTTTATGTACGATAAATGATACGTACCGTGGCACTTATCACCCCGGTAATGCTGTAATGTTGAGATTTATCGCGCTAAAACTCAAAAACACGAACACCAAATCATTATTATGTAGAGAGTTGGCAGACACGTTCGAGGCGGAATCTGCCATTCCATTTTGTTTGTTTTGTCGGAGTCGACGATGTGGAAGTTGTTTCATTTAGATTTTATTGAGTACCTATTGTTGTCTGCAACAGAAAAAGTTTCACGAGTTATAAGTAAAAAAATAACCTTTCTGTTTTGGAAAAAAACATCAGGATAGTTTACAACAAAATTGGGATCAATAAGGGGTAGATTAGATATCCAAAAAACAAGGCACACGTGCTAGATTGTTTAGAAGTTTTTGATATATTGTTGTAGTTCAGCTACGTTTGAGCGGTCACAATTTGGATGGGTGACCGCTAGTGGCATTAACAGCTGAGCGCTTTCATGCCTTTGAGGGCACGTTAAATTGTCGGTGCTGACTTTAAATGGTTAAGCTATGGCGGAGGCCTTCGGACGGCCTAAAAACTCCGTCATTAGAGTTAGCCACCAGCTCATACGAACAAACATAATACTTACCAAAAAAAAAAATTGGATAAAATATACTCTGTTGTAACATTACTTAGAAATTATAAATTTTCAAATCCTTTTTTGTTAAAGTAAACCATATTATGAAGACTAACCTAAATCTCTAACAAATCTGAATTAATTTCAGAAAGAGTTCGCCCTTTATAAACAAAAAGTAATAAACTCTCTAATGAAAAATATACAAGAATCCCTTCATTGTCCGGTTGATGAATTAGACCCGCTGCAAAATTATCCCACACTCATCTCTCCTCATTCCCACATTTCCCACTTTATTATACCTAAACCTATTTAGGCCCAAGAGCCTTTATAAATAAGACTGTTACCACATTAAGGTTACTTTTATTAAACCACATTCACAAGAAAAACAGTGTGCTGAAATTACTTGCTTTTGATGTCAAACGTTAAGCGAATACTGATATAAAAATATTATTAAAATGTTATATAAAGCCGCATTTTGAATTCTAATTGCTATCAGAAAGCCGAAAGTGTCAATAGTATTAGTTCTATAGTAGTAGTACATTTATTTAATGAAATACACGTATTTTGTTGTTAACTAGTCACGAGTGCCGACTAAAAGGTAGGGCTAAAATGGCTGATGCAATTCCTATTATGAATTTATAAAAATCTAAATTTGTAATAATTCTAAAATTGATTTAACGGCAATTCTAGTCTGAATTGGAAGAAAGCTTTTCGACTATATAAACCACAAAGATAAACCTATGTAATTTTAATTCGCGCTCATCATTTCTGTTGGTCACAGTAGAACATAATATTATATTTTTGTATTTGTAATAAGAGCTTTTGGACAATCACTGACAACCTGCGTGCTACGTAAAATCAACTTTACGATTACTTTTATTAGGAGAGGGACAAAAGGTTGAATAATATTCGTCTTATCAAAAGACCCGTTTTGGCTGAAATCATCACTAATTAAGTAGCGTGTCAGCCATTATTAAGGCCTTATCTCTTGCTCATATGGCTCATGAATCAATTAGAAGTAAGGGTGCCGGGTGTGGTTATAGCTTAGTCAATATAGCTGGGTAAAGAAACGCGTACTACAATACGATAGACTGTGTAAATAAGCGTATGAAAGATGTGACAACTGACTATTTATAGGGGTAAACAGAGAAAAGAAATATGCTGTAGTGGCCGCAGCTAAATGAGCTGGCTGGGAATACCTCCAGGCATGTAAGACAATATTTGAAACTATAGGCCCACAATAATTTGAATTTGTCGTAGAAAAGTAGACTATCTTTATAGATATTATACCATGTCAAGGCACATCAGATAAGAGCTGGTGAATAAATTTTAGGCATCAGTCTACTCGCATTGTTTGAATATTGTGTTATTTTATGAAGAATTGATATTTCTATCCAACAACATAGCATGATCCACCGTAAACTGACACGTCTAGGAAGACATCATTATCATCACCATCTTACGGATACATTTTCATTTGGCATATTACTGAATTTCCTATTTTTAGGGTTCCGTACCTTAAAAGGTAAAAAAAGGAACCCTTATAAGATCACTTTCTTGTCCGTCTGTCTGTCTGTCTGTCTGTCTGTCTGTCTGTCTGTCCGTCTGTCTGTCTGTCCGTCTGTCTGTCCGTGTGTCACCATCGATTATCTCAGGAACGGGTGGAGCTAGCAAGTTGAAATTTATACCATATACTGAGGTCTATAGTCCCTATTGTGAGTATAAAAATCAAGGTCCTGAGTCAACACTATAAAAAGATATAGGCAAATTTAGGTTTTCGTGAAAACTTGTAAGTACCAAAACTTACCTTAATTATCAACTTTTTTTATTTTTCGGAATTTTTCCTTTACTTATGCTGTAAGACCTTGCTTGTAACCAAATTTGACAATTCTAGGTCAACCGGAAGTACCCTAGAGGTTTTGGGTTGAAAACCTAAATGGTAGTTCCCGTTGACCTAGAATCACGAAATTTGGCAAAAAGCAAGGTCTTATAGCACAAATAAAGGAAAAATTCCAAAAAATTAAAAAAGTTGAAAATTAAAGGGTGTTCCCATACATACATAGTTTACGCCAATTAAGATTGTCCTCTTAGTTGTATGGGCGCTCATACAAAAAAGCGGGCTACAATAACATAATGGGTATAATGGGTAGGTACGGAACCCTCGGCGTACGAGTTCTACTCGCACTTGACCGGTTTTTTTTTCAATTCTAATAATAAGTATTTAAAGTTGAATAATGAGGGCAAATAATGAGGGGGAAAATTAAAAAGATATGAGTGGTCGTACTGTCACATGTCTATTAGCTGTGACATACCCGGTCATTTGAACAAAGACGCGCGATATATCGTGGACCCTGTGGCCGTAGTTAGGAACGCGTTCGTCCGGAAAACCCATGTAAAGTGGAGCAAAGAAACCGTTTTATGGGATTCAAGCAGAAAAGTTTGCTTCTGTTATTACGTTGGACTGAAAGCACTGTTGTTGGTTAGTGGGCAAAGTAGTATCTTTTTAGAGATAGTGTCGCAACTTATATTTTTATAACTCGTGGTGTCGTATACTTATTTCGCAAAAAAAAATATCGCGTGCATAGTTTATTATGTTATAATAATTTGTTTTCTAAATAAATGTACATTCTTATATTTATGAACTTCAAAGTTAAAGTGTAGGTACATTGGTAGACTGATAAAAATTGAAGTGAATTTCAGAAAATAGGAGGCTCAACTAGTTCGTTTAATACATTTAGTAAGCGAGCCTCGTGTGAAGTGTTCTCGTAACTTCGAATACCGTTCCTAAGATAAACAGTCTAATAAATTCCAAGGATTTGCAGTTGTATTACTGCCCTTGCTCGCACGTAGTAGACAGACCGCATTTCTATTCCGACACAGTTAACACGTAATAGCAGAGCACCGCATGGAATTGACTCGGGTGGACATCATTGCATTACGCACCTCGACGTGTCTCGGCTCCCTGTTTCTCCGGTATAAATGGACTAAATGGATACCAATAAAATAGAGTATAAAATGATTCAGGGACCTCAGAATATAGTTAAATAAATTTTATATCTTAATCCATTCTATCGTCAAATTAGAGGCGGCGGTTCGCGTCGCGAACAACACCGAGCTCAGGAGACCTTCACTGGTGAACGCAGACCTGGGCCGCACCGCAGTCGCCGTAGTCCCCGCATTCGATTTCTTTATATTAAGTTCTATGCAACCTCGCACACCTACCCGCGCCGCAGTCGCCGCAGTCGTTCTCTCGCCATTAACAAAAGCGATGACTCCGGCGACTGCGGTGACTGCGGTGCGGCCAAGTCTGCGATCACCATTAGATACTATTCTGAACACTTTTTTTGGTTGCGGAATCAATTACCGCCGCGAGGCAAATGTTTGTATGATCTGCAAATATTTGTCTCGGATCTGGGTATTTATCTGTCTGGTAATGTAGTTTTTACAAAAAAAGTATATTAAGTAGTAGTATATCAGTCATGCTTACTTTGGGACAAGATGATGCAATGTGAAATGTTTTTTTATTTATTCTGCATTATTAATTTATTTATTCTTTTATATGGTTATAACATTTTTTGGTCAACAAAATACGTTTTACGTACAAAAATGTGTCTACTGACATTTTGAAGGCTTCAGCTACCTACCGTTATAGAATGATTTCCATTAGTGTTAATAAGGACATAACGCTTCCTTTGATCGCCTTGTCAATGGCTGGCTATTAAATTAAAAAAAAAATATTTATTTGAAGAAGGAGAACAATAGAATGTGTTAACATAATCAATCACTCACATAATCTTTGATTTATTTACCAAAAAAAAAAAACATTTTCGTGAGATATTTGATCTGCGAAAGAATATAAGATTAAGTAGAATGGAAGGTTCTTGACTGCATGCTTTGTTTTAGAGCCGCCCAATAAAGCAAATAACTTGATTAATCTATTTCACCCACTCAATTCAAACTGATAATTTTTTATTTATCTAAAAATTCAAAACAATCAACCAGCTTTATTCACAAATTGCTTAAAATGCACTGAGTGCACGGGCAAGCGTAATAAGGAACTCTATCAAAGACACGGTGATTCAAGCCCATACAAAATGTACGGCTCAAGCTTGAAATATTCATAGTAAGTGCGCTGTTTTACGGTAAAACTAGGCTTTATTGCCACAACACGGTAAGCTTTCGGGAAGGGAAATCGTTTAAGCCTCCATTCTCATGCTGTGCCACCTGGGCCTTTGGAGTAGGTACAGCTGTAGTTACTTTCGGTGTTTGTGGCCCAGTCCGGCTGGTTTAGTGACATTTTTGTAGCCTTATTCTCGGTTAGAATAATTAGGTGAGAGAAAGTGGGGTTTGTTGGAAATATTAAAGCTTGAAATACAAGGATTACCACTGCAATTTTTAAAACCACTGTTGTATTACACTATAGAAACAAAATAAACTTAAGGTGGATATTTTTTATGTAGGTATATTATGTATATCTTTACAAAAAAAAGAGTATAATTATGTAGAATATCAGTCATGTCATGTAGTTCCCATAACACAAGCTCTGGGCTAGATGATCCTGTGTTAAATGTCCAGCTTTATTATTTTTGTTTTATTAATATTTATGGGAAATAAATTATTAGTTTTTCTACAGCAGTTACAATTTCATGACGTTTTAAGCAGTCAAATCATTAACATTTATCTCAATAGTACTTATACTTATATTAATTAATTTCATAAATATATTATTAAGTTTTTCAAATGGTTCTTGAAATAAATAGATTACAATTTATTAATTAAGTTATGAAAATAAAAATCATTTTTCTGCCGCCGTATATAGGTGACAGACCCGCTTAGATATTTTTTCAGTAAGTATCTTTATTTTCAAACCTCATCGCCAATTACTATTTAACATCATATAAATGTGCAATCCCGCCCTGTAGCATGGCCTCAACGATACAACACAAGACCAAACTAGGAACTTGAACCGATTAGCGTAACGGAAATTCATGCTGGTACTTCGCAGATACACTACAAATATCCCTCTTTGTCTTACAGATGCTTCAAAATTGGCTCCAATGACGTTGTTTTACGGTTGAAATTTGTGTGCAGGACACCGTTAAGCCCTTTGGTCAAAGCGAATAAAACGGTTGTCCAGAACTAGAAGTGATATTGACAAGATCAAAGGCATTTCTGACGAGCTGCGAAGATGGATACTGTTTTCGGAAACCTCTATTGTGTTCAGAATAATGCTTTGAAGTAAAGGAGCTTTAGCGTGATTGGTAATAATTATTAGAATTCCAAGTATTTTCGCACAAATACTTAAGGGCAGATTAATTTTGATTTGAATGATAAGATAAATCACAATATAATACTATAATTTTCCTGACATTTAAAATATAAATAGATGACTGAATGACCGGAATAGGACAGGCTACTTTTTATCATATCATCTAAGTTAATATTTATAAAAATGCACTGTTCCCGTGGGATAAAAAAATAGTAGTCTACGCGGACGAAGTCGCGGACGTCCGCTAGCAATAAAATAAGTGCTTAAAAATAAAATTTCTTCAATGGTCAAATGGTCAGCCAAGCCACATATTTTGACTAAGGTGTAGAGTTTGTGATGTTAGGGCTTTTAGAGTTAGGGCGTGTAGAGTTAGAAGCATGGCTCTACATGAGATCTGGTAACTTTTTGACAGTCTCGTCAAATAAATGTTGCCAACATTTTACATGAAAATGTTTTTGGTGGAATATTATTTACCACATTAATCCAAAAGCATTTTCAAGTCGATTTCTAAAATTAGGTAGGTAATCAGAACTATAACAGACGGTCGGATGTTTCATCAATCCATATTTGCTTGGAATCCGATAAATAATTGATTGCAAAGCTAATTTAGGTCCTTCAATTTTAGTGAGTAATCCCACGGCGTAATCACTAATCAGCACCACATTTGGTGGAGTACATGCTATTAATGTGGGGTACTGACAAAGTAAAAACAATGCTTTAGGTGCTCCTAATCATGCTAAAACGATCAGTGTAGAGCTTAACGGCTCGTGGACACCAAATCTGCCATCGGCCGAACTATGCGCGGCCATCGTCAGCCGAAAATCGTATGTGAAGAAATCGGATGATAACGATCGGTAGTAGTGTACGCGCTCACATTATTTCACACGTTTGTTTCGATTGGACGTGTTCGGCCGACGACGGTCGTGCATAGTTCTGCCAGTTCTGCCCACAGAACATAAAGAACTGGGTTCTGCCGATGATACATTTGGTGTCCGCGAGCCGTAAGAGTAGCCATATTAATAGAGTTGCTCCACCGCTCTTGAGATTTTCAAAAATAAATGTATAGGCCTATTTTATTTTGAACCCAGCTTTACTTTAAGCCAGAATAGCTCAGCAATTATTCAGTAGGTCCATGGCAATGTTAGCTTGAATTAGCCAGAGCTACCGACAGCGTGAATTGACAGGACTCGACGCACTGCGAAGCCATGTAGCGTATTAGACGTACAAGGCTTTGTTCGTAAGATTGGCATAGTCACGAGTAACTAGAACGGCAAGTTTTATCGTAAACCAAACTTCATTCAAGCATGATACTTTACGATAAATTAACATTCTAACTGTATTCACGGAAAGTCGTATCTCACATTGTGGTTATCATACGACGTGTTATAGGAACATTGATAACTTGAGTAATTAAAAAACAGAAAAAAATACGATGCATGCCAAATGTCACTGAGTTCGATTGCTATGTATGCTTGATTGCTGTCAAAAATAAGCCTGAGCACAGGTGAAATTACTTTTCTTTAAACACTAAAAATTTTTTAGATCGACGAATTTACTGCTCTTGACTGACGATGGTATGCATTTTCTGCAACGTTTTGTAAAAAAAAATAAGGTGATTTCACACAGTGCAGTTGTATCATTCACAGCCGAAATAAGTGCAAAACAGTGAAATAATACGAAAAAAAACACGGTAAACTTCTGAGCTATTTGTTTAAAAGTATTAGTTGTGATCGCGAAAGTTTAAAAAAGACTAGTGCCTTTAGCTTTCTAATATAGTTTACTAACTGATTTGTATAGACTGTGGCATTACACCTGGGAAATATAGAATGAATGTCTGGATCGCGGTGCATTCTCCAAGACGAGACCCGCCATGAGTTACTGCTCATAGTTAACTTGATGAAAATATTCAACACTTTGCAACTATCAGTCATGTTACTTGAAGATGCAAGTTATTTTGGGAGGATCTTTGTAAATTCGAAGTGACAGGCGATTTCTTAGAACTTGCGTTTTAAGATGAACTTATCTTGATAAATATTTAATATTTTGTCTGCTCTATTCGATATTTTGATCATCTTAAAAATATAGTAATTATTTTTTTCCGCTTAAATAGCATAAATCGACTACTATTTAGCTTTATTTCATAGTGACTATTTAAAGCTAGATCAGTTTAAATGATCCTATAGATTCAGTGATCTGCTTGCGTACCTTTTATAAAATCAGACGTTTATTCAATTTAGTTTATTAGCCACGAAGTTAACGAAAAGAGAAGGTAAAATTGTCAATTTTCAGAGTTTCTAGATTTATATTAGATACGTTGATGTTGTTAGATTACTATATAATATAAGAGCCGTGTTGGCCGAGGGGATTTGTACCTCGACTTTCGATCTGAAGGTCGTGGGTTCGAATCCTGGCCGTGCATCAATGGATTTTTCGTTTCGAAAAATTTATATGCGCATTAACACGAGCTCTAAACGGCGAAGGAAAACAACGTGAGGAAACCCGCGGCTTAGTCTGCCTCACACGTATTCACCATGTCTTTCCTGTGGATATGGCCGGTTAAGCTGAGAGGATGGTGTAGGTGCTGGGCAAGCCTACTCCATCTCAACATTGTCCCAGGCACTACAGTGCCGATCAGTGTAGGCAAAGATTGCCTCCTAACACTGTATAAGTCATCTAGTAAAGATGTAAAGGCCTAAGTTTTGTACTATAATAATTGCGAGTGGAAAGCTCTGTGGAAGTTTGAGTAAGTTATCGATACAAGTGCTAGATTTTCTAAAAGTTCTTAGTGGTTGGAAAGGTTGGCAAGATGGAAGTACTAACTTTGTGAGAGGGTAGTTGTACGTGGAAGTATGAAGTTTGTTTTTTAGCGAAACGAGTCTTTTAGCACTTTGACTCTATTCAAATGGAGCAGCTATAGAAAACGAAGTGGTTTGACTAGTTTTAATGGTATAGTATATGATGTATGGGCACGGCAACTGCGTCGTAAAACTTAAAAACAACTTTAATGTCGTCATGGGGCTATTTTCGTAGTTTATGATATTTTTAGGTGCTTTGTCCAACACGAAGGTTTAAATAGATTTTTAAAATACCTTACCACGGGTTGCTAAGTTTAATATATTTTTAACAGTTAGTAAAATCATTTTCAAAATGATTTTTGAAACTTTTTCCGTAATCCCATGAAAAAGTAAGATTACGTACCGTGTTCATTGTTATGAAAACTAAAATTTCACATCTAACGCTAACTTGTTGAGCGACGACGCAGCGTAACTTCATTCGCGAGAACGGCAACTTGTGAAATTTATATTTAAGGCGTTACTAAGTTAAACCCGCCTCGCAAAGTTGCCAGTTTAGAGACAACGGGGGGACCTGTACACCTGTTTTAAGCATGAGCTGAGCGACAAGCGTCTAGCGTGCACTTTTGACGCAACAAAATGTATGACAGGCGGTTCTCACACTGGCGACGCTACCCGCTGCGTAGTGCATATCTGCAGATTTTATCATTGTAAATCCGCGCGTAGATGCTTTTTCAGTGTGTTGTACCTACTATGCGTGTTTTCTATAAAAATTGAGAAACTAGCATACAATGTTAAAATCTGCACCGATACAACGCTGAGGGATGCGTAGCAGTGCGAGAACCGCCTTAAGGATGTTTTTAAGTCTCTAATAATCTTACTTAGGTGTATAATTTTCTTTAAATTGAAAGAGATTTTTATAATTTTTGTATAACGCCTAGTTAAGACTCTTGACTTCTTTCAAAATCATTGGTACAAAATAAAAATTGACAAGGGATCGAAGAAGGCAGGATGGATCCAGTAAACGTAGACTAATTTAAACTTATCTATACTTACCTTTACTTTTATAAAACGATTTTTAGTTATTCATGCATGAAGAAAACATAATAAAACCTGAGTTTTTAAATAAATCTTTAACTTAAAGGAATGTTTCAGTTTCCACATGTAGTCTTACACGTAAGCCCTCAGTTCGTTATTCGGGTCAACGATATAACACCACCGCTTCTCTCGCTCTGCTTACGCCAGCAAGCCGCCGAAAAAGGAAGGACACTTCAGAATTTTAGAAATTTTGTCTCGGAAACTTGGTAATTTCACAACGCGTTTCGGACGTAAGGCGACATAAATCATTGCTCTTACCTTCTTTATGTTGCAAACTTTGTCAGCGGCCAGGCGGATGGTCTGTTGTGTGTAATTTTATGATTCTCGTTGCTTTTTATGTGCATCATCGAGTAAAGCAAAAATTAGCTACCGGCCTTTCGATTATGTTTATTCATGTACCTTTATCATTGACAATTTATTGAAGACGAATAGAAGTTTACATTTTAAACGATTTGTGATTCTATACATCCATCATTCACTAATCGTCGAAGAGTCGTTTCGTGTACGAACTTGGTATTTTATACACAAACCAGTGACAGGGTGGTGTATCATGTCGGATACGATTTTTTGAATGTATTCCACGACTCGTAATCATGATTCATGAGCTACAAAAGAAATTACTTAAACGATTTGTATCAAATCTGATGAAATATTGAATCGTCGAAGTCAATAAGTTATTACTCCAAAGACAGATGATATCTGACTCTACGTCTTATGCATAAAACTAAGAGCGCCGACCGAGCTCACTAGAGCGTTGTTTAAAAAAAAAAAAAAGAGCGCTCTAGCAAGCTTTCGGCGCACTAAGTTTTAAGAGTATATGCAATATAAACGAATATTTAAATACACACGAAAATTTTTGAATACAATATACGATTTTCAAACAGACTCATCAAAACTCGTCTCAATTAGGTACCTGGGTCTCTCGATTTTACTACTTTCTGGATCTTTCCAGAATGTAGGTACTAAATTCTGGAGAGCGAATAATTGTATTACCTAGACCTACATGAAACATCTCATGATTAAAGAAAAGGTACAAGACAAAGGTAAGTCCCTTTTTTTTATCACAAATTATTGTGTAAAATTTCTTCAAATGTAAATGTATTCTTCATTTGTAAAAAACAGAACCAGTATGATCATACACCGATCAACCGATCATACATGATTAATATCATAATAATACCAGTAGTGTTATATCATATTACATTATTAAATCGAATTTTCCTTACTCTATCTACATTATAATGATCGCTCAGTATCTTCCCAAATTATATTTAGCCACACAGTCTTTTGCTTATGTTTTTATTACCTACTTATTTACAAATAATCACATAAATCACAAGTAAACATTTCAGTACTTAAAACTCGCTTATAGTCAACACTACAAATAAAACTGTGCTTTTTATATTGTTGTTTGTTATTATGTCTAGTACATACCTGTAATTTCGCTTCGTGTATAACCATGCCTGAACTTTGTATGTTTTATGATCAACAAAGTAACAGTAGAAAAAATTGTTGACTATTGTTAGTAAAATGTTTGGAGCTTCGAGATAATTCACCTTAGTTCAACTAAAAAGTTTTTTCTAGTGGAAATGTAAAATAATCGCGTAAAAAGGCCTACATTGCGTTAAACAGCACGTATTTTTGTGTAGAACACGTTGTCTCATATTTTAATACCATTAAAACGTTCGGAGCCTTTAGCACTGGTTTATGAAAACAGCTGAAATTTGTTACTTTGAAATAACGAACGGATTCGCCACAAATTACACACAAACTACAACAATAAATAAAAAAAAAAACCTTGCAAAGAAAATGAAGAATATATCCATTTATAAATGATGTGATGACTGAAATACTCTCTAATAGTTCTTGTTCAACAACACCTAAAACTGATGCTAAGAGTATAAGGTGGTACGTACTGATTATACAAATGTTATTTTTTAAAACACGCGGGAAATGCGTACATTGTATTCCTGATGTGAGAAAGGGACGGATTGTGCTGTCTCTTTTACTCCAACATCAATCCACGTCGCGTGCATTGCGAGATTGTATAACTTTTTGTTGGTTGACTTTATTATACGCAATGGAATTGGTTTACACTCTGGATGGTTTTCGCGACACGTTGACTTTATACTTCAATTACAATAATGTACGTTTACATTGTTTACGAGTTCAATGTACGTGATTGTGTGATCAACTAATCACAAGATAGAATATAATACTTATAACATAATGGATTTGATCTATCTAGAATTCTAGACCCTCACTATTGGTCCTTTTGTTGACCAGATGGAAAATATTATTTTATTAAAAATAAATATTATTTTCCATCTTGCCCTTGGTTTTTCAAAATGAATAAAATATTTTGATCGGCCTCTTGAATATTATGCTTACTTTGAATAATATTTCCTTTGACGAAATCAAATACAACACTTGATAAAAAGTATAGTAAAGAAATACCGTAGCATCAATAAAACCGACGTCTTGGAGCTAAGTAGAGTTAATACTTACTACAGTAGGTCAAGGTTCTCATATGTTCAAGAGACCGAAAAAATACAGGGAAAGTAGGGAGAAAATACTTCAAACACAATTCGAATAAGAGTTAATCGAAATGGAACGAATTTATAAACTACTTTTTGCCAATGAATATCGAAATTGTTCATAATTGCGTAATTGAGAGCAGGTAGGCTTCGTTTTTATTATTCAGAGGCTATTTTGGCCGTCTAGACCCTTTATGTAATGCCTTATTTTATTCGTTTAGCCCCTGTTCTTTATGTTCTGTGGTTTAGCCACTTGTTTAGCCGTGGTGGCCGTGTGGAATGTTGCCTTGACTTTCGATTCGCAGGTTGTGGGTTGGAATCTCGGCCGCACATCAATGGATTTTTGTTTCGAATTTTTGTTATTATGCACTTTGAACACGAGCTCGGTGAAGAAAGACATCATTAGTAGGTAAACTTGTTTAATCGGCCCACGTGTACTGACTTGGCTTTTCTTTGATTTCAGCCGATTAAGCTGAGAAAACTGAAAAGGTACAGATAAAAACATGTTTTAATGTTGTGATAAAAAAACAGCAGATACCAATTACTTCACTTTACATGTGACTCGTAAGGCAGGTATTCATTAGTGTCCACTACAAAGGTTCCCTGCTAATTGAAACAAAGACAGACCTTACCTTCAATTATCCTAGGTCCATAAAATCCAAATAGAGATAGACGAATACGTACTACATTTGCCCTTGTTCATTTATTGTTTTATTAACGTTTTTTGCTTATTTAGGTAACTTTGTTTTAAAGGTTAATAATGTTAATATTAGAGGTTCAAATACATGTTTCATAGAAAATCTTACTCTACATTTCCGACTAAACTCAAAAATGAAATGGAAAAATAAATAAAATATTAAAATTGAATTACCTACCTACTTAAAAAGTTTTATTCTCTTACACAATAATTTGAAACCTAAATAAACTTGTTTAGATTTATTATGTAATTAAAATGTATCATTTTGTGCGCAAGGAACGCCTTCAGCGGTAAAAACCTCCTCCAGCCAAATCAAGTGGTATAAAACATTAATGATACATTAAAATACAATACCAAAGTTAAAAACGTCTATAAAAATTATACCTGATGTAGTTGTCTTGTCTATCCGAAAAATTTTTAATAAAAGTATTTATTTTATTTTATAGCAGTTTTTAATAGAAATAATTAAATAATAGAAGGACACACGGTTCAAAGACAACTTCGGCGTAACTAGCATTTAATGGCTTGACTACAAGGTTAAACTGTATTTCTGACCAACTAAACCTACTCGACATTTTAATCCGTGTAAAATTATATTAGGTTCAATTTGGCCTAATACCAGGACACGCTGGGGTTAATTGGTACTGAGGAACTTCGCAAGCCATATGCGGTTTTCTGTATCTGCCTACTGTACCCTGAATTTGGTAAGCAGGTGGGTACCGGCCCAATTACTGAGCTCCAATGCAATATGATATTATGTACCCAACTACCGTTAACTCGCATCGATTCTGTATGAATTAGTTACGGGATGGATCAGTAATTGGATGTTAAGGGAATTTGCTGGAATATGGCTGGTGCTTCGTTCAAACTATAATAATTTCGGAACATAAGGTAATCTTTGGGGAGATTGGTCACTAAGTCAATCTCCCTTCTAATTTACAAATCACAAAGTTTGTTAGAATGTTTGTTTCAATCCTAACCTAACCTGGAATAGCATGTAGGATTTTAAAATGTTGGAACGACGCGAGCGAAACCATTTGGAATTTGCTGGAATATGGCTGGTGCTTCGTTCAAACTATAATAATTTCGGAACATGATGTAGGTAACCTTTGGGGAGATTGGTCACTAAGTCAATCTCCCTTCTAATTTACAAATCACAAAGTTTGATAGAATGTTTGTTTCAATCACGCTTTAGACTTGAAATAAGTTTATACTAACCTAACCTGCCGGCGTACCACCAACTCTTAGAGCAACGTCAAAGCAAGGTGAAAACAGTCCTGCACCGCGTCAATGACTTGACACTTGACACTCCACGATGAGATTTTACCAAAACATTCCTGCGTTAGCCTTACTTTAACCTTACCTTAGTCTTATCTTAGCACGGAATCAGGGTAATCTTACTTTGACATTGCTCTAAGAGTTCATAGTAAGGCCCCTGGAATAGCATGTAGGTTTTTCAAAATGTTGGAACGATGCGAGCGAAGCCGCGATTGAACGGTGGTGATTCATAATTGGAATTACAACTGTTACATAACTACAATTTGTTTATGATTCAGCAATTGGGTAGTTTTCAATGTTATTTATTATGATTCGCTGACTATTTGTAACAACAACCTTTGTAATATAAATAAAAAATCTACTCAGTAGAATTGTAAAACGAAAGCTTTCTAAGTAAATATTGATAAGAGGTCAAAATCATTGATTAAGACCTTGTTTTGAGGTTCATAATAAAACCTCATTTCAAAACTTGGTATTTAGTTTTTATTCTTATTTTAAAAATAGAAGAAGAAAAAACAAGATGTCTACGCTTTTTTAATTGTGATTAATTGGCTGCAATTGCACCGCCGTTTTCTTATAAAGTTTTATAGTTAAATAAACTAATTAAAATAAATTTGAAACTAGCTGTATGCAAAGGAGTGCTGTTGCCACTTTTGCGTTTTAAAAAGTGAACTGCAGTGTTTTGAGGGCCAATTAGTCCTTATGCCACAACGTGAGTTAATTCAAAGTGTTAATAAATCAGTGACTACCGGTGACTCCCTGCGACTCCATAATTAATTTTACATGCGTGGAATCCAGTTGCAGCCTGTTTATTTATAGTTCGGTGGGTAAGTAATTTTGTTGGAATAATAATGTTGAAAACTCTGATTAATTGATAGATGGGTGATATTGCGAGGACCTTTGTATCTGGTAGATGGCGTAGGTATTTTGTTTATGTTTTTAATTATCTGTGAATATCAATAAGCACGATTGATCTGGGCATTCGTGAAGTTAGCCGTTTCGATGCGCAGTAGAAAATTCTTGAAAAACCTGCACTGCGCATCGAAACGTACGTCCTTTGCATGGTTTTGAGGGGTGACCTATTGGTTAGCCGTCCGTCAAGTCAGTGGAATTTGCTTTTGGCGTCTAGGTCATTCATAACTAATAAATAAGGAAAACACCTCAATATAATAAAAAAAACTCGTATGTTTATTACATAAAATAAGTAAAATAAAAAAAATAAAAAAAATTTCAATCGCAAGGTAGGTACTTACCTAACTTGAGAAAACTGTACTTGTAGATGATGTTTTCCTTCACCGTTTAGAGCTCGTGTTAAAGCGCATATGAATATTCGAAACGAAAAATCCATTGATGCACGGCCGGGATTCGAACCCACCGACCTTTGGATCGAAAGTCGAGGTACCATCCCGCTCGGCCAACACGGCTCTAATGTTTTTTAAGTGACAAAGCATTTATTTATGAAGTTCATCAAAAATCTGAAAATTTAGTCATCAAAAGGCTAGAAGAAGAGTCGTTGCGCTTACTTTCAATGACGTTTTCTTTTGAAACTCAATCTAAATCAGAAGTTCATGAACAATGGCAGTTTCCGAGTCGGCATTAAAGCCTATACAAGTACTCTTTTCGTTTTCACACTCGGCCCGAGCGTTCTCACTTCGCAGCCGCGCATAGAGTAGGTGCAGACAGAGTAGACGCATTATTTAACACACGGGAATTACTCACGTAAAAGTATCGTTGATTTAGATACCGACAATGTTTCGATTCATCCGGAGAATCTTCATCTGGGTAAGGAGTTGCGGCAAGGTTACTCCTCGCGCGAGCGTCTCACACTAAATAATGTCTAGTACAACTCACGAATGTTTTGAAAGTGAAAGAGTTGACGCAGTTTATAAATATATTTACATGTTAAGGGCTCGCGGCGTATCTTGCTTAGACGTTCTTGATAAATTGTTGAAGTTAAGCGACGTTCTGAACGATCACAACTTAGATGGGTGACCCCAAGTGGCATTAACAGCTGAGCGCTTCCGAATGACTCCAATAAATATATTCCTTAGTTTAGTTATTGTTCTCTTGTTTATATTTTATTTATATTCCCAAATGTTACAGCTCTAGATACCTTTAAGATAAGCAACACATTTAAATATAATATGATTGTTGTTTAAGTATCTAATATTAATAAACCTATGTAATCTGTGCTGAGGTTAGAGATCCCTCGTGACTAAATCACAAGTCTAGAACTAAGTTAGAGGGAGTTGTTTAAACTTAGAATAGTAAATCAGGTTTTGTAGGTATGTTATGTACCTTTGTTTGAAAATAAAGGTTTTTAAAATAAATTATTATAGTCTCACAAGAACTCTTATTTCATTTATATTTTACCATATGAATAATTTTGCCCTGTCTGTTCCTTGCTACTCTATGGCCCGCGTCAACTTCCACAAAGCTTCTGAATAAAGACTAGAGCGTTTGTGCTCTTTTAGGTGAAACTTTTTAACGCCCTTTTTAGGACACTCCTTTGTTATAAATTATCTGGTAACGTTCAGTGGCCGCTAATTCTTTCGATTGTCTGGCGGGAATGCTTTAGAAAATGAAGCTCGAGGTTTTATTCAATAGGATTCAGAGATAAGCTTACTATCAATTCTTCGGCATCAACAAAAGATTTAATTTTAGTTGGCGTAAGTTGCCTTATCTTTAATACTTTTAGAGCTTTGAAAATTTTAAAATCATTAATTATTTTTAAACTTCACATTATGAGATCATTTTTGATGCGTTTAAGATTCTTTAGGTTTTTGGCCTCAGCTTACTAGATACTAGTCTTTATGTTGTTCATCCAGATTGAACAAAAATATTAATCTTATTATCCGAATAAAATAAAATACAAACTTGCTTTTAATGTGTAACCACGGGCGTGAGAGTATCTACTTACTGTTATGAAATCCTTGTGATTCTTTGTTTACAAAAAAAGTAACTGGCACTTTATGGCGAACCCTACAATTGCGTTAACATTCATGAATTGAGACAAAAGGATTTCCGGTTCACAGTCGGCCTTTTTCAGTCAATTAAAAGAGTGCTGAATTTTGAATTCCAAATGTTAGAAATTTTCAGAGGGTTACTAATCGAGTAATCCAACTGTTAAACACGCATGAAGGGATTAAGAGCCAACTTGTTTACGTTACGGGTCAACCGATGTCAGGGAGTAAGGCTGTTTTACATGGACTGTAAAAACTTAGACCTTTGCATCTTTACTAGATGATTTATACAGTGTCAGGAGGCAATCTATGCCTACACTTATACTGTAGTACGGGACACTGTAGTGCCTGGGACATTGTTTGAGAACGAGTAGGCTTGCACAGCACCTACACCATCCTCTCAGCTTAACCGGCCATATCCACAGGAACGACATGGTCAATACGTGTGGCGCTGACTAAGCCGCAGGTTTCCTCACGATGTTTTCCTTTAACACACATGGACTGTACTTGCATCAGAAATCACACTAATCACACTTTCACACTAATATTATAAATGCGAAAGTTTGGATGTTTGGATGTATGTTTGTTCCTCCATAACTTGACAACCTCTAAACCGATTTGGCTGAAATTTAAAGTATTGATAGATAATGAACGGGAATAGGATATAAGCTACTTTTTATCTGGGTACCACGCGAGCGAAGCCGCGGGCGGAAGCTAGTACTTTAATAGGTACACAACTATTGAGCGAGATTTGGCAGAAGAAATAATATATTTGTTTCTATTCTACTCGCTAACTTACCCTGTGACTTGTCAGTCAGTCGGGTAATTACCATCAAACGGGGACCTAGTACCTAGACCTTTTATTTTTATTTTTTTGGTATTCCGGTAAGTCTAATCAACTAGAAATGAGACTAAGTCTTCATTCTTAAGGGGTCAGCGGTGAGAGTAAACAACTGAGCACTTCTGCTTGGGAGGGCACGTTAAATTGTCAGTCATGGCCTTAAGTCGCTAAGCAATGAGGGAGGTCTTCAGGCAGCTTAAAAACTCTGTAACTACAGTTAGCTACTACCTCAAACGAACATACATTATAAGCATGATAGTTGTGGATATGACAGTCAGCCGGGAAATAGATAGATAGATAGATAACTCTTTATTGTATCCAACTTAATCCTAACACAATAAACATAACAAAGTAAAAAACTAAAAAAAGAAGGTACAATGGGCGGCCTTATAACCTTATAATATATAAGCGATCTCTTACAGACAACCTTTGGATGGACAAAAACTGACAAGAAGAAAAAGCACGGTGTCGTCATATTAAGATAGACATATTTATGTAATAAGGATCTCGAATGCGGTAAATATTCACAGGTGCGGTAAATATTTCTAAGGTCAAGCAGGTGGTATGAAAAACCTCTCCCTTCATGATTATACGCGTTTGAAATAGCCTCAATTGGGCTTGTTCCCGTGCCCCCACATAGTACTTGGCGTGTATCGTGCGTGATCAAAAGACCCCACAAAGTACGTATCCACTGTGTGAATTAGCCTTAAACACAGTCACGCAGCCGTCGAGCTTGATGTACACTTGCTTTTTATTACTTCTTTATTGGAAAATAATAACCTTTGGAGCTTTTTTTTTCAGTCTCTTTTTTAATGTTTTTTAGTTTAACTGTAATTAGTCTATTCAAGGTGACGTTAAATTTATAGGTACGCTACGTACTGTGATTTTAAACATTCAGTTGATTTTATGTTAAAACAATTGTTATTTTAACATTATTAATTTTCAACAATTATATCATAATGCGAAGGCTGATTCTTCTGCTAAAAACTAGCAGAAGAATCAAAATGTTTTGTATCGTCATTCCTTATCTATTTAACATTCATCCAAACTTCTTCGTTTATAAGGTTTGCGATTTCTATTTTTAAAACAAATATTATCAAAATACAATTAGTATATTCCAGAATGTAAGATAAATGAATTTAAATTGCTTATTCTAGTCTAGATGCTTCCTTCCAGAATATTTTCAAAAATGTATAACGGTAATAATGACCGAAGCACGAATTTCGCGTCTCAGCCGAGTAGGTACCACAGTTAGTTCAGTCTCCAAAGACAAATTCTATCCTTAAAAGCCAACCTCAGCAATTCGTTAGGATTTGACAGTAACGTATAGAGCACTATCGGTGTAGTGTCGGGCTCGTTAAGAGCTGACACGCGCAGGTGGTATGGTTCGTTAGTGATGCGACCCGACTCACGCCATCGATCTTAGGATGTCATGAAAACTTTTCCTTAGTTCGGTTTTGATGTTTCAGGGTTCTGTGCTCTGGAAGAAAAATGAAACCCTTGTAGAATCACTTGGTTGTCCGTCTTGTCATCTCTATGTCTGTCAAAACCTATTTTCTCAGGAATAAATTGAAATGAGAAAGCCACTAACCGAAGATTCAAGGTAAAGTCTGGTTAATATTAAATTTGTATAAGTCTACAGTTCCTTCCCCGTATAAAATCAAGGTTTTAATTCAAACGCAATAAAAATATATTCAAAATAATACTACCATTTATTTAGCATTTTTTTATACTGGCTAATAAATTAGAACCTATAAATACCAACGGTACTTTATTTTAACCTACATCTTTTGTATAAAACTTAACAAGAAGATCTCACAGCACAAATAGAGGAAAAAATAAAGTTTTTGTTTACGTCACATCAATAATTATAATATTTTTTGTAAACTTGCACTTGCAGTTACTACAAAGCTAAGTTTATATTGCAGCATTCCAACCTTACTTACATAACGGAGCCCTCAAAGCGCGAGTGTTGAACTCACACTTGGCCGGTTTTTTAGGTTACTCATAGATGTGTGAAAGATGACATGCGGGTAAACATAGTGAGTGTTGACAATTGATGGAGAAGAATGAAAGAAGGGATATATTTACCGATTCCAACTAGTGGGTTATGGCAGGGATGCGTTATAAATATCGGCTACGTTTAGGTGAATATCGCGATATAGGCACTAACCGCTAATACGAACTGAATTGCGCTTTGTTTCGTCACAGCAAGAGATGCTACATAATTATATTTTTTTTTAGCGAAGTGCGACTTCTGTGCGTAGTAGGTACTATTATTTATTCTGTAAAGGTCAGGAAAATTATGACTAAGAAAGATCCTATTTCATATGCCGCGTTCGTGTAAATTTGACATTATACTGCGTGTAAATTAATCTTCTTACATTCTTGGTTCTAATTTCTATTGTGTTTTCAATAAAAATATGTTTTGGCTTGTTCTCTGTAGAATATTCTCTTTCCCATACTGAATGTTAGTTAAAGTAATGTAGTATGTTAGGTATATCGATAAAAACCCTTAATTTTTAAGGCTAGGTATTTGTCAGACTAACGAGTCTTAAGCACTAAGTTTTTTAAAGATTACTTACTTATGAATCTGTAGTCCTAAATATGAGTTTGAATTGTTTCAATGTTTCAATCAATAAATAATTTTCCTTTTATTAAATATTTTCAGAAGTTAGAAAGTCGGAAAAAAATATTCGGGTTTTCGTTAAGTATAATTAAATTGAAAAAAATGTTAATAACCTAAAAGGTAAAAGGGAACCTCTTTCTCGGAACTCCGTTAGTTACGAGTTAAATTATTTGAAATTAAACAATGATGAGAACTTGAATTTTGTATAGAAAAGTAACTTTTTTACACCCTTTTAAGTAATCCAGTACCCCAACTACTGAGAAAAGTAATCTTCAAACGTAATTTATTTTAAAGAAGCGTTTCTAATTACCTTATCAGGTACGTTTGATTTTTTACTAATAATATTAAAATGACTATGACTGTGAACCTTGCCAACTATTAATAACGGTCTACAATAAAATATGGGCCTTGCCCGTGCGTTAAATATTTTTGCAACATAAAATAACATAATATTCATTTATTTTACCACCACAACGACAGCAATAAAGATTCGATATATTTTTAGAGCTATGCTCAAAACCACTTTTCTCTTTAAATGTTTTTTTTTTTATAGTTTTCGTAAACTTGTGCTGTATTCCTCAATAATATTTTTATTTGTTTTATGAATGTTTCAAACCAAATTTCAAATTTAATTTCAAATTTATTTATTTGGAAATGTACTACGAGTATTTATATATTTTATTAGAAATATAAAAAAAACACTAGATTTAAGTTAACATGATAAAAAGTTAAATTATTATGTGATTTTCCGTTGGATGTGATAATAAATAAATAAAAACAACGAGACTCAGAAATTGTCTAACTTGCTTTTATATTTCGCCAAGGTTTCACAACTTGACAGAATTTAATTAAAACGATGCAAATGTACACCTCAACAGTGAGTGAGAGAACTCGTAGCAAGTTTCTTTTGAGGGGACTTTTATTAAAATACTTGGCTTTGTGAGCACCAACTTCGGATGTGACAAACATCACCCCTAATATTATCTTGCTACAGGCCCAGAGTACCTACTCCAAGTTTCACACAACCGTATTTGTTATTTTATTCAATAAAAGGCTGCAGCCCTGAAGTTTATCAGCAGATTCTCACATAAACTGATAATATCACACTAATCACACTAATATTAAAAACACTTACGAGTAAGCCTTTCGAACTGACCTTTTTAATTATGCAATTAACAGAACCAATTCCTAAATTCAATCGACGCTACATTCATTTGAAATCATTTAAAATGCACACCCACTGTGTTTGACACGACATAATAACGTACATTACTAATATTAATTTTATAAAGCGTGTGACATTATCTCATTACATTTTCAGTTTTATTAATTTGAATTGGACATTCAATTATGACAAAGGCTACTTTTGGGTCGTAAACGAGTCACGCAAAACGTTGGGATTGGCTTATTCTATCATAGTGATTGTGTTGTGGGTTGTTGTGATATAAAGGCCTACTTTACTAGACGACAGCTTCAAGAGACAATCTATGCCTACACTTAACGGGACACAGTAGTGCCTGGGACATTGTTTTTTTAGATGGGCTTTTAATAGGCTTGCCCACCACCTAGACTATCATGTCAGCTGAATCGGCCTTCACAGGAAAGAGAAGATCGATACGTGTGGGCCAGATTAACAATCAGGCCTGTGCTCAACAATCAGTTTTCTCACTAAGTACTTATACATTTTTCGAAATGAAAATTCCATTAATACATGGCTGGGATTCGAACTCGCAACCTTCGGAATGAAAGTTGAGGCACTATCTCACTTGGCCAACACAGCTCAGTGGTTGTCAAACATACCCTATAAAAAACCTGAGCCTTTGAAATTTTAAAAATAATTATTAATAAAAAAAATTACGAAAGTGTAAAAAGAGCATCCAACTTTTCCGGTAAATTGAGATGAACCAACGAATGGAATAGAACGATCGGACACCTAGAAAAAGAAAAACTAAAACGCAGCACGTTCAAACAAGTAAAATCAAACATTTTACAAAACGTTTATTTACGTGGAATAGAAAATTGATTTTCAGCGACTCGTATTTTACAAGCAATAAAGACTATTGTGCTATTTGCCACTACGCCCATGGCATAGTAAAGCTAGTTCAGTATTACAAAGCTAGCAATCCTACTGAAAAATAATTTATTGTTAAGTAACTTCTCTTAGGGCATTGTCTACCTGAGCAGACATTTTTATTTAGAACCAGAACAGAACACAACTTTGCTTTGTTTGTGAAATCAATAATGGTTTCATATAATCTAGACTTTGTAGCGCGTGCTACTATAGAAATTTATTACTCAGCATTGGATAAAATGTGGACTGCTTGGTTAGAGGATAAGGTGTGATAGAACATATTATTTCCTCTTAAATAACTTCTGTATGAATGAAGAATAGCTGTGTTGATTTTATTATGCGAAGTTCGTTTCCACGAGAGATGTAAGAAAAAACTGAGCGGTATGCGAAGCAAAAAACCTCCAAAAGTAGAGTTCTGTTGAACGAAGGTAGCGTCATGCACAGCTCAATTTTCTCAAATATCTCTTGACCAATAAGAAAATTATATTTTTTTTTCTCAAAGTGCTTTCTGAGGCTAAAAAGTTGAAATTATACTAAGTATTAGTGATTTTTACTCAAACAAACACTAATCAGGTTTCATTTTCACACGTTTTCAAATGCACACATTTCCGATTAAAACGTAGTTGGATTATGTCATTTGTAAAGTATTTTATGAAGATAAGAGCTATGGAAAATTTATATAAAATTCAAATAAGCAACTTTGAACCGCTTTATTTATTTTCTTATTTATATATTTTCTTAATCCAAAATTAGCTCTTCTTTGAAAAAGGTATTTTTAAAATTCTAATTTAGATTATTATTAAACCCAATTCATTTCGAAAGTGAAGACCCTTGATATGGAATTGGACGTTATGAACATGGATCACAGTTAGTGTACATCTCAAGCAAGATGAGTTCAAATAAGGTATCTCTAAATATTTAAGAGGTGTGAAGGTGTACCACGGTTATTATATACAGTGTAACAAGGTAGAGTTTGAAATGAAGTCATGTCACGTGCTGTCATACTGACTAGGAGTCAGTGTGGCACCTTGCGGGCCCGCTGACCGATTTCGAATCTACACGTGAGATGGATTTAAATTGAATAATCGATTCAAGACGCTCCGGAATATCCAAGCACAAACCGACTCTAGTTCAAACCAATTAGGTAGTAAAAAGACTGATCTTGCCTTTAACGATTGTCTGAATACAGTAATATTATAATACAGCATTCCCATGGTACAAGCTTTGCTTAGTTTGAGGTTAGAGTGCGCTGTCTGAAATGTCCAGAAGTATTAATTTATTTATAGTAAGGAATAGAGTGCATTATAAATAAAATAACTCGGAAAATGGCTCTGTGTGGTAAATTTTAAATGAAGTAAATTCCTTTGTTTTTTTTTATCAGTTATCAGATTATATGGATTTGAATTAATTTTTTAATGGGCGGTGACTCCTACTAAAAGTTATTAATAAGTTGGTATGAACAAATAGCTTTGGTTAGTTATTTTTATACTTTGACTTTCCGCAGACTCTCTTCCTAGATATTTTGCTATCTTCTGAATAATATACAGAAGATAGAAGAACCATTATGGTTCTTAGGATAGAGTCGTTCCGTAGCCTGTTCAAATTTTAGTATGTCTTTGCACAATGGTGTGTTCAAGAGACCATCAATACTGTTCTGAGCTTTCATAGCAGTGCAGTGCAAAAGGATGTTATAATTCGATTCGTTTGTTTACAAAACTAGATAGATAAACGTTCGAGTTGTTGAATACATTATGACCTTGTTTAAACATGACACATGGAAAAAATATGAGGCTCTATAGAAAATTGCTTAAGCCATTACCGTCGATAGTTCCCATCATTGTCTTGCCCTTAATGCGCATATTATCGATTCAAGACATATCGATCTTTTGAACCATAATGAAGCATTCGACAGCTGCAGTCTGGTGAGAATTCGGACTTGAAATGATCGCGTGATCAAAGTAGTTTCGGCCGGTTCGATGCGGCAAGTTAGCCGACTTACCTATTATACGTATGTAAATGTAATAAGCACCTTTGTTTTGTTTCAGCTGGGTCAATAGTTCAAAGTTCTAAGGTAACTTTGTGTTGCAGCTATCTTGTATTGGATATTGTTGCTTGGTTCAATGAGTTGTTTGGTCGATGTAGTGTGTAATTACGTGGTTGTGGTGTGTTTGTGATGGTCATTGACCTATCTTTTTATATTATATATCTTCCTCAAAAAATATTATATGATGCAGCTTTACCAACCGATATGACTTTAAATTAATAATACAAAGTAAAATCATGTATTATTAAAAATTGTGTTCAATTTTGATGAAAAAAATTATAACGCTAATTGAAATGGGCATGAGTAAGATAAAAGATGTGTTTTAGAGTCGTAACAAGTGGACATAATATATGGCCTCTACCTACCTCTACAGTTAAGAGGCATTCTCTGTGTATGTAGTAAGGTTTGGACATTGATGATGTGAACATATTTTGTATCAGGCCTGCGCTTGTATTGCAAATTTTAATTCTGTAAATGTTCCTGTAATACCGCACCTTATGCTACTGATGATGACAAATGATGACAACGCACCGAGAATATTGCATCCCGCTAATAAGCAATTGTAATGCAAATGAAATAGCTATAAGCCAACAGATTATCACAGATTTAAGTTCATTCGCTACCAATATGTTAATTAGTTTTATTTTGGTATTATTGTAATACCAGTTTTCACTGTTACTGTAGCTTACGCTTTTACATCTAAAGCTGAAGCTTTTACATCTTTTACATCTCTGTTACATCAATCAGAATGTACTTACTTATTTATTTATAGAATTATACTTATGTTTCGAGGTACCAGATCTTAAATTATAATTAAGTTTCATGAAATCACCCCAGGTAAGTGGGAAAAGGGCAGGAAGATGATGATGATGATGAAATCCATTCAGAAATTTTAGAGCAATGCATTTCAAATGTGGTTTTACAAAAACAATCTTAAGTGAACATCTTCCGTAGTAAAAAACAACCTTGTCGGTCGGCCTGTTTCATTTTCTTTTAGAACACATGTTTTTCCGGGATTCAATAAAGCACAAGTTTCTGGTTTATTTCTTTTTCTTTTTCTACTGTTGAGGCTTTCAGTAGAATCCGTCAGTAAATAAAAAGTACTAAAATAATTACATTCAACATTCATTATTTGTAGTCTGTGGTTTTGATGTTATGTTGAACTATAGTTTAATTTTCATCAGGGATCGTGTGTAGTATCAAAAGTTGTAATCATATCCATAAAGAATGTTATCAAAATGAAAATTACAAATAAATAGGTAAGTTTACAAGTAAATTCAGCTAGAATATATATATCGTATTTTCCCAGTTCTTACTGCTGAAATTTTTGCTGCTGAATAAAATTCAAAAACTCAATAAAACAGATCAATTTCTGGATGTACGTTTAATCGAACAAATTAAAACAGGACTTGACTATTAAGCTTTCAAAATCATTTTAAATTTTAATAATCAGATTTTCAAATAAATATATTTAAAAAAATCGTACTATAAACAATAATGTTACGTAAGTTAAAAAAGCGCTTTTAAATATAAAAGCGCATTTATAAAACAGCTATCTACCAAAAAGTGCTATCTCACTTCTGACGAGACGTGAACAAATGTGAGCAAGAAAACAGTGCCCCAATTAGCTTGACCGAGATATTGTTGACCCTATACATCGAATACACTTTTCATGATTTCATTGTTATACAGCCAGTTTCTTCTATATTCTATCTATATGTGGTATGCTCAGAGAGTGGGAACACGATGTTTTCTGAAGCGCGTATTTGAGCAGCGCGTTCGCATCGCATTTGTATCGATACAAACGCTCTGCAAAAAACGCAGTGTGCCCTCTCCCTTACTTCTGTACTAAAAATGTTAAATAAGCAAACCCACAGATAGATTAAATATAAAACTTGTTTTAGAACTTTGTGAAGCGTTCAAGTTTTCGGAATCCGTACCCATATTATAAATGTGAAAGTGTGTTTATTTGTTTGTTTATTTGTCTTGCTTTTACGTCAAAACAGCGACGGATTTACGTGATTTTTTGTGTGGAGATAGTTGGAGGGCTGGAGTACTCTCTGCGTGGTACCCGGATAAAAAGTAGCCTATGTTACTACTTATGCCGCGGGCAGCAGCTAGTAATAAAATATATAGGTTATTCTATTTTACACCTCTCTTAGGTCTGTGGGTGGAACTTTAGTGACTTTAAATGATGATCTTTTCATCATATTTTACATCAATATAGATAAAAAGATAAAGAGAAATAAAACATGGGAGTGAAAACAAGACAAATTTAAAGTTTTTTTTGCATTATGGTGATTATGATGATGATGAAAAGTAGTCTTCATCAAAAATTTAGCTATCAAATGCAGAAATAAAATTATGAGAAATCAAGGAGGACAAAAATTATATCTTCTGTTGGTACTCTCTCGAAGTAGGTTTAGGTGAGTTGACCTGCTTTTCCTTTATAATCCTACTTAGCTTTAAACTGATGCTCTTTACTTTCTTTAAAAGTTGATCCAAATCATAACAACCATAATATGCGGAACTTTCACGCAAAACAAACCATCTTAACTTAATCAACTTTTCTCAAAATTACTTTTGTGAAGGAAAAAAGTATTACACTGGGGATTCTTTTCTTTACTTTAATGGTCCTTTATTTTATTATTACCCGTAGAAAGTGTCTTATGTTGCGAGTATTTTTTTTATCTAGGGGGTAGTAAAATTGTTTTTATGTCCTTCTAAATTGGACTACTTCAACAAGTTAATAGGACGATCTTGTCATGAAGAGATCATCTGAATTTTTGTAGTAGTCTTTTGTCGTAGTCTTTTCGTAGCAGTTGCTACGATATGCTACGGCTTCGTAGATCATCTATAGTATCAAATCGTTTATCCTTATTACAAGGATTATTATACTATATAATAAGGATAAACGGGATTTATCCTTATAATAAATCCTTAAAATAAGGATTATAATAAAGATAATCTGAGATTGATGATCAAAGATCAACGATTTGATGCTACAGATAGATCTACGAAGCCGTAGCATATGCTACGACAGGATAAACTTTTCGTAGCAGTTACTACGATATCGTAGTAACTGCTACGATTATGCTGTTACGTTACGATATAACTGCTACGTTACGATATCGTAGTAACTGCTACAAAAAGTTTATCCTCATAATTTAAGGGCGTATTTATTTACAACCACGATTCTTGATTGCATTTAGATAACCTGAACGCATTTAACACATACAAAAATTGCGTTTAGGCTAACTTAAATACAATTAAAAATATGGTGCAAGACGCCCTCAATGCTAACTTCTAAAAAAGAATGACATGTGCAAAACATGTTGTCGGGTGTGCCTTGGATTTTCAGAAAGATCTGAGAGAATGTCCACCAACAATGTGTTGCGACGATTGGCTTGCAAAACACGCATGGAATACTAACTAGCTAATTAATATGAACACTCATCAATTTTTTTTGTGGACGTGCTATGGACCTTTAGATATCTTCAAAAGATCTTGAATTTCGAAAACACATAAGAAACTATTTATTATGCCTTGAATGTACAGTTGTTCCAGTTTTGTTTTGAATTAACTTTTCAACTGTATTTTCTTTGTTACAGTATCAACAGTGGATGTCGACGCAGTACTAGGTCGGAAGGCGTCCCTTCCTTGTGACGTCAAACCTGACGTCACCGAGGACCGTGTCTACATGGTGCTGTGGTTCAGGAAAAGCGGCGGAAAACCTATATATAGGTATGAGCATATTTTAACATAACATATTATCGTCGAGTACGTAGAAATAAATTCTTAGACATTTTGTACCAAAGAGCATAAATAACTCTGTCTCTTTCTTCGAATGATACAATTAAATGTAAATTTTTTTTTTTTAGTAATCTTTATCAAGTACAAGGTCATCTTCGTGTCCTTTTGCTTACAATATTCATTTTCTACTCAACTTTAAAACATCCGCTTCACACAAGATAAATTTTATTTATTCAGTTTTCCCTATCACTCAACATATTCTCTTATCAGATTCTCCCACTATCAAATTCTCCCAATACACCCATATCAACATTACGCAAGCGACTATCGCCAAACGAGTATATAAAGTTTTTCTCGAATTCTGACTTAACACAAAATCGCAAATCGAACATCTCACATTTCTTTCCTGACCTTAAAAACTCTGAATACGTATTTAATTAACAGGGTAAAGTCGAGACTAATGAACCGTTCCTAGCTACCTTAACGGATGAACGGAAGCCGAGCACAACCGATCCAATTAGCTTTAGAAACACACCTACATACAGCGAAACACACTTAAGACGTCGCGCGCTCGTTAGGAAATCACACTCGAAGATTTGTGGCAGTCCGAAGGTCTATCAATGACCGGCTACTGCAGTAATGTGGGAGAAAGATTTGAATGGATTGAATGCCTATCCAAAAAAAAATATTAATTTACAGAAACTTAAATACCTAGTAAATGTTTTTGGGCCCGCTTCGGTGTCACAGTGGCTTGGATTAGTTGAGCTATCTGTTGATCTTTTTGCCAACTGCGCCACAGAGGTCAAACCTCTATCAGACAACCTGTGGATAGATACTTGTCTCAAACCTCAAATTGGTCTCAAACTGTCAAAACGATCGCGTAGGTATCTTTTCTCGCGTTTCGGTCTCATTAAGATGAGAGTGACAGAGCTACTTGCGTGGTCACTGTACTGTCATATTTGAGAGTTTGAGGCCGATTTTGGTCGCTATCAATGATAAATAAAAAGGGGGTTACTGTTACGTGGTGAATAATGTGATATACTGGAAAGTAAACAGGAAAAGAAAGAAACAAGAGCAATAAGTTAACAAAAACAAATAGGTATTTAAATACTTACTCAAATTTTTTCATTTCAGTTTTCATTGTAATTTATAATTTAGAATTCAAAGGGATCAGAATTGTTTAGTACCTTTTATCATCTCGAATAACGAATTTCAAAAACAAAATATTCTGAGTATATCTGTTAGTAAATGTTTTTGCAATGTTAATGTATTTCATGTAATCTATGAGACACAATTTCATATTGTACCGTGCCAGTGGGTATCGTAAAACATTACCATAACATATTGTTGTCTTCAGACACAAAGGAAGCTGGGGACACATATTACACTGGACTTATCAACTTCTTTTAGCTTGCGAATTATTTTTGTAAAAATATTCCAGGAGTATTTGCGTATTAGATAGCATATTTGCTTATATACTGTGATATTTTTACTTCAATTTATTTAGAGACTTACTAGATATTATATTTACATGAGCAAATAACTCCTCGCATCTTCGTTGTCTCAGTAAAGCACTACCCATGCCACTGGGTATGTTTTCTTTTACTATTTTAAATTATTTTATTACTAGATATCTAAATTAGTCTTTCACTATTCAATTCAGTATGATTGCCATAATAAATAAAAAAAACTTAATAAATAGACATTTCACACAGCATCATCTAGCACTAAAAAGTAAGCAGAGTTTGTGCTATGGGAACTACATTGACTGAAATAGCTACTCGTACAACTTATTTACTTTTTTTTGTAAATTCATACATTATTCAAAAAAATTATACCTACATAGAAAAACACCCAGACCCGAGATACATATTTTAAGACCATACAAACATTTGCCATGCGGTGGGAACCACAACCTTCTGTGTTTTAGGGGGGCCCACAGAGGTCGTCAAAGATAAAACAACGAATACAGATATATACTCGTACTTGTTTGATCGCACATTAATTCGATTCGATGCAAACATTATGAGGTTGCTTTATTGGAAAAGTTTAGAAATGTTTTTGTAAACTTTTCAGTGAATCCGAGAACCGCCATTGTTTAAAGTGGATATTGTTTTTATTGTCTGCGCTTTATCGATTTATTTCCAAAGAAATGAAGAGAATTATACTTTATAACAACAAGACACGGAACAATCATCTATGTTGGATTGTGGGAATCGAACCTAATGACCGCGCAAAAGTAAAGCTACTGCCAACTGAGCAAAAGGGCTAGTCGAATTTAATGGTAAGTAAAGTTTGTTTGAAAATTAAATAACCTTTGTATAATTCTATCCTACTAATATTATAAAGGCGAAAGTCCATGTGTGTGTGTGTGTGCGTGTGTGTGTATGTGTGTGTGCGTGTGTGTGTGTGTGTGTGTGTGTGTGTGTGTGTGTGTACGTATGTGTGTGTGTGTGTGTGTGTGTGTGTGTGTGTGTGTGTGTGTGTGTGTGTGAATGTTTGTTGCCACGTATCTTCATAACTACTGAACCGATATGGCTGAAATTTGAAACATAGATAGGTAATGACCGGAAGTAGGACTTTTTATCCCGAAAAAATGCATGGTTCCCGTGGTATAAACAAAATAGTAGTCCACGCGGGCGAAGCCGCGGGCGTCAGCTAGTTACATTATAAAATGGTTAACTGAAAATCTTATCATACCAAGAAGGAGGTTACCTAGCCGTTAGTGAAGATGAGCCGCAATGATAATAAAAATATATTTTTCACTTAGATTTATCTTCCATCTCCAGTAAGAATATCCTGACTCATATATTTATAGCTCCACTTAAGCAAGCTATGCAAAGATAAGTAATGTGGAGTGTAAACAGGTGTATCTTTTGCGCACTTTGAACCCCTCACTCGACATTGCCTGTTTACTGAGGCAAACGATTACGCGAAATAGCAATTATAATATCTAGAAGGCAGTAAAAGGGCGCAACAAAAGCTCTGAAGAGATAATACCATCATAAAAAGCGTGCTTAAATTGTTAAATTTACCTGGGAACAGCAGGGTGTACAATCAAATCATCTTTTTCAAAGCTTCTTGCTGTATAAATTAGGTCGGTAGATTGAGAAAATGTAGCCAGGCCGGAAATTGAAAAACTTCACCCCGGCTGGCTCGTTCTTTTTCTAGAATTTGACAGTTTTTGAGGATAAATTCAAATGTACAAGGCAGAACAATTTACGCAGTGGTTGTGAAAGTTGATATATTAAGCTGTTTTAGCTGCTTTCATGAATTTTTTAAAGTTCTGTCTAACGACAGAAGTCCAGGAATAAATAATCTCTCGAGTTTCATAGTTTTCAAATTATTTATGGTTTTTAAGTTCTTCCAAATCGATTTCAATGCAGTTGCATGTTTTAAGCTACGTCTGGGCTTCCACCTGAATCTGTTATTTAGAACCTTTTGTATTATAAAATACCGTAAAAGTAAATTATGCTAAGAATAACAATAGTAATTATAAATAGTTATTGTGATTGTTTAAATAATACAAGACTTGTTTCTCTTTCAAAACTTTCATAAGTTGTACTAGACATTATTTTAACACACGGGAATTACTCACGTGAGAATATCGTCAATTTAAATACCGACAATGTTTCGATTCATCCGGAGAATCTGGGTAAGAAGGGAGTTGCGGCAAGGTTAGCCCTCGCGGTCGCGTATCACACTCGAAACATTGTCGGTATCTATATCGACGATATTTTCACGTGAGTAATTATAATGTCTTAAGACTTATTTCACTTATACTTTATTGATAATTTTCTTTAGCTTCGACGTCCGCGGCCGATCATTCAACAGTGCTCTTCAGTGGTCGGATCCAGGTGCGTTTGGACCTCGGGCATACTTCGCGACCGTGGCTCGGCCAGCTGCTTTGACCCTCAGTTCAGTACAACTGGACGACGAGGGCGTGTACAGATGTCGAGTCGACTTCAAGAACTCTCCGACTCGAAACTTTCAAATCCGACTCACCGTTATAGGTAAGTTTGAACTATCATTTAACTACTTGCTAGCCCGCATTGAAATTCATGCAAAGATAGAACATTTTCTGAGTTCTTAACCTATGATCTAGAATAGTATAGTTATAGAAATAATTGATAAGATCAGTAGTTCCAGATATTAACCTCTAAATAACCTATTAATTTCTAAATAATGTGGTTAGTTAATAGCATGTACATAAATAATGTAAATCGTATTTATTCACACTAAATATTGTATGTATTTGTAAAAATGATTTGAATACTGTTTGTATTTGTGGTGAAAATAAAATTATTTTAATCTGTCTAGACGGGCCTAATCTTGAATTCTGTAGTACAACATAGATACTTGTTTTGTGTCTAGGTATTAGAAAATAGATAACTTTAAAAAAAAATATTTAAAAAATGTTTTCTCTGATTTGAATGGTTTTCATAACACAAGTAATAGAAGCCAATGTTTATTAAATTATTGTTAGCAACCACGATCAAGACAATGACAGACTCCCACAATGTTGTCTCACCTTTTAAATTTCAGTAGGTATAGACATTGATCACAACATTTAAATTCATCTTCATTTCTCGAGTCTATGCTAAGATGGCCTACATTTTCCATGATAAGACAAAAGAAGCAAGTTATAAATGGAAATTTTATGAGGCGCCGACAGGGAATCAATTTAGTCATTATGGAATCGCGGCAGCATCGCGGCCATGATGACATCGCGCAGACATTTTAATTATGAACTGTCGGCGGGATTCCCGAGCTGCTCAGCCTTACTGATAAAAACGCCACCACTGACGATGACACAGATAAAATCTGCACGAGACAGGTTAAATCTATAAGGAAATTAGATTTTAATAGATCAAACTCAAACAGACAAGTTTTACAAAAAAATATTAAACCTTTTCCAACAGATTTTCAGGTACCATTAAAGTTCCTGATGACGCAATTATGTCGTTCAGCCAACAGTCACATTAATTTTAATTTCAGCTGTACAAAATATAGCTGCTAATTGATTTTTTCGTAATTGTTTGTTAAAGTCGCGCGGCTCGACATGCTCGTAATTGCTTCAAAGGCATGATAATGGCCTACAAATTACTTTAAGCGTAAAAATCCAAGAAATACAAAAAAGTGGGAAACTAGCTGAGTTTTCAAAGCAATTACCCTATTGAAGCCGACGAAAGCCCTGCTCAAAGAAGATGAAGCAAATTTCTTTCACGCAGAACAAAGCATTTAAAAGTAAGCCTCCATATGCTACTCCACTGAGATCCATTAGTCTGTTCGCGTTGAGAGGTAATTTGCAAGAGTCTTTTGTCAGAAGGGACGCACACAAAGAGCGCTCATATGTAATCAACCATATTCATAACACCATAAAATATCCAATTACCATCACGAATGGGAAGGGCGTATTAATGGCATGAAATCATAATCAAACGGTATTTCGCTAATGTTATATCTCAATGTAGGGTGAAAGGGCGACGTCGTATAATCCTCAAGCGTATTTGGAGCCAATGCTTGTTAAATAGTTACTTTGATGAGTCAGAGCACATTTCGAAGAATTCTCCAAGAGGAGCTTATAAGTGGATTTTCACATAGTAACTCAGCTCGTTTAAGTGCGAAGTACTCTATTTAGGATCAAAGCTGTAAAATAAATACTAAATACAGTTTAAGATTTTTTATATTTATTAAATAGTTTTTTAATAATATTTGTAGTGGCATTGGACACAACACCATCGCAGTGCTTGTGTTTTGGGAACCAGACAACTGATAGAATACTTAAATATTTTATTTTTTATTCATAATTCATAATCATTTATTCAAAAGTTTTAGGTTACATAAATGGTCTTAAAGATAATATTATTGTCCTACCAAAACCTACCTTTACAGGTGTTTTGTAACTACATACCTACTTTACACACGAAACAAACATCTATGTTTATCACATAAATTATGCTTCGGTGCTTCGGAGGGCACGTTAAATTGTCGGTCCTGGCTTTTAAGTCGTTAAGCCATGACGGAGAAATGAGATGAGAGTGAATGAAGCAAAAGAAGTGTGTCAGGATCGTAGCTAGTGGAGATCTGTGGTCTCTGCCTAGAACGGATGGAAACAGGCGTGATTTTATGTAAATAAGTATTTAAGCCATGGCGGAGCCCTTAGGCGGCCTATAAACAACGTCACCATAGTCAACCACAAGCTCATACGAACATACATACACAAGTTATTGGTTAGGAATAGGACCGTCTGTCAACCTGTAGGCCTCTATTAATAAACTCCGCTCAACTTCTGTCAAAGTTGCACCACGGATTTAACTATTGCCATCCTTTTTAGGGTTCCGTACCTTAAAAGGTAAAAAAAGGAACCCTTATAAGATCACTTTCTTGTCCGTCTGTCCGTCTGTCCGTCTGTCCGTCTGTCCGTCTGTCCGTCTGTCTGTCCGTGTGTCACCATCGATTATCTCAGGAACGGGTGCAGCTAGCAAGTTGAAATTTATACCATATACTAAGGTCTATAGTCCCTATTGTGAGTATAAAAATCAAGGTCCTGAGTCAACAGTATAAAAAGATATAGGCAAATTTAGGTTTTCGTGAAAACTTGTAAGTACCAAAACTTACCTTAATTATCAACTTTTTTTATTTTTCGGAATTTTTCCTTTACTTGTGCTGTAAGACCTTGCTTGTAACCAAATTTGACAATTCTAGGTCAACCGGAAGTACCCTAGAGGTTTTGGGTTGAAAACCTAATTGGTAGTTCCCGTTGATCTAGAATCACGAAATTTGGCAAAAAGCAAGGTCTTATAGCACAAATAAAGGAAAAATTCCAAAAAATTAAAAAAGTTGAAAATTAAAGGGTGTTCCCATACATACATAGTTGACGCCAATTAAGATTGTCCTCTGAGTTGTATGGGCGCTCATACAAATAAGCGGGCTACAATAACATAATGGGTATAATGGGTAGGTACGGAACCCTCGGCGTACGAGTTCTACTCGCACTTGACCGGTTTTTTTTTGTTAGACAGTGACAAATACGGATGGCAATAGTTAAATCCGTGGTGCAACTTGGACACAAGTTGAGCGGAGTTTATTAACAGAGTCCATGGTGCAGAAGGCACAAAAGGTCTTGAAGAGGATGGAGATTTAAAGATAGCAGAACTGCAATATTTTTTATTCTTTGTTTTATGTTAGTGCCTCCACATCAGATGCTGTTGTACGATAAATCCGGAGCTGACGTGTCGGGTGTTGTGGGTCCTTTGATAGAAGGATCTGCTCTGGTGCTCGTCTGCGAAGTACGTGGTGGTAAGTATAATTAACTTTTAATTCTATTCAATTTACAGAAAATTATACAACTTTTTAGTATTGAAGATATTAGAATGGTAATGTCAAGATAGGCAATATAAGCGACACATCAATAATTCCAATTTCCACATCAAAACAAGATTTGATTTTGAGTCTAATATTATATCTTAGTAGGAATTTATTTTCAACAATTTTAGCGTTATCGCAAAATATCTGCATATTGTACTTTAAAGATATAATACGTGGTGTTAATTATGAATCCGCGGTTTGTGTCATCAGTTATTTGGTGACAATCTACAAAATATACATTTATTTTCACGTTCACTATAAGTATATGATATTATTCATGCTATATGATAAATAACTTGAATTTGCACGTAGAATAGATAAGGCTCTTAAATAATAATAGTATAACCCATTTAACCTTCAGATAGTCGCTCAAAGTTTAATACCAGAATACGACCCGATTGCAATTCATACGAAGCACCTGCAATATTCTTTTATATCCCTTGCATGCTTAAGATAGATATAAAATATAAAAACGTTTTATAAAGCATGCATAATAAAGAGTTCAGTAACTGATATTACTTTTAAAAATTTACAATAAAAGCAACTTTTCAGTCATTCGGCTTTTTGATGAAACTTCAGCCAACAAAATAGCAAGTTTATTTTTCATTCGAGGAAGCCAACAAAGTGCTTAAAATCTATTGAGTGAACAAAATAGAATACTAGAGATATACGTTAAGATCAAAGTCGAATGATAAATCTTAGATGACAATGAACGAACGCCCCCCGCTATCAAAGACGTTAATCCAAAGCTGTCCCGTTCAGAAACAGTAAAAAACTGAAACGTCGAACAGTCGAGTAAAATTTTTCTATTGCTTGATTTCTTTTATGGAAACATTGGAAGAGATATTCCATCTGAATGGGTTCATTGAAAAGTCCGCAGTATGGCCGGCTGGCGACGAGCCAGTGCGGATTATCTACGCCTGTGTGCCCACCAATTGTGATGACGCAGCGGGGCGGACAGCGGGAGTTTAGGCTTTGACCCTGTTATCAGGCATATTTAATTATGTGCTAAATAAATTACGCGAAACAAATTCAATTTCATTTGACAACCCTATACATGTTACTATTTTTAGAAACGGTAAAGGTCAGAGGTCAAAGGTAATATTGATATGAAATAGTGATTGTATGTAATTGGACATGAAAGGATGTGTTGAATGGTGACACCTGAATACATTTCCGAGACTCTGAAGAGTCATCAAGTGTTTTTTTTTTCAAATTGTCGAACCTCAACATACTTACGTAACAAAAAATTATAAATAATGATGCTATACTTAGGGTTTTGTATACTACTGAGGTAGCAGACAATAAACGACCCACCTGGTGATAAGCGGTTACCGTAGCCTATAGACGCCTGCCACACCAGAGGAGTCACACTCGCGCTGCTGACCCTTAAAAGAGGAATCACTGCGCTGACAACACAGTGGACTAGACTGGTCCACCAGTTGTAACCGCAGCGCTTCCTCCAGATCTCTGCTAACCTTACTCACCGCAAGAATACAACTCCATTCGAGAAGAATGATGTTATTTGGCTGAGGCGGTACTTTCCCAGTTGGACTACTCATTCGAGTAGCCCGACAGGGAAAGTGAGTGGAAAAAACCCACGATTCTCTTTCTCCTACACCCTGTACTGGATATCCTATAAAAAACAATCCAGTGAATATCATATACGATGCGATCAGATACATTTGGTATAGTTCTACTGACATCAAAACTGTTATCACCAATACGTTCGTTTCGATTCACGGGAGTTTGTACACAAACGTACAAAAAGTGACTGTGTGTGGGCAGTGGTCGAGAAATAAAATAGTTTCAGCCTCGCTGTTTTTTTTTGTACGTATAGAATATTTTCTCGCTTTCGGTTTCGCTGACTGGCGATTACTATGTGTTTGGATCAAAATATGGCCTTAAATAAAATGTGATAAAATGCGTAAAATCGAAGTTTTTAAATAACTTTTGCAAAAGATAAACAACGTTAGTAGGTAACTTAATTTCAAATCGAATATGAAACCAAAGAATTTTTATTTTGTACTAAACATTTTATTTTGTTACTTACTTACTTTTGTTACTTGTTTTGTATACAAAAGCTCGTATCCCTTCCAAAATTAATACAAACGAACCACAGAATAGAGATAAGCCGAATACAATTGCAATACCACGAGCTACGTGACCCTTTCAGCGTCCGAGTCAACACGTCCGTCCTGAGGATGCTATTGTGGGCAGAACAGCTGTCGAAGATTTTTGTTCGTATTTCGGTTCACTCTATTCCTACCTTTTACATTTCCCATAAATTGACAGTGGGATTAGAAAATCAACAACGTACGAAAAGTATGCTCACAAAATATTTTTCAGTTTATTTTGCAGAAAAAATATTTGTAGTTTCATTTTGTAAATAGGATCTACAGTTCTGAAAATGGCGGTTTAAAAAACAAAATAGTTGAATTGATGATAGTATAAAAATAAAAATAAATGTTTTAAGGTTTTTTCTGTTTCAGTTTTATTTATCTAAAACAACAACAAAGCTTTAATATCCAATATAAACTTAAATAATTCGCAGTTAAAACATAACAGGCACCGTTCTATTACTGCAAAATTTAATCAGATCAAAATAATGTAAAAAAACCTCATATATTTTTCTTATCTATACGCATAACTAGAGAACGCCTGAACTGATTTAACTAATCCTTATGAAGTTATTTATTTTCTTATTTAATGCTCGGAATAGTTAAAATAAGGTTCAAGGGTTAAATGAAGAGTCATGTCACGCATGTCCTGGACAGAGTCTGTCGCGTAGCTCATACTTAATACAAATTTTCCCAGGTCGACCAGAACCAGTGGTGACGTGGTGGATAAACGGAACGCCAGCGTCTCAGTACATCGGCATGAAGACTGACACACACGTCGTGGTTAACCGGCTTGAGCTGCCGCATCTGAAGAGAGAGAACCTTAATACTACTTTCAAATGCCGAGCAGCGAACACGAATTTAGTACCACCACAAGAGAAGATCGTTAGGCTTGAACTGAACTGTAAGTTTTTATTAGTATTTAACATGATACTGGGTATACACTAGGTTCGCGCATCAACTGTGCTGTTTGTGTTTGTACAAAAATCGCCACCGATTGGGGCGCTCACTACGGAGCGCGCTCTTAGGCTGGTTTTACTGTCACGCGTACCGTCGGCGCTGATAGGCGAGTGATCTTTATTACAATGAAAATAAGGATACTGATAAGCAGAAACGTCTACGCTGATTGTTCTCGTCAGTGCTGAACAATCACTATCTTTATTTCTTTGTAATAAAGATCACTCGCACATCAGCGCCGACGGTGCGCGTGACAGTAAAACCAGCCTTGCAGATGCACAGAGCACAGTTGCTGCGCGAAACTAGTGCATACCCAACATGATAGTCATCATCTTGTAGCAATTACTTACCGGACATAGATATCTATAATTGCACGCCAATATAAGCAAGAGCTTCAGTTTTTCTCATACAGCTTCTACCACCTTGAGTATCATCTAAAACATTATCGATGTAATAAGAATACACACAACTTTAATAATACCCAACCCAATATTTTGGATCTGCAGCCATGAACTCTTCAGTTCTGCACTGACACAAGATCGTTTTATTCCGAAGTATATCCTTACTTGGGTATAAAATGTTTTTATTTCAATGATTCACAGAATGATGTGCTGAATTAACTGTTTTAGTTTTGCTACATCAATGGTTCCAAATTTCCAACATAACATTACGGTTATCACAATATCATTCACAATTCACATTGCTTATTTCTTAAAAATTGAGAAACAGCTCATTAATATCGAATCGAAATATTGAATAGACTCCATGGCATTGAATGGTTAAGCAACTGAATTTAAATAGGGATCACTAGTAAGTAGTTAAAAAATTATTCGCAAAAAATACTTACTCATGTTTGTTTAAACTCAGTATGCATACTAAAATGTTTGCTGAGCTATTGAAGTCTGGATTTAATAAAAATAAAATGATCCAGTTTAGTTGATCCGTTAATCTTTCAGTCGCCTTTTGAAATGTCTACAATATTATGAATACGAAATTAATTTCACCTAGCAATTCATATTTGAATAATTAAACGTGCGAGCATTAACAGTCAAATAAAACCTTATTGCTTAAATTAAATACTTTTGAGGTCAAAACCCAGTTTAAAATATTTTATTAATCCATTTTATGCCAGACTATAATTTTAATTTCACGGCGATAAAAAGACAGTGGACCAACTAAGTGGCACGTGAAACTGATAGTACTCCAGCCTTTTGTAAAACAAATCACAATTACGAGACAAAAGGGTCACTTTCGTCTGAAAATTTCAAATTTACATTGAAGCTAACGAGCCGCACTCAGATTTTATTCTACTGCTAATTATTTAACAATGGGCCGAAAAAGTTGTTCTTCAAGTTTTCGTTTTGGTTAAATGTACTTACTTTCCCTACGCTGGGGTTGTGGCTTAAAAAGTTTCGCTAACAATCTCACAATGTGTTTCCTTGTTATCCTTTTCTCTTGAATTTTCCACTTACAAAACCAGAAATCCCTTAATATAGTATTTACATTTTCATGTGGATTACATCCTCTTGAAATTTAAAATGCAAATGACTGAGTTTGAAAGTTTATCAGATTGTTAATACTTTTTGATATTTTAGACACTCTTTCTTTTCCCACCTTAGTTTGATGAGTGATGAGAACAATGTGATTCTATTTTAGTGCTAAAAACATTAAAGAGTTTTCATGCTCTGGAACAAATAAAGGCACGACTGGTGTCGATATATCAAATACCAGAATTGTATTGTTTTGACATTTTTCATATTTTATTTTAAAACTATAGACGTAACAATTCGATTTTACTACGTTATTTTTATTCTGACCGAGAATTGATAACATGAGGTAAATAAGAAGGAAGGTCGCTGTGATGTCATTTAGAGAAGTTCAAGAAATAGCATGAAAGAGATATATTTGAAGGAAATTGCATCATTGCACCGACATGAGAGCTCTATTTGTAACATTCACTGTAACTTTCAAAAGAGAGCCTTCAATTTAAGGTCGTGGTCTCGAATCCCGTCATCGATTAATTTGCTTTGGTAAATGTAAATGCGCATTAATACTAGCTCTAAGCGGTGAACCTAAACGTGGAGAAAAGGAAAAAGCTTTCTAATAGCGGTAATGTACTTGCAACCTGTCACGTAAGAAACGCTAATTTCTACGAAATATGGTGTGTGTACCAAGTATGTATTTGGAACATACTCGTCCCTCTGAGGGGGTCGCCCTTAGATATCTTCAAAGAATCTTAAATGCCTACAGCTATGCGAGAATGTTTATGCCTTGGGGAGACTTTCGTGATCCTATTTCGTTTAATTATAACTTTTTTGATGTTTAACAGTGCCCCCGTTGTCAGTGTCGTTGGTCAACAGACCACAGAAGCTGATAGCCGGGTCTACATCAACGCTAAGGTGCGTGGCAGAAGGCAGTAGACCAGCAGCTCTCATTACTTGGTATAGAGAAAACCGGAGCTTTGATAGAAAAATGGTGAGTTTTGTGAAGTTTTTGATGATGTGTTTATTTCAGATGTCTAGAATCAACTGTTTTTTGCATCTTGTAAGCTTGCTAAAGACACTGCAGTTGCTGGTTTGTTTTGAAATTCAAGTTAGCCCGTTCACTAATCCTTTTAAAAGCCATCTCACTTTTTTGATACATTCGGATTGCTACCTGTTCTATAAGAAATGCTATTAATAAAATGGTAATGATAACGGAAAGAACGGAAGAAAGTTTTCGCTCGTTCTGGTCAGCCCCAAGTCCGTCACAATGTCCTCTTTCTTATGATGTCACTGAAATACCCCAAGTATGAAATCTTTGTTCATATTTGATAGACTGCGGTACCGCGTGTAAAGGCAGTAAACCGAGAGATATTTCATCGTGCCAATGCAGGCAATTACTCGCTCGCTAAATCATAGTCCATCAACGGGTGAATTGGCTGCGCGACAATCGATTCCAGTGCGTGTTTGGGTTTACAATGAAAGTTAATTGAGGGATTACCTGCGGTGTTCGGCTATTGAAATTAGAGCGAACGGTAGTTTAATTACTAGGGGTTACGTTCTACGGCTATTGAAAAAGTTCGTGACAGAATGTTCGTGGGAAAGGTTGAAAGTGAATGTTTTTTACGGTCTTTGGCGTTTTCATTTGCGGCAGAAGTTACAATTAAAAGTAGTTATGGGGCTTGATTTTGGTACCAAATAAAATTGATGATAATAGGAAAGCGTTTGTGTCAGTATAATTCCTAGTTAAAATTGGAAAAATTGTTAAAAATTGTAAGACTTAATTTAAAATAAAAACTTTTTTACACAACTTTTCAAAATCTTAATAACCCTAACCTTAATGACCAAATCTTAATGACCCATATCTCTGGGCTCGCTCTAACTAATTGAGCTACCTTGAATCGACGTGGTGGTTGAAATTTTTTTTAATCAATGTTCTATTTTTTTTTAGGTCACAGATCATTCTAATGAAACGTGGTCAGTCAGCACTCTAGTGTTTACACCATTACCTGCGGACAATGGAGCCACTATCAAATGCGTAGCAGCCAACCCCAGTCTTCCTATGACGTCTATAGACGACCAACTGCAGCTAAACGTTGTATGTTAGTATCTATCAGTGTTCTTCACACTTTAGTTTTTCACGGTGAAGCAAAACATCATGAGGAAACCCGCGGCTTAGTCAGCCCCACACGCATTGACCATGTCGTTCATGTGGATATGGCCGGTTCAGCTGAGAGGATGGTTTAGTTAGATGCTGGACAAGCCTCAATCTCAAACAATGTCCCAGGCACTACAGTGTCCCGTTAAGAGCACACTGTATAAATCATCAAGTAATGATGTAAATGCCTAAGTTTTTTTTTCTTCACACTGCAACAATTTCATTATAAAAACGAATGTGTGTGACATTGAAATGGGAGTCACTTTCTCAAAAGCAAGTTAATCTGTCTTGAATTATGATATGCTTGCATTGTAATAAGATTTTTAATATAAATAGTATCATCTGAAGCATAATAAGTCCTTATTTTATAACCTATAAACTGATGAGAATGAAGAGGTTATTTCTCAAGAGTCTTGTATTTTTAATAAGATAATATTTTCATTCAGACAGTCCCCTAGTGTCGCTGACACTCGGCAGCACTTTAAACCCACACGACATCAAAGAAGGTGACGATGTGTACTTCGAATGCAATATTCGTGCCAACCCAAGGGAACATCGGATATCTTGGTACCATAACGTAAGTTTCAAATAACCAAAGTTTATATTGTAATTTAGCCCTTCAGGGAATTTCGTTGTAAAATTTATAGTGCACTTCTGGCCTGAAATATGGCTTTTGTAATAAATTTGTTCAGGGTTTTGATTCGTATTTTTTATGTAAATTACTTTGAATTGTCGCTCACAAACGAACTTGAAAGTTTTGTAAAATATTCAAAAAACAAACAAGGTAGATAACTTGTGTGAAAAGTTTGATCGCCTAAACGAAATTGCGTATTGCAAAAATTTGAACTTCGCAACTACAATTTTATGATTTATAAATGGAAAAACAAATAATGTAAATTTTACTCCATTTTCAACAAAATTAAAGTCATACCTCACTCTAGGATAAACCGGTGACACAGAACATGTCTTCAGGCATCATCGTCAGCACACGATCCCTCGTTCTCCAAAAGGTCACAAGAAAAGAAGCTGGTGCATACTCTTGCAAAGCGGCCAACACAAGAGGGGAGACCTCAAGTGAAGTCGTCACTTTACGAGTACAATGTAAGTAAAGCTAGTAGTTATTGTGTCCGTAATGCACCAAAAAGAATATGAGATCCACACATGACGATTAAAATTACGTTGCTAAAGTCCTACCTACGTGTCGCGACATCACGACACACAAATATAAATCCACCTTATAAAGGTCCGTTTATATCTACCTTTATACACTGAGCACTCCAGACAAACGTGCCGTGTCAGACAAAATAATATTTTACAGTTTGTATTATATTCATATCTATCATAGTTAGGCTGCGCAGACACGTACTGACACGGGCCGTGCCCTACCAGTATTCGCGCAAATAATTTCAACTGCGCAGTGCGTGTCGGTAAGTTTCTGTGCAGATACGTTACGCTAGCTACCGGGCAATGTAAATAGAGCATCGTATTGGAATCGTACAGTGCTTCTTTCTCTTTCAGTCTTTTGTTTGAGAGTAACTGCGTCCGACGCCAATGACGGTGTCTGGTGATGTCTGACACGGCACGCTACGTGTCTGCCACGACACGTCTGGCACGTTCAATGTATGTAGATAAACCAGATATCATCCTGACACGTCACGACACGTCAATCAAATAAAAATCTCGTTCAGCGCGTCGTAAAACATAAGCTTTTCTAACAAGGCGTCCGCTGGATCATCGCAGTTGAGCGATATAAATATATGGCACACGCGATTATAGATTTGGCGTACAATAAGAGCATAATCTTTTATACGTATTTGAAATAATTCTATACGTGATTGAAAGCATGTTTTGACAAAACTTTGGTGGGCTGTAATCCAAATGAGTGATTTTATGTGTTCAAAAGAACTATAATAAACAATATCATAGCTTTGCAATAAAGTAGAAATAAGTATTATTGGATATAACGCTAATCGGATTAACAAAACAAAGCCGAAATTCCAAAAAAACATATGCGTGGGTGTCTTGCGAATCTGTAAATAATTTGGAAAGGTCATTTAAGCCCTTTAAAAGGTTATGTGTTTTTCTAAAACAGTGAGGTTACCAAGGGAAGTGTTAACATCAAATTCGAATCACACACTAGATAGTTAATTTGCATAACCCTAATACACCCGTAGGTAATATACATCGGACACACGGCTGGCAACCCATAAAATGTCACCGGGAGCTCAGTATGAATTACTGACCTATAAATACCGATGTGTCTACGAATAGTATTCAAATGATTGCGGTCGGGATCGACGTACCGACTTCCTTCCGCGGCCGACCGCCCGCATAGTAATTGGCACGGAGGCACCACCGGCTCTAAATCATCAAAATTATTGCCTAATATTACTGCCATTCTACCCATGCCGATCTGTTGGCGCACACTTTAATTCATAGAGCTTTGTTTTAGTTCGCCGCACAGCATAAATTTTGCTAGCAGATCCCAAAGATACATTTCGCTCGCAAGTGTAATAAGCGGTTGCTACTGTTTCTAGTATGCCCTAATTATTTATTGCCTTCAACAAAAATAAATAGAATGGAATGGAGAGAAATAAGCCTCTTTGCAGGCTGTCATTATTTCTCGAGAACTTTTATTGGATTTTGTAAGCTGTTATTATTTTCGTTTTAGTTTTCAATATCATTTCAAACTTTTATAAAGTATTTATAAAACTTGAGTTAGGCAATTCAGAAACACAAAAAAAGATATGTTATCCTCATTTACCTGACTAATTTAACTTATTTAAATCACAAAACGATTTTATAGAACATTTTGATTTAGTTCTCGAGGTATTTGAAACGATTAACAAAATTCCATTTGGAAAGATTCAAACCAATTTCACTAATTGCTAAAGTTAAATATCCAAAATATTTGGAAGCTGCAGAGAGTTATTGCGGAATATTTCCTCAATTTGTGTTGAATTAATTTCTGTAGATTTGGTAGGGGTCTGCTAATTGGAGACAAAATATGCGTAGATTCGGATTATGTCGACCAAATGAGCAATGGACTGAAATATAAGTGAAGTTGGGCAGAACCTCTGGCCTTGGATACTTAGAAGAGACGATGCATGCTGTGAAAGACTTGCCTTAACCAGCAAGGACACGCTTAAAAAATTGTCTAATATTATGAGATCAAGGACGCACATCATTCATCACATACGAAAGCATACGTGGAAATCGGCAATAGCACGAAATAATGATGAAAGTAAAATGTTGCCCGCTAGCAATCGGTCTAGCATTTTTAGGGCCAGTGGCTCAGAGAACTTCGCGTTGATTATACCGCTGTCCGTAAATCAACAACTGCGTCCGTAGGTTGATTTATACCAGTCGTGTATATTGGCGCATCGTGGCTTTCCTTCCGTGTACTGTAACCAACCCACACTTAATTGCCGTGAGAGGGGAAGACGAAATAATTCGGCCACTGCCAAAATAATTGTTCGCATGATTTATATTTATCGTTTTACGACAGGAAAACTCGCTGTTTGGAGTTTTTAAATTTATCGTTATTTTATGCCTGTAATTTAGAAGGCCGGGCGAATGTTAACATGAACGGTAAATGATAGGCTCTGAAAATACTGAGCGCGCCATCTATTTCAATTGCTAGAATTTAAGAGGATTATTTATTTCCAATATTTCGAACCATTTCTAATGTGCAGATAATGTCATCATAATTATTAGATCAAAGCGAGGTCTTGTTAAATCAGGAAAGTTATTTTTTTTTAAATAAGTAGGTGTGTTTGTTTATTTACGTTAACTCATAAGTATTTGTCTCAAAGTTTGGTAGGTAGGTTAGCGTTACCAATAGTAGTTGTCAAGTTTGTATCTTGAGGGATTCTTGAGATAGGAATTTACGTGAGGTTTCGGTTTAGGGCGGGTTACTAGATTATTTACATTTTAAACTTTCAGCTTCTGGCGTAACTTAGAGGCCTGTCTACTTTTCCTTTGATGGTTGCCTGTCTTTGTATTTCCCATAAATCATTTAGAAATTTTGGCTTTGGTAAATTCATCATGATTAATAGGTAAATACTTTATACGAGCCGTTTTGGCCTATTGAAAATACTCTTGATATCGCTCCGAAGGTTGCGAGTTTGAATCCCGGCCGTGCAACATTTTGAACAATTTATAAGCGGATTACCACGAGCTCATTGAAAGAAAACATCGTGAAGGATCCAATTAGTATTCTAATAATAAGTGAATGCTTGCAACCTGTCACGTACATAATGCTTTCTATTGAAAAATGTGGGTGAATTATGAGTGAATTATACCGTACTCTGGGGATCATGTTTCGTTTTGTTGATACATAGATGGTATTGATATCAAGGAATGTTTTTTTGTCACTAGTTGCACCAGTGTGCGCCGAACAAACTCCTCAAGTCGTGGGAGCCGCCATAGATGAAGCGCTTCGTGTGAGGTGTTCTGTTCACGCTGATCCTGCAGACGTCACATTCTTCTGGCAGTTTAACAATAGTGGAGAGAGCTTCAATGTATCACCTGCTAGATATGGTAAGTTTATTGAACTAACATGATTTATTGATTTGCCGTGATTTAGATTAGAGAGCTAGGTAGTGGATCCCTCGAAACTTCTTCCTTGATTTGTTGTTCGTTTGTATTTTATAGTACCTATACTATTTGTTATTTTATAACATTCTATATATTCAGATATTTTATAGTGGTTTGGATTAAATTATAACTAAAAACGCAAGCGAATGTGTCCGCAATTGATGGTATTTGTTTGGTTAAGAATTTATTTATTTATCGACCAGATTTTATTTAAACGCAATAACGTGAGATATTTTACTTTCTCATTTATAATAACTGATATAAATTTTATTAATAACGTAACCTGATTTTTAATTATTTGTAAGTCCATGTTAAAATACTTATTTATTTAAAATATTTTATTCTCATAGTGTTATAACAGTGAGAATAAAGATACAAAATAAAATAATGCCACCTACTTTCAGACGAACCTTTTAAATCTCATTTTAAACCACATTCTTGAAGGTACGCTTACAAAGAACCCTCGTTTAACACTCAGTTGCGTCAAGACTGTTCAATCAGCACCTCATGTCTGGCGCTCTGAATAAATGAAATCTCTTGGCTTAACAGACAATCTTCGTTAGCATTATTTATGGCACAGCTTTACGTAAATAAGCATTTTTAAAAAGATAAGCTCGCTCTTGCTGCATTAATTTTACATGTGCTTTTCTTTTCTCTAAGCCTTAGATTAGAAAAAAGAAAATCTAAGGTTAGAGTCTGAGGTATTGGACATTGAACTTCTATTTTGTTCCAGATAACCTTTATTAACATAGTCCTACGGACTTGTTAATAAAATAAGAAATAAACCTTTTAAAATAGATACATATTTTTTGAGAGAGAAACATTACAAACATTATAAACTAAAATGGTACTGTTGTCGATCCAGAATTTATTTTGTATACTTTTTTACCATTTTTAAATAAGACGTCTCTAACGAAAAAAGAAATATATTTAAAGAGCCATTTATTTTTTGTTATGAATAAGATAAGTAAGTACATTGATGCAAATACATCATAAGAGCCGTGAAGAACCAGAGCAACAAACTCGGTTTGGGGCTCGACTTTACTTTCAGTGATCCAATGTTTGATTATTATAAGCCGTTTAGAGCGCTTGTAGACGTCCGTTTTTTTCACCGGACAACGGACAACGGACTGTCAATAAACGAAATCCATATAAACGGCATAAATTGTTCGCCGGACCGATATCCGGCACGTGTACAAACATTTATTACGCGCCATACACCACCGCAAATCCGAGTGAAAAACACGATCCGTTGTCCGGGGAAAAAAACGGACGTCTACAACCGTTAGAATTGTTGGTGTTGTAAGTAAATGTAATTTATCACACCGATGATTTTTGAAATTAGCTCTAATAGATATGCATAGTCGTGTTCTAATGGAAATGGATCTAAAACCTCGTCTCGCCCTCAGGGACAGTGAACGGAAGTGTGAGCGAGCTCCGGTACACGCCCGCCAGCGAGAGAGATTACGGAGCGCTGACGTGCCGAGGCGCCAATTCAGTGGGCAACCAAATGCAGCCATGCGTGTTCCAGATTGTACCTGCTGGTAACTATATCTCTTACAACCAGAATTTTCTTTTGATATCAACATCTATACCATAGGTTCCCAAACTTTTTTTTCTCATGGACCCCTTTCAAAATTTTACTGGTTTCGGTAGACCCCCTGCTGCTACATTTCTACCATATTTCCAAAAAACTTGTGCACCCCCATTTTTGTTTCTCGCCAACGTGGACCTCTTTCGAGTCTCCCGTGGACCCCTGGGGGTCCACCTGGACCACTTTGGGAATCACTGATCTATACAATCCTCATACAATCGACCTCTGTGCAGCAATGGGTGAAGGCCCGCCTGTGACGCAGGAGGTTGCGGGTCCGATCACCAACACCGCGGGACAAACGTTTATATGATCTGAAAATATTTGTCTTATTATTTGTTTATTTATACAATATAACAGCTCGAAAGGAAAGAGCTTGGCGAACATCCCTGGACCAAATTGGAGGCATTTTGGAGAAGGGCCAGGTCAAAAGTACCTCAGGTCGGCGAGCTCGTATAATGAGATTGAATGTGGTGAAAGATAAGGTGTAGGTATGATTGTAGCAAGTGGAAACCTGTGGTCTCTGCCTACTCCGATGGGTAAGAAACTTGATTTTATGTATGTATCTATACAATACTAGCTTTTGCCCGCGGTTTCACTTTTATTCGGGACAAAAGGTACCCAATGTCTTTTTACCCTTGACAACATGTACCTATGCAAAAATTTGATCAATTCCTATTGTGATTCTGCTATAACGACCTTTTTAAGCCCGCTGGTTTATGTATCGATTCATAAAAATAATTTGCCAAAGTGACACGCCAACTCCCTTAGCACGGCGTGTTCCAGATAGTTCCAGTAAATTATGATACGTATTACCAAACCACTAAGATTTCTCACTAAAATTATTTTAGTTTTAGTAAAATCAACAAAGTAGCGAACAAACCAATAAATAATTCCCCAAAAGACCTAATCCAAAAACCTAAATCCAGTTTCTTAAGTTTGTAATTGATAAACTTTATAACCCTTAAATTTTCTCAGTTTCTGAGCCAATTGATTCAAAGTTTACATTGCAAATATTTGTAAAGCTTGTGAACCATCTTTATGGGGTAAGAAATCAATTTGAAGGCTCCATTTTATTTAGCAATGAGTTTAAAGAGTTTTAACTTAATGTAAGACCCCTCTACCCTCTTAGAATTGAAGTGAATTTAAATCTTTAAAAGTTTTCAGAACTCGTTAACAATTCAGAGGACGCTTTGATCAGTTTATTCAAAATAATGTGTGAATGACATATTAAACCAAATAAATCACACTAATATTATAAATGCGAAAGTTTGGATGTTTGGATGTATGTTTGTTCCTCTATAACTCGAAACCACTGAACCGATTTAGTTGAAATTTAAAATTTAGATGGATAATGACCGGGAATAGGACATAAAGTACTTTTTATCCGGGTACCACGCGAAAAACACCTAAACCCGGAACAAGTATTTACAGATCATACAAACATTTCTGGAATCAAACCCGCAACCTTCTGTGTTTCAGGCAGGAAACTTATAAGGTTAAAAACACAACAAGACGTAAAACTTTTGTTATTCAATACTTATTTAATTGTTTCTCATTCGAACGTATGGCTAAAAGTTAAAATTTTAACGACTGGAAATTGGATTTCATTTTATTTTATTTTTTATCCCATACTTTTATGTTGTTTGCTTTCTGTTACTATTTTCAAAAATGGTACTAATATAATTGAATGTTCGCTTTGCAAATATTAAAAAGTTATTGCAAGTAGTAAACTTCTTTCGTCCGAGTAAACTTGAAATAGACTTTCAGACCGTAGGAGTTCAAATTGTTCAATATACCGCCTCTTTTATACGCACAAACAAAAATATATAAAACTATAACTAAATAATTAAGTTTTAATGTATAAATGAACTAAACTATAAGCGTCTAACTCTCTACGTCTCTGCCTACCCCTGTGGGAAAGAGGCGTGATTTAATGTATGTATATTATGTACTATAAGCGTCTTATAAATTCTATCGAGATATTGGCGTCTTAGGAGATTCCTGGCTTTTCCATCAGACTTGTGCTATGCTACGTTGCTATGGATGCGTTAGATATATACCTACCAATCATATTCATTGGTCCATATAACTTAGCACTGCACTGGTGGAAACGGGTTGAACTATATGCTATGTTTTTAATATGGATGGAAGCGTGCTATTGATGCGTGCTATAGTTGCGTGCTATGGGTACGTGCTATGGATGGCCGCTTCCCGTGCCTTCCCTACTGTCGATATATCGCATAGCTCGAGCTGCGCATCTTCCTTGCACAGCTTACTCGCGGCAGCACATCTTCATAGCACATTTTAAGGGCATCTCAGACTACACTATAATATAATAGCATATAGTTCATAGCCCAACAATATCACGCACCATACATTATTATGGACACGTTCACAATTCACTGTATGATATTGTTGTTGGCTTACTAATAATAATGTATGATGCGCGATATTATTGTGCTATGATTGATTGATATGCTTTATATTATAAAATAGTCTGAAATGCGTCTTTACTCGTTCCGCTACATAGCTTAGCATCAGTGGAAACGGTCAAATAGTTTCAGAGCTTAGCTTTCACATCCTCGCAATAATGCTGCATAGCACTTCTCTGGTGTAAAAGCACTCTGAATCTGCAATTAGGCGCCAGGCCTAATTGATGTCCTCGGTAGATGAGAATATACAAATTTCATGCTACCATTTTTTTTGTTATCAGCTCGTCCGTCCCCTCCACGGAACTGCACAATATCCTCTGGAAACGGTTCCAACTGGATCGAAGACTCTGGTGACTTGGGCGACTCTCTGGTTGTCCGCTGCGTGACTGGATACGACGGCGGTTTGCCTCAGCTGGTTGTTCTTGAGGCACTGGATTCCGCCAGTGGTACTGTCAGGTTCAACGTCACTGCAAATGAGACTGGTGAGCTTACTAAGAAATTGTTTAATCTATAATAATTTTTCCTTTGTTAAGTCTTGTTTTGCATCCCGGCCAAGGTAGGCGCGGGACATACAGAAAAGACGTAAGACGAGGACGCGTCGCAGACATATGTCTCTTCCGTGTCCCTTTCACAGAAAATGTATAGATATAAAATGTATGTGCGTCGCGCCGCAAAACATACAGAAGAGACGGGGCGCCGTCACATTTTGTAAGAAAGGGACGCGAAAGAGACAAATGTCTGCGCCCCGGCTCTTCTATCTGACCTGCGCCCTACAGTGGATTTTTCAAAAATTTATATGGGCACACACGACCTCAAACGATGAAGGAAAACATCGTGAGGAAACCAGTTAGGTGGCGTCAGGCATGCAATATGGAATATGTACAAATATAATGCTCTCTTTTGCAAAATGTTGGCATGTACTGTATCAAACATTGTATTTGGACGTGCTTCTGACCTTAGGCACCATCAAAGGATCTTGGATCTAAAGATCTGAGATGTGTAAAATATGTCAATCTACTGTGAGCTGAGTTCAATTCGATGAGTTCAATGGAAATCCAGATGTTTTTGTTTTCCTATCTTAAGTTTTTTTTATTTTTGGAGATGCTTTGACTAAACACCAAGTGAAAAAGCTCTTGCTTATTCAACGATAAAATCTTCACAAAAACCCTTTAAGTTTATTTTTAATTCATGAACTATTTGAGGTCACTTTGGAAGTGCTTTAGTGACCGCAGAATGTACCTACTACTCTATAACAACTTAAATAGCAGCGTTCGTAGTTGTACGTACATTAAATGAAATTGGAGGTCTAATGTTACTGCTAATTAGGCTTCTAACTACATGCTAACTTGGAATCAGCCATAATTGTAAACGAGTCAGATCAAGAATTGTCTAAGTAAAATAATTCTACTTATTAAAACTTATAATGTCATTAGGACTCATAATGTGCGATAGGACTTCATAATGGAGTGTGCACATTTCGTTTTTTTTTTGCCGCGCGTTTTTGAGCTGCGCGCTCGCAGCGCGTTTGAATAGCGTACGAAAAACGTAGTGTGCCCTCTCTCTTCACAGCTTGCCGACTGCCTTGCATACAAACGCGCTACGAAAAACGCAGTTTGCCCACTCCCTTATGTGTCTATAACGTTTTGTTATTATTTAATCTCGATGGCGTTAGTACCCAACTGAGACGTAAGTGCGTGTTCAATTAGAAGGTGAAGCAAATGTTTGCATGCTCTGAAAATATTTTTTCAAGTTCTGGATAATGTATAACTTATATTCCTAATTTAAATGTAGAGCTTACAACTTTAACACAAAAGTAACATTATTATATTCCTTCAAAATAACTGTGACATTTTCTGGTCGCATATTTTAGTTTTTAACTGTTTCAAATCCTGGCTATAATGATCGGTTTAAGCATAGCATCATGCTTGTAAAATGATACACTTAAACCTACTTTGTAGTATTAAGAGGATTATATCAATTTACGTTCATAATCGATAATACTTGGAGAAAGGACTGATCCGATTTTAAATAATTTTATTCGTTATGAACGCATTGTTTCTGAAAATCATACGCTTTATCCTATTAAAATGATCGGCCACATAACACGGAAAGTATTTTAACAATGTTTTAAATAAGTTAGGGGCTAACATCGCCAAATTAAGAATAAAGAAATACACAGTAAAAGAAAGTAAAAATATATATATCAATGCCCATAGTGAAAGTGTGTTTGTTTGTTTGTTTGTCCTGTTTTCACGTCAAAACAGAGAGACGGATTGACGTGATTTTTTATGTGGAGATAGTTGGAGGGCTGGAGAGTGACATAGGCGTCCGTTAGTTATATATATTTTTTAATTACATTGTACTACTATTTATCCCGGTGGAATACGATTAGGTACTATTTATCATAGCAAAGGTGGTCTAAATACTCCGTTACCAGATATTACTAGCTCATACGAACTAACTACTATTTATTTTTCCGTTAGATGGTGTAGCGATATTCCTAGTACCGGCAGCAGTATTATGGTCAAGTGGCAACGCTCTTAGACTGACAGTCCATTCGAGGAATGACAAAGGAGTCTCAGAAAGAATAATGTTACAAGCACTCACTTATCAAGACCCCGAAAGAAGAACAGGTAAGTTACTGTTTCAAGAACAGATAATTCACACATCGAAGAAACACAATTTAATGGATATAACAGAATCCTGATTAATGAGAACTTAGTTTTTTTATTATAATTTGATGCTTAACTGTATTAAATTCAGTAAGTGAATCTGGCTCGCACTTGTTATTTAAGTACTTATTATTATAACACGTACAGACAAACAAAACCCATCACAGAAGTCCTTATAACTAGATCTAAAAAGCTCGTGAGTGTAAATAAAGTAAGATAATATAAATGACTCAGCAGAACCTCTCCTTGGAAGTGTAAATTCAATTTATTTTATGTAATTTTCTGCAGTAGGTAACATCCTTAGCTAACAGTTGTTACATGAATCTTCAAAGTAAATGTTACATGTTAAAATAAATAAATAAATAAAAAATCATTTATTGCCACATGTGATACATAAAACAAGGAACAAAGAAAGAAGCTGCTTATATACTACTTAATATAGTTCACAGGGCAAAAGGGATAAATTCAGCAAAAATTGCTGCACATAGGTACAGCGCTGATTTTCAATCTACCCCCCTCGGATAGTTCTTCACCGAGCGGTTAAGAGGAGCGGGTTACAGTTTAATTTTTAACCGACTTCGAAAAAAGGAGGAGGTTCTCAGTTCGTCGGAATCTTTTTTTTTTTTGTGCTTTTTTTTTTTTTTATGTATGTTCACCGATTACTCGAAGACGCGTCGACCGATTTCAAAAATTCTTTTTTTGTTTGAAAGGGTACACTTTCCAATTGGTCCTTTTGGTCATCAAGTCAGGATCTGATGATGGGATCTTGGAGAAATCGAGGTAACTCTTCAAATTTTATAGGCACACTTGAACCGATTAGGGTATACTTATTCTAAAAGCTTTATAGGTTATTGGTGATAATGCAATATTATGGTAACATTGAGCTGATCTGATGATGGAGTCAGGAGCTGTTCAACAGAACTCCTCTGTAAATAGGCCCTAATAGGCCTCTGTAAATGTTACATTCATTACATTAATGTAGCATTAACTTCGAAGATTCATTGCAAACTTTGAAGAACCATTCGGCTCAAGCACATCGTACGTCTAACTAGATCCAATTAACCAAATTACTCGAAAACTAGTCCAACGCTTACACCAATTGCGTACTGATAGATAGACAATGAGAGCCCAATCTCCTAGATGAAACGATCGTATAAATTCCTAGCTATCTACACTTGCTAATAAGATTTCTGTCTCGCTTACATGCATTTGAAAACTGATTGCTAGACAGAGAAGGCCAGAGCCAATTACTTGATTCACACTTGGACAATATCGTCATTTATAGCAGTGATTAAGGTAATAGCTCCTATTGTAAACAATGATTTGGATTCCGAATAAATTATTTTGGGCATAAATTATCCAATCGCAGGAATATTTTGCGCTCAATTGGACAATCAAGCCGAACTGCCTAGTTTTATTTTTTGTTTGTTGAATTTTGATCCAACATTTTGTTTTTTGTCTCGTTTTTTTTCCACTTAAGTTCTTTCTTTATTTAATAGCATTCAAAATGTTTATATTATTTATAAACAATTGCGAAGAAATAGTTCTTTACAGACTTTTCTTTGTTGCTTTTCTTGAAAAGTAAAACATTGTGAGGAAGCTCTGTGGCTTAAATAAATATAAACTTAGTCTTTTGACTGTTCTCAGAAGTGTTTTTATGACGGAATAAAGTTTTAAGAAACTTGAAAGTTACTTTACACAATGAGTAGATTGTCCTTGCCGTAAACCTACGTAAATTTAAGAGTGAAAATTGGAGCACAAAATACTAAAACTTCTCAAATGTGTGTAACATAAACCAGAAGGGCGATTCATACTTTATTCGACTGCATTCGACTCAAAGATCTTCTTCGAAAGGTGACATTTCTTCGAATAGAAAGGCTTCTTTGCCTTTCATAGCGTTTGATTGAAAACTTTGACATTTAAATTCTAAATAACAGTTGCGTTTCTCGGAAAGTTTTCCGAAAGCTTAAAATTCGCGGATGGATCACGAATGTTTTCGAAGATCTTGTGAATCGCCATGCAGATATTCGTTTAACATTATTATGACATTGAAAGTATGTGGTAATGTTTATGGTTCAATTACGTGTACCTAATAGAGGTACACGTAAATAACTGAGGAAAGAACTTGGAATTAAAGTAAATCTCGAGCTGAAACCTTGTAAAAGGAGTATGGAGTTAGTAACCTGTTTAACACATGGTGACAAATGCGTGACAACTAATTTAAAAGTTACGATTTACTATAAAGATACGAGTTAACCTTGCATGAAACAATTTAAACTAAACCCTAAACCGGCGAGCTTGTATGAAAAATGTGATGAGAGTAAATGAGGCGAAAGAGGTGTGTCAGGATCGTAGCAACTGGAAATCCGTGGTCTCTGCCTACCCCGGTGGGAAAGAGGCGTGATTTTATGTATGTATGAAACAATTTAAATCAAGTAAGTCAATTTTCAAGTAAAGTGAGCTGAGCTTCCCACACCCAATTTAGAGTATATTTTTAGCTTACAACTCATTCCTAGGAACGTGAATAAAATAGCATCTATTTCTCTTCTAGATGGAAGTAGCAACCTCATGGCGGGAGTATCAAAAACAGCATTCTGGGCAATCATCTTTACGATCGTCATTTGTTCTTGTGGAGCTGTCTTCATTGGCTATTTCTTGAGAAAGAAAAGGTAATCAACAATATAATTCTCCAATTTTGAGAATTATAATGTTAATTTTACTTGAATTCTGTGTATAAGAAAAGTTTAAAATATTGTCTTTTTTTATATTGGTGACAGAGACAACGTGAACAGTGTTTTAGAGATTATGACTGTTTATATTATTCCTTAAGAAGTAATAAAATTGATTTAGAAATTAAAAAAATAATATAAACCATTTTGACTTCTGTAACTTAGTCTTCGATATTATAATATCTATTCAACTCATTTCACTTTAAAACGAAGACATGAATGGTTCTGATTCTGACATGAACCACGTTCCTAGAAACTAGAGATTAAACTAAAACACGGCATTAAAACAGTTATAGCTGTAGTAGTTTGATGTCGTGTTTTAGTAGAATTATAGCTTTACACCCAATTATAGATGTCTCTAGTGTTGGCATTTAAGCCAGGGCTATGTTTAGTCTTCTTTTTCTGAGAAAATCGGTTGTGTAATATTTTCTTTTTAATTTTAGAGGTAGGCCTCCGACGAAGCAACCGTCTTCAGAATTGCAAATAAACGCTGGGGATGGACAGTACGTTGTGGCTTATACGTTGAAGCCACCTAAACACGCCCAGCCTGATATACTAAATCCACCTCCAGGTATGATATTCTAATGTTTTATTCAAATCGATTCTATGACACTATTAAACCAAGCCTGATTAAATTACACACACAAAGACACCGCGCACGTCACGTTGACGCAAAGTAAACGTCTCTTGTAATCACGGAATATACCAATTTCAACCTTTACGCATTGATTTAAGTCATAAATACGCCTGTCTTAAAATCCATGAAATTGTTTTTTCGTATGACAGTGCCAAAACAGTGTCGTTCTCTTTTTCTCCCAATTGCAATATTACCTTATTTTTTTAAATGTGAGTGAGGTGTTGACAAAATTTCCACACGGTCGCTCAAAACTAGGGGCCTAGTAATTTAAATCAATGCCTCTACGTAGTAGAACCGATCGATATAGTGGAACATGAAACACGAGACTCAAATATTTAAAAAGTGACTAGAAGAGGTAGCTTCCTTCTATAGTAACAAGCAGTGCGCCGCATCAATATTTAATGTACTTATCTATATTTCAAAGATTTGGTGCCCTACACATTTTTAGTATTGCAACGAAATCACGAAAACTACTAACATTCACGAAGTACTAACGTTTTTAGTCTGTGTAATTTTTGCTCGCAACGTGGCACAGATTATAAATTGTTATTATGTAGAGCGAGAATGTGTAGAGTTTGGAATTGCACATCGTCTAGCCTAAGGCATGTTTGTCAACAAGATAATAACGTAATTCTAGAATTATGTCTTGTTTTATAAGCTCAGATTGCTTAGTCGCAAGTTAAGAGACATACTTTACATAATATTAATATCGTCGAGGCATAATACTAAGGCTTTTCAGCCTTTCTCTTGCAAGTGTTTAGACGAAAAATACAACACTATAATATTTACAGACAATTCAATTCACATAGATATTTTATAATTTTACAAGGCGGAGGCTTAGAGGACCATACATAGTATCTACTGAAATTCTTATAACCTAACCTAACTTTCCATTGCTAAATTCCAACGCATTGAAATTACAGCCCAATACCACATTAGCTTCCACCCATGACTTAAATCGCGTGGTACCAACATTTTTAATGGCCTATATGCTATTTAAAGGTTATAGCTGACCAGTCGCCACCTGCACCCCATCGCCTTTTCAGCGTTCATTTGTTCCTTCACTTTTGGATTGCGATGCGACGATCCGGCGGCGTTACGGAGTTGGTGTAGTGAGCATTGATTCATAGAATTCTATTGAATTCCGAGACGATGCGGGTTCGGGTGCGGAAATGACTGATCAACTATAACCTTTACGCTACGATCTCTACACTTATTCCAAGTTTTATTAAAATCAGTCCACTGGTTAATAAGTAATTGAAAGACCAACATCCTTTTAGATTTACAATATTAGTAGTTACTCTCAAAACTCAAAACTCAAGATTATTTATTCAATAAGATCATGTAGGTTGATCACTTTGACACGTCAATAGAGAACCTGCATTATTGTTATTTTTGCTTTCATTTGAATGAATTTTATGTAGAATAGACCACGAGTTTAAAAAAAAATTAAAATACTTCAATTTAATGTAAAAAAATGCGGTTTCAAACTGACCGTTTAAATTTTCGCGCGCAAACGGATGTAAAGTTACGATGACGTCACTCGTGTCGAGGAGAACGTTAAAAAGGACCTAAAACTATAAAACTAATTTTATTGATAATAAACCCTATAGCCATCGGAACATGGTTCTAAACTTAATAAAATAATAATAAATTAAAATGAAAGTCTACCTGTCAAGAGATGGCGTTTTGCGAAATATTTTTATTCAGCTACTTGTCGCGAGATGGCGTTATCTACCGTTATCAATTGTTAGTCTTTATCTACAAGACATAAGATTGATAATACAATGGCTATTATTCTTGGTCCACTTTTCAATTTCAATTTATTTTATTTATTTCAGTAACCTTATATTTTAACATAAACATCAGTGTTAAGACCCTCTATTAAGTATTATAATACTTGTGTTAGAGAGTCTTGCTCTTGCATATCTTTAAACATGGTAAAATTTAAGGCCTATTTCTAATATTTTATTTATTACCTACATGAAAAACTTTGATTTAAATGTAAACTAAAAATGTGAACTTCTAAATAATTAATTAAACATCTAAACATTTATGTCAACTGTTATGTTTGTATGTGCAACAGGAAACATCTGAAATGTAGGTTATGTAGTGTGTGTGTGTGTGTCGTGACTTTGTGTGGGTGTGTGGTGTGGGTGTGTGTGCGTGTGTGTGTGTATGTGTATGGTGTGGGTATGGGTGTGTGTGTGGGTGTGGGTATGTGTGTGCATAGGTGTATTGTGTGTATATATGTGCGCTCAAGTGTGTTAGTGTTTACGACGTTATTGTGTTATGAACTTATTTCTAAGAGGCATTCTGCCTCCTCATAGTTTTTTGTTAAGAGCCAATCAGAAATTATTATTTTGCAATCACAGTATCGTTTTGGATATATATCTAAAATTTTGTTAATGGAATTGAATAAGTGTTCAGACTGTTTTGAGTATTGGTTGCTGGCGTATGTAGTTTTTACTGTAAGTACTTTTACTACCTTTTCCTTTCTTCTCTTTTGTGTACTTTCCATGACATAAACAAGATTCTTATGCACTCGTAATATAGTTTGTAGAATATATAGTTTTCTTACTGATAGTAACCTGCAAGTGGAATATAATAAATCCGTGGAGAATCTGTATGGTTTAAAGTACATAACCTTAATCAGTAAACGCTGGGCTCTTTCTATTTCTATAAATCTATACTTAGCGGCTCCACCCCAGGCTGGAATACAATATCTCAAAATGGATTCAGCCAATGCTTTATAAATATTCTTAAGAAGGGTCTCGGGGGCAACATGTCTTAGCATTTTAAAAATCCAGGTCAGCTTTCTAATTCTGTTAGAGAGAGCTTCAATTTGAGCATACCATGTCAGTCTTTGATCTAATATTACTCCTAAGTATCTAGTTGATGTTACTTTTTGTATGACAGGGCAGTTACAGACATTGTGATTAATTTTATCATTTTTGAAGTTATGTATCTTTAGTTTAAATTCAGTATCAGGTTGAGTTGTATTATAAATAGTATAGCACATGTAATTAGTTTTTGAAGCATTTAAGGTAAGTAAATTAGTTTTTAACCATTCATAAATCTTGGCTAGACCTACTTCAGATCTTTTACGGACCTTTTCCCAAGACGTATCTGTGAAAACCACTGCTGTATCGTCAGCATAGGAGAAAATTTTTGCGTTATCTATTTTCATGTTGCATAAATTATTAATATAAATAAGAAATAGTGTTGGCCCCAAAACACTTCCCTGGGGAACGCCATAGGAAATATTAGCGTCTTCACTAGTGACATTACCGATTTTTACCCTTTGTTTTCTGCCACTCAAATAATCTCTAAGTAGAGCCAAAGACATACCACGAATGCCAATGTTCTCCAATTTTCTAATAAGAATTGGGACATGGACAGTATCAAATGCCTTTTTTAAATCTAAATACACAGCTAGACATTTTTTCTTTCTATCAACTTGGTCTACAATACATGAGGTGAGTTCTGTTACTGCGTCTTCAGTTGATCTACATGTTCTAAATCCATACTGTGACTCGGATAAGAGATGGTATTTATCTAAATATTTAAGTAAGCGAGAGTTTATTAGTTTTTCCAACAATTTTGATATAGCAGGTAAAACAGAAATGGGTCTATAGTTGTTAGCGTCATCCATGTCACCATTTTTATAAACCGGTGTAATAATAGATTGCTTAAGAAGCGCGGGAAAGACACCCTTCGTAAAACAGAGATTGGCCAGATGGCTAATTATGGGACTAAACACAGCTATCCGCTTAGGGATGTGCCACAAGACGAATGTATCGAAATCTACTATTACCTACCAATTGATGTGTAACGATCGGTAGCACGTCAGGTTATATTTGTGGTGGTCGAAATAAAAAGCTTTTCTTATCTTTCTTTCCTTATTTACACAATCAAAGTTCACAATCAAAGTAAATTATTTACACAAACAAATAAAATAAAAAAAAATCGTAAATTGTATCACTGTTTAAAATAATGGTTCTTTTTCTTATTGTGTTTTCTTTTTATGGTGTAGGTAAGTACAATAAAGTTATATTATATTCTAAATATTTGAAAAATATTAGAGCGAGTGAGCGAGCGAAGCGAGCAAAGATCTTAGTGGTTATTTAGGCGATTTTGTTCATTAATTTATTGATTATCATCACACTAATATAAAATGCAAAAGTTTGGATGGATGGATGTTTGGATGTATTTTTTTTCCACTTGACAACCCCTGAACCGATTTGGCTGAAATTTAAAATATAGAATAGATAAAGACCGGGAAAAATGACAAATTATATAAAAAATGACAGATCATGTCAAAAATGACACTAGATGTTATTACTTATGAGAAAAGATGTCAAAAATGACAGATTAAATAAAAAATGACACTAATTGTCAAAATTGACAGATTAAAAACAACAGATTTTTTTTGCCATTTTTGACATAATCTGTCATATTTTACATCTAGTGTCATTTTCTACATATTTTTTTAGTGTGTGTTCAAAAGGCCTTATCTCGGAAACTCCCGTTCTTAGTTCAAATGAAAGCTATTGAAGAGATCTTCATTTAAAGTGACAGCTGTCAAACTTCAAACGGCCATATCTCGGTAACTACTCGTCCTAGACTTCCCTTTCTTAGTTCAAATGAAAGCTATGACCAAGATCTACATTTTAAATGATAGATGTCATTTTGACAGCTGTCATTGAAAATGTAGATCTAGGTCATAGCTTTCATTTGAGCTTAGAAAGAAGAATCGAGGATGAGTAGTTTTCGAGATATGACCGTTTGAAGTTTGACAGCTGTCACTTTAAATGAAGATCTCTTCAATAGCTTTCACTTGAACTGATTATGATGAAAAATCTTAGGCATTCTATGAAATTAACGCATTTATATCAGGCATATTACTTTTTAGATATTCATGTCAGGCATATTGCTACAAAGGCAAATTGCATTTTAGATGAATCGCGAACGACCCTTGTTTCTGACTAAATATATATGTTTCAGGCTTTTTGTGTTGCTTATGTTTATGATTAGTAATCATAACCATTAAAGTTATCGATAGCACATTCATCAGTATAAAGGGTCACATCCCTAATTGAGAAGATTTTTACGTCACTCATGTTACTCGACGCTGATTGGTGTATTGAAATACGTTCCGTTTCACGTACTTATAATTCGTAATAATTGTTAAAAATCAATACTAACTAAAATAAAAACGTTGCACTGGGTCTTCTTTTATGTTTTTTTTGCATTTAAGACTCAAAATATTGAAAAATATTACGATTGCATGTTCTCTATTGTTTGATATAGTTTTGATACAATATTTTATGATTTTAATAAAAATAAACGGAGTTGGATCATGTTCAGTCAGTACTCTAAAGAGTCTATCCCACGTAACCTATAGGAATCAAACTAGGCCACTTCATTTTAGACGGCTGCCCACCGAACGTGTGCGGAATGGACGGCGCCGTCAAAAATGGCTCTCTTCATGGTGAGGAGTGGGGCGAGAGGTCCACGCACACGGATGAAGAAGAAACTAGGCCTGTAAGTTCTTATAACCTTTTAACCTGTAAGTTCCTAATAGCCTTTTGTTGCCTGTTCTTTTATTATCCCATTATTTTCTAAATAAAAAAAAATACCACCGTATTTGAAGGTTTAAAGGTAATGCGAGAGCGTGTTTATAAAAAAATTGGATTGAATACTAAATCAAGTTTTTTCGTTTGATTGACGCTTTGATTTAGAAAAAAAAACAAAAGTTATAAGTTTTTCTTTTGATCCAAAATATTAAGGCCACTTCCCACGGTCCGCGATTCTGCGGATCATCACGCACAGCCGACGATCACGGACGACAACGCAGACAGGGCTGTCGTAGATCTTTTGATAACTTCATTTCAAAATGCAAAGTAAAAGAGAACGTGTCGTCGCTGCAGCCGCAGCTGTGGTATAAAGTATAGTTTTCACCAGGCCAGCGCTGGTTGCTATGCTAGAGCTGGCTGCCAGCGCTGGCGAGAATAGAGCGCTCGTCTATTTTTTAAGCCAGTGACCTCCGCCTCCGCTTGAAAAACTGTTTACACAAGGCAAATACCAAGCCAGCGCTGGCTGCCAGTGAGACTGGCAGCCAGCGATGGCCTCGTGTAAACTAGGCTTTAATTAACAATGGGACGTCGTCTGTGCTACCACGGACGCGATCGGACCGCGGCGTACGCGCTCGCATCGCGCCGCACCTTTGAAGTTTACCGACTCGCCGCGGATCGGACGCACCGCGACGGACGTGTCTGCGCTATCACGGACGAGACCCTTCCCACGGTGTGTCGTGCGAGCTGGTCTGGTCCGCGTCCGTGCGCGATATCGCAGACCGTGGAAAGCGGCCTTTAAAAAAGTGACAGAACATAGTTGTGTCACCTCTAATAGAATGAATATACAATTGAACAATAGAAAAATAGAACCCTATTCTGCACGCTTAGCTAACAAAACAATATTATTACTGCTACAAACAAATATTATTTTGCATTATTCGGCTTTTTCGTGTATTTTGAATTTTTGTTTTGTATGACTTTTTCACAGGTTTTCAGTTTCATTTTAAAATGCAACAAAAAATATAAAAATTCCTGCAAATTTTCGCTTTTTCGTGTGTCGTTCGTATTTTCGAATTCTCACTAACACACCTATCGTTTTGAGAATGTTCATTGTTATTTCAAACAATGATGGACACAGTTAGGTATTCACTTTGTTTAATAAAATTTAATTCGATTGTTTATTTTTATTGGAAATTGCTGTTTTACATTTGTAAAATTTAATTTGTTTTTCATGCTTTCTCCTATTCTTTCTTCAGTCAAATAGTCCAACTATATATTTTCTTACAGATATTGAAGTCACCGAGAGTGTCGAGTAAGCCAGTTGCAGGGACTATGTCACTTAGCAGGCGGGAACATTTAATAGCAGAAGAAATACCAGGACCGGAAAGTTGTGTATAGACTTTAGGTAGTAGTCACTGTATATTGTATGATAATTTGTAAATTGGTTATGAAATAGTGCCATAGGAAAGACGTAAAGGTACTGTAACAAAAGCAAAAATAAATTCAAGTTAGCAAAAATAAGGTCTAATTTTCAGTGCTTGGTTAATGTGCTAAGGTTTGTCAGTACCTTTAGTATTAGAAGAACGTAAATTACGGTCTTTATAATTAAATATAATGAAGTATCATTTTATTACAAAACCCCTCATTCATTAAAATAATATAGTATCCAACAAGGCCATTGTAAAAACTTTATAAAATTAATCCTCTTTTCTCGTCATGGAAACCTACGTTGTATAGGACATATACAATACAGTGTATGTTTCCTATACCTACTATAGGTCAACGCTATATCAAATTTATGGATAAAATGGGTTTAGAGTACTGATCCTCAGACCAATCTTTTAATTTAAATAATTTTGCATACATAGGTATCCTTTTACCAGTCTTGTACTTACCCTGTATATAGTCTAGTCGAATTTTGTAGAAAACATTTTTGTACATAAAACTCTGTATTGACTGTAAAATTGTGATAAATAAACGTGTAAATATTTAAATTGAAAAAAATAAGATGGAATAAATCAATTGAATTCAATTACTTTGTTTTATTTGTGTTATTTTACAGATCAGAAATAAAAAGCCTAATAAATAAAGAAAAAAGAAAAAGTAAATATATTTACAATTTGATAATAATGGTCGATATCTCACACAGCATCATCTAGCCCCAAAGTATGCAGAGCTTGTGTTTAAGGAACTACAAGACTTATATACTTCAATATTTTTTTGTAAATACATAACATGTTATACATAAACAACACCCAGATCCGAGACAAATATTTGCAGATCACACAAACATTTGCCTCACAGCGGGAATCGAACCCGCAAGCTTTTGTGTTTCAGGTTGTACTTCGCCTACACATATTACTGTAGTGAACAGTACCGCGCGTATAGTAGTAGGTTTTAGCCATCGCTGATTAGGACAAACCAACTGCCATGTGCCTGAGTTATTGGTTACTTTTAGTCAGTAACTAATCAAAACTTTACTTGACATTATAATAAGACACGGAGATTACTCACATAAGAGGGAAGGACTCGCGGTACGGTTATTCTTTACAGTCGCGTCTCACACTAAAAACGTTACTTTACTTGTAGATAATGAAACAAATCCTAAAACAGATAAACATAAAAATACTCGCGTCGTTTTACCGTTTCGGTTTCCAAAAAGTCGCCGCAGATTTTTTTACGGTTACCAAAAGGCTGTATGCATACAACATGGAGCAACAAAACATCCTAATTGGTTAACCAGATACCCGGTGGTGGATTACGTTGGATCCTCATTACTGCGCTTTTCGGATCCCTCTTAAGCCTTGGATCCTTAAAGAATGGTCTCCGTCGTGTGACATGTGAAAATTAGATGTACATCAGCAAAATTTTGTTTTATTTAGAGAGGCATCTGATAGATGTATATCATGATCAGATATTGTATCATGAACTCTTCTCAGCGGGCTTAAAAAGGTCGCTAAAGCAGAATCACAAAATGAAATTAACTATAATGCCGTCTCTTTTCACTCTCAGTCAATGAAAAGAGATGGCATATAGTTCAAGCCCGCTGGTCATGACAAACAATTTATTTTTAGTTGGCAAAATATGTTTGAATTGTACGTTCAAAGTTATTTGAGAACAACAAATGTTGCTGCGGTAACGAACATTTTGAAATTAAGTTAAGTTTTGTTGTTTTTCCTTCTTAGAGAAAAGATCATAATATTGGACAGAGCTTGTATTAAGCTGCATCGGCTGCATCAGAAGCGGTTTAGTTTTGAAGTCACTCGTGAAATCCTTTATTTTAGACATAGCTTTAGCCATCAGTTTAGGTATAATAATATAGGTATATAAACAGCTTTAAGCGTTAGTGTGCCAGTTAGTAAGAGTATTTCGACGCCTACTGACACGACGTTGGGAAGTGAAAGCGAATACAATGTTCGTTCTGTGTCAAAACGAGAAACAAACATAGAATGACCTTAGTTTATCAGTGTGCCTCTAAAGTTTGAGGTTTGTGAAGCATCAATTTGACGACCGTCATTCTGATGGGAACAGCTTTTTAGGAACACAAGTCTTTAGAAGCGAACCACATAACTCACGTGACAGCGATTAACCCAGATGCAACAATACGCAGTTTTGCAATATTCGTATGTTTTTAAAGTTATTTTCGAAACGATGAATACATCGTAAAGAATCCAAAAGTAAATGAAAATTACTAATCAAGGTGACCGTGTCAATTGTAATTTAATTTCCTTTATTTTCTTAGGCACTACCGCTTGCCACTACTAGTAGAGGGCTATATCTCTACAATAAATAAACTCGATTTAAATATTCTTAAAAATAATTACGAATTATAACGAGATAGTGAGTAATTTACAAGATAAACGTAAAGAATCTCATAAAACACTTTGAAACTATTTTTTTTTTAGCTAGCTGAGCTGTTTAAAAAAAAAAAGAAGCTGCTTATTCAACACTAATGAACGATATATTTCATTGAAATTACGTTCATCAGCTTACATTTATCTAAGTTTAAGAGGGCGACTAAAGACGCAGCATTTCTTTCTAGGCGTCGAGAATGGCGCAAAATTCCCTAGCGTGTGCTCGTTTAGCTCGTAATTTTTCATTGAGCCTGAGAGTCAGCGGGAAAGCCTCCAATTAAGTTTCTCTTTACCGTTTGGCTCGGAAAAGGGGAAGAAAAATGAACAACAGAGGGGACAGTTGCGAAGCCTACTGCTGTATGATGTGAAATGACCTTAGTGAACTCTCGAGTGGGCTGTAGAGTGTTACGTTTTTGTAGAGCAGTTTGTAGTGCTCAGAGATCAAGGGACATTTTGACGCAGTGGTGTTGCCGAAACTGCGATTTGTGTAAGTGAGATTTGTTTGTATTTGCTTTCGACTCTTTTTTTTTCGTTTTATTGTAAATGTGTATGTATTTTCTTGAGCTTTCAAAGTAATGTACGAATTAAACTAGAAAATGTTGAAACGTTGTCATAAGTGTTGTCGAAACTACGGACTACAATATTGATAACACCTATAAAACACTAAGCGCATCTAAGTGGCATTAGATGGAGGTGTAAATTGAATTACTTTATCGTCTTTCTGACAATAAATTTGCTCACCTAGGGCCCATAAAATTGTAGGTTGATTGAGTCAGTATTTTTATTGTTTCGGGCCGTGAATCAATGGCGAATGTTTGAGTAATAAAAACTTTACGATTGTTTTCACGGTGAAATTTGTGGGCCGTGAAATGCTCCTCCGCAGTCATTTTCTTACTGAAAGCTCATCTCAAGAGACTCTCCGTTCTTTGTTATGGCCGACGTTTTAATTTGCTTCACACCTGTATTCAGCACAGGTTTTATTACTCCCGCACGGATCGACGCAATCTGTTGATTTCTTGAGGAAGTGGGTCGAGCGCTTTTCAGTTTTATGAAACGAATCCAAGCACCATTTCACATTTAAGCAATATACCTAAGGCCACAGAATTCCTTTTAGAATTTGGGCTGAGCTTACAATTTATTTTCGTAAATGTGTGGCCCTGTAACTCCACATGATTGCAGGATTTCCAGGTGAGCCAGTTTTACCCTACCTCTCAATTTGCCCCTTCGAACATGCGTACTCATATTCTTTATTACCTGGAGGGTGAAACCGCAATGCAATCCCGTCTACAGGCTCCGTACAAGGTGACCAAGGATACCCGAGCGTAGGTAGCCAACGGTGGGTTAACTAATTGGGTAGGGCGGGTCGGATGTGCGAACAAGGCAAATGAAGATTTATCATCCAGCTCGGTCCACAGGGCCCCGGTAGCCGGTTATCAGGTTACGGATATTTTTGTTGGTGCTGTACTGTTCCGGTTGAAACGGTCAATTGAAGGGAAGAATGATGTGATGTTTGTATTTGGGTAGTGGTGCGTGGCTAATGCATGGGTCAGGAAGGTAATGTTATGTTTGTTTCATACAGTTTCAAAGGCATATAGCTGAACAGGTAGGTAAGGGAGACGAGTACTTGGAAAATACATTTCATATTATTAACTTGTAGGTATTTGTGAAAGTTATTTTTAAATATAAAGTAAATGACTTACCTATTTGTTTTGACTGAATTTTCAATAATAATTAACGATACATTTTAATGCGATTTACTGAAGAATACCTTGTAATTGAATACGTGCCCGACTACCGCCTACTTAATTAAAATGTTAAATTATTTTATTCACTGTCATTATTTAAACGTACTATTGACATCTAAAAGTATTTTAAGACGTACCTATACTTCTATTTCCAAAATATGTTGGTTAAATCGCAAGGTCAAGCTAGAAGAACCACATATAGGATATATTAGTGTTCTGTGAACCACATAATTGAACTTACCTATTCCTCTCCAAATTATATACCTCGAAAAACCAGACAGAAATCAACGAGCTTGCCTAACTCGAAACATTTCAAGCCGGCACTCAATGAGTCGCTGGTTACATACTTCCTGGCGTAAACAGTTAGTTGGAGCGACCGCTTCTAAACTAATTCCCCACCGAGCTTATTTTTTTGTTTTGTTACTCTTTGTTTGAGGTGAAAACTACCTTGTTACTACAAAAGATGAGGTAATGTTATTACAGAAACGCAGCACAAGGTTTAAAGGGTAGGCCATCTATATGATTCATATGAAAACATGTAGGATTAGGGTGACTTTTATAATATTTTTTTTCTAATAAGTAGTCGGATTACTAATTAGGTATACGCACTAAAATTGACGACCAAAATGTCATTTTTCATATATTTTTAGTTCGTACAATGAGTATAGTCCATAATTTTCTTCTTCCCCTGATTAGATTTTTTTTCAATTTTTTTGGGCCAACCGTTACAGTTTTGTAATGGGGTTTTCCTCAAAATCTAATCAACTTCACTCCAATCTACGGTACCACGTTTCTAAAGAGTCTCATATCACTGTCTGTATTTTCCATCTATTTTTGTACCTACTTACACGCTTATAAAAGGATGTTACCTTACCAAACAGCTCTCCGTACAATCAATTTATAATTAATAAAATTAAATGTGTGATGATTGTGTCAGAATTGTATTTACCGATACCTACCTTATTTCCGAACTTATTTTGAACCCTGATTCTAAACAAACATTAATGTGTGGGTTGAAAAAATGTTTTTTCAAGTAGGGTATAAAAAAGGAGAGTACGAAAATATAAAACAATAATTATGTTTGAGGAGGTTTGGAAATGTTCACTATTCTACTCCATTCAAGGCTTACCGTAGCTTTTCTGGTGCATTAATGTAGTGAAATTTGGTTGGTCCATCTCATAGTCGATCTGCTACGTGCTCGTGTGCCTACAAGGGCAACGTGGCTCAACTCAAACCTGCACCACAAGGCGTTTTATGTCGTTCCCCGTCTTTCCCCTCATTGCATTTTTCATACAGGTTAGCCGGTTATCGGTTCTTTTGGACTGGCCCTTCTTTAAAATTCGTCTAAGTATCTTTCACACCCAGTTATCCTCTTGCACACTCGCCCTATATTTGTTTTTTTAATTATTGTTTCATAACTCTCTGGGATATCCCAGTAGTGGTACAAGTATTATAATAATATACAGTGGGAGTTACATTTAAGTCCCGCCGCTCCAACTAATGATTGAGTTAATTCGACTACTCGTTGATCAACGGCCGGCGCAGGCCACCGCTCCGGGCTAATAATCCCTCAATTTGATTGCCACGAAATCAGCTGCTATTTATTGAGTGCGCTGTTTGCAGGGTATAATGTGATTATGTCTGCAGTGGCCCGCTTTATAAGGTAGGTAGGTATAAAAATTAAATGCTGAACTGTGGTTTTTAACTTTACTTTTCCACAGATTCGTATTATTTCACTTCACTTCTTATTTATACTAGGCTACTGCTTCTTCTTTATACTATATACTACTTCTTCTACTTCTTCTCTTACACTATACTACTTTATACTACTACTGCTTCTTCTTTAAACTATATTTTTGTTCTATTTCTTTTTAATTAATTCTTTCTATTTCTTTATGCTACTGCTTCTTCTTTTTATTAAACTACTTTATACTACATAGGCTTCTTCTTTATACTAGGCTACTGTGACTTTTATTATTAACTTATAGAAACTGCGCATACTAAGCGATAAGCGACAGCGACAGCTCGGCGACTAGATGCGACGACTACAGGCAGAGGCCGGCAATACTCATACATTTTGTTCAAAGTTTCGCACACTTGACGTTCGAGTCACAGAGTCGCAGCGACAGGCTAGAAGAGCTGCATAGTCGCAGCGACTACACGCATGATTTCAATACGCGATTAAGTCCGTTAGTATTTAAAAAAATCAATATTCATACGTTTATAAAAAAGCATTGACGTTCTTATTTTGAATATTATCAATAATGTTCTAATATTTAGTTTCAAAAACAAAGAGAGGTCCTGCTAGTCCACGGATAATATACCTACTATCCTAGCAAAGTAAAATACAGTTACAGGCAGATTTTTTTTAAAGTACTTACAAGTCAACGCCGAATGTGAAAAAAATTAAAATATTTCAAGAATAAAATAGCAAGTTTTGATATGGCGGCTGATAGAAAAGAGAAATGAGTAAATTGATGATGAGCTCTCTCATTTGACAGACGATGGAACAAGAATACACAACATTAACTATAAAATATATTTTAACTATAATTAAATGTAATACGTGTTATAACGCTATCATAGTAAATTCAATCGTACCTTCTGTTCACATTTTGAGTAACAGGGATCTATTATTGTATCGGACTTAGAGTAATCCATGTGCAAACATAGCGCAGGTGCTAATATTGACACCTGTAAATAGGGTTATTGTTTTGCTAAGATAATAGTAGTAGCGTATTCATGATTTAAATCAAAGATACGCCTTGATGCTTAAAATAATTTGTTTTGTTTTTAATAATACCGCAGTCGACAATGCAGAATCGTTTCGTTTCCTTCCAATTGAAATTTTGAAACATTGCTTTCTTTTTCTGATGTGAGGTGCTCGTGGCGTAGCTTGCTTAAACGTTCTTGATAGATCGTTGAAGTTACGCGCCATATATAATATTTTTCTGAGACGATAGGTTGCTTATTCACAATGACATTTCTACGAGTTCACTCGAAGCTATGGGCACATCTATTCATTATAATATCAGTAATAAATATACATAGCTAGATAAGATTTGAGCAGAGGGCAATTTTATAAAAATCGCATAGAACATGTTTGAAAGCACCAAGCTATTCGAATAAACTTTTAATAAACCAAGGAAGATTTGAGAGACTTAAAGGAAGACAAGAGATAGATTATTCTTCAAGATTTGCACTGTTCGAACTAACTGCTAAAAATCTGGAGCGAGCATGTTACCCTCAGGTCACATAAGTTATCCTAGAGGGTACTGATCGCCAATGAGGTATGTTTTCCATTTCTATGCTAATGGGATTTGCCAATGAATAAGGTTCAAGACACAATACAGGCTACGTGCAGTAAAGGTGCTATTTTAGTCACAGAATTCAGATATTTTAAAATCACACTGTATGTGTTTGAGATCCTGCAGGCTGATTGTCTAACTTTACAATAGAGAACCTGCATTAGTTTTATTTTTGCTTTCATTTGAATGAATTTTATGTAGAATAGACCACGAGTTTAAAAAAAAATTAAAATACTTCAATTTAATGTAAAAAATTGCGGTTTCAAACTGACCGTTTAAATTTTCGCGCGCAAACGGATGTACAGTTACGATGACGTCACTCCTGTCGAGGAGAACGTTAAAAAGGACCTAAAACTATAAAACTAATTTTATTGATAATAAACCCTATTGCCATCGGAACATGGTTCTAAACTTAATAAAATAATAATAAATTAAAATGAAAGTCTACCTGTCAAGAGATGGCGTTTTGCGAAATATTTTTATTCAGCTACTTGTCGCGAGATGGCGTTAGCTACCGTTATCAATTCTGTTAGTCTTTATCTACAAGACATAAGATTGATAATACAATGGCTATTATTCATGGTCCACTAAAAGTAGCTATTCACTTAGGGATGTGCCACAAGACGAATGTATCGAAATCTACTATTACCTACCAATTGATGTGTAACGATCGGTAGCACGTCAGGTTATATTTGTGGTGGTCGAAATAAAAAGCTTTTCTTATCTTTCTTTCCTTATTTACACAATCAAAGTTCACAATCAAAGTAAATTATTTACACAAACTAATAAAATAAAAAAAAATCGTAAATTGTATCACTGTTTAAAATAATTGTTCTTTTTCTTATTGTGTTTTCTTTTTATGGTGTAGGTACAGTACAATAAAGTTATATTATATTCTAAATATTTGAAAAATATTAGAGCGAGTGAGCGAGCGAAGCGAGCAAAGATCTTAGTGGTTAGTTAGGCGTTTTTGTTCATTAATTTATTGATTATCATTACACTAATATAAAATGCAAAAGTTTGGATGGATGGATGTTTGGATGTATTTTTTTTCCACTTGACAACCCCTGAACCGATTTGGCTGAAATTTAAAATATAGAATAGATAAAGACCGGGAAAAATGACAAATTATATAAAAAATGACAGATCATGTCAAAAATGACACTAGATGTTATTACCTATGAGAAAAGATGTCAAAAATGACAGATTAAATAAAAAATGACACTAATTGTCAAAATTGACAGATTAAAAACAACAGATTTTTTTTGCCATTTTTGACATAATCTGTCATATTTTACATCTAGTGTCATTTTCTACATATTTTTTTAGTGTGTGTTCAAAAGGCCTTATCTCGGAAACTCCCGTTCTTAGTTCAAATAAAAGCTATTGAAGAGATCTTCATTTAAAGTGACAGCTGTCAAACTTCAAACGGCCATATCTCGGTAACTACTCGTCCTAGACTTCCCTTTCTTAGTTCAAATGAAAGCTATGACCAAGATCTACATTTTAGATGATAGATGTCATTTTGACAGCTGTCATTGAAAATGTAGATCTAGGTCATAGCTTTCATTTGAGCTTAGAAAGAAGAATCGAGGATGAGTAGTTTTCGAGATATGGCCGTTTGAAGTTTGACAGCTGTCACTTTAAATGAAGATCTCTTCAATAGCTTTCACTTGAACTGATTATGATGAAAAATCTTAGGCATTATGAAATTAATGCATTTATATCAGGCATATTAATTTTTAGACATTCATGTTAGGCACTTTGCTACAAAGGCAAATTGCGTTTTAGACACTGTACTGTACAACTCGGGTAAACTGAGTTTAAAATAAATTGCCATTCAGGCATATTGCGTCTTATGTGTTTCAAATCTTAGGCGAAAAATTATGAGAATAATGCATTTAACTTATCATCAGGCATATTACTTTTTAGATATTCATGTCAGGCATATTGCTACAAAGGCAAATTGCATTTTAGATGAATCGCGAACGACCCTTGTTTCTGACTAAATATATATGTTTCAGGCTTTTTGTGTTGCTTATGTTTATGATTAGTAATCATAACCATTAAAGTTATCGATAGCACATTCATCAGTATAAAGGGTCACATCCCTAATTGAGAAGATTTTTACGTCACTCATGTTACTCGACGCTGATTGGTGTATTGAAATACGTTCCGTTTCACGTACTTATAATTCGTAATAATTGTTAAAAATCAATACTAACTAAAATAAAAACGTTGCACTGGGTCTTCTTTTATGTTTTTTTTGCATTTAAGACTCAAAATATTGAAAAATATTACGATTGCATGTTCTCTATTTAATTGAATTATATTACTTATAATTTTTATGTTTTATGTGTTAATGATCTATGTTCAACCGTATGTTTTTTTATTATGTATGTTCACCGATATTCCCGTCAATAGGCAATATGCGTCTGATTCAAAAGCGGGTTAAACGTATTTTTCTATGAACATTATGGCTTAAGAACTATGTGTGTGTAATTATTTTTTAATATTATTTCATTTTCGCTTACAAGTTAATAATTAAAAAATGCAAAAATATAGTGGGAATTTCATAAGACTTGAAACGCAACACTATTGGTCACATGTGCTGTGACGTCACACTCCTTCAAACTCGACAGAAAGTTTTTTTTTTCTACCTACAAGCGCGTGTAATTGCTGCGACTTGTGACGTCACGTCCGTTTCAAGTGCATGAAAATGTTGGTAAATTTAAAAAAATATTTTTGTTATAAAATTTTAGTTTTTCGGCGCTGGAATTTTTGTTACGGTTATTTGACGATATAACCTATCGTATAAAATCATAAAAAAAAATTGTGGGAGTTCCCTATTGTGGGCCGATTTTAGTGATTATATTTTGTTTGAAATCTCAATGTAGTCCTATAAAAGTATTATTTGTATAAGTAATTTCGTGTGGATCGGACTAGAATCTTCGGAGTTATGAACAGAAATGCACCTCGAGAGTGCAACATTGAAATCGTTGTTTTTTTTTTAATTTTGCTACTTGTTCCAATGTTTTATCAACTAGGTCGGTACATATTTTTATAAAGAGCATTATTTTGAATGCATATATCATTCTCATTCCCCCACTAGTAGGATTTGAAAGTTTGTGTTGGGCGTCTCTTTTGGCAATGTGGTGATTCACATGGATGCAATTTTCATACAATGTAATGGTTCGTCGAAAGTCGATACAACAGTAGTTTTAATGCATGCTACTTTTTGTGCTGTTGGCTAAAAGTTTTTGTTTTAGTGTCGATACTGTTTTCCAGGGGTCAGTGCTGTGTTCGGGCGCGGGCGGACTGCTTTGTGAATTTATTTTTCCTATCTCAACGGTATTGTTTCTTTGCACTTCGAAAATGGATTTTCGAAATTGGAGTTTTTGTAGTTACTGGAGTAGGGTATTTGAGTATCGATAATGTTGACTTTTATTTTCGTAGCGGGTTTATAAAAGTAAACTGAATGCTGTTTATAATAATCAATATAGAAGATATTAACAATCCTAGTGAAACGGTTCAAGTACTAATGTTTCTTTATGAAAAAGTCTGTTTGGCAAAAAAATATTTTTTATTGATTTGCAATAAATGTACCATCAAAAACAAATTGTTGGTCAAATAGTGTGCAAAAATAGTGTGCAAATCTATCATATAGAGGTTTTTTTCAAATACTATCTTAATAGAACACCAGCCTGAGTTTACAAAAAAGCTTTTTAGTTAAATAAACTAGGTGGAATATTTTCATATTCCTTTGAAGAGGTTTCAAAACTCGTAAGTATATCCTCCGTCAATGCTTTCACCTTTTTATACATTAATCTGTATTTTTCTAAGCTTCTTTGATATGTAATAAATATCAGCTTAGTGTGACTCAAACCTCTATGAAAGGGCATATACACAGTGTTCACGTTTCTCAATTGAAACTATTCTTTTGCGGTCGTGTTTTTTTTTTTTTTTTATACTTCTAAGGTAGCAGACAAGCATACGGCCCACCTGATGGTAAGCGGTCACCGTAGCCTATGGACGCCTGCGACACCAGAGGAGTCACACTCGCGCTGCTGACCCTTTAAAAATTTCAAAACGCCCTTTTTGAAGAACCCCATACTGTAGTCACTGTTTTTGGAAGAGTGAACTTTTAGGGCGATGTTTCAATAAAAGAAACACATAGGCTTACAAGCCAACGCTTAGATCATATAGCTTGCAAAGCTGGTAACCAATGGAGAATTCAGATTCTCTCAGCTACAGATTGAAAAACAAAGACGCCCTGACAGTTCGTTGATATTGTAAGGCGTGCGTAGCAAATGGTCTAAATATAGACGCAGTACGTATCATTATTGGTTCTGGATATGAGCGTAGGTAAGTATATTCATAAGTGGGTTTCGATAGGCTGTTAATGTCATGTCCTTAACTAAAGCTATTGGCAAGCTTGTGTGCATGTTAATCTATCAAAAAAATAAAGTTTTCTGTCACTATAAAACAAATAAATAACCCCTGTTTTAAGCCCTGTTTTGGAAGAGCGATCCGTATCTTCTGTGACGGCACCCTTATACTCCCCTTTATAATTCTTGTGGGTGGTTTTTGAACATGCCAAAAGAAAAAAAAAACATATTTGCAATGTAAACACATTTCAAACATATTCGCAGTTTTATTTCACATAGGGTAAACACTTTCAAATATGAATTTTCCGCTCTACAAATAAAAGTGAAAATTTTAATATATCCCCGAATTCAGCGTTTTAATATGAAACGAACTGACTTTCAGTCTTAGAAAGTAGTAAAAAAAGGAAAAAGACTAAAAAGAAAAGTCTAACGAGCCATGAAAACTTTATCATTTTGAGTGCCACCTACGCAATTGATAAGGGCTCAATCTTCAGAATCAGCGTGTTTTGTTTGATCGCTATGGTGCTTTTTAAATATCGATATTATTGCTTTTCTGTATTTTTGTTTCGAGGAGGTGTCTAAATAAGCATATTTTCATATTGGCCCCTGAAGGGGCAGAAAAGCAATAATATCGATATTTAAGGAGCGCCATAGCGATCAACCAGGTGCGCTGATTCTGAAGATTGACCCTAAGCTATTACTAGCGGCGCGTTGGAGCTGCAGAAAGTAGCAGTGAACGCATTTAGCATAAGTTTTTGAAAGAGACTATTGAAATAGTTTTCTAGTTTTACGTTTCCAGCCAGGCATTATCCAGGTAGTATAACCTACTTCGTTAGAAGACGAACGAGGTTGCGACGTGACGCCGGTTAAGACCTCCAAGACACAGCTAGTTTCCTGAACGGATATTATACAGTGACCTATTTAGGTACTTACTGAAAATATTTATTTATTGAGTTTGAAATCATGTTTTTTCTCCGCTTTTGCAATAAAATTATGTCATTTTCCATGGATCTACATGTCAATGTGAAATATTTTCTGGTAAAACAGTCAAAAGAGAATTATGGCGGTATAATGGGCATAAGTAGGTTAGTTTATATAAACTAGTGGTTAACTCTGGTGACACAGTTTTTAGGCCGCCTAAAGGCCTCCGTCATGACTTAACGACTTAAAAGATGAGACCTACAGTTTAAAGTGCCCTTGCCCTCCGAAGCTCTCAGCTGTTGATGTCTTGCGGTCATCGACGACACACTTCAACGACCAATCAGGAACATCTAAGTAACCACGCCACGAGTATTTAAGGCCGTAAGAAACGGGTAGTGGACTTGGAGTGACAATGGTAAGGAGGATAAGGTTGTAGATAACCAGCCACCTCCGCACCGCATCGTCTTTACGGCTTTCACTTGTTCTTTCACTTTTGGATTGCGAAGCGGCGATCCGGTGACGTTACGTAGTGAGCGTTGTTCCAAAGAGTTCCATACAAAGAATACCGAGGTGTAGTATTATATTATCTGTGACCGAGGCTATACGGTGAGGTTCGGATGCGGAGGCGACTGGTCAGCTATAACGTTTATATCTCTAGAATGGGCATTTTTCCACTAGCCCGGCACGGCACAGGTACCGGCACCGGCACCGGCACCGGCACCGGCACCGGCGACGCAAAAATTTATGAAAATGTACTGCTCGTTTTTCCACTTGCCGGCGCCGGCACCGGCACGGTTTCATACCTTTTTGCATCCCCACCACCGGCGCCGGTGCCGGTGCCGGTGCTGGTGCCGTGCCGGCTAGTGGAAAAACGCCCATTTTTATTATTGTTTGATTTTATGTAGAGTCAACGAAATTGCAGCTGACATGATAAAATGCAAATAGTTTACAATCATAAAGACTTCTTAAGAAGGAACTCTACCGTGTGATGTGGGTACAATCGTGAACCATGTTTTGTTTATTTCATTGCTAAGCTGCTTATAAAACTCGATTTTATTAGTAGTTTAATTAGTTCCAACCATTCAATGTTACTGGGGCATTTATGAATACACCTGAGTGTACAAGATGAATAAACTTGCGTAATTTGTACTCGTAATTTATGTTGCCTCATGCTACCTCCATTCACAATACAAGGTGAAAGAAAATGCCTCAGAAAACTGATATACATTTCAGATACAGGATTATTGGATTACACTAGTTTTCGAGAATATTATTGAGCAATCTATAAAATTTTAAATAGTTTAAACATGAATCGCTAATAACATTTTAGTGCATAATTTATTAAGCATTTTTTTTTTAATTCCGTATATAACATTACTTACACCTATATGTGAGAAAATAAGAAAAGTGTTTTTATCTGCACTGTCTTATTCTGAATGTTTTTTGTTTTTATTTTGTGCCTGTTTATATTATGTTTTTGTAGCTATATTCTTTCACCCTATACAAACACGCACGTTAAGTGTTATGTAAGTAGGAGTTTAGTCTTATCTTGGCGGGAAAATATGGGGTCCTTTCTGTTGTGATGTCGTGAAACCTTTTAGTGGTAAGTCTTTGAAACTGAGTTTGAAGAACATTTTATATTTTTGCTTGACTAAACTATGATGTTTTTCAATTTGTTCAGGGTTTATTTTTAAATAATTGAGGATGATGAAATAGTTTTTTTGACACTCGCATCAAGTAACCGTATATCGAGCTTGAATGTGCTTGAATCACATAATATCATGTTTCATTTCAAAATGATTTATATTTGAGTTATGTCTGAACCATTAAGGGTGCTGCCACATTATCACGTCTCTACCCCGTCGCATAGCATGACCGTAGCAACACCGTCCCGGCAAAAATGATATTCTTTGTATTGAAATGTATGCGACGCCCCACACCACACCGTTCCTACACCGTCGCGTGCCCTGCCCGTGCCATGGCCGTCTTGTCAATCTCCGGCCGCCATGATTATTTTGCTGACAATCAATGACAAGCCCCGCCCATCTGTCAATCCATGTAACCATCATATTAGTAGCGTAGCCAGGTCAGCCCCTAGGGGCAGCTTTTCAGCCTTTTTCTATAAATAAATAATGCTGGATATTTCACAGCATCATCTAGCTCCAAGGTAAATAGACCTTGTATGGAATGGACCTTGTATGGATCCTTTTTTTGTAAATACATAATATTACATAGAAAAACACCCAGACCCGATACATATATTTGCAGATCATACAAACACTTGCGTCGCAGTGGGAATCGAACCCGCAACTTTCTGTGTTTTAGCTGGACCTTCGCACACTGCGCCACCGAGTTGGTTCGTATTGTTGGTACTGGATGTTGATTTATGTACACGGGATTTTATCGCGTAATTTACCTTATTTATCACGACGCGACGATTTGGCTGTTACAATAGCCGTGGTTGCGGGCAGTCTGCCCGTTATTATGTCAAAATGACAGATCATGTCAAAATGAGAGATTATGTCAAAATGACAGATTACGTCAAAAAGACAGATTAGGTGTATATTAAAATGACAGATGGGCCATATCTCGTAAACCACTTATCCCAGACTCTCCGTTCTCTTCAAGTGAAAGCTATTGAAGAGATCTACATTTAAAGTGACAGCTGTCAAACATTAAACGGCCACATCTCGGAAACTACTCGTCCTAGACTCCTCATTCTCAGTTCAAATGAAAGCTATGACCAAGATCTACATTCAAAGTGACAGCTGTCAAACTTTAAAAGGCCATATCTCGGAAACTACTCGTCCTAGACTCTCCGTTCTTAGTTCAAATGAAAGCTATGACCAAGATCTTCATTTGAAGTGACAGCTGTCAAACTTCAAAGCACCATATCTCGGAAACTATTCGTCCTAGACTCCCCGTTCTCAGTTCAAACGAAAGCTATTGAAGAGATCTTCATTTAAAGTGACAGCTGTCAAACTTCAATCAGCATTATCTCGAAACCTACTCATCCTAGACTCTTCCTTTTTAGCTCAAATGAAAGCTATGACCAAGATCTACATTTTCAATAACAGCTGTCAAAATGACATCTGTCATCTGAAATGTAGATCTTGGTCATAGCTTTCATTTGAACTGAGAATGAGGAGTCTAGGATGAGTAGTTTCCAAGATATGGCAGTTTGAAGTTTGACAGCTGTCACTTCAAATGTAGATCTTGGTCATAGCTTTCATTTGAACTAAGAATGAGGAGTCTAGGACGAGTAGTTTCCAAGATATGGCCGTTTGAAGTTTGACAGCTGTCACTTCAAATGAAGATCTTGGTCATAGCTTTCATTTGAACTTTGAACGGGGAGTCTAGGACGAGTAGTTTCCAAGATATGGCCGTTTGAAGTTTGACAGCTGTCACTTCAAATGAAGATCTTGGTCATAGCTTTCATTTGAACTTTGAACGGGGAGTCTAGGACGAGTAGTTTCCGAGATATGGCGGTTTGAAGTTTGACAGCTGTCACTTCAAATGAAGATCTTGGTCATAGCTTTCATTTGAACTGAGAACGGGGAGTCTGGGACGAGTAGTTCCCGAGATATGGCCATTTGAAGTTTGACAGCTGTCACTTCAAAGATTCAACGTTCAAGATTTCAGATTCAAGGTTCAAAATTCAAGAATCAAGGATCGAAATCCAGGATCGAAATCCAGGATCGAAATCCAAGATCAAAACCAAGGATCGAAATCAAGGATCGAAATCAAAATCGAAATCAAAATCAAGGATCAAAATCAAGGATCGAATTCAAGTATCGAAACCATGGATCGAAATCAAGCGCTGATTTTGTTGAGCGCGATAAGGTAAAAATATCCTGAAATTTAAATGACATGGGCACACTACTAATCCAACAACGAGTGTGAAAGAGACAAAGCTACCAAGAAAGCATCTCAACAAGACCAACAATCCTTATAACCAAGATTAAATGATAATAGATCGTTGTGTAGTCGTGATAAGGTTCAAAATCCTTTGTACATTAAATGTCAGTCAGCATTCTACTTTATACATTATATTGGTACATTTGGTGACAGCTGTCACTTTAAATGTAGATCTTGATCATAGCATAAGTATTTATTTATAAGAATAACGATTTTATTTTTTGTTGATGATGAAGATGTTATCTTGTTTTGAAGTTTATCAAAATACGGCTTCGCGGCTGTGCCCCTATTTGATAGTTTTATTTTGGGGTATTGTACCTTGACTGTCCATTAGTAGGAGCACAAGGATATACTTATAAGGATATATTGGTCCTCGTGCAGGAGCAGTAGGAGAATCGAGTAGGAGCAAGAGGAAACGCTCCAATATTGGTTAGATAATAATTCAGTTATTTTTCTCACTTCACAAAGTCTTTCAAGTACCCCCATTTATACACATATACATGTACACATTCTAAACCTATCAAATATCACCCCTAAATATCAAGTAGGTATATAATTTATAATTTTTACCTACGAAAATTCTCCCAAAGGATTTCCTTCTGAGTCGGTAAATACCCCAAATTTGAATTGAAAACCCCCCATCTAGCATCACTGAATGCGTTCCGCACGTTATGTGACATTTATCAAACGTCAAAATCCCATACTGCCCTCCGAAATCAAAGTGTAGTAACAGCAAAAACACGATTTCGAGAAAAAAGATAAGCTTACAAATTAAAAAAATATCCAGTTATTCATAAAACCTTGAATGTAGAGTGAAAGTACACTTAATCTATACCAACCAACCAGTAATAAAGCGGAAAAGTTTATTTGTTAATTTGTTTGAACACGCTAATCTCAGGAGCTTTGAGGAAGGATATAAGCTACTTTTCATCATCATCATCATGATCGCAATAATTATTATGCCATCACTATGGATTATAATTGGGTTTTTAAAAAGGTTTCTTAAAAGTCTGTTTTTTTAAACCTTGTAGATAAAACTCCCATTTAAAGTTACACAAAATATGATGAAATATTGCACTTTGCTACTAAACCCGACAAAATGTGTGTAATATGTATTTTAGTGTGGTTTAGCTTGTAAACGCTCTATATTTACGATAGTATTTTACAAAAAAATTGAGTGATAAGTTTTAAAATGGGCTTTCAGAATAATTGTGTGTTTAGCATAAAACCAACAAAATGTCTATTACTGTGGTATAGGCTCGGGATTACGCTTCGCAAAACGGTTATGCGACGGTCCTAGTATGATACGGTCTTACTGTGTAAGGTGCTATTTTCGTGACGGGCTCGGTCATGGCTCGGCCCGCTTATGATACTGCGCAGTGAGCGATGACCTTAATTTTTGAAAGTTTGTTATGTAGTGAATTAAAATTTAGCCGCGGAACTTCTTCTCTCTTTTGAAAGTAAATAAGTTCGTATGAGCAAGTGGCCAACTCTGGTGACAGAGTTTTTTTTAGGCCGCCTGAAAGCCTCCATCATGGCTTAACGATTTTAAAGCCGGCACCGACAATCTATCGTGCCCTCCGAAGCTTTTCAAGTACCAGGTGGAATATCACTCGATATTTACGCAGCGTACACAGATAAACAATAGCCACAGATAACAATAGCCACAGATAAACAATATGTGGCTTGTATATGAATCCGTACCCATATTATAAATGTGAAAGTGTGTTTATTTGTCCTGCTTTCACGTCAAAACAGAGCTACGGATTGACGTGATTTTTTGTGTGGAGATAGTTAAGATAGTTAGAGGGCTGGAGAGTAACATAAGCTACTTTTTATCCGGATACCACGCGAGCGAAGCCGCGGGCAGCAGCTAGTAGGTATGCTTATAAAAGTCCTAAGTCTAGTAAAAGGAAGGTCTTATCGCACAATATGACACATTACGACAATAGAACAAATGCCGATTGTCCAAGTTGAATGTGCCCGCATGAATACACCAACTGGATGCAATCGCATCGCATAGCCGATAATCATGGCGAGAGCTATCTACAGGATGTCCTGAATTGATGCTCGATTAGTCTTAGTTAGATAATTTTGCATATATTTGGCGCAACAGTTCAACATTCATTAGCATTGTCGTCGTACAGCAATGCTGACAGTGTCTTCGTTACGCTTCTGATTCGAGTCTGAACTGAATTGATTGAGCAGAGTCATTAAAACTATTTATGGGATGGTACTAAGTATTAGTTCTTATGTGTTTTTGTCTTTATTGTAGTCATTTTTGAATACGTCGTAATGTTTCTGTAAAAATCACGGTCATATTTCTATTTACTGATCCACATCAAATTATGCAATAAATATGTACTATACTTATTGTATTATACTTCAATATTGTTTTTTTTTTTAATATTTTATTTAATTTTAGTTCACTTCGTCTCATACGGTCCTTTCAGTATACGCTATAGCCCATCGAAACGTGGCTGAAATTGTCTGTCTATCATTCAGGTTCATCTCATACATTATGTCAAAGGTAGAAGAGACTAATTCCCGAGGAGTAGCTGCGTCCAACTACCTAAAGACATAAACTCGAACTCGAAATTACTACCGACATGTAGACTCCGTACGCACAAAGCTAAATACAGGTACGTAGGTACATCGCATACCTCTACACTTAATTGTCGCCTGGCTATTGAGTAGGTACCTAAACTGCTCCATTGAAAACTACGCTTACATATTGTGAACTGGCTCCCAGCCAGGGATTATACGGGCTCCAGTGCAATATTTGTGTCTCACGTAGCCGGCACTATTCAGGGGATCGAAAAACTTTTCTAATATTCTGGTTGAGACGAAAATACTTCGCGAAGATTTGACTGCTGATCAACGTGACTTCCGCAAGGTGAACTCTTATTTGTTGCCTTTTATTTTTGGACTTCTAGGGGATTTATTTGCTTAGTAACCTTCGGAGTTTTATTTGAAACCATAAAGTTATAAGCTCTGAATACTTGAAAAATGTGTCAAGTGTACTGTAATAAAGCTACCTATGCCGTAGGTCTTATTGTAGATATTGACAAAGAAAATATAAAATACTAGCTGCTGCCCGCAGCTTCGCTCGCGTGGTACCCGGATAAAAAGTATCCTATGTTACTCTCCAGCCCTCCAACTATCTCCACACAAAAAATCACATCAATCCGTCGCTCTGTTTTGACGTGAAAGCAGGACAAATAAACAAACAAATAAACACACTTTCACATTTATAAAATGGGTACGGATTAGGGGCATGAAATTAAATTTCAAGACAGTTCTTGAAACTGAATTTCAGTTCAAGCTATAGTGTCTTTTAGGTGTATATTTTTTAGGATGGTAAGGACAGTTTCTTATCATCCTAAAAACTTATTAACAGGTAAAGTTAAATTATGGCTTCTAAAATATAATTTATAAAATATATATTTTATCCGCTTTACAAAGCATTTCAGTGAAGCCGACGTGTCTAGGCTCTTATGTTTATATTGCTTCAATGTAACAAATTGAATTCTCGATGTTAAGCTTCAGTTTTCTATGATTCGTGGAACGCTAAGTCGTTCACTACAGAAAGGTGGTTTGATTGTTTGAAAATGTAATGTTACTGCAGCCGTACACAATAACAAACTCTCCTTCAAACTGCTAAAATTTTTGAAAAAAGTAAATATATAAAAAATGCTGGTCATTTCTCACAGCATCATGTAGCCGCAAAGAATGCAGAGCTTGTGTTTTGGGAACCACACGACTGATATAGGTACTAGTACTTACTTTTTTTATTAATAAGTACATTTATAAACACATACATTATGTTTTGGATATAAATCTATAATAATATTATAAAGAGGTAAAGTTTTTTTTGTAATCTCTGAAACTACTCATCCGATTTCAAAAATTCTTTCAGCAGTATTTAGAATGAACTTTTTGTATGGGCATATCTATATGGGCTATGTTGCGTGTGGAGGCTAGTAAAGTATAAAATAAAGGGCTATAAATAAATTTAAATAGGAAACAACCAGACAACCGAGAAAACAAATATTTGCAGATCATGCAAACATTTGTTCCGCGGCGGGGATTGAATCCCATACGAACATTCATAAATACGTATATACGGTTGGAATCAGCAGTTCATTGTACGTTTGGAAACCAAAGCTTTACACGTCCGTATTCAAGTCGCATTGTAGGTATTCGTGATAGAAAACAATAAGCTAGCGATAAATACTTGGGCATTGTTCGTATGTTTCGGTTCGATCGCAAGTTGCGCGGCTTGCGAACGCTATTCTATCTAGCTTTCCTTTGTTAGTGTAAGGTACTTACTGTTTTATTTGTTTTAAATGAACTAACTCCCGTATGTGGCTTTGATCCTATCTTGAATGAAGAATTGTTTTTATAATTGCAGATCAGTTATATCGTCTCTTTCCTCATAAACTTGTAAAAGTATATTTTGCCTTATATAAATATTGTTATTATAAAATCGTTTAAACTATTTTTAACACTTTTGTATTTTTTGTCTGTGAATGTAAAATAAACCATTACATTTAGTTTAACAAAGCGAATTCCACATTACGAAACAATGAAAACGCATGACCCAAATACTATAAGCACAAATTACATTGTTTGTCATCGTTTCATTCCATTTCCTCCGGGCTCTTAAAGCTGAGCACGGTCCAAACCTCTTTAAGTGAAGATCGTTAGTGCCAGGACATGACAATACACGTTCCATATCCGGCCCGACCTGGATGACGGGACATTTCAGAGAGCATCCGGCCCTCTCCTTGCATGAACCGATGATTCATGAGTTTCTTTAAACAGTTGTCTTGCTCGGAATGAGATGTCACGGCTAAATACAAAAATGTCGCGTTGATACATCGCTGAGGGAAGATGTTTTGGTCGCAATTTCGTGTTCTATGTTGTTCTAATTTTGAATCAACTCGTCAGTTGCAAAACTATGTGGAAATAATAAGTTTGTTGCCCTGATTCTTCACGGTGTTGGTCGCGAAAGAACAGGAGTAGAATCACCTAGCTCTTAAGACGTTTCAAAGTGGTCATAACGGTCCTACTGAATAAATGATATTTGATTTTGATTTTTGATTGATACAAAATAAAAAAATTATATTGGTGAACATTTTACACAGCAGAGCTATGTAACTCCAAACTAAGTACCTAAAGCTTGTACATGAAAACCGTAGATAACTGATAGAATACTTATATATTTTTTGTAAATACATAATTATTAAACTTTATAATACACCCAGACACAGAACAACATTTATGTTCATCACACAAATGTTTGTCCTGGGTGGGAATCGAACCCACGAGCTACAGCGCATACGGCAGAGCTACTACCAATACCTACCAACTGACCTAAGAGGCCAGTCAATTTTTTTTAAAGACTTTTTTAAAGCGCAGGACACATCTAGGTAGGTAGGTATTTACTTTATTTCGAAGTAAGTATTTTATATTTTGCCACGCCCACTGCAGAACAAAAGTTATCTTCCTTTCTCCCACTTTTCGCAATTTAACGTTGTAATAAGCCAGGTCCATCTCGTTTAAAAGCTACAGATAATTTATGGATTTCTCTTCTACACAGCAGTTAGTTAACTGAGTTTGAAACAATTTACCAACAATAGATTGGCCATTGTTTCTGGAACAGGTAAGTCAGTCAATGTTTCATCACCACAACCCTTTGACCGTTAATTTTCAGCCTAGAGTCGGATTCAGCACTGAAGTCCGATAGACGCAGCGCTGCTATCGCAGAACTAGGTTATGTAAAAAATTACTAATAGTCCAATTATGGCTTGAACAATAATAATTATTCTAGTTTGTGCGTTCGTTAGCTCTACACACCAGAACAACTGAATGATCTTGACTAAAAGAGCATAATAAAGTATATAAAACAATTAGTTCCCGCTTTTTCCGTAGGACTTGAGTGCTACTCTACACTAGTAACCCAAACTCAATTTGATGAAAGTTGAATGTCAAAAGCGTAGTTTATTTGCTCGATTTGTACGCACACGCAATTAGAAAAGAGTCACGTCCATCGGCCCGTGCGAAATGGAAATCGTTGAAAAATTCATGTTGCCGCTTAACAACGTTAACTTGACATTTTTTCGAAAAAAAACGAATTTAAATTAAATTTTTCGAACACAGCGGGTTAACACTTTTATACAAAGAGGTTTTCGATTTATTATGAAATGAATCTGTATAATTAGTAACTCAGATGAACTACGGACGAGAACTAAAGATTCTGCAGGATCGGAAAAAGCAATTTCACTATTACTTCGGTTAGTAGTAAAAGATAGACTTGAAATTGTCTGGATATAATTGGCTTTTGCATTGAGATAAAACTATCCAAAAATAAAATAGAAAGGATCATTGTTATAAATAAAAAATAAGAAAATTAAATATGATCACGACTGTATTCTCAAGGTTTAGTAGACAATTCTTTCATACCTTTAAGCATTTTTGAATTCTTTGAAGATGTTTAAAAGGGTAGACTGAGGTATCTAAATCCTTATTTGGTACACGCCAACATTTTGCAAAAGTTAACATTCGATATGTGACAGCCCGATACGGAAGCCCGATTCATCGACGCTAATACAAAGCGAACTGGTTTTCTCACGATATTTTACTTCACCATTTAGAACTCTTGTTAATCCTATCCTACAAATATAAATGTGAAAGTTTGTGAAGATGGATGGATGAATGGATGTTTGTTAGTCTTTCACGGAAAAATTACTAAACGGATTTGGCAGAATTTTGGAATATACATAGTTTATGTCCTGGGATAACAAATAGGCTACTTTTATCCGGGTAAGTACCACGTTGTTTTTAAATTATACTCGTAGCACGTCGCACAGCCAAGCCTAACATACCAGTGGATTATATTGTAGAGAATCGAATTAGAAAATATTGTTGGGTGGGCAGAGAGACACGTGTTGTATAGCAAATATCTGCAGATCATGGATCTACTTGTAAGATAGCGGTGCAAAGTACAAGATGTGCACGTTTCGGGATTATGCGGAGAGTCGCTTAACTTAAAAGGAAGTTTCTCTTCTTCAATGAATCTTATAATTTAATCAACGAGTCATATTCATGTGCAAAAGTGATCTAAGTGAGAATAATGTATAAATTTTTTGGTGTCGAGCACAACGTAGTGCAATTTTTTTATTTTTTTTGTATTTTTGAACCCTTGGACCCCCCCCCCCCCCCTCCATAACAAAGCTATAGCTACGTCCATGCATTATTAATAAGAGCCTTGAAGAATAATACCCCTGTAATCAGAAGAAACTACTATTTAAGGTTATACATTGGTTAGCTAAGAGGAAATCGATTCTGATCCGATGAGGTCTACAGATTTAGAAGTTAAATTGATCAGTTTCTGAGAAGTTATGAACCATTTTTTTTTAATCAGATCCCGAAGTTGAAGGAATTATTAAATAACTGCAACTCTGTCCAATTACTTTATTAACTTTTGGTCTACAAGTTTTTCTCGTGAAACTTCTTCAGAGTTTGAGCACAACTTGTTCATAGAAACTTTATCATTAAACAGTAAAATAGGTACCTAGCTACTTACTTTTAGAGAGCTTCTTGTTTTCTATACTCCGTGCAAATACCCAACAGAGGGCCGTCGCCTTGGGCGCTACGTGACCGTCCTAAGCTATGCGCCCCTAATAGCACTGATCTATTGAATCTCGTACGATTGTGTGATCAATATTACGGTCGAGCTCCTGACACGCATGCAACAGCAGTATAATAATCATGTAGTCGGCAAAAATTAACGATGAACTTAATACTCTCGAACATTCACTTATTTTTACACTTATTTTTCACTTATTTTTACTCCTGGTATTTGGACTAGCATTTGGACTTGTCCCCTGACTGATAAACATAAAAAACTATTAATTTTCAAGAATCATACATAGCTGCAGTTAGGCATTTTTTTTTATTTGTCATTGACGATTATCTACAATAATTGAACCAACAACTATCAGAGTTTTTTAGGTAATTTTTACAACAATCTTGCAGTATTAGATACTTGAATAAGAATGTGCAAGATACAAGAAGAAGAGCTGAGTGATGAAGCATGCAATGATGTTAAGTTTGACCTTCACTTGTAAAGATTGGATGAATAGTACATGACGTGATACGTTTACTCGGATGCAGGTGTTTGCGCACTGAATTGAGCTAGTAAAAGTAAAATTGTGTTGTTCATTGGGCATAATCAGCTTGGCCGAAATCCACATTCACATCGGTGTCAAACATTCAGCTTCGCGTTACTGTCATGCAGTTAAAGAATCATACCGTGCCGTTGCCAGCTAAACCGAAAATGCTAATTACCTACTGGGCTTTTGCAATTGCTAATCCAAATCGAAGTTGCAAAACCTACTTAAGATCTTTTGAATTAAGAGTCCTTTTGAATTAAAGCAAGATATATCCTGACTAATCATAACCAAGTTTAAATAGAAACAAGTAACTTTAACTCTTGAAATTGTATTTACTCGTCTCGAAGCCACAAGCAGTCCGTTGCCATTTCGCAGAAAACCACGCGCCATTACCCAAGCAGGTCAACTTTTCCGAGCAAAATAATAGCTGATTTTCAAAAGCAAACTTCATCGAAACTTTTATTTTACTATCGAACGCACTAAAAACTCCCCGAAGGCACTAACTGCCGCTAATGTACTGCCAACAATTTTATTGCCTGTCGTTTAAAAGCGGGAGCACTGGCGCTGTGAAAAACTAGAAATGCCCAGTTGCATTTCAAATTAACCAGCGCGACCTTTTGCGTGAATACAAATTTGGCGAGTGGACACAGTAAAAACGCTTTGTACCAGCAACGGCTAACCTCTTTGCGGCTCGGAGCGGGCCGTCGCGTTTATTGGTACAATGAAATTAGCATAGTAATGAAAAATATTGGTCGACTCTCCGTGGTCGGACCGTCTCCACACCCAATTTATCAGTGGTCGAGAATAAAACAAAATTAACACAGTACGGGCGGTGTTTACAGCGATGCTCTCAGTAAATTAAGTGGTCGCTGTCAGGCGCGTGTGGTCGAGTATCGAACCGACGCTGCTTGTATGAAAAATGACAACAGTGCGGCCTTATGTAACTGCTTGTTAGTGTGATATGATAATCATCCACTGCATCACAAATCATGTTTACGATTGCATGTTCAGCTTGTTTTAATGCACAAAGCAGCATTGAGATACCCGTCTGCTCTAGTTTGCACGCATTGGCTTCGACTATAGTACTTAGTAGCGTTTTATGGGGTGACCTCTGTAGTGTGGTGGGCAAGGTGCCCAACTAAGATGCAAGAGTAATGAGTTTGAGATTCTCGTGGCGAGACAACTGTTCTGATCACGAGGCGTAGGTGGGCCCACACTAGAACTAGACTATTAGAATTTTTGGTCAAGGGACTTTACTCCTATTGCATTGCAAGAACTTTTTAGAATCTCTTCTTTGACTGTCTATAATTGTCTTATTTTATAGTGTAGGACAAAATCATTATGTATTTTTTGTTTAGATTGCGAGTGGTTTATCATTCAGTACGACAAATAATGTAAGTTTTCGTAAATTTAGGAAACTTTTTAACATCTTTCAAGTTTCAATTTTAACTTCCTTCGTAATGAACGGAATTCAAACAAATTAACAGCCTTCGATAAACTATGATAGACAAGATCGTTACTTAGTTTAAAAAAAAAAGGACATTCGAGGAGGCGTTTAAATATTCAAAACAGTATAGTTAGTCAAACAAAATACCATTGAAACAGCTACCTAAGTAAAATGTTTAAGAGCTTTAGTTGACAAGAATTTGTCTCTACACATTTTCCTTTACTACATATTCAAAGGTCCTTTGTACTTTACACGAATAGATAAATCCGGAATACATTAAAATTTTGCCACGGTTCTACATTATTCATGCCCCCAAGCCATCGTGCTGACTCGACTATAGTGAGAGCTTTGAGGATACCAACTGTTATTTAAACTATAGCTTTTCTTCATACAAAAGGTTGACTAATTTGTTTGTCATTTTGTCTTATGTCATCATCCATCTCCTAGTAATTTTCCAATAATTGGATTGTTAATCATAAAATCATAAGCTTGTTTTTCTATAAATCACCGTGGAAAGATGGTATCCTGTTGTGTTTTTAGGAAAATGCACACACAATAATATCCAAGAAAGTCATTCTTATTACCAGCATCCTCTTTCTTTTCTGCATCAATTTGAATGATGAAATCAACGAGAAGTTTTCTCAGATCAAAGGACTGTTTATATCTACCGATATTAAGCGTAACAGACACGTAGCGTGGCAGATAAAATAAAATCCTTCTAAACAGTTTTTGTGAAGCCCCAACTCAAAACATGTCGCAAATTGCTGGCCTACCCTTTGTGACCAAGCAAGTGCACCCGTGAAGACCTTGTTGGGGTTCCACAAAAATTGTATAGAAACTATACAAACTGTATACTTAGAAGGATATTATTTTATTTGTTACGCTCAATGTCTGTAGATAAAAACAGTCCCTAAAAAGTAAATGAAGTCATGAGCAATATCTAGTTGCTGTGTAAAATGTGAGGCACAATTAACTAGTGCTCATAACCATGCTCGTTGACTAGCTTGAGTACTTTAGTACGTAGGCAAGGGCTTAGAGTGTAGTCAGCTTGAAATACCCCGTTTCATTTTACGCTCTACATGCTCCGAAATAGAGCTCAAAAACGCAAAGCATTTTGGAATTTGATCAGGATTTTTTAAATAGTATTTGAAGATATGTATCGTAGCTGGTCTACTGATTACCATATAAGCGTGGTAAAGATAAAAGACGAAGTTTTTTAATATACTCACTTTTCACTACACACATCTCATCATTTTCTACTTTCCTTCCTATAGGTAGGTACCAGTGGGGTCAACACAACAGGTTTATTTTCTCTAGTTTTCTCAATCATTTGTCTTCTCAAATTTATTATATTATTATGTTATATTACTTAGTAATAATAAAATCAAAAAAATATAATTTATAAAATATATTTCGTTGGTAAAAAATTAATGTCATCATCATTAATTTTAATCAACATTCGAATAGACACATACTTTAGTTATTTAAAAATGAATTGAATTTGAATGAATTTTAACTATGTTTTTGAACTTTATCACAAAAGATATCAGAAACCCACGCCCTTCGTAACACATTAAAGCTTAAACGGTCAAAAAACCTCGTACAAAATGTAAAAATAGCAAAATTACATACAATAAAAGGCCCAACAATGACCCGAATTATACAAGCACACGTAATCAGAGCGATTAATCTGTCAATATAGTAAGTTTCTAGAACATTTTCAAACCCTCTGAAAGTTATATAGAGGTGAATGAATGAATGAATGAAAAGTCTTTACTGTACACAACTTAACATTTAATTTTGTGAGAAAATACCTAATGAGTAATTGTTCAATGGGCGGTCTTATCGCTTAGAAGCTATATTTTCCAGACAACCTTTGGATGGACAGATAAATCAAGATTAATGGTATGGCAGAGGTATTACTAAAGTAATACTGAACTAAAGTTCTCGTTACGGTGCCTTTTAAATATTTAAACTAGATATTTTAGCGGATTCAAGTTGAGCTTTGCCCTTTTATGAAACCTTTACCAACAAAACATATTCGTTTGATTGAACTTGAAGTGATTGGATAATTATATAGTATAGGTACTTAGCATTGGTACTTGATAAATCGAATAGCTGATTTAGTCACAAAGAGCCGTGTTGGCCGAGGGGATTAGTACCTTGACTTTCGATCCGAAGGTTGCGGGTCCGAATTCTAGCCGTGTATCAATGGATTTTTCGCTTTGAAAAATGTAGGGATATGCGCATCAGGGGCGGCTTAACCTATAGTGCAGGGGGTGCAGTGCACCCGGGCGCCGGGTGTAAAGGGGCGCCTAGAGCGCTCGCGACCGACATAAAGAACCTCCGCTATAGCGTTCCGCACGGAGCGGGCGCTCGGCGGCGGCCGGGGCGCTGGCGCAGTGCACTCAGCGAGTGGAAAAACGGAGGGGGTGCGTAAAGGGGTTCTATAAAAACTGATTTACGGTTGTCCGGACACCCCCCTTAGCAAAAGAAAAAAAAGATCCGCGGAATAGGTATTTACAATTTGTATCCGACATGGGGTATCCATGCAGGTGGTTCATGAGCTCCCAGGTTCTCCTCCAAAAATTGGGAGGTCTTTTTTAGGAGTTTTTCTTGTAAAATAATCTTACTTGTACAGTCAACATGACTCATTTTCATTCAATCTAAAAAAACCATATGCCATGGTTTCTGTTACAATAAATTGGATTTAGGGAATAAGGCGATATTAGGCAAAAATTTGCTTAGTGTCACATCTTGTGCCTTAAAAAAATTCGGCTCGCTTCGCTCGCATAAGGGTTTTGCGAGCAATGTGAGTTATATCTGACTGCAGAATAGGAACCGACTAATAGCCAGCCTTTCTTTAAGAACGTAAGCAAAATCAAGTGTCACTTGTTGCATTTGTCTTAAAAAATTCAGCTCGCTTCACTCGCCTAAAGAATACGTACCGACAAGTAGCCAGCCTTTTCATTGAGCACCTTTAAAAAAATCAACCGTCACATGTTGCATTTGTTGTAAAAAATTCGGCTCGCTTCGCTCGCATAAGGGTTTTGCGAGCAACGGGAGTTATTCTCACTGCAGAATAGGACAAATAGTCAGCCTTTTCTTTAAGCACGTAAGCAAAATCAAGTGTCACTTGTTGCATTTGTCTTAAAAAATTCAGCTCGCTTCACTCGCCTAAAGAATACGTACCGACAAGTAGCCAGCCTTTTCATTGAGCACCTTTAAAAAAATCAACCGTCACATGTTGCATTTGTTGTAAAAAATTCGGCTCGCTTCACTCGCATAAGGGTTTTGCGAGCAACGTGAGTTATATCTCACTGCAGAATAGGAACCGACAAATAGTCAGCCTTTTCTTTAAGCACGTAAGCAAAATCAAGTGTCACTTGTTGCATTTGTCTTAAAAAAATCGGCTCGCTTCGCTCGCATGAAAGCTTCATTAATATTTTGCCACCACGCTAACCAAGTTTCAAGCCCGAGACAAATATTTGCAGATCATGAATAAATCTTTGTACATTTGGAGTCCTTGTAATACATTTTGGAACCCTTGAAAAAAGCTATAGATATCTACGCCCATGGGGCCGCGTAACCGTTTGTATTGTGAACTCGACCTTATTCGAATATTATAAAGTTTAGTCGATCGTGTTGCATGTAAGTACCTACTATACCTACCTTATTCATTTTGACCGCGCATTTTGATACAAGAAGGCGCCAGGGGAAAGATTGCACCTGGGCGCTACATATGCTAGAGCCGCCCCTGATGCGCATAGCATGAGCTCTAAACGGTGAAGGAAAATATCTTGAGAAAACCCGCGGCTTGATCAGCCCCACACGTCCATGTCTTTTCTGTGGATTGGATATGTTTGATTAAGCTGAGAGATGGTTTAGGTGCTGGGCAAGCCTACTTCATCTCAACATTGTCCCAGGCACTACAGTGTTCCGCTAGTGTAGACAAATATCTTGACACTGTATAAATCATCTAGTAAAAGATGTAAAGGCCTAATTTTTTTTAGTCACAGTTATAACTTTGATGTAGGTAACTGTGCGCATTTTAGTAATTTTCAAAAAAAATGTAAATGAGTTAATTGAAATCTAGCCTCGAGATGAGTCGATGACAGAGGGCAATCGTGGACCGCATCTGCACTAGCCGAGATCAGGCTTCGGATGATGATTATGTATTAAAGGTTTTTAATAGTACTTTTCAGTTTACCATTTTATTATCCTAATTTGATACAGCGCTCGTCGAAGCTAATGTTCTTATGCATGATATGTTTGATTATCTGAAAGTCTATTCTTAGTAGCGAGAAAGTTGATCATGGCAATTATCATAGTTCTATCAGTATTTCTTAGTTAAAACAAGCTTGGATCAGTTGAGCTACCTATAGATCGTTCCACACGATCCTAAGGTAGCTCAACTGGCTCTTAATGTTTTTTATAATGTTATGTAAATTTGTAGTAGTTCAGTTTCTGTAAATAAATGTAGGTACTTACCAAAAAAAATTAAAAACTATAGAAAAAGAAAAGCAAAGCATTAACTAAAATAAATAAAACCGCGATAATTGTAACGATATATCGTTTTTGCTCTCAGGAGTAGGCTTATTGACTGTTGCTTTGTTGTGACCCACGCGTTATCTTCTATTAAAAAAAAACTGGTGAGTATAGATAAGGCTTTTCCATTGTGAAGTTTCAAAATAAACCTTGTGATTACCCGCATAAGGTATAAAATAGAAATTGTAAAGCTTGCGGTTTAGATAAGGCACCCTTTACACCGGCTGACGTCCACAGGCTCCCTCGGGCGACCACTGGCAACCACACAACATTTATCTTTTCGGTTTGTTATTGTTTATACGGAACGAGGTTTGGCATTGAAATAATCGGTGGCTTTATAAATTATTATAATATTAAAATAATGTGTGTTTTTGTTTTTAATTTTCAGTTCGTGAGTTTATTAGTACAACAAGTAGCATAATAATGTTATAAATCGTTTACTTACACAGCGTCTATAGTCCAATTTCCTGGAGACTTCATACATTTGAACATAAAAATCCGATCACCATTATTATAATCCACCCAAACTTATCGTAAATAATGCGGTATAGAATGTACATAAGCCATTTTTATGGTGGCGCAACCTCACTCAGATACGCCCAACTTATTCATAACTTCCTCCCGTAAAACAATGCATCGAGGTCAAACACCATAAACTTCCACATAATATTTTAGATCACGCAACCCTTAGCTTCGCGCCGTCTTCGCTTATCGGTGTAAAACAGAATCAATTTCGAGTAAAATCTCAAAAGTCACGTTCTAGAGCGTCTTCACGCATAATCCGCAGATACCTTTAATGAATGAGCTTCATAAAAGCTTTTTGGTTTATTGTAAACAAGGTAAGAATTCATTAGCTGCTTAAGTAACGTCGGCCCCTTGTACGTGACTCCGAGGTGATAAAACGGAGACGAAGTCTAAGGGCCTGTCGCGCCCTTAAACTGTTAAAAGAAATTTTCTGCTTGCTTTGAACGAGATTAGACGCGTGATGTCCTACTTCATTTCGTTATCAACGAATTGAGGAGTTTAGGTTGACCGTGACATTGCGCCACTTCAATAACACTGGTGGAGGTGACGTCACCGCGGGTTTTCATTTCATCTACAGAGCTTTGAGCGCCGCCTTCGTGAGTCACGCCACAAGTCGCACTTCATACCAAGAAGCAGTACCACTCGAACCCGGTGCGGCTTTCTTTATAAATAAACTAGTAATCTTTTCCGTCTTGCTCAAATTGAATTTATAGTCAACAAAGCTGTTTCTTGGCGACCACGAAAAGATAAACTGAGATTTGCCGGCAAGCAATTAAAACTTTACCTTAGAACTAAGTTCGTTAGCGGGCTAGTGTTTCCCGAGGAGGGATTATAAACGCAGTCGAGAAATATGTCCTCTCTTACTTTTGAAAGCGCCCTGGATCGAAGCGGCCAACTGGTAAATTAAAGTCAAGAATTACAACACTAATGAAAGTGTCTCGTGTTAGATTTACGCCCACAACGCAAGAATACCCTTAACTTAAGTACCAAATTAAAGACAATTGGACTCATGGTGACGGCCTTCTATTTTAGTTGAGCTTTGACAGCACTTGAACCTCGCAACCAAGTAATTAACAATGTCTTAAGAGATCAATATAAACTTTCCATACTTCAAAGCCATTCTCCAATGTTTTTAATTGGGTCGACCCGCATCACTCCACTTCATGTTATTCAGCGTTTATTATAGAAACTAAAATATCTCATTGTAGTAATGTTAAGACATGCTAGTCTCAGTATTAAATTCACAGGTCTCGGCATTAGTGCAGCGGGGCTAAAAAGCCCGTTAAAGAGGATCATAATCTGAATTGCACTAAATGCTGTTTCTTTTCATAGGCATAAGAGTGACAAAAACAAACGTAATACGAATCATTATTATGATTCTGCTATAACAATCTTTTTAACCCCGCTGAGAGCAGAACCAAATAAGTAACAAAATTGCTCTAGTAAAGAAACTTGTCATAGAATATTGTGCCTTATAATTGAAGAACAAGAAAGAAAATTGCTTTATCTTGTTCTTTAAAGGCGTAAAAGTTGGCTCCGAGTAGTTTCATACGGCAATTATTGGCACGTGTTTCCCGTTTCTCAACGCGGACTTTACTATTTCAAGACTAAGGTAGTTTCTTGCAAAAAGTCTTAACGTTTTATAAATTTCATCTTCACATGAAGGTAGAATTCTATTTATTCTCTACTGTTAAACTAGTAGTTCGCCCGAACTGAGATCTCTGAACTAATTTTGTCTCAGTACACGGTTAAAGTAACATGGTCGTCTGAATGCACTGTTTCAGCTGTTCAAGATTAGCTTTATTACTCTTTGTACAACCAAATCATTGTCATTGCTCATAGTGATCCCACTAGAGTAGGTATTATACCTGTTTACTCTTTCCATTTTTCTCATCTTTTATTATCTTAGTATTCGCTCTTTCATCTTTTGGATTCAAACCAATCTATATAGAAGCCCGTTGAAAAAACATAACCTTTCGATCTTGCAAAAGCATTATCTGCTCTCGGAAAAACTATACCGAGCAGGTAAGAGCAATTGTTGGCACGTGTCCGCCTTATTACTAGTCACAGGGGACAAAACCCGTCGAAGAAAAGATGACGTTTGTATTTTATGTAAATGTTTCCCTACGTGGGACATTGGTGGCTGTTTTTAGAGCTGAATTATACTGGAAGCCTATTCAGCAGTTTTTGATTCGGAGCCGAAATGGGTCATTTTATTTATGAATGCGATGCTTGGGGCGAGTGTAAGCGGGTCATACCTATTTGTCGATAAGTTGACGCGCTTTACATTTTGCACGGAAAACTGAGGTGTGGTAAGCGTTTTCATCGTCTCAGGTCTATAGTTTTTGCACGTGTATTTGAATTTTGAAACCAAGTCATAAGAAGTAATGTTGCTGTTTACTTCAAGACTGTGCTCAATTTTTTCTATTCCAATTCAGTTTTTACTGCAAATCAAATACATTGAATTTTATTTGATGCTACATTATTGCACGTTAATTTTTGCTTACAAAATAAAAAAAATGTGCTACCTTTGCAATTTTTAATACTACTAAGTATGCAGCTTATGAATTTTAAATTTCTTAAAAATTGGCGAGTTAACCCTTAACCAGGCTATGGATAGAGCGTCTCCCACATTGATTTTAAGATGTTATTACCAGGTTTTGGTAAAGTATCTACCACAAACTGTCAAAAACGACCAAATAAAATATTCCCCAGGGCCACAACAAAAAGTTGTCACTGTCATTGTGAAATGTCACTTTTACGGCCAAATCTTTCAATGGTCGTCCGTGTAACGGTTGTTTTTGTGAAAAGTGCGGAGTATTTTAGTGATTATGGCGAAACGGAGAAAGGTAAGTCGTACGATTTTTTTATATGTTGTAGAATTAGAGTTTTTCTAGTGATATGTGCATAAATTATAAGTAAATATTTGAAAAAAATCATGATATAACAAAATAAAACATGTGGGAAACCATTTACCTTAGCCTGTGAAGCCTAGAATTATTGTGGGAGTTATATGTGCATTGCCCGGTAAATTGAAATCTTTATTTTATACTAACTTTTTGCAGCGGGTTTTCTTTTTTGGTTTGCTTACGGTTATTTTACATTAAAAGTTAAGAAGATTATTACTTACCTACGTTTTGCTTTATGGAAAATTAAATATAAATTGTGGGCAGACTTGTCATTGAATATATATATATAGATATAAAAGACAGTCGTCTGGACAGCCAATGGGATTATGTTTTCCCACATATGTTTTTTTAGGTTTTCAGCTAATTTTCTAAATATAATTGATGAAATCTCAAACTAAACGTTATTACTCATAGAAATCTATTAAAAAATCACTATTACTATAGGATTTGTCCGAGGCCTGGTAAAGGGTTAACTTTAATAAAGAATGCGGATAAAAGTTTTCAAAAACATTTAAATGTTTACAAAACGTTTACAACTTAGTCGTCATAATTATGACGGACTTTACTTTCCAAAAACCATGGGTTAACCGGGCACTTTACGAAGGATACCCTTAGGACAAGTCCTTTAAAATTACACTTACATCTGTTCAACAGCTCAAGTCTCTGCAGGTATCACGAATAATTCAAAGGAAAATTCGGATTAAAAATCGCCAGAAGAGAGTATACTTGAATTTATTTTGCGCGACGAAATTGCTGGCGGTTGGCCTTCCTTCCGCGCTTGCTTCCTTGTGGATATAAATAGCATGAAATTCTTCCAAGCCACCTCGATTTCATGAATTTTTGTAGCTTCATATTTTGTGACAAATAGTTAAGTGTGGCACCTTGCACGTTTGAAATTGGTTTCTCGCGAGAAACGCACGGAGACGTGTGCAATGTGCATCGTTTCAAACAATTTTAGATTCATTTCTGTTACTTTGCAAAAATAAGCACGATTATTTTGAAGCATGCATGAATATTGGTTTTGATTGAATGCATTCTATGCTCGTTCTTTACATAATAATAAAATAAAGTTTGTTTTTGGAATACAATGACTTTAAATAATAATGCTATCTGGCACACTGATAAATATAAGTACCTATACTTTTTTAACGTAATTTAAGATGTTGTGCAATTATTTTATGAATCTATTAAAAATACTTCATTTCAAATTACAAAATGGTATTAGGTAGGTACTAAATACTCGTAGTTGCCTTATTGTATGCGAATCAGGAAGTGAACATTATTAACTCGCGGCTTCGCCCGCGTGGACTACTATTTTTATCTCAAGGAACCCATACATTGTTTCGGGATAAAAAGTAGCCTATGTGTTATTCCAGAACCTAAACTATCTGCATTCCAAATTTCATCAAAATCTTAAAAAAAAGATACGTGGTAACAAATATTCACACACACACATGAAATTTCGCCTTTATAATATTAGTAGGATTAGATGCTAATGCCATTGCCACTGCACTATTCATAATAGGATGTTTTCTTCATAGAAAAGATCTTTCATCTGTTCATGAAAGTAGTGAATATTATATTTTATTGCACAATCATAAAGCTGGCACGTTATATTTCTTTGAAGTATTTTTCTTGAAAATATTCTCGCAAGGAAATAAGTAGCAATTCATCTTCACACGACATTCATTCATGCACCCCTCTCATTAGCCATCTCCCCGCATCATAGACTTCGGATTAATGTCAACATAGTGAATCTTTCACTCTGTATTCTGCACTATCATAACCATCACCGTTTTTTACCCGACTGCGCAAAGCAAAGGAAGGGTAATGTGTTTATCAGTCTATGTTTGTATGTTTGTTTGTATGTATGTTTGGATGTTTCTATGTGGCACTCTAGAGGCCAAACGCGTGGACCGATTTTGATAATTCTTACGTCAATCGATTCGTCTCAACCTTGGGAGTGCTACTAAAGACATGACAGTAAACAAAATTCACCAGTGCCACAACCAGACGCCATATTGTCAAAATTAAAAAAACCAAAATCGTCACACTATATCAAGTGGGGTATCGTTGAATAGGTATTTCAAAATCAACTTTAGGTTTTTTTTACCATTTTTCATTTTAAGTAATAGTTTAGGAAAAATAACGGTTTAAAGTTGATTAATAATAATTCTCGCTATGGATGTTTCTATGTGGCACTCTAGAGGCCAAACGCGTGAACCGATTTTGATGATTCTTACGTCAATCGATTTGTCTCAACCTTGGGAGTGTCATTAAAGATATGACAGTAATCAAAATTCACCAGGGCTACAACCAGACGCCATATTGTCAAAATTAAAAGAATCAAAATCGTCACACTATATCAAGTGGGGTATCGTTGAATAGGTATTTTAAAAGCAACTTTATCATAACTAAAAAGTGTTACTTAAATAAAAAAATATTTTAAAAAAACAAAAACCCGACTGCGTCAAAACTAAAAAGAAAAAAACAAGCCTGCAAAGAATTACTCACAGTCGGGACCCATAACATTGGGAAGATTTGATTGGTAATAAAATGAATGGGTACCGACTGTGAGTAATTCTTTGCAGGCTTGTTTTTTCTTTTTAGTTTTGACGCAGTCGGGTTTTTGTTTTTTTAAAATATTTTTTTTGTATCAATATCACACTAGTAGTAGACCTACTATTTTTGTAAGGGGAGTTTACTGCTTGAATATTGTGTTACAAAAGTAGATGCTAAAAAAATAACTACCATGCTGAGTTGTATTCACAGTGGCTTACATCGAAGATATTTAGTGGCTAAGATAGTATTTATAGTGGCTGACGTAGTAATAGTATAATTGTAATCTGAAAACCAGTGTTACTTCCTTACCGTTGCGTTCGGAAGTAGACCACACTGAGATTGGACCATTTTAGCCACACTATCGCATATAAGGGAAGGGCTAATTTTGTTTCAGGTTGTATGTATAAAAGTAGGTGCCGCATAATATATTTTGTGTGTAATTTTGAATTTTCTAATATGTAGGTACCTACCTACCTTATGTCACAGAATGTGACCTTAGTTTAAGCCCTTTCTCGTGTTGTATTTTTTTCCTTTTTATCTATCATTTGTGTGTGTGCTAAATAAATGTTTCTATGTCTATGTCTATGTCTAATAGATATCAATAGTAGAGAGTAAATAAGCTCAATGTAAATTTTTAGAGGCGAAAAATGCTATTAAATAGAAGTCTGTTTAATTAGCAGCCTTGTTGTAATGCTAGAGGTCTATGTATTATGCTGTTACCACCACAATTACCCGGATAAGTTTTTATAAAACCAACATGAAAACAAAATGGGTAATTTCACAATCAATCATCATGGGTAAATTCTTCATCTTAATTTATTAAAGAAAGTAATATATTTATAAGTGTGATGCAGATAAACTTGCTAGATAACTTTTTAAACAGCTGATATTTATTTAAATAAATACGGATGTAGCAAATTATTTATTTTAAATTAACACGGAACCAACTCGCTTATTCTTAGCGATTGTTCTTATATATAAGTATTTAATAGACAGGCAGCAAGTATGAAAGGCCCATAGGATTATTTTCCTCATACAAGTATTTTTTCAACACGATTGCCAAACAGGATATTTTTCAAGACACACAAACATCCTGCTAGGGATTATGTTCAGACACCGTAACGGATGCGTGTAACTATGGTGAATGATTTGTGTCCTCGGGATGTCTGTCAACGACCCACGAGCGATCGTTGTTTTAATTCGACCTCTGTGGCGCAGTGGGCGAAGGCCCTTGAGACAGAAGGTTGCGGGCTCGATTCCCGTCGAGTGGCAAATGTTTGTATGACCTGCAAATATTTGTCTCGGGTTTTTTTCTTTTTCGTTTCTCTTTTTCTATGAAGGTATAATAATGTATGTATTTACATAAAAATACACAAGCTCTGCTTACTTTGAGGCTAGATGATGATGTGTGAAATGTCCAGCCAGCACTATTTATTTATCGATCGAGCGAGCGAAGCGAGCTAAGATCTTAGTGGCAAGTTAGGCGATTTTGCTTTGTATGTTTACATGTTTCACTTTTATGTTGGTTTCCATAAAATTGCCAGTTATTGAACAGATGTAAATGCACCTTTACAGGTTACAGTTAGCGTGCGTGAAAACGTATAAACCTAGTGTATAAAGGGTGGACATGTGCCAAGCAGTTTGTAAACATTGAACGTGCCTTAGATCGTCCTATTTAGATATCTTCAAGGGTTTTGAATACTTAAAGAGATCAGAGAAGATATCTGCCAAGCTTAGGGAGTACTCACTTTGGGAATTCAGTAGGATACTGAGCGAATTTTTTACGTATTCGATCACGTTTTCATAAACTCAGATTTATATTGTTTTTATGTTAGTTTCCGTTTTTATTAATTATGATGGTGCTACTCTTTTTCCATACAAATTGTAGTTTACATCAATGTTACTGAATACGTAAAAAACTCGTACTCAGTAGGTACTCAGTTACGTTGTGAGCGGTTTTTTTTCAAATCTATGATAATTATAATGTCACAGAATATCAGTCACGTGGTTCCCATAACACAAGCTCTGCTTAGCTTGGGGCTACTAAAAAAAGTTTAAAATATAAATTTCGACACACTGAAAGTATGCGTTCACTCCTTCAACATTATAAGATGGCTGTAAATTGACAACCATGATTGGCCAATAAGCCCCCATCTTTTCCAATCGACACCGCAGTGCGAAAGTATTCAAATAAACTCCAATGCACTTGGCACACATGAAACGCTACCAAATTAGGCGGGTAATGACATCGACGATAACGCTACGAATTCCAATGATTTATAGCCGGTTGCGTGATTGTACGGACGTGATGCGCCCAGTGCTTATTGATGAGCACGATTGTGCCGTCATAACCGGTATTCGAATGGTTTTAATTAGTGCACTGGGGCAAAGTAATATAGCGGTAACAACTCTTTTGACCCTAGGGTCATGTTGGCTTTAACCAACATGACCAAGAGCGGAACCAGGGTTAGCTACCATAAGCGTTTAGCAAAAAAATATGATCACGTCTGCATCCCCGAGGCGTTACATTCTCTCAGATATTTATGCATTCTAGATCTTTTAGAGTGGGTAGTCAGGGGCATGTCCAAATACTTTGTTCTACATGCTCACATTTTGCTGAAGTAATCAAACATTACAAATGTGACAGATTGCAAGCTCGTCATGTTTGCAAGAAATAATCCGACTATTATAAAAACCGTCAAAGAATATTAGAATATTAGAAATGTTAAATTTTTCAAGGTTTTTTATAAACTGTCAGAACATAATAACACACGAAAGCTCCGAAAACTCCCACAAAACTGCGGTATTCAGATTTCCGCTTCCGCACCGAAGTAACCCAGCACGCAATAAAATTAAGTGCAGAAAAACTTTATTACGAATCTCTGAACCGAGTGCCTGTGGTTATAAGCAAAAATCCGCTGAGGCTGAATACTTGGAATCCTCCATGAATTTATAGTGGCACAAGAAACTTCAGGAAGGAAGCTTGCTTGGATTTTTAGTTTACAAAAGAAATATAATGTTGTAACGGTGTCAGATGCAGGTGTGTTTTTTTTACTGCCACCGCCCGAGACAACGTGATGTGAGTTGGGAATTAGATAGTATTTTGATATTTTGTATATGCAGCAGGTTATTATGCTAATGATTGTGGCTTGCCTTTCACAAATGGTTCTCATTCAGATTCTTGTCCGCACGACACTGCATAATAATGTGGGTATACTGTAGGTACATTTCGTGTAGATGCAGCTCATTTTCAGTTCGTATTCAGGTTGAAGTGTCACTCCAGGCGTACTATCTCTGCGCCATGTTTCTTGGAAGCTAATTATCTTCGTCTTAGTTCGCTGTTTTTGGTCAGAAGGTTTTATCCAAATCTGTTTTTTCTGATTACTTTCTACTACTAATCTAATAATCGAAGAAACTGATTGGTTAGCATTTTAAAACGTATTTTGGAGTTCAGAACGAAATTCTGCTAAGCAAATTTAAAATTTTCTGGTAAGTAAGGATTTGTGATACATCTAAGCATGCACGAGCGACAGATAATCTGACTATTTTTTCTAGTAGCGTAAGTCTTTGAACATTATCTTGAATATTAATTGCAATTGAGGTCTCAAGTATATCTTTCCACCAAGAAATTCACTTTCTCACATTTCTGTCACTTCCGGCCGTTCGAATAGACAATTTAAAACAAATTAGTTACAGTACGGAGGGTAGAATCAAACGGAGTATTTATGTCGAACGCCGACGAAGCGTGGCGAGAAGACGTGACTGAAATACATTCGTACAATATGCAGCTCTATAAACGTTCATTTACTTTAACATAATTAACTAATTCTCTGCGTCGGATCCCTTTGACTTTGTGGCTCGGGCCGTAATGAGATAAGCTTGCAATTCTCCCTGTCACTGATAACGTCTGTGAGCATTCTTTAATGTGTCTTTTCTTTAAGGTGCTGATCAACTGTTTCTTTGATTTTGGTCTTCATAAATGATTTCTTGGGCGGTCGTTCATAGAATTCCAGAAAAAGAAGACCTAACAGCTTGATAACAGCACAAGGCGATGTGGCGCGGTGCTGGTGTTGGGTTGATCGAAACAGCTATGACGCCTCAGACGTGTGTGTTCGTAATCCCTCTCCTAAACGGCTTAATTATTTTAATGAGGTTTTTTGTATTTATTGGGTGACCTGAAAAGTTCTTAAATATATTTAGGAGGGTAGGTGGCTAAACTGTTATCGAGGTTCAGTTTTATTTTTTTTTACTAACGGGGTCTGTGAAGAATGAGAATTGTTTCTAACCTTATTGTTGCAGTTGGAGCCGTTTAAAAGATAACTTATAGTGCCCGGTGGTTTTACTCGCCATTTAGTTTAAAGAAATAACCTATGGGCTATTAAATGAGCTGTTACCGAGAACCATAGTGTTTATACAAACCCAATATACTTAGGCTTAAAAACACTACTAACAATGTCTGTTAAATTCCTTTCAATAAATATCTATCTATCTAAAAAAAAATGCAGAAAGATTTAAGAGCCATGACGGAGGCCTTTATGCGGCCTAAAAACTCCGTCACTAGAGTTGGCCACTTGCTCACACGGACTTACTTACTTTAATTCAAAATTTTAAACTGTTTTTCTATGTACCTTTATTACGACATGACAGGGACGTTTGTACCTACACTCATCAGTGAGTGCTTTCTCAAACAAACAATTTCCTCCGTACAAAACCGGCTTTCATAATACTTCAAGAGTTGTTTTAAGCTCTTTAACCAAAACAGACTTTACTTACTTTAACTTTTTAAAACTATCATTTTTATAGCAATGAATGAACTACTACATAATTTCAATTTTATACACTCAAGAATCTATGGAGCCATCTAAGGTTTGTCGTAAAAGATCTTGTCTGATGCAGATCATAAACGGTTCGGCTTGGTCATAATAGTGTGTGTTAACTGACATGCTTCTCAAAATCTACTAAGGAGTTTTAGCACATTTTTTTCATATGCTATTTCATTTGCATTTGTTATATCCGTTGAACCACGCGGAAATCAGTCCTGATTGCTAGGACAAATTTAAATAAAATATATTTCAAGTACACGTTTGCTAGTAGTAAGTGTACCTCGTAGCTTTATGTAGAAGGTGTATCAGTGAAATTTACTTGCTTTCCGCTGACTGACCTCTAAAAGCATTGCTCCTGTACTCGGCAACAGTAGTTGCAGACTAATTTGATTCTCTGAGCCATTCTGTGATCACGAAAATGTCAGCAAAACGTATAAAGCAATCATACATCGCTACACAGTATGAATTGTTAGGCTCACTCAGAGTACAATAAATAAACTAGTGATTTTAAGGCTATTGCAGACATGCTGCTTTTAGCATCGGCGATTCTGCGACTGCATCGATGCCGCATCGCGTATTGGCGACTCTCTGCGTTCGATCGTAGTATCGAAATAGCGTTTTTTCACTGCTGCATCGACTACCTGTTTTCAGACGCGGTATCAGAATCGTGCGTTTTAGCGACTGCTGCGTTCGCCGATCGCCACGTTTGGTGTTTTTAATTGTGCGGTGTGTCACTGCATTTTTCTTTTAAAAAGTGACTACATCACCGATCGCAGATTCTAAAAGTAGCAAGTTTGCTAGAGCCCTTAGTTTTAAATAAACCATGCAACGCCAACAAACTTAGGTGTTGCTAGAAGCTGTATGCAGTGTTATGAAACAAAACGCGATTAACGTTCTTGAGGGAAGCGCGTGAATGGCCGATGTGCTCAAGGACTTTAGGCAGAAAAACATCAAAGTTCCACAAAGGCTGTCACGTCAAGCGAAGCTTACACGAAAACAAAACGTGTGCAAACATAATATTTTGTTGACACAACACTGTACATTGTTGGAAATTCGGGGTTTTTTTACTCTTTTTCCCTATAGCCGAACACAATCGGATATCATTAGCGTTATTTATGTGTGCGTCGTGCCGTGGACGGTCGGCCGACGTGACTTCAATTCGCATCGGGTGTTATCTCGGACGCTTACTATTTCCATTGATTGCTTTAGTTGGCCGCTGATGGATTGCGGTGACGTAGCTTTTAGCAAACAACAACCAAACGTGTGTTAGGTTTTGTTGATATTGGACCCCGAAAAATTGGTGTAAAACTCAACATGAAACTTATCTATTTTAAAATTGATATATGTACCTACAAAGTAAAAGAATACCTACTAGTTTAAAAGACAGAAGTTTCTCTAAATATTAGTAGACAGTAGTAAAAAAAATAAACGAGATAAAGAAAGCCCCCGAAATATCAAGAATGAATGCTCAACATTCATCAATCTTGCGGCATTAACATTGTGTCTAGATAGAGTCTCGCCACTATCTCGCTGACCTGAACAAATGCATGTGGCACCTAATTACCAGGCCGAAAGAGTGAGATGAAAAATCACGTATGCGTGAGCTAAAACGAGATAGATGGAACAGGAGTCAATCCGTCAATGTCGTTTCGGGTAATCTTGTAAAGCGAGTGATAAATCCAAGTGAGGCGTCGAAGCATGATTTTTGCGTTTGCTATTATTAAATAGGGGTTGACATACGTCGCATTCCATTTGAGCTGCTATATTTCATTCCTTGCCTTATTGGAATACACATTGTCTCGTTACAGTCTTTGAGGGGCTTGTAATTTCATTTTGAAGGGTACTTACATATTTGAATAAAACGTAAGGAGAACTGTATGTTCTCTTATAGGTTACTATAGATTTGCAATCTGTCATGTGTAATCAAAAGATCAAAGTAACGGTCTAGCAGATTTTCTGATTTTGTTTTACTTACATAATATAATTTTAATCATGCTAATAATGTTTAATCAAGATTATTTTTATTGAATTATAATTATAAAAAATAACCGAACAAAAGAAACTAGCAATTCGTCATTGTTTGACAAAGTTCATTAAACATTTACACAAATAATAATAATAATACTATAAATAATGCTGGAATATGAATACATACATTAATAATTTACAGGAATAAACAAATCATTTGCTTGATATTTTAAATTAGACATATTTTACAATCGTTTTTTTTTTATTTAATTAAACATCGTGAGGAAACCAGTTAGCTTTCTAATAGCGTCGATAGGCTTGCAACCTGTCACGTATGGAATGCTAACTTCTGAAAAATGTCGGTATGTGCCAAATATGTATTTGGACATACCTCTGACTACCCCCTTAGACATCTTCAAAAGATCTTTAAATGCCTAAAAAAGATCTGAGAGAATGTCTACCACGCCTTGGGGATACAGTCGTGATCATATTTCATTTTTAATAATGACCTAACTCTGCATAATTTTATTAAAACAATATTGTTTCAATTTTACGAAAATACTGGTTCTTCGACGAATTTTTATCACGCAATCATTTAGTTAGCACCAGGGTTCGCCGATATATATCAACGGATATATATCATGATATATATCACGATATATATCAATTGATTTTTATCTTGATATATATCAATGGATTTTTTCCTGTCTTCTGAACTAAAAATTTTGGAGATTAATGTTAACCCTGGCAACACGTAGCGAAAAACTACAATTCCGAATAATTTAGATTGTTTTTAAGTGTTTTTTTTTTGTGTTCATTAAAAAAATATTTTGAAAATGAAAAATCTTATCAAAATTTTCAATTCGAACCCGCAATTCGAGCCCGCAATGATACATAAATGTAAATACCTAAGTGTGGTGTAACACTATAACAAATAAAAAAATATAAAAAATTATTTCTCAAATAAACACTAATTCTTTTGATACCTTTATTAAGTTTTTTAAATAAAAAATGTGGTAATTTGACACTTATCATATTTTACAAATTACTTTCACATTTTAATCCCCTTACAGAATGAAATTTGCTTCTTTTTCTTAGCCTGGATATATATCCGATATATATCGGATAAATATCAAAAAATCGGATTTTTGATATTTATTATAAAAATCGGATTGTTTCGAACCCTGGTTAGCACTCATAGACTTAGACAGTCCCCAATTAAAATTAATTAACACTTAAAGTTCGTTTATTTTGACTGTAGAGATCAGGTTGAGTCCAATCAGACTGATTTTAATAAACTTGAGCATAGTCAACATTTTTTTTTTATTGTGAAACCCCTAAAATATTACTGAAAATGTTCATCTATCCATGACAGACATCCATACATTCAAACATTTATCCTCACATACCCACGCGTTAATATTCATTTTAGTGGGATTTTTTGCAGTTCATGTCTTTGGGACTCATTCAAAAACTCGAAATAAAACCTACTAGTTCTCGAATTATTTTTAATTTCAAAAAAGGTTAAACAAATACTCGTAGAATTGTCGTAGAATGATACGAGTAGGTATCCACCTTACCTTTGCAGAACAGGCGAAAAACATGTAAAATTAAAACAAAAATTATGATGATAATGCATCATTCTAGAAATTATTAACCTAAAACAAAAAGTAAGTAAGAATATTATAAGTACTCATACATACGAGTAAACACAGAAATGAAAGAAGTCTGAACAAACAGTAGCAAAATAAAATTACGAAAAGAAACCGATAAAAATATTGATATTCCACATGTTCAAAGAAAAGTTCCTAAACATCCAATTCATAGGGAGTTAAAAGCGGAGACTTATCTTTTTATGTAATTTGTGGGTCGGAACTCTGAGCCGACTCAAACGCGGAGAAATTGACCGAATCGTTTCGTGCTTATTATCGTTTGGGCGACTTTGATCTTTGATTCATTCTGACTATGAATAACAAATAAAATAAAACAACTTTGATGGTTTTACTAAATCGTCTAATATCAATCGAAGTATTATTCAATTTGACTGAACAGAATTGTTCTAAATATGTCTCTGTTTTTGGATGATTTGTCTTAAAGGCTCGTATTTAAAGTCTGCACTGATACTTGAGTATAAGCTCGAGCATCGATTTTTTGATAGTTTTCTGTGTAATCTGAGTAGGTAATGAATCATGGCCTAAGACATGGTTAAAGCTTGAGTGCGGACGCATAAGAACGCCCCTAAATCACCCTATACCCCTATACCATCAGAAGCGATCAAACATAAATTCTGACTGGTGACTAATACGTGCTAATACAGACAACGTCCTGTAGGTATATTTCTTTAACTTGTGATGTGGGTTATATTGATATTATTTAAATAAAATCGGAAAGAGCTATTAAGCTTACCTACATCTTCCTAGAAAACTCTTGTTTGGAAAATCGTATTCTTATAATTAACCAACTTGAAACTCCTTACAAACTTCTTCAGTAAAAATTACGAAATACTGATATGATGCGTTCCTATTGTTGATCCGATAACGATGAAACTTTGGCGAGTTTTTGTGCGCACCGCACGAAGGTTTTTAATTTTTTTATTCTCATAAAAATATGATTTAGAACCGAATTTTTATTTTACAGATCATAAAAAAGTAGAGATAGCAGCGAACGTAGCTCCTGTGACAAACAGACAGGTAATTGTATGGGGCATTTTCAGCTTTTGACGTGCATATGGATTGTTGAAATGAAACTGACGAAGTTGACGTGCTGTGTAGTCGAATAAATGAATGAGTTATTGGTATAAAAATTAAAACGAATATTGGTATAAAATTAAAAATGGGTAAGATATCTCTAAATTAAAGCTTTATTTGTTAGAGAGTGTAAACTCCATAGAATAAATAGGTACCAACCTACTTTACCAATATGATATCATATTATTTTCATCAAGAACTTCACAGAAAAGGAAACTAATTAAAGTTACAAAGGGAAGAAATTGTGAATAATTGTAACTTTAATTTCCGGAGTCTCATAGGATGCTTAATGTATTTAGCAGTATGTTTGAGACTTGATATTGAGGCAGAGTATATGGCAATCTCTGGCTCATGTAAACTTCATGTAAAGAAGCTATGTTTCTACGCACATTTGTAAAATAATGTAATGGTAGGTAGTGAATGTAAAATTAACTTGTTGAATGACAATCAGTCTGCTCAAAAGTTGTGTTCAAATATTATATCACATTCACGAACAAAGCATATTGATATCAGACACCACTACATTAGAGAATAAGTAAATAAGAAATTAGTCAATTTAGGCTATCTTTCTACTGAGGAGATGTTGGCTGATGTATTTACAAAGTCTTTGTCATGTGAAAAACATAGTAGATTTGTATCAAGGTTGTTAAAAACATAAGTCTTTATGTTAGTAAGTTTTTGATCTAAGCAATTGTTATAATAGTATGCTTGCTTAGATAACTAGCATAATTTGAGGCCTAGGAATAGTCATGTAAATTATAATTGCTATAGGAAGTAGGTACCTATTATTATAGTATAGTTTAAGGCCTAGTGTTAGAGAGTGTAAACTCCATAGAATAAATAGGTACCAACCTACTTTATTAGTATTTAAAATATTTGAAGTGTGTCAATTCCTGATAGCTACATTCTGACTGTTTTTGTATATTCGATTTATCCCAAGTAAATCTGTTTTCATCTTTGAAGATTATTTCTTTTATACTCCTGCTTCATCATTATTAAGCTAAAATTACTTAGATACTCGTACCTAAACAAAACATCATCCTGAAAACCATATCGGATAGGTTTTCCTCTCCTATATGGAAATTTTTCGTGCTGAGGTTCATGGGACCCACCCAGGGCTGACCAGGTGCTCTGGGTGGGTTCTATCAATTTACCTGAGCATTTAAACTTTGATTTTGATTTTAATTTAATTATAAGTAATTTTAATGTGTTTTGTCTAATTTTATATGGATTAATTATTCTGGGGACGACCTAGGCGAACATACCTGGATCAGATTGGTGACCTTTTAGAGAAAGGCCAGGTCAAAAGTACCCTAAACCGGCGAGCTTGTATGAAAAATGTGATGAGAGTGAATGAGGCGAAAGAGGTGTGTCAGGATCTGTGGGAAAGAGGCGTGATTTTATGTATGTATGTATATATGTAATTATTCTGAAATAAAATCTTTTCTTATCTTATCTTATCTAAACAATAACAAGTCACAACTGGTTAAGTGAAATTTAGAATGAACTTAAGTAAAATTTCTGTTATATCTAAACGTTTATTTGTGCTCCTACTAGATTACTATGTTTCAATTTAGACAAAACGAACTAAGTGAATTTAGGTCTAATCGTTTAATTGTGTTATTGAAAACAATTATTGGCAAATGTTTTGCATAGCAAACAGTTGGTTGGTTGAAATTCCGTCGTTAATAGCTCGGTTATAATTACAGCGGTTACAAACACTGTCACGCATTTAACACGTCCGCTGCCAAATACGAATAAACTCGTAGCACGGTATCTGGCACCCAGCGCCAGCTACGAGTCAATTCGTAGATGTTTAGGTGAGGATACCTACAAAATTAAAAGCGTTGGCAGTATAAACAGGACGGGAATCGATTGATTGGCATTGGAAATAAAACTTACAAAAAAAAAACTGAGAACTCTTTCATACATTTTTTTTTTCATGACAACAAAAAATGATTATCGGGTATAATCGATTCTGAAACAATTTTCCACATAATATAATAGTCCAGTCAGCTTAGCATAAAAATGGTCTAAACCTCGGAATGACAGATAATAAGCTGAATTTTCGTATGTAGCTTCATTTAGGCGTCCTAAAAGTTGTCTCAAAAGTCTCATAAAATCTCGTGTCTGCGTCTTAAGTTATTCAAGGTCAAAGGTAAAAAAAATAGTTTTTCGCGAATATCTCGGTTGCTATTGGTCCAATGATGTTAACATCTATTATAAAGTTGTAGAGCATACAATTTGCGACAAATTTTGTTTAAAACATTTTTTCATGCGCTCAACCGTTTTCGCGATAGAGGAGGGTGAGTGAGCAGCGCTCAACCATACGCGTAGGTACTGTAACGGAAAGTCAAACGTGAATATCTGTGAATACCTTGAATTTTGAATAATTTGTTTTATTTATCAGTTAATTATCGACCAAGCGAGCAAAGCGAGCTAAGATCTTACGATTTTGCTTTGTATGTTTGTATGTGTAATTTTTATGTTATCGCATAACTATCGAACCGTTAATCCAATCTGCATGAAACTTGATAGATAACTAGGTTGTGCTATGGAAATTTGATATATGACATATGAGCGTAATCGATGGAGGGGTTGTAAAGATATTGGGATCTAAAGGGGGTGAAAAAGATAAAAGTTACACAGATATATTGAGTGGGGTGTCATATGAAAGGACTTAATTTGTACATTCCGAAATAGTTTTTATTTTTGTTCTAGGAAGTATAGTTTTTGAAATACACATACTGAACGCTTTGCGCTCACGGCCCTGTATCGCAAAAACGGTTGAGCGCATGGAATTTTTTTTTTCAATGAATTGGTCACAAATTTTAAGCTCTACAACTTCATAATAGATGTTAACATCACTGGACCAATAGCAACCGAGATATTCGCGAAAAAATATTTTTTTTACCTTTGACCTTGAATAACTTAAGACGCAGACACGAGATTTTATGAGACTTTTGAGACAACTTTTAGGGCGCCTAAATGAAGGTATATACGAAAATTCAGCTTATTATCTCTCATTCCGAGGTTAATTCCTAATTTGACTGGGCTATAAAGCTGATTTGAATTCAGCTTCGGCAGCGAACGTGTTAATTTTGTGTGTGATTGTTTTGAAGTAACAAAAGTAACGACGTCGGCTACTCACATTCTGACGAATCTTTTACTAAAAGATTTATACAATGTCAGGAGGCAATCTTCGGGACACTGACAATGTTGAGATAGAGTAGGCTTGCCCAGCACCTACACCGTCCTCTCAGTTTAACCGGCCATATTCACAGGAAAGACATGTTCAATACGTGTGGGGTCAGTTGCATGTTTCCTCATAATGTTTTTCTTCATCGTTTAGAGCTTTTAATGGGCATATAATTTCATTTTCACACTTGTAAGTGAACCCAGGAAATCATTGGATGAGACTAGAATTAATAAGATGCCTCTATACTCATCAATGTATGAAGTCGAGAGATAATGTATGATGAGGCTGGTATAAGCAAGCAATAAGCTTCAGTGATATAATACCTATATGTATAATAACGACTACAACAGTTATTTTTTTTTTAATAAGGGCAAGAAAAACTTAGATATCGGGTAAAAACATCCAAATTTCTTTTGTAACGCCTATAAACGCACCCAGCCCTTATCTAAAGCAGTACAACTAACTTGTTCAGATAGTTACTGCAAGCCAACCCAAGTTTACCAATAAATAATATTGCTTGAATGTGTCGCGGAATTCAATACTATGTAGTTTCATCTTATTCGGATTAATACGTGCAATCGACAAATAATAAACCTAAATTATGATGGTAATACAAGCCTATAGCATATCAAGATTTTTTTTATTGAAATTGAACTTTTCAGGTAAGGAATAAAACTTTAAATGTACTTTTAATTTCATACTTTGTGTACTAAAATTATCGCCATTTCTCTTGATTCTACAATTTTACCCGACTGCGGTGAAGCCGAAAAGGAGGATTATGTGTTTGGCCTGTATGTTCGTGTATGTACTATGTCCTTCCTATGTCCGCTCCTAATAGCCCCTTTACGGATTGTAAATGATTTTTTTTACACACTGTATTTCTACTCTTGAATCATTAAAACATAAATTGTTCAAGACCATCTACAATGCAATTATAGTAGAACAATGTTGTAACACTGAAATGTAAGTACAAAGCGATGTTGACACCAAACTCTGCTGAGCGTGTGTGGTAATAACATGACCAGCCTCAAAGGGAAGTCAAGCGTGAACTCCAAGATAGGTTAAGATGGAGGGTTCTGGGTGACCGCGCCGTCTTACTAGTAACTTGTACGAACATTTAATGGTCTTAGGTATCGATGGGCTAACAGATATTACGTTTTACTAGTTTGTAACATCCGTACCCATATTATAAATTTCAAAGTGTGTTTATTTGTTTGTTTATTTGTCCTGCTTTCACGTCAAAACAGACAGTAACATAGGCTACTTTTTATCCGGATACCACGCGAGCGAAGCCGCGGGCAGCAGCTAGTAATGTAATAAAAATCCTATACGATCCGAAAGGGGAATTCAAATAACATTACCAAAAATTTTACCACGAAAGTTGTTCCTTACATCTGTTTTGTTACGAAAAATACATACTTACTACAAAATTTATGCAAACAGCAATAGATTGGTAAAAATACTTGCCTTGCACCTAGGTGTGTTAGCCAATGCGTTTAAATTAAACGAATGAATGAAAATTCTTTATTGCACACCTTAGAATAAGCAAAATACAATAATGACATAATAAAGTAAAAATGTACAATGGGCGGCCTTATCGCTAGGAAGCGATCTCTACCAGGCAATGACTTCACTTTAACAAAATCACCGTCACATGATCTTCGCTTTAGTAATACGGCTACGGTCTGACACGACTCAAGATAGTTAAGGAAAATACTAAGAGAAAACCACTTTGCAAGCCTTGGCCAAGTATTTCCTGAGGATAAGACGACTGACCGGAGAAGAAAGTGTAGGGGAAGCCTTCTTTAAATAAATACCGCCTCACTATTGTGAACTATACAGGATGTAGCAAATTTTTGGGCACTTAATCGTAGCTACCTTTTCTTTTGTAGTTAGAAAGTTTCTTAGGAAATTATAGGTTTATTTTGACGAAAAACATAACTGCATTTTTAGATTTTTGGAAAAAAATCGATCTACTTACATTTGTCAGTATTTTTAGGCTAACTGTTCTTTTTGTAAAAATCTAAAAATGCAATTATTATTTTCTTCACTAACAACAAAAGAAAAGGAAGCTACACTGAAGTGCTCAAAAATTTGCCACACCATGTATAGTGTTTTGAAAAGTGAATTCAGAGTCTGCACTCAGACTTGAGTGTAAGCTGAAGCGCCTTCATTTGGTCAGCTCTCCATGAATAATGAGAAATGAGTAACGTTTCAGACACGATTTACTTGAGCGTGGACCTTGAATTTTGGCCAAATTTTAGGTACACATGAGCAGTATAAATTACAAAGCGGCGATGAGCTTATCAAGTGGAATGTTACTTCCAAACATTTTGCAGTAGGTATACTCGATTCTGCCTTAAATAAGAATTAACGTGTACTTCGGGTCCTCAGAGTTATATCTAAAGTCATCATCATTCTCCAGCCCTTATCCCATATTAAGCGGGGTCGGCACAAAATGTTTTCCTCTTCCACTCACTTCTACCATTCGTCAACTCAGAATCCATTTCTCACACATTCATATCCTCTTTCATATAATCCAACTACTTCTTCTTCGGCCTTCCGCTACTTGCATACCTAGTCACACTCATACTCATCACTCTCTTGGTGATATGGTTTTCATTCCTCCTCATAACATGACCATACCAAGCCAACCTAGCACTTCTCACCTTTTCAATAACAGGCAATACTTTACAATACTTTAGAGTTATTTCTAAAGTAGTCGTAAAAATAAAAGATCTTAAGAGTCTAAAAGACATTATTTAACACACGGGAATTACTCACGTAAAAATATCATGTAAATATAAAAAAAAGTGTGAGACGCGACCTTGCCGCAACTCCCTCCTTACCCAGATGAAGATTCTCCGGATGAATCGAAACATTGTCGGTATCTAAATCGACGATATTTTTACGTGAGTAATTCCCGTGTGTTAAACAATGTCTAGTACAACTCACGAAAGTTTTGAAAGTGAAAGAGTCTAAAAGACGTAAGAATTTACGTCGCAATCAGTTAATTTTATTCAAGCGAATTTCTGATACGTCTTCATTAGCGGCACAAAACATTGTGAATCTGATTAGGAGGCGTGCCACGTGACCCGTGAGTGTTCGTATCAATGCTTCGAGGAATTGTTTGGAGCAGGAAAATTTGTGGTAGGAATTTGTAGCGAAAACAACTCACTATTTAATCCTAGTACTATTATTATCTAGTAAATATTCAAAATAAAAAAGTTGTTAAGAAAATCTTTCGCGAATACAATTTATATTTGGAAATTATTTTTATATTTATATGATCTGTAAATATTTGTCTTGGGTTTGGGTGTTTTTGTATGTATAATATGTATGTATTTACAAAAAAAGGACATAAGTTTGTATATCAGTCATGTACTCGTATTCCCATAACACAAGCTCTGCTTACTTTGGGGCTAAATAATGCTGTGTGAATTGTCCTTCATTATTTATATACTTACTAATTATTTCTTTATTTATTTGCCTGCGTGATTGAGTGCCGTATGTATGTAATATGCAATACTTTTTAGTAACTCTATAGTGTAATGCAGAAAAAACCTGATACTAGTAGCTCGAACATAACATTAATTTCTGATCAATATTTTTGATCAGGCAGTGATTATCATTATAACTTAAATTTTGAATACAATACAAATGGCATGGTTATCCATATTGCATCCACCTACTTTTTTCTTACTGAAGGATCTGCAGACCAATTCTACTAATTTACAACGTCTACCATTCTGTTGCGTTTTTTTCGTTCTAAAAATTACAGTCATTCAGTTAAAAACGTCACCACAATGAGTCGTTGATCTTTAGTGGAATAGGATGAAAATGTAAGATTTAGTTGACGTTTTAGTTGTAGCTTAGTTTGTTAGTAGAATCGACACCCAGGTTTCTATCTAAAACTGCAATCCATACATAATGTAAATAAAACACTTTAGCTTTTAAATCAAATAAGGTACTTAATAGTAATAAACCCATCCCCTGCCCAGCCACCACGGTACATTCCGAAGGAGAGTGCCGTGGCAAATGCACGCAACATCGTTACGTGCGTCAATGGCACTGATAGTGTTAAGGGATCTGGGTCTCGTAGCTTGTCAGCACTGTAGAAGTTGCTACGCCGTAGCCTCGTAGCTCGTAGCACTCGTAGCTCGTAGCACTCGTATCGGCTAAGTCAAAACCTAACAAAAATCATCATCATCTCCATGCCCTTATTCCACTAAGTGGGGTCGGTACAACGTGTTTCCTTTCTCTCTGAACCTTTCTCTTTGGGAAATGTCCCTCTATCACTCCTCTTCTCAGTAGCTCCTTTCCAAATACCAATTAATTTTTTGGCAAATTATCTAGGTACGAGTACTTATATTAAATTTTTGTTGATTCTACAATGACCAATAAGTTTATCTAAGGCCACCACTTATTCATAAAGGACTTATTAGCTTGTTATAGTTAAAACTGCCCCAAAATCTGTTCTCATTTATTTTCAATGACTGAAAAAACCATTCTCTAAGGCCTTTCTAATTTAATAGTTAAATATGAATGGGTTAGTAAAACTCCATCGCTTATTCCCGCGTAATTAAAACTTCCTCCGGCATGGGTTGTTAGTAGATTTCGGACCTTTTTGTATTGTTTTAGTCCAATTGTAAGGTAAACAAAGAGTGTTGAGACAAAAGAACCTGCTTGTAACAGTATTTAGTGCAGATTTCCAAGTGAACTTGTAAAAATGTCACACTAACACATCTCAACTGAAACCCATACCAATAAATATAATTAGTGTCGTTACACCACACTATAATCACACTAATATTAAAAATGCGAAAGTTTGGATGGATGGATGTATGGTTCCTCTCTAACTTGACAACCACTGAACCGATTTGGCTGTTTAAAATATAGATAGATAATGACCGGGAGGAGGACATACTAGACATTATTTAACACACGGGAATTATTCACGTAAAATATCGTCGATTTAGATAACGACAATGTTTCGATTCATCCGAAGAATTTTCATCCGGGTAAATCGACGATATTTTTTCGTGAGTAATTCCCTTGTGTTAAATAATGTCATTTACATTATCTACTGTATTCTGTTCTACTATTTCCCGTTTCTTTGGCTCTACAAAATGCATCCGGCACTTTGAATAAAAACAAACTCAAATAATTGTCGTATTGGGAACTTTAAAAAACTATTTCCACGTGTCTGATGGAACTTACTTTTTTTATTTGTCCAAAGTTTGTGAAGCTAATAATTGATCCAAATCCAAAATTGCCAAGCTTTATCATATCCAACTAATATTATAAAGGCGAAAACCCGTGTGTGTGTGTGTGTGAATGTTTGTTACCACGTATCCCCATAACTACTAAACCGATTTTGATGAAATTTTGAGTGAAAGTATGTTATAAAAATAAAAAATAGTTTATGTTCTGAATTAACACATAGGGTAATTTTTATTCCGGAAAATGTTTCGGTTCCCGTGGGATAAAAAATAGTAGTACACGCGGGTAAAGCGAACGGTTTGATAGTTTCATAATATATTTAAAAAAGCATAGGCCTCATGTGGCAACTATTTACCTGGTGTAATGAAGTGATTAATTTTAATGACTTTTAAAATGATTTTGGTAAAACGTTTGTATGGACATTCCGTCTGGCGCTGGCCCTTTAAATTAAAGCTTGTGTAGTGCTAATAAGTACTAATTTCCAAAACTAAAAAATATATTTATGTATGACTGAGTTGTAATCCCCAATGCTTTCGGATTAAAAATTGAGGTTTATTCCGTAAGTACATTATGTTTTAAAGGCTTCCGGAATAACATCGAGAGGACTCCTGTAGATTGGTTTGCTTTACATTAACCAAGCCTTCCTAAAACGAGCTGTAAAAAGAGCAACCAGGTTAAGAGGACGTATAGGGGCTGAGTAAACTAACATAGTAGGTAATCACTGTCCAAAATAAATAAGCATTCGTGTTTGTAAAATGTGGGTCCTGTGTAGAAATGTATAGGGAAAATGTAAATTTGAAAGTATCCTCCGCATAAATTTTCCCCATTCTCCACTTAGAACACAATTTTTGAAAAACAGAAGAACTATATAACATAGAGCATCAAAATGGTGGCTTGGTGTTGATAGTGGAATACTTTTGGAGTAAAAAATGCTTCTACGAATAGCGACACTAAAACACCATGTAACATTTGTCTGGAAAAATTATACAGGGTGAATTTTTGAGACGGGTCAGTAAGGGCAGCTACCTTAACAGTTGTAGCTACAGGAAAACGTTTATAGGAGACTATCCTCAACTTTTGAAGATTATTTGGACCTGCATTCACAGATTTTGAAAAAAAAACAATAAACTTTTTTCATTCATACATTCTTTCAATTTCTATACATTTTAATAGAGCTGCATGGCTAAAATGGTCGATGTGTTACATTTTTATATACACAAAAACAATGCAAAGAAATTAAGAATTTCCTTTTTTAAAAGTTGGTTAAAAATAAATCACAGCAATATGATAAAAACCCCAACAAGGATATAATCCAGAATTAATTATCATCCTATTAGGTCTTGGCTTCGTAACACGTTCATTATTTCCGAAATAAGACACTTTACGTCCCTCATCATAAACGATATTAACAAATAACGTCAATCATAAGTTATTATTAGAACAATTAAATTAATTTTCTGAAGAAATAGGAAGTAAAATGTACAAAACAAACCTTGGCTTCCTCGATGATCGTAAAAATATTTGAAAAAAATGATTTATGACAGGATTACTTAGTTTTCATGTTAACTTATGAAAAACAAAAATTATGGAACGTTTTAAGGAATTTGAATGAAAACTACTTATTAATGTTTTTTATTCATTTTAAATTTTTGATAGAATATATTTTTTAGTATTTGATATAATATTTACTTCTTGTTTTAAAATTAGTCATCCAGTATTATTTTTTCTTACGTCATAAATACCAGTCAGTTACAAATATCCTAAATAATTAGGAGGACTGAAAGGATTTTAATAACGAAATGAAACTTAGTTTAGGTGCAAAAAGGAAATACAAAACTCAAAGCCAAACTAGATAATTAGCAAAGTAGCCATTTACAATGGGCAGTTCATTTGCGTCGAAAAATTACAACAAGCTTAACACTCGCTCAATATTCAGTAAGGGACGTGAGATGAACTCCGGGCCAGGAGTTTATCATCGCCCTGTCACTCTACAGTTATTTATGGACCAGTAAACTTGGAAATATATTTTCCTCGTCGGCAGCCGCGTCCATTTCAGGTTAAGCCCCTTGGGCCAGCACTAGACGAGTCGAGTGTCATAAATTTGAAAACTGTTTCGGGAGAGCGAAAAAATGAAACAAATATTTGACGTTCGCTCCGATCTTCGATACAGGATTTACGACTATTTACGAATTAAACTTCAGCGCTAAGCTAACACGATTGACTATGCATAGAAAGAAGGGTTTAAGTAATTTAATATTGGTACGTCCCAATATTCAACAAGTCATTCTTTAGAATTTATTAGTAATTGAAAATATGACTCTAAAGTTATTGAAGTCTTTGTTTATATTTATAAAAGGTAAAAACAGGAATAAAACTTAAAATACATACATAAAATCACGCCTCTTTCCCTCAGGGGTAGGCAGAGACCACGGATTTCCACTTGCTACGATCCTGACATACCTCTTTCGCCTCATTCACTCTCATCACATTTTTCATACAAGCTCGCCAGAAAACTCAAAATAGTTGAAAATTAAAAGATTTAAAAAAAAACCGTAGGCCTTTACATCTTTTACTAAGTACCTATATAATTTGTACAGTATCAGGAGCCAATCGTTACCTACACTTAACAGGGCATTGTAGTGCCTGGGACTATGTTGAGATGGAGTAGGCTTGCCCAGCACCTACACCATCCTCTCAGCTTAACCGGCCCTATCCACAGAAAATACATGGTCAATACGTGTGGGGCTGATTAAGCCGCGTATTTCCTCACGATGTTTTTCCTTTACCGTTTAGAGCTCGTGTTATTGCGAATAATATAATTTTTTCGAAAACAAAAATCCATTGACCATTGACCTTCGGATTGAAAGTCGAGTAACTACCCCATTCGGCCAACATGGCTGTAAAAAAAGTGTGGTCGATTTTGGTTATTATAACTAAAATTATAATCATTGGAAGAGTTCAATGAAATCACACTATTTTTAATAAGTCATTAGATTTGGCTCCTATAGAGGTGCTCTCCGAGGTTAGCTCCCGGAATTACGGCGTACTAAAATAATTTTAACGACACTTTGATTACTTTTATCGCAAGTTTTCGCTTCAGTTGTCACGTTTTCGAACCATTAGTTTTATGCGAATTACTAGTGAGAAATTGCTTATTTATTATCAGTGTTTTATGAACAAAACAAATTATCTCGAGTGCTTTCTGTTGAACAACTGGCTAATTAAATAAGACTTTCGTTTCTTCTCAATGTACCATTCTACAACGTTTCCTAATTTGCATTGGAAATCGCTCATATTATTTTCATCAATGGCCATAAATTCGTTGAAGTTTATTATTAGAAACTAGAATCAAAGTTTTGTTTGACCAACGTATACAAACCACAGCTTAAACCACTGGGTTTTACATATAAAGTTTAAAGGAATTTTTGCTTTTACTCGTATCTCGAGTATTTCAATAATGTGGTGAGTAAGTCTATATTTTACTTTTTAAATTAAAAATAATTTTTAATAGAATATTTTAGAATAATAACTTTTGTTTAATGTGTATACTCGTATCACACATAAGTTAAGTTTACTTTTCTTTCTTACGATTTTTTTAATCTAACTCAAAACTTTTATTGATGTCTAAGTGTGAAGTTATCCTTACATTATTTTTATATTATTATAGTTTAAATTATATACTAGCTGTAACTGACAGGCGTTGCAATGCCACGTAAAAAAGTTTTTTTTTTTATTTATATAGATTTTTTGGGCTTCGTCCTAAGGACGCCCCTCAGAAGACTCTACCAAAATTTCATAACAATCGGATCAATCGTTTAGGAACGCATAGAGGAGTCCTCTATAATTAGTTTTTTTTATTTCTCTATTACTTACATAGCGCATAGAGGAGTCCTCTATAATTCGTTTTTTATTTTATTTTTCTTACACACACATAAAACATAGCTGTAGGTAACAAAATGTTCAAAATAGCGATCACGGCAACATCAACACACGAAACCATAGCTTAAGCTATCTTAAGATCTGCCATAGGTAGTTGCCAACTCCGAACATGTCCGAAGCGAAATGTCCCCTTTATTAGTTTTTGTTGGGCAAATAAAGTCATTGTCATTGCCGGAGTAAATGAGGTTTCCGTTTAATTTACTTTCTTACGTAACTTTGCAACAATATTGCGAAAGACAGTTGTGAGAAAAGTGGTTTTCTTTGTAGGTAACTTTTATTATCATTGTTATCAATGACTTTTTGAGCTTCTGCTGTGTAATACTCTTTCCTCACGTAGTAATCCTAATTTCTATAAAGTTATTTTATGTTATTAAATTAAGAGGAATCAATCACTAATCTATAAAAATCAGGAAGTGTGTGAGTTAAAATGAGTTCTTACAGTGAAGGAAACCAGTTAGAATATCACTAGACGGTGATGAGCTATCAACCTGTCACATATACACGGTGTCCCAGAACATGACGATAAGCTAAGCATAGCACAGACGAAAGGCCTACTTCTGACGACGATTATTTAAAAAAATCTACGATTAAGTATACCTTTTTTAATGGCAAAAGGGTTTTATGAGAATGAGTTATTACGTGTTTTCCAATTATATTTTTTTAAATCATGCATTTTTAGTAGTGCATAATTTATATTTAACTTCAAGTGAGAAAAGATTTACGCCAAAATCTGGTATGAAAAATAATATTATGCGTAAAAATGTTATGCGAATCATTACAAATCCGAATATTTACCGTGCCTAGTGCGATCTGTGAGCCTGTTATGTTCTGTTAAATGAAAAAAAACTCTTACTGTCTTATGCATAAAAATTCGTGCGCCGACCAATCTCACTAGAGAGTTTTTTCTAAAAACAAAAGAGCACTCTAGCGAGCCTGGTCGGCGCTTTAAATTTTTATGCATAAGACCGTTAGCAGTTGTTTTAAAAATAAGAGCTTCTGACGAAACAAATCAATAACGGCCTAAGACACCGCTATTTAGCTTAGCGAGGACTTGCCATCGGTTTTCCTTGGATATATCTTCAGTTGTTGTGAAAGCGAAGTCGAATCGGCTTTTCCGCTAATCCTTTACTTGCCCTACCTGATCTCGTTAGCTTTTGAGTCAGCCTTTACAGCGTATACCGCTTTTAAAAACATTTTATTCTTGTGAACTGGTTTTCAAACATACATTTTCTTATTTTGTTGAATAATAAAAAGTAAGTACATCTGCTTATAAAAAAAAATTACTTGAGTACCACATAAATTTATAAAATTTGTGTCCCGTTTACTGAAGCTTTTGGGATTTAGATCCTGGATACGTGGAGTGACGAAGCCTATCGCATTTTCAAAATTATGTTTGGACGTCTGATAAGCGATGGGCGAAGACAGAGCTGGTACATATTTGGCTCAATGAACCAGCCCTAACATTAAGCCTGTCAGCACGGTTGGTATGGGCAATGGAACAAAAGTGTAACAGGAACATAGATAGATACTGCCATAATCATACATAAATAATAACATACTTAAAGTGAAAAAAATATGCTCAAATTTTAAATGATTTTGGTTTTTTTTTTTTGTGTGGGCATTCCGTCTGTCGCCGGCACCGACGTTGTCCTACGGAATACATTATTAAAAGCTTTTATTTTTAACTCTTTGATTGTATACCTGTATACTCAAAGTTTTGACTTTGACTCTGACGTTACATGAACCACACGCATAATGTGTCCTGTAGACAGACAGGACAGATCCAGCTTCATAGTTTTGCCTTTTGGCCGTCATTGCGAGATTTAAGTCCAGAGAGAACTATTGGTACGTACTCGCACATTTACAATTATTTGACAATACAATGCACCTATTATATTTTAAGGTAGAAAATTCCGAATAATTCAATTTATTACAAAAATATTCGATTCAGTAACTCGGACATTTCAGCCTAATTATATTCACTCACCTTATAGTTGGCAACCCTCCGGATGTTCTACTTGGTCACATTATGGATAGCTGAATGTAAACAGTAGGCAATCTACGAACTAACTCGAAACTTAAACATTATTTAGTCTCTTATCATTATCAGTCTCTCATTCTAACAATCGTTTGAAATAGAATTTATAAATAAAGGTCTTTATATAAATAGATAATAAATAAATAATGCTGGACATTTCACGCTGCATCATCTAGCCCCAAAGTAAGCAGAGTTATTATGAAAGTGTTGGTTGGACCATACTGATAATAATAATATTAATAATAATTTATTTCATAAAAACATTGTGAAATACACTTAAAGGACACACACAGTTTGAATAATTAGGGCAAATAATTTACAAAGACCCCGCACTAGGACAAGTCCGAGTAAATAACTAACATACATATATATAAATTATAAATTAAAGCTAGTTAAAACTAGTTAGTTAGGGCGCTTTCTTCGTAGGCGGTGCTTCCCTATACCATCTGTAAACTATCCTGCAGTCCAGAAGTCCGGAGCGAGGAATACAACTTCATCCTTGTGCTTGGTAGCCACTCGCAGCACATACGACTTGAAGTTAGTCTCCCTGTTCGTCTCCAACCGCTTCAAGCCATGCACGATGATGAATAGTCATTATTTAGAACCGGCATGGAATAATAATATTTAGCAATATCAGTGATGACCGAGTGGGACAGTACCTCGACCTTCTTTCGAAGGTCAAATTCTGAACCCTATTTGTGTATCAATGGATTCTTTTATATCGGAAAAAATATTTACCCACTAACACGTTTAAAACGTTTTAAACAGTATATTTTACATCTCATTAAACATATTTCATAACTTTTATTGTGATTTTTTTAAATAAATCAAAAAATAAAAATAGGTCCTGCCATTTTTGAATTACGTATAAATAGTGAAACTAACCCGATTTTTTTTTAAACAACCTAAAAGATTACTTAAATTAGCTAGCCATTTGTGTCCCACAACTGGGCAAAGACTTACCCTTGATTTCAATAATTGGAGACTCATATTACTTACTGGTAAAGAATATTAACTAAACTGTGATTCTAATATTAGATTCGCCTTCTTTGAGCCGGATATCAATGTGATCCAAAGGAGTAACCCGGATAATGGCTGTGAATATTTCAGTATGCTGAATACGTAATTGTGAAAGCCATTTAAGTTAATAGATACGATTGCTTCTAAAAACAAAGTTTTAAAAATAATCTTTACGCTATATTTATTTGTTTGGACAGACTGATATAGTTTTTATAATTGAATTTCTGTCAGAAATAAGGCTTTTCTTACAAAGTATATACAATGGTTTGGGTTTAGTTTTATTTTAATACATTGTTTCGTTACCATAAATATAACTGAAGTGAAAAGAACGCGGTTTTTGGTTCAACTGACAATGACAGCTCGCAGTTAACTTTTTAACTGTCATACGTGACATATAATATTCAGATATCGGAGCCAAGGAATTTTTATACTAACGTAACTGGAACGCGCACTGATACAGAAAACGCGGTCCGCTTGAAATAAAACTTGGGCGCTGTGTCTCTTTCTTTTTGCAACTGTGTGAAAGAGACAAAGCACCCAAGAAAGCCTCTCAACAAGACCAACAATCCTTATAACCAAGATTAAATGATAATAGATCGTTGTGTAGTCGTGATAAGGTTCAAAATCCTTTGTACATTAAATGTCAGTCAGCATTCTACTATGTATGAAATTTCTTTGATCGGAGCTTTGCAACCACTAATACATTCTGAACCCCCGCCCCAGGCACACGCAAACAGCTGTAATCGGTCAAAGGAAGCTTATCGGTTCTCATCCGCGTGTGTGATCGACCACGATTTTAACTACCAACTCCTTTTCATCAGCATCGAAGGCTTGAGAGGCTCAATATCTTCATCCAGGTGGAGAATCATCGCAACTGCAGTGGCAGTCCGAGGTACGTACACGTATGATAACACGTATTTATTGTCGAGACCACCAGGTCTACCCAGAATAGCAGACATCCATCAGCTATTTCGGTTTGGTGCGGCTGCTACATAATATTCTATTAGTTTGAGTGCCACAGACAAACAGGTGTACCACCTGCAAGGCACTGCAGGGGATGGCAATGAACACGTTAAGGGTATTCAATTTGCAACAATACTTTTGAACGCTTGTTAGCAATTACATTACGGCGCTAGGTGCTTTAAAATCTCTATTATCTGAGATTGAGAACTCAAGTGGTTTTATCTAAGTCGTTCACATGCTTGCAATCCCAAAACCAAGCTATTCAGTGCATTGTCTGTTTTAAAATACACTCTAAACTTTCATTACCAGCCAATCTCGTGAGATGGAGCTATAAGATAGTGCAGTGACCTAACAGTGTAGTTGAGAGCGGTAAACACGCCCAGTTTAGAGTCCGCAATAATGAAGCAAGTTGCCTGAACTTTGGGCGCAGCTTAGCTGAGCATGTAGCTTAGTATCAAATACTAACAATAGAGATGTAAGCGGTTATTCTGATGTTTCTTGGAACGTGATACAGTTCAAGATGATTTACAGCTCCTGTCTGATTCAATTTTATCACACTAATATTACAAATGCGAAAGTTTGGATGTATGTATGTTTGCTCCTCTATTACTCGACAATTACTGAACAGATTTGACTGTTTAAAATTAAGATAGATAATGACCGGGAATAGGACATAGGCTACTTTTATCCCGAAAAAATGCACGGTTCTCGTGGGATAAAATAGTAACACACGCGGGCGAAGCCGCAGGCGTCCGCTAGTTATTATAATAAGTTTGTCATGTCCCACTGCTGGGCAAAGTCTTCCCTTGATCGCTACAACATTATCCTGGTCCTGTTGTCCTGTGCTATTTGTTAGGTCTCAAGCTCATCGCATCTCTTCTATCTAGGTCTGTTGCGACGCAGCTACTTGCTGTAAATTTTAAAAATTAAGATACCTAAATGAAAATTTTGTTTTCTTTTTACAAGAAAATTTTTGGTCTATCTCAATCATCATTTTTATATACTTATATGACCTATCAAAAATACCAATACAATTTTTAAATTAAAAAGTATATTACTTAATCATTCCATTAGTATAATAATAGACAGCCAAGTAAATAGAAAGTAAGGGTATGTTTTACTATAACTGATAGAAAGACAATTAAAATACCTAAAGGTATTGAATTAGCCTCAAACACAATAAAAAAAAACGTTAAAGTGAATTAAAAATAGTAGATGGTCCTATCATTGTGCACGAGTTGGTGAACTAAAAAAACTAACATAGGTAAGCATTCTTAAATAATAAAATTTGTGACTGGATGAGAATAGCCAGCAGCGTAAATGATTGACGAAGTGTAAAAGGAAAGTGATGTAAGGTATTGGTCATGAATAAATGAAAGATTCAAGATCTGTAACAAAAACCGTTGTAGCCTCTAACTTCTTGTGGTTATTTTTTCCAGGAAATCTGAAAGGGAAAAACGAAACTTTTATCGAGATTCTGCTTTAGGCTGTTCGCACACCTATCCGCGCCAAATTCTCAAAGTACTGCCAGATTCAGTCGAATAGGACGTTTCGACCGCGGGCAGGTGTTACGATTTCATATAAAGAATTCTAAAATTCGATTCGTTCGGCGCGTTCGGTGCGGATAAATGTGCGGCCACCTTTAACAGGAAATAAATATCGATAAAATTAAATTCTAAAATGTTCACAATTTAAAAGTTTCGATGAACTATTTAAATTCATGTAGTTACCTCCCAATATTCTTAAACATTTTAGAAAATGTTTAAGCATACGCACCCACTATTAAAATTCCATCTCTCTCTCCCATTAAGGTTTGTTGGAAGAGAACTCTTTTAGGGTTAAGCTCGCCTTTGCCATTACCTGTCTAGATCTAAGCATTTTATAACTGTTTCATTTGTACAACAAGAATAAATAAATAAATAATCATTTTAATGAACATTTTTATTTAGTACCAACTTAAAATACAATATTAGCTCACAAAGCACTACTACATTTTACTCACGCTCGGCACTCCCATACATTTACTACCTGCTTATTGGCAGAACGTAAGAAAATCCGAGCAATACGTGGACTAATAAGACGCGTTATATTTCTTAGCGAATGTGAGAATTTCGCACAGCTGTTTTGAGCTCATAACAGAGAACTCTTAACTGCGCCCTAGTGCCGTTCTGTGTGGCTTTACTGCTTCTTTCATACACGTACTTTAAACGGTTTAAAGGAAAGGACTTGAGGAAATTAACAAAATGAATTTTCCTCGCTGGATTTGAACTGAGAGTTTAAAAAGTAGAGCGTCTCCTTTCTTCCGGAAACACACTGAAAACTTACGCAATAAAAACATACCTTTTCAGAAATATTTTGAATATATTTCACAATTGTAAACAAAAATGTGGCATTCTTTGCAACGGGAACAACTAGCAGTTTATTTTGTTTTACGCCAAAACTTTTTCAAACAGACTTTGCTTGTGCAAGGATGCGAAACACGGCAAAATTTCTTGAGCGGTGAGCCTTTACTCAGGAATCTTAAAAAAGTTTTTTTCAATCGGATAAGAAATGACGGAGGCCTATAAGCGGCCTAAAACCTCCATCACCAGAGTTAGCTAACTAGCTCATACGAACAAACAAACAGGCATCTTTAAAGGATCTGAGGTTAATAACAGCTGTGCTTGAGGATACCGTCGTAAGCCTGTTTAAGTTTGGTTTTATCTGAGTGAAACGACTTAAGTACTCTAGTTCATAAACCACAACATCAGATTTACACTCTGACATGTTGTACAAGTGCAACAAACGACTTTTTTGAACGTCAATAGAGAACTGGGGCGCGGTCGTAAACACTCTGCAGCTAAACCTTTAATATTAACGTTAATAAATGCATTATTTACTTGGGAATTTATCGCTTTGTCGCACCTGCGGCCGTGATAAAGTTTGCGGGTGTTTCTTGTGCTTTGTCGCTAATGGCTGATTTACACAGGGTCAGTAGACAAGTCAGTTGGCGGGGGGCGCCAACTGACTTTAAAATATTCGTATCCGAATATTCAAGTCAGCGCTGACTTCAAGCCACTGTACTGACTTTCAATCAGTTTACACAGGGTTTTTTTCGGGTCAGCACTGACTTGCCTCGAATTTGTAGTCAGTTACTGACCCTGTGTAAATCAGCTCTAATGTTCGGGATACACGAGGTCAGTAAAAATAAAGTCAGTTGAGCACCCTCTCAGCGTTGTCAACATTTGGTTGTGTTAAGGATAGTGAGTTTACAGTTGAGCGATTCCGTGCTTGAATTTAATCTGTAGTACTTTGGCTACAACTGTGCCTTTGACAGAATTAATCCTACTAATATTATAAAGGCGAAAGTAAGTGTGTGTGTGAATGTTTGTTACCACGTATCCCCATAACTACTAAACCGATTTTGATTAAATTTGGAATGGTAGATATTTTAGGTTCTGGAATAACACATAGGCTATTTTTTATTATTATAGGTGTATCATGTATTATTTTTTATTGGCTTATATTTTCTTCAACATAAGGAAAGTGCGACAAGTGAAATCGGTTTTCAGTTTTTGGAAAAAATATGTTTTTGAAAGATTACGACAAATGTTATTAAAACGTATAAAAACAATAAAACGACACTAAAGGCCTCTCAACTTGAACACTGGTTAAAAATACTCAAAATTCGCCCTGTCACTCTTTGTTACTATCTGACAAAAAAGGATGCCAATAGTTTAAACGGTGTTTCAATTTTGACAGAAGTTGTGTGACGTTTATAAGTAGACCGGTATATGTAGGTACCTATTAAAACAAACATAAAAGTAATTCATTCAAAATATTGTTTTACTAGCGGACGCCCAAGGCTTCGCCCGCGTGGACTACTCCTCCAGTCCAGTCCTCCAACTATCTCCACGCAAAAAATCACGTCAATCCGCGTCGCTCTGTTTTGACGTGAAAGCAGGATAAATAAACAAACAAATAAACACACTTTCACATTTATAATATGGGTATGGATTTTAACCAAGATGAAAGCTTTCAGGTCAATCAAGAGGAATGACCTAACTAGTTCTATATTTATTACGTTATGGAAACTTTTATGTGCTTCCGTTTTAGAGGTTTTGCACGATGTCGCATAGGTACAGTCGCCTGCAATAAGATGTATGAGTACCTTATTACTTATATCAAAAAAAGTTTGCGATCAGTTTGAAAACATACCTATCATATATAAGCATAGAATTGTTTATTTTTATCAAACTGATCGCAAAACTTTTTTTGATGTGTGTAGGTACATATTATACTGTTTAAAATCATATCACAGAAAAACCAATAGATGTAGGTGCACAACAAAACCTGAAAATGATTTGGCAATGCGTTAGTTACGAAATCAATAGAAATAATCGCTTACAGTTGGATATGTTTACGGTTACATTAGTTTAAATTTTATGGAATGAATACATCTTATTGCAGGCGACTGTACATAGCCAATAAACGCAGTTACTTCCAAATCTTTAGTGCTGGATTTATTAAATCTACCAGTTTCTTACTCTAAAAGCGTGAATGCTTCTAAAAGCTAGTTTTATTGTATCTTATAAAACCAAAGCAACTTGGCTGTTCAAAGAAATTGTTGTGTTAATTAAATTATCTTTTAAATTATCTTTAGTTTTCCACATAATGAACACTATAATATAATACTTACTAATATTATAAATACAAATACATTTATTTGCCAAAAGAGAATACAACACATACAAATATTACTGATGGTCCCCGCACTAGGGTGAGCCTGTATCGCGGGAGACCGAAAATCAAAAACGATTACCTACTACAATACAGAGAGGATAACACAAGACAAGGCAAACCACAGAGGACAGACTAAAGAAAAGAAAAACGACAATAGTGGGTACCAGTGAGTGAGAGTGCGTGAGTGTGTGTGTGTGTGTGTGTATGTGTGTGTGTGTGTGTGTGAGTGAGTGTGTAGGTGTGTATGCGTGGGAATGGGGGGGATAAAAATATGTAAATGGCTTTTGAGCAAATTGGGATTACGTAGAGAGGGGTTACCTATAAAATTAAATAAATAAATCTGATAGTTTGTGTTTTTGGATGTTTGTGTTTCAATAACGCCTTAACAAGTGAACCAATTCAGATGAAACTTGAAGTAAGTGTAGGTTATAGCCTGGAAAAGCATTATAAGCTATTGAAAATGTTGGTAGCACGCGAGTAAAGCTACAGGCGGAAGCTAGTAAGTCCTACTAATTTTATAAATGTGAAAGTTTGTGAGGATGGGTGGATGGTTACTTTTTCATGCTAAAACTACTGAACGGATTTGGCTGAAACTTGAAATATACATAGTTTAGGACCTGGAATAACACATAGGTTACTTTTTACCTGGGTAAGTAGCACGCGAGCGAAGCCGCGGCCGGATACTAGTTATACTCGTAAATATGTTAAGAATGTATATATTCCCGGTCATTATCTAACTATATTTTTAAATTTCAGGCAAATGGGTCCAGTGGTTGCTGAGTTATAGAGGAACAATCCAAGCATCCATCCAAACATCCAAAGTTTCGCATTTATAATATTAGTGTGATTAAGATATTTCGCAAGAAATTAACTTTTAGTAGTAAAAATAAATAAAAATCTATTTCTTTTTAAAGGAGATATCAAACAAATGAACGAAAACCATCCCAAATTGAGAGCTCAGCTCCTTCCGAAATTGAATATTTGTAATGAATGAACGATAAATTAAGCGGCTCATTTGACCGAATGAATGGGCCGTAATAGACTGCCAACTGTCGTCGCTTCACAAAAGAAATGTAGGAGCGTAGGAGCTTTTTCTTTGTTCTTGGTAAATCGAGTACTGAAGTCGTTTGTCGACCTTATATCACGGTGATTCGACATTTATGGCCCGACCTGAGCTAACTGGCTGTAACTCTTCATTCGGGTATAGGCAGCTATCGGTTTTAACCCAAGACCTAAGGATAAGGCCATTTTTTTCCGATGTTATTTGGTTTCATTTTATGACTGAATTCTCATTCCTACTTAGATCTTAATTTGAGATTTTTGAAGATGTCTCTGTACTCCCTACACTACAGGGTCATCTAAATCTTCATTTTTTACATGCCTAATTTTGCTAAAACTAAACATTCCTTGAAAATTAAAAATAAATAGATCGACAGCAGCAGAGCTAAAAAAGTCGTAAAAGCTGAATTATAATCTGAATTTCACTATATCCTATCTCTTTTCATAGTCATGAGAGAGTGGCAAGAACAAAACGTAATACGAATCAATTATGATTCTGCTATAACGGCCTTTTTAGCCCCGTAGACTTACTTAATTTCTGAATATAGCATCCTCCTGAATTATGTTCATTTAAATAGCCACAGATGTTTAGCGATGTTAAATTTTTGTTAATTCATGCTAAATTAGTAAAAATTGATAAATCAAAGTCTTAAAAATCTAGGTAGGTGTTAAAATGAATTTGTTAACATTAGGTATAACTTTAGGACGACCTCTGTGGCCCAGTGAGTAAAGGCCCGCCTGAGACGCATGAGGTTGTGGATTCGATTCCCGCTGCGGGACAAATGATCTGCAAATATTTGTCTCGGGTCTGGGTGTTTTCTGTGTACCTACTTATAATATGTATGTTAGTATCTACAAAAAAAGTTTTTTTTTTATTTAGTTTTTTATTTTAGTAGTATAATCCGTCTTGTGGTTCCCATAACACAAGCCCTGCTTACTTTGGGGCTACATGATGCTGTGTGATATCCAGCAATATCTATCTATTTTTTTATTTAACTTATTTTCCCTTTGTACATCTCTCTTAAATTAGTATTACATGTCCGTAATATTTCAATTTTAGCCATAAGATAAAATCATAAGATAAAAAGTGGAATTATCATTTGACTGTAATTTTTTCTCGTTTCCATGTAACGCCCCGATGTAGGCACATACGGATACGAGAAATGTAAATCCACGACGGAAACTCAATATTCCCGATTGAGGTAATTGAAAGCTTATAGGAATTTATTTTCAATTTCCTATGATATGAGGATTCCGTCTATGAACGAGCACGAGAATCGTGTTACATGTCAGTTTTAATTCTGTTGTTCTGCGTAGACACTTACTTAGAACAACTGTCTTATCTAAATCCTTGAAAAAAAAAGTTTTTGCCAAAGTTTTCTCATTTGCATATTTTTTATATCTTTTCCTATTCACTTTTTCAAATTAATGAAAAATATAAAGTATTTTATTCAACTTTTTAAATGCTCATAGTATAAGTGTGAGCAAATAATTAAATAAATCTCAATTGAATTACAATTACCCTTTTAGTATGCTCATAAGCAGTGATCGGAATGAGGCGGGCTAAAATACCTAAAGTTCGAAAAAGAACAGAGACAAATGGAGACGCCTTAGGACTAGATATTTTTCGACCCAATTATTTCCGTTTCCGGGACAATAATAAAGAACATCTAACATTAAGGTAAATCAATTTTTTACCTGAATTAATAACAAAAACTAAAATGTAAATTATAAGGATAAAAAACTTTTTTCCGTCGGTCAAATAGAAAAATTATTTGAATTAGTTCACAATATTATTAACATTAATTTTAAATATACTTACTCACTGTGAAAATTGTGCCAACTTTCAATAAAATTCTTACTTACTACAAGAATAAAATTCTTGTAGTAAGGAAGTCTCCCCTTTTTTGCCTCTGTTCTTATAACTTTAGGTAGTTTAGCCCGCCTCATTCCGATCACTGCTCATAAGTATTGTATTTCAACTCTATAGTGTTTCGTATGCTCATAGAACCAGTGTGAGCAAATAATTGACTGAACTACAATTGAGTTACAAATACCTTTTTAGTATGCTCAACACATAGGATACCCCAAAAACTTTTAGACCAAAACCGACTTAGCACTTAAAAATACACTGAACTTGGAAAATCTAGGCTTAACTTCGTAGGATATTAATCAAGCGCATCGCGTCTCGAACGTGATTTATGAAGTGTACTTTTATCTAAACAATCGATACAGTCGGTTGGGGCCCGTCATAACGCCCATTTATCATGGTTATCTCACCCAACCCACATTGTGGTGCATTGGACCACGTATCTATTTGGAAAGAAAAAATCAGCGCGTAATGGATTAGGCTCTCGATCGCCTAAATATCAACGATACATTTCAGACTCAAACTATGTGCGAAAGACATTTCTCTCAGATCTATAGAATTTTAATTTCCTCAAGATTTTCGATCATTTTATTTATTATTGAGAAAACCCAACAGCATAAAATAACTTAACTACTTACTTATATAAAGTCGAAGCCAATAATATCGTAGAAAAAAGAAAACATGAGAACGTAAGCTCAGGTGAAACTAACATTCATCATTCCCCTGCCCTTATCCCACGCTAAGTGGGGTCGGCACAACATGTCTTCCTCTTCCACTCACCTCTATCATTCGCCAACTCAGAATCCACTCCTCTCACATTCTTATCCTCTTTCACACAATCCAACCACTTCTTCTTCGGCCTTCCTCTACCTGCGTACCCAGTCACTAAACTGGTGAAACTAACATTATGAAACAAAATGACAGAGAAAGAATAAATTTATCAAATCTGCTCAATCATTGAAAAGGTTGATGGTTAAGCGCCGCATTCCTTGCGAACGCTGGTGAAATACGGATCAATGTCTAATAATTTTCTACGAGTATGTCGCATTTATCTAGCTCGCAGAATCGTCGGTCATCTAGCAGCACGATGGGCTGAAGACATTGGTATGTGAACCTTTTTATTGTGGGTTTATAACTTTCACCGTGTATCTTTTTCTGTTCTGTATCCTCTGTGTGTATGTCAAATAAACGTTTATCTTATCTTATCTTACCTTATTATAGCATCCGTTGCGGGCCGAACTTTGAAGAGGCGAGCGGCAGACTGTGAAGATTGGCACACGTAAAGGGAGGCCTAAACCTAGTAGTGGGTGAAATCGGGCTGCGGATGATAATGATCTAGCTCGCACCATTTAGGAATTCTTGATGAACTTCTCTTCTCCTTTGAGTCACATCAAAAACATTACTCTCGATTTATTTACAAAAATATGCGGGGCGAGGCTAATTAAACTCAGTTTAACCTCCCTGCCCTGACCATTCATTTCAAAAGTAGGGCAAATCATGTTAACTTCACAGAACGCTAATCTAATGCCCTGATTAATCCACAAGTTAAACTAACGAGTTAACATCTCAGCGAGTTGCCGTGAGCAAACAAACCCAACTTAATGGGTAAATGCCGTGAAATACATACTAATAGACATGGTATCTAATTTTAGAAGTATATAGTTTTATCTGTCGTGTGTTCAACAAAAAAGTAGACGTCTGAAAGAATTCATATTCAGGATAATCATAAAATGGGACAGACGAGGAGGTTATAATAACCTAAGCAATTAACAAAGTTTTACCAAAATATGCTTTTTTTGAAGAATTATTTTATATACTTACAAAAATGAAAATATTTTTACATGAGTATTAAAAGTCAAATTGCTGTCGCCATTAACTGTTATAAAACAGCTACTAAAAATAATACTAATGCCCGGGTTACACGAGGCTAGTTTTTCAAGCTAGGATAGCAAGCTAGTGTTAGTAAGCTAGCAAGCTAGTACTTCTAGCTTCGTGTAGACAAAACTAGCTTCATTTCTAAGCTAGTAAGCTAGTAAGCTAGTTTACAAGCCAGGATAGTTTTTAATAGGATGGAGTTCTATTTTTCAGGCTAGTAGCGCCCCCCACCACTGATTTTACTATCTTGGCTTGTGTACTAGCTTCATGTGGCCGAAGCTAGTTTTGGGTTGGCTAGTAAGCAGTAACCACGCATTTTGTCATTCGCAAAATACTCTGATATTCGCCTAAATCTTCATTGCGAAATTCTTCCAAAGCAGTATGAATAAAATAAAGTAAAGCAGAGTGATCCACGTTCATCTCTTCTTAAAATTCACGGTCTTGTCCACACCCTGTTTTGTAATTCATCTGCTAGTTTCTAGTGGAAATTGGCACAGTGTTCAAAGTAACTTTTTCAATAGAATAGTGTTTTTTTTTTCGCATGCAGTTCATTTTGGACGTGTGGTCACTTCAGTCACTGCAATAATACTAGCTTAAAATAAACTAGCCTCATGTAAACAGAACTAGCATGTTCCAAGCCAGGTTAGCAAGCCAGGATAGTTTAGTAGAAAACTAGCTTGCTATCCTAGCCTGAAAAACTAGCCTCGTGTATCCCGGGCATAAGTTCAATTTATTAAAGTCGTTGTTTACTTGGAAAATATTTTTTTTCTATATTTGCGTACTTAATTAAAATAAAAAAAGAACGGTTCCGAAGTAAAATCAAATGTGCTTTGCGAAACACCGCATAATTTTAATACGTCCACCACCAACTTTACCACATCCATCTAAGGGAAAACTAGTTGAAACTCCACCGTTTAATATTGATGCGTGCTTCTGACATTTCCTTGCTTAGTGACCCTTTGAAACGGGTTCACTTGTTCACGTCAAGAGGTTCTGACTCTTGAAGGAAGGCCTACCGGTCCTTTTAGTTGGTTACTTTGAATGTGCCACGGGAACTTAACGCGTGAAAGTTTCCTATTGAGTAATAGCTTCCGCGCCGGTGAGTGGCGTCATGTTCAGTATTTGGTTGAGAAAATGAGAGCGCTTGGGTAAGTTGAAATGTGATCCTTCAGATACATCAAACAGTCAACATAGTTTTGACCACACAAAATTTCAAAACATATCAGAAACTAAAAGTATCTCAGCGCCGCAAAAGCCTAAATATATCCTATAAATAGGTACTATTAAACGAGCAATATTTGTTTGTTCATTTGTACTCACGTTCTCGAAAACGGCTCTAACGATTTCGATGAAATTTGCGGTTTGGAGGTTTATGGGGGCGAAAAACCGATCCAGCTAGGATGCATATCTGCGAAAATTCATTTTCTCAGCATTTTCACGAAAAAAGATTTGGTACCAGTGCAATATGGTTCAGTGGCTAAGCGGTCATAGTGTCTGCCAGCGACGCCTGAGGCTGCGAGATCAAATCCCAGCTAATAACTGATTTTTTGTATTTTTGTTTTGTCCATTTTTTTCAAGTCATTTTTTTTATTTTCATTTTTCGATATTTTTCAAACACAAACTTGGCTTCTGCAAATAAAATATTAACATTATCATCGGATAGCACATTATTCAAATAAGTGGGGTCGGCAACATGATTTCTATTCTCCATTTTCCATTATCACTCGTCATCTCGACACTTCACTCCTTTTACATACATATCTCCATTCAAATCAAAACATTTGCTTCTGCCTACTTTTTCCTTTATTTTACTTACTCACTTTTTCTTCCTCTGTTATACTTTTTCAAAACAATTAAATATAATTTTCAGAAATTTCAGATAAATCTTGAAAATGGAAAACAGATTTGGAATTAATGACAAGTTAATTTCGTCTTCCGCATAAAAATAAATGATAGCTTATGATAAGTCAGCTAACTTACTTCCTGCCCTAACATAAACCAAATTAAAATATAAATTTAATCACCATTTACATGGTGCGAGTTTCTCGCCTCGAAGATACGAGAAACTCGATCCATGACAATTCTGTGACAAGCGATTATCGACATTCCACGTATGATATCAATTTATCGTTTTTTTTTTGTTTGAAAAGGAAGTGATTGAAATGTATCCATCCAACCATACCGATATTATAAATGTAAAAGTGTGCTTTTTTTGTTTGTACTGCTTTCACTTCCAAACAGAGAGACAAATTGACGTGATTTTTTGGGTGGAGATAGTTGGAGGGCTGGAGAGTGACATAGGCTACTTTTTACCCCGAAAAAATGCATGTTACCCGTGGGATAAAAAAGTAGTCTACGCAGGTGAAGCCGCGGGCATCCGCTAGTTTGCCATTTGCTATAATTTATGAAGATTACACTGATCAATTCAACATTATAAAATGAATTTCAAAAATTTCAACCATGACGTCGATTATTCGGTACCTAAATTGGTACACCGGCGCCGGCGACGACGATCGCTCGGTTAGTCGGAGTTCAAATCCAGTCTGGATACAGTTTGTGGTGCATTTTAAAATCTTAAAGATCTCTAGGTGTAAGGTTAATACTAAATATAAATTTTACACTGTGCTTATGAGACTAAACCAACTGCATAAAATTTCCTGTTGCTTTCGGACGAAAGGTAATTTGTTATCACGAATCAATCTCTGACAAGATGGTGACGGCGAAAAGGGGAATTAAATCAGACCACCTCTATGATCCTCTAGAGATTATCTATAAAATACTGAAGGAATCTGTCCTGAGCGATTATGGTGTCTCTGGGATAAAATGATGGAAAAGTTATTTTTCAGAAAGGATTAATAAGTTAATTTGGAGATAAGAAATTTAAGAGCTTACATTTCATCTCCCTTTTTACTCAACTGCGAAGAAGAAGGTAATGTTTTAGGATGTTAGTTCCTTTAGCTAGTAATAACCTTTTTTTTTCTACAAATATTTATTAGATAAATTTTTGTTTAACATAGTTGTACAGTTTTGCAAAAGTGACATACTACCTACATGTGATATAAGCTCAAAGATGAACAAAAATGCTGATCGCGTACCGCTGTGCAGTTCCAGAACTTAAAATTGTAGTGGAATGTGCTGGGATTGTGTGTTATTCCGTCAAAGTTTGCTACAAATTTTCAAGTTAAGTCAACGCAGTGTTGAACAAGTACCTATAGCACTTTTTGAGACTTTGAATTGTAAATGTACCGCAGAAAAGGCAAGTTTTTTGCCGAAAAGTTTTATGATTCTTTACTATAAAAACAAGAAAAATACTCCCCTGTTACCGTTTAATGGACAAAAGTAATAAACCAACTACTATTAAAGCTATTCATGATTTTACGAATTGAAATTTAAATAGAATAGAAAACACTTTATTGTACACAAAAGAAAATACATTTCAGATATAAAATAAAATAACAAGTACAATGGGCGGCCTTATCGCTAAAAGTGATCTCTTCCAGGCAACCTTTTAAAATACCACTTTCACAACCACAAAACGGTTTGTATACTCCTATGACTCCCCACCTGATATCAGTCAGGCATTTACAAGGGTATCCCTGTAAAGTTAGAGCCCTTTTTTACACAGTAAATTGAAACACTGGAGAATCAATATTTCTCTCTAAAACGGTGTAATTCACTTGTTACCTAAACAACAGGAAGTGTTGTGCTAACTCACGAAACTGCGACAGACAAACAACATAAAAGATTGTCTAAATTTATGGTATCGACGTCGCGACTATAGACAGAGAGATGACTGTTGGTTTAAAGAAGGGATTTGAACAGGTGATTCCTAGTATTATGTGAACTATGGTGAACACTAAACGTACATAATTCACGCCTCAAAAATAATTAAATAGGGGTGGCAGAGACTACAGACTTCCATTTTCTACGAACCTGACATTTTTTTCTCATGCACTCTTATTACATTCTTCATAGAAGCTCGCCGGTTTAGGATACTTTTGGCCTGACCCTTTCCCAAAATGTCACTAATTTGGTCCTAGTATGTTCGTCTAGTGTAGGTACTTCTATGAAAACATTTTTAAACAATAATTATTATGTACGAAAAAATATATTACTTATTTTATTATTTACTTTCATTGCCATAGTAGGTGCTTATTTATTAATGCCACTAGCCTAAATCATTATAATAATGCTTAGTTACATTAATTTTGTTGCGCCACTTTGAAGAGATTTATTTCGTGAAACGCATCTTACTTTTTACCTACTATAACTTATCAACAAAGTAAGGTAGGAAATGGCCTATTGTCTCCTGCATCAGAAGTAGTAACAAACATGTTGACTGTGCTTCCTGCATTAATCACTGTCATTCGCGGTCCTGGGATTGGGATCAGTTTCGAAGCAGTTTGTAGAGAAGATACTAAGAGATTGGACAGTCAGTCCAGATTGAGTACTTGTGTAAAGTTGCTTAACAGCCAAGTTATTAGTGGGGTTTCTGGTAGCGTTATTGGCAGCACTGATAAGGTGAAGGATTCAATACAAAGTATGTGCGTCATATTTCTTCGACGGTAAAGCTACTGTCATTATGTTTTAGGAGTTTGGTTTGTTTGAACAGTTCGTCCATCACCGTTGCTTACAAGCGAGGCCAAGGCCCAAAATGTACATAAAATCCAAAGAAAAAAAACAGAAGTTCTTATAACGATTACGAGTTGACCGAGAAACTCATTATTATTATCAACAAAATGTACCGTACCCGTATTTTCATTTTCTAACTGTGAGTGTTTTTCTTAGTTTTATTAAAAAATCTTAGTGAAGTCTAAAAGCCAGCTGCTTTAATTACAATAGCCCAACTAACATTCAAATTAATTATAAAACAGTCGCTCGCAAATGCAGCGAACTAGGAAAAGGCTAGCAAAAGCAAAAACTCTATAATTAGCCGTACAGAATAAAAACATAAAACTTAACAAGCGAATCATTTAAACAAGAAACATGTTGGCTTCAAACCAAAAACATGGCCGCATCGAGCACTGCTACATCTGATCTCAGTTTAATTAGAGACAATGCCTCGTGCATTCTGCCAAATTCACGGAACACGTTGCCTGTGGATTGGCTGATAGCTTTCGATAGTGCCCTTTTCGATACGTAGTCGAAGTGTTTGTACAAAGTTGGAAAACTGGGAGTCAGAGACGAGACGTCGAGACTCAGGCATCAGTTTCTAACGTTATCGAATATTTCTAAGTACGAATTCAAATCTGTGGAATAAATTGAAAATGAAAATTCTTATCAAAATTTTCGATTCCACGGGATTCAAACCAGCATTGATACAAACAAACAGTGTCTTAACCAAATCGGAAACGGAGTCATTCTTTGGATCATGAATCTTGATAAGCTCATATTGCCGATTATATGACCGATTAATTTTATTTGAAATTTTGAAGACTTTTAATTTACAAATAGGTAACCATAATTTTATATTTTCCAAACGATTGCATTAGATATCAATTCTTTGTAAAACAGCATAAAGTGGAAATTTCTTTGTAAGCAGGACTGTGGGTAAGATCATTGGCTATTCACAAAGAGGCATAAACAAACTGTGCCGTTATTCCGTTAACACACACGCCTTGTGTTTCTGACCCCGTTGTAGCCTTTAACTGGGACCTAAAAGTGCGGCGGCGCTATTAAAACTTGGAGCCAAAGAGGGTCGTTAGAGCACTGTACTTTTGCTATGCAGCTACGAAGAGACAAAGGGTATGTCTAGGATATTGAGTTGCTCAAGTTACTTCGAATTTTCTTTTTTTTATCTAGCTAGATAGACCTTTGTTTAGCCACAATCTCACCTGATGGTAAGTGACGATGTGGCTGACGATGGATTACAAAGGTCTAGAAGACACTTATTCACTCTTGACTTGAGGTTGAGGTTGTAATTTTCGGGAAAAACAGAAGCCGGCAGCGAGTTCCAGACCTTAGCAGTGATCACACTGTTTTAGGTGTTGACATCAAAACAAACTTAACTAGCAGTACAAATGAAAAACAGAAGTTATAACTTATGCTTATGTATGGTTAAAGTGGTGAAGATTTATTTTAATTTTAATCTTGAATGTTTAAACCAGGCATCTCGCATCAGTCCTTGCGAGACGTACTTCTACGTCTCTTTTATATCTACAAAATCAGAGGCTGACGCCTCAGATGAGAATACCAATGAGAAAACTGAAAGAGTATCTGTGTTACACCATCAAAAGTTGCGTTTACACAAAATACTTGTAAGGAATCCAAACGTAATGTCTGAATAATAAGGCTGATTTTAGTCTCACGCTCACCGTCAGCGCTGATAGGTGCTGGACAATCAGTATCCTCATTTCATTGTAATAAAGATCACTCGCCTATCAGCGCTGACGGTGAGCGTGAGTCTAAAATCAGCCTTAGTCACTGATCAGCGCGGAGCATAGTTAAAAAAAAAATGATATTATTAAAAACTAGCTGCGCCCCGCGGTGTTACCCACAGTTAAAAAGTCAACGAGGTTGATTTCCTTAATAAGATTAGCATATGTGTTATTCCAGAACCTAAACTATCAACATTCCAAATTTTATCAAAATTGGTTTAGTAGTTATGGGGATGCGTGGTAACAAACATTCACACACACATACACACGGACTTTTGCCTTTATAATATTAATGGATTTATTTTTATAGTTCTGCGGTGTAGCGCTTAACCGGGAGACTTTTGTTCCTGCAATTCACCCGTTCATCAATAAAGGTAAATAAAATTAGCTCTCAGCAATGTGCAACCAACTACACACTGCGTTGCAGTTCGTCTAACTGCCACAATGGGAGCAATAGTCCACATAAATGTTAACAATAGAATACAAATATGAAACGCTCGGTTATTGTTTTGACTATCTTCATGCTAATGTTGGAGTATCTACTTAGTTATCTTTATTGCGTATAATAATAAAGAGGTTGGTATTGACTACCTTAACTGTTCTACCAAGTTTTCATTGGTGTCATAATAAAAGATAAGAAAAACTTCAAAGTACCTACTATAAAACTAAAAAATTCTAATTGACATACATCACATTTTTCAGTACCTACTACTTATTTTCATTTGAAACTTCTTTTGTGTGGGATATTTCATACAGCCTGCATGCCATTTGATGTAACAATCTAGATTTTGCAGTGCAAGTTTCGTTTAAATCAATTGAGACAGTTTGGTTCAGTTGAGAATAGGTCTTTGTAATTGAACTAGGACTCGGACAGACCTTGGCAATTCAGGTCCCTCTACTAAGAAAAAAACATTTAAGAATGAATGAATGAATGAATGAAAATACTTTATTGCACACCTTAAAACTACAAAATACAACCAATAATAAAACTAAGAAACAATGTACAGTCAGCGTCATCAATCGGTATCCCCCTATTGATTTTAACAAGGACCCTTTTCATTTCAACTTTGGATTTCAGTCGGATTTGCTAGTATACTTATGGATATCTAATTTCGCTCGAGTTCCTATACTAGCAAATCCGACTGAAATCCAAAGTTGAAATGAAAAGGGTCCTTGTTAAAATCAATAGGGGGATACCGATTGATGACGCTGACTGTACAATGCGCCTTATCGCGAAGAAGCGATCTCTTCCAGGCCACCTTTGGATGGAATCTTAAATAATGAAGATTGGTAAGAACGCACTTGGCATTTTTTATTTTAAAATGAAAAATTAAATATGATGACGACTGTATCCCTAGGCACGGTAGACATTATCTCAGATCTTTTTAGGCATCTTTAAGATTCTTTGAAGATGTATAAGGGGAATTAATTTTTTTTTTTTGTATCCTTTGCATCTTGCAATCTGCCTGTCTGGGCATTGAGCGAGAGTTGTGTTTTTGCGTCCGTGCGTAAGTGTCATGAATGGTAACAGCCCAGTGGCTATTCCATATGAGTATTCTGCTTCCTAAAGTATAAAGTAGTAAAAAAGGTAGTAAAAAAATAAAATGAAAGCGTAGAAAAAATAAACTTCCAATGTCACAACACAGTGTGTTCCACTCGTAGCACACGCCACGCGTTAACTTTATTGTAAGCTCACTTGTTTAGTTATATAATGCGATGCTTCGTACTAAAAGTCTTTACAGTATCCTATCCTAGTGCTGATGACATTGTATTTCTATGTATGTAGGTATGTACTCTTCTTTCTATCTTGCTACCATTGCGAAGAAATTGTTGCGCTAATTTGCTTAGCAATTTGGCTCTTGAATGAAAGCAATTTTTCTTTGAGTTTTGTCTTAAAAATTCTCAATAAAAATTGAGTGACAAACAAAAGTATATCATCTGGCAATACTTTTGGCATAATTCAAGATCAATTGGCGTTCTGCATACCAGTTTTTTTCAAATTATCAATGGCTATTCGAACGGGCTTTCATTCATAGTCGTAAGAAGATTGAATGTAGGGCTTTGTCAATTCAAAGGGGACTTATTTATGCATTTGTTAGTAAATGTTATATTAAATAAATTTATGGCGTAAATCATTAGAAAACTGTTTTTCTAAACCTAACTTTTTCATCTCATCGTATCATAGAAAAAAGGTATCTACAGAAATTCTGTTTTCTACATAGCCATCTATTTTACTTTCTACTAGCCTCCAACAAAACCAAAACCAAAAGAAAACAAAACAAATGTCAAATTATACAATCTTATCATCAGCCAAAAAAATAAGACGAGTAAATTCATTTTCTATTAGTTAATTTTTTCTGAATATTTATTTCGATTCTAGTTTCAAATTGCGCCTCGAGATTTATTATCGCAGATGAAAAATTGCAAGGCTTCAATACGAAAGTTTACTGTTTCATTTCGTGGAATAACTGCAGTGCCTTTCAAATAAATCTGTGTTGAGCTGCACACAATAACTTCGGGGTGACAATAGTACGGCGGTTCTAACCAAGAGAGTCATTTGTCTTTCTTTACCCTAATTATGTGATGAAAATTTATTGCTACTGGACCCAACTTGTAGGTGTGATGTTTACGAAAATATACTACCCGTACACTGGATTTTAGCCTGAAATTGTTTAAAAAATATATTGCCAACAAAACGATATTTTATGTAAATATACTGTTATCTAATTAAACAGTCTTTGGCAGACTTATTTAAAAGTTCATGAACTAATTTTAATTAAAAATTTCTTTAGAGCTTTAAAGATTTAAATTTTAAATCTAATTAAGGAGCTGTCGAAATTATTGATTGAATAAAATCTGGTTTATTTGAAAAATAATAATATGCGTTTAAGTACCTACTTGTCATCTAAATAATTTATAGATTTTCAACCTGATCTTAATAAAAAAAAATATTCTATAGTTGGCTAAAAAAGTAGCTTGTAGCAAAAAAGCAGATTAAATCAGAATACAGATTTTTTATGTATTAAGCAAAATATAGATAAGAACGCCTTTATAATATTTACAATGTTATGATCTGTAACGTTTAATAAAAAACAAACACCCCGTACAATGTCGCCATGTTTGCTGATGCCGTCTCCTGCAAACAATTAGCTCCTTTGTGAACATAGTCAGACTTGCCACACTTCGGACGAGGGTGTATAAGGACTAGTTCCTACTAGAATAGGTAGTCGAACTATGGCGATTCGGCTCTTTGTGTTTAGGAAATAGCGAAGATACATTGTTTGATACAATTGGAAGCAGTAGGTACCTAAGGTTTAAAGGACCGACTACAATCAATAAAGGGAATTCAATGTCTATATTTATAACATTATTTGCATGCATTATAATGTAATTCGAATTTACAGATTTAGAGATAGATTGGGGGGAAACTTTTGACCTAGCTATTAAGTGTGATCCCAGAGGTCTACTTTGACTTTATTTCCCTATTACCTCGTCTATAGATAAGAAACAGACTATAGATAAGGATTTATTATTTTCTAGATAAACTAATTAATTTAATTAATATAACTTATAGTATGTTTGCTTGAATTACTGTAATATACTGATTTCAATCAATTGAGACTGGAAAAGGGTAAAGGTGACTGTGGGCGGATTTGCAGTAAACCTACAAAATTTGAACTTACATTTTCAAGTTAGAAGAAAAATAGGATTTTATAAAGCCATAACTTCCTTCAGATTATCGTTATCATAATTAATTTACATGAGAGCAAAGCAACATTGAGGTTACAAATGGAGCTGAACGATCAAAGTTCGCGATAATTTCAATAACGACTGAAACTTTATAAATTAGCATATAACTCTTCCATGGCCCAGTTGCCAAGTTACAGCTTACGCCTAAGGCTTTGTACTTATCAAGGATGAGATGCTAAATCAGAAATCCAATTAATTGTAGAATGTTATAATTTTTTTGAACAGGATCGAGGTTGACATATCGCACCCCTAGATGAAAACTCCGGTAACTAAAAGTTTGCCCAAATGGAGTTAGATGCGTTTTCGATTCCTAAACTGATTACCTATATACGTACGGTGATATAACTCACGTAACCTTCAAGGGTTTTGTTCAAATTTCATTAATAAAGGAGACTGTTTTTAAGTGGTCTATGAACCAATAGCCATACTGCTATGGTATTTCTGTGGGGATACCTCAACTACATCCTTGTGCAAGGGGGCATCAAAATCCAACCCGGCAGTTTTGAGAAAAATAATACTTTAGAATTCACATTTCTTGCAAAAATGTTTTTATTTTAGAAACGTTTTGAACGGTTATAGTGGTTAGTGTCTGTAAAGTTTGGACTACAATGTAATAATATGGTGACAGCGACCTGATCTGATGATGGAGTCAGGAGCTGTTCAACAGAACTCCTCAATAAATAATCCGATTGAGTTGAAACTCGGCTTGCCTGTTAAGTTTCAACTACAATGTAATAATATGGTAACAACGAGCTGATCTGATGATGGAGTCAGGAGTTGTTCAACAGAACTCCTCAATAAATAAGCCGATTGAGTTGAAACTCGGCATGCCTGTCAAGTTTCAACTATAATGTAATAATATGTTGACAACGAGCTGATCTGATGATGGAGTCAGGAGCTGTTCAACAGAACTCCTCAATAAATAAGCCGATTGAGTTGAAACTCGGCATGCCTGTCAAGTTTCAACTACAATGTAATAATATGGTAACAACGAGCTGATCTGATGATGGAGTCAGGAGCTGTTCAACAGAACTCCTCAATAAATAAGCCGATTGAGTTGAAACTCGGCATGCCTGTTAAGTTTCAACTACAATGTAATAATATGGTAACAACGAGCTGATCTGATGATGGAGTCAGGAGCTGTTCAACAGAACTCCTCAATAAATAAGCCGATTGAGTTGAAACTCGGCATGCCTGTCAAGTTTCAACTACAATGTAATAATATGGTGACAACGCGAAACTGCAACTAATAGGGACTGCAAACTCGAAAACTATAAAAATAATAATGCTAGTGTACTTAAATGATTAGACAACTACAGAGAAACAGTCGTTTAACATAGACTTTTATAATAGCCTAACTTTTATGATGATCAGAAAACCAGAGCAAAATTGATAATGACAATTGATAGTGATCAGTCATTGTACATGCATGTAAAAAATGTAACAACTGCAAAAGAATTGTGGGAAAAACTACAGCAATTATTTGATGACAACGGCTTTTCGAGAAGAATAAGTCTGCTATGGAATTTAACAAATTAATATTTTTATTATTATTTATTTAATTTAATTTAACTATTGTGTAGAATTATTGTATTGCATAGATGGATGTTTGTGATTATTTGAAATATTGGGGGTGCTGAATTATATCTTTATGATAATCCTTATTTTACTAGTAAGCTAGTAACCTCATTTATTGGCATGATTTTGTTTATCAGTGTTTGTAACTAGAATGTTGCGTTTTCTAAGACAATGTCAATAAATTATAAATTCACTTCACTTCACTTAGTTTCAACTCAATCGGCTTATTTATTGAGGAGTTCTGTTGAAAAGCTCCTGACTCCATCATCAGATCAGCTCGTTGTTACCATATTATTACATTGTAGATGAAACTTGATAGACATGCCAAGTTTCAACTCAATCGGCTTATTTATTGAGGAGTTCTGTTGAATAGCTCCTGACTCCATCATCAGATCATGTCGCTGTCACCATATTATTACATTGTAGTCCGAACTTTACAGACACTAACCACAATAACCGTTCAAAACGTTTCTAAAATAAAAACATTTTTGCAAGAAATGTGAATTCTAAAGTATTATTATTCTCAAAACTGCCGGGTTGGATTTTGATGCCCCCTTGCACAAGGATGTAGTTGAGGTATCCCCACAGAAATACCACTACAGTATCGCTATTGGTTCATAGACCACTCCCCATATAAAAAAAAACAGTCTCCTTTGCGTTTTTCATAGTCGGTCATAGATTTTTAAATCAGTTTTTTTGTAATTTCTGAAAAAAATAGGTTTTTTGAGTTACCGGGGTTTTCATCTAGGGGTGCGATATCCTTAGATCTTTTGCCAGCTTTCTCTGTACCGATACGAATATCTGTTTTATTTGTGAAAATCCTCAAAAAGAGAGAGTAATAGAAGCAGGAGCAAACCATCAGCCAGGTGGGTAGACGACATGCAGGGAAAGGCATGAATGAGAATGGCACAAGACCGATTAGAGTGGCATTTGAGAAAGGAGGTAGTGTAGTGAGGAATGATTTTGAGATGTCAATAATGGTGATCATCCCAAATTTACCAACTCATTCTGTTTTGAGTCCCCTTTTGCCACAGTTTTGACTTTGACCAGTATTAAGGTTGATTCACGTTACACCGGGCCGGGCTCCGGCCGGGCCCGTCCGGAACATTATGGTATACATTTTGTATGAAGTGATTCATGCCAGACCGTGCGCCGGGGCCCGGCCGTGTCCCGGCCGGGTCAGACATGAATCACTTTATACTAGTAGTTCGCCCCGAACTGAGATCTCGCGCACCGTTGTATTGATAGCCTAGATTTGGACTTGTTTCTGACCACCCCTATGCCTACGTTAAGTGCTCCTTCTAGTGTTTACCACAGAATGATATCTAATGCGCTACCTCAGTATGGTAAAGATTATAGGCATGCATGCAATACATTAAGTCGTGTCGTGTTTATATTCAATAGTTGACCCCGCGAACTTCGTACCGCGCCTCAGGGAAGGCCTCTTAGTTCGAGAAATAATTAAAATAGCAGTTCAATACGAAATGTATGAGAAAATCAATTCCCTCCCCCTCCCCTCCCCCCTCCCCTCCCATCCCCTCCCATCCCCCTCCCCTCCCCTCCCCTACCCCTCCCTTCCCCCTTCCCTACCCCTCCCCCTTCCTTTCCTCCCCCTCCCCTCCTCTACCCCTCCCCTACCCCTCCCCCCTCCCCTCCCCCTCTCCTCCCCTACCCCTCCCCTACCCCTCCCTTCCCCCTCCCCTCCCCCTCTCCTCCTCCTCCCCCTCCCCTCCCCTCCCCTCCCCTCCCCTCCCATCCCCTCCCCTCCCCTCCCCTCCCCTCCCCTCCCCTCCCCTCCCCTCCCCTCCCCTCCCCACCCCTCCCCCTCCCCCTACCCTCCCCCTCCCTCTATAATTTTGGTACATGCCCAGCCCACTATTTGCAGGAGTTAGCATTTGCATACGTGACAGGTTGCAAGCCCATCGCCGCTATTAGAACGTTAACTGGTTTCCTCACGATGTTTTCTTTCACCGTTTAGAGCTCGTGTTAATGCGCATTTAAATTTTTCTAATCGAAAAATCCATTGATGAGCACGGCCAGGATTCGAACTTACGACCTATGAATCGAAACTCGAGCACTCTTCCAATCGGCCAAGACGGCTTTTATTTTCAATCTCAAGAAAAAATATCAAGTAGCAACTAAAATCATTGCAAACCAAACCACAACGATGCCACACTCCTTGTCTGTTAACCAGACCTACGAATACATCGAAACTCTATGAAACGGGAGCTCTCTCCATACTTCCGTTAATTGGTTTTCATAATTTTTCTTTTTGACTGTATTTCAAAAACTATAGAACCTAGAAGAAAACTAAAAACCATTTTGGAATGTATAAGTTGAGTACTTTCATATGACACCCCACTCAATATATTTGGGTAACTTTGAAAAAAATTTACCCCCTTGGGAACCCCATATCTTTACAACCCCTTCATCGATTACGCTCATACGCTCCACAGCAAATTTCCATAGCACAACCTATTGACCTATCAAGTTTCATACAGATTGGATAAGCGGTTCGATAGTTATGCGAGAACATAAAAATGAAACATACAAACATACAAACATACAAACATACAAACATACAAAGCAAAATCGCCTAACTTGCCACTAAGATCTTCGCTCGCTTCGCTCGCTCGATCGATAAAATGTATACCATAATGTTCTGGACGGGCCCGGCCCTGTGTAACGTGAATCAACCTTTAAGCCTTAACATTAATGTTAATAAAAACTAAAATAGAGTCATCTATAAAACTAACATTTTCCGGAATTGATAAAGTTACATGATGTGATGTCAAAACGGGATAACTTGAATTGTCTTATAACAAACAACAAGCTTTTATAAATTAATTATAGTCTATTCGGGTATTTGTAATTTTAGTAGACACAATTTATAATTTTTAGTACAATAACAGTACAAAAAACTAAATAAAATGACATCTCTTTTTGTTTTTGTTTCAAATTATTTTATAGACTAAGGCTGGATTCGAACAAAAGTCATCTTACTCCAGAGTAACTAGACGACATAATTCGAAATACAATTGTTTAGAAAGCGCAACCGAACATTATTTTGTACAGACAAATTATCCTGGTAATCAGGTGTCAACTTTACAATGTCAAAATATTCAAACAGTAGTTTATTCTCGAGTAAAAACTTCAGTTTGGTCAAATTCAGCCTAAGTTCAAAGCGTTTCCAGTTTCCATAAATCCCTGTGATTTTAAGGCAGTGTTTGTACACACAATTAATATTTTTGTTTGTTCGGGTCACCACAACTCAAGTGTATGAACATGAGCCTGCGACTAAAGATTAATAACAAATTCCCATTTTAAACCATAAACATTTATTTTATTTATTACTTTCAAAATTTATTACTCTGTAAATGTTAATTCAGGGTGACCCGAGTACTCTGTTAATTAAAACTATTACAAACCAAATATCTAACTAATTATCTTTGGATACACAAACGAATCAATTTTAATAACCAAATAATCGTCATAAAGTTGTTTAAAGTGAGCACACATTTTGATGTGACTTTGGCGGTTTAGATGCAAAGACTTGACAAAGAGTCTAAAATATATTTTTAATCTATGTGACATAGCCCGGCTCACAAAGGCAGTACAAGATGCACGTTCCACAGTCAATTCTGCCAGTCGCGGTCGCATCACAGTGTAGTAAACTAAACAGAGACGATACTTAAAGAGATGCCACACCGGTACGGCTGCGGGCATTGCGTCTTCGCTGGGCTATGTCAAAGTGTTCTGTCCACGCACGACGTTTTAACGCACTGTGTGGCATGTCGTTCTGATTTATTGTATGGAAAACAACATGGTTGTTTTGTTCATATTTTCTTAAATATTTGGCCTTGCAAGAGGTAGTTAAATTATTTTTCATAAAAACACTGTTCTTTGGAACAGAATCATGACATGAATGAGCTGTTTCAGTTTTTATTGTAGTCTTGTTGGACCACATACGCAACTTTTAATGTGTTAGTACTAAAATGCTATTAAAAGAAAAGAACTCAAAATGTCATACCAATTAATATGCTACCAAAAGAAAACTTAAATTACTAAAATTACCTTGCTCAAACTGAACCGCGGTGGACGGGACTCACCAACTGAGCTGCAAGTGATAATAGAGAACCTGCATTATTTTTATTTTTGCTTTCATTTGAATGAATTTTATGTAGAATAGACCACGAGTTTAAAAAAAAATTAAAATACTTCAATTTAATGTAAAAAATTGCGGTTTCAAACTGACCGTTTAAATTTTCGCGCGCAAACGGATGTACAGTTACGATGACGTCACTCGTGTCGAGGAGAACGTTAAAAAGGACCTAAAACTATAAAACTAATTTTATTGATAATAAACCCTATAACCATCGGAACATGGTTCTAAACTTAATAAAATAATAATAAATTAAAATGAAAGTCTACCTGTCAAGAGATGGCGTTTTGCGAAATATTTTTATTCAGCTACTTGTCGCGAGATGGCGTTATCTACTGTTAGTCTTTATCTACAAGACATAAGATTGATAATACAATGGCTATTATTCATGGTCCACTAAACACAGCTATTCACTTAGGGATGTGCCACAAGACGAATGTATCGAAATCTACTAATACCTACCAATAGGCAATATGCATCAATTTTTTTTATGGTTTTACACGATAGGTTATATCGTCAAATAACCGTCATAAAAATTCCAGCGCCGAAATACTAAAATTTTATAACAAAAATAATTTTTGAAATTTACCAACATTTTCACGCATCTGAAACACGATTATTATTGTTGTCACAGATTACTGTTGTAGTAACAATTTGTGAACTTTGACGTGTGACGTCAAATTGATACTAAGTACAACAGTAATCTGTGACAACAATAAGTTCGAGTATAGGAATTGTGAAAATTAAAAAAAAAACTTATCTATGGATCGTCATATCTGACTCGTCCTTGACTTTTCTTATGAACTCGTGACGTCACATCCTTTCACATCCTTTTCAAGTATTTTGAAATTCCTACTATTTTTTGCAATTTTTAAAATTTATTTTCTAATCGAAAATGGTTTAATATTAAAAAATAATTACACACACATACCTCTAAAGCAACAATGTTCATAATAAAATACATTTAATCCGCTTTTGAATCAGACGCATATTGCCAATTGATGTGTAACGATCGGTAGCACGTCAGGTTATATTTGTGGTGGTCGAAATAAAAAGCTTTTCTTATCTTTCTTTCCTTATTTACACAATCAAAGTTCACAATCAAAGTAAATTATTTACACAAACAAATAAAATAAAAAAAAATCGTAAATTGTATCACTGTTTAAAATAATGGTTCTTTTTCTTATTGTGTTTTCTTTTTATTGTGTAGGTAAGTACAATAAAGTTATATTATATTCTAAATATTTGAAAAATATTAGAGCGAGTGAGCGAGCGAAGCGAGCAAAGATCTTAGTGGTTAGTTAGGCGATTTTGTTCATTAATTTATTGATTATCATCACACTAATATAAAATGCAAAAGTTTGGATGGATGGATGTTTGGATGTAGGTATTTTTTTTCCACTTGACAACCCCTGAACCGATTTGGCTGAAATTTAAAATATAGAATAGATAAAGACCGGGAAAAATGACAAATTATATAAAAAATGACAGATCATGTCAAAAATGACACTAGATGTTATTACTTATGAGAAAAGATGTCAAAAATGACAGATTAAATAAAAAATGACACTAATTGTCAAAATTGACAGATTAAAAACAACAGATTTTTTTTGCCATTTTTGACATAATCTGTCATATTTTACATCTAGTGTCATTTTCTACATATTTTTTTAGTGTGTGTTCAAAAGGCCTTATCTCGGAAACTCCCGTTCTTAGTTCAAATGAAAGCTATTGAAGAGATCTTCATTTAAAGTGACAGCTGTCAAACTTCAAACGGCCATATCTCGGTAACTACTCGTCCTAGACTTCCCTTTCTTAGTTCAAATGAAAGCTATGACCAAGATCTACATTTTAAATGATAGATGTCATTTTAACAGCTGTCATTGAAAATGTAGATCTAGGTCATAGCTTTCATTTGAGCTTAGAAAGAAGAATCGAGGATGAGTAGTTTTCGAGATATGGCCGTTTGAAGTTTGACAGCTGTCACTTTAAATGAAGATCTCTTCAATAGCTTTCACTTGAACTGATTATGATGAAAAATCTTAGGCATTATATGAAATTAATGCATTTATATCAGGCATATTAATTTTTAGACATTCATGTTAGGCACTTTGCTACAAAGGCAAATTGCGTTTTAGACACTGTACTGTACAACTCGGGTAAACTGAGTTTAAAATAAATTGCCATTCAGGCATATTGCGTCTTATGTGTTTCAAATCTTAGGTGAAAAATTATGAGAATAATGCATTTAACTTATCATCAGGCATATTACTTTTTAGATATTCATGTCAGGCATATTGCTACAAAGGCAAATTGCATTTTAGATGAATCGCGAACGACCCTTGTTTCTGACTAAATATATATGTATGTTTCAGGCTTTTTGTGTTGCTTATGTTTATGATTAGTAATCATAACCATTAAAGTTATCGATAGCACATTCATCAGTATAAAGGGTCACATCCCTAATTGAGAAGATTTTTACGTCACTCATGTTACTCGACGCTGATTGGTGTATTGAAATACGTTCCGTTTCACGTACTTATAATTCGTAATAATTGTTAAAAATCAATACTAACTAAAATAAAAACGTTGCACTAGGTCTTCTTTTATGTTTTTTTTGCATTTAAGACTCAAAATATTGAAAAATATTACGATTGCATGTTCTCTATTCTCAACTCCCAGGAATTAAGATCAACTTTAAAAAGCTATAACGATTTTTAAGTCGTCATTTATTATCAAGAAATGTCAAAAAATGTTGACAAATCAGTGACATATGAGTTTTTTAGATTTTCCTGAAAGCGACGACGATTCTTTATCTATAGTCGTATTGCTCATTATTCGGACTAAAAACATATGAAAAATGTCATTTTTTCCTTCAATTGTAGTCTTATTTTAGTCCGTATAATGAACAATCCGACTATATGAGAATTTGTACCAAATTGTATGGGCGATCATTGAAGGTTGTCAATCTTTATAATCATCTCGGAACGATGATTTCGATGACGATACGGATACATTTGCACAAAAAGAAAACAAAGTGCAAAGCTATACTTCTACATTACAGAATGACCGTGTTTATGTCATAGCAGAATTAATTAAATTTGTGTGTACACTAAAGATTACAAGCGCGGCCCATGTTTGAACAAGGGTTAATCTATTATTAAAATGCAGCTGCATTCACCGCGTTTTACAACTTCCATTGTTCAAATATCGATGTTTACTTTGCGGTTGGATTTCAATTATTGTTTCTTCTGCGCTATTGATTTATATAGGTAATTAATTCATGATCGATTGGTTATGCCACAAAGCAATTAAAGTTTTTAATTTCATTTTCTTCCTTCTATCTATCTATTCAGCCTGTATGCACCCACTGCTGGGTATAGGCCTCCTCTCTACTTTGCTATTCTCTTCGATCCCTTGCCAGTCTTATCCATTGCTGCCCAGCCAATTTCACGATGTCATCGGACCAACGAGCGGGTGGTCTGCCTCGCGCTCGTCGGGCGTCTCTTGGCCACCACATTTTCTTCCTTAGTTTCACCAATATCGTAACGCCTTGGCGGGCTAGGAAAAATAACACCAATGCCCTCGAAAGAAAAGACTAGTGACAGTTGGCTAAATACATTATTAGAGATGTTTGAAAAACTTTCAAAACTCCCTGACAAAATTTAACAAAAACCCAATGTCATCAACCTAAACTTAGACTTAGGTTTTTTCACATTAGTCTTTCTGTTTGATATTTTGACTACAAAAACAGTGTGATTCTCTGAATTTAATTCCATTTAATTTAATGACTTTACAAAATACATTAGAACTTGTTGAGCTATTTAAATATCGTTATAAACGATCTATTTAATTTCCGTTTATGTATGTAGTTATAAAATAAACAACAACAAAACAATTTATAACTTTTACGTTAAGTTAAAAGATAGCAGATATTGTTTTTGTTTGGATAAAACTGACGGACCGCATTAAGAATGCCACTATTCGCTCCAAAACACAGGTCGCCGACGTAGCTGAAAAGGCCACGAAGCTGAAGTGGTACTGGGCGGGGCACGTCTGCCGCATGCCGGATGAACTGTGGGCCAAAACTACCACGGACTGGAGCCCTGAGACAGTGAGACGGCGCGATAGACCACGCAAGCGATGGCGTGACGAGCAAGACACCTTCAGTGACTATCAGTGTCAGGCAATGGCGTTAGACCGAACTACTTGGAAAACTCGAGGGGAGGCCTTTGCCCAGCAATGGGACAGTGTAGGGTAAAAACAAACAACAACAATAACGTTAAGGTAAAAATTTAACGTAAGTTATAAAAATAGGTAAGACTAAAAACTATACCCGTATTTAGACCTTACGATATTTCAGGTACCTTTAAACTCCCTAGAGATGGTTGCGGTTCACGTAGTATCTACCTATATGACACAGTATTATAAAACCTACACTTCCGCAGTCTTATTTAAAAAAAAAGAAAAATTTAAATGAAATGACATATGATCACGGCTGAATCCCCAAGACGCGGTAGACATTCTTTCAGATCTTTAGACATTTCAGATCCTTTGAAGATGTCTAAGGAGTTATCATAGGTATGTCCATATAGGCAAATTTTGGCCAGGAGACGGGCTAACTTCTGCAAATTTTGCAGCACATTTCCTCACGAAATAGAATATTTTTATACTCACTGCCTTTAAGTAAGTCTAGTTTAACTAAATCGATTTCCTGGTTTAAACTTTAACGATAATGAAAGTTAGAAGAAAAGGTTTCTGTAATAGGTATGTAACTTTTTTAGAACTATTATATTATTATTATCAAAAATGTAGCTATGTATTTAAAGAAACTGGTGGTAACAGGAACAGTGGAAGGCAAAAGGTCAAGAGGCCGAAGCCCTAAACGATGGGTGAGCCAGGTGTCGGAATGTCTTGACATGCCGGTGAATGCGGCCCTCCAACAGGCAACCGACCGAAACTCTTGGAAGAGACTACTGGCCATGCTGCGTCGGCAGAGTCACGATCCTCAGACATGAGGGACCGATTGAGGAGGAGGAGCTATGTATTTAAAGGAGTAGGTTACATTTTCAGCTTTATGTATGTTTACCGATTTCTCCATCACTAATTGGAAAGCGATTTTGAATTTGTTTTTATTTCGAAGGGTGGCTCTGTAGGTGGTCCCATAACTCCTCGTAATCTTTGGTCTTATGGTCTGTTGATCTACTGAATGAATGAATGAATGAAAGAATGAACTACTGATGTAATGAACCATTGATATAATAAACAGTTGATCTAGTGGCGTTGATCTTGTGAACGTTGATCTACTGATCTTTGATCTAACGTATGACACCCCTGTCGAATACCTACTTACCAAGTAAAAAATAAACGGTTTTTAGTTTTTGCAAAAAAATAAAACCTCTACATAAAATTATTGTCAGTTTGATAAAAGAAGGCGAAGAATTTTGTGACATGATTATTGCTCTTCATACTCAGTTGATTGTTTTAATAAAATGTCTTCAGCCGATTTTGCGCTTCTCAGTTTTAGATTTACAATGTCAGTAACGTACTACTCTGAAAGGTTCACGTACTGCCTACGTTTTGTATCAGGACCCTATTTTTATTACACGTATTAACACCTAAATGGGAACTGAATTAGGGACGCGAGAACAAATAAAGTACCGACAAAAGCTGTTGTTATAGAATAGCTAAACTCGTTACATTTTCTGGTCCTTTCTCATTTATAAAAAATATGATCACGACCTCGAGGCCTCTTAGACCCTAAGTGCCAATTTCACCAACGAGACTCATCGCGATTAGCACATTCTAAACCAGAGCTGTCAGTGTGATAATTGCTATGAAAAATTGACACTTTAATTAATCGCGATCAGATTCGTTGGTGAAATTGGCACTTAGACATTTAAGTACAGTAGGGCCAACGGATCTCGGCGTTCGTGAAGTTGGCCGTTTCGATGCGCAGTGCAACTTTTTCATACAAAATTTTCTACTGCGCAGCGAAGAGCCTGACTTCACGTACGCCTAGATCCGTCGGCCGAACTGTAAGATCCTTTAAAAATTTATATGGGAAGTAAAAAGTAAAGTAAGTTCACGGACGTCATATTCTTGCAGGCCCAATTGCACACCTCTGTAACCTTAGTATGGCCTCTGGAACTGTACCAACTGCCCTGAAAATTGCAGAGGTTTGTCCTATTCACAAAGCAGGCAGTAAAGCAAGTGTGTCAAACTATCGTCCAATATCATTATTACCAACTATTTCAAAAATTCTGGAAAAAATTGTTAACAAGCGTTTACTTGGCTTCCTAGAAAATAACAAGTTTCTTAGTAATACCCAATATGGATTTCGACCTAACAAATCCACAGAAGACGCTGTCGTAGCTCTGGTTGATAACGTAATAGAGAATCTGGACTTAGGCAAAAAATGTCTAGGAATCTTTCTTGATCTGGCCAAGGCATTTGACACGGTGTCTTGGCCGATCCTACTTAGAAAACTCGAGTTGGCTGGAGTAAGGGGAGTCCCACTGTGCTGGTTCCGCTCATACTTAAGCGACAGGAAACAGAGAGTTCGCATATCGAACGAAACCAGCGACTACTTGCCAATCTCTTTCGGTGTACCTCAGGGTAGTGTCCTTGGACCTACTCTTTTCCTGATCTACATCAATGACCTCTGTCAGCTTAATCTAAATCAGTCAAAGTTGTATGCATTTGCCGATGATACTGCTCTTATCTTCGAAGGCAACTCCTGGGACGAGGTTATTGATGTTGCACAGAATGGTCTCTCTCGAGTCGCTACGTGGTTACAAGATAACTTACTTACACTGAACACCTGCAAAACCAAGTATCTAGCATTCCGCAAACTTGAGTTTACCCAAATGACAACTCGTAAGCTGTTCCTACACTACTGTGGAAATTCCCTATCCAACAACTGCCAGTGCTCCGAGATTGAGCGTGTATCCAACATCAAGTACCTGGGTACGATCATAGATGATCGGCTCTCGTGGTCCCACCAAATTAATGCGATCTGTGGAAGAGTTCGGAAGCTAATGTTTATTTTTAAAAAAATTAAATCTGTAGCCGACCCGAAAACGATTCGGATCGTCTACTTAGGTTTGTGCCAATCCATACTAAACTACTGTATAACCTGCTGGGGGTCAGCAGCCAAGACCTTACTAATTAAAGTGGAGAGAGCTCAACGCGCCCTGTTAAAGGTGGCCTATCAAAAACCCTATAGGTACCCAACCTCTTCACTTTACAAAGATACTAAATACCTCACAGTCAGGCAACTTTACATTTTGGCAACAACGTTGCGCTTCCACAGAACAGCTAAACTTACAGTCTCTGTACCACTAAGGCCCTTGAGAAGAAATGTCTGGATCACACCACCGGCAAAAAGTACATTTGCTCAAAGATCATACTATAATATGGGACCCTATCTTTACAGATTACTTGATAGAAAAGTTAATATCCTTCATACTTCCCGTCACCAATGTAAGCGCACTATCACTAACCTTCTGCTCGAAAAGGGATATGAAGAAACTGAAAACTTAATGTTACCCCTAGTATGACGAAAGGGGCCTGCTCCTCCGTTTTTTTAAGTCGTTGACCAGCAACACCTCTATCGAGAGGATCAGGCCCCAACGAAACAAATAGGTACTTCCATTCAAAAATCCACACAACACTGCTTTCACCTTCACTCTCTCACACTCACACAACCTCACGCATTCACATTCATAATTATTAAGAAGTGTTTTGATTTGATTTGTCACTGTTAGTGTATTTACCATTACCTCTAGTCACCTTAAACCGTGTGCCTTCATCAATTTCAAATAACTGTTATTTACCTATAATTATGTCTACCTACTCGTATGTAAAATTACCCCTTCATTCAATTTTAATTATCTAGTACTTTTTTGTTTAACTTATTTTTTATTTAGCTTCCTTTTTTTATATACTGCACCAGGGCGGGTACTAGACCTCACGACACAGGTTATCCTAGTGTGAGGCCTAGGGCTCAGTTATTACTGTCATCTTAGCAAGTAGCTTCCTACTCCACGCCTGAAAACTCCTTGCTGGGTACTCACTACCCTACTTCTATTCACTCCTCATCGTATCATTTAGCATGCAATGCAGTTCCCCAATTTGGACACCTGTATGTTCTCAAACATATTATTAACTGAAATCAATTGTACCTAGAGTTTAAGTAGTTGGTTAGTAGTACCTAATTATCCCTATGTATTAGCTACTAAATAAATAAATTTCATTTCATTTCATTTCATTTCATTTCATTTCATTTCATTCTAAATACTGGTGAAAGAATTTTTGAAATCGGATGAGTGGTTTCGAAGATTACCTCCTACATACAAACAAACTTTTATCTCTTTATAATAAGTAGTATAGATTTAGAACTTTTTGTGTTTAGGCGTGGATACTTTGAAAATAAAGCCGTGGGTAGACTGTTTTATTTAACATTAAATCGCATAAATAGTATATCTTTCCGCCGATTACCTTATAACTTAATACTAAGGTTGTTTATTCTAGTTAGTTCGCCTTCAGGTAAATTGTTGTATTTTCAAAATGCCGATAAATCTACAGATTATGCAAACATTTGTCCTGCTGCAGAAATTGTTTCCACGCGTTTTGAATTACCACTTCATTTCATTCATTCATTCACTACAGAACTACGTAGTACCATTTAGTAGCTTATTGAACATTATACAAGGTACATGTAATTATCTATTTTGTGGCAGCGAGCTGATGATGGTGGTCATAAACCAATAATTTAATTAAAGTCCAATGTTTTAAGCTCGTTATAATTAACTTTGATCACTATAAAAGCTTGATTAGGCCCCCAATTTTGCAGCGTGAGGCTAATCAGTATCAACGTTGTAATAAGCGATTACTAGTTAAATATTAACACCTATATATAATTTTCAGAAGCTTCATTTCATTGGATATCCACTCAGATAAAATCGGTTCACAGATATTCTCATTGTTCAAATGATTATTTCCTTTGAATTTGTAAAAATATCACGTCCCTATTTTTCTATCTGGCTTTGACAATAGGTCTGATATATAGAAAACCGTTTTGAGAACTGGCGAGAAAAAATAAAAATGTTAAACCCTAAAGAGTTTTTAGAAATAATAATAAGCGTCCCTTTTTTGTCTAAGTAAAATAACTATGCCGAAAAGAAACCTTAAGCTCATCATTTCTAGGATAAAACATAAATTAAATAATCATCAAAGTTTTTAAACGAGAACTACACGTACAAAGCTGTGACTTCATTTATGCATCTCATCGCTCTCAGATAAAAACCAAATCATTTTTGTAAGAGCTACTTACTTTGGTGAAAACTCCCGTATGAGTTAAAGTCAATAGATATTTATAAAATAACATCGTTGGGATCACTTTCAAACATTACTAGGAAAGTTTGTATAACATCTATGTATAACAATTGGCTTCAGAATACCTGCAATATGATTTTACACAAGCAATGTTAATACCAATATTGTGATGCGATCGGCCAGCACAAAGATATGCTTAGGCCGATCTTGGAATACATGAATGCGTCTTAATAACGGGAATACAGTGCAGGTACTGGGAATACACATCTGGGTATTATATACCCTATACTGTTTCTCTATCTATATTATTGAGACAATAGTAGTAGATACATAACACAGATCAGAACTTTGCCTGATCCCTGTGGAAAATAAACACAGCGCAATACATTCATGAATGCTTTTGATATAACATAATTATCCAGAGACTAAAGCTGCTACTAATAGAACAATTTAATGGCCTATACCTATTTTTCTAAATTAGCCTCAAAAGGCATCGATATAACTAGAAATTATGCATTTGTAGTCCATTCATAATGTGCATCTTTTTGTTGTATAACTTTAATTGAATAGGAGCTCTTCACACCTAATACTGTACTCTATATAACCTCATCGATAAAGTTCCGTAATTTTCTACTCCAACATAACTTCATTGTTCAGAAACTTGTGGAAATACTGCAATAAAAGTATACCTCTCGGTCTCACAGGTCAACAATTTTCTATCATCATAGAAAAGTACAGTATTGGAAAACTTTTTCGATCTCCTGAACGGTGCGAAGTACGTGGGACATAAATGGTACAGATGGTCGCTGATTATTATTCTGCTCACAAATATTAGGCTGGAACGATTAAATGGTTTAGCCAGGGAAGTTTAAAGGAAAACGGACTTTGTAAACATTTTTCAATTTTTACAATAAAATACTCAAACCTTTAAATCTACTTATATTTTTTACAGCGGTAGGACTCATCAATTCAATTCAATTCATTTATTTCAGACAACATATAAATAAATTACGATTATAATATAGAGTGTTCATATAAAAAGCAATAATAAAACACACAAAGGAAAACTAAAACAATAAAAACACAAAACACTACCTATAAATACAAATACACGAGTACCAAGATAAAACATTTATCTACTAGGTTAGGTAAAGGTCAGGAGAGCTCGATGTGTGCTCCTGTCCAATGCTCATTGCAGACCTTAAAATTTTTACTACTAAGATGATTTGTACGGCATATAGAAGTTATCAATGTCTATATTTACTGAGACGCTGCAGTGTCTAGGACATTATTGAGATAAAATAAGCTTGCCCGGAACCTAAACGTCTCACAGTTTAATTTAACTTTATCCACAGTGAAGAAATAGTCAAAACGTGTGGCGCGTATGGCTACTTTAGTTCATTTTTGTACGTAGAATGAAGTATGATTTTAACACGTATAAATAACTTTGATAATTAGTTTGTACAGTCAAGTTGTCGTTGTCTAAGATATACTAACGTTAAGGCATTGATATATCACACCACGAAATATAAGTGAATATAATTAACCAAAAATTATTCAATATGGATGTTAATGTAAGTAAACGTATAATATAAACCAGGACTGCAATATTTGAAATAGGTACTATTATATATATGAATAAGACCGTTGTATTTTTGCTCAATTTTGTTGCTTCCATTTCGGGCCCTATCTCACTAGGATACCATGGTTGCGCCACCAAGTGTCATTTACGTACCTTTTGTTGGTGGCGCAACTGTGGTGACGCCTCCATGGTGTACTAGTGAGTTAAAGCCCTTATTGTTCAGTGATTTACTGAAATCAAGACGTGATTTTACGCAATTTTAATATGAATACGATATGATCACATAACAAAAATAAAAGTAGAGCTAACATGATTCCTCTGTGAACGAAACCCGGGATGGTATACATAAACTTTTATTTTAAAAAAATCACAGCCTCCTAAAACATTATTTGGTAACGTTTAGCTACCCGGGCCCTGCAGACTTTTATTTTTTTCTGCTTTGTGGATATGACGTAGTATTTAATTTTGTAAACTTTTAGCTCACGCTCACCTACAACTTTTTTCTGCTGTGTATGTGACGTTTGTAGTATTGTTACAGCCTACATTTTGTACGAAACTTTTGATGAACTTTTGTGAACATACTCTATCAGAGCTGTACTATTGTTTGTATGCAAGCGTGTACAGAAATCTAAGCCTCCACAGAGCATGACGGCTTTAATAGAACTTCAGCTTTAGCTCGAAGCTTATAATTTAGATTGAGGCAAGAAACTCTTTGTACTCGTACTAACAGTTGTCTTGTGTTTACTCTTGACAAACTAAACGTATCTGTGGAATGGATTGCTAGTTCTGTAATGTTTGAATACGATGTTGGTTTATAATTTTCGTCTGTTTAATTGAGTTAGGTAAACGTTGCTCTTATCAAGCAAATAAAGTTTTGTCAAAATTAGTTGTTCACTGAAGATGAGAGATGCTGTTTATTATTCAGCAATTAAAAATTGGATATTCCTCCAATTTTAATTGGTAGATACCACCAATCACTTATTTAAAAACGCCTTTCCTTTGCACAGAAGTGAGTGACATTTTCTAAAAATACTATGCACATTGATTTTTTTTAAACCGTGCTTAAATTAAAATGTCAGTGTTGTTTAAAATTCTTCTAAGAATAATGAATGATGACGTGAGATCGAGTAAAGTTTCTCACTACTGTTTGACAATCAAAGTTTGTGTACCATCTAACAAGAATCTTCTAAACTATATTTACGAGTAGCAATACATTTTAGGAAAGCACGTCGAAGCCCGGTCACGTGCGTGTCATTCGTGTTGCTACGCATGCTTCAATTGCATGATGACTGCTTTACGGAGCTTGCCCATTATAAGTTTATGATCGGTTTAGCTGTGAATAGAACTTTGTCACAAAACACACATATTTTGCTAAAGTTAAAATGGTATTGGTTCCAAGCACAATTTTCTAAGAAAGTAAGAACTTACGAACTTACTCGAAATGAGTTCTATACAGCCTCACCCTAAACTCGAAATATAAGCGTTTCACACTTCGATGAACCTATACTGCCCGCCTACATGTAAGCAGAATGCGGGTCAGTTTACACACCCGATCAGTTTTATATACCGGTCAAGATTACAAAAAATATCCGGAACCCGGAAACTATTACGAATTCACAAAAATCTCTGTAGAATCACATACGCCCGATCTTGCAGAAAAATATCAAATCTGTTCACAATATCGCATTATAGGCCGTAAAGTAAGACGTTTCATTCGGAGTCCTACCTTTGGGCAGCCTGTTCTCTGGAATGCTGTCGGAGGCCGCTCCGAAACCCACTGCCGCAAATAACATTAGCATAGTTATCGAACGCGTCGAGATGAGACCTCTGTAAAGGTCCCGCTGGGGCTAGGCAGGCTCTTAAACCCGCTTTTCCGATAATGACTATCGATGATTCGCCCCGAAAGGGGGCCCGAGCACAATATTATTACGTAGTTTGGCTATTGCGGAGTATTACATGCTCCCGGTATTCAGTTATTTGCGCTTAGAAATTCCAGTGTATCATGCCAGTGACTGCGTTTCTATTTTGCCGTTTTTTGCGAGAGTTGAGGTTGCGAGAGAGAGAGAGTTGTGTTCAGGAAGTTCATCGGCAGACTGTGAAGATACACCTCTCTTTCGCAATCGGCGACATCATAAACTATTATTTTATGTATTTAAATTAGGTATTTAGGTACCTATCTATATTATAACAACCAAATAAATTTTATTTTACTTTATTAAGTTGTATTGTGATAGAAACTATAACTCTAGGGACACCCGCAATACAGGCTTGGCCTAGTGCGGAGTTCATTGTAAATGATTTACCTTTTAAAATTGTAAGTCTTAAGGGGCCTGCGACAGGCGAATTTCCATAAAAACTTAATACCGAAATCATTTAAAATTTAATCATATTTTTGTCTGTGTTGTATTTTTTATGAAATAAAAAATATTTTATGTTATCTTATTTCTATCAATGACTATTGTTCAAAACAATTTAAAATAAAAACTTGCAACTAGCTCATGTAATTATGATCTGAGCTGTGAAATACCTATAAACACTTCGCACTTGTATTTAGTAGTAAGTATTTTGGAAATAGTAATTCAAGCCCGCCATCTTTAGGAGAAACGATGAAATAAAGGATTGAAGGCGTAAGATTCAATTTGTTACAATCCTTCAGGAAATGCTTTCAAATGAAACATTTTGTTCGCGAGAAGTTAAATTATATTTCTTACAAGTCCCGCCTGGGCTTGTTTGTATCGAAACTTAAAGTAATCTCCTCTAATACCAAATAAATACTACGGATTACGTTTTGGTTTCGTACCCAAATCCCACGTTGAATAGGAAATTGTCTCGTCAAAAGCGTTTCATTATTTTTGTTGGAAAAGTTTAGACTCAATGGCTTAGATCTCAAGAGGTTTTAATACAAAACTCAATGTCAAATCAAAAGAGGATCGAAAAGTTAAGGCTCAAGTCCAAAGACGTATCAAAATCTTCTTTTTCTTGGTCGTGACAAATAGGCCTAATACCTATTTGCTACAAAGATTTAAAGATCCTTTATAATAAGAACCTTTTTAAAAAAGATTTTAAATGATTCTTGAATGCAAACTGAAAAATGCAGGAGTTTAAAATGCAAACGTAGTCACAACTTTCTCTATAAAGGTACATCAACAAAGGTAAATGAATATTCAAAGCCTTCCAAACCAAAATAGCTTTGTAAATCACGGAATTTACTAACAAAGATATTTGTAATTGAAAATTAATTTATTTACTCAAATGGGCCATTTAAAGTTTATAAAAATAAAATGTGACAAACAATTTTCACTTTGGTTGCATAACTTAATTAATGTACCAAATATGTATTTGGATATACCCCTTTGACATCTTCAAATAATCTTAAATGCATAAAGATCTCACAGAATGTATCGCTTCGGGAAAACAGCCATTCCAGTCAGTGCCCTATGTATATTTGTAGCTAGTCGTGGCTAGTCTTTTAGAATGTGACTCTATTATTTCATGGTACAATCGTCTATGTATGTTTTTATTAATATATCAGCAGCAAAATCAAAGCCCTCATTGGGCAGGTCGTTTGATTAAAATGGGAACACATTTGTGATTCAAATCTTCTTTTTACTGATCATAAAATATTCAAATGTTCGAGTTAATATTTCCGACACGTAGACAAGCGGTGTGGTGGCATTTTTAGGGTATCATGTGTTAAAAGTACAAAAATAAACTGACAACTGTATTAATTGATACAAGATTATCGAAATCCTCTGACAGAAAACTTTACATCTTTACTTGCTCCATCACCAATCAAACATTTTTTACAGCTGCATTTTCTTTATGGTAAAAAGTGACACAAGTTGAATTGGTAAAACATTTTTACACTACAGTAGAGAACCTTAAGTCCGATAATCCGACTCGTGCTTGGCCGGCTTTATTTTAGCTTTTTTGTTCCAACTCTGAACGGTCGCACGTGATTTATTCTTGTGCAAAGATGCTGCAAAAACCCATTTTTATTCATACACGTGTAAAAAGACAGAAATTATTATTACGCTCGTAAAAATCACAATTTCTGATAATTTGACTTTTAACGTAGCGCTTTTCCTTGTTTTGTTTACGTTGACAAAAAAAAAAGAAAAATGGAAGCCGTGACGTTATTTTCTAAAAATACATTTGAGGTTGTGTGAGGTGGATGCCATGTCATAATATGGTAATTGTGCTACATCTACGAAATACGAGCTACAAAACCAGTGAGATAAGATTGAGAGAAGATACAAGTAAGCCATGCTCGTCTACGAATAAACACTAACATATCTACAGAAAAGTCTATAAACTCGTAGCATATCTATTAACAAGATGCTACCGAAATTAAAACTATTTCTAACCGACTTTAAAAAAATAGGAGGTTCTCGAATCATCGGAATCTTTTTTTTAAAAAGTATGTTCCCCGGGTACTCAAAGACGCCTAAACCGATTTGAAAAATTATTATTTGTTTGAAAAGAGACACCCCCATTTAGTGCCATAAAAATTTGGTGAGAATTGAGGATCTTCGGAGTTATGAACAAAAACACACCTCGAGAGTGCACAAAGTTGCTCAGTTTTTGTAGCCAATACAATTACAAAAATTCTCGAAAGCATCTGACTAGCCACAAAAGTAGCACGTTTTATGTATTAAAGAAAGCAATGGTCTCAAGCTTTCTTGATTACTGCAGTTTCAGTTAAAGTTACTGCCTCGTCGCAAGTAATTTCCAAGTAATTTTTATTTTGTCGAGAGGCCTAAAAGTATTTTTTAATTTGCTTATCCTAATTTGTTCCGCTGATTTTTCAACTAAAAACGTAAATTCATTAGGAAGTTCTAAATTTTTGATTAAACTTTTACCAAGATGTGAAGTATTGATAGTTCAAAACTACCTACTGTAAACAATCAACATTTTTAAATTATTAATAACAGGACGCTAACAGCGTAATGAAATTATAAATAGTGATTTGTGTTGACTGAATGAGGGTAGTTCTAACTTCATCAGTCAAAGGTGTGAGCGAACAACGGCCGCCAGTCTACTCGTGACCACGGCGACTGTAATGTCACCGAAACGTCAAGGTAAATAAAATAATTTAATTACGCAATTAAGTCCCGTTAATAATAATTACCCGACTATTTAAAAATGTGTTCAAGTCGCGAAAGTTTAATGTTGATTGTTAATACATTTATGTATTATTTATTTATGTAAGTATCAACATTTTGAAAGCTTGACCGCGCAGTTAGACTTCTCACACCGCGCAGCTTATAAAGTACCTACTCGTAGTTATCGAAGCTCTCTCATCAAATTCCAACATTAATTTACAGTTCGTTGAACACAATACGGAGATGGCTCGTAGTATCAAATTAAGGAAGTCTTGCAGCAATAATTAAACGCTTGTTGAAGTGAGGAAACTGCGTTTGACTAGTTCAAATTAAACTAAGTTATGGGGAAGGAATTAAGTTGCGCAAGCTATCTACTTATCTACCTTTGACAAGTTGACAATATTACATTTTGCAAGTTGAGATCGTTCGAGGAGTTAGCAGTTGTTTAACTTAACCTTTGCTTTGTATTATCCTATATTTCCTTTGTTTTAAGTAATCTTAATACTCGAAAGGCTGGTTTCTTTCTTCAGCTTAATCAACGTTTTATCTAAACTTATCTGTATTTCCATAAATACAAATGTTTTTATTTCTAAAAATATCAAACTCAATCAGCCGTATTAGCCGAGTGGGGGTATTACATCGACTTTCGGTCCGAAGGTCGTGCGTGGGTTCGAATCCCGGCCATGCATCAATGGGCTCTAACACGAGCTCTAAACGGTGAAGGAAAACATCGTGACGAAACCAGTTAGCTTTCTGATAGCAGCGATGGGCTTGCAACCTGTCACGTATGGAATGCTAACTTCTGCTAAATGTGAGCACGTACCAAATATGTAACTCTGACTACCCCCTTAGAAATTTTCAAAATAATCTTTAATGCCTAAGAGTTCTGAGAGAATGTCTTTATGTATACTTACCCCATTTACCAATAAAATAAAGCATAAGATTTTGTTTGTTTGTTTGTTTGTTTGAACGTGCTCATCTCAGGAACTAGTCAGATTTGAATTTGTTTCTGCATTTGATAGCTAAACTCTTGATGAAGGTTTTATATGACTTTTCATCATCATCGTCATCATCACTAACCATCACTACGCGGGCAACGCCGCGAGGGCGCTGCTAGTTGGGAATACAGTCGTGATCATAAATACCTTCATATTTTTATGATTTACGCCCGTACTTCTCATAGCATAACTTTACTATGTTTTCAAGTTATTATAGTTCAGTCTTAAATCGGTGCTAGCAAAAGAAGTTAATAAAGATCATCATAAAAACTCGCATTCAAAATTAGTTGGATAGAAGTAGAAAGTAGGGTAGGATATGACAGAATGGGATTATTTAAGCCTGGTTTACGGTTCAGGGTCAGTTTTTATGAGGATACGTGAAAAGAAAAATAGCACTGTCCGTACTCCTGTATTTTTGAGTAACGCATTCATAAAATACCTGAATAACTCACATAAAAACCTTTCACATAAAATTTTATGGCTTTTCTGTTTTAACAACATATACATGTTATATACAAGTTAAATGTATTTCGCCTTACCTTGTACTCTTTTTATTTGTCCCTGATAATAACAGCTATATGGCTCTATCTAAATTAATGTCAAAGTCAAAAACTATTTATTCATTTATTATCTTTTTCTCATGGCTTTTATTATTTTCTATACCTCAGGAACAATGCTTTTCAACCGACAGCGGCGAAGTCCAAAAGGAGGGTTTTGTTTTTGACCTGTTTGTATGTATGTGTATTTGTCCTTCCTTTGACCGCTCGTAACTACTCAACGGCTAAACCGATTTTGATAAATGGCGGATTTTATGAACTCTAATGTGCGGGCAGAAATAATATTTTTAAGGTCCTTGTGTTAGGTTTCAAAAGAAAGAGTTTTAAAAGGCAGTTATGAAATTATAATTTTACAATCTATTATGTCTGGAAACAGTTTGGTGTGGCAAATCATAAACTTAGTATTTTTAACACCGAAGTTGGGTTTTTGCTTTTTATTATAAACTGCCTCTTCTTTTATGGATGAAAAGTATTAAGTTTTCCTTTTCGGTGCCCCTGACTGAATCCAGAAAAACTGAATCCTAATGAAATTTTGCATACACGTTGTACGCAAAATTTCATTAAGGCGTATGAAAGAGTAACCAAACAAACTAACTCCTAAGGATTCGCATTTATGTACTATAAATCAGATAGGATTTATAATAATGAAGATCACTTTAACTTTCTAAGTAATTCTACTCCTTTTGCGGCAGGAACCCAGTTAAAAAATGCAACTTTGTGAAATAAACGAAACACATTTTACACAGTCATAGCATGCATACATAATCATTCATACATCATAATAAGGTATTTATTTATTTCTATGGGCCTTAGAATTCGTTTTTACCAACTGTACCTACTATTCCTAAGATACCTGAAATAAAGTTTAAATTATTATTATTATAGCACAGAATATAAACAGAAAACTGCTGAACTATGACGTTCGTGTTTCTGTTGAAAATAGCGATTTTTTTTTATTTATTTCTTAAACAAAATCCATAGCTCTTAGAAAATGAGTGCACAAAAACTTAAATGTATTACTGACAGCCAATAACGGATTTACATTATATTAACAGGTAAACCGACAGTGATCGAGGTGTGAGTGTCCGTGTGTATGTGTGTGTATGTGTGTGTGTTAACTATAACTTTGTTTTCTATATCCGATGACGGATATAGTAAACAAAGTTCAACAAATAAAACTGTAGTACCTACCTAAATAAAACTAAAAGATGTCCAAAACAATTCACCGTTTTTCCACGATTCTACCAAGGTCGGACCAAAACTCAACCGAACGGAACAGTTTAGAAGTTTCATCAAATCTTGGCCGTGGGCCGGCGGTTGACCCAGTCAAAGACGCTTTGATAACATTCGACGCCGTCGAACCGTTACGCTAATTTGAATTAATCAAACCCAAAGCAATTTAAACGCTCAAGAACTAAACTGTAATATCAGTTTCGGGAAATCAAGGTGGCTAAAAATACACCGTAGCCCGGGAAACTATTTCTCGTATCAATTATAATTTGCATCGTAATGTTTCATAGAAATACGGTCATATGTATTAAAACTTAGTGCGCCGATGAAGCTACGAAGCACTAAAGCGCTCTTTTGTTTTTGTAAACATCGCTCTAGTGAGCTTGGCTAGAATCATTCTAAGAACACACATGAGACAGTTTATAAAAAACCAAAGAAATCCGACTGCGGTGTAAAAAAATACCAATATTATGATTTATTAATTACTAACGAGACTTATTACTATCGTGACGAATGGCACAAACTAAGGGAGGCCTATACCCAGCAGTGGGTGAAGTCGGGCTGTGGATGATGATAATGATGAACGAGACTTAATCGCGTATTTAGTAAAAAGTTATTAAATAAGACGTTAATAATTAAAAAATGTGTTCAAGTCGCGAAAGTTTAAAATATATTATTATGATTCCAAACTGTTTTTAACAATATAAAATAAATTTCACACTATGAGATTGGCTCATAAGCGCACTGAGACCGTATAAAGTGGAAGAGAGGCCTTTGTCATACTAATGATAATTTTAAACACGTAAATCAGCTCCTGTTTTCTAAGGCAAGTTAAAAATACATACACTGATTTTGTACGTTGCATTCCCAGTGCCTAGCAATCACGTAGGAACGGAGAATAGAATCACGTAAAATATGATTTTGTCGAACGTGTTTCCTATGACGTAACCGTTCACGTAACTAGAAACACCTGCAGCTTTATACTGAAAGACTACGGATTGATTGCAGTCTACAGCTTCCTACATTACTAAGTTCTTACAAAAACAAGTTTTATAGAACATTTCAATTTTTAAATTGGGCACTACACTATCAAAGAATATTTTTGTCAAATTACTAAACGTGCAAAATGTGAAACGTTTTTATTTTTATTAGCATTACTTTTTGTGTCAAATTAATTTAATTGACTCAATTTTAAAGAGAAAATATATTATCCTAACTATTCATGGTGCTTGTAAAATAATAATTGTGTGTGTAGGCGGACAATTACAAACGATAATGATTGTTATAAATACATGAAGGATCATAGAGCTTTAACATGAAGGTGCGTACAGATAGCGCGTACCCTGGATACGCGTAGTCAGTTTACGCGTATCCAGAACGCCAAGTCTGTACCTGTAGCTACGCGTACACTCTTGGGGAACGCGTACCGCGCAGCGCGAGCCTCGATTGACCTCGCGTACAGGTTCGCGGCGATCTGTACTGGAGCTGTACGCGTATCCAATGTACGCGTGGACAACTACGCGTACCCAGGGTACGCGCTATCTGTACGCAGCTTTAGAACTCAATACTCGCTTGAGATGGGTACGTATTCTCCTCAACAATTATTTTGTAACTTGAAACAAACATTAAACCAACTTGCCAAGATACTATCTAAGTATTAATTGGAAGCCAGAAACTTGTCAGTTTAGCGTTCGATAGTTAGTAGTTTACAATGTAAAGTATGAAGGTTAATTTGTTGTAAGGTAACCTAGTGGTTATGTTTTATTGAAACAATTAACCGGCTAATACCACAAGCTGTAAATATTGTACGGTTAAACGCCAGTAATCGGCTGTATTCAGTTTAATTTTAAATTCATTATTATAAACTTTAAACCCTAGTCCAGTATTTCAGAACAAAATTTTATAACAAATGAGAACTAAGCTTTATTAATTAATTTAATAAAATGTTCTTTTGATGTTTGCAGCTAAAACAAATCAAATTAGTGATTCTATTTTGTTAAGGTATGTAAGGATTCTAAGATAATTATTAGGTACGCGAACAAAGCAGCGGGTAAAATCTTAGAAAACAAATCCTTTTCTATAACGTGGCTGAAACTCGTTTCAAAGTTTATTCAGAACGATTTGTGGAACGTCAAACAACAGATTACAGGTGTTAAAAGTACCAAAAACATTAACCAACTTTTTATGTCACGTCCCAAGAAGAAAATACTTCGACAGAGATAAAAAAACAGAAGCCTTCTCTCTGATTGAATTGTACAGCTGTTGGAAGTCCTTGACGAAATTATTTCTATTGGAGCATTTTGTTCAGCGACAAAGTTAAATTGGATTTCTTATGGTGGAAGTGTCTTGCAAAAGTGGCAAAGGCGGTTGCCTTTATCCAGCCGGAGTTGGCTTAGGTTATAACAATAGCTGGTTTTCATTTCATGGTATTGAGTCGGAGGTGAGGATTTATCGCCTTTTATTGACAGTGTGGACTCAATACTGCCGCTGTTGGTCTGTGAAATTGTTTAAATTTATGTTGAAAAGAAGTAACAAATTTAGGTTTGTGTTTTGTAATACTAACTTTGAACGCTCAAATCAAGTTTTATACCCTGTGACTGTCAAGTCACAGGGTTATGATACGTGCTTTTAATGAGTTACGTTTTTGTTATTTTAAATGATTTTGGGGAACAGGGTGGAATAGTTCCAGGGAGGGACCACCTACTCTGCCTTTGGCAGAGTAGGTGGTTCCTCTGCAACGGGTCGGCCCATCTGGCCCACTTACCCGTGGTCTTTCGACCAACAGTTGATGTCGGATAGTTGTATACAAGCTTCAACTCGGTAGAAACTCCGCTTGCGAGATCTAGGGAATTCCGATGTTATTCCGATGTTGCGTGTGATTCCGTTGCTCCTTTAACCTGCAATCTGGTCTGAGGTCTGATACTGTCCAGCGTGTTCTTCTTTTTGCAGTAGAAGTTGCTTTGGAGTAGCTTGGAAGTTCGTTATCCTTAAGAAACTCAGAAACGAGTCGTAGATGTCGAGCGTGGCGCCATCTGTAGTGCGTAGCATGTTTTTTCTGTAGTTCATCTAGCGACAGGTAGATGTCGCTACATCACTCCCTTTCCAGACCGAAGGTCGATATGATCTTGTCACCAGCATTGTAGGTGTCCACGGTGAGTCGGGACGAAGCGGTGCATCGGTGCGTCTTCGGTGAGTCGAGACGTGTCCACGGTGAGTCGGGACGAAGCGATGCGTTGGATGCGTCTGCGGTGAGTTGAGACGGTGTCTGTCCACGGTGAGTCGGGACGGAGAGGTGCGTCGGGACGATTCGGCGTGCGGTGCAGTGCTCTGAGTGATGTCCACGGTGAGTCGGGATGAGACACCCAGACGATGCTGCGGTTGAGATATCTCCACGAAGCGTATCGAGGAGCGGAGAGCCTGCAGAACCAGGAAGTCGGGGCGGCTTGCGATGGAACTGCGGAGGCTGGAGGCTGAAGATTGCTGGTGTGGTGAGAAGCTGCTGGTCCGGAAGGTAGGCTTGAGAGAGAGAGAGAGAGAGACGAAGGTGATTGCTCGCTGCTGATGAAGATGATGGCGCTGAAGGTGCTGCGTGTTGAGGGTCCCAGTCGTCGGGTTTCGGCAGGAGTCGTCCGAGGTAGTCGACGGCTGGATCACGTCGGGGTCACCAGTTATAGGTAGTGGTTGGTATGTATGTGATGTACCGGGAGTATCTGGATGGTCCGTCTTCGGAATGGTTGAATAAAATCCACAGGTACACGCAATAACGTATATTCGTAATTACTACCTATTTTAATATACAGAAGGAGTGTAGAAAATAAGAGCAATACAATGAGTACGAAAGCTAGGCTTGTTCTCGTAAGAGAAAGGTCTAACGTGTTCAACAAGTAGTCCCAACGAGGTGGAAGCTACTCGCTTGCGACGTAGACTGAGCCTGAGCTAGAGAGCTACAATCTATATAATATTCGATAGATTAGAACCGAATGTGAATTTAGATACCAAACAAGAATTCTACTGTCGGTGTAAGAATATTAACAAAACACAACGATAGCGCGTTCTAACTTTTCTAGTGGCGCCATCTAGTTTGAAATTAAGTTACTATAAAGTGAGACTAGTTCTTTACAGAAGTAAATACTGTTATTCTAATATTGATTAATGAATAAACAATTAGGTGAAAATTTTATCTATTTAAATATTAATATAATTATTATTATATTATTGAAATAAACATAAAGGTTCACCACAGTAAGGTTTTTTTTATTACGATTCAATTAGTAAACAGGTTAAAAATGATATTAGAATAAACTGTTTTTAACAATAAGTAACCAGTGTGTGAATCTTTAATTGCAATAGATAGACACTTTTGAACTCATTTTTTGTAATAATAATAGTTTAGTTTATATAGCTATTGTTTTAAAAAAAATGATAACGATAATTCATAACATATTGTTTTTAAAACTAAATTACTAAAAACTAAAAATACTATTTAATTTAACACGTAAATTTTCCGTCGGTGCACCATATTTCATGTAAGTTCGAGCTCCACGGAGCTCTTAAAGGCGGTATCACGTAGTGTATGAATTCGCTAAGGTACGCCACTCGGACAATTCACTATCTTTACGATTTCAATTCACGTGCCACAGACACAAGTGCCGACGTGTTGCGATGTCGTAATGAAACAACGCTTGAAGGCATTTAAAAACTTTAATCCTTTATAGATAATTTAGAAGCTGTAAGTTTTTCTCAGTAAACTAGTTTTCTGTCTCTTCAAGTCATTTTCACTAAAGAAAACTTGAAAAAAAAAACGACTTGTTGCAAAATATCAATGCAATCCAAAAAGTATTGTTACTACGAATGTTCGTTTTCTAGTCCAGTAATCAGAATAAATAAAATCCAGGTTGAACCAACTCGTGAAATTGGATTCAAGATAAACCGCCCGAAAATAGAACAAACTGATACAACTGCTTCAACAACCCCCGGCGCATAAACATAACCAGCCAATGAAATCCTTTCCAAATCCAACTTCACTGAAACAGAATGAGAAGTAATTAAAACTTTGTGAATTCCGCTGACGTTTATTTAATTCCCTCAATACGCGAACAATTATAAAGCACCGGGTCAGCATATGTACCGATCCGTCCGATAAATTGTAACAAGTTACCGCAACAGCGGGTCGAACCGAATTTCCTAACTTTACATAACATGTAAATACAAAAGTCATTCGTGAAATTCCACTTGAGAGTTTCTAATTAAATTACGAGCTCGCGGGGTTGATACAGCTAACTACAGACTCCCTTTATCTAAAGTTAGGGAGTTATTTCGACAAATCTGAAGTATTTGTCAGAAAGTCAACGGGATTGTGTTACAGGACATGCGAATCTGAACGGATTAAATTGTACATAATTTTGGTCCGGAGCGTGACAAAGGTCGCTTGTTGTTTTGTTAATTAAAGTATCCAAGTAACCATTAGGATATAAGCCGCAGATATATTGTCTTAAATCTAACAATGAGTAAATAATTTGTCATAATGTATCAGTAAGTCTTTTTTATAATAAATAACCGAGTAAGAATTTCGTAAACACGTAATGTTTTATGCATAAAACTCAGTGCGCCCACCAAGCTCACTACAGCGTTGTTTCCAAAAAACAAAAGAGTGTTTTAGTGAGCCTGGTCGGCGCACTAAGTTTTTAACTGGTTATCTGTCGGAGCACAGATCTGGTCAGGACACAATTGATTTTCTATTGTGTTTGGAATCCCGACAGACCGAAGGTTAATGCATAAGACAGGTATCTTTTGGCAGTAAATGAGATCAACTATTATTAACCAGGGTAAGAAGTATGAAAACGCGTATTTGAGGTTTATTTCTTTTTTCATTCGCTTAGATGAGTGGCAGCAGAAAATCACATGAACATTTCACCGTGCCGTCACGGCGTCGCCACGTATCACAAAACATTCATCTTCCTCGGAGCGTGCCATATCATCCGGCCATCTGGAGTGGCGGACAAGTGGGGGGAATCAACTGCTATGTCTGCTATGGATACCGGCTCAAAAGGGCCGCTGATCAAATACACAAGCAGAATAATTATTTCACCGTCATCACTATTTAAATTTTTATCCTGTCCATTCAAAGGTTACAAGAGACAGCTTTGGCGATAAGGTCCATTGTTACAGTTTTTTTTATGATTTTATTATTGTGTTTAAATAACTAAAACATCGCGGTTCGCCTCCACATTCATCATCCGCACTGCTAACGTCTGGAACTCGCTCCCGGCTTCTGTTTTCCCCGAAAATTATAACCTGGGTCTCTTCAAGTCAAGAGTGAATAAGTGTCTTGTAGACCTTTGTGATCCATCTTCAGCCACATCGTCACTTACCATCAGGTGAGATTGTGGCTGAAGAAAAGTCTATCTAGATTTAAAAAAACTTACTATTCTATTGTCAATTCTATAAAATATATACAGAGTCAGGATCAAGAGGTAACTACACTCAACAGGATACTCTAGTACCCAGACCATTGTTTAAGTAGGCATGCGCTGCACCTAAAGCAATCCCTTCCCTTAATCGGCTTTATTCACATGAAATACATGTTTAATACGTGTGGAGCCGACTAAGCCACAGATTTTCTCATGATGTTTTCCTTCGTCGGCGCCGTGCCCGACGAAAATTCTGAAATGATTTATAACGTATTGTTCATTACCTTTTGAAGCTAGATAATGCAAGGTGGCCCAAGGATAAGGGTGCAGGAGTGTAGGTCGTCCGCCGGGTCGACGACATAGTTAAAACCGCAGGTCGTACATGGGCTAAATAGGGGCGAATGCCAAAAACGAAGAGAGGCCTATGTCCAGCAATGGGATGAGAAGGGCTGGTTATGATGATGAAAAATATTTTGTACGTCCAGGATCTGAAACCTACCTTTAGGTCTAAAGTCAAAGTACAAGTTGACTGGCCTCTCAGCTCAGTTGGTAGTAGCTCCGCCTTCTGCGCTGTAGGTCGTGGGTGTGGGTGGTGGTTCGACTGCCACCCAGGACAAACATGACATGTTTATTTAACATCTATTATTTATCACACACATTGTGCGTGATAAATATAGATGTTTGTTCTGTGTCTGGTTGTTATAAAGTATTCTAGGTATGTATTTACAAAAATATAGAAGTATTATATCAGTTATCTGGTTCCCATAGTACAAGCTTTGCCCAATTTGGGGCCAGATGGTGCTCTGAATGAAATGTCCGCCAATATTTATTTATTTATATTTATTTATTATCCTAATTGGTCGCCAAGAAACACATTAAAGAAGATATGAGATGGACAAAGTATCCTTAAATAAATACGACTCTGAAATAATTGATCATTATGTTATTGAAATCAATACGTATTTGAAGTACGTTTGCTTGTTTTTATCACAATGATAATCTAATTTATCTATCATTACATTCATTACCATATCGTTTCTGTTTTCTAGAATTATTTAAACGCACATCCGGGATTTATTTGATTTATCTGCTATTTGTGTTAATAACAATTAAGTTATAATTTAATGGAAAACCCCCGACACATCCCTTCATAAACTACAAAAGAGCTGATGATCTTGAAATGGCTGAACCAATTTTGATAAAACTCTAAGTCTCATCGCTAAAAAACCATTAAAAAAGCCGCATTCAAATCGTTTCACCCGTTTAGGAGCTAAGGTACCAAAGACAGACAAAGACACATAGTAGTCAAACTTATAAAACCCCTCTTTTTGCGTTGGGGGTTAAAAAAACCACAGTTTGTTCGGTCCACCTGCTATGGAACTGCCAAAAAATTGACAGGTTAGAGCCCCGAACTTTGTGGGCTCAGCAATGCCAAGAAAGTGTACCAGCTTGTATACATTTAAGCTATGGCTTGCAGCTTGTTCATGATTGCTCTAACGTGCCAATGTCCGCTTCTGCCCACATTTGCATTTGTTGAAAGTTAAGTTTTATGGGTGTAAGTTAGTTCGTTCTAGTTGGAATTTATGCGATCTGTTTGAATGGATTTTCTATCTTCTATACAGAGAACAAAGTTTTATGCGAGTCCACAATAATTAATTTATTGGGAAACAAGCTAGTTAATATTCTATGAGAAACTGATAGGCATGCTAACTTCTGCAAAACGTGGGCATGTATCAAATATGTATTTGGACATACCTTTGACTACCCCCTTAGACTCGAAGGATTTTAAAAAATGCCTAAAAAGAACTGAGAGAATGTCTACCGCGCCTTGAGGATACAGCAGGGGCGAAGCTATAGCTTTGTTAAGGGGGGGGTCCAAAGGTTCCAATATACCAAACATCTTTGTTAAGGGGGGGTCCAAGGGTTCCCAAATACAAAAATTGATTAGGTTTCCTCCGAACTTAATGGGCTAAGGGACCCCCTAAACCCCCCCCCCCCCCCCCTTATATACGTCCCTGGGATACAGTCGTGATCATATTTTATATTTATATTTTTCACTGATAGGCTTATGTAGAATGCAAAGTGCAAAATGGAGATCATAATGATTTATATTAAGATGAGCTTTCGTTTACCCAATTTTTATTTTGTAACTAGCTGCTGCCCGCGGCTTCGCTCGCGTGGTACCCGGATAAAAAGTAGCCTATGTTACTCTCCAGCCCTCCAACTATCTCCACACAAAAATTCACGTCAATTTGTCGCTCTGTTTTGACGTGAAAGCAGGACAAATAAACAAACAAATGAACACACTTTCACATTTATAATATGGGTACGGATGGCTGAACTTCTAAGCGCATATCCTTCTACGAAAATATTTTTAGATACTTTTCTCAAAATGTCAACATCGTAAATATTGCAAAGAATCGTTTCGTTATTTCTTTGACTTTTGATTTTTTTTTTTATACTGACATTGTGTTCTTCTTTTATAACGAAAATTTCTGATGTCTTTTTTCAACCTTATGATACAAAAATTACAGTGGTCCAATTTGGGTCCATAATTCTAATTACAAATTGTCCTCTTCATTGTTCTCGGACATTCTCATTAAAATTCTAAGTGCGATACTCTTCGCATTTCCTGTTGCCTTGAGTATTAGTTGATTGCAAAGAAAATAAGATATTTGATCCTGTTTTTTAACATTACTTCAGAAAGAAGAAAAAAATAACGTTAACAAAACTCACTCGTGATAATTATCCTGTTTATATGTCACAGCTGGTATCAAAAACTCTAAATAACACAGAATATAAAACGAAGCGTAACGTACCAACGAAGCGTATAGTCGTATTGCTTATTATACGGACTAAAAATATATGAAAAATGACATTTGTTCTTTCAATTTTAGTCCGATTTTAGTCCGTATAATGAGCAATACGACTAGAGTACCTACTAATCGTCTTCAAAAGGAGCATATTTTTAATGATTTATTTTATTTTTATTTTTGACACACAAATGTAGGTACTAACCCCAGAAATGTACTAAAATTACAAATATGCGTCTAATATAATTTCCTTTTATTCCTCTCATTATGATTTGTGATTATCATTATTAATTTTCTAACAAATCCTATCTTTATCCGATATTTTTATCCCCTGTCAGCATTAGTAAAACCACAAAACTAGTAAAACCAAAAAGTTATTTGCATCTATGCTATTAGACAAAGGCCCGAACGTGCACAAAAAACACGCAAACAGATATAAAAAGCGGTGTAATAAAATTGGCAGTTGCTGCTAACGGAGTCAATACTATTAAAAGTTATTTTGGCACAAGCTTGTCGAGCAGATTCATCATGAAGGAAAGAGACTTTATCTTTGATAATCATAATAAGCGAATGCTTAGCCGTTTTGTCTATTGATGTCTTTGCACTGACAGACGTTAATTTGTCCGAGATACTTGAACATCTCAAGCCGAACTTAATCTGTTTGAAGTTCAACTCGAGAGGAGGAAATACTTTGTGATCTCTGAATAATTGCTTCAAAACTTCGGAGATATTAAATAATACATTGCTTGAACAACACGTGTACCTATGTATATATATATATATGTATAGATTATAATAAAACTGAAAGAATGTCTATCACGCCTTAGGGATACAGCTTAGATACATCATGTTTCGTTTTGTTTTAACAGAACCAAACGATTCCGGATACATTGAAAATACGATAACATAAACCGTTTATCGTCAACATTTCAATAAAATTGAAAGCAATGTAGTTAATACGGCAAACAAGCAGACCATGTCTTCGAGTGGAGACAATGCCTCATTAGAGCCGCGCTCCTGTTCCAAGTAATCTTATTTGAGGAAAATTTTCCAAAGAAATAACATTAGGTAATCGTAGCAAAATGCTTTCAATTTCGTACCGAATCAAATGATTACCTCAACTTGACAATATGCTTAAAAGATTGTAAAATATACTACATGCAGCCTGCGGTTTCTTCTACATAGCTTTTATAGAAATCGATCATTTTTTCAAAGGTATTTTTGGAATCAGATCAGTGTACCTCCGTAGCTTTGAAGACACAACTTTTAATAAAAAAATATTTTAAAAAAACAAAAACCCGACTGCGTCAAAACTAAAAAGAAAAAAACAAGCCTGCAAAGAATTACTCACAGTCGGTACCCATTCATTTTATTACCAATCAAATCTTCCCAATGTTATGGGTCCCGACTGTGAGTAATTCTTTGCAGGCTTGTTTTTTTCTTTTTAGTTTTGACGCAGTCGGGTTTTTGTTTTTTTAAAATATTTTTTTATTTAACACTTTTTAGTTATGATAAAGTTGATTTTAAAATACCTTGATTAACTATTACCTACCCAACAAGAAATTAATAAAACAAACTAAACTAAGTAACTTCGTATCGCCCTAATTATTTATTCAATTTTATTCATCAAATCCATCCATCCAATCCAATTCCCCATCAGCCAATAATTCAATCCAATCCAATAATATCAAAAACTTTCGATAATGGCCCTCAAAAATTGATAGAATAGGTAAACTTTTCAAAACGCAACGATAGCGCGATCTAGGATTGGTTCAGATTTAGCAGCGACATCTAGTTGTGTTTTTGGTAATTAATGTAAATAAAAAATAATACTGAGGGTTGCGATGTTTGTAACTTCTGAACTACAAAACCGATGACCTTGAAATTTTTACAGAACATTTTAAAGTAGGTACATACCTACTTTCTAACAAAATTACCCTTCCTTTGCGTTGCGCAGTCGGGTAAAAAGAATCAATAAAATCGTACTATGTGTTAATGAATTACAACCAGATACCTACCTACTCATTTTGATTTTCATTTCCTCTCCCAAGGGAACCGTCTTGAATTTCAGTAAGTAAGTAGGTATAGTAATCAAAAGTATCCTATTTATACCTCGTAGTAGTATAGTATGTATGCACTCAAATAATACCAAGTTTCATTTAAATCCGTCCAGTAGTTTCGTTCGACCGAGACGTGATGCGCGGCCAAGATACACACAAACAGAATTTTAAACCGTTATATTTCCTAAGCTATTATTTAAAATGAAAAATAGTAAAAGAAACCTATTCAACGATACCCCACTTGACATAGTTCGTCAATTTTGAGTTTTTCAATTTTGACAATATGGCGTCTGGTTGTAACACTGGTTAATTTTGATTACTTTCATGTCTTTAGTGACACTCGCAAGGTTGAGACAAATCGATTGACGTTAGAATCATCAAAATCGGTCCACGCGTTTGGCCTCTAGAGTGCCACATAGAAACATCCATAGCGAGAATAATTATTAATCAACTTTAAACCGTTATTTTTCTTAAACTATTACTTAAAATGAAAAATGGTAAAAGAAACATAAAGTTGATTTTAAAATACCTATTCAACGATACCCCACTTGACATGGTGTGACGATTTTGATTTTTTTAATTTTGACATTAAGGCGTCTGGTGGTGGCACTGGTGAATTTTGATTACTGTCATGCCTTTAACAACACTCCCAAGGTTCAGACGAATCGATTGACGTAAGAATCATCAAAATCGGTCCACGCGTTTGGCCTCTAGAATGCCACATAGAAACATCCAAACATACATACATACATAGACTGATAAACACATTACCCTTCCTTTGCTTTGCGCAGTCGGGTAATAAACACATTACCCTTCCTTTGCTTTGCGCAGTCGGGTAAAAAAGGTACGACTGGTGGCCGAGAATGGGACAAAGAAGTATCGGGCAACTAGTAGCGTGGTAGGTCGACGACATAGTTCACGTCACAGGCCGTCAATGGATGCGAAAAGGATCGTGGTGGAAACTTAGGGAGGCCATTGGGCCTATAGGCCTAAACCCAGCAGTAAATAAAATCTAACAATGGATAATGAAGATGATGAACTTTATTTTTATTAAAGTTATATCAAAAACCTTCTTTGCCCTGAAGTCGGATGGTGCGGGCTGTAAACAAATATTGAAAAACAAATGCTTGCAGACCTACTACCCAAGCCATCAAGCGCTTCGTATTGAATCTCTTTCTCTCATCGCTAATCCTTTGTTGACTGGGGGTTGACACTTCAGCCCACGTGATTCATCGTCATTGAATTACAATCGCCATACTATTTTCTCTATACTCTATATCTATACTATGTAATCTATAGCGTTAGCGATTGTGGATTGAACTTGTCTACAGCCGCTGAGTAGATATTTACCATATCTGAGGAAGAATACAAGAATACAAGAATATACACACTTTCTCACAACACTTTTTAGTAAAACATCAAATCAGAGGCATATTTTCTGAGGATGCGATCACAAACGCGGTCTCTTATATTCCATGATCAAAAGATTGTTGTTAATAAAATCGTTGTAAAAACATTTCCACCTGTCTGAAATTACTTCTTATTGCTGTGTCTATAAGCGTGTATCGTTTTATTTGATAATGCGAGCATATAAAAGCGGGTTGTGTCGAGACAAGACGCCTCATTAGTCAGCTCGTTACAGTACGCTCCACGTTAGAAATAAATCGCCGACATTACCTTGTGTCACGTTACTCCGGGGAATCTTTCTGCAGTACATTAGGTGATAACCTTAAGAACGATGGGAAATGTTACGCTGCCTTCTTTTGAGTTACATGTGTGGGTAAAAAAAAAAATGGTGTAAAACTGAACTAGAATTGTAAATGGATTTTTTGAAACTAATTACTTGCAAAGTATATATACATACTTACCTCTAACTACTCCTCTAGAAATCTTCAAAGGCTTTTGAATGGAACTTTTTACATGAAAATATTAGATGGTTTTACTAGTATTTTTGTATATATATTTATGTTAAGTAAGGGCTCTATCTCACTAGGACACCTTGGTGGTGCCACCACAGCCGCGCCACTAACAAAATGTACGTAAATGACACCAGCCCCTTGATTGTGTATCTTTCATAGCGACCAAAATCGGCCTCAAACTCTGAAATCAGACATTTCAATGACCATGAAAGTAGCTCTGTCACTCTTATCTCAACAAGACCGAACGCGGCAAAATATACCTACGAGATCTTTTTGACTAGTTTTGACAATTTAAGACCAATTTGAGGTTTGAGACAAGTTAGACTATCAGCCTCGTGTCTGCTTGGCAACCAAGCTCCCGCTTAGTTGCAGGCATCCAGGTACATTTGTTTGTGGTGGCACAACCATAGTGTCCTAGTGAGATAGGGTCCTAAAACTATCAATTTTAATCTTGTAATTGGTGTTTATCATGCAAAAAAAATTAAACAGTCTACAAGCTCACATTTAAAATACTTCTTGACGCATGCGTCACGAAGTATTGCGCTGTGAATATCAAACTAAGCAACACTCAATTTATTTTAGATGGCAATAAGATCTCAGATCTATTCAAAATCACAAACTTGAATCAAATTAAATTAATTTAAATTCAAATTCAAACAAGAATAGGAAGAATCCCGTTTGCGTTAAAATAACGGCTGTGTGGACTCATGTAGTAAACTGCAGTTGTGTGCATTTTGTGTAGGAACACGAATAGGAAGAATCTCGTTTGCGTAATCGATAGCACAAACTATTCAACCTAATAACCCAAGTAAACATTGTAAACACTATAAACAGGATATTTACCATGATTTTTGAATTTTTGAGTCTCCCGATATTTCGGCACAGTTGCATGCGCCCCGTTTATATCCGTTTATATCGTTGCAGTATCCCGTTTATAGTGTTTACAATGTTTACAACCATGATAGTTTCAAAAGTTTTAACCCAAGTAAACTTCTAAAAAAACTTGCATTGAAGAAATATGTTCGAGTTACCGCATCCAAAATTCTATTCACTAAAAGTCAAATGGCTAAATGGACCAACTTGCAGTTAAGTTCAATAATCCGCTAACATCTTGACTAACACGTTTCCGATGTAAAAGTTATTCCTACGTCGGTCGGTATTAAAAGTTAATTCGTTCGGCAATTAATCCAAATGGACGCCTCCTTTTGCCTGCCAAAGTTACTGTAAAGGTTGGCGTACATTATACACTGGCCTGCAAAACTTAGTACTACACTTTTAAATTATTATTTTTTTCTAAACTATAGAAGTTAGAGATTTAAAATAAAAACGTTTCATAGCAAATTTTATCAGCTTTCTTTGAAACCATAAATACAAATTAAACTCTTTTTCAAGTCCTTTTTATTTCGAAAGTATATCTGGTGTACATAAAAAGTTATTGCAATTTTAAAAGTGTGATACTTAGTTTTGCAGGCCAGTGTAAGCTCTTAAATTTTTTGACTACGAAAAACGTCTTAGCTTTTAAATGAAGAACAGAATTAAGAAAAATGATTACGTATTATTTCAAACTTTACCATAATACGGATTATCACGCCATCGCCTTTTAACAAATAATTATTTTCTTCAACAATATTTGCCAATTTTGATTGTGGGTAAAATAGGTGAGCATGTACCAAATATGTTGGGACATACCTCTGAGTACCCTCTTAAATGCATAAAGATCTGAAAAAACATCGTGATCATATCTCATTTTATTTATTTTGATTGGGTAATCTTTATTAAGAATGAATTTATAATACTTTATTGTACACCAAAAAAGTAGAATAAAACAATAGTTAACTATAATAAAGACTAAATAAGTACAATGGCTTTTCCGTATTACGTTTTTCGTGTCCGTCAATTCAGATTGAGAAACGTATAAAACCCATTGCTTGAAATTGCAATATTAGAGCATTCAACGCTACTAAAAAGCTCCTTGGAACATATCAAAGTGCAGAGACAGAAATAATTTCATTTTAAAATTCCGCAGTGTACGCTATGCTTTACACTAGCTCGATGTGACGACGTGCAACACGAGCAGAAATGCACTATTACTAGTCCTTAGTGACAAATAGAAGAATAGCTTTCTCTTCGTGGTTCTATTTTAATTGCTTGTGATGTCAATCAAAAGATCTGAATGAAATCCGTACCCATAGTATAAATATGAAAGTGTGTTTATTTGTCCTGCTTTCACGTCAAAACAGAGCGACGGATTGACGTGATTTTTTGTGTTGAGATAGTTGGAGGGCTGGAAAGTAACATAGGCTACTTTTTATCCGTGTACCACGCGAGCGAAGCCGCGGGCAGCAGCTAGTAATAATATATTTGGAATAGCGACGAACTCTGTGACGCAGTGGGTAAAGTCCCGCCTGTGATGCAGAAGGTTACGGGTTCGATCCCCGCCGCGGGAAAAATGTTTGTATGATCTTCAAATATTTGTCTCGGGTCTGGGTGTTTTCTATAACTACACTATGTAGGTATGTATTTACGAAATTAAAAAGTATTTAAGTAGTATATCAGTCATGTGGTTTCCATAACACAAGCTCTGCTTAGCTTGGGGCTACATGGTGCTGTGTGAAATGTCCAGCATTATTATTTAAATATTTAATATTTTTTATTTGGAACGATAGGCCCCAAAGGTAAATTAAACTAATATTGTAAAGTTAAATTAGTTTATCTGTTTGTACATAATGAGAAATTCCTGGAACTATTAATCCTATTCTGAAAAAGTTTTCACTACTAGAAAGCTACCTACATTATCCTTGCTTGCTACGTTTTATCCAGGTAAAAAGTGAGTGCAGTGGTGGCCGAGTGGATTAGTGCCTCGACTTTCAATTCGAAGGTTGTGGGTTCGAACCCGGCCGTGCATCAATGGATTTTTCGTTTCGAAAAATATATATACTACTTAAGGAAAGAATCGTGAGGAAACCAGTTAGCTTTCTAATAGCGTCGATAGGCTTGCAACCTGTCACGTATGGAATGTTGTGTTGAAACATTCCTCTGACTACCCCCTTAGACATCTTCAAAGGATCTAATAATGCCTTAAGATCTGATAAAAATTATGTCTACCACACTTTGGAAAAAACAGTCGTGATCTTATTTCATTTTTTTTACTACGTGAATGAAGCCACGGGCAGTAGCTAGTGCTGCATAAGTTTGAGTCGTGTGACTTTTTAATTACATAATTGGTTTTATCGATATCTAATATTTAATTAAATTTTTAAGTAAAAATAGATTGAAGGAGAGAAGAGTAATTGAAGAGTACCCCTTCAATATGTCCCTTCATTACAAAATCATTTTTCTCTATTTAAAAAGAAATGTTGTTGTTTTTCTCCGTTTGCTGAAATAGCCAACTGCTAGCTATGGAATTGAAGAGGTAAAAATTTTATTTTTTATTAAATAAATCGATTGTAAAAGTGTAATTGGAAGACGCGTTAACTTATTCAAGTAACTTAACTCTCTATTACCATCAACCGCTACTAAATCTAATTTACTGATAAAACATCCTTATGATCGCAACCATTACAATGTAGGAGTTTTTATCTGTTCCCGTGAAACTGCTGTCTCAGCGAGCCGAGACGTTATCTCACCCTGTAAGATATACGCAGCCTATCTCTGGAGAAAAATCGGTGGCCCCGTCCCGGTGTCGCAGGGGTACCATTTTTCACTGCTCTGCGCTAGGGATTATTAGGAGACATGTGCTGAATGACCCGTAATGACTGTTGTGCTCTTTTGAATTGTAAAGGAGTGTACGCGCGACAAATAATAGACATAATAAGATGTTATAAACACATGGATGCTTTTATTGCGTTATTTACCTTATTTACATCTCGACGTTTCCAATAACCATTGTCGCGGGCTGTTCCATGTGAGGAACATTAATTTAGGTCGCGAAAGTTTAAGGGAGTGTCCACATTGCGTTTTTTGCAGCGCGTTTGTATCGATACAAACGCGATTCGAACGCGATGCGAACGCGCGTTTGTATCGATACAAACGCGCAGCTCAAAAACGCGCTGCAGAAAACGCAATGTGGACACTCCCTAAGAACTATGTAAGTAGTATTTTATTTAGTGTATCAGAACTTCGACAACTGAAAACTATTGAGTAACTTATGTCTCAAAGCTAGTTTTGACAACGTGAAAACATAATAAAACACTGAAATTATTCCCGTAAATTGAGATTATACTTAGATCATGTTTCGAGTTTATCTGAATAACCTTTATCTGAGTGTGACTCTTTACAGTCGTATTTCAATATTAAATAAATAAATAAATAATGCTGGACATTTCACACAGCATCATGTAGTCCCAAATATTGTACTATAATTTCACATCGGAATATATTTTAACTCACTTTCTTTTAGCATGTGACTCAAAAGGCATAATTTTAAAGAGACTTAACTAAAAAAAAATTGATTCATATTTTTTAAAACGTTGGCACCATAGTGTTTGATAAACAATGAGAACAATAGATGACGCAGCATGCACAATACCACCAAAAATGACGTGATTTAATAGAGGCTTTAACCTAGAAGGAGTTATGGCTAGATTGGATATTTTGGAAAGATTTGAACTATTGCAGCGAATAAGTCATTTTCGAATAAAACAAATGAAAATCTATTAGTTTTGGATATAAGTTATAACCGTTTAAATATGCGTGGTCATTGAGACCGATTTTGGTCGCTATCAAAGCTAGGGATTAGTACAATGTAAACAAATTCCCCCTTTTTACTAATTTTTGTTTTAGCAGAATCCCATGTTTACTGATTTCCATGGCTACAGAATTCAATTTCCACGTATTTTCGTTTCAACAGAATCCCATTTTTACTGATTTCCATGTCTGGGGGCTGATTCAGTCGATTTTAGGTTCATAAAATATGCTAATCCCTCAAGTATCAGTGAAAGTTTAGATGTTTGCCTGTTTGTTACTCAATCATGCCCTAACGCATTCTCTGCCCCGTCTCTGTGGTGTTCTTCAAGGTAGAGGGCTGTAAGGAAGTATGCTCCTAGTCTGCATGTGTGTCACGGGCACTGAATGCTAACGGTCGACTGCCCCAGAATCGTAGTGCTGACACCGCGATTGCGTCTCACGTCGCAGAAAAAACGTGTTCTTAGTACTTATTTTAAGATATAATTGTATATATGTTAGTCTGTAAGGTATATTCTATGGGCCTTATATTAAGTATTTTAACATCTTGTTACTTAGATAAGTTGCCTGAAATAAAGATATTATTATTATTATATTATTATTATTAAACCAGAGGACTGATGTGGATAAAATTTAGAACAAGTGTAGATCGCAGCCTGTATGCTAAATGGCATACCTACTACAGGTAATTTAGCTAGTTTTTTTAGTCATTATAAACCAGCACAAAACAACGTTTAAACAATGAACGCATGATAGACAAATTAACTCTTTTTACTTTAACATACATTATACGCCTAATGCATGTTCAAAACAGTATGTTCGTTACTCCAAAGTTTGCCGACGTTTCTGTAACAGGTGTATGTTTAAGACGCGTTTTAGAATACCCATCCACTCTGATATTTTGTGATGCTAACAAGCTGGGAGCTCTTTGAGGTCAGATGAAACAGTGTAAGTGACTTTATAGCTTTAAATAAATAATAAACAGAAACAAGCTCAGAAGAGCAGACAGATACCATGATAAAAATAATTTAAAACGCATTTTAAAGTGCAAACCGCTATCATAATAACAATTGCTGAAATCTGTAAAAGAAAAACAGGGCTTTAAAGACCAGCCTGTTTTCACAATATATCTTATGAGTACAATCTTTCATATTCTTTGATCATATCTAAGAAGGTAGTCAAAGGCACTAGTTTTTTTATCCTTTATTTTATCGTAGATTTTAGATTAGCTTATCAATTAAACTGATACTTTCTACTTCAGATAAATAATATCTATAAAATCAGATAAGTTTATTGTTACTAGATGTGAAATAAATTGCTTCAATCTGAAGAAACCCTGTTTCTTAACAATTATTTTATTTATTAAATGAGGAAAATTAGGAAAAAAAATCCAATAAGTAAAGTAGGTTCGTATGAGCTAGCGGCCTTAAAACTCCATCACCAGAGTTGGCTCTGGTGATGGAGTTTTAAGGCCGCCTAACGACTGCCTTAACGACATAAAATCCAGGACCGACAATATAACGAGCCCTCCAAAACACGGAAGCTCAGCTGTTAATGCCACATGCGGTGGCATTAACAGCTGCAAATCTGTCAGCACACCCATCCAAATTGTAACCGCTCAGTACGTCGCTTAACTTATTCCTTAATAACTGGAATTATTAATTTTGACATTCATTTAAATATTCAGTAAGCATTCATAATTTACCTTTAATGACTTAAGTTGGAACTGATTGAAAAGGGAAACTTCCTGCAGAAACATTGACTTGAAACCGCGAACTTTCTCAATCCATAGCCAAATACAAAATTAATCCAATAATCCTTAAAGGGTGACCTTTGTCGTTAAATATTACTAAATTTCTTGTAAGAGTACTAAAGGTGGGTCAATATTTGATCAAACTTCAAAATATTTATTGAATTTTACTCTATAAGGCCGGCCTCACACAGCCGGAATTCGTCTCTGAATTCATAATCTGAATTCATATTATTAATTAAGAAAGGCCGGAATCCCATACAAAGTCGTTAAATTCATAATCTGAAAAAATCAGAATGTATGTGGATCATAACGACTTTGTATGGGATTCCGGCCTTTCTTAATTAATAATATGAATTCAGATTATGAATTCAGAGACGAATTCCGGCTGTGTGAGGCCGGCCTTACATTTCCCCATTACGCATAGTTAGCTGTCATTTTAGTGAGGTTTTGGAGGATGTTTTTTCTTGTCATTCACTTGCATTTAAAAAGAGATTGCAAGAGACTGTAGCTGCATTAAATCTCGTATAGTAAAACTTGGATAGTTCTTTATTTTTGTTCTGATTAACAAAGTTATTTACGGAACTAATTTTAAGCTATTTTGGAGTAACATAACTTGTATTTCATGAAAATGAGTCAATAAATCTTATGACAGAACGTCATCGTCAGGTAAATTATACTTCTATATGAAGCCACATCAAAGACACGTCCAAATATACATTTGGAACCTTAAAGCGTAGGATACACATGACAGTTACTCGCACAAAAGTATGCCAGTTGCTGGTAAGAACGTACTACTGGCATGTGAATCGAGATTCTGTCCGTAGCTCATCTGCCAATACAACAAGGGGAGGGAGACAAAGTAGCATGAAGTGCTTGATACTAGACACTGGCGTGTGTATCGTGGCTTTATGGAATACTAGTAACTGGCATCCTGGTTTACCAGCTCCTGGTATGGCATGCCAGTTACAGGCATGTGTGTTCTGCGTTAAAGCATAATTAGTTCTTATTTCACGTGATGTGATGTGATAGAGTAGGCTTGCCTTGCACCTAAAAGATCCTCTGAGCTTAATCAACCTTATTCACAGGAAAGACTTGGTCAATATAGATGACAAAGTCACGAGTTTCCTCACGCTGTTTTCCGTCGGTGTTTAGTGTTCGTGTCAAAACTCACCTACCTTTTTCGAAACATCTACTCATGGATGGGGTTCGAACTCACGATCTTAAGCCGGGTCACTATCACACTCAGTACTCTTTATGTTTACCCGGGCTGAAATAAAAAAATGATTTTTTCAAGACCGAAGGTCTTAGTAAGGTATCAAAATAAGAGGACTTTAAAAGGCGAGTACGAAAATATATACAATCGTTATGTTTGAAAACAGCTTGGAGTGACAAATCATAAAATTGGTTTTTTTACGCCCCAACGCCCCGTTTTTCAGTTTTTTATAAACTGTCTCTTGTTATCTTATAAATACCCTCACAGCAGGTAAACATACGTCATAAGGGTAAACGACCTTCAGTAGCACTTAGAAGAGTCTGGTTGAAGGTCGTTGTTAATATCTGCCGAAGTAGATCGTGCCTTATCGCGTCACTCGAGCACAAAGCTGGAATGTTGTATCTCGTAGGTAATTTATTGCTGCTGGAAATTTGTAAAATTACACTGAAATATTCAGGGCAACTCGGTCTCGTCGGTAGGTATTTCGTAATAGTGACGGTTGTATTCGATAGACTCCATCTTGCAAGATAAAAATATCATTTTTCTTAGTATCTGAACGTATTATATTTATTATTTAATGTTGACGATCTGTGTGGCGCAGTGGGTGATGGCCCGCCTGAGACGCATGAGGTTGCGGGTTCGATCCCCACCGTGAGACAAATGTTTGTATGGTCTGCAAATATTTGTCTCGGGTCTGGGTGTTTTCCATCCTACTACTATTATAAAGGCGAAAGTCCGTGTGTGTGTGTGTGTGTGTGTGTAAATGTTTGTTGTCACGTATCTCCATAACTACGAAACCGATTTTGATGAAATTTGGAATGTAGATAGATAATAACCGGGAATAGGACATAGGATACTTCCCGAAAAATTGCAGGGTTTCCGTGGGATGAGAAATATAGTAGTCCACGCGGGCGAAGCCGCGGGCGTCCGCTAGTGTATAATAATGTATATACTCGTAATTAAAAAAAAGGTATATAAGTAGTATATCAGTCATGTAGTTCCAATATCACAAGTTCTACTTGCTTTGGGGCTAGATGATGCTGTTTTAAATGTCCAGAATTATTTATTAATTTCATTTATTTAATGTGTTTTTTCTGTATTCTTGTATGTCGTCTAGGAACTGTAAGTTTTATTACAATATATTTTTTGAATCTTTTAAATTGTAGTTTTTTCTCCTTTTTGCATCATCTTGCTACTTTGATAGCACTTCAAAAGCCTTTTGTTGCCAAACCTGATGAAAGTCAGTTATATCTTAAGGTATTATTAAAAATAAGCATATTCACTTTACTACGCACATAAACTACAATTCATCTTTAGTTAAACGCAGCCATAAAATGACTAAGAGTAGGTAAGCGTTCACAAAAAACATCTAACTTTAACAAGCAGGGTTTCCTATTAAGTGAAGTTGAGTACTGATTAAATTTTCATCACACTTCCCCGTAATATTTTCGGTACACACGAGGGCACGCAAAAATCACAAACTGGATAAGCCGGACGTCGAAATACAAGCAAACAAACAAATTTAATTACTCTCTGTGGTAAACCTTGTATCGAAGGTTTGCATATTTAACTCAAAAAGCAATTTCGATGTTTCATTTTATCACAATTTATCATAAGATACAGCCGTAGACGACTCGTAGATTTGACTACGGGCGTAGCTGTGCTACGGCGTAGCAGATTACGAATTGATTACAGTTTAATCTGAGGTTTTTGAAGTCTGAGTAATTTCTATCGTTTTAGTAGTCTTAAGGGCTTTAGGTCAAAAAGCTTAGTGTACATAAATCAAGTAAAAAGAAGTAATAGTGAATCAAAAAATACGAGTTAGTTTTTCATTTAATAAAAAGATACGAAAATACAGTAAAAGTTATTTAAATATCAAAGAAACTGAAATACGAGCCTAGCAAATGACCGAGTAAAAGTTTCATCTGATCAACAATAGCGTCATCACAAAAACTAGAGAACAATACAATGAGTAGAAATCCTAACCGGATACAAGATACGCCTTTGTTGTCGGCCGCCTCGCCGTTGCGTCATTTCAATTAGAAAAGTTTGTATATATTCGTGAAAAATATGAAATTCTTCACTCACAATCGAAACGGGATGAGTTGGCCGAAAGGTGCCGAAGGTGGCCGAGGGTGCACGAAATCCTCACCTTTGGAAAACAACGTCCAATGCCGAATCAGTGCTCGTTCGCCTTTCGTCGCGAATGGTTGCGTTGACCTAGAATCGATCGCGGCGCGCGAATCAAACACCAAATAAATTAATCGACTATTAATTTGTGCTGTGTCGTTAATACAATCCAACTTGTTGATTCGAATGCGATATTTGAAGTGTTTTATGAATAAATGACTTTTTAATTACCTATTATTTAGTAAGAATTTAAAACAATATGAATAAATGGATTTGTCGCAAAAATTATGAATCCCGTATTATGATTTTGGAATAATAACGTGACTGGTATGTATCTTTTTTAAGATTTCAAATGAACATTATTTTAAATGAAAGCATATTATTTAGTTCTATTATAATATAATAACGTAGCATGGACTAAGAATACTTCATAACTGGAAATAAAATGAAGGTCAAGAAACAGTAAAATATATCTTTAAAGAAAGCAAATAAAATGACTAATGATAGAAACTATAATAGGACTTCCAAAGTAAAAGTCAATAGGGTTTCTTTTAATAATTTAAGAAGGTAAATTAGAATAGATTTAAGTCATATTCGTAGATACTTGAAGCCAATTGGAGTCGTCAAGGATAAAACCATATCAAGTTTACTACTCGTATATTTTTTAATTAAAATAAATAAAAGTAGTCATACGTCTGTATCGCCTGTATCGGAAGTCATTCTCTCAGATTTTTATGGATTTGAGATTCTTAGAAGATGTCTTATGAGGTTAGCCAGAGGCAGATGCCCACATTTTGCAGTAGCATTTGGTAGATGGTTATAAAGAAAAAAAGGTACTGAGAAGTATTTTATTAGAATTTTTTTACTTGCATCATTAGCGCAGGGCAAAAAACTTCCGTTCCCTATTCCACTTCTCACGGTCTAGTGCGATTATTTTCTTCAAAGTGAGATTAACTTCCACAGTAAGAGTGTCTGAAGAAAAATTTGAGTGATGGTGGTATTAATCTGCTACAAGCGTGATTTTCCACAGGCATAATATAGCTTACTTTCGGAGTAACATACGCGAATAAAGAAAACTAAAGAAATATGAGGATTTTGTACGGTGATGTAGATTACATAAAGTGAACCAACACACATAACGTAGGCCTTCACATCTTTACTACATGATTTATACAGTATCAGGAGGCAATCTTTGCATACACTTAACGGAGCATTATAGTGCCAGGGACATTATTGAGATGTAATAGGCTTATCAGCACCTAAACCATCCTCTCAGCTAAATCAGTATTATTCACGGAAAAGACAAGTTCAATACGTGTGGGGCTGACTAAGCCGCAGGTTAGAGCTCGTGTTAATGCGGATATTAATTTTCGAAAAATCCATTGATACACGGCCAGGATTCAAACTCACGACCTTCGTATCGAAAGTTAAGGTACCATCCCACTTGGCCAACACGGCTCCAACATACAAGAATGAAGGAAATTAAGTATGTCAGGATCGTAGCAAAAGCAGAACGTGATCTTTACCGGTCCTTTGGGAAACTGACGCGATTTTATGGCTGCATATATTTTAGGTTCATTCACTGTCACTTTTTATTCTTATCCTTATTTTAAGTGAAACTGGTAATACTATTTCGGGGTATAAGCTGTGTCCATATAAAATTCATACCTATGTGTGTTTATTATACACTCAAACGCATAAATAAATTTAGATGAAAAAAGAACACAGATTAGACCCTGTATAAACATTAACACAGGTTATGTCTTGTGGTTTGCCTGTGGAATTTTACAAAAACACTAAAACTCATCAATAGCGAAACTTTTGTAAATAACTATAATATTTGAAAATAGGTAAGTACATAAAAAATCATGCCTTTTTTGCATAGGGTGGCTGTATTTCTTTGTAACGGTCTTAATACACCTTGAATTAAGTACTTGACCAGCTTGAATTACTAATTATTTGCATAAATCGCAAAGATTCTTCCAATGCCAAGCAAAATATTTATTTTTTTCGGTTTGTTGTATTTCCATAACAAGTCGGAAACAGCACACAAGCCTTGATATTAATTAAATACGTAGCTTTTTAATGGCCTTGAAAAAATAAACTTGATGTATTTAAATTTGAATTTAAAATAATAAAAAAGCAATAAAACTACTTGGAATTTCTTAAAGATCCGAGAATACAGTCTGTGTCCTGTTTCATTGTACCTATTGACGTGTAACAAAATTATACTTATCAATATGAACTTGAAATGAACTTGAACTTCGACGCAGTTATCAGACCGCAGGCGGAGCCGACATTATTTTGGCCACAAACAGTTTATGTCAACAATAATACAGCATAACAAATACCTACTTAACCACTTCGTCATCTTAACGTTCCCTGGAGTAACTGCTAGGGTACTACGGTATGATAGCTAATGAAGAAGAATAAAAATCTAAGTTTACGTCGATGTGATCGTATAAGTATTTTTTTAAGGCTACGTACAGATGAACGCGCGGTGCCGCGCGGTCGGCTCAACGCGCAGTGCATGGGGGTTGCGCGGGCACGCGCGGTGACGCGCAACAATGTACACAACAACATTAATTTGTTACAATCTTAAACCGCGCGCCGAGCAAACCGCGCGTCGCCGCGCGTTCATCTGAACTTACTCCAAATGCATTGTCATCGAGTTACCCCAAGTTTCAGAAGGATAGCCAATTAAGAAGTGCTCAAAATTTGTGTTGCAAGATTCCACCCGGAATGACAGACAGACAGCAGACAAACAAAAAACGTTATAAAAACTCTCACTTGTTAGTTGTCAAAATATCATACCTTTGTTCATAATAATGAAATACTTTGAAACAAAAATTGTTGTTTAAACAAGTATATTGGCTTCGGCGTCCTCCTTGGTCCTGAGCCAATATCTTTCACCGCTTTCCCGCAGCTTAAAGAAAACTTATTATTTTGTCTTCACGGTCTTGAGGGAATCGCAAGCGATCTTTTTGTGTCGCGAAATCGGTTTATAACTACTTAGGGTGAATATAATTATTTTACAATTATACACGCTAAAGGCTTAAGTAATAATGAAAAGTTGAAAAAAAATGTCAAATAAGGGAGTGGCCACATTGCATTATCTGCAGTACGTTTTTATATACAAACGCGCGTTCACAGCGTGTATCTGCGTTCGCATCGCGTTTGTTTGGATACAATACCTATTTAGGCTAAGTTCAGATGAACGCTTCTTCTAAATCTTAAACCGCGCGCGGTTGGCTTAGCGTGCGGTGTAAGATTGTAACAAAATGTACACAACAACATTGATTTGTTACAATCTTAAACCGTGCGCCGAGCCAACTGCGCGTCGCCGCGCGTTCATCTGAACTTAGCCTTATTCTGTGGGAAGAGAGCGGTCTGCGCGTTTGTATCGATACAAACGCGCTGCTCAAAAACGCGCAGCAGAAAACGCAGTGTGGCCACTCCCTAAAAACTACTAGAATTGGCCAATAGCTAATATGTCCGTAAGTTTAAATGAGTTATATTTATTAACACTCAAAGGTCATGCTAAAATGACAGCAGATGATTAATAATGGTTTAAAGGCTGATCTTATAAGCTTATAAGCACTGCCTTTCACGCTGTAAATTCTACCCCACTCAGGGCAAATTGATTTCATACTAAACACAGATGTTTGTTCTGTTTGCTATAAAATACTTATAATATTATAGATTATAAGTACCTATGTATTAACAAAAAATAATGAAATAAGTAGATAAATTAATCAAAAGCTGTAAACATTTTAAGTAGGTACCTATGTATTAACAAAAAATAATGAAATAAGTAGATAAAATTAATCAAAAGCTGTAAACATTTTAATTAGTACCTACTTATAACTAACTTCGATTGACACTGCTTTATCTATTAAAAAACATCGTTACGTGTCATTATCCATTCCTCCAACCATAAATATTTCAATGTTATGATATATTATTATTATGCTATCATATTACATCTACAGCACAATCGATTAACTAGTCTTTAATAATAATGGCTTTGTCACTGAAATAATGATACAAGTGTGATTCTAATGTCTTTAGAATATCCTTTCACAGTTTTGTTATTTTATGTCATTACTTCAAATTATTGTCATCATTATTTACGGTTACGTTTTGAAAGAATTAAAGGGAAATATCAAAGGATAAAATTCTGTAATGGATAAGAAGCTTATGGGTCAATGTAACATTTTTCCAATTTTTTTATTACTGTTTCGTGTATGATTTTCTGAGACGCATCGATCTGTTTATTTAACGCGATCATTAGTTCAAAAATGATAAAGATACAGCGATGCATATAGATAGGCGAGGTTTTCATAATCAGTAATTTCATTTAACTCGTATGTTACTCAGTTCATTATACTCTCAATCCGTATAATGAACTGAGTAACATACGTGTAGACACATTTTTTAAAGAAAATCTTGAAATCGTAGTTGCATAAGGCTATCTGTACATGGGGTCACATTTTTAGTGGAATTTGGCTGTAAGAAGTTACCACCTTCTTGAAACTACAGTGTACTAAGGAAACAAATAATGCAGCTACACAATGAAATTAAAACAAAATGTACCTATAAAGGCTGCATTACACCGGGGCAACACTGTGCGGCATTGCCGCATGCCACAAGGCTATATGCTACAGAATAAAAATGTCGCACATTGTGGCAAGAACTGTGCGACATGGCAACACCTTGCGTCATGTGGCAGACTGACCCAAGCACGATGTTGCCTCGGCGTAAAATAGGCTGCCACATGCCACTATTGCCGCAAATGCTTTCTATTTGTAGCATGCCACAAGATGCCACATGCCACAACATGTAGCATGCGGCACTGTCGCACGTTGTTGCCTCGGTGTAATGCAGCCTTAATGTCAATAAACTCAGAAATTTTGGATGAAATTTAGAAACCCGTTTTTTCTCTCCAGTAAAATTACAAAAACACACTTTGACCCTTATGCATCTTACTCGCAGAATTCATCATTTTGGTCCGTGAATTTTCGGCAAGCAAAAATGGATAAATTTTTACAATTTGTCTAACACGGCCCGAAATCATAAGGCCGTGATGATGAAAACATTTTCTTATACGTATCAATCGTATCGACGTGACAACAACGGTGACGAGAGATTGAGCGCTATATCTCTGACGGTTACAAGATATTTATACGCGTGTATTTGAATAAACGAAGCGAAAAATGTAACAAATAACTATTTTTAAAGCATTTTACAATGCTACTTCAATCTAAGGTGACTTTCAAGTGATTTAAAATCTCTATAGCCATTATAAATAATAAACATAAATGACGAGTGAGTGACTGAAAGTTTTTTTAAATTTCATTGTTTCAATAAAATCCAAGTTCCCACCCAGGACAAACATTTGTGTCATGGACATAGATGTTTGTTCTGTGTCTGGATGTTATAAAGTATTCTATGTATGTATTTACAAAAAAAAAAGTATAAAGTATTCTATGAGTTATCTGGTTCCCATAGTACAAGCTTTGCTTAGTTTGGGGCAACATGGCGCTGTGTGAAATTTCTTAGCAATATTTATTTGTTTATATTTAATACCACTGAGAATGTCTAAGGTCGTGAACAAGTTTGTATTTTTTTTTCTTATCTTTAATTAGTCCTACCTCGCAGCGCTCATTTGGTTGTACTTTATAGACCGTCGTAAATAACGTTTTACTCAGTCATCAAAAGAATAGGTTCCATTCGTGCTTCGGAGGACACTTTTATCGGTCCTGGCTATAAAGTCGTTAAGCCATGACGGATATCGGCGGTCTAAAAAACTCCGTCACCAGAGTTAGTAAATTTTGGACTGCGTCCGCCCGGAGTCAATGATTGTTCCTGAAGATGCCCCGTGGAAGAACAAAGCTCGTATCCATGATCATCAAGTCAAATGCTAGCGGATTTTTCATGCTCATACTTGCATTGGTGTCTTAATCATTAAATTTTATGGAATATAGTAGCACAGGAGTACTAAGAATACTTCAGAATTTTCTCAAAATTAACTCCTATCTACAAAACTCTATCCGATCTGAAGGGCAAAAAGAAAGCCAAGGCTAAGGCAATGCCACACGTTGGCGCGTCGGTCGACGACAGAGCGGTGACGCTGCGTTGATTTCGAAACAAATCATAACGATACGTGACGCGCGTTGATAGAACACTCTGTCATAGTGCTGCGACGACGCAACTGATCAGCAATGCCCGTGTAGCATCGGGATGCTTGGGGTTTTTTTATTTAAAAAAAATCTACTTATTTGTGTTTTCGGGATAATTTTTTACTTCTTTTTCGAAAATTATCTAATAAAGCGAACCTAATATCGAAAGATAATCACATCTTTACGGATCGGACAAGATTTTTCTACACGCTGGCGCTATATTAGCGGAGAAGTACTAGAACATTTCAGAATTTTAAATATCACCAGAGCCATAAACTTAAAAGAATTTACCAACATTCGTTATTATATGTGAGCTCTAGACACCAAGCGGAGCTAATCGTCTCCACAAGTAGAGGACGTCAGACAACAAGGAATGTGTGCACGCCACTGTTTGCCTCCCACAAAGTTTCTTTCAATCCGCATTTCCCGATACGATTCGTGACTCGGCGGCGTGTTGACTTATTGCTGTTTTTGTACTCGATGTCGACAAATTGAGGCACGAGTGGTACTACTTTATTTGCTGGTTTTTAGCATTCAATGGGAATTAGTTTTGAGGGGTTCGTGAGTGTATTCTCATTTGTAAATTGTGCTTGAAATTTAGTGTTCTATTTAATACTGTTCAGTTTGAGTATAGTCGCATTGAAAAGTTGTCGCTTCAGATAATTATTCCTATGTAAACATATAAACATGTATTCTTGAAATTTAATAACCTCTATAACATGATAGAGTTTTAATATAATCGATACTTATCAATTATTACGTAAGTTTATTTATGTTACACGTAAATAACATTGTCAATGTAGGCTCCGGTAATGTTTCCATCCATTTAAACTAGCGAATCTTCACAGGGGTGAGTGTGAGCCGCCTCGCTCACCCCTCTCGAGTCCACGTTTCTCTGCCAGCAATAATGATGGACATATAAGTAGAGCTTTGTGCCCATAATGGGTAAGTTCATTGATTCGTAACGGGCTTCTTCTCTCCGACAATCACTTTTCTATTGTGTTTTGATAGCTGAGCAATATTTTGACCCTTGAAATTGGCTGATTACAACGAACTTTGATAGGGTCACCGATTGTCGTGTAGTAAATATTGTTGTTGAGTTTAAAATTTTGCAAAATCAATAATTTTAAAATTATACCTTTAACTGAAGTCGTCACCGAAAACATTTTAATAAGCCATGGTTTAAAACAAATCCTGCAAGTTTTTCTTAAAATGAAATTAGCCGAAAAAGGCGGCGCCATTAAAATTACATTAGCATAAATAAGTGGAATGCTAATCTAAGGAAAATAAATCTTGGCAAAGAAATAAAAATAATCCTGCTGGCCGGCTAATGACACCATGACAGATTTGCTTTGGCGCGCGACCCACTTCGAGTGTTGTAAATAAACAATCTGTAGGTTTACTTTGTGAATAAGTGGCCATTGCGGCCGCCATTTTGTTGTAATTATCTCAGGCTTAGAAATTTGCCTCAAACTAATAATACGAAATACCTAGAGATTTGAGAGGATGTCTACCATGAGCGGGAATTATGTTTAGAGGGCCTTCGTTGAGAATAAAGTATCTAACTAGAAATCAAATTGTCTCTCTTGAAACACGATCCCCTATAAATTTATAAACAAAAGTTAAATCAGAGTTGAGACCCTCTCTGCGACCTAAATTTTAAATTATTTACCTTGTTGTATAACATAAATCCCACATAATCCCAATATTTCGAATTATATAAAGTACAGTCATCGAGTGGTTTTTAGTAAACTACACCAGGCTCGATGAATAAATAAAATGACTTATAAAATAATGCGTGTCTCAAAAAACACTCATCATCATCATAATCATCTGCCAGCAGTCCACTACTGGACATAGCCCTCCTTCAACGTGCACCATAGCACCCTGCCTTCGGTCTTTGTGATCGAGTTTCGACCAGTGATCTTCCGTAAAAAAATCCAAATAAATGTTAATTCCATTCTAAATCATCACTCCATCTATCGAGAGCACACAAAATAAACAATAGACACAGTAAAATATAAATTTGACCACGTGACCTTGAAATGTCAATTCCTACACATTTTGAAGTATTCTATTCTAACATCGCGACGGTAGATAGTGTAATATGGCTAGAGGGGCAAGTTAGAAGAGCAATTTTGACGCAAAAAAAATTATTGCCCGTGTGTGCTACACGAAATATTCGTCACATCGGTGCTTGGAAAGGGTTCCCCGAGGGACGGGGATGTAGCAAAACTGTGGCCCAAAAGCGTCCATCTAGGAGGAAGTTTAACACTCTTTTATTCTAATTAGTCCTGAGGGGAGAAACTCACGAACGGATAGAATGATGCTGTCACAGGGGACGTCCGTTTAATTCGCAGGGTTATCGTATGTCCTTCGGGTTGCTTAACTGGGACATTTATTTCGAGACTATGTTGCTTGGGATTAAAATAAGAATGAGTTATCTCGACCAAAGTTAAAACAAATGCCCGTAGGGTTGACACATCGTGCATTCAATAGAGCTTTGAAAGTTCAACATTTTATTTATTTCACTAAAAAAAATCATCATGAAGATATAGAGTTAATTTCAATCAAAGATCTATATTTTTGGTACACCGAATAACAATTAAAACAAAATAAAACATTTTGAGTAGGTACCATCTTTGTGAAAATATGTGCCAATACTTTGTATTTTTTAAACCTTGGTTTGTTGAGATTAATTTTTTTTTTATTTGTTATAGTGTTAATCCACACTTGGGTATTTACATTTGAAAATGAAAAATCTTATCAAAATTTTCAATTCTGAAGGGATTCGAACCCGCAATGATACAAGCGATCCTCCTGTAGGATCCTGTAGGATAGACAGTGAGCCACTTTATGCGAGTAATCTCAACAATTTGAAAATGAAAAATCTTATCAAAATTTTAAATTCCGTGGCTCACTGTCTACTAAGCCTTAAGGTACTTGGTTTGAGATGTTGAAATGGTTGCATAGTACATACAAGACTTAATAATTTTCAGATCATACACAGAAGATATTTTTTAGATAAAAGTAAATTGTTATTGAAAAAATTACCAATCAATATTATGTTTTATGTCAATTACAGTATCATCCAGAACCAATTTAATTTTTACAAAAAACAAACATTTAAAGCAGCAATGAACATAGTTTCATTTTGGTGCAACGTTTTATTAATTCCAATCAATTTGTCAAACAAACATAAACGTAGCTGACATTCTGAAAAATCCGTAAAAGTATACAAATTAAATACTTTGCTCTCAATTGATGACTTCTATTTCTGCATGGTGTTAATAAAACTCGGACACTTCCATTAGAATTCAACTAAAGTTTGACACTTTTGTCTATTGATATTTACGTTTTTTTTAAACTGAAATTTTTTTTATTGGCCGATAGTTTGGTCTACTAGATGGACTGCTAGGATAAACATGACTGAATTCGTTGTAGTATGCGCACTTGCATACATCTTCATACGGTTTAAGAGCCCGTCCAAACACTAAGCCGATAGAAAAGTTTGCAGTGTGCGAGAGGTCTTAGACTCCATTCTAATGAACATCCATAAAATGGCTCATGCTGCCCATATTCACACTGGTGACATCGGCACATGTCATTACGTTTTTCTTTACTATTTTCCTTATGACTTTCCTGTAATAGCCAAACATCAACAAGTGTGCCATTGAAAGTAACAAATAGATTTCTTCGAAATTACTGTCTAAGGCTTCATTTTAGTAAATTAAAACATGTGTTTCAGTCCTCGCATTCTAGTTAGAGCGATGTTAGCATATTTAACAATGCGAAAAATCATTAGAAAAAATTTAAACCTTGAAAATACTCAGCAGCAGAAAACACTACTGCATCGTGAAAAGACAGATAAGTAAAACTCGCAATGCACTCGTAAAATATAGATGCGCGGTTCATAACACTGAACAGCTTTCTACGATCCAACACTAGATAACGTTACTTCAATCCTTGATAATAGCCATTAAGGCTAGTCGACTAGCTTTCACACGTCGAACGCTAAAGTGTTGTAGTAAGCAAAAAATACTATCACAAAAACGCTTAACCTCACTTTATGTCTAAAAATAACGAATTGACCGCCCGACGAATACCTACGCGTAGAAATTTTATAAAATGAAAAACCTTATATGAAACCGCTTTTGATCCAGTCTTTTCGTAAACGCAGGGATAACCCGTAGTTACTATATTATACAGATGGTCGTAAACTAATAATAGACAAGCTTTCTGAATCGGCATTTCAACATTTGAGCTTTGAGGTAAATAGTAGAAATCTTAAATTGATGCGGTAATTAAAAGTTTTTTCTATATTTAAATTACGATTTCTAGCGAACTTTGTGTTTAATCCAGGAAAAAAACAATTACAAAAGATAAGAGATACAAGAGATGGTCAAGCCCAAAAATAAATACATTATATCGAGTGTACAGATGAAGTGGTCACAAACCGCAGAAACTAATTATACCTCTTAATTGTCATATTGTGTGTGACAGTTTTGACATCTATTATGTCAAACAAGAAGTAAGTTCGGATGAGCTAGTGTCCAACTTCAGTGACAAAGTTTTGAAGCTACTTGAAGGCCTTTGTCATGTTCTAATGTCATTATAGCTAAGGCAACCTCCCTTCCTTGAACTCTGAAAGCGCTCTATTGTTAACGCCATACGCGATAGGTTGCAAGCCGTTTGCCGCTTATCGGTACATCAAGAATGTCTACTGATACTTCAAAAACTATTTTTAACCACATCTGAATACCACTACCACCGAAATTCAATTCATCTAAAAGTAGAGAGAAGTTCGGGAAGGAGGCGCGTAATTTTAGCTCTACACGGTATCCAACAGTATTATACGATAAAGGAGCCTACAGTGGCAACTTGAAATTCAATCCTCGGTAAACCGTGTTCTAAAATAGTGGATGCGCGGATGTGGATCGATGGAGCCGCCGCGCTCCCTGGCTATTCCTCAGGCTGACATACTAGCTGGGTGTCTCATTCCTTTACGAAATGAATGCCACTTTAAACTACCTAGTAGACAATTAGGATAAATTCAACGTGTAGTAACACAGAGGATTAACCTCAACAGTTGTAAGATATTCTAGAAATATCTAAAAGTTCACCTGCAAAAGCCGTGAGAGCCGTGTTGGCCGAGGGGGAGTAACTCGACTTTCAATCCGAAGGTCGTGGTTTCGAATCCTGGCCGTGAATCAATCCTGTCTTTGTTTTAGTGGGTAGTAGTAGGTAAGTATTTGTAAACTAATCTACACTTGCATTGTGACAAATAAATGTATAAATTTTATTTCTTTCAGTGGATTTTTCGTTTTGAAAAATTAATATGCGCATTAACACGAGCTCTTAACGGTGAAGGAAAACATTGAAGGACAACACACGTATTGACCATGACTTGCCTGTTGATAAATCCAGATGTTTTAGGTGCTGGGCAAGTCTAATCTTTCTCAAACAATGTCCCAGGCACTACAGTGTCCCGTTAAGTGTAGGCAAAGATTGCCTCATAACATAACGTTTAATATAATTGTTCCTGACACTGTGTTTTGATACTCAAAGTTCGTTTTATAAATTAGTGTATTTATTTATATTTATAATAAAGTTAGACTTAACCCAAAAAAATCAGAAATACATTTATACGGAAATGTATCCTATGAATAGCCTAATTTTCCCTTAAATTTTTTTCAAGATAAAGTGAGGGTAGTTGTAAAATACACCTACATCTATAGGTCCATATATTTCATCACATAATACAAATCATATTCCAATGCAGGTAAAACTGTGCCATCTGCTACAGACTGCCCTAGAACAGTGTAATATCAAAACAGATGTAGACGACGGTTATGTCAGGTCCATTCACCAAACTAATAAAAGATTCAGCATTGTCGTTTGGGCCGGAGAGGGTTCTTCCGAAGCATTGGCGCCTATTCCGGGCCAGTTTTGAGGTCGTATGGACCGAGACGCTGTTATCGTGCGGTTTACAATGCGCACGGGTCATAATCTTTAGCGTTATCCGTCTATGCAAGCTTATTTGTAGTAGGATACCTTTTTTTACCAAAGGAAAAGGTTCTCAAGTCAACTTGTAAATTTTGTAGAATCGTGTAAACAAGTCGGATTTTATATTTATGTATCTGAAGAAAATAATTATTGTGTATTTTAACCATGTCAATAAATAATAATTTAAAAAAAATTAATTAAATTAGATTATGTAGCCAAAAGTAACATTTGCAAATCATTTTTAAATAGCTCAATTGGTTTCGATCGCTCGAAGTCGATTTATTCAATTTTATAAACAAAAACTTCTGACGTGTTCTTGTAAATCGATAAACACCGGCTGTATGCAGGAAAAAGTGTCACGTTCCGCGAGCAAGAGCGCGGAACAAGCGATAGAGAGGCACGATCGGTGTTAAACCTATATTTGATTGTGAACCCATAGTCTTAGTAAGATAGTTGGATAAGTTGTTAGACAAATCAAAACTAGATTGCGCTATCTGTACGGTGTACCTACAATCGGCCTAAGCGTTTGTTTCGTTAACACGTAAAATGATCATCCGCAAACCGACTTTACAGACACACACAACTTGTATTGAAAAGTTTTATGGACACGGGATTTTATCGCGTAATTTACCTTATTTATCCCGACGTTCAGTGATCGTTCGATTTTCGCTGAGAACAGTTGTGTTACTCGCGACCGCGCGTACCAACAGTGCAAAGTGCTTACGCATCACAACAATGCCGTCGCGACACGGCCTGACCGCGAAGATGACCTAGTTATACATCGCGTACGGCTCGTTTGCATAGACAGCAAATCATATTGTTAAGGCGACGCTACTACTTGTTTTAACAATGAATACCTCACCGTCTAAAGATGGCAGTATAACGCTGCGAACAGAAACAGAGCATTTATTGTTCAATCGCTTCAAAGAAGAACGGGACCGTCTTTTTGAAGAAAGACAAGAACGCAAAAAGCTGGAGAGCCTCGTAGATGACTTAAAAAGTCAAATCGAAATTCTTCAGCAACAGCTGAAATGTGTAATGAACACCAACTCAACCCCACCAGCAACTACAAACGACGAAAACTCTACATCACATGCCGAATATGGCACTGATGAGGAGGAACTAGCCAAGGAAACAGAGTGGATCAGAACCAAGACAAGGAAGAAAAGAAAATTGAACACCTCACCTTCGCTCTCACCCCAGGAAGACAGAACTACTTCCACTAAAGAAAAAACTAAGAAAGTTCTCTCACCCCCTCCTATTATAGTCGACGGGGTGAATAACTACCAAAACTTTTATGACTTCTTGTCAAAAAATCAGCCATCAGCCACCTTCACAGTAAAGATGATGAGCGGTGATAGCGTTAAAGTCAATTCTTGCAATGAAGATGCATATAGGTGTTTAACAAAAACACTCTCAGACAATAACTGTCTCTGGCATTCTTATGAGAACAAGCAAGATAGACCAATAAGAGTAATGGTCAAAAAATTACCTTCAACCTGCAAACCTGAGAGGATCATTGAAGACCTCAAAAACCAAGGGTACAAGATTGAGGATGCGGTAAACAAACTGAGCTGGAAAACTAAGGAACCACTCAATATGTTCATGCTAACCTTTAGCAACCAGGAGAACATCAACAAAGTGTACGACATTAAATACATACTGGGGTGCGTTGTTGAAATGCAACCACTACGATCAACAAAACTTATCCCCCAATGTAAAAGATGCCAGGCGTATGGACACACTCATAAGTACTGTGCTAAAGAGCCAAGATGTGTTAAATGCACAGGTAAGCACCTTACCAAAGACTGCAAAAAACCAGCTGGAGAGAAACCTAAATGCGTCCACTGTGGAGAAGCACACCCGGCCAACTATAGAGGTTGCATGATAGCCAAAGAAATCCAAAAAATTAGGAACAAGGCCGCCAAGAAACCATTAGTTGGCCGGCAACAGCAAACACCAAGAGTACTGGTAAGTGACAGATCATTAGATACTAACCAGCCTAAACCACAAATAAGGCGCACAGGCACCGCTAACAAAACTGTGTCCTACGCCCAAGTAGCAGCAAAAAACATTCCAACTACTCACCACAATGAGCAATCCAGTCACTTGAACAGCAATAAATTAGACGAAATCTTAAAACTCATGACAACATTCGATGAGCGGCTAAAGAAAATAGAAAATAGCGACAGAACAGCTATACCTAAGGCCAAAAAATGACTCGCACGATTAAAATAATGGCATGGAATTGCAATGGGCTACTACAACATCAGAACGAACTGCAAGTAGTCCTAGATATGGAAAACATTGATGTTTGTCTCATATCAGAAACACATTTTACAAAGCAAACACATATCAAATTCAAAGGCTACAAAGTTTACCACGCACTTCACCCAGCTAATAAAGGCAGGGGAGGCAGTGCTGTTATTGTAAAGGAATATATCAAACATCATGAAGAAAGCAAATACGAAGAGCCGGATATTCAGTCTGTTTCAATTCGAATTGCTACTGAGCAGTATCCCCTTACAGTAGCAGCCATATACTGCCCACCACGGTATACTATTAGAAAAGATACCTACTTGAACCTCCTACAACAACTCGGTGAGAGGTTCATAGTTGGAGGTGACTTCAATGCCAAGAACACGTACTGGGGCTCTAGGCTAACCAATACAAAAGGAAGAGAACTTCTGGGAGCTATAAAAGAAATACACTCTGATGTTGCATCAACAAGATCGCCAACCTATTGGCCTACAGATCCTTTTAAAATACCTGACCTGATAGACTTCTTCATATATAAAAATATCTCACCAAACTACTTCAAAATAGACCAGAGCTACGACATGAACTCGGACCACTCTGCAATACATTTAGAAATTAGTGATAAAGTTGTGCTCAAGGATATCACTCCAACCCTAGTTAATAAATACACAGACTGGGAAAGTTTTAAAATTGAGCTAGACATGGATATTGAACTCAAAGTCCCAATAAAAACTCATGAACAGTTAAACAAAGAAGTTGAACATTTTATTAACGTTGTGCAGCAGAGTGCTTGGAACAATACACCAGATATTAAAAAAAAGATCACTAAAAATAATTACCCTAAAGAGATTAAGCAACTCATATGCGAAAAAAGAAGACAAAGAAAGCGATGGCAACAATCCAGGTGCCCTCACGACAAAAAAAAGCTAAACAATATGACAAAACAATTGAAGAATGAAATACAATCAGTCATCGACAGCACAACCACCTCTTTCCTACAAAAACTAACCAATGACCGCAAAAGTAACTATTCGCTATGGAAAGCTACAAAAAACATGAAAAGGCCAATGACCCAAATTCCCCCACTAAAAGAGGAAAACGGGAAATGGGCAGTCAGCAATGCAGATAAAGCAAGACGGTTTGCCGAACATTTAGAAAACATCTTTACGCCAAATGAAGGTCCAACGCTTAGCACAGAAGCTACGACCTATGACGTGTTGGATGAACAGCTTTATATACCGCCAGTCTCTCCTAGAGAGGTCCGAAGTGAGATTCATAAGAACATAAATCCAAAAAAATCGCCAGGATTCGACCTCATCTCAGGCGAAATATTACATAACCTACCAAAAAAGGCTCTAGTGAAACTTACAAATATTATAAACGCTGCGCTTAGGTTAAAATATGTGCCTGACTTATGGAAAGTAGCTGAAGTAATAATGATAGTAAAGCCGGGTAAACCGCCTCGTGACGTAAAATCATACAGACCGATCTCCCTACTTCCAATAATTTCTAAACTATTTGAAAAATTGTTACTCAAAAGGTTGAGACCTATAATAGAAGCTAAGAACCTTATCCCAGAGCACCAGTTTGGATTCAGGGAAAAACATTCAACCATCGACCAGGTCCATAGGATTACAAATGTTATCGAAGGTACTCTAGAAAATAAAAGGATCTGCTCTACCGTATTCCTGGATGTAGCACAAGCTTTTGATAAAGTGTGGCATGAAGGCCTAATACTTAAAATGAGGAAAATTCTTCCCAAACCTTATGTAGATATTCTACAATCATACATAACGGACAGAGTTTTTAGAATACGGCAAGAGGATGCCTACTCTGATATTAAAGAAATAAAAGCTGGGGTGCCACAAGGAAGCGTACTAGGCCCGGTCCTGTATCTTTTATACACCAGTGACATCCCTGAACCAGAGAATAGTATGATCGCGACCTTTGCTGACGACACGGCCATAATGGCAGTTGGCAGTACACATGCAGAAGCGGCAGAAAAAGTGCAAAAGGCAGTTAACAAAGTATATGATTGGACAAAGAAATGGAGAATCAACCTTAATGAATCAAAATCAATCCATATAAACTTTACCAACAAAAAGGAAGTGTATCATCCAGTATACTTAAACCATAAGCTCATTCCGCATGAAAATACAGCCAAGTATTTGGGTATGACGCTTGACGCAAAGCTGCGCTGGAAGGCTCACGTTAAGAAGAAAAAAGATGAGTTGGAGCTACGCTACAAACAGATGTACTGGCTGCTTGGCAGACAAGCCGCTTTATCAGTACACAACAAAATTATCTTATACAAACAGGTCCTCATGCCAGTATGGACCTATGGTATACAGCTGTGGGGCTGTACCAAAAAAAGTAACATCCTCATCATCCAACGTTTTCAAAATAAAGTTCTTAGGGGTATCGTGAATGCCCCCTGGTACGTAAGAAACGAAGACCTTCACCGGGACCTTAACATAGACTTCGTTGATAAAGTTATAAAAAAATACGCAGAAGCTCACGAAAAAAGACTTCATCACCATGTGAACGTCGAGGCCATCCAGCTCCTCGACAACACAGACCTAGTGAGAAGACTCAAACGAACTAAACCATTTGAGTTAGTGTAGTGTAAAATTATATGAAAGTGTTAGTGAATAAGTGCTACATAATATAAAGAACACAAGAACAAAGTGTCTTCCCCTTAAATAGAGACAGTAAGAAACGTGCCGTTGGGCACATTCTTAGATATAAGCAACTTTATAAAACTAAGTCAAATTCAAATTGCTCATTGGCCTACTTGGCTAGATTGTAATTTTATTAGGGTATAATTAACTATTTAATTTTACACTAAAGAACGAAAAAAAAAAAAAAAAAAAAAAAAAAATCCCGACGTTTCGGCTATGTTGCAATAGCCGTGGTCGCGGGCAGACTGGAGTACACACAACTTGATTAAGAATACGATTTTGTAAGTCATTAGAGATTATTTTATGTGTATCACTAGATCACTCTCGTGTTCCCCTTTATATAATTCAAAATGCATGTATTCTACAGATCAACCATCAATGAAAGCAGTATAAACAGGAAAACAAAACTTAGAAAAGATAAAACAGAACAAAGCGAATAAGAAAACGACTTACCTACTACTCACGCAGATTGCATTCATAATACACAACCTTTATCCGATCAGAGAACATTCAATCATGTAAAAACAAAGAAAAAACTCAAGAAATATGAGATCGGAAAGTTACAGCATAAAGTATATATCAAATAGCAATTGGCAATTCGGGATAGGAAAGGTTCGCCCTATAAAGTACGTGAGGCGGTCAAAAACAAACTTGTGCAATAAATAACCCGATCCGATAAGAGAAAGGTACGCACTCAGCCATTTTATATTCAATAAAAATGAGATAAACTAAATTGTCTTACGATATAGTCATGATTGATTTGTTTAACTAAACTAATTAATCAGCTCTGCAAACCAACGTTTTTTTTTTAAACTTTTTATAAGTATTTTATACTGCGGCATTTTAACATCACGATACTGAGCATAATTTCAGTATACGTTATGTATTTCTCACTCAAAACTTTCATGAGTTGTACTTGACATTGTATTAACACACGGGAATTACTCATGAAAAATATCGTCGATTTAGATAAGAACCGACAATGTTTCGATTCACAGTAGTATCTAACCTTGGCGCAGCTCCCTCCATACCCAGATGAAGATTCTCCGGGTGAATCGAAACATTGTCGGTATCTAAATCGACGATATTTTTACGTGAGTAATTCCCGTGTGTTAATACAATGACACGTTATGTAGTCTCAGCTATTGTGAAAATTCTCTGGTTATTTGCACGTTTGAAAATGAACTCCACGCAGAGCATAATTCGTATTCAACCTTATCACTCGCATTCGGCCGCACTCACATTCTCGTTTCCATTCGACCGAACATTATACAACATAATCGAGAAATAAATTTTGTGCTACTGTTCCCAACCTTTGCGAACTTTTTATTCAGCAGGATAAGGGTCCTATGATTCTGTGGAGATTAAAATACATTATTTGCCCGTGCATGAGCGTAGCCAACCGTCAAAGTTTTATATTTCTGACAAGGGGCAAGGGTCGCTTTGGGCACGTGTTATTTGATGTTTCAATCTGTTTGCTTGTATTTTGTTAGAAGCTGGCGCACTTCATTTAATTAGATATACATACATTCAAGACTTGAAAGCCATTAATTAGCTGAGGTGTTCCTTATAGAGGCCTGAGATCATTTTGATAATCTTTTGTATAACCTCGGTTGAATCTCAATCTTTAGACAACGCTACCAAATAGTGTACCTACCCACATATAGTATAATAAAATAAAAAATAGAAATGTGAAACTCCTAAGTCCGCTAAATTTTAAACAACCGTAACGCACAGTTAAACCATCAGTTTTACTTGATGAACTAAATAAATCACACCTGAGACTTATATATATATTACTTTATTGAGCTTTATTTTAATGATACTAAAAATAAATTTTTCAGATGTTAAGCGACAAAGTTATATTAAAACTGAAATAAAGTCTACAATTTAGAAACTCATAACTCCTTATACTTCGCCGTAGTCGTGCTAAAATGAAAGTGTCAGTGACTCGGCGGGTGTACAGTGTGAAAACTACCATATTATGTGCCAGTGAATAATAATACCTATGACAATGTAATAGAGAATAGAATCATGTGCTCGGTAAAGTGGATACGGTTGCTGGTGATGCTTGCGGCCTGCTGGGCACAGGAGGGAGAGTGGAGCGAGGATGCTGAAGACCTGGGTAAGAACAATATTATTTTAAACATTTAAAACTTAGGCTCTTATAATAAGCAAATTGAAGTGGCAGTGGGGGGCCTTATAGCTCGCAGAACTGATAACGCTGGAGGTCGTAGCTGTTTAGATCAACTCGGCACCAGCATCGCACCGCATCGCCTTGTGCTGTTAGGTATTCTTTGTATGGAATTATATGAACCAACGCTCACTACATCAACTTCGTAACGTCAACAGGGCCTCTAGCCAAGTGGCATCAATCTTTTCTATTCTACAATTCGCTTCGCTATCGCCGATGTTTCATTGGTGGATGACCACGAGACCTTACGTTCGACCTTGGTTCGACCAATGAAAACCTCATGTTCGAATGTTAGCGAAGTTAGAAATCGAATCGCTTCATAGCGTAGGCCGGTTGGCTAGGCCCTCAGATCGCCGCGTCGTCGCAAGCTGTCAAGGAGTTGTTTGCGTTCACACATCATCATATCAGTCAAAACCAGTAACGGCCGACAACGATAGTATTTGATCGGCCGACGTTGGCCGGTAAAGTTTGGCCGATGACGGATTTGGTATCCGCGAGCCGTTCCGAGCTTTCTGAAAACACAGGGAACAGTTCATTTACTTATTTTGTATGCAACCATGATTGTTTGTGTGGAATCTAGGACGCAATAATTATTGACGTATGCTGTTTTCATAACCGTAGAAAAACATGGGAAACCAGCACGTCCGCGAACCTCTATTGTTACGAAAACATACTTATTCATTCGCGGCTAAAGTTGGTGGTGCCAGATACGCGCTGGCCACATGAATGTGCTACAAATAATATTCGTTGCTGCAGTGTAGCATGCGCTGCAAAATCATATACCCATTTTTAAAGTTTGACTATAAAAATAACAGAGGTATGACTGAACCTTTGTATCAAACTTATCAGTTTACTGATACTCATTTTTAAAACGATAATTTTTAATGTTCCGTAAAAGGAATATAATTATACAATATTATGCCGTATTATTTAAATTAATACGTTCATGTTGTTGTGATTGTACTATAGATCTGTTATCTTCATCTTGATTACGCTAAGTTATTCAATATAATAAAGTCTGGAGCATCAAGTTTACATCTTAAAATTAATTAGTTACTGTAAATGGAAATTGTAAGAACAGCGTTTATAAACCTATTTGTTAAAGTCTTTTGATAAAATCGAGTCAGGATAGAGTAAACAATTAAAAAACTTGTATAAAAGAAGTCATCTGGGCTCTGAGCCTATGGAACCAACGTGCTTATAAACATCTCTAGACTTTGATGTATTGGATTAGTAATAAGCCAAGCGACACTTTGGCCCCAAGCCCACCCGCCCTGGCAGTAACTAGGACAAGAGAACGCAGCTGTTTTTGTAACCTACCGCTGCCACACCTTACAATGAATTGCTGAAGCGATCAAATGAAACAAACTCAAGTGGGAATCGCGCTCAACCCATTAAACCTGATTGCTTGTCGAAAATGAAAATGAGGAAATGTATTTTCGTTTGTTCGACGTTATTTCATGTTTTTTGTCTGATTTTCACGCAATCCATCGGGAACTGAGTTTACATGCACCGAATTGTTCACTTTGATTAACTATGGCGGTGTAGTATTTCATTGCATCATCCGCTGAGGTTAGATCAGTGAACGCAAATAAACATAGAAGCATTCCTTGCGCTGGAAAATGACCCAACAAAAGTGTGCTGCGGTAGGCGGGACTTGTCAATTGTGTTGCGAACAAGTTTAGTTTAATTTAAACTTAAACGTTGAGGGAATAAAGTCGCCTTTTAACTGTGCGTCTTAATAAATTATTGACTAATCAGCGAAAAGTTTTGACGTGCGAGTTTTGCAATTTTGTGACATATTGCGCGCATATTTCCCATGAAGGAATGCTTCCTGTTTATTTGCGTTCACTGGGTTAAATCGCAATATTCACAGAATTATATGACCAATTACTTATTATGCATTCAGAAACGGATTCAGTGTGCTTATGAATAAATAGTGTTCATTCGAGACCGCATCTTGACTCGACTAATTCTTGGAAAACTGCACTGCGAGCTTTAACAAAGTTTTAAGTCTTCGGTATCGAGTCGCGGGACGTCATGTAAAGAGACTTGCTCAAGTTCGATTTCTCGTTTGGATGCCTACAAAAGGAGCAAAAAGAGCGACCCAATTAAAAAGTGTTCATGCATGGGTAGCTCTATTCGGCTCCAATTTTATTGAACGATTAATTTTATTGCAAAAATTTCTGGACAGCGGAACGAATGGAAAACGAGAGGGGCGACGCGGTCTCACCAGCCTTTTGTGGCAGTGCGATGGATAGGTTTGTTTAACGTTGAATCTAATCAAAAGGCATAAGGCCGAAAAAAGTGTTCTGATACGGCATTGTGAGAGTGATAAATGAATTGAAATTTTAATGTAATTGGAAACCATTGATGATCGAGCGCTATCGATACGGCGCGATAATAAATATCTGTCGGACCGTGTATTGGCTTGTTACTGGCGTTCATTTCGTTTCCCGTCTAGTTTTTGCTTTTCATTGGAACATTATTTAACTCTGTGTGTGCTTTTTGTAAATAGTTCTAATCAATCTTATAAACTTCCTGTTAATATAGATGTTAATCTGGTTGTAATTGATTTTAATATATAAACGCGCAATAACAATACAATTTAACGATAATATGGAAATGTTTGATGCAACAAAAAGATAAACAGTATTGGTATAAATCGAATAAATCGTTTTCAGTGTTTATGCAGAACTAGTATGGATTTATTTAAAGCCGAATTATTTGTACTAAACATTAGCGTTATGAGTCCCATGTGGTCAGTTAATGGGGTGAGGGCACTGTTCGGTTGACTAATAAATCAGTCGATTACAAACTAGTGGTTAACGAGGGTTCATATTCATAAATCACAAGTTTAACTGCGGAAAACAAAAAAGTAAGTTGCCGATGTGACTGAGCAGCGCGGCGCCAGTGGTCGATGAAACGCAAAGCAGAACAACCTATTGATGTCTGCAGATTGGATGTTTTTGTCATTTATTTGCCACTTTTATAGTACTTTTACAATTTTCTAAATTCACTTAGAATTCACAATTTCAATGAATTTTAATAACACAACGGTAGTATCACGAGTTGCCACCACGCATATTAAAAAAATTGTATTTAGTGTGCTATACTTGCAAAAGTCTCTCTATTGCAGGCATACATTAAATAATATTTATCTTTAAGACAGAGTTAAATAATGTTTAATCTTTAAATGATATTATAATCAGTAAGAAACAAAGATTTAACTCTCATACCAAGCCATAAATAAAATGAAGGAATTTCTCGCGAATTTGTACCACAAACTCATATTGTGTGTCATATAAAGGAATACGTTATATTTCCGGTATTCGCTATGTACGTATTGTCTAAGCAATGTGCAGTGTGAGTGTAGCAGGTCAGGCAAGAGACGTGTCTCCACAATAATTTTATTAATATTATCCCCGCAAGCCTGTCACGCGCGAAACCACCGCCCATATATCTCCCAACTCTAGGAAAAAATATGATATATTGAGAGAACGAGAGACATAAGAGCTTTTCTTAGCTTCCCTTCACTCGGTTTAGCGTCTTTTTAGTACACTTAAGGACGTTGTAAGGTTCACTTCGCATCTTGCAAGGAAAGTTAGTACCGAGCAGGTAACAGGTTTTCTATATGCCGATTTTATGGTGCAGTCTTTTTGGTTGATTAAATAAGTTCGAACCGTTTTTGCGCTGATCTCGAATGATTCTGGCTGCTATAAAACCTAATGAAGGCTTCCAAGGGTCGAAACTCAAAGATAAACAAGTATGAGTTTCGAACAAGTGCCGTCTGTTTACTATGCCTCATCATAAGAAACAAAATGTTTTTAAGTTAAGACTTGAAAGTTTATAAATTTTGGCGTGGTAATGTTTTTGAAAATGTATTTCAATATAAAGTGTGTGGAAAAGAAGAAACCAACCATTATGTAATATCAGTTTTCACCAAGTCTTTCAATACTTATACAAACATAGGCCTGTAATCTAAAAAACATACAATAAAACTAAAAATCACATAACATTATATTATAAGGATTATTCTATAATTTCAATAAAATGTGATAGTTCTAATGAGCTAGTAGTAACAAAGTATTAAGGCTATCCAAAGACCTCTGATAAAATACATATTTACTTAGATATTCCAATACAGATTAGCTAGATGTTATCCAAGTTTATGAAACCCAATCAAACCAACATTGTAGTAATTAATTACCTTAAGCTTAATCCGTAGATACGAGCAGAATGATATACGAGCAGCGAGAAGATTACGTGCACAATATTGCTGCAAAATAAAGCATGTAAAGCACGACGAGTAATAAGCGCCATTTGTAATGAATAAATAACTGTCTTGGCTCAAAGCAAACTATTATTTTCATTAAGGTGCAGATAGACTTGAGTATTCACCTGTAACAGAATCGAGCCTTCGCTTTTTTAAAAATTGTCGAACTGAACACCAAACAGAGCCAAGCATAGAGCCAAACTTATACTACGAACATTTTGACGATCATTCTAACGAACGCTTTAATCAAAGCTCGTCAAAAAAATATTTCAGCAGTCAGAACAACGACAAAATTGCTCGGCTCGGCAAAAAGCTCGAAGCAAAACTGTCTTTTCGGTAGAATGCTCACTAGAACGCTCGCTAGAATGTTCTCTAAAACGCTCCCGATTTTTTTTGGTAATGTAACATTCGCTAGAATGCTCATTACAAGTAAATGCTTAAGTCTATATGTACCTTAAAGGTAAAAATTAAACAAACTACGATTCATAATAATAGTTTGTCAATTTAAAGACAATATTAAAGATTAAGTAATGTATTTAAAGTAAAGTCTATGATCAAGGCCGCGTTGGCAGAGTGGTACCTCGACTTTTGATCCAAAGGTCGTGGGTTCGCATCCTAGCTTCTAATCCTAGTTTCTAAAAATTAAAATTCTAAACGGTGAAGTAAAACATCGTGAGGATACCAGTTAGCTTTCTAATAGCGGCAATAGGCTTAACATGTCACGTATGGGATGTTAACTTCTCCAAAATGTGGGCATATAATGTTGTATTTGGACATACCTCTGACAACCCCCTTGACATATTCAAGGATCAGTGATCTATAAAGATCTGAGATAATGTCTACCGCGTTTTGTGGATATAGTTGTGATCATATTTCATTTCATTTCAAATAATATTGTCAATACATCATAGATGCTCTACATGTTGGTCAAATTCATTCGTGCGGAAAATGGTTAATAAATGATGGATGAAACTTTTCCATAAAAAGCATATTGTTAGGAAAACCTTTTCTAGTTAATGGATCATAACAAGTTCTGACGTTTACTTGTTGTAGTAGCAAAACGGCATTTTTAATAAGTAAATAAATCGATACATAAGACATTTCACAATTCATTCAAAGAAACCAGACTATATGACTGAAATACTACTTAATTTTTTTTTAACGAGTACTTACATTATTATAAATTGATAAACACCCAGACCTGAGACAAATATTTGCTGATCGTCGATTGATTGATCGTAGAATGTTCGCATTGTGGTCCCTGTAATTTTGTACAATCCACGTACTTTGGTCAGGTGAGGCCAATGCCAGAGGTCCACTCACCTACCAACTGTCATCGTGTAAACGAACCCTAAAGACAAGTTCCACTGTTCTGCAGGATTTTTATTTCAAGTAAGGCCGTTTGTCCACCGCCGCCGTCACCGGGACGTCAACGAGAACGATATTATTTCTGGCTGAGATGAAGATGACGTGACGGTCTTCTGGTGGACAGGCGGCTATAGTAAATGTATGGTCGCTACCTCGGCGCCGTCATCTCGTTCTCGTTGACGTTCCGGTGACGGCGGTGGTGGACAAACGGCCTAAGTGTATAGTGATTGATCTTAAAATGTTCGCATTGTGGTCTCGGTAACTTTGTACAATTCACTCACTGATGTAACATTGTTAGTCCACTTTCTCTACCAACTATCACCGTGTAAACGCACCCTAAACGTTTCGCAGTCCGGACGTTTCGTAACAAGTCAGCAGGATTTGATCAAAGGCCGTAGGTGGATAAAGGTGTGGACACAAGGGATATCTAGGTCATGCCGAATCTAAATGGGGCTTGATTTAGGTACCGTGATTTTCCGCTTATTAGAATTCTTCCTCTTCCTTCGCATTGGATGACACGCTTTATATGTTTTATTTTATGTTTCCTTTTATTGGACGGTATTGCGCTTTGAAACTAAAAAGGATTATAAGCTTAAAATAAATTGACTTCAGAAATGTGTTTGGAAATTGAATCGACTATGATAACTAACAAAGAAAAACTTTCACCTGTATGTCTGTTTTGTTTAATTTGTTAAAAAGCCAAAACTACTACTGTTTTTACTTTAAGTTAAGGTACTTTATATTGAAAACATACTTAGTGACTAAAAGCTTTGATCATCAGGAAATTACCTCAATCATATAATATAGATGTCAAAAGCACCAGGAGGCAAGGCAACCTATACCTATATTTAATGAGGTTTTGTCTGGGACATTGCTGAGATGGTATTGACATATCCAACACCAAAATCACTAAGGCTGGATTCGACCAAACTGGATTAAGGTTTTACTCGAGAGTAAAATACTGTTTGTTTGAATATTTTGACATTGTAAAGTTAAAATAACCTTATAACCAGGATAATTTGTATGCACATAATAATGTTCGGTTGCGCTTTCTAAACAATTGTATTTCGAATTATGTCGACTAGTTACTCTGGAGTAAGATGACCTTTGGTCGAATCCAGCCTTAGTTTTTGAATGTAAAAAGTATTTTTATCACAGGCTTCGAAGCCATGACCTTCCTTCATGAATCACATATCGTAGTACAAAGATTCTAACATATTATTCATTAATAAATAACACGGTTTGGAACAATACAAGAAGAATTTGTTACGAACAAGCAAAAAGCCTAAAATTGGTTGTAAACTGTGAATTAATATACAACAAAAAGTCTACAGAAGCTAACAACTTGTTACAAAAACATGTGGACAAGTTCTTTTCTGTCATTAGAGGCATACCTGAATAGACAGAGACGAACTAAGACGTAAGAGTAAAAAAGAAATACCTACGCCAATATTTTTTATTGGCCTTAGAGCGCAAGGAGTGAAACTTAAAGGGGCAGACCTTTGAGCAGCAGTGGGACATGATAGGTTAAATAAAAAATACAGCTTTTTTTTTTAAATATCTCGTTCCACTGCTGGGCAAAAGTCTACCCCAATTCCCTCCATCTATCTCTATCTGTCGCCGTCTTCCACCATTCACTCTCAAATGCATCGATATCATAGTGCCAACTAAACCTTATAAATTTCAGTCGTGGGTTCGAAACCTGGTCAAGTATGGATTTTTTATTTGGAAAATATTATATGCGTATTAACACGAGCTCTTTAAAGTGAAGGAATACAAATACTGAGAGGATGCCTGCTGCACCTTGGGAATACAGAAAAAAAAACAGTGGTGATTTTATATCGTTTTTTTTTTGTTTACTTTAGACTGGTAGGAAGTTGGTCCTTAATAAGTCCCTGTTGGTATAAGCGTCGCATGCCAGGCCGCCACCACTCACCATCAGCGCACATTCGGAGCCGCAGTAATGAGTGGACCACTCTTTACTGCCCTCGAGCACGACACAATCTTGCAGACGCGTTATTACCTATTACGAGAACCGCCAATCTAATACGAGTATTATGCGCATCGCAAAGTTTTTTTTTAGAAGGGCACGACGTGAATTTTTTTTTCCACTTTCCTAGTAATGAAACGAAACATGGTTGAACAAGATCGGACGAGGATACCAAGAGGGTGGCAGAGACCAGAGACCGAGACAGCAGACCGTTGTCATATAAACTGACGGTTTTTGTCTCGTGTCACTTTCGCGTGCCCACACACAAAGTGCACAAAGCATGTCTCTGCGGATTTAAAACGGTCGCTAAAGCTGAATCACAAGATGAAATGAACTATAATGCCGCCTCTTTTCACTCTCAGTCAATGAAAAGAGATGGCAATAGTTCAATTCCTTTAATGCGCTTCTGCAATAGCGACCTTTTTAAGCCCGCTCGTCTCGAAGTCGGGCACGAAACGCCGTTTTAAATTGTCCACCAAAAATATTTTTAGCAGTCGTTTAATTTAATTGCTAACGTTCACACTGCTTGACGGGTCTACTGTCCAGGCCCAAATTGATACACGACTATCGCGGCGAGACTAAAACAATCCGTCTTTATTAGAAGCATTCACCGAGTAAATTGAAAATACCGCCTAAGTATGACTGATGGTACACATTACTTGCCCTGGTGACAGTTCTCCCTTAAAGAAAAGAGGATTATTTCATGCGGTGGAAACGGAGTTTAATATTACGTCTATTTATATTCATGGTCTCTTTATCGTTGAGAAGGGAAGGTTGGAATCATAACGATGTAAGTACAGAATAACAGCGATATTCACTTAGGCGTATTTTTTGTTTCCGATTATGCTTCGGCTTTCCTCGCTCTTGGGAGGAAATTTACTCGACGATTTGGGGCGCGAAATTAGCTTCGTGATAAGGTAATAGAAGACGGCGGTAATGAATAACTTTTATGTGTCTTTTATTGATTATGGCATCATGCTTTTGTATAATCATTTCCCTTGGTGTTATACTCGGTATGATAATAAGCGTTTATACTTACAAATTACGATAAGTAAATATTTGTTTGCATAAATTAAATGATTTGCTTTAGAATCACCATTTGTCAGAAAAAAATATACACTACTTTTTTTACGTATTTAAGATTTAAAAAATGAGCGTCTTTTCAAATACTTATTAAAGTACAATTTTGATTTTAATTATAAAGTAAAGTTGTAGAGTAAAATACTCTTTAATACTCAACGAGGTGTCTTTGGATTTCAGCTCTAAAGTGCTTCCTAAAGTACAGTCGGAAACAAAAAATCTAATTATTGAGTTTTGTATAACTTTTTAACAAGTGGGCGTTCTGTTATTTTAAAAAATAACCACACTGACTCATATCTATCTACACACATAATTAAAATAAAATGCTGTTCGTTATAAGCGCATAACTTGAGAAAGGCTGGACCGAATAGCTGGACAGGGCAGTCTATTAGGTCAGTTAGCTTTAAAAAAAAACATATTCGTTTCACCAAGCTCGACCCAACATAATTTTAGTAATATAACACAGTTAATGGCGCTGATTCCCTTGTATACTGACTAATTTAACTAAAACTAAAACCGATAGCTCTTTATTTCGTTCACGCTAAAGACCAAAACAAAACGACAGCCTGAGTGGCATTTTTAAAGTTACTATAATAATATATTTTAAGCCAATTTTAGATTCTGAATAAAACTACCTTTGATCGAAGAAAACGACTCAAAACAAGGTGCTTTTAGAAATTTTACTTTCAATGTCATTCTGATTTGGTCTTTAGCGTGAACGAAATAAAAGCTATCAGTTTTAGTTTAATTAAATTAGTCAGTTTTAGTGATAATTTAATTAGTCAGTGTACAAGGAAATCAGCCCCAATCTACTTTTGTAGCTGACCGTACCAAGAAAGCTCCAGCTTATTTCCGCTAAAACACATTTTTCTTATTCCTTTCTTGCTCTCCACCCAACTCATTACACCATAAACCAAGGCCATCTGCCAAAGGTCAAGAGGAGGCATCAAATAAAATTGAAACTCATCATTCACTCGAGAGTTATTTGAAAAATGTTCAACATTTACTTGCTGGGCCTTTTAATGAACTACGCCACTTGGAAATAATTCCTGTAATTTACAGTGAAGCCACCATTACCCTCCAGAAGGGCTACAAAGGGACATGTACTTGTTCAGCTATAACGTGTTATAACTTTAGCCTATTATGTAGTTCTAACATACAGTAATCCCGCAACAGAGCTTGTACAAGATAATGTAAGAAATATGAAGGCTCGGATCCTTTAATATGAGGCCCAAGACGATTAAAAGCTTAAAGTAATCGCCCCACTAGATCATAATGTTGTCTAATAAAACTCATAAACTCTAAGTAGATTCGCCTTGTAATTTACGTTTATATGAAAACCTGCTAAGATACTGAAAATCTTCCTTTAATAAAGAGGTAGCTATTTGAAAGCCGGTAAGGAAAATACCCACTGTTTGTCTTAGAGTATCTGTCTGAACAATTATAATTAGGTAGTTAAGTGGAGGTAGGTAAGACAGTAGGGCGGGTGCGTTGAGGACAGGTGAGGTAAAGTGTTTACCGAGTGGGTACTCCGGCAGGTTTACAAAAGGGTAGGTCATTTCAAATTAGTTCACTTCTTCACACGAACAGATCAGCATATAAAGCTGAGCCAGTGTCTTTTTTTTATTTTACTAAAATAGGTTCGCGTTTGACCACACCCTGCCTGATGTATAGCAACAGTGTGGTCTAAGATTTCTGATGGATGGTGTGTAGTCTGTTTTTAGGGTTCCGTACCTTAAAAGGTAAAAAAAGGAACCCTTATAAGATCACTTTCTTGTCCGTCTGTCCGTCTGTCCGTCTGTCCGTCTGTCCGTCTGTCCGTCTGTCCGTCTGTCCGTCTGTCCGTCTGTCCGTCTGTCCGTCTGTCCGTCTGTCCGTCTGTCTGTCCGTGTGTCACCATCGATTATCTCAGGAACGGGTAGAGCTACCAAGTTGAAATTTATACCATATACTAAGGTCTATAGTCCCTATTGTGAGTATAAAAATCAAGGTCCTGAGTCAACACTATAAAAAGATATAGGCAAATTTAGGTTTTCGTGAAAACTTGTGAGTACCAAAACTTACCTTAATTATCAATTTTTTTTATTTTTCGGAATTTTTCCTTTACTTGTGCTGGAAGACCTTGCTTGTAACCAAATTTGACAATTCTAGGTCAACCGGAAGTACCCTAGAGGTTTTGGGTCGAAAACCTAAATGGTAGTTCCCGTTGACCTAGAATAACGAAATTTGGCAAAAAGCAAGGTCTTATAGCACAAATAAAGGAAAAATTCCAAAAAATTAAAAAAGTTGAAAATTAAAGGGTGTTCCCATACATACATAGTTGACGCCTATTAAAAGTCCTCCGAGTTGTATGGGCGCTCATACAATTAAGCGGACTAGCTTAATTGGCACCATGGCTAGGTACGGAACCCTCGGCGTACGAGTTCGACTCGCACTTGACCGGTTTTTTTTTTTATTGTTACTTATGTTTGTTTGTGTTGATTGTTTCATTTGACCTACTTCTCTAATGCTCTTTTATTATTTATTATATTTGGTTTTATGTCTTTTAAGTTAAGTTAAGTTTTAGGTTTTCTATATATTACGTAAACTTATTTGAAGTCGTGTATAAAAAGGTTTGATACGAAGCTTATAATTTGGCTAGGAGAGCAGGGTAGTGATGTGATTCACTCAGTAACATAACTTCTTCAATAAACATTTGATTATGCGCAATTCGATTTTTACTAACAACTAGAATAAGCCTTTACTTTAATGTGTTACTAACCCCTATGGATCTTTGATATCCGAAATAAACAATTTTTATTTTATTTAGTTAATTCATCTTACAATAAAGTCTAATTTCCTTTGTTCTAGTATCAACGGTAGACGTGGACTCGGTGCTCGGTCGGAAGGCGTCGCTTCCTTGTGACGTCACGCCGGACGCCGCTGAGGATCGCGTCTACATGGTGCTGTGGTTCAGAGCAGGAAAAGCCACGGGAGGGAAGCCTATTTACAGGTACGGATTTAATTAATAGGCCTTTTATAAGGTGATAACATGTATAACCAAATCTGAATTTTAATCGCGAAAGTTAAAAAAAGCCACTTGATTTACCTTCTAAAATTTGTAGAAAGTAAGCCAATTTTAATTTTTCTTTCTAAAATAATACAGTAGAAAAATCTGTTATACCAGAAATATGGTTTATATTATTTTTTAACATTGAAAGTTGCGCTTAAAAACCACACAGAAAGCAACAAAAACTAAAACTTTTGCTAACAATATCTTAAAACTAGGGCACTCAATTTAAAGCAGTTCATGTATCAAAGGAGATAATAAATGATCTCTGAATACATTCGCGTTATTGCCATGCCAACTCCACTCAAATACCAACAATCTGAATAACCCTTAAAACTTCGTAGCTGTAAAGCGTAGCACTTTTCGTAGCTCGTAGCATAGTTACGTAGACTTTGCTACGCTCGTTACTGAATGTAAAGTTCGTGACTGCTATGCATCCGTAACTTGACTGTTTATCTTTCTTGGGCAGATTTTCTTGGAAATTAATATAAACTTGTACATTACTAGTAGTTCGCCCCGAACTGAGATCTCGCGCACCGTAGATGGCTTACATTTGGACTTTCTTCTGACTACCCCTATAATTTCAAGTGCTACTACTGCCGAGTATGCCTATTGCGCTAGCTCTTCATGGTAAAAAATACTAGCATGCATGCAATACATAATGTCGTGTCTAATTTTTCATTTATTTCATATTTATGAATTCTCGTCGTATTTCTAAAGTATACGTCCTAGAATCAAAATAATAACTATTTTGGAATGTACAAACTAAGACCTTTCATTTGACACCCCACTCATTATATTTGTTTATTTAACTTTTTTTACCCCAATTATTTTCATTCTTTATCAAAAAATTTTTTATCATGAAAATAAATCAAGTAGCATCTAAAATCATTGCAAACCAAACCGCAACGATGCCACTCTCTTTTTAAGACCGACCAGTCAATGAGCTACGAAGACATCGAAACTCTATGAAACGGGAGCTCTTGCAGCTCTGGTTTCGTAGTTTTTGTTCTTTGGTCGTATTTCAAAAACTATACATCCTAGATTAAAAATAAAAACCATTTTGGAATGTACAAAATAAGCCCTTTCGTATGACACCCCACTCAATATATTTGGGTAACTTTGAAAAAAATTTACCCCCTTGGGAACCCCATATCTTTACAACCCCTTCATCGATTACGCTCATACGCTCCACAGCAAATTTCCATAGCACTACCTATTGACCTATTAAGTTTCATACAGATTGGATAAGCGGTTCGATAGTTATGCGAGAACATAAAAATGAAACATACAAACATACAAACATACAAAGCAAAATCGCCTAACTTGCCACTAAGATCTTCGCTCGCTTCGCTCGCTCGATCGATTACATACAGGATCATGACAGTATTTTATTACAAGGTGGATATCTTCAAATCTTCCGGTATTCAAATTACTTCGATTGTGTTTATAGAGCACAGTCAGTCACATAACCAAAGTATAATAAATACCTTTGGCACCTGTCCACACTTTTTAAGTAGCGTTTTACACAATTTGTTGTATGCATATAGTTTAACAGTTTCAGTCAGAAAAAAATATGAGATTATGTTCTGATAAATTATTGGAAATTTTAGAAGCCTGTTTTATTCTTTAAAAGCCTGTCGTTAAAATCCACTGTTTATTTTTTTGTTTTGGAGTATTCGTGCGGCAGATAATTTTTGCGAAACCATGGTGTTATCGAAATATCTGCGAAACGATTGTACGCTGCAGTTTTTCAAGAAATTTCATTGTGTTTTATGCTTTCGTGAACTGTGGGTGTGGACAGGACATCAACAACTATTGACGTACTAGAGGAGTAATAGTACCAAAAAGGCGTTGAATGATTTCACTTTTTGTTTCAACTCATTATTTTGACAGAACAGCCTGCAGGGTCAGCTCTTTGGAAACTACTTGCTGCCCGCGGCTTCACTCGCGTGGTACCTGGATAAAAAGTAGCTTATGTTACTCTCCAGCCTTCCAACTATCTCCACACAAAAAATCACGTTAATCCGTCGCTATATTTATAACGTGAAAGCAGGATAAATAAACAAACAAATAAACACACTTTCACATTTATAATATGGGTAAGGATACTGAGATTGAAGGAAGATTTAAAGAGAACCTCTCTTCAATATGAATTAAGCTTCTAACTTAAATTTTATTAATTAAACTAATTCAAAGCAAAAACAACCGCTGTTGTCCAGTTTGCACATCTTCAAATGACTTCTTATCTTGATGAAGTTGTACACGATCCTAAACTTTGATTAATTAACAAGGCAGCTATCGAAACATCGCCTGCAGCCCGAGATAAGGCGACGGCTCAGCAATTCATCATTTCCAGACAAATTTATGCGATTTCGATACGGACGGAGATTATCATAAACCCCACTAATATTATAAGTTTTGTAAGTGATATTAAATTTTATTAAATCAGCAATAATAGAACAGGATCACGAATTTCATTTGAGACACTATGAAGATTCTTCTTCTTTGAACTTTCACTATGAAGATTCACTTCTACTTCTAATTCTACTAGCCCATACTGTCCCATTGTTGGGCAAAGGGCTCCTCCCACTATCGCCAGTCACCACGATACAGTGCCTTCGTCTGCCAGTCCCTCTCATAGGCGTCTAGCTCGTCCCGCCATCGCATACACTTACGTTATATTGATATTTCACTCACGTTTTATAATATTAACTGTTATATATAAGATTTGATAATACTCATATATACGCATTTTTCTGTTACCTTCAAAATCTCGTGGTTATGCGTGAAAATACTATTATGTACTTACTCCCAAAATTCGTATTACAAACTTCCGATCTAGATTTAAAAGTACATCACATCACTAGGCCAAAATGTGTATACTTTGGTTCTGCAGTTCATAAGTAAAAGCAATGATAAAAAATCAATTAAATCATAAAAAGAAGTCAAGATTGTTTAAATGCGAAATAAATAACAAAAATAAAATGTATAATAAAAGAAGAAAGATAATTTTTCGAGTAGTATTTCGTATGAACAAATTATTAGAATTTGGTAAACTAAATCTGCTTTCATGTTATCTAAAAAGTCGCTACTACACGCTGGCGCAGGCTTGCCGAGTGAACGCCTTGCGTCTCTCTCGCTCTTGCCTTGCATCAACTCGCCTTCGCTCGCAATGGCTTAGGCTCGCCCAGCATGAATAGGCGGCATAAAGATTGGCGCGGTGCCGCGAAGCCAAATCCATCAAGTGTAGGAGTGGCTTGATCTTCCCACGTTTTATTTTATACACTCGTAGCGTATGAATATACCTACCTCATCCAATACATTAGCAATTGACCCAAATTTCCTCGACCATAAAAACCATCTCAACCAACCATGTGATTCGAATGAAACATTAATAAAAACTGGAAGCTACGAGGCACGTCATGAATAACTAAACGATGAGAAAATCGTGAGGAAACCAACTGTTCCTGTGGATTTAGTTACAGGAAGTCTTTGGCGTACAAATAAGCATAACGCACACTAATGTCTCAACAAATATGAAACACGAGACCAGACAAAAATGGGGGATTGATTTACTGTAGCCTTCCGTGGCCGGATCTCCGGTACTTCCTGGTACATACATTCAGCTCAGAATTTCAACTCGGCCAATCCGATTTTCGTTCATATTTCATCTGCTGTTGAGCTCATTATCGATCGGCGCCAGACAAAGTGGATTGAAGTATTGGCCGGGGATCACATCGTAAATGTAACAGGTATTTTTTCATATTTTATGAAGATGTGCACAAAAATGTATTGGTAGTATTGAGCTTATTTTTGGAACGAAACAGTTCGCTCTTTTCTTATCTAAAACAGTTCTGAAGAGAAAATCTAAGTAATGATTTACTGTTTAATAATTTTGAATATAAACATTTTTGAAGCTTTGATAATGTCGGCTCGGTAAGTGGATAAACTATATTGGATTTAAAGTGAAAATGTTTTTTAAGAACATTATTTAATATTCTGGCAATTTGAAATATTTATATAGACCATTAGCTATAGTTAATTAAGTGTTTTAATAACCCAATAGAATTTCCAATTCCCTCATAAAAGTTAAAACGATGTAATACACCATAATATGGATAAAAGATCGATTAAGTTATTTTATTTAGCCATTCAATAGAAAAATTCCCATCGCACCAATTTTTTGGTTTACTGGAAAGAAGAGCGGAAATTATTATTATATTCCATTCGTGGTAGGTTGCCTTGCTTCAATTTTGTTGTTGTTTTCCTTAACTGTTTAGAGCTCAGGTTAACGCGTTCAGTGCCCGCAACGCACATGTAAGTAAAGGCAGGTGCAGGGCAGGGAATGTGTTAATGTGCGTATAAATCCTTAAATGGTTGGGAGTCGAACGATCTTCGGGTCGAAAGTCAAGATATTATCCCACACGGTTAAATCTAAACAAAATATATGATCAAACGAACTTCCAAGTGAAGTTCGATCATTATTATATGAGTTGCTTCATTAGAATATATGAATTTATACACTGTAGTATCCTTATCTACTTGGTAACTCCGCACAATTTTTAAAGATTTTTTAAACAATTACAAAAACGTATTTCCGGTCTACTCCACCCTAGCACGCCATCTTGTCTTTTGCTCATTTTTTAGAGTAGTAAGTATCTTGTATATGTTTACAAAACTTTCTATTATATGGGAAAATATATTAAATATTGGTAATATTTAATATTTACTTGCTATTATAAGGGTGGGAGGGTTTCATATATTCTAATGAAGCAACTCATATAATAATGATCGAACTTCACTTGGAAGTTCGTTTGATCATATATTATACCTCGTTGCTTCATTATTCATATATGAATTTATACACTGTAGATGTTAAGAGCCGAAAGTTTTGAAATTAAAGGCATAATTTTAATAATTATGGATTTTAAAGTAATATAACATTTTAGTACATTTTTCCCGTAATGATTACCTACTGTATCAAACAACAATTAAAGTAGGTAGGCCTATTATGTTTGTAACAATAAACAGACAGTTTAGGCGAATTCACTTTTGATCAGTATCATTCTGTTAAGACCTGGAAAATTCGTTGGACGAGCTAGTCCAACCGCATCTTGCGCATGTTGTTAGCCGCGTGGTGCGTGTTATGGGCAGTAGTACTTATAGTCAATACAACTGCTGATAGGCTGCGTTGCAGCCGCTCAATGTGGGCGCTTTTGCATTAACAGTTTTGTTTATTATTTTGTTTTAGAAATATAGTCTTAGAAAATGTCCAGTTACAGGTCTGGTGCTGGGCATATAATTCGTATTCTCCTTAAAACATGACAGAAATAATATTGGTTGATAGAGATCATCATGAAAACAACATAACATCAGTATTCAGAATCCTTTTGCTCGGAGATTACGATGTTTTGCACCCATAATAAGGGAACCCTGTGAGCGATAGAAAGCTAGAGAGATAACGTGTATTTAAATTTTTAATTGATAAGATAAGTTTTTTGTGATTATTATTTCGAGATCATCTAAATAAGATTGAGTGCCAATAAATTGAGGCTCCCAGGTATTTGGGCATTATAGAGTTCAATTTATATCATGCACTTTTATGTAACTGCTTTACACACTGGTCTAATACAATATTATTTCCTATTAGGACTGATAGGTAATTAGGTATAGTTAAGGTAGAATAGAATAGAACGATGAGAATTCAGACTAGGTACCTTATGCATGCGCATACGGTATTAAACTGACATTAAACGAAGATGTTAGAAATGTAAACACTGATGTCTTGCAAATGCATCCAGTTGATTTCGTTGCAATTGCAATACAATGTTCCCACTATAACTGGGTGAAGTGTTTTATTGTTTAATCGTACTGTCAGAGAGTGATGACAACATTTGTCGATGATTTGTCGATAAACGATATCCGCAGAGCTTTGCGACCACCAGAATAAGGTACTTACTTGTGTACCGGATAACGATCGTTAAAATAGAGGTTTTTATTGGTAGTTAATTAGATAACGTCTGAGACTATAGTTTCTGTAAGAGTAGGAACCATGGTTGAGATGGCCAGTAAGGATACACTAGTATTCTTTATGCCTGATCCTTAGTAGTTTTCTTGAGGCTTTTTATGCTAAAAGGAAATGGTGAAAAAGTAAAAATAATTGGCATGTCAAATTAAGGTAAATGTGTCAATGGTTTCTGCGTCAGGGTCTCGTTTCCATGAAATGGGTCTTAGCGTTATCTCGTGACGTGAACAGATCTAAATGTGGTTGCCCAAAATATTGTGAAAACCTCATCGAACAGGGTACACTCAGTGTCCGGATTTATTATTCTGGGGGCGGTATCAACGTGGTTTTGCTGTGTATTCACATATGACGTGAATATCCAAAAGCCGCACTCCTGACACAACTTCTTAAGTGGTCGGAGTAAGTCATTAAGGTGAGGGGTATTGTATACATCCTCTAAGGTTAACATAAGTGATCGTAGTTGGTGTGTTATCAATACGAAGTAAAACTATAAAGGGCCCAGACTTCAAAACTCTAAGTAGGTAGTACCTAATTTTAAGGTTTGCTTTTTGTGAGGCACTTTTGCACAGACAGCACCCTAACCTGATCAAGGCGTACTTGACCACTGGGCAAGCGGCGATCAAAATGCCTCGTTTGGCGATTTTACGAATATGATGGTAGTTTTATAAACTTTGTGACCACCTGTGCACTCTTAGAACATTAATCAGAGGGAAGACCTAGACTAAAATCTGTATTGTAATTTTTTATAAATAAATCCCAAATAAATAAATCCAATAAAACTATTTGTAGGATTGTTGAGGTGTTAAGCTACGCTTATCGTAGTTGATGTTAAACTAAATGTAAGGCATTTATTAAGCAACATTTAAAATACAATACTGAATTAATAATTTTTAGTAGGTACCCTGAGATCAAAGTGCCGAACTGGCAAAACAAAATAAGCATCTTTCAGGTCGATGGTGATTAGGTTACACACATTTTAGTAATACTCTATTTTAAAATGCTTGTTTCGAACTAACTTGTTTAAAGTTTTCAAATTCAATATGAAACGTTTTATCACCGTTAGGTTCAAGAGTGAGAAATATCTGATTCCGCAACAATATCTTGGGAATGAACAAGTCTTTGGGACGTTGCATTATTTTAACTTATTAATGGTCACCTGCATAATTAAGTTTTATACTTCTGAAAAGTTATTCTAAGGTATTATTGGACTGATTTACAGTGGATTGAAATAGTATAGTAGGTAAAGCCTGGTTTTATCTAATAGAATACAAAATTGTATTGTTCGTTAATTTTAACTTATTATCGTAAAAAGGGTAAGTCTACCCGCGTGTGCTGCTAGTGGTGAATCTGCACCGGGGCACGCGATTTGTAACTGATCTGATTTGGTCTGAGCTTCTGCAGCTGTTGCGCTGACGCTGTGTAAGGTAGGCGGACACCTGAGGTCTCCTCGCGCACCCGCCCCCCCTGTTTGACAGATACCGGAGAGGTGACCTGATAAGAAGACCTGTTGCAGGGCACTGAAGCTGTTGTGAGGCTAGCGTTGAGCCAAACAACGATTCGTTCCGTTTCAATTCACATAAATACCATGTATTGTGTGAGAACGATTTGTAAAAACTGTATGAAATCAGCTAAGTCAGACTTTGTATTTATTTATTTAAAACACGAGTTGGGCTTACAGATTAGACATAGACTTAGTGTTGATAAGTACCTAGTGTGAGTCACATAGCAACTGACACCCATTGCTAAAATGCTTGATATAACACATGTATGGCTCGGTTGATGGCAGTAATGACTGAAACCAGCTGTTGCGATGCCATGAGAGTCTTATCACGATTAGAAACCATGGCTGAAGGAGCCGACAATTGTCTGGTAGTAGACTGTCGACAGTAATCCTTCCGCAATTTATATTAATTTTTCCTCGACATTCCTTGAAGAAGAAGAAGAAGGAAAGCCATGTTTCGATAAATTATCGAGTAGGTACCTATATTTTTATGATTAGGGGTAGGTATAGGATAAAGGAGGCGTATGCCCAGCATTGGGTCACTGCAAGCTGACAATGATGATGATATTTCGTCCTAGTCAGGTGAATCGTCTAGGTGTTATACTAGCCGTGAGATCATCCTGTAGACTGGATACAAACGAATTTTCATTAAGGTAATGATCATCATTTCATTCCGGTACCTACTGCATCTTGTACGACGTCTAGTTCGGTAGGAATTGACTCGGGAGTTGCATAATATGCTTCACCATGATCTCCGTTATCTAGAATTGCAATTTGCAATCTAGATTATGAAGATATGAAATTGAGGGTAGTTGAAGAAATAAAATAAAATAAACCCTTACATTTTGTAAAGTTTATGATTTTGCATAGGATCGTTACATCTGTTTCAGATTGTACGATTTTTATGTTTAGGTCATTGACCCCGATGCTAGTTTGGTACGAAAGTAGGTATATGATTCGCAGATGATCGTTACATCTGTTTTAGAATGAACGAATTTTCTGTGAAATGAAATGAAATGAAATCATCTTTGAAGACTCGCAGTCAATCCAGATGCCAGCTTAGTAACAAAGTAGCTATATGATTTATTTCGCAGAGGATCGTTACATCTGTTTTAGATTGTACGAATTTTCTGCTTGGGTCATCTTTGAAGACTCGCAGTCAACCCAGATGCCCGTGTAGTACCAAAGTACTTATATGATTTAATAGAGAATCGTTACATCTGTTTTAGATTGTACGAATTTTCTCTTTAGGCCATCTTTGAAGACTCGCAGTCTACCCAGATGCCAGTTTAGTACTAAAGTACCTACTTATATGGTTTCGCAGAGGAGCGTTACATCTGTTTCAGATTGTAAGCATTTTCTGCTTAGGTCATCTTTGAAGACTCGCAGTCAACCCAGATGCCCGTGTAGTAACAAAGTACTTAATTATCATGATTTGGCAGAGAATCGTTACATCTCTGTAGATTGTACGAATTTTCTGTTTAGGTCATCTTTGAAGACTCGCAGTCGACCCGGATGCCAGTTTAGTACCAAAGTACCTAGGTATAATATATGATTTCGCAGGGGATCGTTACATCTGTTTCAGATTGTACGAATTGTCTGCTTAGAAGACTCGCAGTCAACTCAGATGTCCGTTTAGTAATGGACTCTGTCAAAGTTATTAACTCACTTTGTAGGAAAAATACGAAGAATTAGTAAACACTTTACTAACCTTTATCATTCGACGACGAATCCATCGGGGATTTTTATTTAACACTTTCACTTTTGTTGTTATACTTCACTTTGTTCGATTTTTCTTATTTTATTTTGATTAAATAAAGACTGCGCACTTTGCTTGAAGCGCGCGTACGAAAGTTACCGCGCACAAAAAAGGAATGAGCAAAAGACAAGATGGCGTGCTAGGGTGGAGTAGACCGGAAATACGTTTTTGTAATTGTTTAAAAAATCTTTAAAAATTGTGCGGAGTTACCAAGTAGATAAGGATACTACAGTGTATAAATTCATATATGAATAATGAAGCAACGAGGTATAATTATTATTTTTGCTCAACGTCTCAGCATTTTACGCGCAAAGACAAAGAATAGAGTATATTAATAGGTAAATACGCAGTCGCTCAATATTACAACAGAATAATTACCCTGTATTGAATAAAATGGTTACAATTTAATTGGATACGAGCATGGGTCGAGTGCAAATAGGCACGTTGTTGCGGCTTCGCTATCACGCATGCAGTAAAACAAGATCAGATAGCTTCAAATGATAGAATATTCAATTGTTTAACTGCTTGCAGCTAGATTTATTTCAACTGCGATATTGTGATCGTTGTATGCACTATCATTGAACCGAGTCGAGCATGAAAAAGAGGTCTCTTAAGTTTACCGAAAGTTTAATTAAAAACTTGTGAAATGGCCCAGAACGTCTCGCTATTTCTACAGAGAAATTATGAATTCATATTCTTCATTTGTACTAAAAAAAACTTAGGTTAAAAAAACACATTAATGTTCAACGTTATTGTAATGTTATTGTGTTTTTTTTTTATTTTAGTACGGCTTTAAGTTGGAAATGCTTTTCAAAAATAATGCAGCCCCTGTTTATCGACACATTATATATGTGTACATAAGCTTTGCGATATAAATTTGCTACTGAGCAGAATCGAGAGACACAAAAACAACTACGTATAACAAATACTTATATGTAGTGGCTCAGGGCGCGTCGTTACTATGTCTCAAAAATCCTTAAAATCTTTTAAACAAACCTTAAAACAAAGGAATAAAAATAAAGATCTTGACAATCTCTCAGATTCATTCTCCTATGAACATTTTCATGTCTAGGTGATTTAAATCAACGATGTTTGAATGAATATTCCAGGCAAAATCCGTTTAAAAATATTTCAAGGGCGGAAAAACAAATGAAAATCTGCAGGCTGATTGCCTAACTTGTCTTAAACCTCAAATTGGTCTCAAACTGTCAAAACGATCGCGTAGGTAACTTTTGTTGTATTCGGTCTCTTTGAGATGAGAGGGACAGAGTTACTTACGTGGTCACTGAACTATCATATTTGAGAGTTTGAGACCGATTTTGGTCGCTACTAAAGTTAGACAATCAAGGGGTAGATATCTCAGATCTTTATTCATCGCATTTGAAGATGTCTATGGTTAGTTAGAGACACTTACTTTTTAGTAGAAGAGTAATCATTTCATACTTTACATTTTACAAGCTCATCGCTCAGTAAATGAAAAAAATTGAACTCAAATCACTACAAACGCCCATCGTCATAGCCGAACACAAGAAAGGTTTATCGCGATATGTTTTGCAAACTATGTACCACCACTAACACGGCTCGACCCATCAGACCATTAATCACTCGTGCCGCTTAGCCCTATTATTAGGGTAACTGTGGAAGGCTTTTAAATATCTATCACAGTAATTTAACTGCAGTTGGTTTAGTGTAGATTTTGTGTAAATAAATTCAAATCAGCCGACGTACCACCAACTCTAAGAGCAATGTCAAACCAAGGTGAAAACAGTCCTGCATCGCGTCAATGACTTGACACTTGACACTCCACGATGGGACGTTACCAAAACATTCCTGCGTTAGGCTTACTTTAATCTTACCATAATCTTATCTTAGCACGGAATCAGAGTACCTAATCTTATTTTGACATTGCTCTAAGAGTTCATAGTAAGGCCCCAGCACTGTACAATAAAATTACTAAGTTCGAATGCCGTGATGTGGGATAAGGGCAGGAAAATGGCGTTTAGTAATGGCGATGAAACTCGTATAAAGACACCAAAAAGCCACCGTTTTGCTTATCAATACTTTAAACGGGATTGTGCTCTTCAAAGCACGGAATCCGTTGTCAATGGCTCAAGCGGTGGCTCATCAATTTGGTTAATTGATCTTTATCTAGTCCTATCTATACTAGATTAACTTTGATAGCGACTAAACAATTACCACCAATGAGTGTATAAAGTTTCATAATTTTATTATTATTATTGTAGAGAAGTACATTGTAGTTGTGTTTGTAGAGATGAGTCATTCAATTTTTACATATCTCTAAAAGGACGGGCCAATATTAAACCATAATTAACAGTAAAAATAGATTTCAATGTTGGTTCTTTTAAATAGGCAATTTTAAAATCAGCTAAACCTTTTTGTAAAAATATAATTATATGCAAATGACCTAGCTGATTCCCGACTTAAGCTGTGAATGTACGCCCTAACCCATAAACCATTGACGCCAAGGCGATAACTGACGCCCAGATTGAACCGTTACAAATTGAACTTTCCAACGTAAATGGATCGAACATTTATTGGTTTTGTAAAAGTCAACTTGCGGACTATTTGCGAGGGTTTTACCCAATCTAATACAATATTGTTTTAGAGCGTATTCTAAACTAAAGTCTGCTACTCAAATTTAATCTGAGGTTACCACATTCACGCTCTGATTATTGAAGTTCTCAAAAAAAAAATATGATTTACATTGCAATGAAAGCACGTAATCAAATCGCCACATAATATAGTAGGTATACCATTATAGTGTCAGTATCAGAATTGTTATTTGTCGTCATTATGTCTACTGCATTAAGGACTATCATCCCAAAAGATTACTCAGGTTTTTGGCAAATAACCCTACAGGTTTTACCCGAGCTAGTTCCGACAGTGCCAAATAATTTAATATTTAAAATTTCTGGGTATTATAGCAAGTCTTATAATTTCATAAGCTATTTTGTGTTCTTGGCTTCGCTACAGTATTTCACGAAGAAAGTCATGTTTATTACAACGCGGAACAAGACGGTAACTTGCAACCTAACACCCTTCATCTACACGGCAACGCCAGCCAGCGGTATCTAGTTGCTTATCTATGTTTATTCAACACTGTTTCGGTATCGTGTCTGTAACTTCAGATTATTTAATCAGTTTTGATGAAATTCATCATCAGTACGTTCAACCCGTATCATCCCAATGCTGAGCCATTCTTCTCTTGTGTAGTGATGCCTACTTAATATTTACTTTAACGTAGGTCCAACATTCGTTCCAGAATATTTTCTTTTTTCTATTTTAAATGCCCATACTTAATCATTGTGTTGATGAAAACATATCACTATTCGTATTTTTTTCAATATCTTATCTGTAAGGAGGTTAGGTACTTCTAAAATTAGCCTAAAATACCTAGAAGCGACTAATAAGTAGAGGCCTAGATGATTGATACTGAGACCAGAGACCGAGAAATCGAGACCAGAGACAGAGACAGGAGATCGTTGTCATTCAAACTGACGGTTCTCTGTCTCCTGTCTCTGTCCCGCGCCCTTACAAAGCCTGTCTCTGGTCTCGGTCTCCGGTCTCGGTCTTTTCGGATCTATCACAAAATATGTGTATTTATTATAATTAACTGGCTATCACACATTCCCTTAGGTACTTGATTTTTTTTCTATTATTGACCAAAAACACACTTGAAAATTAAAAATCTTATCAAAATTTTCAATTTCAATTGAATTGAATTGAATTGGTAAAGGCACTCCGGCTAAAGGAGGATCGCTTGTATCATTGCGGGTTCGAATCCAGTCGGAATTGAAAATTTTGATAAGATTTTTCATTTTCAAATGTAAATACCTAAGAATCAAAAATTACAAAAACACACTCACTAAATTGCTTTAAAAGACTCATATTTTAATCCTTGATTCTTTAAATCCCTTGAATGCTCTATTAATTATAATTAGAAATAAGAGTTGTGATCGCGAAAAGTCTTTAAAAGTATGTTAGGATCGTAAACATGCAAAGTCACAAGCTTGAAACTAGCGTTGAAATAATATAGGTCGCTAGGTGTCTGATTAAAGAGATTAGTTTGCGTGAGTACTGAGGTAGTTTATTTGCATTAGCAATTTACAGCCGTGTTTAGGTAACAAGTCGTGAGGTAACACCTACACCGTTTTAGACAAAATTAGTGAGCATCGTACCGAAACTTCGGCAAGTTCGGTCTAACTTTAGCTGGGAAAGATTTACAAGTAAAGTTTGATTTCTAAAATCAGTACAGCTCTAAGCGCTGCTTTAGTTCTTTAGAAACCAATTATTTGTTGAACAACACTACAGAAGAACTTTGAGCAAAACATTCAAATATGTTTTGTTTGTATTAACCTACGTGTGATATTTATTTATTTTATTTATATAAAAGCGGATAACTATGAACTAATCTACGACACAGCTAAAGAGCTATTATAACTGTGTACAGCGGTCAAGTGTGACTAACCAGTGAAGATAATTTAAACGCGAAAGTTATTATTTTATTCTTAATTGCAAAAGATTATGTTATTCATATTATTTATTTTCATTATCATTAAATATGAAACATCCAAATCACCGATCACAAAAGAAGTATAAATTAGAACTACCATTACTCAGATCGAGAACTTTGCAGTTCATGCATTTTTTTGTCCTATTGCGGGAACAGAACCTGCACATCTCTCGTATTCACTTGTCTAAGTGGTTTTAATATTTCATAAGTTTTAACGAAACTTCTACAAATAAACAACATGAAAGAATAAATATTAAAATGGCCCGTTATTTTACACGCCAACATCCTCACGCCTCAAGAATTACAATAAAATTCACGACGCACATTATTGCCTATTATTACGGAACAATTAACCATATTCCGCCATTTAATGAGAAACTATAAAATAGCAATTAACTAAGCTATTTCTCAAAGTATATGGTGTGGCTTGTAATTTTACGTCGCCTGCATAATATACCGCTCGAGCACCACTGATTTTAGGGTTCCGTACTTTAAACAATAAAACCATCCTCGGCTTCTCTCCAGCAAAAAGTATGACACTATGACATGACACTAATCACACTAATAATAATTATAAATGCGAAAGTTTGTATGTTTAGATGTTTGGATGTATGTTTGTTCCTCCATAACTCGACAACCACTGAACCGATTTCGCTGAAATTTGACATGTAGATAGATAATGACCGGGAATAGGACATAGGCTACTTTTTATCAGGGTACCACGTGAGCGAAGCCGCGGGCGGAAGCTAGTACTTTATAAACTTGCAAATTTCAAGGGAGGCAAAGCAAATAAACTTAGGTAAGTAGATCACAAAACTGAGGCAATAGAATCACATGTGAATGTTTCTTTTGTAAATAAGTAATTATTTAAATAACCTCAAACTGATGACATTTATTATTTATGCTTCCTCTACGTATTCATAAGTCAAGCACGTTTATGTAAGTCAAAGATACTTACATAAAAACATACATAAAAGCCGAACATTTACCCCCTTACTTATGAAAGATGTTTAAAGATGTTTGAACACTGGTTGAACAACGTCCTGTCTCTGTTTGTCACTATCCACAAATAAAGACAGGACGTTGTTTAGCCAGTGTTTAACTTTAAACATCTTTCATAAGTAAGGCCTAGAATCTCCTCCTTTTTTGAAATAGGTTAAAAATAACATTCCACTCGACACTATTTTAGAACACTACGAAAATGTTAACACAAATGAGGCAAATGAGGCATAATAGGGAGGTTAGTGACTTGGTTGATTATTTACAAAAGCACCTACCTACTCATTTTTATTGTTTTTAATTAGGTATTACATCTATCGCTTGTAATTCTATAATTATATTGTTGTTTGCGTGCTCAGTATTTATAAAAATACAATTTGCCTTTGGTAATTTTCTGTGGTTTTGTTTATTTAGATTTCTGTGTTTAAGTGAAGCCTGTTTTTTGTTTCATGAGGAACATTCACATTCATAAAAAGAAAAATTAGGATTTCATTTCTAAAAGAGATCCTTTATCCCTAAGACAATAATTGTCTGCTGTAAGTGCTTACGGTTTAGAGCCGTTTAGATTGCATCTTGTAAATCTAAATATAAATGATTATAACAATCAGACTTTACTGACAAAACTAATTTATATCATTCTGCATTACTCATATTGAATATTCAAAATCCAAATACCACTAGCGGCCCGGTTTAATTCACGAATACATAGCCTACATACACTAAGAGACACTATAGCTCAGAGAAACATTTTATTTTCATTCAGATGAGAAGTTTCAAAGATAACCTCTTCCACAAAAACTACAATATTCGAGCTAGAGAATGTTTACATTTTTTTTAGGTTGAAGATATTCTTAGTTTTCCGTTTTCTAATATGTTACTTTTGTTTCAGCTTCGACGTCCGCGGAAGATCCTTTAACAAAGCACTCCAATGGTCCGATCCCAATGTGTTCGGGCCCAGAGCTGACTTCGTGACCATCACGCGGCCCGCGTCTCTGACCCTCGCCACCGTCCAACTGGACGACGAGGGTGTCTACCGGTGTAGGGTAGACTTCAAGAACTCACCGACGAGGAATTTTCAAATACGACTCTCTGTTATAGGTGAGTAGGTTCAATTTTCAATTAAAGACTACATATTTCAAGACTACAAATAGATCTGAAGGGCCAGGTGAAAAATACTATAAACCTACGAGCTTTTGAGGAATGTAATTAGATTGAATTAGGCGTAAGAGCTGTGTCAAGATCATAGCGAGCGGAAATCCATGGTCTCTGCTTTCCCATTTGGGAAAGAAGAGTGATTTTATATACGAGTATGAATGAATAGATGATTCATAGTAATGTAAGTATATACTTAGTTAAAGTTAGCGTGAGTATCATAAAATTTTATACAGTGTTTAAGAAAGGGACTATTCTCTTGACTGGCTAATGTTGGGATAATGGTGTTGGTGCTCGCTCATATTCTACGTAAAACGGTTTTCTTCCACAAAAAAGAATGGAAGCAGAGCATTGTCGCATCCGTACCCCTATTATAAATGTGAAAGTGTGTTTATTTGTTTGTTTATTTGTAGTGGAATCACGTCAAAACGAAGCAACCGATTGACGCGATTTTTTGTGTAGAGATAGCTGGAGGGCTGGAGCCTAACATAGGCTACTTTTTATCCGGGTACCACGCGAGCGAAGCCGCGGGCAGCAACTAGTTAGGAATAAGTTAAGTGATTTAAAAAATTACAGAAATGTCACTTTCGATCTTTAGCGTGAACGAAATCAAAGCTTTCAGATTTAGCGGTAATTTATTTAGTCAGGGTCTTACTTATGAAAGATGTTTAAAGTTGAACACTGGTTAAACAACCTCCTGTCTTTATTTGTGGATAGTGACGAATAGAGACAGGACGTTGTTTAACCAGTGTTCAACTTTAAACATCTTTCATAAGTAAGGGGGTCAGTGTTTAACAGAATCAAGACCATTTCGTTATGTGTTGAACTGATTATTATTAGACGAAGGTCATACTACGAGCTAATTTAATTAATACCTACAGCCTACATAGCTCAAATAAGTTAAGCTAAGTTAGCCTGCCTTACGAGGTGAACCGAAGAATGAAAACCTTAATCTAAGATAAACTAAGAAACTTTAGCCCATAGGGTAGCCTGTGCTTTATAATAATCAAATAGCTACTTTTCCTTAGTTTTTTGTTTATAGTTTAAACTCAAGAACCTAAAGTTTACAACCTTCATAAAAATAGTAAATCAACAATAAAGCTACCTATTTCAACCTCATGCAATTCAATTGTGAAAATTTAGTTTTATACCGGCAGCACTGCAGCTTCATTGCGTTATAAAGCACTTAAACCCCGCGGAAGCTAAATGGAGGCAAATATTTACATTTTCAATTTCGTACACTCAAAATATAATTGGCCTCAACGAGTGAAACGGTTTTCGCAAATAACGCCGCCACAAAGCGTCGACCCCCCAAAACTAGAATGGGAATCGCAGCAGATGTTCACGCTCTCACTGTGAAAAACTTTGGCGCAAAATGTCTGCTCTATGCTGAAAATTTATAAGAGAACCTTATCTAAAAAGCCAGCCTTTCAGCGGCTTTCGCTGAGAGAGCGATGCAAAACAAAGAGCTCCTTTGAATTTCGGTAAGGAAAATGAGAGGTTACACACGACCCCTGCCCCGTCAAAGAAGCCTCCGAGTGCTGTTATTACAATAATGTACTATGATATCAGGCTGGTGTGCCGCCTAGGACAGAGCACCCGCTCGCTGCTCTCTAAATGTACCCGGCAATTTGCAGTTATTTATGTGCCCGTCCGAAAACATATTTGTTGTTCCCTAATTTGCCTATATTTCATCGGATACCTCTAAGGATTATATCGATCATGGGATTTTCGATAATAGAGATTATTGTAATGAATTAAATTTATCGTACTTTATTAAAATTTATACAGTATATTCAGCATTTTAGAGGAATACTAATTGTTGTATTTTGCAATAAACCCATCGTAACTCATTTATGATGGCAGCTTTAACAGAATTAGAACTATTTCTGTAAAGTAGAAAGTTCTGTTAAAACTTAACAGGATTATTTAATGCTTCGTTGTTCAGTGGTTTCATTGCATCGAAGGTACAGGGCTAGAGACTAGTCATAAACTAGGTCATTTAAATGCCTGCTTATAAAATAGAGAATAATTGACTCACAAAGTGATTTTTAGTAACTTAGACAGTACCTGAACCGACACAGCCTTCCCAAGAATTTATTATGCTCGCTTATCTACATATGTATATCGCGAATTTTAAATTGTAAACGAGCTCGACTTTAAAATAGCAGTTCAGTCTCCGCATGAATTTATTTATACTGCATTTTGTTTGGAATAGACCGCAATATAATTATTTGCTATATTGGTTTACAAATTTTCGGCAAACTGCATAAAGCATCTAGTATTTTATACACAACAATTTGTAAGCTAAGCTATTTTAAAACATGTAATAACATGTAAACATGTATACCCAGTTTTTATTATGATCTTCGATGTTAAGCGACTGAAAATTACGCTTTAAAGGCCCTATTATAAACTTGAACACTGGGTAAACAATGCTCAGGATTCGCCGTCACTATTTGTCACTATCTAAAAAGAAAGGATGGCAATAGTTTAAACGGTGTTTCAATTTTGACAGAAGTTTATAAGTAGAGCGATATGTCCGTAACTCGCTCTTATGAGCCTTTTGGTTTGTAGTCGATTTGTTTTTCACATTTTTGGTCACACATCTAGAGGTCATTATGAAATCCGCCTATTGATTCATACAATCAAGCTTTATATTACTTTGCTTGGGATTTCACCGAATGAAGAATTCGCCACATTCACGCATCTTTAGTCCCATAGGTTCACTTCAGTAATAAAATGAACTATATAGTACAAAGTTCACTGTATTCTGCACACTGGAACTAGATTTAGATTTAGAAATAATAGCTTTTAAAAAGATAAAACAAATTAGTACCTACTGCCTGAGACATTTTTAAAGGTAGGTATGTAATCGGTTATTTAATTACAATAATAGTTTCAAGCAAACACTTGCGTGTAAGCATGAAAACCGGTAACTTGCTATTGCAAATACTTTTTTTTACACAACTCCTTAGAAACTCTGGCGTCTAAACAAAGAGGTCAATACCTATTTGCAGCCCTCGGTAATTCTTTCCTTAGTGGGTTTTGAGTTAAGTGAAGCAATACATAACGGTTAAGTGGGGGCTGCAGCGTTGCCGTAAGTCATCGCCTTGCGCAACTCAGTTTGTTGTACTGATCACAGAACAGAAAAAAAAACAAAGTAGAAGTAGTATAATCCCTCTTATACCTGACATTTGAAATCAGTGTAAGCGACTGAGTAGTGTTTGAGACGTGATTGAGGTCTGATCGAGTCAGATGTACAAAAGCTCCAAACTGATAAATGAACTTACTTTACAAAATATTCCATTTGTAACCCAAACTTAACTTCATAAATATGGTCCAAAATTAAACATTACAAAATCAGTCTTTTCCTACCTTGAAATAATATAGATTCTAGCTCAAAATAAGCGAAACTACGCAATTAATATCTTTATGCTACGCTGCGCTAGTTTTGGTAACGCTCACGTGATACCTCTACCTTTCTCTGTTCTATGGTTAGAACACCTGCCGTGTTTGGTTTACCCTATTTTTATATCACTTGATAAGTAGGGAGACAATAGGATAAGTTCTAGTGATATTTAAAAAGGAGTTTGCTTTTATGGCAGACCCTTTAGGACAGACTGACGAATATTGGCGATCGTAGAAAGATGGTCGACGATAAAAACTTCGTTAGGAAAGTTCCCAACGTGTTCACCATATCTAAACAATGGATTGAGGTGATGGTTTAGGTATTATACTCGTAGTTTATGCGGTACCGCTAGTCACAACCTAATAGGTATATGAGTGGACTTCAGGGTTCCCACTGATGGCCGCTTACAGCGAGCCATTCGACCACAGAACAATAATTCTCCTATTTTAAACTTTCGCGACTTGAAAACATTTTTAAACTATTATATTAACGGGACTTAATTGCGTAATGAAATTTTTTATTTGTCTACTCGTGACCATGGCGACTGTAATGTCGCGGAAACGTCGTTAAAAATAATACTCTTGCCGGAGAAGAAGAAACTTCATACTTGAGTTCATATCATACTTGACATTAATTCAGTGGGACCTCTACGATCACATATTTGTGATAGAGCTAGGTGATTAAAGTCAAATTCATTTATTCAATAAGATCACAAGTGTACCACTTTGAAACGTCTTAAGAGCTAGGTGATTCTACTCCTGTTCCTTCGCGACCAAGACCGTGAAGAACCAGGGCAACAAACACGGTTTGGGGCCTAACACTCTTTTCGGTGACACACTTTTTGTTTGTAATTTTTTTGTATATATTTTTTTTATGTAAGCAATTATTACAAATGTTTTCTAATTTTTACAAGTATTCTTTATGTATATAATTATAATAATAACTGAATTGGAGCATTCAATCTGATTCCAACCCTGTTCCTTCCCGACCAACACTGTAAAGAAATATGAAACAAACACAGTTTAGCCCAGCCTTTTTTCGGTAATCCATCCGCTTATAAATAGTCAAGCTCCAGTAGGGAGGCAATCAAATATAGTAAGGCTTATATAGTAGATTGTGCCTAAGTTATTCTAAGGCAATACAATAACATTCCAAAATAATATTCTTATAAATAACTTAAAACGAAATGATAGCGGAAACCAGCTATACTAAAACCACTCAGTAGTAACTCTATTATTATGCGCGTAGATAGTAAACACAACTTCAATTATTCCGTGAGATATTGAATACTTGAAACATAAGAATTGAATAATTCCTGGTATTGTAATAAAATAATCTATTTATGAAGATACCTGCAGAAAATACAATGGTTATTAGCCCTGTATTTTAATTAAGTTCATTATGAGCAAGTGGCCAGTGCTTAGCTGTATTTTAATTAAACATCTAATATGTTATTTTCTTGCTAGTAATTTTCAATTCCTTCTCTAAGTAGGAAATCTGAAACCAGAAAAAGTCATGATTATATCTGCGTTAATGAAGGATGTACATTATATTATTATTTGTTAATTTATCACACTTGACCATGACATATTGACAATAAGAAGGATTATTTCTCTACAACAATTTATTATTTCACATTTTCTACTAAATACTACTGAGTAAGCTCATTTCCTACTCGACCGATCGCGTTCCAAATAAAATCTCAAATTGCTAAAGCTAAAATTATACTTCCAAAATGCATGGTTACGATGGCACTCAGAAACTATAACTCATATATTTTTCATGTTGCTCGCCATGTAAACAAAGTCATAATATTTAGTGGACACAATGCAGCTAAAAGCCTGTTAAAACCCAATAAAACTCCTAATCCTCGTTGACATGTTAATGAGACTCCACTTTAAACGGCATCCACCAAAAATTAGTTCGCGAGCAAAGTTGGTCGCAATTATACAGAAAACAGTGAAAATTTGTCTATAACAATGCACTTTACTGTAGTGTAGAATACTCTCTCAATCAGTGGGGTCGTTGGGAACGAATCAGTAAATGAAAGTAGATAATATTTGAATACGTAAGTTTATAGTTTTGACAAGACTTGTCAAAGCTATAAACCTACATATTCAAATCGAGGATTAATGCCGCGTTATAAAAGGCCGTCATAGCTAAGAAAAAGTGGGCATGGGCAGGGCACATTGCGAGAATGGATGAAAGTCGCTGGACAAGACGAGTCCTTGAGTGGAGACCCAGGGCGGATACTAGAGGGCGCGGCAGACCACCGCAGCGCTGGACAGACGACATCCGACGACACGGAGGCCGAGACTGGATAAGTCGGGCACAAGACCGTCGAGAGTGGAGGAAAAGGGAAGAGGCCTACATCCAAGATTGGATCACGACAAGGCCACCATGATGATGATGATGATAAAATGTATGAAGTACTGGTAAGTTTCGAATACCTGCTTTCTACGCATAATGTATCTAGCGTCGCGTTCATATTTCGTGAGTTTGTAAGCGCCCTACAGAAACACGCCCAAGTTTCAACTCCGAGAAATGTGATTATGTAGCAAACTTTAAGTGAATTGCTTAACATGAACTTGTGAAACTTAATTGTTCAAATATAAACGACTTTGATAACTTTGCTTTCGCTGAGTATTCAATTCGCAAAAATATTAAGACAATAGTGCTCGAATGTGGAAGCGGCTAAAACAAACACTGTTTCGATTCGGATCAAAAATTAAGTTACGTTGTTGGCAACTACCTAATGCAATTAAAGCCGAATGGAACTTGCTATTTAGAGTACAACAGAACAAAACTTGCCAATTATCTGGCTCCTCTTACAGAAACCCTTTTGGGGGGGTTCGAAAGCTTCCAAATTCTATCAAACTTCAACCGCTTTATTTGGAGACGAGAAGAATATAAAAGTCGCGTCAAGTGTGAGTCTATATAACTCGACAGAGAGGGTTTTATTCTATAATTCAATGTCAAACCAAAGTAGATATTTAATTTTGTTTCAAACTTTTCTAAAATCGCATTTTATCTGATTTAGTTAGCTTTGAACGTACTTAAATTTCTTCTTGGTGATCTAATACCACCAAGAAAAAATTGAAGAAGATTCAAGTTGAATGTAAAATATTTAATAAAGTTCATTATTTTGTAATTAATATTTATTTTAGTCTACAGTGTGAGATACCTACTTTCTGGGGCGCTGTAGTAACGCGGACAAGGGCAATATTAGAAGATGGAACAGGCTTGCCCAACTTTATTACGTTACACCAAGGAAAAAACGATCAATTGCTTTTCCGTTCAAAAGCTTGCGCCGCATCAATAGCGTTTCATTAGCACTTTTCGAGGGAAACCCTAAAAAGCGGCTGCCTAGACGTGCGCGGGAAACGTTCCCCTGAATTAATAAGTACAACACGAAATTTGAATTTAATGAAACAAGTTAGCTGAGAGCAGCTGAGCGTGTATCGATCGAGTTCATAATAAGAAATGAAACGATTCCGGCGAAGTACGTCGCGCCTCGTCGACTGGGTAAGTGCTAACGCGTCGTTGAGTCTTTCAATATAAATTATCTTAGCCATTAGTATGGGTTGGAAAATAATGCGCTTAATGGTTAGAACGTTACATATTGGATTTGATGTGATAAGGCTTGCTTACATTTTGGGTTTATTATTTACATCAATGATAAAAATAATGAACTTGAATTAACATATTAAGTATATATTTATATATGATTTATTTATTACTCCCGCATAGGCTTCTTTAGCCACAAACGAAAATGTTCTATATCAAACTGTCCTGTAACTTGACTGATGCCACCTAAATCATCTGCAATAGATGTTCAAAGGCCAATGATGATGATGATTTTATACATTTGAACTTACCGTTCAGACAATAAAACATAATAATAACACATTTTAATACTGTCTATAAAAAATCTAACATCTAAAACCAATAAATTGAGCCATGTCCATATCTACATACTAAAGGATTTAAACCTCAACGTGAAGTAGGTACCTAGCAACATAAAATGCGTCTTTATTTTATGACGGCTAAAGAACGGAAACCGATAGTCTATCCAAACGAGATTCCTCAAGAAAATCGGATGTCGTAAAACGTAACTCAGTTTTAAGTTATAGCCTGTGCAATATGTACAAATTCTCCAGTCATATTAGGGAGAGTGGAAAACTCGTAAAATCTATAGTGTTCTCGTAACGCAAACTTGCAATAAACTGGGTGTTTATTTCTGTACAGTTGCTCAAAGATCACGTCTAATTCAGACTTACAATACTAATGGAATAGGTTTATTACAATAGATTGTACTTCACATTCACTTTATATAACTACTACATAACCTTCCCACTGAATGACAGCATGATATGATAGTGCTTATTCATAACAAATCAACCAATCTTATAAGATGATGTGTAATTTTGATAAGTACTCATTCATGATAAAGTTGTAATTCACTATTTGGGTTGAATTTCGGCCCGTATTGACGATTTTTTGCACTACATAAAATATTTGTTTTAGTCATTTTTATCAAAATATTCAAGAAAAATCTGTTTCTTGTTTGTGGTTAGTAAAAGGTGCTATCTTGAATTGTTTGATTTGATATAACAATTTTTATTCATATTCATGTTTCTAAAATTATGACTAATCAATTTGCTCAAAACTTCATAAAGTAATGACGAAGGATGGTTATTATTAGAAACAGCTTGTACCAACTTGAAAATAAATTGGGTGCTAATTAAACCGCCTTCTATTTAATAGCATTTTTCGCCTCTAAAAATTTACATTGACCTCTGAATTACTAAGTCAGCCACTATCAATGTGCCTCTAAAAAATACTTTCTTAGCCACTAAATATCCTCGATGTAAGCCACTGTAAATACAACTCAGCATGGCAGTTATTTTTTAGCATCTAAATTTGTTTTTTAGGATCTAAATTTGTAACACATATTCAAGCGGGAACTCCTAAAATATTAAAATATGACACCAATAAAGTAAGTCTATCTACTTCTAATTTTATAACTCAGCATGTTTAAAATATAGTGTAGCATTAATTGTAATGCCAAAGCTTAAAATAGCGAATTTCAAAATCAAGAATGTTTGAAATGTATAAAGATCGATTGATCGAAGTTAATAAAGACGATACTTGGAAGGTAGAATGCTTAAAATGTCGAAAATACCGGAGTATAATATATTGTATTCTTTATGAATTAAATTTCTGTCGCTTCGGCGGCCGCTGCCGCGGCACGCTCGCTACGCTCGCTTACCTCGCGCGTAGTTATTTCATAATCTAACCTAACCTAACCTAAACTGTTGGTTAGTTGTAATATCCGTGGCTGAGTTAGTAAATTTGATGGCGATGTATAAATCAGTAGGTCAAGTAAAAATAATTGTTGTTATTTACTTGACGCTTTCTTTGGAATATTTAGTTGATGCTGTAAAAAGGACGAGTTAGTTTATTAGAAGGTTTCTTATTTTCCCGTTGCTTAGTTATAAAATCAGAAGGTAGGTTCCGTGGCCAAAAAATAATTCTGCGGCTCGACTTATTATTCCCCAAATAAATTTTACATTTCTGTAGTTTGTGACATTTATTTCTCCAAAGAATACAATTCACTTGACAAAGAAATACAAGATAACTTAAATAAACTAGTAGGTAAGTTTACAACGAGTTGTTACTTAAATTACTTATAAAAATTTAAAAAGTCGAATGCGCAGTGGTAACATAATTCTTATAAGAAGTCCTTAAAGTTTTACTTTTTTAGTACTTACTTATAATTTTTTTCCCAATACTTATTCAATATTAATAATATTCCCTAATACATTATTAAGTTTCGAGTAAAATCGAAAGTAATTCGAGTAAAGCTATCTGAAATGGTCATTAACAATCACCATAAGTTTCAAGGAAGCTTGGCACAAACCGATAGATATTTATGTAGACGACGGTACCTTACTTAAAACCGCGGCATAATGACACTAAAGCAAGACTTGCAGCGCCTGGTCCACTGCTAGATGCAGTTTTACAACCCCAACCGTGTCCCGAATGCATTATTCAAAAGCAATAATTTCAACTGTAGTCTCAGTATGAGATTTATCACCACATCAAACGTTATTGTACGGATGGATCGTTACCCACGTATTGTAGGATGCCTTAATTATAATATGAAATTGTTATGAGCTGTAAACGGTGAAGGAAAACATGGTAGGGCTACAAATGATATGAGCGATGAGCTTGCAAACTGTGAGAAGTGAAATATAGTTCTTATTGTTATTTTTGGAAGTGTATCTGACTTTCCGATATTTTGAATGCCTCATACTAAATCTAGGCAAATTAATTGGACTACAAATTGAGACCCGGTTTTCACATTTTCTTCTAAATTATATATAAATATAATAGGTATGTTTTACATTTATATCGTAAGTATATTATAATTATATATATGGTGTCGTCTGCCTTTACAAATCTGAAAACCAAATCCATTTTGTCCATGTTCAGATATTATAAGCGATGGTCTGTGCTAGTGTGCCAAAGGGTTCGAACCCGGTCATGAATCTGTCTCCTAAGGAGTGCTAGGAGTAACTTGCAAAAGATGGGAATGTGCCAAAATGCAATGTTTGGATGCGCCTCTCACTGAACATAAAGCTTGAGGCTTTGTGTTGCAGATCTAAGAGAATACTTTAAGATAACAGTTGTTATGTTTGTTTTTAGATTGCAGTTGAATGTCTGTAAACTATAATAAAATAAATTATGTTTATTGAAGAATTATTTTAACTGAAAAACAAAAGAGAATCTTAACGCCAAGGCACAGTAGACATTCTCGATCTTCGTGGATTCAATATGGTTTATTTTAGAATGCAATGGTATAGCTCATACCACTATTCGAATTATCTGGAACAAAATAAACATGTAAAAGTACATTCGATCAAGACCACAGAATATGTTAAAGTTACGAGCGCTCGAAACACGATAACATCAACCGAACGAATAATATATTAACATTCAAACAAAACAAATTCATTTACTACGACAATGAGTCAAACACAAATTGGTTTGGAGTTGCGTACGAATAGCACCCACGAATCGCGCCACCGCTTCTACGTTTAATAGACGCTCCTATGAAATTCGCTCTAGAGACGACTTCTTAGAACATCCGATCCGATTTTGAACTCAACATCACTACGTACAAAGCCGATTCCGTTCATTTTAATATAATAGCAACTCATATTGTGTTGTATATGAATAATACGATTAAATGAAAGTTAAATTTTAGCAAATATTATGTAAGTAATAAAACTCAGAAATACTGTAATGGATAGACAAGAATTCTACTGAAACGAAAAAGTTAAAGCAACGTTTTACATTTACACAATTTTATAAATAATGAAATATTAGTTTGTATTTTGTAAATAATGAAATGAATTCCGTGTCTATGTGTTCATAAATAACTTTATCTTAGTTCATCGTACATGATCGGATCGCAGCATGTGCATAAAGTCTTTAAAATTGGATGTTGTTTCGGCCGATTCCTCTACAGGAGCAAGTTGGCGAATGGCCGCCCTTGTAATGACTACTAACTAGCCCGGTGGCCGAGTCGACCTCAGGGGAGCTACCGTGAAATTACCGTCGCATCGCACTATGCAGCATTTCGTCGTCGATACTGCAGTAGCGCGGATCTACTATTTGCAATAGTGCGTAACTACAAGGTTGACAACTTTACAGGAGATAAAAAAAACTTTTTAATTTTAGTATTTCGAATGATAAGCGCATCTTAATGAAATAATAGGGTTTTTAGAGTACCAGGCCATCAGTCAGTGGTAGAAAATTTGCGATTTTCCTAGTAGTTTTCGAGTTTTATGTCACTTACGCGGTTTTTTTTGTAGCAATATCTGGTCTCAATATGGGCAGATACTGGCAGATACGCGTAATTGAAACTATGATAAAAAGTATAAAACAATTTATTCATATGAAACACAAACGGAAGGTACTTCTTAATCACAAAAATATGGAAAATAAACAGTTTTTTTACGGAGCGCAAAGTAATCACAACAATTTGTTTACGTTTTGATAAATTACTTCACTTCCAACTACAACCAGAGAGCTTCTGATGGCTTATTCAAAGTGGTGTCTTCACCAACTTGCGCCAATGACTGACTAGGACAGCGTGGCACGCAAATTTGAATTTCGCTACTTTTTGCAGTTTCGCGGTATTGCAGATGGTAGTTCAGCGCTATTGCAGTATCGTCGACGATTTTGAACGCAAACCGCTTCGTATCTAATATTTGGTCATATGCGGTCGATCGTTCGGAATTTTCATGGTTATTGATGGCAGTGTTATGAGCCGGAGCACATTAACATCGTATTAATATCAACCTAAATTGTCTCAAATTATGGACCGTGCAGAGGATTAATGTCGTAATTACAGTATTACTTTAAGCTTTTAAATTGACAAATCTCGTGTTTTTAACAGTTTTAACTATCAAACTAACTGAATGATTACATTAAATAACATAAGTATTTATTTGTATGCTTGTTTTTATTTTCAAAATTATACCTAGAGAAATAGTTCCAATCACTGTTTTTTTATACGCAACAACCTCTTAGTAGTATCAATAGAAAAAAGTCTATCAATAGTAGAAGCTTTTTTGAAACATGTTTTGAAGGAGACGTATTTTCCACTTCAACGATCAGATTTTACGTGGTTGTCGAATCAAATAAATGGTCGATTCATATCAACGTCTTTACGCTTTACTAGTAGACCTCAGTTCGAACATTTTGGGCAACAATGGGGTTACTTTTGTTACCGATAGTGAGGGCTCGTAATTCGGTTTTGCGGCTGAACCTCTTACTACTAAAACTATTGTTTGTTTGCCCGACCGTAATTAGTAACGTTTGTCATGTACCGAGTGACGGTTGACTGTGTTTCTGAAATGTATAATTGAGAAATTGGTCTTTAGTTCCGCCTGCGGAAACTGCTTTGATCTAATTCTTTTGTGACCCATATTAATTGTACACGTGTATAACGCTTTCCTTGAAGGATGTTTATTTTTAGCTGGCAGTTTTTACTCTTAAAGAACAAAATAAATAAAATAATTTAATAATCAAAACTGTTTGCTGGATTCGCCTTTGTCTTGTTCAGACGTTAATTGGTGGAAAGGTTGTATGAAAAGTAATCGAACCATTAAAAAACTATGCATTTTATCCAATCTCTAATCAATTTTAAAAGCTGCGGCACCGTTGCGGTCATTTGCGGTGTTCTGCAGGTACTCATTCAAATACTTAAGATTAATAATAATAATTAATGACACGTAGTTGATTATATCGATGAAAAATCTCATCATGCAACAATCTGCCATCATTTATAGTGCGCCAGAAACTTTATAGCGGCTGAAGTGCGCGGCAGATTCGACTTTGCGCAGGTACAGTCAACGCAATAGAATAGAGTAAACTTTACATAGCCCGCCTAGCCCCGCCCCTCACCGCCTTCACCTCCCCGCAATCGCGCTGACTGTACCTGCGCAAAGTCGAATCTGCCAAACTTCAGCCGCCATAAAGTTTGCGGTGCACTATACTTACCTATGTATTGGCAAGTCGGTGTCCTAGAAGTGTCAATCAAGGTACCTTATATGGCCAGCAAGAGCTACAGTGTATAGGGCTATAACGTGTAGCCAATTGAATAATGCAGCGTAACGTGTCAACACAATAAGGCTACCGTCGCTTTTCAGCCGGGTCGCTTTGTCTCTGTGAAATAGGTTAGTCCAGTGCCTATAATTTCAAGGAATTAGAAGGGTTAATGTAGATGATTGTAATCTTTTAACGAGTGATAATTGAAAGATTTTGGAATATTATGTCAACATGCTTAAATATGCCATCAGTTTTATAAATAAATAATAAATATTTCTTTATTGCGGACACGAGATCCATACAAAAAATTATTTACGTACAAGCATTAAATTAAATATAAAATAAATTATAGGTAGTACCTACCTACCTACGTCTTAAAAATAACAGCAATTTTAGGTGGCAACCCATCGTCTAAATGTGTCTGACAAGATCAGACGGTCAGACAGACTTCTGATAATTTGGTTCTTATACATGTCAACTCTGGACATAAATGACGCGATTCTCTTTCTCTGGATGGCGTTGAAAGAGTCTACACGGGCTTCCATATACATCCCTGAGGCACTACAATAGCGCTATAGAACGAATGATCTAATCTCTTAACGATCAGCGGGTTTAAAAAGGTCGCTATTGCAGAATCGCATTGAAGGAATTGAACTATTTCCATCTCTTTTCATTGACTGAGAGTGAAAAGAGATGGCAATAGTTCAATTCCTTTAATGCGATTCTGCAATAGCAACCTTTTTAAGCCCGCTGAAAGGAAATAATGCAACATTGCTGTGTCTGTTTTTTTCTCGGTGCTCATATATTTTTATATGAAGTTGTCATTTTTATGGTAAACCATTTACATCGTATTGGAGTTCTTCTAAAGTAAATAATGCAAACCGTTTACAAGTGATGGAAGGGACAGCCATAAACTCCTTGTCCCAGTAAGTGAGGAGGGCGTGTCTTCACATACCCTATCATGTAACTATAGATGTGGGTACTTACGTAATGCCAGGTTTTTACGTTGATATGAAATATTCGTATTGACTGACTGTAAAGAAGGACTTCATTGAACAAAGCAAGATAATTTATAAATTTAAATATTTGTACTTACCTATGTGCACATCTTTGTCAATTTTTAGGAAATTACGTGTCTATGGATTTATTTTAGCCAAAGCAATAAATAATAAATTCAATATGACATTAAATTAATTACTTATCAACCAATGCGAAAAATTTCGTTACAAAATAGACCTTAATAACAACATTTTTGTATTTAAACAAATATCATGATTTAAATACATGATACGATTTCATAAGGGTACTTGAGAGTAAAAGGAAACGTAGAGTCAAAGCAAATTCGCTATTTGCTAAGAAACAAAGCAAATAAAATTAATTCTTAAAATATCTTATACGTTCCCTTCCTCTCTGTATTTTATTTAATACAATCGCGATACCCTTATAACATATGGCCGGATTTCCATTAGGTACATATTTTCGGGTTACAAGATTGTTACACACATTACTTGATTGGTTGACTTGACTGGTAAAGGTTTTTATTTTATTGCACGAAGTAGGTAATTTGTCTAATAATACGTCAAATCTAAAGTCTCATTCGGATCTTAAAACAGAAAACAAAGAAAAACTTATTCTAAATCATCCAACCTTCTTGGATAAATTAGTGTTATATTATCTGTGGTACGGGTAACATTTACATAAAAAGAATACTGGCCGTCGTCGCCACTGCCGTTCGAATTTCAAATATTCATGTACCTGGATTTTAGCGCGAAGTTTGTGTTTCAATCTTCATTATTCAAGCATTTTTATTATTCTAATTAGAAAACAATTTTTTAGGTACGTTCAAATTGAGTTGTGAAATTGTGAATGTTTGTAAAGGCGTGTATCGACAAAGCAAGGCTGCCTCGCGAGGCTGCTCGCGAGTCACGCCTTTGATACACGCCTTTAGGATATTTGTATGTTCGTTTGCATTATGGTCGAAACAATAGATGCAAACCACAGATGTAAATTAGAATTAAAAGTTAATAAGTATTAAACATTTTCATTCGTGCAGATTTCACAATGTGTTCTGATTTTTTGCAGTGCCACCTCACCAACTCATCTTGTACGACAAGTCGGGCCGAGACGTCTCCGGCGTAGTGGGTCCTCTTGAAGAGGGCAATGAACTGGTGCTTATCTGCGAAGTAAGGGGAGGTAAGGCATTTTCTATATCTTAATTTATTGTATGTGTAGTAAAGAGGAAAAAAGATGGCAAATAGTGTCCAAATGGTGGCCTCTAAACAAATAGTAGGATAAAACTATGACATAAATATTATTATCAACGGGATAATTACCATGATTATTGAGTTTTGTTGCTTCCCGATATTTCGATGCAGTCGCATGCGCCATGATCACGGGTAACTGAAGTCTTTGCGAGGTAGAGGGTAGTTATGTGCAGACGATTATTATGCAGGTAATTATCCCGTTGATAATAATATTTATGTTCGTAACCATGATAGTTTCAAAAGTTATAAAACTATGACATTACAAAGTTCGCAAATGATCGGTGGATAGAGGCAATTTTGTTTTTTCTTTTTAAAGTAGGAGTTGGCTAAGGAAAGGTTTGAGGAAGCTTATGTCTAGTTGATGATGATGATAATTAGTGGCAAACTCTATGGTGTAATAAACAAGTTTGGTAACAACTTTAACTGATTCAGGAGTGTGATATTCAGAATGAAATCTATTAACGAAATATTATCTCTATAAGGCTCAACTTTTGTCAAAGTTACACCACAGATTTAACTATTGCCATCCTTTTTTGTGAGACAGTGACAATCAAGGATGGCAATAGTTAAATCCGTGGCGCAACTTAGACACAAGTTGAGCCGAGTTTATTAATAGAGGCCTTTGTGTAGACTGTTTTTGGTTTTCATGTTGCAATTTACTTGTGTCTAATTTCTCATTGATGTTTGTAACTTGAGTTCAAAAAAAGACTTAAAATTTCTCATAGCCCATTCATTTAATTTATGACTATATATTTACAAAAAAAATAAAGACAAACAATATTTTCCACTATAAATATACCTACCTAAATGTATTTAAAGTGGATCGATTCTTTACCGAAATCTTTACCGTCTATTCTATAACTATAATATAAAGCGGAAGAATTTGTTTGTTTGTTTATTTAATTGTTTGTTTGAACGCACTAATCTCAAGAACTACCAGTCGCATTTGAAAAATTATTTCTACATGTGATAGCTAAACTCTTGAAGAAGGTTATAGGCTCTTTTCATCATCATCATCATTTCATATACCATCACAATGGGGGCAACGCCTCGAGGGCGCTGCTAGTATGTACCTAATAAAAGTGTAATGTAACTATCAAAATAAAAGCCCAAAAAACAAACGAAACATGACAGAAAATAAAACTTATTTTGTTAAAGAATTTTGTGCCTACAGAGGAGAGCGTTTGTAAGCATTATATTGGCGTTAGACATTTTATTGATGCCTCTCTAGGGACTTGTGAAGGAAACTTTGAATACGACTACACCCACGTGTAGGCCTGGGGTATACGTAAACCGAATATCTTGTTTTATGAATTAGATTGCCAAAATGTTGCCCGTATTGTGAAATAAATTGTATCACCATTTCTATGTCAAAGTATTGGTATGGTATGAAACAAAAGTTTATTTCACTCTATTTTTTGCTCTATTTCAATAGTTCGTGAAACAATAACACACCCATTTTATAGCCCACGCATTACAATACATTGCTTTTTACGACTCGAAAAATCACGTTTCAACTGACCAGTTTTATTTATATACAATCAAACAAATATTTTAAATATTCGAGAGCTATCTTTAAGCTTTAACTTAAACTTACAGCGTAAAGGGAACGTTGATTTGGAAATCGTCGTTGAAATGTAGATAGTCTAGATTTTATAGCTATTCCAACTGCTACATATAATTTGATTGTCCAGCAAGTTGAGCTCTATTCATTGGAGAAATAAGCATAGCTAACTACCACCCCAACTGGGAGATGAGAAATTAAAGCGATTACTTTGATATATCGCTCTTAAACTTACCGATAAGTCACTCTGAGAGATCGGCTCCAAATGGCACCCGGTGTAAAGTTATCCATCGCAAGATACGCTGGGGAGGCGAGGGAGGATCACAACTCAAACACAAAATTAGACGCTCTACTAGATATGCTCGTCTTTCAAAGTTTATATTGAGTTTAAATTATCAATGGTCACTTTAAGGAGCTGGTGCGGTTGAATTAACTTTGAGAGTTGAATCCGTCTTAACTCTAAAACGTTAATTAAATCTTTTAAGAATACAATCTTTGCAAGTATAACATTTCAGTGAATCAATAATCAACTACAACAGAATTCGATCTTTCTTTTATTAATAAATCAGTTCTGTAGGTTTGTTACAATGCTTTAGTCAAAACATACTGTTTATCTAAAGCTATTATTGTACAAGTAAGGGTAAGCTACACACTGAAGACATGCTCCGTTCGCGTGCCTACTAAGGCTGGTATTTTGGTTGTTTATAGGTATTTTTATGTAGTAAGTATTTATATTTTAAGGCTCTAACGCACCTAAGCATGCATTGGTATAGAAAACAGTTTTCCGGTAATATTTTCGGAAACTTATTCGTCTTTGATGTCCTGGAAATTCGTATCAAAATTTTATTTTGATTTGATTTCTTTTAAGGAATTTTGATCAATGAATTAGAATATCTTGTATGCCGAGTGGTATCCTGCTTCGACTTTCGATATACATACATAAACGTAAATTTTTCATTGTAAACGAGCTCTAAATGGTGCGCGAAAACAAATACCTATAGTAATACAGCAATTAGTTAAACCAGGGTTTTGGTTTACGCGAGGCTTAACAAATTTATGCATAAATATTTTAGGTTTTTTGATGCTAGTCAACAATCGATAACCTGTTTTACACATAAATGAGACCCAAAGTTGCAAGCCTTGAATAAACCGCCGCTAATCCTCCGAAGCGCTTAATGTTTCGAGTTGGAATTATGCATAGCCCTAGGGATTAGCGGGTTGTCATCCCGTGTCTCGCAGCAAACGACTTTACTGATCATTTTCGTGGTCGAATGTACGGACAAATAGCTAACTCACCTAAAGGGAAACGGTTTTTGCCCCGAGGAAAGGTGCCTGCTTTGTAGTTCAACTTCTTGCTAGTGACTTGTTTTTTGTTTGGGTCTTTTGTTCAATATTCTTTTATTACTAAGCGACTGGAAACTCTGAAGTAGTTCGAGTAGATAGTAAAATAATGAACGATACGACAGGATTATGTGCAATGTGTCATGTTAAAGTGATTCCAGTCTCTAGGTATACTTATAAAATCTAAACAATAATATTTAATAACAAAAAAACATTCTCTAAAATTTTGCCATAAATATAAAGTCTTACAAATCTTTTCTCGATTGAATTCGCTATTCATTTCAAGTGACTTAACTAGAAAGCGATTTCGGGACGAAGTCACTTGTTGAATTTTAAGAAGGTTTGTATTTACTTTTTCGTGTCGAATTATTTATTAAAAAGTACCAACGCACCTCTCACCGTGAGGTAGGTTTACTTGATTCCAAGAAATTTTTGAAAACTAATCAAGAAGTTGAGACGGGAACGAAGAAACACAAATAAAGTGTAAAAGAGAAATAGCACAATGTTGCCTTACTGTTATTATTATAGTCAAAGTCGTAAAACTACTCGGTACAAGAAATAAGATCGAAGAGTCTACACAGCCTGGTACGAACTTTTCTGGTAGGAAATATTCGGTTTGTTTAGTTAATAATAATCTATAAGAGTCTTTTATAGTTGTAGACCTGCAACCTTCTAATAATATCCTAAATATGTTTCTCGGAGTTAAGACATATTCGTACCTGATTAAAAATATGTTAAATATAATGAGCTGTTTCACACATAAATGCCCTTGAATGAAATTCTGGCTAAAATTTCTCGAGAAAGGCAAGTGGAAGAAATTTCTCATTATACAAAATACAAGCCCAATTTTGACAAACAATAATAGCCGTGTCGGCGGCTGTTCTTCAGGGAGTTGGTTGAACAAGTAAGTTTGTTGGAATAAGTGACGTGGAATGATCAATATTGCCGGGGCCCAAGTCGGGGCCGCGATAACGTAATTACTGGCAAAGCCTCGCCCAAGACACGGCCAAAGTTGCCCAAGCTGACTACACTGTTCCATTTACCTAGTTATCTTCACTGAAACTTTACATTTTTAGCAATTACTGTCGCTAAGCTCCTCACTTTAAAAATTTTGCGAGCATTGTGGAAAAATCCGCATTTTCCTCAAATGAGCCAAGTAATTTAAAATGAATTTTGTTTTAGCCTCTAGTGACCTTTGTTGAGGTCAAGCCTTTTTCACAAACCCCATGGTTCTTTACGATTCTTTCATTCATCAAAATAAGTAGTTCTGTTACCCACGAAAATAAGCTTTTTCCGCTTCATCACGCAACCAACAGTCGATTTCTTCAAGATAAAGAAAATAGTGCCTGACGTAATGCTATATAGGCCGACGTAAACATTAGTGGGAATCTGGGTGCACGGCAGTGCACCGCCAAGTCGAGCAGGCCGTACCATCCTTTTCTCGAAGCCATTCGGGCCATTTTCGACCCCTCGTAACTTCGTTGTGGAAAAGACTAGAAGCCTAAATTTTCAGTGACCAAGAGGGCATCACATAGCGAGATATATTTCCAAATGACATTAAATTTGGACCAGTAGTTTAGGATTTATTGCAAGTCAAAGTTCCTTGATTTTGTAAGTGACTCACTGACTCACTGACTCACTGACTCACTGACTCACCGATCATCAAAATTAATAAGGTACTTCTAGCAGACTTACAAACTCCAAATTTGGCACACATGTATAGTTTAGTGTGTATAGCAAGGGAAAACTCTGACATTCCGAATTATTAGTCTCAATTTTAATTTAAATGTAACTTTAGGTTATAATTTGGTGGTGCTAGGAGCCGCGCCGCCATTTTTCTGTGCCGCGCGGAGCGCGTGACGTTTCGTTCCGTATGGCAGCTAGTGTTGAGTTAGTATGATGTTCCGCAGTGTAGGGATGTTCGATATTTCGAATTGTAGGTACCTATCGATATTTCATTAAAAAAAAAAATCATTTTTCATTGAAAACAAGTTGTACTTGGGTTGAGATCTCTTCATTTATGTTTTTATTTTATGAAACCTGTGTTAGAAGAATCCCCTCATTTCTGTGGTCTAACGGATCGGAATGGATCGTAATGCATTGTATCGATACTGGTATCGATCCAGGGGATTTGATACGATATTTTGTATCGATACAGTATCGAAACAAGTCAAATAAGTAGGTAACTACTAAAAAAATGTATGTAAGCATTTATTAAACCGAAACCTTTATTAATCTACACTATTTAAATAAATATACCCACTGGACATAACATTGTAGTTATTTTTAAAAAAATATTTTCTAATCTTGTGGTTGTCCGCAAAAATAGTAAGTAACTTAGATTAGTCAACCGCCCTCGATGTGTGTGGTGAACTACGAATCCTTAGTCAGTAAAGGCGCGAATACTCGCTGGCCCAGGCTCGCATTGCCTCTCTATCGCTCTCGCCTTGTATAATCCCGTGATCCTAATCCTGTGATCCTGCGTAATCCTGATCCCGTAATCCTGATTCCGTGATCCTGATCTGTGATCCTGTGATACTGATCCTACGTGATCCTAATCCCGTGGTCCTGTGATTCTGATCCAGTGATTCTGCACAATCCTGATCCTGTTATCCAATCGTGTGGTCCTAATCCTACGTGATTCTAATCCCACGATACTGATCCCGTGATCCTGATCCTACGTGATCCTAATCCCGTGATCCTGATCCTGTGATCCTGATCCTGTTATCCTGATCCTACGTGACCCTAATTCTGTGATCCTGCATAATCCTGATCCTGTGATCCTGATTCTGTGATCCTAATTCTGTATCCTGATCTTCATCTTATGGTAAATAGAAATGTCAAACATAGCTGACATAGAATTTCTATGAGAAATGAAAAAAATATGTAACTCTAGTTACACGGGGCGCTCAACTGTCCGGGAAACATGCCTCTTTATTTGCATCGGCGTTCGTCAGTATTTACATGCGGTCAAGTGTATGTGGCACTTTCGAGAGTGACAAGTCTAGGCGGTTTACATCTAATCAATGTCAACTTTGGTTGTATTAAAGCGCAGGAGTCTGCTCTGAATATAATAGACTAGATGCATTTACCGTCCAGACTTGTCAAAAATCAATACATAAAAGCCTCTGAGAAAAGCCCACAGAGACAGGCTATGAGAAAGCCCGCAGCTAAGGCACAAGATGTTATAGGTAAAAGAAAAAAAGGAGGACTACCTACAAAAAGAAGTGAGATCCCATCAAAAACATAACATGTACAAAAATGCGCAAGTCTCGCAACGCAGTTCTTCTGCCGTAAAAAGTTGTGAAATCGAATGTAAACCAAGTCGGTATAGAGTAACTTGGCAAACACACACGGCAAAATAATCTACATAAAACGTTTAGGTACGAGCTTGCTGTGTGTGTTTGTCAAGTTACTCTATACCGACTTGGTTTACATTCGATTTCACAACTTTTTACGGCAGAAGAACTGCGTTGCGAGACTTGCGCATTTTTGTACATGTTATGTTTTTGATGGGATACTAATTTGATGTAAAATATTTGAGCTTATAACATTATGTTAGGAGTTTACTAACATGATATCCCAGAAACATGACGTGGAGCAAACAACTTTTAACTTTACTTAAGTCGTATAATGTAGTACCTAACCTTGAACTTAGTATATAAATATGATTAGATCATAACATTATTTGGTGTTATATTGCTGTAGGTATAAACTGCGCCTAAATTCTATTCCAGAGATATAAAGCTACAATGTTATTACGTCTTAGCGTTCGTAAAAATAGCTATAATAATACTTCAAGCTTACCTTTCATAAAGTTGGTTTTGTGTTGTTTATTTTAGCAACACAGAAATATGTAGGAACTTTTTCTACATCTCTAATAGGTACACAAATTTTATTTAGTAGGGATTGTTCTCTTTCAAAGACTTGAATGTCTAAAGGTAAGTTTTTATTATGACCAGGAAGACCAGCGCCGACAGTGATGTGGCTAATAGACGGAGTTGCAGCTCCGCAGTACATTGGCGAGAAGACTGATACACACGTAGTAGTGAACCGACTAGAGCTGCCTCATGTCAAACGTGAGCATCTCAACACGACGTTCAAGTGCCGAGCATCGAACACCAACCTGGTTAGTCCACAAGAGAAGACAGTCCGGCTTGAAATGAACTGTGAGTATAAATTAAATACGTGTTTGTTATTTATCACCTCCTAAAGAGCGATGCCACACGGGTGTTGTCGATCCGTTGCATCGTCGCAGTGCTATGGCAAAATGTTCTGTCAAAGCGTGTCGGCTTCTGACTTGTATGGAAAACAACGCAGCGTCACCGCTCCGTCATCGCAACGCTGACGTAACGCATCCGTGTGGCATCGCTTAAACTCTCAACCTTTTGTAGACATCTGTATTATGTACTTATGAAGGACTCCATTGGATGGCTTTTAGCTACAATTGGTCCTAGTGGCGCTATTGTAGAGATCTAGATTTTTTTATTTTCTTGCAGTGTGGCAGGACAACCTCCTACCGCTAGTATTTTGTAGGGGTCTGTTGATTATTAAATTATACCTTGATTGAGTCAAACGTATTGATTTACCAAAGTTAAACAGAATCGGTTCTAAGCTGCCTAAACAAACTACACTCAAAATTCAGGTATACAAAACTAACTAGATTTAATTTTTTTAATAATAATGTTTATGGAATCACCTAAAACAACATACAAAATACAATAGATGAATGTAACCACTTTGACTGCAACACATACAACGTCTTCACATTGTAATGGCATTCTATCGGGGTGATATATCGTTTTGTTAACTAGGCATTTGTTGCAGTGAAGCCGAACATGGTAGAGATCGTGAACAAACCGGCGACGTTATCGTCGGAGCGATACGTCAACCTCGTGTGCGTGTCGGAAGGCAGCCGGCCGGCGGCTCAGCTCACATGGTACAAGGATAACAGGAAATTTAAGAGCTCCAGAGTCAAGGTAAAAGTTCCTCACACATTTTGATACTTTTATAATGAATGAAGTACGCTGTAAAAAGATACTACAGAATATTTATTAAACTTAAAAGATAATCGCATTAACGCAGAGTCGAAGTCGCGACGCATTACCTAGTTCATAAGGGCTTGATATTGATAGTTGACGCAATTTTTGTTTATTCCAGTACGTTATTTGACTATGTTAGAATTCAATAAAGTACAGAAAGTGCCGAGTTGCATCGACTCACGTCAGAGCAAATTGAGCCTACGTCTTTCCCTTTTGATTCACTAATTATTTAACTATCAATTTCAAGAGAATGTCTTTATCAATGAAACGAATGTCAAAAAACGAAATGCTACCTACAACACTTCGGTATCCAATTTTTTTTCCAAATTTGTTTTGTTTAACCAAGCGCACATTCGCGCAGCTCGATAAAATTCAATTACCCAGCCACCAATAGTTAGAAACCAATGAATACCAATAAGCAATTACCAATACCATTTGTTCTAGACAGCACAAGCGAACAACGAAACTTGGGTGAGCAGTCAAATTCAATTCATGCCGTTGCCTGAAGACGATGGAGCCCAGATCAAGTGCCAGGCGGACAACAGCGCGCTTCCCGGCCAAAGTATTGAGGACTCATTCAAACTCGATGTTGTTTGTAAGTTTCGTTTGATACCTAAATAACTGAGAAAACTGGGAGAGATCTTTGTTGGAGGTACACAATTGCAGGTTTTTTTATTTTAAATAAAATAAAAAAACCTGCAATTGTGTACCTTGTGATTGCCTAAATAGGCAATCACGCTTTCACACTAATCACACCAATATTATAAATTCGAAAGTTTGGATGTTTGGATGGATGGATGTTTGTTCCTCTATAACTCGACAACCACTGAATCGATTTGGCTGAAATTTAAAATATAGATAGATCATGATTGGGAATAGGACATGGGCTACTTTTTATCTGGGTACCACGCGACGAAAAGCTAGTATTATAAATTGGAAAGTTTGGATGGATGGATGTATGTTTGTTCCGGAAATAGGACATAAACTACTTTTTATCCCGAAAAATTGCACGGTTCCCGTCGGATACACAAATAGTTGTCCACGCGGGCGAAGCCACTGACGTACGCTAGTCAAAAGCCCAAAAGATAACAAAAATGATGATAAAAATATAAGTAAGTAGGTTTTAACTTTCTTTTGATTTGTTATTCGGGAGTACCACGTAGGTACAACAGCCTCTTTTTTTTATTACCACATTGTCGACCATTTGTATAAATAGCATACAAAGTCAAATAGCTTGACCTTAAAGTCGGTCATCGTGATATTTGTAAGATAAGACGAACAATCTGCACCTCTTTTATTTGAAAACAGCTCCCTGAACAAAAGGAACATGGATATCGCGTGTTTGCTCCCAATCAATGGAAATCTGACTTCATACCTCCCAACGCAAACAAAATATGAATATTACGAGTACGTCCTTGTCTAAAAATCCTTTCTCCTCAGGCACATTCAAGTAAGGTTAGGATTTTTTCAAGAACTCTCATTTTTTTCGGACGGTTCTCATTATGGAAATAGCGAAACATTGTAAATACTTAGAACGTGTGAAGGCCTTCTTATCTAAGGCCCACTATCAAACTCATTTATGTGAAGTGGACATTTCGTAAAATAGAACAAGTGGATTTTTTTTCGAATGATGCCCATTTTGCGTTGTTTTTTCTTGATATTTTAGTTTTTTTGAATGGAAGGTAGGCCTAAAGCACTGCGCTTGGTTTGCGCTCTCCAAATTACGCTATCAAGAGAATTGGCAAGATGTCAAGAGATATTAGGGACGGCGCTATATTGTCGACAGTTCATATTTAGATATGAAAACGAGGCGTAATTGTTTATTCAAATCAAGCGCTCCGTCTCGAGTCGCGAGTGTCTGCGAATCTACGATGACACAATTAGCGCAACTTCTTAATTCGCGAGGACTCGTTCTCTAAACGAATATTGCTACAAAATAAGCAGTAAAGGAGCTCGGCTTAACCGGTTCGCACATCTCTAACATCGTTAAGCTTAATTATCATTGCTACTTAGGCGCCCGCTCAGCACATCCGTGCACTGACGCACAGCCCTTATGGGACCGCTCTACAACAATCAACTACTTAAACGTTCCGAACAGCGCTTTACCGAACCTGCACCTGATTCAGAAACTTTATTTTTATGTAAGGAGATAGGATCCTAACGATCTAAGTTCGTTAAAAACTGATTAAAAGCATTGCGCTTACAACTTTTTAACTATACTTAATAACTTTAAAGGTTGATGGTGTTTTCAATGATATAGATTCCGCTGCTATTTTAGCTCGATATTAATAAGTGCTTAAGCAAAAAATATTAATAAACACAAATAGCCCGCCTGTACGAAGCATTACACAGAAACACTTTGTACATTCTTAATGAAGGTACCTACAATTTAAGCTTGCGTCGCTACCGTATTGTAATTAATTTTCATTACCTTCACAATCATGAGCTGCGAATGTTCTTTAATCTTACTTATGTGTGGGTTATTAAAAGAAAATAAACCGAGCTCAATTATTTAAGTTATGGTATCGTAACTCTTTCTTTACGTTATTCTTTACTTTAATTGTTATTTTTATTATGAAATACTTTTCAAACATGTACTATTTAATTATTAATTATTAAATTTTAATACATAAGTAATAAGTAGAAAGTAGTTTTTGTCCGTTTAAAATGATGTCCGTTTATAATTAACAGGTTGTTATTCTGTGAATTCAAGCTTTGAGATTCTATTTCAGTATACTCATAAACGGCATTACAAACTATCATTAGCAAGCAACTAAGGTTATCTAGCGAGTTGGTTAGGCGCGCTTCGGCAAACAGTGCCCCCGGCTGCACCACGCTCACGATGCGTTGCCAGTACAGTTCTGCAAAACAGAACTTTCCACGGATAGTTTATCCAGTGCCACCAACTTGCCTCAAACTAATTCCGTCTAATTTAGTCTGCGGCCGGCCGACGGACTCAGACGCATGGCTTACGGCGACTTCCGCCTGACACCTTCCTGTCTGAAGGATTAATTTGACTTTGTCCGTCTCAGTTCTGCTTAACCACTTGACAAGGTACGCTCGTTTAGACCACAACAACCCTGGTGATTGCGCAATGAAACAAGTCCCCCGGGACAGCCGTAACTCGATACCGTGTCAACACAAATGAAATCTGCCAACTTTCTACAATTTATTATGTAACTTCATTATTGCGATTTATAAATTTGAGCTTTCACCGAAACCCTGTTTAATTTTGAACTTTAACCCGCTCCACTCTAACATCCATTGACAATAATTTGTAACAGACTTTCCATAAAATAGTATCAAAAGCTTACGCGCGCGGACGAAACTCGGTAAAACATAATTAAAACCTTGTTAGTGTTCGAGACCACACACAACATCAACACTTTACATCGGTTGAGGAGAGGCCAAAAACTAATTCTGACTAGTGGGCTGCCTGTGCCCGCCGTATCCGGATAGCAGAAAGCTGAAAGGGATTAAATCGGATTTAACACCATGTTCAAATGCCAAAACATAACTTGCCCAATTTATTTACTCTACATACCACCGCCAATTTTCATAAGCAATCAAACATTAGACCACATTATGGTTTTATCAGCAGAACGGTCGTCTATCGAAAAGTATAAAAAAGGCCACCGACTCTATTACGAGGGTTAATTAATTTTGAAATAAAATAAATTGTATTTAGTTGTCCTCGGCGAACCGTTACGCATTTAGAGCGGGGAGAAATTCGTTGCCTCCCGGCGCGAATCGTTTTGGCAACAATTTAAACGTTGGAATCGTAAATGTTTATTTGGAGAACGGGTGTTTCCTTCGGCCGCGGGGCGACGTCGTTATAGGTCTTTAATGGCCAATAAAGTGTCAACGCCCGCTCCTAGCCGCAGATAAGTGTTCACCTGAAGTACTGCCCCATTGCAAATAAGGAAGAAAATCTAACGCCTTTTTCTTACCTCAAGGTAGTTCCATTTATCCAATGCAATTTCCACATTTTATTCTTATAAAAGAGACAGTCTGCGAAAGGAAATTTATCGAAGTAAAACAGGATTCTGGAACAATTCATCATACGATATTTCAGCACTGCAATTTAAAGTATATACAGTACTTCAATCTTTAGAATGGACATCGGCTATTTTCGTGTTTTCCGAAAATGTCCGACAGCAGTGTATGATTCCACAAAGCAGAATGCGACAGGAGTGCACGTCATTATCAGTGCGGCTCGCACGGCTCCCGACTAATTTGCTTTTCTTAAAAATGACATTGATATTTATTAGTTAGCGATAAAGTTGAAACTATGAGTTTTCATTTCCAAATGACTTTTCGTCAATCGTTTTTGTAATTTTATGCGATTGTTTCCGATGATTTTCGAAACGCAATATTTTTCTGGTTTAACTGTACGTGAGTTACCAAATAATTTAGTGTTAAAGCTAGACTAAACTATTATTTAACTAAAATATTAATAGAATAACGAATTCTCGGAAAATGTGGACGGACTACTAAAGAGTGTCCCAAATAATTTGGAAAATATGAGACAAATTTTCTACGATCAAAAGGAAAATGAATAACACAACGTCAAAATCAATAGAAAGTCTATAGAGCTCATTCATTCAACGAATGTAAAGAAACATGATGGATTTTTTGTGTACCTTTTCTTTGATAAGCTAAGCTTTATTACTTGTCACTGGAAAGGAAGTTGTAGAGATTCTACGAAATCCCCTTAGAATAAGCTTTTAAAACTAAGATGCTCCTTAGCAATAACAGTTCCTAGAATCCACTGATTTTATCTATTGTTGTTGAGAACGTTTGACTATTGTTCGCGCTCTTAAAAACAAAGACGTAAATGTTTTTTCATTCCATCTATTCGAAAAGGACGACTTTGTTCGCCTTTAAGTGCGCCCAAAGTAGATGATTCCTCTTCAAGGAACTTTTAGCGGGCAGTAATGAGTTTTTAATCCTCTTTATAAGTTTAGCGGGCAGTAATGAGTTTTTAATCCCCTTTAAGTGCGCCGGAATTATCTTTGCCGCGCACCTATGGGGTACAACTACTTTGCACTGCAAAGTAGTTGTACCTCAATTACCTCATAGGTGCAAAGATTCCACATTCAAGTCTCGAATCTAGCTAGGTGAATGAGGACTCTTCCAAAAACACCACAATTGTAATCACATTTAGAGATTTATTACAATGCGGTTTTAGCGTAGCTATAGTTAGCTAGCTATCCATACGAAAATTGTAAGTCCAACCTCATAAAATCCTGTGCGTTTTCGTCAGCGCGATCTAGAACTACAGTCTACTGGCGCCATCTAGTTTGTTTTCGTGGAACTATTGAGCAATTCTAGCTGAAGAGATTTTTTGTTTGAACGCGCTAATCTCACAAAACAGGTTTTTATAATAGCTACCTACAACGTTTTTAATATTCATTATTCTGTATATTTATTTGGCTATTTATTTATATTTAAATATTGTTTGTGAGAGAAATAAATAAATAAATGAAATGAAATGAAATCTCAGGAACTACTAGTCGGATTTGAAAAATTATTTCTGTATTTGATAGCTAAACTCTTGAGGAAGGTTATAGGCTACTTTTCATCATCATCATCATCATCACCATAAACCATCACTACGGGGGCAACGCCGCGAGGGCGCTGCAAGTATCAGATAAACATACCGCCCACCATTCAGCCGGCGCGCGGCCACCTTCTGAATAAAAAAAATTTAATCCCCGATTACTCTTCTCAAGTGGAACTTCGTTGATTTAACATATTCTTTTCTCCTCCCTTTTATTTTCTCATAGATTGTAATGAAAAGTAGAGTGTATCACTCGGGCGCAAAATATATTTTTGGCTCGGGCGACGTACTTTAAATCCCTCGCTTTGTTCAGGATTCTACTAAAGAATCCCTCGCTACGCTCGGGATTCTACTCTAGAATCCTTCACTTCGCTCTGGATTCAAAAAAGCGCCCTCGCCGTAAAAATATTATTTTCCCCCCTTATAATACAATCTACTATTTTTGTTCATTTGTTTTATAAGACACGTCTATCGGTCACCTACATTGGTTCCGATACTAGCTTTGTTCACTTATCCTTACTTTACTAACTGAGTAAAACAAGCACGTATCAAAAGTGCCACATTTGATTATAAATGTGCGACCTCAATATTTTAACTAACAAAAATATCGTGAACACGAAAATGAGTGGTGCAAAAGGCTGGGAATAAAATCCTTGAACCGTACAAGCATGGACTACATTAAACCGCGTTATCGCTTGCCGCAACCGCTGACATCGCACTACTCGCTTTTTATGAAACCGCTTGTATTGCTACGCAGACCATTTAGCGGTTCCACAGACAAAGTTTTGACAGAATTTTAAAGCGATAAGCGGCCTTATCGTTTTGGAAATAAGCGGTGAAATTCTATCTGGAAATTCGATTTTTAGATTGTTCTTGTCGAATCGAAATCTAGTTACCGCCTCGATCTCGTTTGCATGTTGGATTTTGCTCTGTGCTAACACGTTTTGGTTAGTTGTTTTTTTATGCTTGCCCAACACTATAGCAACCCTAGAAATCTAGACCGACAACGCCAATTAATAAACATAACATGCAAATTTATTTTTAAATACTTTTTGCAATTTAAAGTAAGTAGTGCTTGATTAATATCACAGTGAGTTTTTTTCAGATCCGCCAGTGGTGTCACTTTCGCTTGGCAGCACATTGAATCCTAATGACATCAAAGAGGGTGATGACGTATACTTTGAGTGCTCAGTCAAAGCCAATCCCAGGGAGCACAAAATATCATGGTATCATAATGTAAGTATAAATAAAACAATAAGCAATCTCTCTTATAGTATCATAGTTCTACTAAGACCATTTATCCTATTTTCAATATCCCTATACTAAAGGTTCAAAATACTTTGTTCTCTTTTCGCATGGCTTTGTTTCCTTTCACGTTGTTCTTTTGAGAGCTTAGCTAATAAAAACCCAGTTCCTGTACCATCCTGCCTACCACGCTATTTGGAAAATTAATATTTCCCGTTTCTCACGGATCCGGCCGAATTCAAAAGAAATCTTCATTTTATGATCGCTCAAGTAGAAAATTGAGAATAATGAACACAATAGGCAGGTAAATCTGAATTCAAGATTGATGAAGATAAACAGTTTCGTGAGCGAAAAATGAATGAAAGATAATTTTTTATTCTTAGGTTAGCCTATAAACATTATCTCTTCATTATTATTTTTTTGGTTATAAATGGTATGGTAAGTCGAATTGTAATCTTTACGCGTTATTTTTTTCTCATTTGATAGGACAAGCCAGTTCTTCAGAACGTGGTGTCAGGAGTCATAGTGAGCACCAAGTCCTTGGTTCTTCAGAAAGTTGCTCGAGATCACGGTGGTGACTACTCGTGTCGAGCGACCAACGCCTTGGGGGAAACGGCCAGTGAAGCAACGCACCTTAGTATACAGTGTAAGTTTTATTTTGAACTAGTTGCCCCCGTAGTTATGGTATATGGTGATGATGATGAAAAGTAGCCTATAACCTCAAGAGTTTAGCTATCAAATCCAGGAAGATTTTTTTGAATCCGACTGGTAGTTGCTGAGGTTAGTGCGTTTAAACAAACAAACAAACTCCGCTTTATATATTGGTATAGATGAGACATACTTATATTTGAGTAGGCAAAGACGGATTTGACTTTCTACGATTCTGACACATTTCTTTCGAATGAATGAGACGTATCTGAAAAACGAAATATCCTCACACTTTTTTTTCTAACACACATAAAACCTTATGAAAAATTATTTCAACAGATCTAACAGAGAACACATATTTTTAAGTACACAGTTTCTAGAATAGTTTCACTGTTACTGAATAGTTTTTCAAGGAAATTATTTTATTTAAAAGCTTTCATGACTTTACTCTTTTGATTACTTAACAAAAGTGGATAATTAAACACATTTTTTTTACTGAGAATGCTACTTTTAAAAAAATTAAGTTTTATCAAACAAATATTTTCTAAAAATACTTTTTAAATGCAGGCATTCACGGTTCAACTTCGTAATTGGTCAAAATTTACTGCTGATGTAAATTTAAATAGAAGCCAAAGGTCGATTCCAACAATTTTTCTCTGGAATTTATTTTCATCTTTTCATTAAAAATTAATTAGACGCACTTAAAGTTGTGCTTCTTTCATAAATATGTACAAACCTGCAAACAAAAAATATTTTCAGGAAAGTAAATAAATATGAAGCATCTCGCGTCAATAAGTTAAATTAATTGTTACAACTTCCTCGTTCCAAATTGTGTGTACTTTTGTATTAGATTTCTTGAGGGACTTTTCGTCCGTTGTATCAATCATTCTCAGAAATATCTCAGCACAGATTTGTTACAGTCAGCAGGTTGGAAATGTATTGAACGGAATTACATCTACGTTCATGAATTTATTGCCAATAAATGTACAATTAGGGAGAAGATTGCGCCATTCAAACACCTATATGGCACATAATATGATGGGTATTGTACACGATTCGTATTCATGATCCGTCCTAATTTAGTAAATTATATAATTGTATGAGCTGTAACTGTAACTCAATAGGGATGATAGTAATTTTTTTTTGTCGTCAGATTGTTAAAAATATTGGACACGTGTTTTTAGTTTGTTTACGTAATCAAAAGATTCCATAAAATCATTGAGATGTTTTAACAAAAGACAAGCATCTGAGATAAATTTTGAATTTGTGAAATTACATAAACAAATCATCATAATTACCTATATAAAGAGCTAAGTGATCTGTGGTGATGGATAGTTAATCCATAAAAAGTCCTAGACGTTTCTAACCCTTTAGTCAGTTTGTGGTGAAATTTTGATAGGAACTTCTAAAGATGCCTGCGAGGGTTTCCGGCCTAAAAAAAAAATGTAAACCAAACACTTTTTTACTTTACGTGGCCATTGGAACGCATGCCGGGTACTGCTAGCTATTTATACAATTCGTAAATTCAATTTAATCCTTTAAATTAAAATCATCTTAACACAACCTTACTTTCGAGCACATCGATCATAAAGTAACGTTCCATCGGGATTAATTTAACCAACACTGTTTCAACAAGTTTCTGAGGGTAGAAAACGCAGTGAGGGCGTAATCCGGTAAAGTCATAGAGCCGACATCAATCATACAGGGGCGCTGAAGATTCACGTCACCTCCGTCTCGGCGTCAAATTATCTGACTTGTTTTTGTTTTTTAAAAGTTATTGTTAGGCATACTTTCCCTTTTAACTTTTACACAGAATAAATAATTGGTTTTTATTAGATTGTAAATTGTAAATTGTAAAGCTATAGATATTTGATTAACACAATAAAATTCTATTCAGTATTGACGAAAAATAAAGGTCATAGCTGTTTAGATAAACTCGACACCAGCACCGCACCGCATTGCCTTGTGCTGTTAGATATTCTTTGTACGGAATTCTATGAACCAACTCTCACTATTCCATATTTCAAGAGGCAGTTTATAATAAAAAAACTAAAAAAAAACAGATTGCGGTGTAAGGAATACCAAGTTTAAATTATTAGATACTTTAGAGATACAACTAAAAAGCACAGAGTAGTTACGAGCGGACATAGGAAGGACATACATACATACAGGTCAAACAGATAACCCTCCTTTTGGGCTTCACCGCATTCAGGTAATAATAAAAAAAAATATTTAGCAACCTCCTGAATTTAAAATACCCACTTAATTATGTACATTTATTATTTCGTTAGCAACAGCCGGTGGAAATTTTACGATACCGATCCCTAAATGATTGCTACTCTTGATTTACTCGAGCAAGTTTTCCGATCGCCTGTACTGTATATCCTTGTATTCGTTACCTTAGCTCGTTTGTTTCACTTTTGTACATTTACAGGCGACAGTTTGTTCCGTTTTATTGAACTGGAGCCTGCACCGTCACAAATCTAAGGTGAAGAAATGCTGGTTGTTATTCGCACGCGGCGCACGATACTTGCCTGCCGTAATATTAATCTGACTATATTTTCATATTCCCGCTGAGGTTGTAAGGGATGCAAATTGTTATGGGCTGAAACATGTTTTGGATGAACAGGGTACGGTTGTTTGGAGCCTTAACCAAAATTTGAGGAGAAATTTCCGCGTGGTTGTGGAACGGCCGTATCGAATCGAACTCTGACCTGTGCTCTGACCTCGGCTTCTGAACTAGGTCTTTGGTTCACACTGAGAACACACACCATTGTGCTGTGCATGCACTCCTAATTCAAATTCTGCATTTATTGCTTCAATTTGAGAACTCGTAGCTTTTTGCAAAAAAATTATTGGATTGTTATTATCTCTGTATTATTTTTGATAAAATAAAGCACATTATGTTCGCGCTCCAGATCTCATCACCGATAAGCCGATTCGAGTCCGATCGATTGTAATATAACAATATTTCATTATATCGGTATGCTCGACGAAACTCGGAAGGGCGTTTAACTTATTCCGTGGTTTGCTCATTTGCGGCGTTTCTGCTACGTCGTACGACGAGCTACGAACTGTAATCTCCAAAGTCATGTGATGTCTGCCGATTCGTATTGAGCTCACGTAATAAATTCCAGACCGCATTTCCTTGTTGAAGAAAGTCTGTTTCTTGGTCTCATTCTGTTACTACGGCAAAAAGATTGAATTTAAAAGAGTGAGCTCGAAAGAGCTGAATTCAAATGAGCGTTTTGATGGATGAGTGATGTCCATTGCTCTGATTATATTGGATATACTGTAAGGTAAACCTGTTAAGTGTCAAGCCGCTGTTAAGTATAAGAACTTATAAATAAATGTAGCAAGTACATCTTCGTTATTATTGTACAAATACTTCTGACTCTTAGCATATCGTGGTGGCAGCAAACGACAGAAAACCAGACCCAATTCGAATAACAATTGGAAGCCGGTGATAATAATGAAAGGATCATATACTTAACAATGAAGCCTAAACTTCCAGTTTCGGAAGTATTCCGCAAATAATACTAATTCCCGATTGCACTTTCCAGCCTATTGAATCTTATAACAGTAAGTAAATTTCTCTCAAAGGGCTCCCCTTCCCGTTCAAATATTTGAGGCCTTAATGAAAATCTAAGGCGGCCGGGAGCGCAGTTCTCGAGACACCTAAATGAATCATGGCTTGAGACTGCGCTTGCTTCGAGTTGGGCAATAAAATTTATATATCGTCCAACTTCAGCTATGATTTAACGAACCGAATTTACAGCTTCTTTATTATCACTCTCTGCTGCCGTTTGTAGCTCATGAACACTATAGTTGTTTTTCATTTCTTCCTATATTAAATAACTGTTTATGTCTTTCTTGGAGATATTTCAGAAAATCATAAAATCTAATGTTACTGCTAGTTTTGAGCACCGCTCTTAAAGTGGCTTCTAATAATTTCATTTCTGATAGAAAAGTAGTTTGCTTTAAAAATCTTCAAACCAAAACAAAGTTTAGTAGTTTGTGGTAATAACAAACATCCAAAACCTTTTTGAATGTATGTTATATACTATTATATCCATGCTTCGTATTAGCGCCCGGACCACAAATGGTTTTAGTTGGGGTTGCAAACGTGGGATTGGAATTTGGAATTATTTACAGGTAAATTGGACACACAGAGGTTCACACTGTGTTAAATAATTTTCGAGGTCAAAAAGAATCCCCATATTCACGAGGACAATAACACTAAGCCCTATTGAAAGACATTTCAACCGCCCAGTAACAAAGTCTAATCTCAGTTTAACCTACTCTATCTTACTACTTAGTTATGTAAATATGAAAGTTTGTTAAGATTTGTGTATAGCCATAATATAATAAAATTAACAGTATTCTTTCCATCTATCCCTTAGTTAAAAGCAAATGTAAATCCGATATTACCAGATGGCTTATAACTCTAGATTATGAAGAAACTGAAAATTTATTAGAGCCTCAACAATAATATACCTACTCTTAAAACATTCCCTTATTAACACTAACTAATTACTCATCTACACCTACCTATACACCCACACACACATACATACACACCCTCATATACACTCTCATCTTCTCACCCACACTTAACCTATCGCCTGTAATAGCTATGAATCATTCCTAAGCTGCTATATTCTAATATGTATACTCATTATTTTCTGTTTTCTCTTTTTGGTGTGGTTCTTCTTACTTTCATTATAATATTCATTATTTCTGTTTCACTGCTTAGCATTTGACACATTGTACTTTCCTACCTGCTAATTATTGATCGAGCGAGAGCAGTGGTGACCTGTAATACAGGTTTTTTTAAAACCTTTCTCAGGCACCACCTCTCACAAAACAGGCTTAATGTGTTAGGTACTCGTATTAGCAATATAACAATATTTTAAGTCCTAATGTAAGCCTTTGTGAGAGAAATAAATGATTATGATTACTATTATGACTAAAACACACACTGAAAGTATTTGATTTCAACATAAAATATGTACAAAACATCTAAATATAATTTTAGGGCAAATAGCCCTAAAATAAAATTTAGGTTATTTAAATATTCCATATATTACCGTGTATACTACGCAAATTAATTTGCGAGTAGAAGCTAGTACATTTACCTGACGCTTAGATTAGATTTCAGAGTATTTATTTCCTACCTCCAGGTAGACGCAGACCAATGCTAATGAGATCTGCCTGCTTCATATTCATTTAAGTAAACCATTAGAGACTTTAGAAGGGTCTCACGTTGTAGAAACTATTTTCAAAACCTAAACGTTTCTAATTAAAACAAGTTTGTTCATCCTCAAACTGTTTAGCGTTGAGGTAAATATTTACTTGGCTAATGCAAATGTATTGTCTGAGCAAGCTACTCGACATAATGTTCTTACACACAACATTATCTTATCATAATATTGGTATTTCTTTTTATTTTATCACAAGCATAAAATTCGCTTTGTAAATTCTGATCAAATTACTATTTTCTTGTTTTAAACGACTGCAGTGGCGTGGACGTTGTTTGGCTGAGACCTAAGAAACGCTAATTCGATTCTTCAAATACTTTTTCTTCTGCAACCTGTCACGTATGGAATGCTACATTCTGCAAAATGTGGACATGTACCAAATATGTATTTGGACATTATACCTGTAATTACTCCCTTAGACAACTTCAAATGTCCTTAAATGGCTAAAGATCTAAAAGAATGTCAACCGCGCCGCGCCGTGAAGGTGCTTACGGATAGCGCGTACCCTCGGTACGCGTAGTCAGTTTACGCGTGTCCAGAACGCCAAGTCCATACCTGTAGCTGCGCGTACAGTGTACCTACGCGTAGTTACAGGTACGCGTAGCTACAGTGTACGCGTACAGTGTACCTACGCGTAGTTACAGGTACGCGTAGCTACAGTGTACGCGTAGCTACAGGTATGGACTTGGCGTTCTGGACACGCGTAAACTGACTACGCGTACCGAGGGTACGCGCTATCCGTACGCAGCTTGAGAATACAGTCGTAATCATGTTCTGTTTCGTTTCGTAGATGCTCCAGTATGTACCCATCCATCGCCTCAAGTGATGGGAGCTCAAATAGAAGAAGAGTTGCGGGTTCGTTGTTCTGTGACAGCCAACCCACCTGACGTCACCTTCTTCTGGCAATTCAACAACAGCGGGGAGAGCCTTGACGTCACACCACTCAAGTTTGGTAAATGTCTTCACTTTTAAAGGGCCTCCAGACTCTCTGCGAGAACCCCCGAGAACACCCGAGAAGCATGAGTGTGAAGAGCTTCTCGCCTTCTCGTTCTCTGGCTCGCCTTTTCTCCGATCGGTGTCGGTATTTTTGGCCGAGCCAAAGGATTTCTCGGGCGAGAAAAGAGAAGGGTCCTACACTCACGTTTTGTCTCATTGCGGATTAATGAGCGGCGGTGGGCAAACATCCATATTGTTTGTTTTTTTCGAGAATTTTCTTTCGTAAAAATGTGGAATAATAAATAGAGTTGAAATTTATCGATTTTTTTCAATCTGAGCCTATTTTATGGGATGCTAAATATCGAAACTACTAAGATAAAAGTTTTTTACATTAAGTATTTTTTTTTTAACATTATTTTTAGTTACAACATTCACAAAGTTACAGTATGCAATGGCACACAGAGCCAAACCGGCTGCAGTTTCAATATCGACGTCCATACCGGATAAGCAACAGATCACGACTGAGAACAATTGAGAGTGTGGATAGCTTGTTTGTTCTTCGCGAAGTCTCGGGCGAGACTTCTCGCCGAGCCTTCTCTCGAGAGTCTGGAGGCCCTATTACAAAAAAAAACCAGATTTTTAAACTTGCCTTTCTCATAATTGACAACTGATGCGTCAACATACTATGTGTTCGATTTTTGGTGTTATTTTGATTTACTCATAAACTTAACAATGTGGTTCTTGATTTAGCGGTCTTTTTACATAAACTCGTTATAATAAAGTAGCTTAATTTTCCAAAAGAAGTTTTTTATAATTTTTTAAATTATAATTTTATTTATTTTTTTATCTGTAATTAAAAAAGATGTTGAAAAGTCTGGAAAATTAAAGATAATAGAAAATTATAGCGGTAGCGACTTTTTGGTCAAACTAAATTTGAAAAGAGAGTTCATTGATACGAGAGAAGAAGAATTAAAGAAAGTAGGTCTTTTGCCAGTGGGTTGAAATGAATAATTTTTTATTAAGATATAAAACTGTAATGAAACATTATTTTTCATTTTTCTTTTTTCTCATTGTTCATTTAAGATGCATTCAATCCTATTGCGACTACAGTAATATCGTTTCTATGTGCTAAGAATTAATAAAACTAAAATCTAGGCCCCTCCAGACTCTCGGCGAGAAGGCTCGAGACTTCTCAAAGAACAAACAAATTATCCACACTCAATTTTCTCCGTGATCTGTTTGAAATCCTTTGTCTTGGCCAAAAATACCGACACCAATCGGAGAAAAGGCGAGTAACTCCTCACATTCACGCTTCTCGGGTGTTCTCGGGGTTTCTCGCGGCTTCTCGTCGAGATTCTGGAGGGGCTATAAGGTGTATTTTTTTATTTTTTTAAGGTGTAATCGAGGCTCGTTTTCCCTTTACTATGTGGCATATTTTGCATAGGTACAGCGAATGGCAGCACAAGCGAATTGAGTTACAAACCACAGAGTGAGAGAGACTACGGAACCCTCAGCTGTCGGGGAACCAACGGCGTGGGCAGGCAGCTCGACCCTTGCGTATTCCAGATTGTCCCAGCCGGTAAGCTAGTTCGAAAGTAAAAAGTGTTATTGTTGTTGTTTTTAGCCTATACTATCCCACTGCTGGGCAAAGGCCTTCCCTCGAGTTTACTATTTTTTTGTTGAAAATATATTTTGAACAATTTGTACCTTTGACAACCCTCTTAGGCATCTTCAAAGGATCTAAAAATGTCTAAAGATTTTAAAGAATATGTCTACCGCACCTTGGGAGCACAGTCGTGATCATATTTTTGGTTTTTTTTAATAGGTATATTTTTAATGCACTAAGCTTTTAATGGGCTGACCAAATGAGCCTAAACACAGGTACTTTATTGATATTTACTGAAGAGTTCCATTAAACAGCTCTAACTCCATCATCAGATAAGCTTGCTGTTTCCATAAAAATTGATAAGGATCAATGGGCTTTTAGGCTCAAAGATACATTAAGCAGTGGTGAATAGCAATCAGCTTTAGCGTTAAAAAAAATCTTATCAAAACATCATGAAAAAATTTGTCGCAAAAAAGCTTATTGCATAAATCCTGATGTTATACAAAATAATAAATAAAATATTCCATGTCATCTTCAAACTTATTTTGCATATAAAACGAATAATAAGATGAGAACTGCAACGCAAAACTTCCCTATGGATGTTTTCGTGTTCACAAATGAAATAAAACGACGAAATATTCCAATAACCCAAGTTCTAGGGGCCGAAATGAACAGTCCAATAAAAGCATTAATAAAACCACGTGCATACAATTTGAATCAACAACGCGCAGCCGAACTCTGAGCACGTTTTATAATTTCGGCTTGTGGCTTTCAGTCGTACCTACACGCCAAATCTCATAACTCTTCTATGCAGATGTTTTGCTCGCTGGATACGACTGGATTGAAATTCATTTTTGAAAGAGGCGGACGTGTTTTGTATTATGTAGAACTTTCTGATGTTAAGGCCTTTGTGTAGGCGGAACACACTGGTCCAGATTTATACGATGGATAAAACCATCAACGCAACAAAACTGACTGGTATCATTCTTTATTTTACTGATAGAATCTTTAACATAGGTGGCCCGAAGATTTGTAAAGGGGTAGAGAAGCAAGGAGGCTACTAAGGAGTGTGGATTTGGTCTGATTAGATACATCTATAAATTAACGCTTAAAGTCTTTAAAAAGAAAGCAATTGAAAATTACCTAAACCAGAAATATTTTATTACAAGATTTATTTAAATAAATCTATGCAGGCTTGTTACCTTGCTACCTCTCTCCAGCTTTATATTTTTGTGTTTCTTTACATTTGTGATAGTTGAATTACCCAGTTATACTGGAAAAGGCAGGAATACACGTTATTTTCATATTCGTTACATTAATTTCCAAGAATCAAGAACGTGGTTCGCGTAAATCATTTCGTCTGTTTCAGCGAATGGGTGACTCGCTGTAATTCCTAACTAGTTCGTAGAATCCTTCTTGAAACAACTAAATTATTCATAAAACAATGTTGATTAATGGTTAATAGTCTGTTATAGTTTCGCTTAAAGTCGCTACATTTTTGCTCTATTATTACAACATATAAAATCTAAAAGAGAGAACTATAAAAATTTATATTTTGTTCATTTTAACAGACATCCAATTTAACTCGAACCCGACGTTCATCTCAATATTCCATGTCATTAAAACTATCTCTACAAAGCTTCGCTTTCTGTTTTATTGCATCACTATTTATAAAAATAAGAGAACTTTAATTTGTGGCCTGCACATAGGTTAGGACACACACATAGGGTAGGATAAACAAAGAGAGGCATATACTTAGCAGATGCTTGACAGTTATTTGACTGGCCTCTTAGCTCAGTTGGTAGTAGCTCTGCCTTCTGCACTATAGGTCGTGGGTTCGATTCCCACCCAGGACAAACTTCTGTGTCTGGGTGTTATAAAGTATTTTGTATTTACAAATAAAAAGTATATAAGTATTCTATCAGTTGTCTGGTTCGCATAGTACAAGCTTTGCTTAGTTTGGGACTAGATGGCGCTGTGTGAAATGTCCAGCAATATTCATTTATTTATTAATTGATGATGATGATGAATTTGACGTACTTATGTATTTAGCTTGGTATGGACATGTTATGAGGAGGGATGAAAACCATATTACCAAGAGAGTGATGAGTATGAATGTGACTGGGTACGCAAGTAGAGGAAGGCCGAAGAAGAAGTGGTTGGATTGTGTGAAAGAGGATATGAATGTGAGAGGAGTGGATTCTGAGTTGGCGAATGATAGAGGTGAATGGAAGAGGAAGACATGTTGTGCTGACCCCACTTAGCGTGGGATAAGGGCAGGGGAATGATGATGATGATGATGATGAATTTGAGGTTTTTGTTATACAGCTCGTCCGTCTGCGCCAAGGAATTGTTCATTGCAAGCTGGGAACAACAGCCACGAAGGCACGAGTAGCTGGCTCCGGGTCCGATGCGTCGCCGGCTATGACGGAGGCCTACCACAGTACTTTATTCTTGAAGCCCTAGACCCTATCACTGGCAAGACAAGGTTCAATGGAAGCGTTAATGAGACGGGTATGATTTAAAATTCTGATGTCCACATTTACAAACCTTTTACAAACATCATTGTCAATAAGTATACGATGACAAGATGCAAAGAGATTTCATCGAAGTTGATCCAATCTATCCTTCACAAATGAACCCGTTCTTTTCTCTCATGATATTTTTTACTATTATGCATAAGATTTAGTATCAGCATATTAGAGAAACATCTCAGTGGTTTTACTATTCAGAAATAAAAATAGCATTGTTTTCAGATGGTTTGGCCACATTCAAGCTAGATCTCACGCAGCTAACTGCAAATGGAGAAAGCGAGAGCGCCACTTTCAATTTGCTAATCTACGCAAGGAATCTGAAAGGCGATTCGGAAAGGACTTTACTAGAAAACATTGCATTTAACGATGCAGCCAGAAGAACAGGTGAGTCATACAAATGTAAAAATTATACTTTTTGACAAAACTTTGTTGCAACTGTAGCCAATCATTTTGGTGCTGTAAAATACATTTTTATATATAGCATAGCATAATAGAAAATTGCCATGCTGTGCTCTACTTTATTTAAGACTAGCGGACGCCCGCGCCTTCGCCCGCGTGGACTACTATTTTTTTTATCCCACGGGAACCGTGCCATTTTTCGGGATAAAAAGTAGCCTATGTCCTATTCTCGGTTATTATCTATCTACATTCCAAATTTCATCAAAATCGGTTTAGTAGTTATGGGGTTACGTGGCACACATACACACGCACACAGACACGGACTTTCGCCTTTATAATATTAGTAGGATAGTAGGATTTTAAACAACATAGTTGCATCTGGGACGCCGGTTTAAAATCCAGATTCATGGCTTACGAGAAAACTCTGCTTGGTGCCAATAAAGTTGTCATAGTTTCCCGCGTCCTTAACTTTAGCAATACAGTTCCTCGTTGGCATTGCCGCTCGTAAACGACCTAGTTTATTTGAATATACCGAGCACATGGTTTGGTACTAAATTTTTTACTAGATGTTATTGATTTGCAAATCTCATAACACCTGCAACAAAGAAAAATAATCATATAAACGATAGTAATAAATAAATAGAAGGTTTTTACCTAAATACATAACCAATTTAGCCAAATGGATTACTATTGGAGACTAGTAACCGAATACTGAAACGCTACATAGTTTAAGTGAAGCTTATCATTGACATGAACTATCATTTTTGTTAACGATTCTGAAAAGTAAGAACGTCTCAAATAGACAAGTAGGTACATATATCAGTATTCGGGCATAGGAGAGTTAAATTGAGTTTACATGAGCTAGCGGCTAACTCTATCTGAAGGCCTAAAATATCTCTTTTTTGGATTCAGATTTACATTCTTAGTTTGGAGCTTAGATATTTTTCATGAATTGCCCTACAACTATTTTATCTTTATTGTTATTTTAAGATGAATTTTATTATGAAATTCTTAAGTTAATTGTATTTAGACTGGCTAATCCTGTCAGGTCTAACTTTATTAAAATCTTACAACAATTTCCAAGACTTATAAATAATTAGCTTAATTGAAAAGGAAACTTGTAAAGTGTTCTCAGGTAAGAGTATACTTTCGTTTTTCGGATTAGCTTGCTCCGGATCATGCATTAAAGTTAAATTATGGGATAAAATAATGACCGTAGTTTTACCCGCACATAAGCCGATTACATTTAGCTAAGATTTTTTGGAATCGTAATAGTGATCTATAGATTACTCCCGTGTTTGGTGATACCAATGTAGGTACTCGTAGCTAATTATACCCAGTAAAATTGCATCTAGTAAATACATAAGTAGGTACATATTATGCTGAGATGCTATGTGACATTGCCCATGGGAGGACAGAAAGACACTACAAACCATCTATAGCAAAACATCCATCCATACCCATATTATAAATGTGAAAGTGTGTTAGTTTGTTTGTCCTGCTTTCACATCAAAACAGAGAGACGGATTGAAGTGATTTTTTGTGAGGAGATAGTTGGAGGGCTGGAAAGAGACATGGGCTACTTTTTATCCGGGTACAACGCGAGCGAAGCCGCGGGCGGAAGCTAGTTAAGAAATAAACATCTACTTGTACTAAATCCACAAGGCGCAGCTACTTAGTACTCTAGGCTGATTTTAGTCTCACGCTCACAGTCAGCGCTGATAGGCGAGTGATGATGAGTGATCTTTATTACAATGAAATAAGGATACTGATTGTTTAGCAGAAATGGCTACGCTGATTGCTCTCGTCAGTGCTAGACAATCAGTATACTTATTTCATTGTAATAAAGATCACTCGCCTATCAGCGCTGACGGTGAGCGTGAGACTAAAATCAGCCTATAACCCAGACACAAATAAAAAATCCACATTCTACAAGAAATGTTCTGGGTTGGAATCGAACCCATAACCTACAGCGCAGAAGGCTAACTGAGCTGTAAAACCAGTCAGTAATAATAGTACTCTTTACTAGACGGCAAAGGTGCGATGGGAGGAGTTACCTTAGGGGTGATGGTAGCAGCAGCATTCGGAGCTGTGTTGGCCACCATCGGCATAGCTTTCACCATCCTCTGCGCGAGGAAACGACGCAGTCCCCCACCCAACAAGCATCCTCCAGGAGACATGCTGGAGCTCAGCGATGGAGGCAGGAGATACGTCGTCGCTTACACTATCAAACCATCACCGGACTCGAAAACACCGGAGCCACAACCAGATATTTTAAACGCTCAAGGTGAGTTATTGCGGTTATAGTTGAAGTTCGTTTGGCTATGTAGATTGATTACACTATTGTTTACTACATAAATAACACCTAAAGCAAACCATATTATTCGACATTGGTAAAACTAATTGTTGCAACAATAATTTCCTACGAACAATAATAATAATTTCCTAACTACAATAGAAAAGGTAGCCACCCTAAAGTGCCTAAAAATTTGCCACACCCTGTATAGTATTGTATGAACGTAGAGTTGTATGTAGTACATTCTGATACACACTGTTGCAGTATCTAGCTCTCTGCTTATTCAAAGTGGTCTTATTGAATAAATGTCTACGGATTTTTATCTTGACTTCATTTTAATTGTAAGAATGTGAATTCCTAACCACAAACATAGCTAAACGGACTTCGAGGAGTACTGGTAAAACAAACTGAGGTAACTTTTTCAGCCATTTACGGAATTAACGGAAGTCTTTCATGTAAATAAAATCAGGGGAACACTTTTGCTTTACTTATAGTTCAGAACTGTTTAAAATGTTGGTAAAGTTTTTACAAAAAAATATATTTAGAACGAAACGCGTACTTTAAAACAAATTGTTGTTCAATCGCATCAAACGCTGATAGTAGTATTACTTTCAGACGACAGCCGGGGCTCTGCTCCAATAGAAGAAGCGGATGAATGGCCTAGTATAAAAGAAGTGAGAGGTAGGTATATCTTGCAAAACCTTACGTTGAATTTATTCAGAAATACTGTGTATTTTAATAAAATCGGTTTGTTGTTTTAGGAGATTGGAGTCAGGTCGGAGCAGTGTTTTCAGCAGAAGACTTGGCTCTTTTGGATTCTGCTGGGCGAGCACAGCAGGTAACTAAATTAAAATCACAATTACAGTTTTCTAACATGTTAACATTATCATCATAATCATCAAAACTTGCAGCCAGTCTGACTCATCAGTCACGTGTCAAAGTGATCAACCTACATGATCTTATTGAATAAATAATCTTTGAGTTTTGAGTTTTTTGAGTCCCATAAATGTGTTCAAATAGTCGAAAAAAGTCTAATAGCAAATTTTTTGGCATAACAAATTTTACGTTTATTGAAATAACTAAAGTAATAATGGTGATTTTTCTAATGCAAGTATGATGTAAGCATAAAGTATAATTATAATTTTATTTTCTTCAATATTTGATGAAATTTCTAGAATAAACTAATTAAATAAAAAGTGCCAATTTCAAGCACGATTTACTCAAAATGGCCTCCGAGTAGGTTAACACATTTTTGCTTATCAGCGTCCAATTAAGAGCAATATGAAATGAGTATTTTATTTTCACAGCTGACTCCAGGCAGTGACTTGGTGTCAAACACGCTCAGTAGGCAAGAAGACGTCCTCAATCAGAACATGGGTCAACCAGTAATATCTAACTTTAGGCCTAATTACGTAGTCTCAGATAGCCCCACTTTAGGGAGTCCCAACTTTGTTTGCCCCAACGGGAATCTCAACTCGCCCTTTGGAAGTCAAAGCTTGACTTTAAGCGGGCCGACTTTAAGTTCTGGGAGTCTGGCCACCTCGACCTTACACCGCACTAAGGGGAAAGGCAACGCTCGGAGAAGAGAACATGTTCTAGCTGAAAACTTACCGGGACCCGAAAGTTGCGTGTAATAATGAGCAATGTAATAAAGAGCTTTTGCTTTTGGATTTGAAGATTCAGTTACGTTCAACGAAAACAGGTTAACTATTAGCGTAGGTTTTCTAAATGCTATTTTCTGATTAGCTAATTACTGTGGTCCATTCTATGAATAAAGTTGTTGAATTTGTAATGTGTTTGAAGATTGGTTTTGCCAAACCTATTATTTAATTTATTGGCGAGACAATACCTGTAATAGTAAAATATTTTATAGAAAAGGGCATTTATTTTCTATATCCCAATTTGACATTACATTTTTTAATTAGATACTTTCTAAATGCTACGAAAAGTGTGGCGGCAAAATGTGTGTTTGCTATTGCTCAAAAATCTTTGTACATAATTTCTTTACTTCCAAAGTAGGAGACTGAAGTGTGAATTTTCAGATTTTCTGCTAAGACATCTAAATATTTTAAAAGTTTGCTGAGTGAAAAACTTCAATGAGGTTTCCAAGGGAAAATATTGTGAATAAGTAAAAATGTATAAACCACGACTCATTCCAGACGCGAACAATTGTATTTTAACTTGATGAGTGGAAATGCTTGTAGAGAATCCTATTTATTTAAAAAAAACTTGGTTGTGTGAATGTAAATATTGTTAGATGTAAAAACACAAAAATCATGTAAAGATTAGGTAAAATGTTGCATTAAGATGCTTTTGTTGTCAATTTATGTGAAAATATTTATCTAGTCGAATTGTAAATAGTTATTACTAGTGACTTGAAAACTGGTGAATCGATGTAACTTAGAGCACGTATTTTATTTATCTAGGTGCGGTTTTTTCGAGCTGTATTCGTTGTAGTTGCAGTCCTACCTATAGACTACAGTTATAGCACCCCTTAGTTCCTAAAAGTGATGCTGTCACGTGCTGTAAGTTACAGAAGACATCATTTTAGTGCCATTTTACGAATAGCAATTTGTAAATTTTTGAGTTTACGTTGATTCTATTGGATAGTTTAAACTGTGGCATAAATGTATAAATGACCTACGAACTGTTGTAGTCCTTAATTTCCTGTGGTCCTGATGGCAATTTTATATTTAATAAATAAATAATGGTTTCTAATAAGCGTAGTTTTATTTGCATGTTCACGGTTTTGGCTCTGAACTTAATATGGTAGCTAGATGTGTTGGCATAATAGTATTTCTTTGTCTTATTAAGTTTCCACATCATTGTACGGTATGCGGATTGTGGTCGAACAACGTAATAAAATCACCCGCCGCCGTCGCACCTGTCTTAAGTACTTACGTCTCCCCTCTAAGTCTGGTTACTCAGGTCTCTATATCGGATTAAAGGGTTTATTTGACGCCACTGAGGAATAAAGCTTTGTCTAGACAAGACTGGACGCTTTTCTATTTATTCATTTTACAGTAACAGCATTTAATTACAGTCGCCCTATTTTAAAGTTTAAGCAGTCGACCTTTTGACATACAAAAAAATATCAATGCTTTAAGCTCAAATTCAAGCTCGTCAGGAGCCATTCATTCAGATCTTCCAGCATTTAAAATAATACATGGTTTGAAGGGGAGTTTCATACAAGCTTTTCTAAATTATATACATAATCACAAGCAGTAAAATTTCATAAGTCACGACAAATTACCAGCCCGTACCGACACATAACCTCTTTTACGAAGACAACCTAGTTGGTTAACCACAAAGCTTTCCTTCCACGTTTTCACATGGTCGTATAGCAAGCTAAATAGCCTCGATCTTTCGGCTAAACAAACTTTCTCAATGCTTACTTATCTGAAGAACAAACTCTTATAAATAAAACGCTTGCCAAACAAACATAAACAACATTTTGTTCAGCAAATGGCTGAGTCGGAATGGTCGCCGCAAGCTTCTCAAATATTGACAAAAGGCAAACAAATCGACTCCCGAAACCTAAGTATTGTTTTCCATAAACGGCCTAATTATAAACAGCTGAATAATTCAAGGCGAGGCTGCTACGAGCTTTGTTACTACAGTCTAGGGTACACTCCGTATTTGTTTTAACTTTTATGTTAATACAATGATGTCTTTAAGCTTTTATCATTTTAGGAAGATTCTTGAAACATTCTACATATTTATCCTCTGAAAAGTTTCACTATTATATTTATTACAAAGCATAAAAAAAACTATAAGCTTCAGTCAAGCTTGAGTGTTGACAATAATGAATGGTATCTACGAAATTTCTTTGCAAGCGTTTTCTGACAGGTGAGTTAATTATGTAGACAGCTCTCATAAATAGATTATACCGTCTAAAAACGGCCTTAACCGTCAAAAAACCAAAATAAAAATTATTTATTTCGATTTATAATCGATGTTCTCGAAATTTCCGAAGCCAATCCTCGGCTAAAATAAATATTTAGACACGGTACCGCCAGCCTTTGTTAGCAAGGAGTTATAACAACCGCTGTATCTAACAATAACAGAGTTAAGAGTTCTTATTCGATTTGGTATCGAGAAGGTCTACATGAATATTGATCCTGAGTCAGCATCTGCTGAACTTATCATTCTAATAATTAAGCGCCGTTTACATGATGCGAGTTTTTGTTCTCGAAGATGCGAGAAACTCGCTCCATGACAATTCAGTGACAAGCAGTTATCGACTTTCCTCGTACGGAATCAATGTTTAGTTTACATTTTAGTGGCTATCTTTGGAAACGAAGTTTCGCCTGAAGGCCTCGGTCATGGCTTAACGACTTAAAAGCCAGGATCAACATTTAAACGTACCCTCCGAAGAAACGAAGCTCTCAGCTGGTAATGCCACTTGCGGTCACCCATCCAAACTGTTGTTAATGCTCAGAACATCGCTTAACAAGAACGTCAAAACAAGCTACGCCAAAAGCACTTGCTTACTGTTCTATGTATCAGGGTCTTAAAAATAATTTTTTTGTGGCTAAAATATAAAATAATGTTTTCATCCCTTTTCGTCGACATGCTAGTATTAAGTAGGTACTACCATTTTCAAATGTCATCAATAGCATCAACTGGCATCCAGGTAAATTCTAAGTTATTCGTTTTAATAAAGTCTCACATTATCTTCATTCATTCATCAACACTACAACGATGTTACCTTTTATTATTTCGTATCTCTTTCTAACTAGCCTTAAATATCCCGGCTAGTACTATTTCGTCTTTCTTACTAGCCTTATTCCAAGCATTACAGTCCGTTATCCGGTATCAAAAGAACGAGAGCCATTATGCTAGATACGTACGTGAAAATCAATAAGCTCACTCAGACATCGGTATGTACATCTCGCTACTACTCGAGTAAGTAACATTACCAACTGTTACCTGAAGTGGTATTTGCGGCACGAACTAGGACGAGTTACTGCAGTAATACGCAAGTTCTGGGTATTGGATCCGTAACGATTTGTTCTGTTTTCTTTTCTATTTTGGTTATTAGCGAATAGCATGCAAGAAACGAGTAGGGAGATAAATCAATTTGTTTTTTGTTTAGGATCAAAACATTTTTCAAGATTAATGGATTTCGTTGATCCTCAAAGAGACACGTAACACGTGAATACGGACATTGCGAGGCATGCGTATCGTATAGCGCACGGCGCGCATCGCATGCATTGCAATATGTGGATCTTCATATTTACGCACGTGATTTATATCGAGTGGCGTCTCCACCTTAAAAATAACATTATCTAAATCTCATAAAAGTGTATTTGTGTGGCGGTGATCTAATTTTGTAAGCTTTAAAAGAAGCTTTCAAAACCAAGTTCTTGACTGAAGACGACCCGTCTTATTCTATTTCCAACCAATTCTACACTTCTAGAGAAACAATTAAATGACAAACATTTCGTAGTTGCGTACTTTCAGGCCTAGATCCAGATTATCAACCTTTCTTTGGATTAAGCCCTTGTTGATACAACAGATACAACTCTTGAAAGAGATTCAAATTAAGTTACAGTGAGAAATAGGCTATTCCCCGTGATTACGCTTCTCACTGTCGGCTTTTAGAAGCGGGAACTGAAATGAAGTGAGTGTTAGATTTATTAATGATTTTAGAGATGTAAATCACTACATTTTCGATATTTTTTTTATTAATTTTCACTATTCTATAAAAAGATAACTTTATTGTTTTTACTATTAAATAACATATTTCTTTATTGTTTTCCGATCATCATAAAAATAATAACGGCACTATGTATGCATGTTTGCATAAGCTACTGACTGACGTAGTTTTTGACGGCCTCCGTCATGGCTTAAAGACTTAAAAGGGACCGACCATTTAACGTGCCCTCCGAAGCACGGAAGCGCTCAGCTCATAATTGCAGTCGAAATATATTTTGGTTGAAATAAGTAGTTTATGGTCGAATAAATTTTACGCATTTAGATGTGACATGTCAAACAGAAATACAGAACTCAGTGGCACATTCCGCTACTAACTTTTTCTTCCGAAATTACTTTGCAAGTCGGCCTTCAATTTACACCTCAATGAAGAAACTCTAAACTTTGAATACAAATTATACTTAAAACCAAGCCAATCAAAAGTTTGGAAGCCTGCCACCTGACCTGTTGATGACTTGATAGCACCCAACTATGTTTTTACCGTCGACAGCATTATTTGAGAAGTAAGTACTAATAACCAAGTTGTAGGTATATTAGTTCTGAATGAGTTTTATTTTTACGACTTGGCATATTTTATTTTTTTAGTGATTATCGGCCAAGATTTTAATGTCAAATGATTACTATTCTGGATAGGTCATATTTTAATGAGAGCCGTGTTGACTACGGGGACAGTTTTTCTACTTCAACTTTCGATTCATAAAAATTTCAATATTTTATCCTCAACCAAATACTTAAAACAACGTTCAAAGTTGATTTTAATCTATAAATTGGACAGAGGATAAAAAAATTGACCGTGGTCCATCAGGTGGACTAAATAGGTGGACCATGGGTAGGCACCGATGTAAATAATGAGCATTGGGTAGTTGCTCTTTTTAACCGACTTCAAAAAAAGAGGAGGTCCTCAATTCGTCGGAATCTTTTTTTGTGTGCTTTTTTTATGTATGTTCACCGATTACTCGAAGACTCCTAGACCGATTTGGAAACTCCTTTTTTGTTTGAAATAATGATACTTTCCGATTGGTGTTACAATAATTTGGTGAGCATAAATGTCGAGGATCTTCGGAGTTATGAACAGAAATGCACCACGAGATTACAGAAAATCTCGTATAACACTGTCACAATTCGTTTTTTTTTTTTTTAATTTAGCCACTTGCATGTAATCCTTTCAGACGAGAACAAACGACGCTCCTAGGGTGCGTTTGTTTCTACAATAGCTGATAATAAAAAATTAGAAATAAATCTGACGATTAAAAAATCCAGTGAACACACTGTTTTCTTTAAGTTCACTGTTTATAGCTCGTCATAAAGTTGTTTTTCAATGACAATTACGATTTCCGCAGGAGCATATCTCAAGTGAGCCTGCCTGCAGAGCCATAGCTCACCTGCTCAGTTTAAGTGGAGTGCGCCGCGAAGGGGCTCCCTTTGTCTAGCTCAGGTAGGGTTTGCAAACACATACTTTCAAACGCTGAAGATAGAACACTTAACGCGAACAACAATAGAAAGCGACGATGGTAAAAATATAAAATCTTGAATCAACCTTACAATATTAGCGATTTTTTATGAAGAAGCTTATAATTTTACAATGGTTTGTCGATAGGCTAATCCTATCGTATCGCATACTATTATACGAGCAATACTTGTGTATTTGTCTGTATTCACGTTTTCGAAAACGGCTTTAAGGATTTCGAAATTTGCAATGAAAAAATCTCACGCTGACGAAAAAGTCAACAAATTCAGCTGAATAAAGGAATCAAACTATTTTATTACTAAATTTAGTACTTATATGTTGATACTAAACCTGAATATTCCTACCACTACCTACTAACATTAGTTCAGTGAATAGCATAAAAAGCTTAGCAGCTTAAAATTCTTAACAGGTATCCATGAGTCGCTTGGCTGTTCAGCTTAACATTATTCTAGCTTTACCATGTGGCAGTTCTAGCTAAATTCCCGCCGTTTTGTCCAGCTTCCTGGTTTTGTGGTAAGTCCAGGATTTCCGGTTAGAAAATAATGGTTAAGAAAACTAATTCGGATTATGACCGTCTCGTGAAGCTATTAGTTAAATTCATTGTTATTGCTGATAGTACAAAATCTACCTCTCTAAAATATTTGTGCTAAACTTGGAACCTTATTCAAACTATCTGCATAATAATCATAATTAAATTACAGTAACAATTTGATATATATTCAATCTAACCTCGCGTTTAGAACCTAATAAATCTGTAAACAAAATTGTATTCCGCGATAAACCAACGCGCTGTATTACTGAACATAATTCATAAGCATTGCGCCAACAAGCTAACAAAAGGCGTCCGTAATAGCGAAACAAATGGAGCGTCATATTTGTTTTCATTTCAATATTCATCGGAACCGATTCCGGGCAGGTGCCGTAATGCGGGACCTCGGATGGAGAACAATAAAGCTTCCTGTTTGAGCCGATGGAATCGCACCAGAATAGGATGGAATACAATCGTTTTGAACGGGGAAGAAAGAGCCTTCAGTAGTCTTCTTGTCTTGAGCAGTTATTTCTTCACGGCGTGAACTTTATGAAACAAAAATTTTACGTAAAATTTTTCGGTAGTTTCATCTTTCGTTCTTTAGGGTTCGTGTCCCGTAAAACACAGACCTAGCTGAATGTTGAATCAAATTAATTGTTCGTGTCGATCTCGCGGAAGGTTCAAAAAATTCCGGTTTGAATGTCGGTTACATTCGGTTCGGCCTTTTTTGAACGTTCTGTTTTCATGCGTTGCTCCAAATTCCTCGTGTCGCACGCCGGTCTACGTTGATAAAATATTTTTCGGTATCGAATTCCGTTCCGATAGTTGATGACCAAGACAAGTAATCTAATATTGATCTATTTATATTGTGTGGTAACACGTTAGCGTAGCCTATTTTGGAGAAGCTTTCGGGTTAGATAGAACATAAGGGTCGAGACAAGATTTACAGGCAATATATTACCACGCATTCCCGCAATAACAGCAATCCCCTCTTTAATTGGCATTTCTCATCATCGAATCCAGCGTCGAAATATTCACGGCCTTATCTGTAATTGAGAGCGGTCCAAGTGCGAGGGGGATTTGGGTCGGATACGAGAATCACAAAATCAGATAAACGGCAAGACCGGGTGTAGCGAACACTTGTTTGATTTTGAAGGCTTTACCCGACGACCGCTGTACTAGGCTTACAAGCGTTCACTTACAGCCCGAGCTTTCGAGATTCGATGTTTGTTCTCTGTTTCTTCGTTTGAAGCTATCGATTGTGATAGGAATTTTTAAAAGTCGCAACTGAACTCAATCAAAGTTTTAATTGAAAATCAGCTAAAGCCTTATTTCATGTGTTTTATTACATAACGCGTTATTATCATGGTGTAGTGAGACCACATTTATTGTAGGTACATGTGAAAAGATATGGAAAAAAAATTCATTGGTTTTCAAATCTTATTAAGTACGTAGTTGTTTCTCAAGAAAGAGAATTAACTTTTTCGTTCACTAAATAGGTTGGTTTATGATACCTATCAAATTAATTTGATACATATTGATGTGAATGTATTTTCGTCGCTATGGTGTTTCAATTACTTACGAGTAGCATTTAATGTTCTTGGAATGAACCGTTGAGATCTATGTCACTGCTTTCAATAAATTAAACCATTGTTCAAACTACAATCAAAATGCCATTATCAATGAAAGCTTAAAGTAAACAACCATTAAATTAGTGTATTGTTAAAATCCATTTTCATTAACTACTATACGTAGAACAATACCTGTTACAAAATCCATGTGTAAATATTAATCTTTTCTTGAACATGTTTACATTTTTGTTGAAACACAATTACTGGCAATAAAAATTCGATGAAGAAGTCGGACTAAAGAGGCTTACGTATATGCCGCAGTCTACATCTTCCCTTTTATGATGATTGCGTGCATCACATTAGACAAGATAGATACCAACCCACAGATAAAGATGTAATTTAAGTAAAAACATAATAAAAGTCGTATCTTAAAGCTTGATAGAGCGCAAACCTCTTTAGCTTGCTATGACCTCTTTGTGAGACGAGGTAATTCTTATTCGACCTTAAAATATTTTTCTGTTACCTACAACTTCGTTTTATATTCTCGTAAGAAAGAGAAATGTTCTTTGGGTTTATAAATGAGGGATTAAGTGAAGCTCTGTGTTATCGCGGTCTCGGTTTGCTTGATAGATACATGTTATTATTTTCAATAAAGTCTAACTTAGCATGATATTTTAGCAACAATTTCTAACCTTAATCCGCTGTAGACTAATAATAAATGATCAGCTTTCGACAAAATCCCTGCAAATGTGTTTGTAAAAATAAAAGTCTTATCATGTATTATGTGCCTACATAACTAAAGACCAAAACACAAAACAGAATGACATTGAAAGTGACATTTCTACTACTTTAGTTTCTACTATTTTACTAACTTTAGAAATGTCACTCAGATTGTTGTTTTGTTTGGATTTCTTTAGGTGTGAGTGGTGTGACTGTAATAAGAGCTATCAGTTTTAGTGATAATATAGCACTGACCTGTATCTATACAAGTACGCTGGACCTCTGATACCCTTTGAAATGACAGCTCTTGAATGTGCCGATTTGAAGCGCCCCCAATGCGGGGGAAGAGAACTAAATCTGACGTAACTGACAAATGGCCGTTGTCTCGTTTGTATTGTCTCCTGTGTTTTTAAAGTGTTTTTGGAGGTTTAACGCGATTAAGCTTGTTTGTTGTGTCTTATTTATTTAGTTGATACATAAATAAGTGGTGGGCATTCATAGGTAAACTATGAAAGAGTGTGTGCTAAGCAAAACTCGTTACCAGAAGGGAAGTGGGGTTACATTCCACATGTAAGTGAATTTACGGCTAATCTTCGGCTAATAATCAACAAATTAAACTTATCTTAATTATTATACGTAATAACAACATATTTATCTTCATATTACCGGTTTTTTATAAACAATAAAATTTATAAATAAACCGGCGAGCTTGTATGAAAAATGTGATGAGAGTGAATGAGGCGAAAGAGGTGTGTCAGGATCGTAGCAAGTGGAAGTCCGTGGTCTCTGCCTACCCCTGTGGGAAAGAGGCGTGATTTTATGTATGTATGTATGTATGTAATAAAATTTATTAGTGTTGTCAAAGTTACCTGTCGATAAAACTTATCGATATTTTTCCTATAGATATCTATTTACTTTCAAGAACGGATATCGCCGATGACCGATTTTTTTTTATCAAATACATATAATTTTTAAATAATTCACAGGTTTCCGACAGACATAAGACTGGAATTATGGCTGAGAAACATTGAAAAACCTAGTTGGCGTCCGAAAAAATATGATTACATCTGTTCAAAGCACTTCTCTGATGACTGTTTTATTAAACATAACTCATGCACTACTTTGAAAAAGTGCAGTACTCCAACAATTTTCTGTAGCAGTGCCGGTTAGTATAAAAACACCGTATTATTTCTAAAATGTATAGATAGATAGGTCATACATAAATTTTTTATTCTGATGAAAATTCCGTAGATATTGATTTTGAATGATGGGCTATACTCCCTTCCAGTTATTTGGGAAGCTGTCCTACCATGTGTTAAAATAGTATATTAATAATGAATATTGTTTTTTTTTCTTCCTTCTGATTGGTTAAGATTACGAAAAAGGCTGTTTTATTTCAAATTAAACTATCATGTTTTTGTAGAAAACGTATCTTCACCGCATGAAAGTATGGTTGTAAGTACTTCTACATTGGCCACAAACATATTGCTTAGCTGATATTAAGTGAGCTGAAAAATATATAGCTCCATCAGTACCGATATCGGGTCGATTATGTACATATGATTTGTAGTTTAATTGTTGATTAATAGAAATTTTGTTTTCAGGTCGAAGGCGTCTAAGTACAAGCTGTGACCCGCGACAGAGTACTCCTTCAAAGAAGTTTAGGTCTCTCTCCGAAATCTGCGATAGTATCAAGCATGATCATCGTTATGAAAACTCTCTTAGGTCATCCAAAAAAGCATTGCAGAGAGTTAAAAATTCTTTGATAAAATCAAGAGCTCGTGTAGAAGTCTTTTAAAAAATTTTTTGATGTTACATAAGTAACTATGAAAATGATGACGGAAACTAATAAAAAATGTTAAAGGATTGTACATATATTTTTATTTTCTATAAATACCTTACCTATTCCACTCCATCCTGAAAAAAAACACATTTCTATTTAAAAAACGTTCCCTATTTATTTTTGGATCTAGCTAGCCACATACTAAGTACCCGTTAGTCCGGCTTCGGCTTATCCTAAGACTAGCAGTTTCTGAGATTTGCGCGTTCAACCTAACAAACAAACTAGTCAGCTTTATAATATTACCTAGTATAATTAATTATACAACTCGTCGGAAATGTCTTTTATCGATGTATTTTATCTCATTGTCCCATCTCTATTATTAGTTCCTTTCCCACCCACTTCTACGATCAGCGCCAAAATGGCGAAAATCAAATCGCCTCACTATGGCCCGGCTTATCAGAGGTCCAGCGTACTTGTATAATACAGGTCAGTGTAATATAGCTAATTAGTTTGTGGATAATGGAATCAGCGCCAAAACCTACTTTTTTCTTGAAAAATAAATAAATCAATAAATAATGCTGGACATTTCACACAGCATCATGTAGCCCCAAGCTAAGCAGAGCTTGTGTTATGGAAACTACATGACTGATATACTACTTATATACATTTTGTAAATACATACGTAATATACATAGAAAGCACCCAGACCGGAGACAAATATTTGCAGATCATACAAACATTTGTCCCGCGGCGGGGATCGAACCCGCAACCTCTTGTGTCACAGGCGGGCCTTCGCCCACTGCGCCACAAAGGTCGTCTAAAAAGATTTTTAAGTAAAAAGTAGTTACGATGTTGCTTAGATCAGGCATACCCATATTTTGTATTCTGTAATTTGGGATTAGATGGTTCTGTGAGAAAAGTCAAGCAAAATTATAACTCTAACTTGTACTGATAATGTCAGTATGGCGGTCTCAATCGTTATTTATTTATTTACATTCTGGTCCACATGCAACCTTATATACTTTTCACTTCTAACCACCACGAAACTGTGGTGCACATTTTTAAGGCTACTGATAATACGAGTAGTTTCAAAAAACGTGCATTGTCAAGCAAATTATGGAAAATTAAATCCACTTTTTGTAAGCGAATCCACGACAATTTTTGTGATTCAGACTCGCATTTCTTGTGTCAACACCCGTTGAGAGTGCCGCATATCACCGTAATGTTTGAGAGGCCACCAGATGGTCTCGCTTCCGACAGTCATTACCCTTTTGTCTTATACTAACATTCACCACTCCATAATCAACCCTAGCCCACAACAACAAAGCCCATTATTGTTTCAAACGACCGCAATCAGTAGCGAACGAGTATATTATTGAGCTGGAAAATGTTTCAACACAAAGATGCTGGACCTGTTCATAAACTATAGCGAACTTGCTATTTATTTTAATCAATTGCTACGAGCATTATGAATCAAAGCTTTGATATCGTAGTTATAATAATGTTTGCTTATAGTAGACACAGACTTACTTAGATATTGTATTGATATGCTCAAGATTATTTTTAAACAATATATAAGACATCAACATCTTAATTTGTAAAATGATTGAAATGTTTAATAAATCTTTTCAACACCCACATGTCTTATTTATAACATATTCGTACTTGCCTACATGTACGACTCATCCTCAAAAATGTCTCTAATTTTCCTAAACAACGCAACCACCACAGAGTAACCTCGCGCATATTCCAAACGGTATTTTCAGATCCCGACGCCATAATAAAGGCCTCTAGAGACAGGAGCGATGTTCAGAAAACCATTTCAAACGTTCCCCTTTCTAAATGGGTCACATACAAGGCGGATATCACTTGAAATTGGCCTAATCTTTAGTTACAGCCTCAGGAATTTGCTTTTAAACGGAACTGTGAGGAAATTGAATGTTTACTAGCGTCGGAATATTAACATTAGCGGGTATTTTGAATGCTTCTCATCTCAAGCATTTCGGAAAATTTTAACGCAAAACCACTCTTCAATGTAATAAATAAATCAAATATTGGTGGACATTGATTTAACTTTTGGGACGTTATACGTAACAAACATAGAAACTAAGACTACAAATAGTATAATGTAACAATATAATTCATTTATTAATTCAAGAACAGAAACCAAACAATTTACCACAAATAAGACAAATGTTCTGCTTTATAAAGTCGCAGAAGTAATTTAGCGTGTCCACTGCGCTGCGCAACATTTTGTCATATGCTGCAAGTCGCTACTTCCTAGAGCCATAACAATATATGAGGGCTAGGCTCTGAACTGGGTAGTTATGAAGTCACTAGTTGTACTTCCGTACCCATATTATAAATATGAAAGTGTGTTTATTTGTCCTACTTTCACGTCAAAACAGAGTGACAGATTGACGTGATTTTTTGTGTGGAGATAGTTACAGGGCTGGAGAGTAACATGGGCTACTTTTTATCCGGGTACAACGCGAGCGAAGTCGCGGGCAGCAGCTAGTATTTCTATATAAATAAACGTATTCTTGTAGGTCTTTATCTTTTTTGCGAAATGTGTACTTATCACAAGATTGCTTTCTATTCCAATATACGGTTACATTTTGATAGGAAATATATCAAAGACTCAAGAACAGGTGCAGCCTGCGTTCATGATCGATGTAAGTGACACTTAAATCAATGAATAGGCTAAATAAACTGATCCCTTGCTTTAATTTCTGCACCTTGCCATAAATTTGTTGAAAAAGATAACTTTTCAAATTGCCTAAAAAAAACAAAGTTACGCTGTGTCAAGCTGGTTACGGACATAAATATTAGTGTTGATTTGTTTAAAATCAGATCGTGATTACAACTTTTACAGTTTAGCAAATAAAATAAGAAAAACAAGAAGTTAGAGTCAGGCTTCGTTTTGGAGAAACTTTTTAACATTCAAGTTGTTGAATGATGCTAAGGTTTCGCTCGAGACTACAGGTTCTTCAAAAGGTGATATTGTAGTATATATGGGTGGGTAATGATACTTCTGGTATTACAAGCATCCATATGCGTAGGATAACGTATGACAAATTCTTACTATGAAATGTACTGTGTGCTTGTTTGCCACTGTGTTTTTATTTTAGTCAAATTTCCACTGAACTCTGACTGAATCTCATGCCACTCTCTCTAAACTCTAGTGTCAATATAATTGTAACTTACGTTAGCATTTTACCCACAAGTTGAGGTATCGCTCTTACAACTCTCAGACGCCGTAGTAACTTCAGCAGAATCTGTGTCAGTACCGATCTCGCCGTTGCCCCCGGGGACAGCTACAAATGCGATAACCGCGCAGAAAATTTTCTACTTCAAATAAATATAATGGTATTGCATTACGCCGGAAAATACGTAAAATAAATCAATATTTTGAACGCTGAATCGTTATATCTAGCTTTGATACATGGATCTCGTCAGAATTGAGTGCATCCGATCAGGTTTGACGCAAGAGGAAGGCTATAAATCTGAAAAAGTCCTACAACATCAGTTTTCACGGGAGCCAACTCGCCGAACACCAACTACCTACACCACCAACTCGCCGAGCACCAAGCCCTAAATCATTCTCTATCCATCAATCGATCACGTAACCCTAGACTCATGAAGGCATAGAATAAATCTATAGTAGAGATAATAAGCAAATTAGGCAGGTATATCCTTCCGACTTCAAGTTTAAAGTGTCAGTAGACAAGCGAGCAAGACACATGGGATATGATTACCATATTCAACGCATTTACGCCGGAGGTAGGCTCCGTAGGAAATTATTTGTCATATTAACGTCACTCCCACTCGAGTTTCGACGCCAAGATGTTAATTTATTGCATTATCTTCGGTTCTATAGAGCGAAGCGATACAGACAAAATCTAGACACTAGCGTAGCTTTAGTGATTGCTGTCAAATCATTTGGTGGTCAATTTTTGGTCGGTGAGGGTCGTGAGGCAAGATGAGCGTTAAGAGGGCGATTTAGAATATTTTTATGCTCATTTCAGTTGAACAAGGTGAGCGTTATTTTTTCTTTAATTAAACCACCGTCGCCACGCCAAACAAAAACCACGAAGCCAACAAATCAATTTCGCGTCAGGAAATTACTTTGTAAAGTTGAAAAGGGTTGCGCGATACGGCACCAAATTGAAATTCTTTTGTGTACCGCGCCTTTACATGTCCAAAACGTTACCTGACTCTTTGAATCATAGTGTAACAACATTTTTCGATCAAACTTTGGAATACACTACACACTCGGGATTTTTAGCGCTGAGCCTAAATTGGGAGCCTGCAAGAGACGCCTAACCAGGACAGCTAGGCTATAGTTTCCAATTTAATTTGTATGTGTCTATGCCTCAGAGAATTCGTTGATATAGTCTAGTCTACAATCGTCATAGTGGATGCCTCCTGGGGGCAGAACTTTATCATACATTGCATATATTTTAAATAATACCTCATCAACAATTGGACAAGCAAATCAGTTTTCAAATAAGTCAATTAACATTTAAATATAAACAACCTGATAAAAGTCGAGAAGCAATGTTTTAAGACAACAGAAATTGAGATCATAAATATTGTAATAGTAATTATAAGAGTTATCCAACAAGAATGTTGCAGTTACAGGCAAATTCATCTTATTCCATTCATTATTCTAAGGCATAAAGAAGCTGAAAGCAAGAAGTTGAGCGAAGTTCATTAACTAAATAAGCAATCTACTAAAAGCAAGGGCTGAGATAACAACCAGTTAGGAAGCAGTAGACTACTTCTGGTAATTATTTAAGTAGGTGTAAAATAATCAAGTCAATCAAAAAGCTGTTTGTTCTGAAAACGGCTCACTTTGACAACACGAAACATAAGAACCAAGGGCTAACACCAGTTCCGGACGTTATTACTTACGAGTTTATCTTAAAACGTTTATCAGTCACAAAGCTTTGATTTTTTTTTTCTGGTAATGGACATTTGTTTCGAATTGATATTGTAAGAAACTGGTGCCAGAAGCTAGTTTTAGTGAGGAACATTAGCTAAGAGGATGGGCGGTCGCAATCTGCCAAGTGGACTCACAGCATGTTGAGACACTAACCGTAAGTGTCTGTGAATAGGCGGTTCTAATGTCACAGGACGCCTACTGTACCTAATTCTAAACCTTTGACCTTAGGAACACGACTGTTGCTTTATACCTATTAGGTTGTATTCATCCTCATTCCCGTCATGTTATATCCTCCAGTATATCGGATTAACCGATGAATATTTGATATTCTCAATACGGATTAACGGCACAATAATATTTATTGCTTTGTAAGACATCGAGATAGAATAATGTATGAGCTGCTCAGTCGATATTTCGGGGATAAACGCTTCTATGAAGTGGCAATAACAGCTTAACACGGCGGATGGTGCGGAGTCAATAATTGGAAAATATCGTGAGCAGGCAGTTTTTACGAGCACCCTCTCAGCTGGGCGTACGATGACGCCCAATATGGCACTGTATCATATTAAATTACAAGCGGGGCTATCCGAATCTATCGAAGAGTGTAGTAAAACTTCTTTGAATAAACCAACGTACAAATAGGTTTTTTCCTCATTCACCATGCGTGAAAGGCGTGAAAGAACAAACCAATTTACAGCTAGATTTTTGTTATTGTAGATACTTCTAACATAACATGTACTGTAAAAATAATGATAAGTACCATGAAATTGAACATTTTTTCAAAAATCTAATTTTTTTTAAATTTTAATGAAAAATAAGTATTTTTATTATATTTTTTAACCAGTCACGATACAAGTACGCACGATCTAACTAGGCATTCGTGAAGTTAGCTGTTTCGATGCGCAATAAAAAATTTAGTATGAAAAAGCTACACTGCGCGCTGAAATGCCTAACTTCTTGAATGCTTAATTAGATCGTGCTACAGTTGGGCCGACGGATCTAGGCGTACGTGAAGTCAGGCTCTGCGCTGCGCAGTAGAAAATTTTGTATGAAAAAGTTGCACTGCGCATCGAAACGGCTAACTTCACGCACGCCGAGATCCGTTGGCCGTACTGTACCTTATCCTACACACAATGACATGATTATTTTCCATATGAATCGAAACATTGTCAATATCCAAATCGACTTCTTACTTTACTGTGGTAATAAATTAAATAAATAAAATAAAAAGAGCCTTTATTCTCTGACCTTATTCTAACATTATTACTTAAGCTTAACTTAAATTACTAACTAACTGTGGTAATACACGTGTTTTAATTCAAAAATAGATTTTTGAACAACAATTAGTAAACAACTTTCTAGTAAGTGGACAGGTTCGGTGGAGCAGTTCGCCCTTATTTGTGAGTTCGGCTGACTTACCCAAACTTCCCCCATTCAGTTCAGGAAGCTTGTTAGCACGACTTCTGCGGTTTTCGACTAGATAACATTGTGTTAAAGATTTAAACTATGCAGGGCGAAGTTTCGTTTGGCTAGTAAATGCTAGAATGCAGTTGCGAGCTGGTTTCGGTCGGGCACTAGGTACGAGTAGGCCATGTCAGTGTCAGCAACCCCTTAACTCTTGGAGTCGTATTCTAATCAGGTGTGCCTGGAAAATTCCGAAATAACTAAACAGTTGAATGTGAACCACCTAGTTGTATTACACTGCCCTAATTAAATTTCCTTTATTTTATTTAAATTGAATTGAATTTCTAAGTTATGTAAAAATTCCAAAATCCTCTGAATGTTGCGTTTGCAATTTGTTTGTGTGCCTATGATCACGTTCCAAACGTAAACTAATTACGTTTGTAAACCCCGAGACAGTATCGAGACATAATGTTCTTGCTATAATTTATTTAGGATCTACTCAAGTTGATAAAGAGGCTGTAATTCATGAGATTATGTAAAATTAAGATTCCCCAGCACTCTCCTCAAGAAGTTTTATGTAATAAAAATTGTGAAAAATGTCTGAAGTGGGTCGTAAAGTGATTAAGTTTTTTATGCGTTATAAATAAGGTTGGTAGTTTTATAAACTAGAGAAAAGCAATTTTCTAATGGAATACCCTGTATCTCTTAGATTAAACCTATTTACTTACGTAAATAAGTTCGTATGAACTAGTGGCCAACTCTTACGGTGACGGAGTTTTAAGGCCGCCTAAAGGCCTCCGTCATGGCTTAACGATTTAAATGCCGACCGACAACGTGCCCTTCGAAGCACGGAAGCGCTCAACTCTTAAAATTGTGACCGCGAACAACGCTGCTTAACTTCAACGATGAATCAAGAACTATTATTAAACGTAAAAAAAAAAACAACTGTGTAACATAACCGATATTTTTTTGTCTATACTTACTACAATTCTTGGGGTATTGATACATATGTAATGGTGGGTTTTCTTGTTTTGTTATATGTGAACAATTGTAACTACCACCGATTACATAGATAGTGAGACAAATAAGACACACTTACACTAGCTTAGTAGTAAATTGATCATTGTGGTCATGTTATAGTTTGAAATGAAAAATGAAAAAAAATGAAATGAAATTTATTTGCGTGAAGTATGGTAGAAAAAGTTCTTAAATAAATTATAAGTAGCACATACTCCGTGGTACAAAGACCTACATGCAAAAATTTACATATAAAATAACTAGTTATGTCATGCAGATTATGTACATTACATTTCTTAATTACCTATATTTAGTTTACTACCATGTCATATTCATTTAAATAATGTCGTATAATTAATTAATTTAGATTATAGAAAGTAATTATTTATAAATTAGTATTCAATTGATTCCCAAAAACATATTTATATTATAAAAACACTTATCGCATAGCCATTTATACAATTTTGTTTTGAATTGACGTAATGGTAGTTCTCTAATAGATTTGGGAATCCTATTATATACTTTAATTATCATTATATTACAATTTTTATGTGACAAGGCAGTCCTGTGAGTTGGCAATAGAAGTCTTGTTGGATCTCTGTTCCTATGTCTGGAACCTATTTGGTCAGCATATTTATTAAAATATTTATTGTGTTCATTCACAAAACAACCTATTTGAAAAATATATAAACATGTCAGTGTGAGTAAGTTTAACTTCTTAAAAAGTGGTTTGCATGACTCTAGCGGACCAGCCCCACATAACGCTCTAACACACTTTTTTTGGACAATAAAAGCTCTATTAATGTCAGTAGAATTACCCCACAGAAGTAGTCCGTATCTCAAAACCGAGGCAACATAACCATGGTATGCTGTAATTGCTATTCTTTGCCCTGATATTAATCGTAATCTTTTGATTGCAAATACAAACCTATTTAGCTTTTTGCACGTATAGTTAATGTGTGACTTCCAGTTACAGTGTTCATCAAGCATTATACCTAAGAATTTTATTTCATCTAGTTGTTCTATGGGTTCATTATGGAATGTCAAGTTAAGATTTATATTAAATTTATCATTATAATTATGAAAACGAATAAACTTTGTTTTAGAAAGATTTGCATTTAAGTTATTGCTTTCTAACCATTTAATTATTGTATCTATTTCATTATTTAAAATAGTGTTATAATTTTCTTTTTTATTTATAAATGGAATAACTATAGAAATGTCATCTGCGAATAAAATACATTTATATTTAGTTATTAGTGGTATGTCATTTATATATATTAAGAATAGTAGAGGTCCTAAAATACTACCTTGTGGCACCCCAAAATTATTTTTTAACTCTCTGGACTTAAATGTAGTAATCGCAGATGATTCGTCTAAATTTTTAACCTCAACATATTGTCGTCTGTCTGCTAGGTATGTTTTTATCCAATTTAATGCAATACCCCGAATACCATATTTTTCACATTTTTGTAGCAGTATACCATGATCTACAAAATCGAAGGCTTTACTCATATCAAAAAATATGACTGATACAGGTATACGATTATCTATAAAATTAATGACACTTCGCATTAATTCAAAAGCCGCTAGGGTGGTAGATTTATTTTTTTGAAATCCATTTTGCTCTTCTTTAATAACATTAAATTTTTCAAAAAAATCTGTTAGTCGTATATGCACTACTTTCTCGAAAACTTTGGCAAAAATAGGAATTAAAGTTATTGGGCGGTAGTTATTTAAATCCTGCTTATCATTTTTTTTATGGAGTGGCTTTACTACAGATAGTTTTAATTTGTCTGGGAATACTCCACTAGACAAGGAGAGGTTAATGAGATACTTAATTACTGGGCATATTAGGAAAAAACATCGTTTCAAAATGTGAGTTGATATTTCGTCGAACCCAACAGATCTTGTATTATTAAGTGAAAATAATATTTTTTTAACCTCAATGTCAGTAACTGGTTTTAGAAATATGCTGGCTTCTAAATTCATAATATTTTTAGTTATCTGAGAATCTCTTATTGTATTCGATTGCATTTTGTTGGTAATGTTAATGAAGAATTCATTAAATGTCTCAGCAATTTCAGAAGGATCTGTTATATTTTTACCTTGGTAGTTTATTTCATCTATAGTATCACAGTAGGTAACACTATCATTTTTATCTTTAATAATTTCCCATGATGTCTTACATTTATTCTTAGATTTTTGTACAAGATTTTGATTTATTTTAGCTCTAGACTTATAAATGCAATTTTTTAAAATTTTACTAAAGTTTAAATATTTAGCTTTTTAATATTTGCATAGAAAACCGCACGGGAACCACTGACTAGTCACTAGCTAGAGCCTACATATACATGGATGGGTATCCTTATAATAAGAACATTAATTACTAGCCAAGTCCTAACTAGTAGATATGTATTTACAGATATACATAGACTTAGGTATAAAAACTCACGGCTACTGAAACGAGCATTGAGATAATTATATTAAGAACTAAATACATACAGTCCACCTTGCCTAGTCTTGTTTTGTTTTTAAGTTTTTGTAAAATATCTTCGTCTGCTGTACTTGTAACAAAGTTTAAAATATCTTCCGAGTTAAATTATTCAATCTTCGGTTATTTTTAACTGTATTGAAACAAGCTATTGGTTCAAGCATTTTATTGTGGCATTATTTTAATGAACTAGACTGTACTTACGTATAAGTTTCGTAGAAATATGGTATAAGTTGTAGTTCTATTTCACAAAGTCGATATAGATTTATTTGTTGCTGTGCGTTCACATAATACATTCAACACTCACATCATGACAAAAAACACAAACACATTCATATTCGCATTTTTTATTTACATCATGCGAGCTAAGAAAAAATTAATATACTTAGTAAGTATAGTAGTTTCGTGTAATATAGAGCACTGGACAAAAGAGACAATAGTGACAATATAATGACTGATGGGATCTGATGGGAGACAGATGGGTATTAGCGTTGGTATTCCATCCTTCTTAAGCATGCACATGATTGTGACACGAGTTGCTCTATGGCTTTGATATTGCTTAATGCATCTAGGCATCCATCTTGTGAATAAATTATATCGTCGTCTGCTTAGTAGCAACGCAAGTGTCTGAATTAATACTAAAATACCTAGAGTTTACAACTGAAAGTCTTGCATTATTTTGTATTGACGCTTGAGTACCACCAACGCACATTATGTATCGAAGCTGGTAGTGCTACGCCCTTTTTTCGAAAGGCACCATTGAGGTTTAGCAGTGAACGCATTCAAAATATTATTTTCATTTATGTATATAATTTATTGTTAGATAGATTTCATTTCGAGTTATAGAGATAGATAAGATTATATAAGACACACAATAACTAAGGACGCAAGCGTTATAGACGGCAAGTGTTGGCAATTAGGCAGATATGGAACTAGAACGGCCAAGTGTCGAAGCTAAGTACATCATTAACAGTAGATAAATTGACTCACGCATCTCGTTATACTTACTAGTTTACTTACACGCACGCTGTAAGTGTTAGCTTAGGGGAGCATTTAGCTAAATGGAGCCAGCTTAATGTTGCACGACGTACACCCTTGTTTGATTACCTTCCGCTTTAAAATTTATAGGTGTAAGGAAGGTTCTTGTTAATTAAAAAAAATAACACAAGAATTATAAAAGTTAGACCTTATTAGTCTTTGATAGTATAGAGATAAAAATAAATGATCTCGTATATACTAAAACTATTGATTTATCCTGTAAAATTCTTGATACTGACGAAATATAATAATAAACGCCAAAATAAGCCATAGCCCAGTCAAATTAGGAATTAACCTCGGAATGAGAGATAATAAGCTGAATTTTCGTATATACCTTCATTTAGGCGCCCTAAAAGTTGTCTCAAAAGTCTCATAAAATCTCGTGTCTGCGTCTTAAGTTATTCAAGGTCAAAGGTAAAAAAAAATAGTTTTTCGCGAATATCTCGGTTGCTATTGGTCCAGTGATGTTAACATCTATTATGAAGTTGTAGAGCTTAAAATTTGCGACCAATTCATTGAAAAAAAAATCCCATGCGCTCAACCGTTTTTGCGATACAGGGCCGTGAGCGCAAAGCGTTCAGTATGTGTATTTCAAAAACTATACTTCCTAGAACAAAAATAAAAACTATTTCGGAATGTACAAATTAAGTCCTTTCATATGACACCCCACTCAATATATCTGTGTAACTTTTATCTTTTTCACCCCCTTTAGATCCCAATATCTTTACAACCCCTCCATCGATTACGCTCACATGTCATATATCAAATTTCCATAGCACAACCTAGTTATCTACCAAGTTTCATGCAGATTAGATTAACGGTTCGATAGTTATGCGATAACATAAAAATTACACATACAAACATACAAAGCAAAATCGTAAGATCTTAGCTCGCTTTGCTCGCTTGGTCGATAATTAACTGATAAATAAAACAAATTATTCAAAATTCAAGGTATTCACAGATATTCACGTTTGACTTTGCGTTACAGTACCTACGCGTATGGTTGAGCGCTGCTCACTCACCCTCCTCTATCGCGAAAACGGTTGAGCGCATGAAAAAATGTTTTAAACAAAATTTGTCGCAAATTGTATGCTCTACAACTTTATAATAGATGTTAACATCATTGGACCAATAGCAACCGAGATATTCGGGAAAAACTATTTTTTTTACCTTTGACCTTGAATAACTTAAGACGCAGACACGAGATTTTATGAGACTTTTGAGACAACTTTTAGGACGCCTAAATGAAGCTACATACGAAAATTCAGCTTATTATCTGTCATTCCGAGGTTTAGACCATTTTTATGCTAAGCTGACTGGACTACCAGTCGTTGGTTGAAATAAAACATGTGTATGTTTTTAAAAGTATAATTAATACAATTTGAAGTCAGAAAAAGAACAAAATAAGCATGGAGCTTCATCACTTCCGCCGCCGAACCACGGGCTTGGTGTATGGCCGCTCTGTTCAACCGCTGCATCGAGGCTGGAACTTACCCAAAAACCTTGAAGGTAAGTAAGATTTCACCACTTTTTAAGGGTAAGGGCAAGAGAGAGGACATCGATGGATACAGACCGGTCTCAGTAATCCCTGCCGTCGCGAAGGTCCTGGAGAACGGGCTCAGCACCCGTCTCACCGAGTACCTAGGGGCGACAGAAGCGCTGTCAGAGCGCCAGTACCCATATCGCGCCGGTCGCTCGACCACCTCGCTGACTCGCGAGGTCATCCGGTGGGTGCTGGAGGCTTGCGAGGGAAAACGGCAAGTCGCAGTTCTGTGCTGCAACTTATCGAAAGCCTTCGATGTTGCAGATCACAGCGTTCTCGCCTCCAAGCTCCAGCACTATGGTATCGGCGGTAAGGCAGTCGGTCTTTACAGACCTCTTGCGCGATAGAGTGCAGATGGTGGTCGCAGATGGTGGTGAGACTAAGTCTGACTCCCTAAAAACCACAATGGGCGTGGCACAGGGATCGTCTGTATCCAACATCCTCTTCTCGCTGCTATTGAACGACCTTCCCAAAAACGTAACCGCGGGAGAAACTTATATGTACGAGGATGACGTGGCCGTGGTCGTCAACGCACCTTCACTGAACCAGCTAGAGAAGCGGTTGAACACAGCTGCCCGGCAGGTTGCGCGGTGGTTTGAGTGGAACGGTCTTATCCTGAACCTCAAAAAAACTCACTTTCTACATTTCTGCATCTCGGGGCGGCAAGTTAGAAGTTTATCTATTAGGATTGGCACATCGCATATCGAACAAGTCTTGTCTACCCTCTTCCTAGGCTTCCATATCGATCGCACCTTAACCTGGGGCACGCATATAGAAAAACTATGTGCAAGGCTAGGCAGCGCATGCTTTGCCCTTCGCCGGCTGTCACGCGTGGTTGCCACCGACGTGGTCCGCACCTGCCCCCCTAGCCATATTACACTATCTATCGTCGCTGTAGAATAGAAACACTTCAAAATGTATAGGATTTGACGTTTCAAGTAGATGAGTCACGTGGTCAGAACGTCAATTCCTATACATTTTGAAGTGTTCTATTCTACAGCGACTATAGATCGTTCTACAGCGACGATAGATCGTGTAATATGGCTAGGGCCCCTGTTACTTTGCGACAGTACATTCGCTCCTCCAGTATGGCGCAGAACTGTGGGGACGCGCTGCCGACCGGGAGCGCGTCTTTCGCATGCAGAAGCGCGCTGTGAGGGCGATCGTGAGGACAGCGCAGGACACGTCGGCACGACCGTATTTGACATCGCTTCAGATCCTTACACTTCCATCAATAAAAATACTCCAAGTTGTAATGTATGTAAGGCAAAATCTGACTAACTTCAAGAGGCGGGGAGACGACCACAGATACAACACCCGCGGTGCCGACAAGCTCTCAGCGACGTCCCACAGACTTGCTAAATCTGACAGACTGACACAATACATGTACTGGGGCCCAGTTTGTACAACCACTTACCAGATCACATAGTTTCCACACCAAGCTTGACCTCCTTTAAAAGAAAACTTAAATCTTGGCTAATCGAGAAGGCGTTTTATAGTGTTGAGGATTTTCTTAATCCATAAGAATTATTTTAATTGACGATTTTTATTAATTAATCAGAATATCAATTTAATTTACTAATTTATTATTTATTTAAATTAACTTGTGTAACTAGTTAATAACAATTTTTTTAACTTTTTATTTAAGTTGGTAGGTACCTACCTATTTAATTTTTGACCTGTAATGATTTTATTACCAATAAATTGATTATTCCTGATTATTATTATTCACCATTTAAAGAACGTATTAAAACGCGGATAAAATTTCAGAAACCAAAAACTCAGTGATGGTCAATGGCCATGATTAAAATCATTGTCTCCTGATGAAAAACGAAGATTCAGGATTCTTTCCCGTCTTGAGCCAATAAAGAACCTCGAAGAGACAAGACGGTTCACAAAGTAGCCTACAATAATACTTTAGAACAAAAAGCTGAAGAAGAGCTAAGATGCAAACAAAGACGGTCCAGCATTGTCCGCGCCGGACCAAACAAGGACCCTTCAGCTGACCCAGACAGACCCCGTATTCAGCTTAAGTAATGCGGAGTAGCTGGTAAACAAAAAGGTTGAAAGATTCCGGTTTCAAATGAATTCGTGGTTCTGCAGCTCATCTACATAATTGAAATATTCTTTAAGAATAGTGTAATAAAAAGTTCAAGCCCACTTTTAGAACATTTTAACGTTTCCCATTTCTGTTTAGACGTCGCGTCGTGTGATAGAAGATTATTATGCGCATAACTTGAGAACGGCTCACGATTTTTGTTTGTTTTTTTTTTTTTAATTTGATAAACCGAAATGCTTTTTTGAACGGGGTCTTTTTTTAATTTCAAGCTTAGCTTCTATGACATTATAATAACACATGGGAATTACTCACTTAAAAAATATTGTTGATTTGGATACCGATAATGTTTCGATTCATCCGGAGAATCTTCTTCAGTAGGAGGGACTTGCAGTACGGTCACTCCTCGCGGTCGCGTCTCACACACTCACTTAGATTCTGTAAACTCAAGTAAGACTTGATTAAACTTACTGAGGTGCATATGCTTTACAATTCAAACAGACGTAGCTTTCTATACCGACTTTAAGGGCATGTTGCACCACAATGCTTAATTGTATTTAGCTAACCTAAACGCATTTAACGCATACAAAAGTTACGTTTAGGCTAGCTAAGAAAGTGGTGCAAGACGCCCTAAAGCTTTTAAATTCAAATTGTATTTTGTAGTTTTTAGTTAAATAAAAGTTCAGCCAAGAATAACAAACTAATTCCTCTAAGCTTGCACTTATCAAAGTCCTGCTTCCAACGGCGCCAATACACTTTTTTCTTCCTTAATCGAGTTTCTCTTATCCTACCTGAAGACAGTTGCTAAGTTTGCTGCGGTGCCGACTTTTCAAGATAACTTTTATCTGCCTGCTAAACAAGGCTTTCGTTTTACCCGTACACTGTTGTCACTGAACTTCCTGAACTTAAATTAGTTTTATTTTAAGCCTGCTATTGTCATAAATTCTGAATTTTATTTCAAAGCTTCCTTAGGCTAAGATATTAATTTTACTCGTGATTGCCCTATACACCGTTAATTCTGGGTCAGTTTAAAGCCAGCACCCACTGCTTGTATTGCTTAATCGTATTCGTGTCGTTGGTTTAGTTTTTGAATTTGATAAGTATTTCATACGAAACGAAATAGTTGAAAAGATTAACAAAAGTGAGGAAAACACTTGGTAAGGTGTCGTAGGCGCGCAGAGCTAATGACCTAGGTATGTATGTATGACTACGACGTAGCATAGACTCTACGCCGTAGCAACAGCTGAGCACAGAGCACGAATCTCCGTGATTTATCCTGCCTATGTTTCGTGATATTATTAATTGCAAAAAAATAGATCTCATTTTTATTATTATTTTTGAGTAATGTTATCGATATAGATTACGTAGGCGCCGGCTTTAAACTGACCAAAAATAAACGGTGTATTGGTATTTAAGTTATGTAGTGTTTCTAAGTGAACCTAAATTATAAAATTTCCAGTAATTACCTCTGTGGCTTGCAATACATTCATGTTCAACATTTAAATAATAACTTTTTTCCCATAACCTAGTGGGTTTCTACTTTTGAGCGAAGGTGGTGAAAGCGAATTGGCTGATAGGTACCAGGCTAATTATGAATAATGAATGAAGAAGGTCTGCTTAGATCTAAAAAAATATGATTAGCTATGATAGTCCCGTCACCAAACATACATTTCATGATGATCAAGTGTATAACGCAACTCGGAACTAGTTGATACAGCATACGAGTAGACTTGAAAACTTATCAGGCTGTGGCGGAACTTACAATAGAAGTTAGACAACCTTTTACTTTGAGTTTCGTTGTCGTTCTTATTTTACTTCTAAAGACTTTTCCAGCATGAATGTGTTAATTTTTCCTATTATAGACGCAATCTCAAAGAAATGGATCGAAAACGAATCTGCCGAATTTTAATCAGAGCGTGTCATATAATATAATCATGCTGAATAAAAGAAGCAGGTGAAGCCGAAAAGTTTAAGGAAAACGTACCTAATAGGAAGCGAGTAAATAAGCAAAATGGGGAGAAAAATGGTATTTCAAATATCCTTCTTCTTAATATTATAAGAAACAAAAGTTTGCGCACTCGTTTGGGTGTTTTGATTCGGTTCAAACGTAAAAAAATCCACAAAGACATACTTAGTGTGAACAAAAATGTGGCTTGATTTTCAAATCTTTAAGCCCTTCAGATCCATAAATACGATCATTGAAACGAAGTAGGTACCTAGTTCATTAATAATTAATGTTATGGTTGTATCTCATTAACACAAATGCATAAATTAATCACGATAATCACGCATGAATAAAAAAAATAACTCAATGAGTTTTTGGGCCACCTTCAGACCTCCGACATGGCTCAACAACTTAAAAGCTGGGACCAACAATTTAACGTGTCCTTCAAAATGAAAAACAAAAAGCTACAGGAGGAAGCTAGTTTGAAAGCTTTTCAAATTTCAATTTTACGAATATAGCAGCTCATACATTTTCGTCAGGTGATGCTACGCTTCGACCTTTTCGAGCGAGCGCACAATGTCTGTAATGGCAGCCATTACGAACATCAATTTGTTCAACCGTAGTATTACACCTGTCCTCATGTTTTATAATGTGCCTCACAAATTTTCAGTTACATACTTTTCCTTCTATAAACACGGGTCAGACAAACTCATAAAACTTTATAAAAAAACATCAAAATTAGAATATTTTTGAAGGAACAATTTGCTTACATACTTCCAATTTTGTTCGACATTCTCTGAGATCTACAGTGCTAAATATCCTTCAAATGAAAGGAATTTCGTAAATACAATCCAAAAAATCCATAAGACGCATAGTGTAAGTAGCTAAATCTAAGTAGATTTTGCATAGTACAAGTTAGCGAAGAACATGCCGAAAATAAAAACAAATACAAAAAAATACAAATGTTATCCAAAACATTTCCAACCATTTCTGCATGTAAATGTAATCGCCATGATTTCACATTAAAAGCAGTTATCTCGAGATTTTCCAAATCACATTACGCTGGCATAAAGCGTTTCTTCTTGTTATTTACCGATTGTGAATCACAATCCAGACCAAATGTGGGCTCGTATTTACCAACCCGCAGGTAAACTTGCAGTTAAAAAGGAATTCGGTGGAATTTTATCGCTCGTTAGAGACCTTAGAGCTGGGAGGAATGCCATTGCTCCGTCTTTCAGCTAATATTAGAAAGTCTGAGTTTCAGAGTTTATTTGTTCCTTAATCACTATAAAGTTGCTGAGCTATTTTTATGCTTAATATAGTCAAGTTCAAAATGCTTAAGTGATAAATTGGACATTGAAAATTTCTATTGTTCATATAACATTTTATTTAATTGTAATTAGTCTATGTGTAAATTGTGTAATACAGCTAACGATAGATAGACAGGAAATAGATACATATAATATTTTTTTATCAGCCTACCGTCCATATACGTAAAGTAGGCCAAGAAACGAAAAATGTAAACATGTAATTCTTGTGCTAACTACTACGAAGAACGAGTGCGATAAAATTTCCTCTTACATTTTTCTATTTCAAATCTCATCTTTGTTTCTTAAAAGTCTGGTTTCTTTCAAATGCCAATTACAGATAAAATGCTTTGGTTATCGTTAGGTAGTTTAGATTTATTTCCAAGGAAATCTGGGTCTTATCGCATCTTCAGCTCGAAGACGTAGTTGTTTCTATTTGAATTTTTTTTGGGTGAGTTTTGTTATGGTAACTGCACTTACTTACCTGTTAGTTTCTTTTCCCGATTGCGTCAGAAGAAAGTTATATATTTTCCGTGCACGTATCTGTCTATTTCTTTGGCATGCTTTGCAGCCTAAACGACTTCATAAATTTTAATGAAAAGGGGATTATAATTGTACGCCTTATTTTTTTATTGAAAAAAAATTTTAGGCAGTCATGTTGTCATGTGTTTAACGCGCTCGATGCCCACGATGCACATACGTATGTGCCTGTGGCAGTCAGCCACAGGCACACATGGCTGGAAAGGGAATGTGCTTTTATGTTATTATGTTGCTTAGACTGATCGTTCCATAGACAAGTATATAACGTATTTAACAAAGTACTGATACAATTCCTTTCATTTTTCGTCATGTGCATAGTAAGAACCATCATTCACACAGCTCTCAATTCGAGTAGGATTCGAAGTATTCTCATACAAAAAAAAACTTTTATATTGTCAAAAGGTACAGTGTTTCCGTAACATAATTTAACGTAGTTTACACATAAGATATCGTAACTCATAACTTCATAAGATATGGAATATCTTTTTCATTACCTACCTATAAGCTAGTTACTGAATCACGCTCGCTTGTAACGAGTATTTGATTGCTTAGCGCTGTACTAATACTTGTTTGTGGTGTATAAAACTGAGCTATGTTATACCCACTAGCTGTTTGTATAAATAAACTCAAAAGAGAAAATATAACGACTGGATACGCAAGCATTTCATTCGTGACGGGTTGCAAGCTCACCGCCATTAATAATAATACAAGCTTCCCCCTGTGGCTTTAGAACCAACATTTAGATAGAGAATAGTTAATTCAGATCAGTACATGTTTAATTTAGATTTACATTTTATTCTAATCTCTATTATGATGTTGAGATGTGATTGAAATATAAACTAATAAACTTTTTATACTATACATAGGATAGTATCAACTTGCTTCTATGGTTTGAGAGCTATTTATATGTGGGCGAACAAGATGGTTGAAGTGAGATCAGTTCACTAAAGAGGCATCATTATAGCTACTTAGGTAGCATACTTAGGTAGTGCTCCTATATTTTTTTAATGCTATGGCAAACAGTGATGTTTTGATTTTTAGTTTCATTGTATAAGTATTTTTTATAATATATTTCTTTATATATATGTATTTTGCGTTTAGTTTATTTCTTCTAATTGTGTTACATTGTCCACGAAAACTGTTATATATCAAACATAGATAGATTTTAAATGTGGATACTTGTAATTGGCTCTCAGATACATAGATGCAGCTTGCATTGCATTAAAAGTTAAAAATATGATTATAGTTAAATTGATATGTACCTACCTACCTAGCTGTAAGTTTTCGAAAAATTCCAAAATAAGTAAATACTCGTAATTAAAACCAATACCACTGTAACTATACGATACGGCAGTAATAGTAAAGAAGTGTTAAAACCATAAAAATCTAAATACTGAGGCAATATAGTACCTAACCATGACGGAGGCCTTCGGCCTAAAAACTCCCTCACCAGAGTTGGCCACTTGCTCATACGAACTTACTTACACAAACAGTAATGACTTACATCAAATTGTGTTTGTAATTATTAATACAGTTAGTGCTACGAGAACGCTACGCTGTCGTAGACACTGCTACAGATAATTGCTACAGATAAATCGGTTTTTTCTATTACATAGTGATGTATTCCTCTTATTGTTGTACTCTCCACAATTTTAAATCACACAGGTCATGCAAGGAAACATTTAGGTTTTTAGTATGTTTGTATGTGAAAATACATTTAATTCAATTTGTTGAGTACTGCCGGTATGAACGGTGCACGCGAATCAAACATTTGCGATGTAGTTTAAACTACTTTTTTAATAAAAATCTTGAAAATAATTTTACAATTTACCGATATTAAAACAAGATTATTGAAAAAGGTGTTAAATAATACTTAAAATCATACGATATGTAGTAGATATGTTTCTGAAAAACTTATCACATTTTAGTTGTATGAGGAATCAATGGATCAAAGAAGTTACGAGTATAAAGCAGAATGTCCCCGTAACTTCTTGAACCCTTTTATCAGTCGGCCATGTTTGTGACATTGGGATTGAAATACAAAAGTGCTGAATCGCCAACGGCTTTGAGGCTTTGAAGATTCATAGGTAACACACATTTGTACAAATTCTACAAAACATCGTATGGATTTGGTAGTTCGTACTTATCTTTATATTTTGTCATCTTTAGTATATAGTTCGTATTTTTTATGATAACCAACCAAGAAAGTGATATTAGATTACGATTTTAAATGAATCAATCTGTAAAAGATAGTAATATTATAAACAATTTATTAAAAACTATAGTTTATCTGTTAACGCCCGTAAAAACGTGCACGTAAATATACACCATACGCCTTACAAACCTTGTTGATTATGACGTTTCTACGTTTTTTCTTATATTTCCAGTATTTTAAATAAAATACATCTACTGAGAAGCGCATCCGTTCTTGGTTATTATTGTTTATAATTAAGTGAACAATTTTTAAGTAATACCTTTTTTGAAATCGCAGGTAACGATCGCATGGTATGAATTCATGAATGGACCAAGTTTGGCCAGACTCCGCCTTATGTAATATTAAAACAATTAAGTTCAGTCAAGACCCGGCAGCCGACAAACTTATAAAGACTTCATAAATATGTTACGCGTACAATTGAACTTCAAGCAGAACTTTTATGTTAAAGAGTTAAATAGAAAGCAAGTTACGGTTCGGAACAACTCATAAAAGCCTTGATAGAAGTACTTTTCGGTCAAAAGGTCGTAGGATCGAGTACCAGCCATACCCTAATACCTGTTTCAAAAATTGTAAGTATACTAGAATTAACAATCATCATCATCAGCCTATAGCAGTCAACTGCTGGACATAGAATTAACAAAGACTATGTATTTTCGTATGAGCTTATGGCTAACTCAGACGATTGAGTTTTAGGCCGCCTAAATGCCTCCTCATGGGTTAACGACTTAAAAACCGAGACCGATAAATTAAACGTGCCCTCCGAAGCACGGAAGCGCGCAGTTTAGTTAAACTTGCGATCATCCATTCAAATTGTGCTGGTTTAGAAGGTCGATTAACTTCAACGATCTTTCAAGAACGTCTAAGCTTACGCCATGAGCGCTTCTTCTCAAAGACTGAACGATGATGATAAACAACCTAAGTGCATGATACTCTCGAGTCTAGACAGTAATAGGCTTGGACATTATAATTATAGCAATAAATATTAAGCAAGTTTATTCCGATAAACAACAAACTCTGATCTTTCAGGCCTGAAAGATTTGACTTAATCTGACTTAATGATTGTTAAATTCTTTCAGTAACAATATCAGTCTACGCTCGCGCGTCATTGAGTGCGGTCAGTATATGAGTGATTGCTTTGAAAATGGACTGTAACGTTTGGGAAAGCTGATGGTTTTTCAGCGAAGAAATGTCTCTTTCCAAATTCAGAATACATTCCGAGAAGGGCTGAATCGCACTGCTGAACTGTAAATATATATACATATCTAAAGATACAACATATGACAAAGTATCTTTCCACTTCCTCTATTCCAAAGAGCACACATTTTCATTCAATGAGTTAAAGCCATTCAAATTACATAGGAATTTCAGTTCAATAGAACAGTAACTCTGTAAAGTGCGCTTGGCTTAGGACTTTGCGATAGAAGCGTGGAGGAGTGTTTAAGCCACACTGTGGTATGAAGAGCCCTCATGGCGCCCGAACAGTTCGATGGCCTCTTGGAAACTTACCTTCACAACCTTTACTAGTAGTCTGAAACCACAAAACCATATAGTACCACAAAATATTATCCATCCTACTAATATTATAAAGGCGAAAGTCCGTGTGTGTGTGTGAATGTTTGTTACCACGTATCTCCATAACTACTAAACCGATTTTGATGAAATTTTGAACGTAGACAGTTTAGGTTTTGGAATAACACATAGGTTAATCTAACCGATTTTTAACCGCGGGTAACATCGTGGGGCGCAACTAGTAATACATATACCTCCTCAACGATTTCAATAACAGCGACCAGACTTAACCCATAATGCCCAGAAAGAATTATGTCACCGATTTTTTTTATTTTTTTATTATTTCATAGGGCGCCAGAGCTGACCAAGAAAATTTAGGTAGTTTTCAGACTCCTGGGCACATATGAAAGATTTACGAAGCGTAGGTATATGAAATCTCTTCAGTGCACTTGTTATTTTCTTCATTTAGTAATTATCTTTCTTCAGAATCACTATCTTTGTCAATATCACTAGTCACTATCGTGTTCTTTCTGCCATCGATAAAATTAAATAATATAATCGTTTAGGATGGGTCCAAAGATTAAACGTAATACCATATTATCAATTTTGGAAGTTCCGAAGTCTCGATCTCATAACTTTAGAGAAGATATCCATTCACCTTCACGTATAAAACAGGTTGCCGCTTACGCTGTGACAATACGAAACATAGTTTTAGGAATTCGTCAAAACTAGAACCGTTTTAAAATATTTTAAATTTAGTTTCAATTCAACTGACCCTTTCTAATGAATTGAATACCTGTAGAATGCAGACGATAAAGTCGTACGTCATTTTTATTTGTGTCGTAAGCCCACTACAAGGCGCGGACCCACCGCAGCGCATGCTGTGCACGGGCAGGGCACGCGACGCATTTTAGCTGGCTGCGTGGGTTCATTTGTTTGACAACGTGGGTCTACGTTTCCACTGCAATACACTGAACCCACGGCGATGTACAACTGTAGCGCAGCACAATTTTGAATTTAAACTAATCATAATTTATGTACCGCGTGCATAGCGTTGACAGCGTTGAGCTGCGTGGTCGCCATATTCGAACAAGCCACGCGTGCACCAATGACGTCAGTTCATGCGTAGCGCATCCGTGGGTTGCAATGCACACAATTACATACAGTCTCCTGCAAAGCGAAGTTTGATGCACGTGCGTAGCCTCTCCGTGGACCGCGGTGGGTCCGCGCCTTTATATACTGTAAGTAGGTACAATAGAAAAACTGCTTAGGACGAATATCGTATAATTTTGACTTTGATTGTTTAGAAACTGGCGCGGGTTTCCTGGTTTCTTTATAAATGCGGACGAAGTCACGTCAACAATCGTTACAAAACCACAAGTGTTGAGCGAGCCGTGAGAAGCACTTATGCCCTATTAGTGAATTTAGCCAACCGCCGGCCGACCGGTCCGGCACGGCTTCCGTAAAATCAATTAGTTTTAGACTAATCACCCGGGGGGAGGGTCACTCTCGTCAGGTCATTGCCTATTCTGCCGAATAATACGGTTAACGAGGTCATTTATTGTTGTACGAAGTTTCGATTATCTTTATTTGCTTACAAGTAAAAAGTTTACATTTATAAGCAAATATATCGTGGTCGAGGTCCTGCCAGAATTATTACCTGTATATGCTATACACTTCAAATAGAGCAGTCAATTATGTGCTAAATTAAACAACATTGAAGGCGTATCTACGCCTTCATACTTTCATAACTAGCCATTATTTTCCAACTTAATTCTACGAGGAAAATAATTAACCCAACATAAGCAAAGAAAATAAGTATGTGAGTAATAGCGGCATTAGCTCGAAGTCCGGCTGCAGAAAGCGCCCCTCGGAGCAAGGACGTGGAACTAAGCGTTACTTATTGTTCTGTCCGCGCTAAAGGAATTGCCGACGGATACTCACTTCCACAGCGGATTTAAAACAGGCACTGACGAATCGCTACATTATCGCCGACAGCGTTCGATTTAATTCCAGCGTAGAACGGAACGTAAAGATGTGAAGATAAAGTACGAGGCATAAACTGAACGTAAGCCACAGTATAGTATTTTCTGCGGGCTCTACCGACGAAAATGAACTTGAACAACGTAAATTGGTGTAATCCACGCAGGCCCGATGGAAATTATGAATGAATGAATGATGAATGAATGAATGAAAATTCATTATTGCACACCTTAAAATAAGCAAAATACAACAATGACAAAACGAAGTAACAATGTACAATAAGCAAATTAATAAATTATGAAATTAATAAGCTACGGATTTCAAGCTGCAGCGTGTTCCTCATGAGGTTTTGCCTCGCAGTTTTGAGCTAGTTATTGTAAATTAGACTCAAATCAAAAGACAACTTGTTCTTTATGTACAAGTGACTAAAAGTTTGAATACATCGTTTTAATTAGAGAATGAAACAGTTATTTCTGTCCGCGGCAACGCAAACATTGGAGACGTTTTCTTACAACACGGTATAATTCTTCGCGGGCGTTAATTAACTTTTTATTTTTCCGTCGCGTTGCTACCTAGCTACCTACATAAAGAATCTTTTAGACACGCTTCTTTCATATCACTGAAAAGTACATGTCAAGACTATAAAACTGTTAATTCATAATCATATTTGAAAAACATTGTTGAAGGTTGTGGCTAGATGTAGTTCATAATCATAACAGTATTTCTATTGTATCAATACTACAGTGTTATCGCTTCCAAACCACCGCTATCAGTATTTTAAGTCAAGAGGTATGAGCAGGCTAAAATAAGCATGTACCTACTATAAAATTTAAGATACATAAAAAAATACAGGATTTGAATATACTTGATCGATGAGCTTGTTTCATATCGAAAGTAAATGGTCAGAATAGCTAAAAAAATATCAAAATGACTTCTTCATCTTCTTCTTCTTTCGAATGAGCAAGTGGCCAACTCTGGTGACGCAGTTTTTAGGCCGCCTAAAGGCCTAAAAAATGACTGAGTTAAATGGATCGATTGTGACTAGTCTGAAAGTAACGTAAGGCTGCACTCTGCACGGTCGTCGTAAAACCTGGAAACAATTACACCGTACCAACAATTCCTAACGAGCAGACATTCAGGCAACGGAATTACAAATGGCACAAAATTATGAGGAGCTTCAAATAATCATTAAACATAAACGCATAATGGTTTCCCATTGAAATGATAGCCCCTAGCAGTTAACTGCCTCTGTAATGTCTGAACACAATCTCTTCGAAGCAAAATTGTTGTTTTAGTGAGATATTAATGAATGATTGCCTATTAAGTAACAAGAACATGTTCTTTATTTTTTGTGAGTCGTAAAGTTTAGTGCGTCTCGGTGATTTTCTTTTAATATTTATCTGCGAACGGAGACGCTACTAAATTGTCAGATGATTTGCAATTTGCCTTATAGCCTTGTAGGTTTTACTCTCAATTTCGTTCATTTTTAAATGAAACCTCAACAAAACTGATAAATCTAAACTCTAAAGGAAATCTCAAATATTTTAAAATTGTGCCATTTTATTTGCTATGATGAATGATTTAGGTAGGGCACACGTTCATACGGAATGATTTTAGAACTTCATTCTAAACCTTTATTCTTATAAAAGTTTTCCATCCTTCATAAATTCAACAACATAGCCCGCCGGCACATAAAGCGATAATTAACACAATTTCCCTCTTAAATGAATAATTAAACAATGGCAGAAAAACACGCTCTTTTGTCACAGCGAGCGTAGTGTCTATTGCCCGAGGTGCTACAGCGTATCCCGGCAATAAATCATTGGACTATTCCTCCACCCCCATCCCACAATGCCGGACTAAAACACATATTTCCACGTCCACTGGACTCCTTGCAATGGAACAACGGCCGGACATAACCGAGTACAAGGCGCACCGTGTCTAGGAAAGATTCATATCGAGCAAATCTAGAGAACACTGGCTTTTGTAATATTAATAAACTGGAGACAACTGAAATGAGATTTTTAATTGCTTGGTACAAACAAAATATTTCTGTACAATGTTTTTACAGAATAGGTTAATTCTACAATCCTGTGGAATTTATGTTTTTGCTTTGATAAGGAAAAAGGCAATCTCGTTTTTGTAGAGTTCTGTCTCTTGTGGGAAGTTAAGGAGAATTACCAAAACCGGGTTATGCTTTGTTTAGCATCATGACCATTCATGAACCAACATTTTGCTGTGTTATATACTTACACCAAAAACATAATTTTGACGCATGTTTAAGTTTACACACTTATATAGAAACTTATTGCAGTAGAATTATAAAAACAACGTTTTTTAATGACCTCAAAATACTTGCAAATATACCTACAATGTGCAAAAAAATGACAAACTCAAACTCAAACTTTTTGTAGATAAATTACCCCAATTTCCCATGACTAGCATTTTTTTATAACAATACAACTCACTATGGTTTTGATTTAGGTTTTTGACCATGTCTACTTTGACATTAGATGGTCCAAGTATGACCAAAGGTGTGTTTTTAATTTAGTATTGTTGTTTCCTTTTTTTGGTAAGAATAAATAAGCTTATTTTCCGAAAATGATGAAAATAAATTAAAAACAATCTCGATACCTTATAAAAGTTTAGGCCGATAGCATCTTTTACAAAATGATTTAAATAGTGTCAGGAGGCAATCTTTGCCTACACTTAATAGTGTCCACTATAGTGCCTGGGACATTGCTGAGATGGAGTAGGCTTGCCTAGCAACTAAACAATCCAGGAAATACATGGTCAATACCTGTGGGGTTGACTAAGCCGCGGTTTCCCTCACGATGTTTTCCTTCACCGACCGTTTAGAATTCATGTTAATGCGCATGTTTTATATTTTTCCAAATGAAAAATCCATTGAGGCGGGATTGATCTTTGGATAGAAAATCACGGTACTATCTCACTTGGCCAACATGGCTTATACACGCTCCTTATAATACCCTCGATAGCTGGAAAGGTTTTTATTACAAACTGTACAAATTATAACCTTGTCTCATAAAATAATTTAATCGAGATATATTTTATTTCAAAAAAAATATTATGTTTTGAGATTGGACATTGGGTATCTTTTCAATACAAATTGCGTGTACTAAAATCCTTCACTTAGCCAATCTACTGCAATATCAGGAAAATAACATCTATTTCTTGTGACATAAGGAGCTTTAAAACAAGCAACATCTATTATGAAAATGTTCTTCGAAACTCTCCGAAACTGATAATCAGTCCCACATATCAGGCAACGCTAAGTGGTAACATTATGCAAAGCGCTCGCGCCGGAAAACCTCAGCTTTCATGACTGTTGCCAACTTCGTAAGTTTCTGGGTAAATCTATCCACTTTTTGAATAGAATAGAATTTAGTTTATTCTAAAATGTCTAGGTGAGACCTGACCTGAGGTTAGCTTTGTAACAAAATATGTAAATTGTAGTTTAAGTTGTAATAAAAACAGAGACATTGTTAGATAACCAAAAAGTTTGTTTATTTTCTGAAGGTCACAAGCTTCCACAATAGCCATCCTAAAAAATGTAATCAGCCTCAAAAGCACCGAGCGTGCAACACCGAGCGCCGCTAGGGGCGCGGCGCGTGTCATCGTACCCGCACATCCCATCCAAACCTACTTTTGTTTCCACAAGGGAGCTCGCGTCGGCATTTTAAATTTCACTGCGATATCCTTTCGCAGTTGGGAAATTTAAAGTGCGTCCCGCGAAACGAACGCCGGTGGCACTCTGTCGCATTTCCCGAGATATCGCCGGATTTACTGGGTCGAAGGCTTTGTGGGGCTAAAATAAAACGGCCCGCTGAGAAATCCACCGCATGTTATTAGGAGAATGCTAGATTTATATGTTGTATTCAATTTGCGTGAGCGCTATTTGTTTGCGTCTGGGACTCTACACGCTCCGGGGGCTTCGCGCGGCTCCTGTGATTAACATACGATAGGTACCTAATCTATTTTCAAGTGACTGTTACGCTTTAGACTTAGTTTATATAATATCTGAGCCCACAGACTTCACGAAATTATGTTATGTTAAAGCAATCTAAAGGGAAATTGTGAAATGCCGAAAATCCAACGCTCTTCAGACAAAGCTGCTATAACTTTGCTCTTCCTCGCATTTTGGTATGAAGAGTGCCTACGATGATTGTTATTACATTAGTTTCCACACTGGGGTGCGAGGGGAGACTGGGGAATGCACGCCGCGCCGAAAGCTCTGTTTTCTCGCAAATATCGCCACTTTCTCCCCTCTCAATGACTTATTAATTTAATACGCAATCACTTCCGAGGGGGCGAAAATATGGCAACTGAATGTTTCTATTCATTTCGCTCCCTTCTTAATTGAAGATAATAATGTTTATTTAACAATTATTTTTGCTTGATGAAATATTTTCAATTTTGTGAAAATCATGATTCAAATTAAAATAACGTAATTATTTTATAAGTCATTCAGCTCATTGCCTAAAGTCCAAATATGCTTATTTATACTTACGTTCCAACAACATGTCACAGTTTGAGCAGATAATTACTTTTGTTCAAAATTATGTTAACTAACTCATTATACATTTTGCTCATACCGGCTGAGCGACTCATTTTAGTATCCACATCTAAACAAATTAATTTATGCAGACAACAGCCTTAAACCTAACTACCTCCTCCTATTGAGAATGACATATCAAGCAAAACTTTATGAAGGTCTCTGCTCATGATTAACTTACGAGCGACCCAATTAGAATTATTCAATTTCAGAAATTTATTTTTTATTGTGCGAGACTAATCGCATAAAATATTAGGTATATTCACCTTGACGTTTTGGATGACATTACAACCGCCGTAGACACGACTAGATATAATAGTGTCTAAGGGGGTAGTCAGAGGTATGTCCAAATACATAATTATTTGGTACATTTTATACGTGACAAGTTGCAAGCCCTTCGACGCTAGTAGAAAGCTAACTGGTTTCCTCGCGATGTTTTCCTTCAAAGTTTTTTTTTATGAAACGAAAAATCCATTGATGCACGGACGGGTTCGAACCCACACTACTGTCGCCATAGCAACCAAAGTTCGCAACCGGTTGCGATCCACGACCTTCGGATCAAAGGCGAGGCACTAACCCACTCGGCCAACACAGCTCTTATAAAAGATATATTTTATAAACATTAGGTACCTATATCTAAACTATATAAAAGAGTAGAAATGAGTAAGAAAGAAGAGTAGGTAGGATACGGTGTTGTCGCGCTATTCTGTGATCAAGAGAGCATCATCCCAGATCTTTTCCGCGTCATTTGCGCGGGTCGGCGTCCCGGAGTGAACACTCGTGGATAAGAAAACGCTCCTAATATATGTCGGTGGCGGACCGTTAATGTGTTCGCGCCTCAATGGAGACTCAGCACCAATTTATGCCGACAACGCTTTTTCTTATCGATATGTTATTACCTAATTCGACATTTTCGCACCGCATTAGCTTCGGGTTAATCTTTTGATAACTTTGAACGCTTCTGATTTATGAGTCGCGTTGATTTAGTAAATTCCGTTCATGGTAATTTTGTGAACCTTTTACAATGAAAAAGAATGCACTAAATTAGATTGATTTCAACCCAGATTTGGAATGCTAATGCTAAAAGAGCAAATACTTACAAGAATCTTTGCATTGGCAGATTCTGCAAGAAACTGGTTCTCCACCGCTTCCATTTCTTCAAGTGCCGATCTCAATTATTGAAACGGCGTTTTTCTATTCCTACCGTAATTTTCTAGTGGAATTGATTTTTCTGGTACAAACTATTGCAACTGCGCATTTTATTTTTAAATGAAAGAGCCGGTTTAAACCTCGTGTGACGATCACGAATACACTCGAAGCATCTCATCTCGAGCTGAAAATCCGAGGTGCATAGCGAGGCATAAATAATTCTGTCGGTGTTGTCGGTAAAAGGCGCAGAAATCGTTAGACGACATCAGTTCCGCGTCATTTGACGCGCTCCGAGACACGTTTACACATGCTACCTACCGCCACTCAAGTACACGCCCTCACTAGACATCGTTAGTTCTCGACTGTCAACATTCTTAGCTTCAGTACAGTTTTGAAAAGAATCTCTCGCTGAGGTAGGTTGCCGGAATCATTAGAATTTATCGATAACATGTTGATATTTTTCTCAATTGCCAGTTTTCCTGACACAATTCAATCTCGGGCGGGATACATGATCTGCAAACCTTTTCCAAGTCTCTCCAAGTTTGGTATAGTTATCCTAAGCGTAGTTTCTGAAATACGCAAAACTGGGATGTGAACTAAGCATGCATGTGTCTGTTCAGTAAAAATTGTTTTTATTGACCTTTTTAGTAAAGCAAAAAAAACTAAAAAAAACCCGACTGCGGTATAAATCTGTTTCAAATAGGTATACAGATGGAAGGTAAATACTTAGTTTCGTACTCGCCTTTTAAAGTCCTTTATTTTGATACCCCACTCGAGGGCTTAAAAAAATACTTTTTCAGAACACATTAAATGCGCCATTTTGATTTTTTAAGAATTTTATGTACTCAGTGACACTTGCGCCATGAAGTCGAGTCTAATGACGTATCATTTATCAAAATCTGTTGAGCCGTTGAGTACCTATTGTGAACGGACATTAGGAACGAATACATTCAAACATATTTACAGGTCAAACACATAACCCTCCTTTTAGGCTTCGCCGCAGTCGGGTAAATAGTAATGGTGTACACGAGTCTTGAGCAAATTTTGCCAGGCATTATTCTAAAAATGTAAGATACACTTGGCACATGTCTGGCTCAACGGATCAGACAGTGCAGCTCGTGTCTTAGACGCGTACGCTTCTGACTACTTGCCCAGATCACTACCGACAAGCTATCTGATGGATACATCGTTTGAAGTATTCTTGGTCATAAGTACCTACTTATTTATTATTTTTACCTTACACTTACATAATGTATAGACAGCATGAATTAGTTAGAGGACTAAAGAGGAGAAAAGAGAAAAATACCTACTCCCCTGAAATATAGGTAGGTACTCATAAGAATGGCAGTACATAATCAGCGATCCTCAACCGACATTATGAAGAGTCGGATGCACATTATGGGGGTATAAGCTCGTTGAAACTTTTTATTCAATAAAGACTGTGATGAGACGAAACATCTGGCAAATTACGGGTCAATGGCCGCCTTCAAGTGGAACATCATAAAACGGAGAATTTACATTTCAAGAAGTTGTGACAGGGCGACAGCGAATATAATTTATAACAACCTTCTTCAGCAATTCGGTCCGTCCTAACCATTGAGAGGGAATAACTTATTTCCCTGTTTCCCCGTTCTAACCGAATAATCTATAATTGGTGGGATATTAGAATGATAAAATTGAATCGTTTATGAAAACGATCCTTTGATAAGGCAAACAAAACAAACCTCTCGGCGGCCTTTTGCGATCGGGCCCCTGCGTCAATGCCGCGGTATCTTACAGGAAATACAAATAAAAGTGTTTTGGAATGAGGAACATCAAAGCAACCCGGAATGGAGAGGAATTCCCAGAGATTTTATTTGGAAACAAGCAAAAAAGTAGGTTATATTTATTTTTGTTTTAATATAAATAACAAAAAACAGTTCCCTACATAGAAAAATGCATTATTACATAACTTAATAACCAATTCAATTCATATTTAAAACTGGAAAATTACATATATTTTTCCATAATGTTTACTCTAGAAATAATTAGTTTTCATCTAGCTCTATAGTATAAGATTTTCATAAAACTCTTTGAAATAGCATATGTCAATATCTATATAGATTAGATAGGTAGGTACTCATATAATAAGGACTGAATTTCTTTTATTATTCAACTAATCGACAACTATGACACTATACTCGTATTATTATTGCAACACAGTTGTGCAAGATACTTATTCAGTTCGTTATAATTATTAGTGCTTACAATTATTTCACTCTATTGTTCTACAAGCTACATAATTAGTACAAGTGTGTGTATTATAAAAGTTAAACAAATAATCTGCACTGCGTTTATATCGCTAATTACAACACAAAAACCTCTTAATATCTTTAAACATATTGCAGAACAACCTTCCCCAGACAATCATAATAAGCATCAGCCGATAAAATTACAAAGGACATAAATCATTTACATGAATATTTTGCATTCATTTACTCACACATAATGGACGACGACAGTCAAATAATACGATTGATTACTAGCTATTTGTTTGCCAGAAACATCCGCAATACGGATTTCAGTGACATATTCAATCATCGATTTCACGAGCAATTTACCAAAACTTCGGTAATGGAATATTATTTCGATGTTGGTAAATTCACCTGTTCGTGCTTTGTGTGGCCTATTGTGCAATGCATGGAGCAGCTTAACATTCGGACACGGGTAATTAATTGAAGTCGTGCGCCGAACTCAACGGGGAGAACTAGTGCCCGGCAGAAGCCTTGCTTTCGGCTTTCACAAACTTTACGTCAAAATGCGAAAAGCAAGTCAAAGGGAATCTACTAGCTTAAGAGGAACCAGTTCCTCAAAGCTCTAAAATATTTCACGTTTGATAAATTCAAAAAGCAGGTTGGTGGAGGTATAAAATAAAAAATATTTTTAATTTATACTTATTCGATTAGTAGTCGAAATGGTAGCGAAAAATTTAAGAAATCACGAAAAGGAGGACCTGGAGAAATGACGCAAATGTATATTACATGTAAAATTATCTTAAATTTTTCGTCCGACCCAGTCCGTTACGAGGAAATCGTATCATTTCAACTCACGTCCCGAAGATTTTTTCATTAAAAATCTCGAAAACTTCAGAGTAAGATTCGGCCAGTTTCATCATTAGGTACAACTCTACTTGCTACAGTCTATGATCAATTACAATCCATGCACGTTATCTACACTACGCGTGTAATGGCCCTTTGGCGACGTATTACAGGTACAATTTAATACTAATCTAAATTAGTCACGTGTTAGTCACATGTATTCCCGGGCGCGGCCGCCCGTAGCTGTCTGCAAGACACGTGGGAGTGTCATTCAATATGCAAAATTAACTACACGTACCTATTCATTATGTTCAGTGTCGGGTTGTAACATTCAAGTAACATGCACAACTAGATGACCCGGCGAACTTTGTACCGCGCCCCTCAGAAATCTAGATATTTTACTTCTTCTTCATTTTCTTTTTTTAATTGTAGCGTAAGATTTTTACAAAACCCACACAACCGCACTGAAAGAATGACAGTAGCTGTCACTCTGTCCATGTCATTTATTCTGTTAGACAAAAACAATATGTCCATATTCCAAAGAGGCGATACCCATACAAAATTACCAATTTTTAATTTTGCTGTTTTACTTTTGTTTGTGGGTTTTATATTTTATAAAGCACCCCTTTTTTTCTAAACAAAATATTGTAATCGGTCAAGCCGTTTTTGAGTTTCAGCGAGACAACACACAGCAATTGATTTTAAATAGACAATGACAATGACAACCATGAGTTGGGGATACAGACGTGTTCCTGTTTTATTTTTTATCCATAATAGATGTTATTATAAATTCATTCATCCACTCATTTCAGTACAAAGGGTGTAAAAAAACCCTGACCGATCCGTGAGGGTGTTACTAGAAATCTATAATATTAGTTATTACTTTCGGATAATAAGTTAAAAAAAATTGGTAAAAAGCGAAATCAATCGATAGCTGTCTAATAACAAGGAGGACATGGTCAAAAACATTAAGAGGTTGTCATATCATAAAGATTAGTAAATTGAGAAAAGGATAAAAAACCCACTTTCGGATCTGAAATAGTATTTAAAAAGAATAACAACTTCAAAAGAAAGCAAAGAATTCGCCTAGATTTTACAGACGGACAATATTACAGATTAAACAACGAATCAGCATTGAATAATAACAATAAATGTATTCGTACAAAAGGTGGTAAAGGTTTGTGTTATAACCGAGTAGCTGCTACTCTCAGGGGAGCCGTGACAACATCGCGGATTGTTCAATCGTTTTCAACCAGTGAAGTTTTATGAGTTTTAGGTTTAACGCGCAATGGGGCGCAAGTCATGCGATGTAACGTTGAGTTGCGTACAATTCAATCAGCCGGCATCCGCTCAAACTTGCCTCTCATTGCCAACTTACTTCGACTGCTTCTTTAATCGAGTTTCCTTTAACTTTATAAAATGCGCCCGTGTGCCCGGTTTATGTTTTCAACGCTGGTTAAGAGCTTTCCAAGAGTTTTCGTTACTCCAAACAAGGTTGCGTAGTTGACGATGTGATTTAAAAGTTTTTCTGGGACAATTATAATGTGATGTGGTCTTCTTTTGCGACTTTATTATTTTAATGAAGTACAAACGATTTTCAGTACTTGTGTTTGGAATGGCATTTTGTAAGATTTATTTTTCTTTTATGACGTTTTATGAGTATTCGTGGAATAAATGGAAGTGGTGCCGACAAATAATAATGAGTAAAAAGTGTGTTATGGGCAGAATTATTGTAGGTACTTAAACATATTATTCTAAAGCATAAAATGACTTAATGTATGTAGTAGCGGTTTAACAAAATGCTTCTGTACATGGGTACTTAATTGTTTTACCAACGACAAAAATTCTTCTTTTGAACAATAAATAATGTTATCAAAATTTATTTGTTAAATTAAACCTCAATAAAACCTAGCTATTAAAGCAAATACGGTGATTTTATAATGGTATTTAAATTATCGAGGTAATAATCGTGTTACAATTGCAGGCAGCATTTTAAATGTCAGTAAATGAACAGTTCAACAATAATATTAAACGGCATTACAGTCACGGAATGCGATCGGTATAGCCACAGCTTAAAGAGTCTAGGAGAGCTGAACAATTCATGAAGACTCAGTAAAAAAATCGAAAGGGAGGAACCAAAACTATGAAACCAATGTCAACAAGAGGCAGTTTATAAATAAACTAATTAAAAAAACCGACTCCGATGTAAAAATGTTTTCAAACATTTATGTAGATTGTACACGCCTTATAAAACCATTTATTTTGATATTCCATACAGCACACATTAGAAAAATATATCATCAACCAAATCTAGTTGATTTCTAGTGGGTACCTAATTACCTAATTGAGTTTAGGTAGGTATATTTAATCACTAAAAATACTAAACCTGTTTTAAGAAATCCTTTGCTGATGAAATACTTAAGTATTATTATGTTGTAGTGGCACAAGCTATGTAAGTATCTACCATACGACGGAAGCTAGTCTGTTATATAGAATTATGAAAGTTATTGAGTTATTGCTAATAATCATGACTTATCTTTGCTCAATTTTCTCTACCTTTCTAATATACAGCGAAGCACAAATTTAATTGAATAGCTGTATTATTATGAGCTGTGGTGTAACTACCTTCATTACAACGGAACAAAATGCAATTTGGTTGCAAATGGATGGAATGCGGGCGTGTTGTTGAAAAATTTCTTAATTTACATTCACTTATTTTCAGTCACGAGATTTTAGTAACTGATGGACCACAGTAGCTACAAGTCTTTGAATTCTCAAGATGTTTCAGAAACTAGATGATTTTACCATGTTTAATCTTGGATAAGGTAGCTTAAGTACTCGTTTTGTACTTGTGGAGTAAGGATTGTAATTCCCGGTAGCGCAGTTGTCTAGACCCAGATTTTTCTTCTTAATTTTCCTACGTTTAAGATGAAATGTGTGGCAGGACAAAATTTGTCTACCATGTCAAAATGAAAATACCGAGTTATAAATACTTTTAAAACTGATAATATAAAAGAAAATGATTATGTTTTACCCTTATACGGTCCTACTCACTTCACACAAGGAAATATTATTATATTTTGCAATAAATGAACTTTTTCAATCCGCAGCTTGTAAGCTTTTATGCTGACATGAATATAGTTGAAAGAATCGGTCACAATGACTATTATAAAAGCGGCTCACCACAAAAGGCGAAAGCGTCGAATACAAAGCTCGAATTTGTATGAGTTCTACGCATACAGTTTCACGAACAAAAACCGTCTATTTATATATCGAAATATAGCGACTCATCGAGAACTATCTGAGCGAAAGCTTACAAAGAGTACCTACTGTCTAATTTTTACAAGGTTCAGCCCCTTTCGTATCACATCGTCGGTCGGTAGGTTAGGTATTCGGAAAATCCTACAAATATCATAAATTCGAAAGTTTGTATGTTTGGATGTTTGCACGTTTTTGTTTTAATCACACTTTAACCAGTGGACTAATTTAGATAAAACTTGGAATAGATGTGGATCATGGCATATAGGCTATTTAAAATGTCACTACCATGCGAGCAAAGCCGCGGGCGAGCGAGTTATAACTAAATCTAGGGATCTGAAATGGCTACTATGATATTCCTTTTAAAAAACGACTTCATGAAAATCAGACAAGTTTGCTGGAAGAAAACTCTTGTTAGGGTAAAGCTCGCCTTTGCATGTGCCATTTTACATATTTTATAACACTATAAAAAATATTTTAATAATTATTATTATTATTTACAATTAAAAATCATAAATAATGCGTTAAAAGTTGGAGTTACTTTGTTATGTTCAGTAAAGTCTGATGACAGCATTGAAAATAGATTAGGCTGCTCATGCCTGTTGCCAGTGTTCTCTTCCCATTAGCACTAGATCTCCAAACTAGTACCTAGCTATATTCAGAATCTTAAAGTGAGGGTTCACAGCCACATCCAGGAAGTAGCTCGAAGGAGCCACCATTATCTGCAGCCGTCTTTTGTCCTCCCTCCATTCACTGTGGAATAATTAATAACGGCGTGAAATCGCTAATGGCGACACCAGCTTAGTGTGATTTGCCGACTGAAACTATGAGTACCGAGAATTTAGAACCTCAGTCTTTAAATCCTACTAATAAAAAATAAGAATAATTTTTAAGAACGAGACAAACCAATAGCCGAATATTGTACAAAAACAGATTCAAATTTATTCGTGTTCACATTATCATAAAACGATTAAAGAGTTACTTTTATTATGAATTTGAATCAGTTTGTAATCTAAGTATGTAAAAGTATAGAAAACAATAGACGAATATTGTACATATTTGTCTGTTTTCTATACTTTTTATAATCCCGATTCTACACATCCAATTTTAACATAATTTACTAATTCCAAAATACGATTTTTCTGAATGTTCAGGAGATGTAATAATCGGTACCTACCTATGAAAATCTTGGTTCTTGGTTCTTTATAATAATGCCTTAGTACGTAATGCTGATTAAATATTGAGAATTTATCAATATAAGTCGTGGGAAGATTTTCTGCGACCACGGCTATTAAAACAGAGACATACACAGATAAATAAGAAGTTAAATAACGGGATCAATTTTAGTGTTCATATATCTATTATTAATATTTTAACCAAATTGAATATTTAAAACCATGTAGAATTTAATAAAGCTACCATAAGCACCGATGACAAGTTGACGTATGCACAACTGCGTCTACAGAATGTCGGAAAATGTAAATTTTACGAAATAAATCGAGGACTGCGATACCTATCACCAAACTCCGCACGAATTGAGGAAAAAGATCTATTTAAATGTAGATTGTCTCCAGTAATACTTCCATTTGTTTTTGTCTCGAAAAGCCACCGCGGAGATACGATTGCAGCCGTAAGCCGTCCGTGGTCTACGGCGCCGACGTCTACGAATCAGAGCTTTGTTCGCCTTCCGTTCCATCTATCACAAAAATAATGCGACGTTCACTTTGTTTCTTTATTTCACGAATACTCTTCACTTCCCGAATCTCAATGGATAAATGTTTCCCGTCTCAATTATTTCTACAAAACATCGCAAATGTGTTTGTATTACGCAAATGTATTTGTATTACAAAAATGTATTACGAGCCAATAGCTGAGCCCGCCTAACGAGATGAGTCTGAGCGAATCAAGGTTCGTTACAGTAAATAAGTTGAATTCATGGAATACAAGAAATTTTCGTATAAATTATTATTTAAGTGATCCAATTTGTTCACGAAACGTCCAAAAATTACGGCAGTCAAATAAAGTCGCCGAATCTTTACACTTGCTAAAATAAATACGAAATACAAAATTGTGTGACGAATGGAATGTTTTCGAATCTGCTGCGTAAACAGTCCCCCATAATGATTATTTGAACGAACAATTAACATCGGAAGGCCGTGGGCCGTTCGTAGTGATAATTCGGTTTGGCCGTGGGCCGGGTCGCCGGCGAACACGCGCTTACATGGATCGCACTAACTATTACCACCCGACAGACGATAGCTTAATCACTGTTTACAGTTATTTTAGCTTATTGACCTGATGATTGATTGATGTGATGAGTTCGATTTCATAGATAAGTTTATTGCAATCTTTTTTTTTTAATTCTAATAGGTAGGTATTTGGAAAGTAATTACTTAATATGTGTTTTGTCTAATTTTATATGGATTAATTATTCTGAAATAAAATCTTATCTTATCTTAATCTACTGGTTATGGTATCTGTATTGAAATTGTAGGTGTATGTCATGTATGATAACTACTTATGAAATGTAGAGACATGCCTTTTGACTACCCTTGTATTGCCCCAAGATCAATCTAATTAATATGGTAGTATGAAGTCTCCTTTCTTTCATTGACAGTTTTCTTACAGAGCTAGTCGTAAGTTTAAATTGTCAATACGAGCATCTTTCCAAAATGCTATTAAAAAGAACTGAAAACATTATTTGTGATTATTCCGAAATCCTCCATCACAGTCTAAATTCCAAGTAAGTATTTAATTATATCATAGAAAAACGAAACTTAACTTATAACTTTGATTCTCCGCCACCATTGCAGGGTTCCACAGCCAAAAAAGAAAAACGAAATCCCCTACTTGTGTAGGGTGTTATAAGAATGCTTCTAAAACTCAAAGAAGATGCTGTAAATTGATAAATTGATTAGACTTCTTGTTCTTGCTTGCTTTGAAATTGCCATGGTTCAATAGTTATTAATAAATACCTATACCTAATAACAGTCTTAAATGTAATAAATATAAACTTATATAATTGTTTGTTTTGACTTAATGATCTATCAACGTACAGCCAAACCTCTAATAATAGACGATCAAAATTGGAATATAATGTTTATTACATTACTCGAAGTAATGTAGGTAAGCATCCGCTCAGAAAAGATTTTTGGAAATTTCAAGGGTCTAAAATGATGAAAGATTTTATGGGAGTATCGGGTTTTAAACAGCTGCGGTTCGGTTAACGGCCTTTAAATACAATTTGCGAATAGTTACATCTAAGTATTTTTTATATTTTCAACACAGTCCGTAGTCCGTACTGTAGCTGCAGTTACAGAAGTTGATGATGATGACTAAACGTAGTTTTTGTAGAGAAAATAGACCAAAATCTCAGGCTAATTTCTCTTAATAGAACAACATTATTTATTACTGTCTTTTCTATACTGGGTAGATTATGTAAGAGTGTAATTATTGTTCCATTCATTTGAAATAAATTTTGAGTTAGTATATTAGGTTAAATTCGACTGACGGGACCCTATCAGAGTGCAGCTTGACACATCTTTCTTTTTAGCGCTTACTTAAGTACCGAAGAGAAGAGAAAATTAATTTCAGCTAATTAATCAACTTTGTTGAAAGCGTGAATATAAAGTAATTACCAAAAAATCAACATGATTGCTAATTTGGAGCAAATGTTATATTTTTGAATCTGCAAACAATTGTTCGAACTTTGATACGCTAAACAGCAACTGGAGCTGATAGGTAAGTTTAAAATATAACCTTGGCTTGTAAGCTTTAACCAAATCCTCGCATTTTGTAAAACGATTTCTTTCTCAATATTCTCAAGCCCTGAATTTTCTTGCCTTCTTCATTGATACAATCCCTGCACGGGAATGCTCGTAGATGGCATGGTAAAAGGTTACCTCCATAGGTATGATCCCATTTTATCCCGGATTTATATCCAATAAGCCGAATTTCAGCGAAAAATTCCACGTTTTGATCGAATCTAAGCCGATATAAAAACGATATCAACTACGCGATATAGTGAAAGTTTGTAGCCGTTTTGTGTGAAAATAATAAATTGCTTATGTTATTGCGGACTTTGTATTATTGCGTCGTAAAACAAAACGTTACGAGCTTCCATCCTAAAGGGAGACTGTGTTTATGAATTTTAACTTTAATGGGCTTTAAAAGGCTTGTCTAATGCATCAACTTTGTATCTTTGTCATAACACAAGTTGTATACTACTGTAAGTATGTTGGTACTGTATTACTAGTAACTCAGTAAACATACCTTCATTTGAAATACTGTTCAATAGAATAGTCGTCACTTGAAGGCATTGATGTTTCAATACACTTACCTACCTACATCACTTTCCATCAGGTGAATAGCGAGACAAGTGCTCCTCAATTTATTAGATAAACATCATCTGAAAAGGGGTATTCACGCTATTCCGTAGCTATGCCACATCGAGGGCAAGCAGGTACTTAAAATATTATTGTTTCTCAATATTCCTGTAGTTTATGCTTATCAAATAATTGAATCTTTTGAATCAAACTTTTCATTCGGTTCCATAAAACCGTATTGATTAGTTTTTGTAATTTATTTATTATTTTTAACCCCCGACGAAAAAGAGGGGTGTTATAAGTATGTAGTGTGTCTCTGTGTGTAACTGTGTGTCTGTATGTGGCATCTCAGCTCCTGAACGGATGAACCGATTTTAGTTATAACTTTTTTGTTTGAATGGTATCTTTGTCGAGTGTTTTTTTTTTTTTCATAAAAATCTGTTCAGCCGTTTCAAGATCATCAGCTCTTTTCTATAGTTTACTAGCTGTCCCCGCGTTTTCATCATCGCGATCTCGCTTTGGGTCATTTTTACTCGCGCTACCTAGTTTTGAAAATTAACCATTTTTCGTGATATTGAATAGCCTATAAACCTTCCTCAAGAAATTAGTTATCAAATCAGATTTATTTTATTTCAAATCCGACTGTAACTTTTAGAGATTAGCACGTTTAAACAAACAAACTCTTCCGCTTTACTTTATTGCTATACCAATAAAGTAAAGCGGAAGAGTTTGTTGTATGTAGTATGAAGGGGTATGTCGGGGGTGTTTCATAAAATTTTTATTTAATTGTTATTTTATGATAAAGTCTTATGTCAATTTTTTTTTTAAACTAAATATTGTCTCCAAAGTAAGAACATTGCCCCCTTAAGTGGTACTTATCTAACGCAGATTCAAGTCACTGACATCTTATTTTCTTATGATAATGACTGCCTATAATTTTTCTATTTATATTATTATTTATATATTCTATTTCTATAACTTTTTGTTAGATTTGCAGTCTGCTAGTTTTCCGGGTACGAAAAGAAAATTAATAGTTTCAGTCGCCATCCAAAGCGTTATGAAGTTAGAGAACTCTATTAAAGATTACACTTCGCAGAAGGGGTAGCGAAGTTTGTTTTGAATCGACCCTTTATAAGAAGGTAATTTTAGGAATTTCTCTCACAGTTATTTTTCTGTTTTACAAATTCCTCAGTTTTTTTTACTACCCTGTAAGCACCTTCAATTTCATTTGAAAATTAAAGAATAAATTATGGATCTAGACATCGCCACCTACCGGTCCAACTATAACGACCAACAAAAGTTACTCCTCAAGTATAAGAAAAATCATGAAAATTGGTACCTAAATCAAGGAGGAGAACTTCAGAATCATTATTTGAAGGAATCATTATTGGAATCATTTTCAAACTTTCGTATTTATAACTAGCTGACGCCCGCGCCTTCGCCCGCGTGGACTACTATTTTGTTTATCCCACGGGAACAGTGCATTTTTTTGGGATGAAAAGTAGCCTATATCCTATTCCCGGTTATTATCTATCTTTGTTTCAAATTTCAGCCAAATCGGTTCAGTGGTTGTCGAGTTATAGAGGAACAAAAATACATCCAAACATCTAAACTTTCTTGTGATATTAGTGTGTAATGGTGTGATTTGACAGATATTTGCAATTTTTTATTTTAACCTACTTATTTTTCAGTTTTGTTCTTTAACATCGACTTCATATTACATTTTCTATGATTTCGCTTCACTAGGTTCATGTTTTTGTAAATTACAGCAAAATGCTTTGATCAGTTTCTAATAAAGTAAAATGAAAACTTATAAGACGATCGCTGAATACCTTACTTAGGTACTTTATGTAAAAATAAATATAACGTTTTATTAGAATCTCAGCAAGAATAAACTTTTGTTTCTTTTTAAATTATGATAGCTATTAGTTAAGGTTGCGTAAAGGTCATGCAGATCTGGCCCGTATATAATAAACGTTACAAGTCTACAAATTTGTAGAAAAGTGACAATTTTGTCGAATTTTCGACAAGTGCTGTATAATAAAACCTACAATTATGTAAAAAATCTACAAGTATATTTCATACAATTGTAACGCCCAAAAATTCGTTAAAAATATAAATAAATACTTAAATAAACAAATAAATAAATATTGGTGGACATTTTTCACACAGCGCCATCTAAACCCAAACTAAGCAAAGCTTGTACTATATATAGATTACATGATTATAAAAAACGCCTGTAGATGTTGCTGACAATATTGTTCTTACAAATATGTAGCAGTAAGTTACAATTTACATAAAATGTAAGTTCGTTTTTTTTTAATAGTAGATTGTTGCACAAAGTTTGAAAGTAACCTATTGACATAGAATAGATAATGCTATTGAGGCACGAGTTATTGAGGCAATAGTTCGAGTGCCTTAATAGGTCTTTCACCCGAGGTAAACACTCTGTGTTGGGTTTCTTCCAATTCTACAGCAGCTCCCTTTCTCCAATAAAATGCAGATGTCTAGTAGATCGTATAATGAGAGTTTTACATAGTTTTAGTTTTATAAAAAATTAAAGTTTGAAAAGAAGTGTCCGTTCATTGCCGGTTAAAGATTGAGTTCGTCGGAACAATCGTCTCTGTCTATTTGTCCGTAAAAAAAACCATAGATCACAAAACATTCACATTTTTGACACAACACTTTAACGTTGACATTGACAGTTTCGTTCGGCGATTAGGCCGCAACAAGTTCCCCTCCCTCGAGAACCCTGGGATCTCGAGCCACTAAGGGACTCAGGTTGACCACAGCTCGGCGGACGATGCCCTTCCTGGTGAAGACGTCTGCAACGCGTGACACCCCGTCCGGTCCGGGATAGAGTCGATGGATGCGACCCATTTTCCATTGTAGTGGAGGTAAATTTGCATCCTTGAGAATAACCATGTCTCCCTCTCGAAGTGCTCCTTGGTTTGTACGCCATTTTGATCGATGTTGTAATTCGCTTAAAAATTCCTTCCGCCATCTCTCCCAAAAATGTTGACGCATCTGCTCGATTTCTTGGTATCTTGATAGTCGACTTGTCTTGATGTCGAGCAGCGCTGGCGCAGGCGGACAGGTGAGTGGTTTGCCGATCAGGAAGTGCCCCGGAGTAAGAGGGAAGAGGTCAGTAGGATCAGATGAAAGAGGACAAAGGGGCCTTGAATTCAAAATTGCCTCTATTTGCACGAATAATGTCGATAATTCCTCATAAGTGAGGTGATTGTTACCTAACATTCTAGTTAAATGATATTTTGCAGATTTCACGCCGGCCTCCCAAAGCCCACCGAAATGTGGGGTGTAAACCGGTGAAAATCTGAACGTAATGCCTTCGTCGGCGGCAAATGAAGAGACTGATTCATTGCATGTATTTAAAATTTGACTTAGCTCATTGTTTGCGCCCACGAAATTTCGGCCGTTGTCGCAGTAAATCTCGCTTGGTTTTCCTCTGCGACTGATGAAGCGTTTTAAACATAAAATGAAGACTTCAGTGCTCATGTCCGATGCAATTTCCAAATGAAGAGCACGTGTAGAGAAGCATACGAATAAACAAAGGTAGCTCTTTATGATTTTACATCCGCGTCCAATACGATCACGGATTGGAAACGGCCCTGCAAAGTCGACTCCTGACACTTGGAACGGTAAAGTAGGACTCACTCTAGGAAGAGGTAAGTTTCCCATTATGGGATTTATTGTTTTTGCTTTTATGACTCTACACAGTTTGCAATTATTCACTGTGCTCCTAGCTAATCGTCGACCAGTGAGTGGCCAGTAAGATTGTCTGATGTTAGTGAGAAGTAGTTGTGGACCACAGTGCATAAGTATTTTATGTTCGTGAGAAAATAATAGCTTGGTGAAATTGTGTTTTGAATCTAAAAGTATTGGATGAATTTTATTATAAGTTTCAGATGCCCTTTGAATGCGGCCCCCTACACGAAGAATACCGTTCTCATCTACGAAAGGTCTCAAGGAGAGTATGCTCGACTTAGCAGGTAAGCATTTTTGATTTTTCAATAAATTAATTTCATTGCCGAAACATTCGGCTTGATGTTGTTTAATTACAACATGTAGAGAAGCTGTCAATTCATCAGTAGTTAAATGGCCAGTACGCTTAGAGTTTGCATGCCTCACATTGTAAACAAATCTAAGAACATACGCTACGCTTCGTTGAAGTAGAGTCCACTTTGAGTATCTATCAAAATGGACAATCCCTTTGGGATTAGAAGAATCATTTTTTGCAGTGGTAGCGCAAGTTACTGAGTTTGTGTGCAATGTAGAGCTCGTTGTAAAATCCAGATTATTAGAAATAGGATTACGTTTAATTTCGGGTAACTCTACCGAATGTTTGATTTTTGTTGGCCAATTAGATTCTGGCTCTAGCAAAAAAGAAGGGCCATGCCACCATAAGGTAGCTTCACTGATGAGATTAGGATCTAAACCTCGCGAGGCTAGATCTGCAGGGTTTTGTGTTCCAGGAACATGTCTCCAGGAACCAGAAGACGTAAGCTGCTGAACTTCAGCAACCCGGTTAGAAACAAATGTTTTGAGGTCACGTGCATGCGATGACAGCCAACCAAGAACCACAGAAGAGTCTGACCAATAATATATATTGTCTATGTGGAGTCTCAGAGCTTGCAGCACTTTGTGAGCAAGACGAGCAGCTAATACAGCTCCACATAGTTCCAAGCGAGGAATGGTTTGTGGCTTTAAAGGCGCGACCTTAGTCTTTGCGCAAAGAAGATTCGTTTTGACGTGACCTGACTTATCTATCGATCGCAGGTAGAGGCATGCTCCATACGCTACTTCGGAAGCATCACAGAATATATGCATTTCGATAGTCTCAGGTTCGCTGCATAGGACGTACCTGGGAATTTGTAGAGAAGACAATGCGTTCAAATTAGCTACAAAATCAAGCCACGATTTCTCGATATCATAGGGAATTGGATCGTCCCAATTTAGATTGGAAATCCACAATTTTTGAAGAAACATCTTAGGTATAATAGTACATGGGCTCAATAAACCTAGTGGATCGAACAATTTAGCAGAATTAGACAAAATTGTTCTTTTCGTAGCTTGTGAAGAATTCTCAATGTTTGTAGAGAAATGTAAGACGTCAGCGGCTGGGTCCCACTTAAGACCCAGTGCGCTGGATGAAGAAGTAGCGTCCAAGTCCTTGGGAATTAAAGAGCTTGGATTGTTGTTTATTATAGACGGCGCATTAGTACGAAACTTACGCAGTGGTAAGCCCGCAGAATGAAGAATTTGAGTTACCTTAGTTATGATTTCACTCAGCTCAGATTCATCGCTACTTCCTGAGAGAAAATCGTCGACATAAAAATCATGCTCTATGAGTTCAGCTATCCCTTTGTCAGAACATTCTTTCGCTAACTGTAGAAGACATCTTGTGCTTAGGAACGGCGCTGAGGCTGTCCCGTAAGTAACAGTGTTGAGCTCAAAGGTTTTGATAGGAAGGTCATCCCTTTCACGCCATAAAATCATTTGAAGATGGCGCTGCGAGCGATCTACTTCAATTTGGCGGTACATCTTTTCTACGTCTGCAGAAACCACAAATCGATGCTGCCTGAACCTTAATAAGATGGACAATAAATCATCTTGAACCACCGGACCAGTATATTGTATGTCATTGAGAGAAATACCTGAAGATGTCTCAGCTGACGCGTCGAAAACTACCCTTACTTTGGTCGTTTCACTACTCTCTCTGACAACAGCGTGATGAGGCAAGAAGCAACCGTTTGAAGGTTTGGCGACCTCACTCATGTGTCCTAGGCGTTCATACTCACTCATGAATTTATTGTACTCTACTCGCAATTCAGGTGCTTTATTTAATTTTCTCTCAACTTGAAGTAAACGTTTTTCAGCAATATGATAAGATTCACCTAGGACACCTGGAGAATCACGAAGAGGAAGCTGAACACAAAATCGACCATTTTCATCACGTTTAGTAGTTTCAGTAAACAGCCTTTCACAAAAGTCATGCTCTATCGACGGAGGAATATTCACTGGAACCTCTTCCAGTTCCCAAAATTTAGCAAGCTGTTGCTGAATGTTTTGGCTGAAGTTGCAAACCATTTGGTTTGACTTGCCGCGCTGCTTCCCCCCCATGGGGCCAGCTACTATCCATCCGAGTTGGGTTTCACGCAAAAAGGCTCCATTGTTAGAACCTAATCTAATTTGAGAAGAACAGATGATTTCCCAAAAGACATCGGCTCCTAGAAGCATGTCAATGTCGGATGGGCAATGAAAACTTGGGTCTGCTAACTGAATATGGCTTGGAAGCCCTAACTCCTGAACTCGGATTTCTGACTGAGGCAATCTATCCGTTACCAACGGAATCACATAGCATGTGACTGGTGCACTAAAAGAAGAGTGCAAAGAAGTTATCACAAGATCGCAATGTTCTGTGATATTTAAGATGGCATTGCTTATGCCTGACACGTATCGCGTTTGTATTTGTGTTCCAGTGAGACCAATCTTGGATAAAGCGGCCTCTGTTATAAAGGAACACTGGCTTCCGCTATCAAGCAAAGCCCTTAATGTAAACGTTTGTCCATTGCTTGTCACCTTGACCAATGCTGTAGAAAGAAGGACTTGGTCGCAGGAGACAGAGGACATGCTGACTACACGAGAAGACTCCTCACCCTCATGGTGAGGCAAAAAAGAAGAAGAAGGTGAGTCATGACAAGAAACAGAAGTTGTAGTCAGTAGAGATGTAGTTTCTTCATGACCCTTTTCTGGTTGTGGTTGTGTGTTTGTCTGTAGAGATGACTGTCTATGTAATACAGTATTATGTTTTTTGTAACAAATACGACAACCACCAAGCCTACACTGAATCGACCTATGACCACTGCGTAAGCAATTGTTGCATAATTTCCATTCAAAAACTTTTGAAATTCGGTCTTCGATTGGCAATGTTTTAAATTTCATGCACTCATATAATTTATGATTTTGTTTACAGGCTAAACAATTGTTGTGTGAAGCACCATGGGATGGACCATTGTTGGATGATTGAGGTGAAGAAACAATGAATGACTTTGATTTTATGAAGGTGTTTCGCTTTTCACACTTTGAGGTTTTACTCGCACGTATTGTTTCTAAAACCGTTGCTCGCTGACGAAGAAAATCAAAGAATGTTTCTAATGAAGTTGTTTTTAATTTACTCCTATGCTCCTCCCAATCCCTAGCAGTGTCAAGATCCAACTTTTCAGAAGCCATGTATATTATGATTGTATCCCAACTTGCTGTGGGTTCATCTAAAGAATTCAACGCACTTAGATTTTTGGAAATTGCATCGATCATGCCACGAAGACCTTTATCAGATTCTTTTGTCATAGGCTCCAATGAAAATAGGCCCTTAATATGCTCGTTAATTAATAATCTTTTATTGTTAAACCGATCACACAAAAGAGACCATGCTATATCATAATTTGTTGTTGAGACGGTCACTGAAGATATAACTGCCTTAGCCGTTCCCTCAAGATAAGATTTCAAATAATGAAACTTACTCACATTATCTATCCTATCATTTTCATGGATCAACGATGAATAAGTATCCCTAAATTCTAGCCATTTGCCAGGATCACCACTGAACGGTGGGACCTTGAGCGTTGGCAGCTTTATATGCTGGTGATGATTTGAGCAGTGGGAGGCATGAGAGGTTGATGATGTTGACTCATTATTCACTTTTCCTTCAAATGTTTCTAACATTTCTTGAGTTTTAGCAATGAGACTAAAAAACCTATTTTCCACTTCCTCCCTCTCACTCATTTGATCATCAGCAAGATCCAAAGATTCTATTTTGGATTGTAATTCATCAAAACTATATGATAGTTCTTGTAATTTACTTAGCCGCAGAGTTAACTCGTTGAAATTACTTTTACTCAATTTAGTTTCCGAGAGAGGCTTCACAAATTTTTCAAATAAAGTAATGCGAGTTTTTATGCGACCGCGCTGTGCAATAAGTTCCTTGAGATCCGACATAGTAGGCACAAACAATAAACAGGACACTCAAAATAAAGTTAGGAATAAAGTTACACTCAAATAAAAATGAACGAATAAAGTTCTGTATAAAGAAAAATAAGCAATGAATACAACCTCGTTCGCGCTATACTGCACAAACCCTTCGTGGAGGATCAGCTCAGCACGCACTACTTCACCGGCCGCCGACTCAGACTCAGGCAGAGGCGCCGCCGTGGCGCAGTCGCCGGTTACTAGATGACAATGTCGGCGCCTGTAGTTCGCAATTCTCACCGATTTTCACCCGGGAAATGCCTGGAATAGTTAGTTAATATGCTTTACTAGCTGTATATAACGATATTTTAATGGATTGGTTGATATTCTTGAAGTTTGTAGAACTTTAAATTCGAAGATGACACGTGAACTTTTTTCCAATGTAAAACTCTAAATTGGCTAAAATACTGGGAAATATGTACTGAACTCGATGAAACTAGGTTAAATAAGATGTCTACTAACGATTTAATGATGGGATTGCTGTAAAATCAGGATATTTCACGAAAAACGTAATGTCGATACTTGAATAAAAAACAGTGGCGGGTAGATTCGAACACGCCACAAAGATGTAAAAAGATGAGAAATATCGACAAAATTACGCACAAAAGAAGCAAAATTGATCAAGAAGGATAGAGATGAATGGAAATGGGGCTTACTTCCCTCGGAATTGGATTGTTTCACCTGTCCTGAAGGGGTTTTCAGCCTTCCAGCGTAGACGATGTATCACGTCGGGGTCACCAATTTGTTGGGTTTCTTCCAATTCTACAGCAGCTCCCTTTCTCCAATAAAATGCAGATGTCTAGTAGATCGTATAATGAGAGTTTTACATAGTTTTAGTTTTATAAATTAAAGTTTGAAAAGAAGTGTCCGTTCATTGCCGGTAAAAAGTGAGTTCGTCGGAACAATCGTCTCTGTCTATTTGTCCGTAAAAAAAACCATAGATCACAAAACATTCACATTTTTGACACAACACTTTAACGTTGACATTGACAGTTTCGTTCGGCGATTAGGCCGCAACACTCTGCTTTTCATTTCGAATATGAGGAAAGTAATTAACAAAGTAAGAGCTATATTGTTATATAGCGCTGAGACGCCATTTCAATCCGAACTGTTTGGGCACGTGGCCAGCGACGTGGCCAAACAGTTTGTATTGAAATGTGTGACAGATAACTCACTTGACTACGGTCTCCGTGATCCTGATTCTACGTGATCCTAATCCCGTGATCCTGCGTAATCCTGATCCCGTGATCCTGATTCTGTGATCACCTGGATCTGTGTCACTGGATCAGGATCACGGGATTAGGATCACGTAGGATCAGGATCACAGGATCAGTATTACAGGATCAGGATCACGGGATTAGGATCACATAGGACTAATCCTATGTGATCTTAATCCCGTGATCTTAAGATCAGGATCAGGATTACAGGATCAGGATCACGGGATCAGGATCACAAGATTAGGATCACGTAGGATAAGGATTATGGGATTAGGATCACGTAGGATTAGGATCACAGGATCACAGATCAGGATCACGGAATCAGGATTACGCAGGATCACGGGATTAGGATCACGTAGAATCAGGATCATAGATCAGGATCACGGAATCAGGATTACGCAGGATCACTGGATCAGGATCACGGGATTAGGATCACCTTGGATCAGGATCACAGGATCAGGAAATTGACGCCAGACCGTAGTCAAGTGAGTTATCTGTCATACATTTTATAACGAACTGTTTGGCTACGTCGCCGGCCACGTGGCCAAACAGTTCGTGTTGAAATGCCATCTCAGCGTGTTATTTATAACTTACCATCTCTTACAAAGTTAATTACTTTCCTCATTTTCGAAATGAAAAACAGAATGTTTACCTCGGGTGAAAGACCTATTTAGGCACTCGAACTATTAGCGCCCTCGCTACGCTCGTGCGCTAAAACATTTCGTGCCTCAATGGGTTACTTTCAACCTTTGTGTAACAATCTACTAATTCTAAGGTTGTTTGGAAGAAATTGCTCATAGCGATAAGACCGCCCATTGTACTTCGCTCCTTATGTTCTGTGTGTCTGTAATTTGTTTTAATGTTCATGTGGTGTACAATAAAGTGTTAATCTATCTTTCTACCTATCTACTATTTATTTGGTTGATTCAGTCAAAATATGACTCACAAGAATATAAATAAGTGGAAAGAGATTGCCGATCAGTTAAGATACTCGTTGGCATCATTTTTTTGTATTGAATTAGAATTGTAGAGTTTCTACACAGGGTGAGCCCGCCTGTCAGAATTGTACTACAATTTTGTAGATATGTAAACTTGTAATTACAATTGGTGTTCAATAAAACGATTTTTCCTACAAATATGTAAAATATCGCCTGTAGGGAGAAATAGTTTTTTCAACTGAAATATGTAGAATTGTAGGTACAATTTTACAATTTTGTGAATTTTCCACCTAAACAAATATGTAAATTGTATGTTTAATTAAACAGAAACTTGTACAATTGTAGCCGTTACAATTAATTGTATTTTACAATTTGTAATGTATATTGCATTGGGGCCTGGGAGGATTTGTAGGGATTTGTATGGATTTGTATGGATTTGTATGGATTTGTATAGATTTGTATGCAATACTTTCCGACACAAGCGACTCTGCAGCGCCGCACCTCCCGGGGCGGCGATCCTATTACTATTAGGTACTACAAAACTGAGTAAGTATAGGTTTAGTGCAAGTTACAACAAATTAAAGCTATTCTTTATCTTTAAGACCCAAGAAATAGTGGAAGGAGCGCTAAAACTGTGTGCTAATGTAAAAGTGAAGGGGCTTTTTATTCTCACCAGGGACGTAGATAGGACCTTTGTAAAATTCTTTTAAACAGCCAAACAAGATTTTAGCGCAAGTTTGTAATGAGTCTCGTTATTGAAATTGGTTGCCGAAAGAAACCCATAAAGAGTCATTATGGTCCATTTACTCGTTGAAATCCCGTTGAAAGGGTTCCGGTATTTATCGAGAAAGCTTCATCTGCACATTTGCGTAAGCACAGACGTAGCCGCGTAATGCCGAGTAATGACAATGACATACTGAGTGCGGCCCGCATTCGCAGTTTTATTTCCATGTGCAGGGCCGTCCGGTCGATATGTACGAGCACTAAACTTAACGGCGCTCTCAGCCGCCTCCGACTATGAAAACCCAATCAAAGTTTAATGCGCCTCTTTAGTTCCACATCCTTTATGGTAACAGGCGAGCTCTCATTAGCCTTTTGAATGAGCTATCAGAACTTTATGTTGTTGGTTATCGCGTGTAGATCATACGTCGTCAAGTGCATTATGTGTCGCTCTCTTTTACTAATGGTCAATATACCATAATGCTTCATAAAACGAATGAGATGTTTGTTAAACTAGGATGAGAACAAGATGGTTGTCTTTGACTTATAACAGTACCAGATGTGACAAAATTAGATTGTCTATTACGTATAGTAAATTCCAAAAACAACTATGCTCTTCTTAGATTTATTGCCAATTCCTTGACATACTTAACACACATACTATTTCATCCCCATAGAAAATAAAGCTACATTTAAAACAAAGTGAATCCCGCGCGGCCCGCGGGACAATTTACGCGCACAGATTGCGTCAGCTAACTTGGATGCTGGATGGAAGTGTTCAAATTGGCGCGAATAGTGTTAGTATGACAGGCTGAATCACGCTAAGTCACGTCTCTCGTCCCCTGTGGGATTTGCTTCAGTCTGAGTGCAGCCTAATTTCAAAACTCGTTTGCGGAACCTACACTACACAGAACAATGCCGAACATGATGTGTACGCTGGATATACAATAATTATACTGAAACAACATTGTTTGATGCTGAATAGCTAGAAAACTGATTAGCTTTCATCTTAGTAACTACAAAATTTATATTTGCATAATTATGTTAATTATAGGTTATGTTGTGTTAACATGGTTATAATTATGTTAATTAAAGGTTCTCAAAGAGACGATAGAAATATAATATCGATGCATTCTTTATCTTTATCTAAACTAACAGTATTTTTTTTATTTACATAGCTGGAATTAATGCAAGAGAACTCATTATATCTGATTACCATCACGATCGTAAAAGCTATCACACACAACAGTCAGGTTTCGTGGTGATATATTCTGCAGCACCGCAGATCGTGATGTGGATGATTGTTCCAAGTCAGAACATATCTCATGCCCTCTACAAGCGCCTTTTGTCGGGAAATAATTAATAGCTCCGCGCCTATTGTGGCGACGTCAGATGAGCACCTCCTTTGTCCCAAACAGGGTTAGCATAAGATTTTCATAGAGTCATCGTGAGGTCTGAAATTAATTTCCGAGCTTCATCGCGCTGCTTGCTTTGAAGATTTGGTCACGGTATATAATATATGAAGTTTCTTCTGAATGCAAACAGACTACGTTCACCGATAAAATCGGTAAATACGAAGATCAAGATTTTCGAATGCTGGTGATGTGGATTGTAGTACATTTCAGTGCAGAAAAACATCATAAGAAAAACGGCAACTTTTACTGTTGAGATGTGTACTGACCTAAACATTAAATTGTCGATCTTTACGAGAATGCAACATTGTTGATGATGACCTAATCGTTACAATTTAAAAACTTAGCTCCTCTTTTATAAAGATAAGTGTGTGCTCACATGGCTGGTCTGCATGCTACTGGCTTGGCACTCTCTTTTCGAGAGCACCGCAGAAGCGGGGAAATTTAAAAAAATATTTCGCCTAGTATGAGTTTATGTCACGATGGAATGCCTGGTGATTGAAAACTCAGTCATCAATGTTAATCAAACTTAGCTCATAAGAACTTATTCTTTCATTTGTTTTCCAGCCATTACTGACCAACAACAAAGAAAAAGCTCTTTATTTCTTACTAGAAGTAGCAACCCTAAAGATAACTTAAAGAGCTCATTTAAAGTAAAGTAAAGCAAACAAGCCGCGGTGCACTTCTGTAGCTATTGCGACACTCCAACACTCGCGTTCGCAACTGCTAGCATGAGTTCGAATTTGTGAAAAAAATAACGACTGTCTTTTTTAGAATTCTACGATTTGTTTATAATTCTCGATCCTAATATTTTAATTATCGTAGCTTGAGCAGAGAATATCTAAGCTTTAGTCCGAAACCCCGTCCTCTATCCTCCATCAATGTAAAGTTTGCGATAGGCAAACTAAAGTGAATTACGAGAAATGTTGGATTTATAGCCTCTATAGCTCAAACGGCATTGACATAAGGGTGACAAGAAAGTCATATTTAGTAAGTCTCCGAAGACTTACTAAACTGGCAGATATTTATAAAATAGACCGTTTATATACTATGTTATTTATGATATTTCAGTACCGACTTAACACAATTCTTTTTCATTATAAGTATTCTATCAGTTAACTGGTTCCCATCGTACAAGCTTTGCTTAGTTTAGGGCTAGATGGCGCTGTGTCAAATGTCCAGCAATATTTATTTATTTATTTATTATTAACTAAGGAGTCATTTGATACCGTGGTAAAAAGTCATAGAATGTTCTGACTAGTGCTAACTATAGAATAGCTTGTCTCCATTTAATCTCTTTCTCGCTGTGTTCCTGTTGTTATTGATTTTTGACGATAAATGAGCTGGGAACAAACGCTGAAAGATTTTATATTGAAACTGTTAAGTAGGTACTTGTTATATTATTTCATTAAGTAATTAAATTATTCACAGCATCGTAACGATATCTAGTTATTTCACCGTTGAATTTATATACGTGTATACCTACAGAAGCTTTAAAAATGTCTCCATAGTCCTGATTTTTCTTCTTTCATTAACTAAAGACTGAAGAATTTTCCCGCAAAAATTTACCACGTTTAATTTTCCTGCCAAATGCTTTAGGTCTTGGCAAATTAAATGCCTTGAAACCTTATCCGTGTACCGCTTGATAATTTAATTTTATCAGCGCCTGACCTCTAAGGGCTGTTTCACTCCTATACCAACTTTTTCAAAAAACTTTCTTTTATGAGACACATACATAGATGTAGATGGAATGTAAAGTTTTGAGGCAAAATAATCAATTAAGAACTTCTTTTATTTTTTGTACTTTTGGGACGGTGACGTAACAACGATTTCGCTACAACTAACATAAAATGATCTAAGCAAGCAACACATGCAAACCAATGACTGGTAGCCGCATCGCCTGAGCAATGCGGCGCGAAGCACCATCACATGAATCCACCCGATATGTGTGAGTATGCGATATCTGCCTCTAAAAATATCGTTAATTGACAAGTATTTCAGTACCTAACTCTATAAAACTACACAGCCTCACACACATTCCTCGCTTGTGTCCTTAGCACGTATTCTCCTCGGTAGCGCCCTTTGCACCTTTTAATCGCTTACTTTTGGAGGATGTTTTCCTCGCGCACTGCACAGCTTCCTTGCATATCTCTAGTAAATACGCAGCCTTAGGCCCGGCGCAAATTGACGGCACGGCATGGCAAGGTGTTTTGAGGCGACGAATAAAAATATAACCTCAAGTCATATGGAAATAAAGTTGAAATTTCAATGTACAAAAACTTAGTATATAACACGGTATGCTTAGGCATGCCGTGTCGGCAGTTTCAACTTTTCAACTCTATTTCTATACTATTAGGTTATATTTTTATTCGTCGCCTAAAAATACCTTGCCATGCCGTGCCGTCAATGTGCGCCGGGCCTAACTAGTGTGACTAGTAGAACAGTAGCCATAAGTCCGTCTTACGTAGCCTCGGAGCTAGCCTAAAGACTTCGGTCGAGAGTGAAACATCTAGATCAAAGTGAGATATCCTCGGAATGGAAAAGTTTTTTCAGCTATTTCGCCCCAGCCTCACGTAAGCAAACTAAGTTTCGGTAATTTGAAAGGTTCTATCTAGATGTGAAGACCTATTTTGGGAACTGGTTATCAAGGTTTAGGTAGGTTTGAATGGGAGAGTTCGGCTGGTGAAATAATTCCAAAACGGTAGTGAACAACATATTTTATCTTTATCCCTCTAAAACATGTTTGTATATTATGATTATGACACAAACTAATTATCAATTGCCAACGCTTTGTATAAAGCTATTGGATTTAGGCACAACTTCCTATCTGGTAAAGGGTTTGAAGACAAAAATATACTTAAGAACTACATTAAGCGTGCGTTTATATTAGCCTAATTATTAGGCCTAGTTGTTAGGTAGTTTGATGGCCCTAACAGATAATTTTTTCAATCTTTCACACCTGTTTTCACTATAACGTAAATAGTAAGTTACTTTTATACGAAAGATATAATTTCATTTTTACAATACCTCTACTAGTACAGTACGTATTCAGTTCATTGAATCCGAACAGTATTTCATTTAGGTACCTTCGGAGTCATAATAAGGTAACCTGGCATGAAATCCCTTGAGTGAGTAGTTCTCGTAACCCAGCTACCTCTGATTACGTCAAACATAATATCCTTCAGTTCTGAATGCATAAATGCTTTGCCGCTCACTGCGCCAGTACTCGCTCTAATCGCATCTAAATGAATTAACATTTGGGTAAATAAACATACGAGAGGGAGAGGAATAATATTTTTTACTGAATAAATTCCTAAAAATTAATCGTTTGGAAATTCTACAAAGCTACATATACTTACCAGGGATGTTAGGAATATGAAATGTTATGTAATGCAAATCTCGATGTAATAAACCCCAAACAAATGGCAATTTTGAAAAAATGACAATTAAAAAATGAATAAAAAGAATGCCAAATCAGTCCTCAGGGAAACATTTCGGACAAGCCGCTCTCAACTGGCTGTCATACCGATGTATCGGCAAAACTTGATACTTACTTAGTAACTTACGTTCCTGTAAAGAATACTCAAAGAAATAAAAGTTTTAACCAGAAATCAACTACCACTAGTGTTGCTGCATAGAACTACAATTACTTAATTTATTTTACCTACAAGCTATTATGAGCAAATGCAGTCTAGTTAAATTTTCATTCCTCATGTTTCTTGGCAAGTACGTACGGCGCTTGCAAATACGAGATGCATACTCCTGAAATAATTACAGCAAACGGTTCGCAAAGCGTGCGGCTGCTGCTGACAAAACGCACGTGACGTGTTGACACATTCAAAATTACATTAAACGCAATCCTGCCATGTCAGCTTCTAGCCCGTGTTATTCTTTGTAAAGTTACAACAATCGGTTTATTGTTTTCAGTTGAGTTTTTTTACGATTACAACATCATTTTGTTTCTGATGCATCCAATTCGATGATTTTCTTTGGAAAGTTGACGTTTTTTCAGCGAAGAAACGTCACTTTCCGAATTCGGAATACATTCCGAAAAGGTATGAATCGCACTGCAGGTCAGGCACTATCAGGCAGAACCGCATCACGAATTTAATATAGAAATAACTAAAGAAAAGTTAAGTAATTTAATAAGGTTAATTTAAAAAAAAACTAAAACTCCCTAAACCGACGAGCTTGCATAAAGAATGTGATGAGAGTGTATGAAGCGAAAGAAGTGTGTCAGGATCGTAGCAAGTTGCGATCTGTGGTCTCTGCCTACCCCTATGATGGGATACAGGCGTGAGTTTATGTATGTATGTAAGTTAAGTAATTTTAAGTAATCGCGTTTAGCTTCATTCAAACGTTTTTTCTTTAAATTAATTAGATTAAACACTAGCCTCATGATTGCAACGATCATTAAACATTTGGATTGTCATAATTTTTTTTTTGATCAACTAAGTCCCAAATAAACTTAACAAAACATAGACCATTAGACTCAGATTCCAAGACATTTGATAAAGATCCTGGGACGGTGCAGCGTTGTAATCCGCGCTCGTTTGCGTGGAGTGGCTGCAATGATCCAGCTTAGCGCTTTATAATGAGCTCTCGCCGGATCCACTTTCGGTTAGGCTGTGCACATGTAAACAAGATCAGAGCAGACTTAAGTTATGTAAGAAATAAGTTACCTAAGTAACTAGTAATATATCAAACAAAACCTTGCTCTTTTAAGGTTATAAAGTATTTAATACATAGTTTGGAAACACACAGCTACCAGCGTGTTAGCTATAAAGGAAAAAAGCAACAGCTATGAAAAAAAAACCCATAAGAAAAACCATTAGGTAAATAGAGAATGGCGGAGTAGAGAGCAGGCCTATACCCAGCAGTGGGTGCATACAGGCTGAATAGATAGATAGATAGAAATAAAGCAACACATTCTGTTAATTACATTATGTATGTGAACTATGAATATAAATTCGTGCATTATTAATTGAAACTTACTAATGTGAACACAACTTAGTGTTCTTGTCTACTCACGACACTCCAAGCGCGCCAACATACAGTATCATATTAACGACTATAAAATACTACACTGCATCATGCTGCAGGTTAGAAATAGCGCTGGCAGCAAATACTCTATCTTAAACTAAAATACCTTGTTATTTTTACACGTCCAAGGCGCGGTAGGACATCAATTTTTTTCAGGTAAGTAGGTATACAAAATCCTTTGAAAAGGTTTTAAAAAACAAAAACATTTTTAAATAAATACCACAATTCGCATTTTGTAGAAATAAGCTTATTGCCACCTATGAAAACACTAACTGGTTTTTAGAACTATTTTTAAAAATTCCGAAATGAAAAATACAACAATGCACTTCCGGGGTTCGAACCCAAGAACTTCAGATCGAAAGTCGAGGCACTATTCGACTCGGTCAATACGGCTCTTTTATATAAACCTCATTATGATACAACTAGACGTGATACGAAATGTCCATATTGTTTCTACTTACATATCACCATAAAAGCCAAAACAGAACTCGACTTTTAAAACGCCCTTTTGCACTTTCTGAAGATATTAAGCTGTAAAAAACAAAGTAGGTACTAAGTAGAACAGAATCACCCTAATTCAGTAAATTGAAAATCACCTATTTCGGAGAACGTTACCATAAATCATAATCATAATGAAATTCTAATATTTTATGCATCGCCGCCGGCCGCCCCTTGGGAATGTTTTAACTCATCAGCAATTCGTTCTTACGATACGCCGCCCTCTCTTAGACAGCGATCATCGAAATATGAATGTGCACGATGATATAGCAAGATGCCTGCATAAATAAAACAGATTTCTCTAGGTAGGTATACAAAGTGAAAAGCTGTTATTCAATACGATCACAATGTAGAGAATTCATTAGGATCACATGTAGAGCTTTCCGAGATCCTGGACGTTTTCCAGTCCCGAAAATATCGGGATTAAATATGACAAATTCCAGAATTTACGGGATTAACAAAATTAAAAAAAAAATGTTTGTATTTTGTATCGATTGAGGTTCGTATCGTATAACTGTGTAGCGTTCGCCATACAAATATTTTGTTACTATCCGATCCGATTTACAAAATTTAAAACACTTTCCGAAAACTTATGATCCCATCAAAAACATAACAATATACAAAAATGCACAAGTCTCGCAACAGAGTTCTTCTGCCGTAAAAAGTTGTGAAATCGAATGTAAACTAAGTCGGTTTAGAGTGACTTGGCAAACGCATACGGCAAAAAAAGCTGAGTAGGTAAAACATTTTCCGAAAACTTATGATATACAGGGTGTGGCAAATTCTTGGTCACTGAAGGGTAGCTACCTTTTCTCTTATAGTTAGAGAGTTTTGTTCTTAGGAAACTTCGGTTTTATTTTGAAGAAAAAAATAATCGCATTTTTAGATTTTTGAAAAAACGTACAGTTAGCCTAAAAAAATACATTTGTCAAAAAAATCAAGTTGGTCTTAATCGACTCTATTTCCCATCAGGAACACTTCTCCCAAAGTAACTTACCAAATCAAATCGTAAGTTTTTGCAATAATTCAAAAAAACACATCCCATACATTTTCTATGAAATTAGAAGTTGTAAACATTACAGTGAAACTTATTCGATCGTTCTTAATTTAATTTCATAAGTTCTCCGGCAAGCTGGGAGGCTATTGTAAAGCGTGTATTTAAATTTAGAACAAAGTGCTTCCCTGCAGATGTAAAATTACCATTCTCTCTTGCGGCTCTATCTGAGGCGCATAAGGCTTTACTATAGCCTCCCAGCATGCCGAAGCAGTTCCGAATTTAAATTAATAACCATCAAATAATTGGCACTATAATGTTTACTACTAGGTATTAATTTCATAGAAAATGTATGGGATGTGTTTTTTTGAATTATTGCAAAAACTTACGATTTGATTTGATAAGTTACTTTGGGAGAAGTGTTCCTGGAGGGAAATAGAGTCGATTAAGACCAACTTGTTTTTTTTGACAAATGTAACTTTTTAGGCTAACTGTACTTTTTTTCAAAAATCTAAAAATGCAATTATTTTTTTCTTCAAAATAAAACCGAAGTTTCCTAAGAACAAAACTCTCTAACTACAAGAAAAAAGGTAGCTACCCTTCAGTGACCAAGAATTTGCCACACCCTGTATAGTAGGTAGATAGAGTGATATGAAAAATAATAAAAAAGACTTGGCTTAAAAAACAGATGGTAGGTACTCTGACTTTTCATATCAACGAGATTTTCATATCAAATCTAGTAGCCGAAATAAAAGCGTTTAAATGTCAACTTAAACAATACAATCGACGACCTCTGTGGCGCAGTGGGTGAAGAACCGCCTGTGACGCAAGAGGTTGCGGGTTCGATCCCCGCCGCGGGACAAATGTTTGTATGATCTGCAAATATTTGTCTCGGGTCTGGGTGTTTTCTATGTATATTATGTATGTATTTACAAAAAAAAATGTATATAAGTAGTATATCAGTCATGTGGTTGCCATAACACAAGCTCTGCTTAGCTTGGGACTGCATGATGCTGTGTGAAATGTCCAGCAATATTTATTTATTTATTTATTTATTAATCCTATTTTAGCAATGTCACCACAGAATGAATGTCACAGTTGGCGTATTTTAAGGCCGGCCGCAAATTGAATGTCTGCGTAAATTCCGTACGTACGGAGGATTCCGTACGTATGCGGCCGGCCTAAGAATCTGCACAATTTTTTTCATAACATTTAGTTTTAAACTGTACTCGTATAAAGTTTTATTGACAAATAAATTAAGTTTATTTCAGTTTCATGTTTATTTCATTTGCTAAAGTGATATACCTAACACGTAGGTTAATTAAAAAAAACTCATGAAAGTGAAATATCAATTACCAATTGATGTTTACATTGTCAAATTGCGTGTAGGTACCATACAATTCTCGTAATCTTACAAACGCTTCGCTATTTCTCAGTTTCTATATGATGCTATATGATTAGTGCATCTGTATAGATATAGCTGGTTGTAGCAGACGGCGTAGCCTCCTTAGAACCTCTGTTTATCTATAGATGATGGATATGCAAATCGTGTGTACAAAGCCGATTACACGTAAACCCTCTTGGTACCTACTGTACTATCTGATTGTCTGACGTACTTTACAATTTCCGATGCATTTAAGTTCACTCTAACACTATAAAACTAAGTCAAACTCTTGAATTATCAACATACCTACAGATTTCTTCTATCTCCATGTATAAGTAAGTCATTTTTGCGTAGTGGGTATAAGAATGAAATTGAGATGGAGAGAAGTTCTGGACCAACCAACAATCTTTTGACGGACTGGAAAGAGTAGAGTAGGCATTTGCCAACAATGGAACACCAACTGTAGACTTATTTATAAGTAATATATTAATAATACATAATAAATCTTTATTATAGTATACAAACTCTTGGCAAACTACACAATCTACACTTATTCCAAGCATTTAGGGCCATATCTCACTCGGTTGCACAACCAAGCGGGACACTTGGTGTCATTTTCGTACATTTTGTTTGTGGTGGCGCAACCATAGTGACGTTAACATGGTGTCCTAGTGGGATAGAACCCTTAGGATATAAAACAGATTGATACTACTCGAGCGAAACCACAGGCTTGTCATAAATAAATCACTATTTTGTAATCTTTTACACGATAAATTTAACAATTAAAAAAATTAACTAAGAAATCACAACTCAAATGATGTCATGAAATGTTCCACAGTTCCAATTAGGAGCAGTCTCGAAACCCACGCAATAGAAGGCAACATTTCATCGCAGCATTTCATCCCGTAATATTCATACTCCTTTGAATATTCCATGGCCGTCACGTCGCAAAAAGTTTATACGGTAAAGAGGCGAGTGTGGTTTTCATTAGACACCGGAATTTGCATGATATTCATTAGCTGGTGGGGCGGGCTCAGAGCTCAGACTAGTTCGGACAAGCGCCCAAAATGTAGTCGGTATAGAGCTGAAACTAATTACTTTCATTACAAAGTGATTAGAACGTTTGAATATATTCGATTCAAACGCTTTTGATGAGTGAATGCAGATATTTGGATAAACGAAGCTCACTGATGCTTGCCGGCTCAGCAAGGCAGTATGCCAGGATTCGGGATATTATGTGTTTCCACTTTCAGCCACTTTCATTTTAAAGGGAGGTACCACACGAAACCACTCAAAAATCATTATCAAACATCACTCGTTAGATACACGTTCTTTGTATTAGCAATACTGGGCCAAAGTAGCCTATAAAATAAAATCTGACATCGTAAAAATTTATATTTGTTTGTCTTTAATCTAATTTTTACGTTCTCATGTACTTAAGTGAATTTGTTCTTGAACTTACCACATGTTATTGACTTCATCATAGTCATTATCATCGCTATCTATTATTATAAAAGTTTTTGCCATGTACTACATTTTTCATTTGTAAAAAAAAATATTTATACTACCATACTATAATATCTGTTTTTTTTTTTGCAATTGACTAAACACACTAATTGCAGTACCTATCGTGTAAGCTTGTATACGTAACAATAGTCCTACTCATGAGTGCAAAAACTAAATATTCTAGTTATTATATGGTTTGACTATTTATAGAATAAACGCTGTGAAATATAGAATGTTTCGAGAGTTAGGCCTACAGATTCGTGAGAGAAAAGCTATCTCCCCCGACCCTCATCTGAGTCTCATGAAACTGTCATCGCGTCGTTCCCACCGGGATTTTTGCAACTTACAAACTTCTGTATTTATAATTTGTTAATGATAATGAGCTTATTGTAGCTTTCTTGTAGAGTTTCTTGTAATGCTTAGGTTATTCAACACTTTGAAGGACTTTGTAGTCTAAATAAATACCTGTTATTACTTTTAAGTTCAGAATAATCAGCTTATCTCGCATTATAACATTCAACAAAACAGTATCTGTTGCGATGGTAAAATTATTTCAGGAAACAACTTAATTCCGGTAAAACCAAACTCCACCCGCAGGCTTTGTACCAAAAGGTAAGACAAATATAACTACATCCTTGCATCTCAGCACGAGTTATGCTAGCTATCAAATTAATCTACGCTTAAGCTTAATTCTGCAGCTTAATGTGAATAAGTGTAGTAATAAGTCGTGAAAATAAGCTCATAATGATCAAAAGATAGCATTAGTATTCTCAACGCAATCTGTGTGTTTTTAGATTGGTTTTAACTTTTGCACTAATTTTACGTCATCGTATTTATTATAAATTCCTAAAATGTTGATTTTTTTATCTGGTTATTTAAGGAAAGTTTAGTATTATTGTACAAATTATCTCTGTTTAAAATGTTAATTCATAGGTGGCCACAATATTCTGGTAACAAAAGTAGAGGCAGGTTTTTCCAACAGCTCTCAAATTACAATACATTTTAGTATCTGCCCGAAGTAACTACAAATTCTTTCAACTGATTGCGCTATTTTGGGAGGGAATTTGAACTTGCTTTTTTAAAATCCCGCTGATTTCAGTTCATTTGTATGCGAGGGCCACTGTTGAATAGTCTTCTAATTAAAAAGAGTCTCCTTTGTCATGTAGATGCGTTGGCTTTATAAGACGCAGACGCAATCACGCTGCTAAAATCCTTCGAATAAATATTAGAGATCCAAGACCCTCAAGTGTTGCTTTCAAGTTCCTTTTTCATTTTAATTAAAGACCTCTTGCGTCACAAATGAAGACTTATTGGAAATCAAAATCAAGTGAAAAGGACACGTTCATAATTTGCAGCAAAACCTGGAGGCTCACAATTATCTATGGTGGCTCAATTTGTTGCGATTACATGCCAAAAGCAATTTACTTCGAGAATAAAACTTTTGAAACTATCATGGTTGCAAACATGTTCGACGTAGTAAAAGACTTAGAAAGAGGGTAGACCGTTTCGTCTGCCAGTGATTACCCACAAACTCGCAAAAACTTCAGTTTACCGTGATCATGGCGCATGCAACTGTGCCGAAACATCGGGAAACTCTAAAATTCAAAAATCATGGTAAATATCCCGTTTATAGTGTTTACTTCAAGAATTTTGCAGCACAGTTTATGTTTATGTACTAAAACTTTCCGAAACTAAAACCTTTTATATTAGTCGCGAACAACGAGATTTTCTCTATATCGGATATAAAGTCGTCGATCTGATTGAGGACGGGACGTCGCGACCCCGACTCAATCGTTGTTTGGAACCAGACAATATGGGAAATAGACAATATTCTCTCTGAGGAACCTGTTGCCACCCAATTTTATTAAATATCCTTTGTCAAAAGTTTACCGCTAGATTCAATTTCTAGTTTAGATGGTGTAACCTTCTGACTTAGAAGTAAATTCAGAAAAAAGTGAATGCTAATTTTCTTATGGAAATTAAAGTATTTATATTATTTTCAGAGGACTGTGGTGAACTTATGACCTTGCAAAGAAAGTAAGGACGCTGGAAAACAAATCAAACTAAATTTGGTCATACTCGAACTTCTTGGAATATGCTATCCGATACGTTCGTTTGATTTCCCGGGATCACAGAGTTTTATATCATAAGCTTCAACTCATTTGAGAGCTTTGTAAATATTAGGTAATTTAGGCTGATTTTGTACGTCTGTCAGTCAGTGAACTGACTAGCTCTTTTAGATAAATACTTCTTCTTTAATTATTTCTTCTGTGAGCCGTGTTGGCCGAGTTCTCGTATTCGAGTATAGTACGAGTATATTCGAGTATAGTACCTCGACTTTCGATCCGAAGGTCGTGGGATCGAATCCTGGCCGTGCATCACTGGATATTTCGTTTCGAAAAATTTATATGCGCTATAACACGAGCTCTAAACGGTGAAGGAAAACATCGTGAGGAAACCCGCGGCTTAGTCAGCCCCACACGTATTAACCATGTCTTTTCTGTGGATATGGCCGGTTAAGCTGAGAGATGGTGTAGGTGCTGGGCAAGCCTACTCCATCTCAACATTGTCCCAGGCATTACAGTGTCCCGTTAAGTATAGGCAAAGATTGCCTCCTGACACTGTATAAATCATCTAGTAAAGATATAAAGGCCTAAGTTTAGTTTTTAATTATTTCAATAAACCTGATTGTGTAAAATACAGAACTTGTTTAAAGTGAGTACCTAGGTAAGTTACTGGCATGAGTAGGTACCTCTACAAAATAATACCTATATACAATATATTGAAATATTGAAATGCTATTGCTAGCGTCTCGTTTTCAGTCAATCTCATTTTATTTTATTCGGAAAACGAAACTGTGATACAATAACTGACAACTACCGTATATATTAAAAAACTAAACACTAATTTAATGTTTTCACTTGATAAATACAACTTGTTTGCTTATAAAGGGAGGTAAAAGAAGCTAATAACATCATGTCCATATTGATGTGCAAAATGAGACTAGAGAATAGTGATGGTAAAGTCTAGATTTGTAGAATTTTAGCCAAACAATTCATAGAGTCGCTCGCATACGAGTTCCAAATAATTATAGTTTACCATTTCATGCTAACAACCAATATCGTAATTCTAAGAACGATTTTCAATTGCTATTAAATAATATTAATATGTAGTAAAGGCGATAAGTTCCAGCAAAACTAGCAGTTCTAGTTCGAACGCAAGGAAAACCATCCTATATTTTAATCGGTCCTCTTATTTTACAGTTGGAATAAGACTTTACATTTGAATAAACAGAGTTTAGTTTTGCATAACCGGTTGGTTCATGTGAGTGACAGACACATATGGTAATAGAGGGTGTGATTTGCGCTCATGAGATTCAATTTCACGTGGCTGTATGATTGACGGGGACATTATGCAGGTATTCAGGCCCCACATAATTTACTATTTTATCATTCTTTGGGACGTCGTTTGTTTCGAATGGAATTAGGTCTAACATTTGTTTGAAACGTAATATCGTAAATCGATGTCGTAAGTCGTGAAGGAATGAATTGTTTTTATAAGTGTACCTACTGTTCTGTAACTTAATCGGTCTAGCTTATTTTGTAGTAGATATTTACCATACATAATGGAAAATTTATTACGCTGTTTCATACTTTCATTTCTCGTATCTTAGGTACCAAGATGAAATACAATGTTCCTAAATATGACAAACCAACTGATGCAAATAAACTCACCTAAAGTAATATTCTTTGCAAGGAAGCATAAATAATACTCAATTTATCTAGATTATCGGTAAATCCGTACAAGCTACAATCTTACAGATAAACCGAGCGATTCACTAACGAATTGTGAATAGCAAGCAATTGCCGGGAGTTCACAACAAAGGTGTATGAGAAAATAATGTTTGAATGAAGTGCTATTGTTACGTTTCTCACAAAGAAATATCTTCGCAAAGTGCCCTATACGTTGGAACCTACCACTGAAATTAGTTTTGTTGGATCCTCTGACTGATCGGCGAACGGATTAGTTCGATTAAAGTTTACCTATATTATTATTAATTTATTATTATTAGTGATTTATACGCAAAAACTAAAAGCAAACGAACCGCAACCATATTTGAAAATGTTTAATCGTGTTATATCATTAACCTACACGTTGCCATGAAATGCTATTTAGTAGATGTAACAAAAGTAATACAAAAACATCAAAAGTTTAATTAAAAAGATTAAATGTTTAATTAAATTTTAAATAAAAAGATTAAATTATTTAATTAATTTAATTAATTTAATCATTCAGTTGCGATTAGGCACTATCAAATAAAATGTTTGTAACGAGCAGTCAATAGTAAAGTCAAAATCTAGCAAGTCATTATTTTTTTGCTAATTTTTTTTTTACCTTAATAGAAGTTTTCAAGAGGACGATAATCGTAGTACTCGACACGTATTTTGATTCGCCTCACAATGAACGAAACACGCTCTGTAATAGTTATTGTTCAGTATCAGAACAAAAGACTTGCATTTGTGTACAATCAGAAAATGGAATCAGAAATGTGTAGTTCTTTGAACCTTCACTTTACATACATAACATGTGGTAACTGTGCATTAAATATACATATGCAATAAAGAACAGGCGATTATGTGTTATATGTGCTTTATTATAATCATTACAATGTTTTTATGTCAATTCCCGGTCACTGATGAAATCGGGAAGAAAAAAAAACGAAATGAATAAATAAGAGAGTGGCCCAAATACTAGGAACAGTGTTCTATAGGTAATCATATCAATAAAATAATCCGTTATACATAAATAAAATAAATAAAAACTGAACTTTATCGAGTAAGAAACACGATAAAATAAAGGTCCGTCATTTTGGCGAGTAAATGCGCATTAGTGAGTGGTAAAGTTACCCTAATTAAACAAAGCTCTACCGGCGACACGACTCGTCAGAGGAGCTAGCAAGCAACCAAACATTTGGCGAATGGACTAAGTCGGCATTTCAGTTAGACTGATTTGCCATCTGCACGTAATAAGCTTAGAAAAAAATATTTTTGGGATTGGAGAAACTAATCGCTTTCTTCTAATATAAGTTCATAGCGTGCAAAGAAAATGTTAGAGCGGCGTAAGTGTAACCCAAATTGCTTTTCCGTTCAATGTAGGGAAAAGTAGTGTTACAAGGGCGGGACACTTAGGACGGTCCAGTTTTTCCCAGAAATTTAACAGAGGGTTCCCTACACAATTTCCGCATTTTTTCTAAACAATGGACGGATGAGCCGCCGAGTTGGATTATGTGAAAATTTCACAAGGAATTTCCAAAAGATTTTGTGGAATGGTTCAATGTGAGTGAAATTCTCTAGAGTTCAATACATTCGAATATCCTTTTGCGATTGGAGTGACACAAAGCGTATTGTTACAGACGAGAGGTTTCTATCTCCAGCCGTTTTGTCACGAGCACTTCCAAACGAGCATTGTCTCCGTCAATACTGGAACTGACTACTAGCTATGTACCGCCTCTGTTTTATAAGCTTTTTATTTGTACAAATATTCACAGTCGAAATCAGGTCAGTGCGCTGCCAAAGCATAATAAAGTCAATGCACGTTTTGGGTAAATACGAGTTAACAAACACACGATATTTATGAAATCGTATAAATCTAGAACGAAGTCTACTGGTTGTTTGAGATACTTAGAGGGGTGGTTTACGAAGTCTCGAGGACTTAAGGCCTTGTTGGACATCATGGGCTAGAATATTAGCGTGAATAGAGCGGGAGACTCCAAAGGCACCGGCCACCCATTACTCACGACATGGTTACGATGACTCATGCTTGAGAACTTCTGAGAGTTGTCATTTTCATACAGTAAAGACGTTGCCTCCGGTGTAAGACCCAGTCGTCTTGGTATTGGTCTAGGTATAGGTATTAGTCTTGGTATTGTCAAAGACTTATTGTCATTACTATGTTTTATTTCAGATCAAATCAGAACAATGCCGTCACGATGCAATCACTAATGCAAGTTCATCAAATAAATTATCGACATATTATATAACTCAAACATGTAACTAAAATGTATGCGTAATCAGCGCTGTACCTATGTGCAGCAATTTTTGCTGAATTTATCCCCTTTGCCCTGTGAACTATATTAAGAAGTATATAAGCAGCTTCTTTCTTTGTTCCTTGTTTTATGTATCACATGTGGCAATAAATGATTTTTTTATTTGTTTTATTTTAGTACGTAACTGAAAATATTATATTAATTATAAACCTATAATTGCCTTTTCAAACCTCCGGTTTCCGTCGGCCGGCTACCCGGCTGCGTTTGTATGCAAATTACACCGGTAAGTGTTAAATCTGCCGTACTGCCCATACACTTCGCCGCCGCCGCCGACCGGTTACCCGGCAACCGGGACGTATGAAAAGGCACGAATGGTTGTGAATAAATAAAATTGGTGATTCCGAAAGTACAAGTAAATCACTAGCATCTTTTTCTAATTGTTAACTCAAATTATTTAAAAAAGACGAAAAAGTATAATTTACCACAACAAAGAATTCGTACTAACTATACCTAATGAGCTACATTTGATCCACAAAGTACAAGAACAACGAGAGAAACATGAAAAAAGGAACATTGTAATGCACCAACATGGGAGAAAATTGCTTAATGGCTCACTGACGTAGTAAAACTATAATTTTGCTGAAACATAGAGACAGATAGGACATTCCAGAATAAATTACCTACATCCGATAATAATCAAATTATTTGGAACAGATTTTCACGTACGCTTTACACTGACCATCAGCTTAGACGTGTCGGGTAGATAATATCTATAGTCTCCAGCATTCGTCAAATGAATTTGAAGCAAAAAACATTTTCAAGAAACTCACGACATAGCTCATGATAAATAAATACATGTAGATCGTTATATCGTATCTGTCGGGAGAACTCTGTGGTAGAAGGGTGGAAGAGGTAGAGGACAGTGGCCCTCGTTAAAACTCTGACCGTTCAGTAAATCTTGCGGTTTTACGATTCTACAAAAATTGGGGCAGTTCCCACCATCGGCATCGGCTCCTTCGAGCATTGTATATGTATACTCTATCCGTAGTATTCACGTAGTTTAGTGCCAGTAAATTTATGTTATTACCGTCCCCGGCCGTTTTTACTGAGTGTTGGTTTTGTTTCTGCATATCATTTATCTAAACTGCCTACGGTCCACCTCCATCGTCTCATATCTTTTGATTTATTCGAATATGTAGGTAATGTTTACAAACGGTTTTGCTTTAGTTTCCGAACTTTTTTATTGCTGCTGCAGCGAAATCCTGCATTATGTCAGTTAAGATGAAAATAAAATAGAATATGAGGAAATGCAAAATACATATCTAAGAGCCTTTCTGTATTTTGCGGTCTTACATATGCTGGTTGAACAACGTCCTGTCTTTATTTGTTGATAGTGACGAATAGAGACAGGATATTGTTTAACCAGTATTCAACTTTAAACATCTTTCATAAGTAAGGGGCAAGTGTTTTGTTTATCTAGTGAGTACTAAAAAGAGTAACTTACAAAATATTTATCTTGGTAGCTTATGCACCATAGAAATATAGTTCCATAAAAATTAATTAGACTTTCTAGTAGATATTCTTTCAATTACTTACCATAATAGAGTAAAATCGAGATTAATATTCTTTAAAGCTAAAATGAAACAACAACTAATGAATGCCGAATGAGGATCATATAAAGCTTAAAAGTGCTTTTTTGTTGTGAACCTTATGGGAATACATTAGAGTTCAAAACAAAGAGAATTGCTGAGGGACTGTGTACATATTATATTAATCGTAGGGTATTTAGTATTCAGACGAGTAGAGCACCTGTCTCTGCCGGCAATCAGCCGCCGCGGGCATTATTTTATCATTACCCAGACAATATTGCATGATTTTAATATGTGTGCTTGGTTAATGTCTACTTGATTACCATGTTTCACCAGAACGATTCTTAAGTCATCGTGGAAGTTACTATCGTAGGTAAGTAATTGGACATAATTAAGGACAAAACTGCAAGAGGACTTGGATACGAAATATTTCTGCAAAATCAAAAATAAACTTTGTTATTATTACTTGATGCAAGATAATCCAGACTCCAGTCAGACTGAAACATTTTAAAGTGAATAAACTGCACAAGTTTGAAAAGTATTGGCGTAAACAATGAAAAACAATTTGAGAGAGGGAAATACTGACAGCGCTTTCTTGCTTCGAGTTGCGAAGTTGAGATGGCATAAAAACAAGGAGTACTAGTATAAATGCACTCACACGCATTACACCCGACGTTTCCTGAGGAACGTCTATATATGGCAGCGAAGTTTTATTTCGTAACATGAAGAGTTCGCTTGAAATGTATGAATTCTGCGAGTAGGTACGTTGGAAAGTCGCGTCGCGTCGTCGCGTCTCGGTCGTACAAATGCTCTGTAGCTGCAGAGTAGCATTGCTTGTGTAATGCTAAATTATTTTATTACTAGCTGAGCGCTCGCGGTTTAATTTTTTCATTTCTACACAAGCCGTATATTTTTTATGCTACGTACGTCACTTTATGTAACACTGTTTCAGTGGGATCGGTTTAATAATTACTGAGATTACCGTCTTCAAACACAGAAATACAAATAAATGAATTTACACCAATATTTCAAATTAATATTAAACTTCATAAGTCCCGGGTGGTTATTAATTAATAAAGGGAAGCTATCGTCATCTTTCTTTTAACACATAGGTACCTAGGTACACATATTTTGTTTGTTATTAAATAAAACTTACAAACCGTATAACTGTTGTGTTTGTTTCAAAACATAACACTAATATGAGTTTTTCTCGTGTCTCTTTTGCTCGGTTTATTTTTAGTGTAACATTGTTCCGTAATGTGTCCGCGGAGAGTCAGTCACAACACGAAATAACCGACCGCGTGCGGAAAACTTTCTAATCTTTAAAGTTTTTCCAACACAAACCTGGCACACCCATTCGTCTTACATACGTAGTGAATTTTCTTTTTCTTCCGACATGACATAGTTGTAGCAAATAAAAGTATTCTTCTTTTTTAAAAACTAAAATAAATGTAGTCACTTCTCTCTTAAGTGCATTCAACACAAAGTAAGCAGAGACGACAGCGTTAAAAACGATTTGCGTACTGATGGATCAAACAATATAAAAAGCATGAATTTGCATTGATAGATGTTCCGTTTAAAAGAACCAGGAACATTAGTGATTGATGGCCCGTCAACGCGGCTTGGATTACATTTGACGAAATGCGATATACGCGGACTCGAATGCATTAACATTCATGCTGACTCATTCGCCTAGGGGTTGTGTTTACACTATATAGCTTAGATTATTAATGTATTTGGTATACTTATTTACTTTACTGAAGTTATGAATTTGAGGAAAGACGAGCATATCAAAAATACTTTTTAGTATTTTATTGGTAATAAGTATGTTAAATAACTTTGTTAAAATATTTTTCCTTCAATGCATTTATTACCATCATTTATATTATTATAAACACTATGAACGGATACCTATTAATTTTTTAATTTTTCAACCTAGCTAGTCTAGAGATCTATATAAAAATACCTACCTACCACCTAATTTTATTCTTTTACAGAATCCATGTATTTTTCTATGATAATAAAACATACCTAACCGAAATTGTTACTTCTGCATTATCCTTTCTATTAGGTATGTAGCCAAATTGTTCAATATCTAATTATTTTTTACATAGATATAAAGCCACACATATTTTCATCTCTATATAACACAAGTCACTTTAATAGATTTATGAAATTAACAAATATAGCAAAAGCAAACAATCCCTCGGTGACGTGTAACTTATACAAGAGTACAAATGCAAATTGGTTCAAACGAGTATGAAACTAAAATATGACCACATATAGCAAGTTAAACATCGCGCGCGTAAAATGTAATCAAACCAGTTGGCAGTTGTCATAATTTAACTGAAGCTAGGTGAGGGAATTACGGGTGAGTACACATCGAACGCGCGTAAATCAAAACGAAAGATAAATAATGTTTTCGCTCCCCAAAATTGTCTTCCAGACGCCATTTATTGGTTTGTTTGGGTGGAGCTGGCGCCAGAGAATCTACCTGCAATAAGATATTACCGGTAGCTAAACGACTGCAACATTATTGAGTAGCGATATTAGACTCGCCTTTTTTCAGACTACCCTCTCTCTCCATTATTTTCTGAGTTTTCCGCCCGTAATATAAGTTATTGCTGACGTCGACGTGAATGCAAATATCGCGAGTCTCGATTAGATTCTTTATTTTATTGTTTAGCTTTGAATAGCAGTGATAAGTCCATTTATAAAATGAGTTCGATTGTACTAATAACCAACTCTGGTCACCAAGTTTTTAATAGCCGAATTTAACGGCCACGGCACCGAAGCACTCTTTTGTTAAAGCCAATAGCGGTCACCCATTCATTTTATGACTGCGCACAGCAACGCCTTACATCAACGATCTATCAAATAGACACAGCAGTGCTTATCTTATAGATTTCTTTACATCACTGTAGAACAGAAATCGCAATAAGTAGCACGACACAAAACAAAAACAAGGAACTTTTAAGTTTACAACCGTTCGCTTCGGAGCAAAACCAAACACACAAATTAACTTTTATCGATAGCGAAAAGCCGTAGAAGTGAATAAAGAAGTTAAATAAAATAAGGTTTTCTTTAGGGCGAGGTGAGTGAGGCGTCCAGAAAGTTCGGCAGGTTGCGCGATAAACGTGAATTTATGTGGGCGCCGCTGCCGCCGATTCGGCATAACAACTTAAGAGCCAGCTATACGCCAGCTCGAATCTAAGTTTTGCCCCCACCTCACTGCCCGGCCGTGCAGCCACCCGCACCGCGCATTCGCAGCTATCTCGCTCGCACGAGTTCATCACGCGACAGGGGTCACGAAGGCTATTTTCTAGTATTCTGTGATTCTAGTGCAGTAAAACCAGAAAAATAATGCGTTTACAAAAACCATTGACGAAAAGTCATTTGGTAATGAAAATTAGGTAGGTAGGTAGGTAGGTTTTCAACTTTATCGCAAACAAATACATACCTACTTATTATCAATATCATTTTACTTTTTTCATGAGTTGTATTGTAATAGTAATTATTTTTACATACGGGATATTTTTACGTAAGTAATTCCCGTGTGCTAAAATAATATCAATGTCTAGAGCTGCTGTCGCATTCTGTTTTGTGGAATCATACACTGCTGTCGTACGTAGGTACCTATTCGGAAAACACGAGAATAACCGAGATACAATCTAGAGCTTGAAGTGGTGACCTATTCATTCGCATAATGTTATTTGTCATAAAATCATACGACATACGTATCTAGTCATAAAATTTTGTAGTCATATTATTACATTCGCATAATTATTTCAAGGCATACCTTTCTGATGTCATAATATTTTTTAAACATAATGGTAATGAGCATAATGGTGACAACTCCTAAAACTTTTTGTCATAAGTACTACATTTTGATACTAATTTTGTTAGAAATAAACTTTTATGTCCTAATATTTATTAGACATAATGTTTAGTAGGTAGTCCTAATTTACTGTTTTATCATAAGTAGGCAAAATAGGTCAGGTATAAAAAGTGTTTCATACACCCACGAAGATAGGACTTGCTCACAGAAAAAATAAGTAGGTTTAGGTTTTTTTTATAGCACGCGTTTCACACACCCACGCAGAAATGACTTGCTCACAGAAAAAAACAGTAGGTTTTGTTTATTTTGTATAACACGTGTTTCACACACTCACGCTCAAAGGACTTGCTCATAGAAAAAAATAGTAGGTTTTGGTTATTTTTTTTTTATAGCACGCGTTTCACACACCCACGCAGAAAGCACTTTCTCACAGAAAAAAATAGTAGGTTTTGGTAATTTTTTTTTAGCACGCGTTTTACACACCCACGCATAAAGGACTTGCTCACAGAAAAAAAAATAGTAGGTTTCAGTTATTTTTTTTATAGCACGCGTTTCACACACCCATGCAGAAAGGACTTGCTCACAGAAAAAAACAGTAGGTTTTGGTTATTTTGTATAACACGCGTTTCACACACTCACGCAGAAAGGACTTGCTCACAGAAATAAACTAGTAGGTTTTGGTTATTTTTTTTATAGCACGCGTTTCACACACCCACGCAGAAACGACTTGCTCACAGAAAAAAATTACACACACACGTACAAAGGACTTGCTCTCAGAAAAAATAATCTGGCTAGGACAAATTTTATCCTATGTGAATAGCTATGTGATTCTTGAATAAAACCGTAGTCTTCACATAATTATATCGTTGTATTGCTTGAATTCAAGCAGGAATAGATATACAGACAGTGCAGGAAGTAGCTTGGGACGCGACAGGAAACTAAAATATTTTATGATTTTCAATGAATATGACTTCAAAAATTACGACATTAAAAACTTTTGTTTATCGATACTATTATGACGCTTAATATTATGCGTAGGTACTAAAATAATAGTATGTCAAGTTATAAATTTTATAACTTGACATACAATTTAGTACCTTCGCATAATATTAAGCGTCATAATAGTATCAAGCCATACTACTTCGATAAACAAAAGTTTTTAATGTCGTAATTTTTGAAGTCATATTCATTGAAAATCATAATATATTTATCCATATTTAATATGGATAAATATTTTAGGATTATCAATGAATATAACTTAAAAAATTATGACATTTATATTTTATTACTAGTTGAATTATTACAAGTGATGGTAGGAGTAGTGATGTTAATACTACAAATGCTTATGAATAACAAATATGAGGACGTGAAACGTTATGGCTTTTAAAACTATGACTTATTATATTATTTCAGTCATTCCAATCCGACCAACTGAACAGACTTATTAGTAGTGCAGAATGGAACTCGATGAAGATTAGGGTTGGGCCGAAATTCACTTTAGGACAATTACGTTGATTTTCCAAAATGTTGAATTCCTAAAATGTTTTATTATTTTGATGATAAAATACTTAGATCTACGGTTATGTAGGTAGGTAGGTACATCAGGCGATTAGGGATGGGCCCTGATGAATTTTTTTTATGACAAAAATGATGAATGACAAACCAAAATTGTTTTTTTACGATGAATACTTTGAAATGGTAATGAAAAAAGTGATAGACATTTTTGTTGTGTAAAATATGTGAAGTAATTTTATGCTAAATAACTTTAATGTTGTTCGTGAAAAAAAAAAACAATTTGTTTGAACGAATCCGAGTTAGCTGAATAATAAACTAAATATAAACTGATCGTCTTATTTGTAACGTCGTAAAGTCAGGTTCATTTGTATTTTTAGAACTACTGGCATCCATGAGTTCCGTTGGTATTGGCATCCTGTAACAAAATATGCTTCACTTCATGGTTCTATGTTCATTCGCATAATTTTTTTAGTCATAGTTTTAAAAGTCATAACGTTTCACGTCCTAATATTTGTTATTCATAAGCATTTCTAATAATAACATCATTAGGTACTCCTACCATCACTTGTAATAATTCAACTAGTAATAAAATATAAATGTCATAATTTTTTAAGTTATATTCATTGATAATCCTAAAATATTTAGCCATATTTATAACTTGACATACAATTTAGTACGCATAATATTTATCGTCATAATAGTATCAAGCCATACTACTTCGATAAACAAAAGTTTTTAATGTCATAATTTTTGAAGTCATATTCATTGAAAATCATAAAATATTTTAGTGTCCTGTCGTGTCCCAAACTACTTCCTGCACTGTCTGTACGCCTATCCCTGCTTGAATTCAAGCAATACAACGATATAATGATATGAAGACTACGGTTTTATTCAAGAATCACATAGCTTACCCGGCTAGGATAAAATGTATCCTAGCCAGATTATTTTTTCTGAGAGCAAGCCCTTTCTACGTAGGTGTGTGATTTTTTTCTGTGAGCAAGTCCTTTCTGCGTGGCTGTGTGAAACGCGTGCTATAAAAAAAATAACCAAAACATACTAGTTTTTTCTGTGAGAAAGTGCTTTCTGCATGGGTGTGTGAAACGCGTGCTATAAAAAAAATTAACCGAAACCTACTTATTTTTTCTGTGAGAAAGTCCTATCTGCGTGGGTGTATGAAACACTTTTTATACCTGACCTATTTTGCCTACTTATGATAAAACAGTAAATTAGGACTACCTACTAAACATTATGTGAAATAAATTTTAGGACAAAAGTTTATTTCTAACAAAATTAGTATCAAAATGTAGTATGACAAAAAGTTTTAGGAATTGTCACCATTATGCTCATTACCATTATGTTTAAAAAATATTATGACATCAGAAAGGTATGCCTTGAAATAATTATGCGAATGTAATAATATGACTACAAAATTTTATGACTAGATACGTATGTCGTATGATTTTATGACAAATAACATTATGCGAATGAATAGGTCACCGTATGAAACATTTTATAAACCTGACCTATTTTGCCCACTTATGATAAAACAGTAAATTAGGACTACTAAACATTATGTTCAATAAATATTAGGACATAAAGGTTTATTTCTAACAAAATTAGTATCAAAATGTAGTATGACAAAAAGTTATAGGAGTTGTCACCATTATGCTCATTACCATTATGTTTGAAAAATATTAGGATATCAGACATGTATGCCTATAAATAATTATGCGAATGTAATAATATGATTACAAAATTGTATGACTAGATACGTATGTCGTGTGATTTTATGACAAATAACATTATGCGAATGAATAGGTCACCGTTCTTGATGTATTTCCAACGATCCCACTGGTGGGGTGGGCCAGGGGGTCGTTGGGATTTTTTTTTACACCAACCCCACTGAATTAGGTGGTGGGGTCGTTTGGAAAAAAATTCCCAACGACCCTACTGGTGGGGTGGGCCAGTGGGATCGTTGGGAATTATTTACCAACTCAATATTATGTGATCATGGCAACTTACTGGGATGACAACCCTAAAAAAAATAAATCAAATTATTTTAGCTAAATTGATAAACATACAATTCTACAGTTTTTATTTTCTTTATTGCAGTCAGTATCGAGTAATATTTGTTTATTTCTGAAAATGAAAACTGTTAGGTAGGTAGTTGGGTAAGTACAATAATATGATTACGAAACAGGTAGGTACATATATCTAATTTACTTACATAGATAGGTAGGTACCTACCCATTAGGTACCTACACTACCTACTAGGTAGGTATACTTATGAAAGTAAATTACCAATTCATTTAGGTACCTACTACTTATAATCGTGTTTCATGTCAACAAAACATAATCATACCTACTCAGAATAAGTAAAAAGTAACTCAGGTACTTTTTTACTTTTACTCAGAATTGTAGAAAGGTGCAAACAAACGTTTTATGACTCATAGTAGGTAGGTACTTCCTTCATTAATTTATTCATGTAGGTATTTAGCATTTTCTTTTCTCCAATTCCGTCTTTTTATTTTCTTGTACTTATCATTCCCCATTTCTCTACACTTTTAATTTCTTAGGTACGTATCCGGTAGGTATGCGTGAGAGCAAGCGACACGGGCTCCCCGTTCGAATGGCGGAGCGCGACTGAATTCGTGCGGCGGACGCTGCTCACACGCAATATTTCAGAATTGAATTTCTAACAACGAAAATAAAAACATTATTTTAAATTCAGAACGTATGAACCATGTATTGTACTTAGTTGAGTTTATATACAAAGTTTAATTAGTATAAGCAAAGTATTCATTGACTTCTGCGATTTATTAGTAAAATTCAGAGGGAAGTTTGTGAATTTTTTCTATCGAGAAAATTTTAAGTAATCGTGTTTTCACATCGTATGAACCCCGGTGCATATCCTCAACTTTACTATATATTTTTTTCAATATTATTGGTTCAATACTTTTATTGATATACGGGATCAAAAGTGCGAGTTGGAGCAGTTTTGACGTAGGGTAAACTCTTAAAAGCATTGCTAGTTTTTGGAACCGGTGCAACTACATAGCAATTGTATATGCATGCATGGCTCCGAATTGACTTAAGCAAACAAAGGCAATTGCATCAAATCGATAAACGAATAGAACTTTGCTGTTAATTTAAACTACCTAATACAATGCGGAATATGTTTGTTTGTTTGAACGCGCTAATCTCTGGAACTTACCAGACGGTTATGAATTATTTTTCTGCATTTTGATAGCTCATTTCTTGAGGAAGGTTAGGTACCTACCTATATCTATATATTTCAAATGAAATTGCGGGTTAAACCACCGGGCAAAGCTAGTTTTATATTACCGCAAATTTTGATTCTAAACAATAAAAAAAACTCTAAACCTAATCACATTTTAAGATAAGTGCTAAAGTTTTATCTTGAAACATAAAATTTCTTACTTTAAAGAAGTCAATGGCGTAGGCATCTTGTTAAACTTTTAGGAAGAAAAAAGCCTTGATATTTTTGCAATTTTAATATCTGAGGAACCACTTCCGCTAAATCTGGTCTGAATCAATTAACTGTTAAAAGTCGAGTAAATGGTTAAAATTTTGGAAGCCTACCAAATTAACAACCTCGCAGTCTACTAATTTACTCCTGGTAAGTGGAAAATGAGTAGAGCTATTGATCTGTAACTATTTAATGAGTTGTTTACGGAAAACAGACTAATGTGCTGTCTGTCGGTTTGTTTCATAAGTTACATTTTGTGGTATGATTGCTACAGTGAAGAATGAGATATGACAATGGATTGATTGATATGATATGAGAAGTATATAAAACCGTTTCTTCTGTCACAGAAATTAAGTAGAAACCAATGTTGATAGGGGTTTTAGTAGGGTGTCTGAATTTTTTTTCTAGTCACCCTTTTTATCCATGAAAAGAGAGGGCAACTATTCTTCTACCGTGTTATGCCAATACACTGTTTGTTGAAAAAGTGCGTTTTGAGAAATCGCAGTGTTTTGGCAGTTTAAGCCTTATAATATTTCATATAAGAAAGTAGGTATACAGAGTTTTTTAAATCGTGTTTTCTCAGTTTAGATAATAGAAACAGTAATTTAAATACAGGGGCATAGAACAGATCAAAAGAAAACGATTGAGCCTTGTTACGGTACAAAACGCGGTTATATCGGAGTTCTCATTTTATCTTACTAATATTATAAATGTGAAAGTGTAGATGTTTTGATGTTTGGATGTTTGTTACACAATAACTACTTTTTGATTTGACGAAATAGGATTTGACGAAAATTTGAAATTTACGTAGATTATTTACTTTTTAATACAAAAAATAGTAGTCCACGCGGTCGAAACCGCTGGCGTTCGCTAGTTTAATATACTTCCACATTATGAGTAGGTATGTAAATGTTCGCCGTGATTCGCGCCGCCAGCGCCGCCGAGGTGTTATCCGAATTGTAAGAGGAAGTTCTTGTTTTATGTATGAGGCCTTTTCAATTCATTTGGACGATACTCTTGTACCTTTGTCCCTTCCGGGTCAGTTATTTATTGCTGAATGTATCGCGCTAAATCTAGTGTGCGTTCATGAAACTCGATACAAACAATTTCGGCCATTGTCCGTCTCCGTTACCTCATTACTGATTCTCTCTGAAATGGACAAGAATAGGATCCAGATTTTATACAGTTGTAACAAAAGGTTTACTCAATGCTGAGCCAACGGGAGGAGAAAATAAAAGTGAAGAATCAATTTTTAGAATGTTAATCTAAAATTTCGCGACAGTCAAAAGTTTGTTTTTTTCTACAGAGTCGAAAATTGGGTGCCTAATTCAAAAGATCTAGTGCGGGTTTCATTAGTTCCATTGTGATTCATGGCGAAGTAGTGCACCTCACTACAAAGCAATATAAAATAGTGCGACACGGGACTCTGGCACTACACGTAATTTGATATTCATAACACGTGCAATCGTGAGCGCCGTTCAGCAAAATAGGAAGTGTAATAAAATATTTCTGACTGAAATGTTATAACTTATAACTGAAATAGAGTGCACGGGTCATAAAGTACAAATTTTTATAGAAGTTTTGTGTTGTTTTTGTAGTATAACAGTAAATTAAGCATGCCTCGGCGTAGATGATGTCATTTTATTAATCGTAAATTTTATTTCGTGAAAGTTTTAACAAGTCGCAACTCTTACATGCCTTCTTATGTAGCTGCATTTTCATACTCGTATTATGTTGGATGAAATGTTTAGTTCAGTTGTAAAAACTTTAACAAATTGGCCTCACTTACAAATTGACATTACGAAGGAATGAATACCTACCTAACTTCCATCAAACACAAGGAATCAAGCTGACTCTCTCGAATTATCTTACCTGTTAGTTATAAACTTTTATGGACAATGTTTTACCAACGTTTTTGATTTTGTTAACAATATTGTTAGTTTAGTTAGGTTAGTTAAAATAGATTAAAGTAAACCTTCCATTTTTTTTCTACCTCGTTATCAACAAAAATTAGATCTCATCAAGCTTATAAAATTAACAACGCAATTGAAAGATACATTCTTTCAGCGTAGCTCTTCGTTGCTCCGCCTAGCCTCCAGCATTTCAAGTATACGAAAGCTTTATTTGAACAGATGGGTACCTATACAATACCTACACATAACGTAAGGTAAGGATTCCCTTCCCCGCCAATATGTTTCAATTTAAACTAAGCCGCTTGTCGATACGAGCTCGCCTCGGAATATCTTCCGATTCCAACTGGATTCAACGATAACAAAAATAATGTTACTCCCAAAAATGACGATATACCGTCTCTAGCTATGTAAAGTTGACGCAATATTGAAATCAGAACCGACAAAACTATGACGCTGCTTATTAGATCGTTTCCAAATTAAATCGGAAATTGTCGTTGGTAAATATTGGAAAGCAATCAGTAGTCTGATTGCATTGAATATTATTGCTTTCCTAATTTCGGTGAAGCCATGTATTTGAAGCTTTATAAAAAACATCTAATGTCTATTCGTTTCACTGGAGCTCCGTGCATCGGAGGACACGTTAAATTGTCGGTCCCGGCTTTTAAGTCGTTACGCCATGACGGAGGCCTTTCAGGCGACCTAAAAACTTCGTCACCAGAGTTGGCCATGGCCATTAGCCTATACGAACTTACTTACTGGAGCTGTAATGAATTACAGCTCCAGTCTTATTTACTGAAGTAAATAAGATTTTATAAATTCAAAGGGTACTTATATGTACCTACGTAAATCTATTTCAAATTGGTATTTGTAGGTAATCTAAATCCTGATAGGGGATTTTAACGTTGAACTTTGGCGAAGGAAATAAAAATTTCACAGTACAAACAAGCAATCAGTAGCATTTGCGAACTCGCGCTAAGCAAACACACCCGGCCCGGTTCGTAGGAGTGTTTCTCAAAGACTGCTCTCGATTCTTCAAATGTATTTTTTTATCCAAATCGCATCAGAGCCCTTTTAGAACACTTTTACAGGTGAGTGTTTGGACAACATGGCTGCGCTTTATTCATACCTGCGAACATGTGCGGATTAGCTTTCAGTGGTTAGTTTTGAATGGATGAAAACAGAGCATCGCTGGAAAAATCCAATCTCTATCCAAAACGAAGCCAGATTACTTTTTCGTTGAATAATTTCTAAAGGTATAAGATATATTTTATTAAAACCCTCATTTACTTTACGTCTTCAAAGTTGCTAAAATTGATCTCTTTCAGTCACGTACTCATAAATCCCAGATTCAAATAAAACCTAGTCTCGAACGCACAAAGGTCCTTTTCTTTGACTAGTCTAAAAGAAAGTTTTTTTGAGTTATCGGGGTGAATTCGGTGAATCAGTCGAGTAGGGGCTATTCATGCGCGAAGGCAAAAAGGATTTGGTGAACAAAATTTCTACACACGAACAACTTAAGCTCTGTGTTTTACGTTTGACCAACTTAAATAAATGGATTGTAGATAAGCAGATAATATGTGTTAAAGTGAAAACACTGCTTGCGAACTATGCAAGCACAACAATACAGTGCAGATTGTATGCATTAGGCCACATTTACATTCGCATTTGTAGGTATTAAAAAAAAAGTCTGAAGTCATTCAACCAAAAACGGCAAATCGAATATATTTTATTGATCAAATTAATTCCACGTCCAATTGTCGCGCTATTTGGCAAAAACACAAAAACGGACTTGCATTTTAATGCATAAAAAAAACATTTTCCAATAAATTCGAAAACGTATCTAATAGAAACAGATTCCGTCGGATACAATTTCAGTGGTGGTGAGCGAGCATCCCTCGGCAATGCGTCAAACGGCAATAACGTATTTTTTTCAATTACGCTGCAATTTCCATGAATCATTTTGTACCGGTGAACATTCTGGCGAGCTCGGTGCGATCGCGTGGCGCGGGAGCTCGCGGCTATTCTCTTTAACATACATAGTTTGCTAAAACCGCGCCGAACGGACACTAAATAAAACAACCACTGCGATAACACGTATTTTATCTAACCTCCTTTCAAAAATTTCGATCTATCTATCTTTGGTTTTATATTCACTTTTGCTAAAACTTTTAAAACTTTTACTTTTAATTATACGTTTGGTGTATTTTGCGTACTGTGCAATGGAAATGTAATAATGTAAATAACCCATTTCCTGCCCCGACTCTGCGGTGCTTTCCGAAGGAGAGGGTCGGATTATCCCGGCACCCGTAGCAAACATGCGTCATGGGCACCTACTGAATGCGTTAAACAGTATTTTGCCACTGCCGCCGCGGGCAATCATCATTATTAAACTCGCAAAAGACTACAAATTGATAGACTGATGATGTAAAGAAAGAAAACAATTGGTAGAATGAACTGACATATTGTTTCTGATGTGTATCATCATCTTGCATCTACATGATTATTTACAAAGAAAAATGACAAAATAAATAGGTGTTAGGAGTCTACAACCATTGTAGAAACGGCATATTTCGTAATCCAACCTTCGATAACTCCGAAACATATAACCAAGTTTTTTGATCGATGGTTTCAGTAACTACTTTTCATCTTCTGAGACATTGCAAAACAAGATAAGAAAATGATCGCCATGGCCAGAGCTATTGACCCAGATTGGAAATATTTGCGCACACCTCGCGAAACGCCAATTCCAGTATATAGATTTGCTTGATTGTATTAGTACCTAGGTAATCAATCTGATATTGGCACATCGCTTCATATTAATACCAATAGTTGGAGCTCCAGCCACTTTGCATGATTGCCAGGACCTCAGTAATAAATTGATTTACGCGAGAATATAATTTCAGGTGGCAGTATAATAAAAGTGAATTCATTCCACCACTTAGGTTTATTGGAGCTTATTTTTATCGTATCGACAAGTTTTATAAAGGTCGACTTTTTATTGTTTAGACTGGACATCAGAACTCGCTTAGGAAGTCGAAAAAATGTGTTCGTAATGAAAACCAAATTTTGTGATTGTGTTTAAACTGTACCCAATTTACTATTTTGATTGTATGTAATAATTGTTTAATACCTACTTATACAAATATACTGAATAATATATTGAATACATTTTATAAAAATAAATAAGTAGCCACTATCAAAATTAAATCAGCTGTTCAGAGTTGCAGATACAAGGGTGATATAATTGTAAATAATTTACATAAAACGATGTACCGGTACAGAAGAAAAGCGGCGACACTGTTATGAACTGAATAGGTATAACCGCAGTTAAAATTATACAGCTCGCCATATTGTAGCAAAGTTTTAATTACAAAAAATGTTGTCCAAAAAATATTGTTTATCTAAGAACTTCCACAGCGTGACGCTTACTAATAGTAGCAGGCTGATTCGCTGATTGTCTAACTTATCTCAAACCTCAAATTGGTCTCAAACTGTCAAAACGATCGTGTAGGTATCTTTTGTCGCGTTCGGTCTCGTTGTGATGAAAGTGACAGAGCTACTTGCTGTTTTATTTGAGAGTTTGGCCGCTATCAAAGATAGACAAATCAGGGGGCTGATTTTGGACTGATTCTGAAATCGACATTTCTCATTACCAACAGCACCTACAGCATACCCATGGGCAATCCGAGTGTTTTGGTAGCATGTTCCTAAACCAGCTAACCTCCTTATAAGCTGCGATATAACTCAGTTCTCCGGAGAAACTTGTTTCATTAAATTTAAATTTAGCGTCTGCTTATTAATTCAAAGAAACGGCGTCGTCGCGAATTCTGTCTGAAATGAGAACTTTTTACCATCATTGATACATTTTAACGTTTCATTTGGAATGTAATTGTTATTTAGTATCTTCATTTAATTCGAGATAGCATTTGTAAACCAACTCGAAACATTTGAAATTCTTAAGATACAATCAAAGCTGATTTCGATATTTTGCTTGCTTCCTTCTTCATTAGTACCTTTCTCTATCAGCAATCAGCGCTTTACAATGTCTGTGCAATACATACTTTGTACTACATCCAGATACAGAACAAACACGTCTGTTCATCACACAAATTTTTGTCCTGGGCGGGAATTGAACCCACGACTTCCAGCGCAAAAGTTTTGTTTTCGCCACTATACGGTACATGCACACAAATCAAAAATGTATCTCTTGTGTGTACTTGTTTTCTATAATCAATAATTTCCTAATTAAAAGTTTTGATTTAACCAATAGTACTGACCTACTCCTACCTCTTGCTATTCGTATAGAAATTGGGCAAGCACCGGCATCGTAGCAAACTGGTAGGATGTGTCGCAGTGGATCTGGGCCAGCCAATTTCCGTCGCTTCCGTGGCGAGTGGCCGCGATTAGGATGATAGATATAATACTGAAGGCATGCATCCTTCCTTCGGATACCAGAAGTGTGAATCGAAAACGCTCGTACAGATTAGATTCGACAAACCATACCGCAGATTTGTCGTCTGTCTGAGAAATAAAAGTTTGCTCACATAGTTAAAATGCAAAGATGTTTGCACTCACACAACATCAACATTAATCTTTAAATTGAGTATTTAGTATAAATGTATTGACCTCTCTTCATAATTTTATGTCACTGAACCCATTTAGGAATCATGATTTTAAAATCTGACATAAAACAAGCAATCCAGTGATCTAGATTTGATTTGAAGTTTTGATGTTGGGATACCAATAAAATGGTGCTTGTAGAAATCAGTAAACTGGGATTTAGTTCAAACGAAAATCTGTAGAAATGGGAATCTATACCTATCTATATACATCCATTTTAATGACCGAACCCACAGGTAAGTTATATAGCTGTCCAATAATTTTAAGATTATGTTGCTGCGACTACGTTTTTAACGGTTTTTATCAATGTTAATTAGTCTTGTAGACTTTCAAAGTTAACCCTCCTATGTTATAATAATAAACTACAATATTTTGTTACAAAATCAAAGTGAACCGAGTTAACGAGCAAACGTCAGTGATATTGTATAATTGATAATTAATTACAATATATAAGTTAAATTTTAATAATCTCCTAATACTGTTCTGTAACATAAAGGCAACTCAGCCCGGAAACGTTCCTCGCACTATATCTTGTGTCAGCTTGATGAACGTAATGCTACGTGGCTATTTCCATTGATGCTAATTTATGTACATATGGCTAATTACTACTAAACTAAGGTGGAAATTTATAATATGACTAGTTTATACAGTGTGTAAAAAAATTAAACGATCCGTGAGGGTTATATTTTGTAAGTATCGGTATTAGGTTCAATTTACGTGATCATTTTCGAAAGATAAGTTTAAAAAATTATGTAATCTGTAAAATGAGAAAACACACTTTCGGTCATTCTTCATGTCAAAGTGGACCTGGTGAAAGCATGAAGGAGTACCCTTTTTATAAAATAATGCTAGATTTATGGGAAGTTGGCCTAATACCCCAAGTTAGGAAGTTAAAATCACGTTTAAAGTTGTATTTAAATGAATAACTAGCATAAACAACTAGCAAGCATCACGAGCACCACAGAGCCTTGCGTTGTATGTTTTTTCATGTAAATATATTTAAAAATGGACTGTTTTTGTATACATTTTAAACCCCTTTCTAAGTAACTCTATGTCTGACCTTCACAGCAAGAGAAAGCAGAGAAACAAGTCCATTTCAGAACAAAATAATTAACCGTATTCAAAAACTGGGCGTCGGTCGGCATAATACGCTTAGAGTAAAGAGTATTAACACCAAGCTATGCGCTATTCCTTTTAAATTCCTTATGAATTAGTTACCTAGCAAATTTTTGACAGTATTGGTTCATACCTCTGCTCTACTATCCAATAGCATGAGTTGTTATCTTTGGGTTTGAATTTTCCTATTCGTCGTATCATCATTGTACTAATCAAGGCTTTATTATATTGTTAAATTTTACTCTTCTTGTACCTACAATAAAGTGTAAATTCATTCATCATTATTCGATTATTGTCCATGGACCGAACTAGTTTTGGAAAAAAGAAAGTATATGTAAGGTATGGAGTCCCCATAGCGCATAATGTAAGCTGGAAAACATAATATTCTCAAAAATTTCAAATGCAGCGTCGATTGCCGTGTAGCAAACCTCGGCATCACAGTGGACAAAACCACTGTGATGCCGAGATTGTGAAACCCCGCATGGTTGGCCTAAAATGTTCCTTATAATAATTTTTCAAATGATAATAGGGTAATAGGAATAATTATTCTGTAAAAGTGACTTAGGTCTTTCATTTTAAGATCATAAGATCTACTTCATAAGATTACTTGGACAGTCTTTGTTCTGTTCATAGCTTGTTGATGTTTACTCAGAGGTTCAAAGTTTTAATTGGCCAATCTAGACCCTTTGCAAGGAAAAATTTTACTTTATGTTCGTCAAAATTAATTGGGTGATCTACACGGCTTTTAGATAATTAAATTCGTGCGTTGTTCAGAAGAGGTTGTTCCTAATTTTTTATGGGTAGATGTGATATATTTACGTATCTATCTATTGAGAAATTTAAGTCCTCCTTGCACAATTTGTTATGTGTGAAAGTGTTAAATAAAGAAATAAATAAAATTACTGTTATGTTGGACATACGAACTTACTGAAATAGGGGACTGTTTGTGATTAATCTTTCATGAAAGTATCTTAAATGTCGATTACGATTCCAGTAATTAGTTCTGAATACATAAACAAGCACGGATTTAGTGGTCCAATTAGCGTCTACCGTGTACATCATTGATTTATGGTGTACATACGATGATTTCATTAAACATGCAAATTTGCGTCCACAGTCACGTATAGCAACATAATCGCTCGTGAGCTGGGTTTGTGTTATTGGTCCACAAACATTGGGGTATTCCATTAGCAGTAGTCACGTCTTCTGTACTACGAGTTTACGACTATAACGCGCTGTACTAGAAAACTTTGCTATCGTAAACGATGTGTGCCGTCCACAGACGACATTCGTATTGAAGACTATATCTGTGTTTCTTAGTTTTAAACTCATGGAGATTCCCTCAAAAATGCTTCTTTTTTTTCGAAACAAAAAATAGCTGAGGCAGACCACCTGCCCGATGGTCAGACGACATTGTGAGAGCGGTAGGAGAGCAATGGATCCGGCTGGCACAAAACCGCCAGGAGTGGCGTGATAGAAAAGAGGCCTTTACCCAGCAGTGGGTACTTAAATAGATAGATAGAAAAAAAAACAATGTCAATTTGTTTTAAGTAAGTATAGGTACCAGTTATTTTTTTTAAATCGTGAGTAACTTACCGTAGTGATTTCGTAGCTGGTAGAGTAGAATACCTAGAAACAATTTAAGCTCTATTAGTACAGAAAGTAAACTTCCACCCAGCCCACCAAATTTGATACCCGACGGCCGTGGATGGTCGTCTAGGCTATCAACGCTTTATTAGACGATAAGGTCGTTAGAACTAACTTAATATGAGCCAAGGCGTTTATTCAACACTAGCTGACGCCCGCGCCTTGCCCGCGTGGACCACTATTTTGTTTATCCCACGGGAACCATGCATTTTTCGGGATAAAAAGTAGCCTATGTCCTATTCCCAGTCATTATCTATCTATGTTTCAAATTTCAGCCAAATCGGTTAAGTATTTATGGAGATACGTGGCAACAAACATTCACACACACACACACACGCACACGCACACGGACTTTCGCCTTTATAATATTAGTAGGATTATCATTGAGTAGCTCTCTAAAATGCCACTTCAACTCGCAAACACCCATTCAACGAGAACATTAAAAATACTCGTGAAGAGTGCTATCTTCATGTTTTAATATACGATGTGAAAAACATTTCCAAAAAAATTTAAAGTAAATTGATTTTTTATGCAAATAACACTACATTTACCTAAACGTAATTTCATTCGGCCATTTTTAGTAGGTATCTAAAATCCCCCAAACCCCTATGTTTTAGTCATCTATGAGTCTATGATATTAGACGGGCCGTTATTTTTTTTTATCAGTATATTTTTGTCTTTTCGAAAAGGAATACGTAGAACCGAAACTCGATACATCGAATCGGACAAGGTTTTGATAACAAAGGTACTGTATATACTATACAAAAAATTAATCAATTGTGTAACACCAGCCAAGCATGTTAAAATCCCTTCTGTAAATTTCCAGATGAAGTTAGATTACTCTACTTAAAACAAAGACTCAAAGACACTTGATCTTATTCAGTGGAACTTCTGGTGTTAAGTGTGTATTTACCGCCTACGTTCAGACAGAGCACAATGACTCCGGTGCTCTTTATAAGTACCTACACTACGAGGAGTAGTAATATAAAAGATTAGGTAAGAAGTACTACTGCGGCTGAACTGGGTATTACTAGACTTTACGTGTTATAAATAATCCCCAAACAGACCCTAGACCAGAGCCATACGGCGTATGGTAACCAAACGTAAAATTTTCGATTATAGTCCCTTTTAGCTGGGAATATCTTGACAAATACCCCAATAAAAAGGCTCGCCGCACAGCCCCGGACGTTTGGAAAACCATTTACAAGGTTTATCGCCGCCATGGAAATAATAACTGGAGCCGTTATCGTCCTAAATTGATCTAATTTAAAATTATTGTTATCGTGAACCTTTTATTTTTATTAGGCAGGATCATAATATTTTATATGCGGGCACTCGGATTCTTGTGCATGTGTTATCCGAAATTAAACGTTGTGTTACGCTTTCACATTATTGTTTTTTGTTCGCGATAACATGCATTTCATTTTATGAGCTACTATTTTCGTTGACACTTTTCGGTTTATTCGTTTTCGATATTACAGTTGTAGGTGAGTACATTTTATTACAGACATTTCGCGCGTAAGTGCGCTTAATACGAAATACTTGTTAAAAATAAATTCAGCCTACTGTTAACGTTGTGCTGCTATTTTACTGCCGGCCATAGCCGTGGTATATAGCTAGCTAAGTGAAAAACCGCGTTTCATCTCGAGATTTTAGCTTAAGTGATTAATAAATTAGAAAACTCCATCTTTTCAACCGCAGTAGGTATCTGTTATAACTACATAACCTACTATAATATCCAGTGTAATAAATCAGTAGGTAAGTTAATATTATTTGATCCAGCCAATATTTCGAGCCATGGAACGACTTATCAAATGTTCCAGCCAGGCTTGAGCACCGCGCGGCCGACACCACCCACCAAGCAACGACTCGCCTTTGATTGACATGGTTCTCGGTGACATTCACAATACTCACAATAATTATTGCCTTCCAGAGAAAACATTGCTTCTACCAGCCTGTGATAAAATATTATTTGTGTGTGACAGCCTCTGAATGTGTACCAGCCATATCTCAAAGACACCCGTTGTAATTAAGTAGACAATGAGAGTTCATATTTGGCGGAGGGAGGGGCGGGAGCGGCTATTGTGCTAAGCCCGTTATCTGCAGACCAGTCTTTTAGCTTTACACAACAAAATGACTGCCTCCCGCGCTCTGCAACTGTTATTGGACACAAATTTTCTTCTTGTAATTGTACCCACTGCGACTCTGCAGACACCTACGCTATACAAAAGCGAGGAAACAGCTTCATATTTAGGTAATTGATAAACCTAAATATGTTATGTCCATAAGTTCCGGCATGTCATGTGGAATACTAAACTTCATGCAAAAAGAGTACCTTTAACTAACCGCTCTTTTGGAAATATTCAAAGAAACTAATCTAAAGTAAAGTAAAGTCTAATCTAAAGTATTACTGGATGTCTAAAGTTCGGTATGAGAATCTATAATTCCATTCTGTTTGAAACAAAAATAAAGCATCCGTGTCACTGATGTAAATTAATACCTACTCAGATAAGATTTCCCGACGAAGCAGCTAATTCAAAAGGAAATAAAAACTTTATTTCTTTCATAAAACAGATACAAAGGGCGAGATTATCCGGATTTTAGGGCCGACATCGATTCAACGGCGCAGAAAGCAAACAATCGTCTTTTGTTGTCCCTAGCTATTGAAGTTTAGGTAATTAATTATACTGGACGCCATCATTTTGTAAATTCAGTTCGCCTAATACCGCTGCTGAGATTGACTGATTAGTTTTCACGCAATGCCAAGATTAGCTCCCGAAGCCCCATAAAATGCTCGCATGGTGTGCGAACTTTTCATCCAATTTTTTCTAATCCGTCCGGTATCAGAATTCATTTTGAAAGGCAGCCTTTTCACGAATATTGAGATGAAATTTGATGAAAAAACTAAGATGCTTTTTTTAACAAACAAACTACTTATTTAACTTTTTGCTCGAAGCATTCGATCTGGAAAAGTTAGAAACATAAAAGGAAACCGAATATTGAAAAATACTGAGAACGTTCTACGAAGCAATACCTCTCCGGTGCAGAAACAAAGTAATTGGTGAGGAGAAAAATTACGGCCAGAGGGAAGCCAGCGTGTTTAAAAAATAGAGAAAAGAAATTGCTTCTGATATACGCGGCAAGAACAAAAGGTCGGCGTTCTATTCTTAGTGATGCCCTTTGGATTTTAAAAAATGGTTATTGAAAACTAAATACTCGAAAGTTTGAAACAATCTTGAACGTCTGTTACATACATTACAACGTCGGAGTTTCTCCCGGGAACAAAGTTAACACATAGGTACATAGGTAGACCATTCATTTTATTAATAACTTCAACCAGACGGCCAGCGAGTTAGCACTTCGGAAGTTTCCGCGACGACGACAGCCGGTCGCTCTGAATGGCCATTAAAATATACTTTTCAACTAAAATTGGTGCCTTAGTCCATGATTAGAGTGATGACACTTTTCAGGGCATTGAGTACCACAAATAGAACTGGAGTTACATCAGAGAGGCATTACTATTATAGCATTATTTTCTCGCCCATTTCCCACACTATGTGGAGTCGGCCGAATAAATTATTCTCTTTTATTCTCCTCTGTCTATCTTTTTTTGGCCTTCTTCAACTTTTATATATCTTTTATCCACATTCACATCTACCTAACACTCTTCCTGTTAAGGTGGTGGCTCGCGCCCGAGACCGAGACAGGACACCAAGGCCAGAGACAGGCTTTGTAGGGGCACGCGAAAGTGACCCGAGACAGAGAACCGTCAGTTTATATGAAAATAGTCTCCTGTCTCGGGCGCAAACCGCCGTCCTTAGGTAATACATGTATTACATTTTACTCATCACATTTTTTCTTACACTTGTGCCACTTCCAAACTTCACACTTACGTCTACTTTCTTCCATCGTACCTCCAGATACCTGGAAAGGCGCCATTTGTACGTGGTAGATATTCCCAGTGTTCGTACTAAGTGCTTTGAGTTTATATTTTTCATTCGCACTGCGAAAATAATAACTCCATGCCGGGGTCTGTATTTCCCAAAAAGTATAATTTGGGTGTCTTCAAATCGAGAGTCAATAGGTTCATTCTAGGTAAGCGTGCTTCATCTTAGATCACACTGTTACTTTACATCAGGCAAGGTGTGGCCAAACGCGAACCTATTTTACTAAAAAAAAATCATACATTATAAACTCTTCATTGTCATAAATTCATGCGTTATGTAACGTGACTTCAAAACATCCAACGATAAATACCCCAAGAAGACACATTATATCACTGATTTCCTGCCACAAACGTAGCGTTCAAACAAAACACAAGAGCAGCCTGTCCTTGACATCGCTGTCGATCATCCTACAATGCCCAGTGTACTGGAATGTAAAATGAGCCCTCCAAGTATTGCAAGAATTTAAAAGACGCCAAGTAGCATCTGGTGAATACGTATCTGTCGAAACCGTGGAGGCCCCACATCAAAACAGATTTGAATAGAACACAAAATGAAGGCAGTAGCGGTGGTACGCGATAACGGCTCTTCAAAAAAGGGGAATGTTAAAAACAAAATTCAAAAGGCAACGAGGAAGTAGATACCTAAGTAAATTATAAAAGTGCGAGGAGAGCCTTTTGTTTACGGGGCGCTTCTGTGCTCCGTCGTTTCCAGCGCGACCGCATTTACAAACAGACTGCCAAGCCGCCAAGTTATGCCTCTAATTTTGCACTTCAGGGACGCATTTATATCTACAAAACAGGTTGCCACCGACATTACTGGTTGTATGGATGGTGACTAGGCATAGACGGCACTATGTGCCCTTTCTTGACAAGTAATGAAAACTGATTGTTGTGTCCTATAGTAGTAATGTTTATTTATTTCAGAACATAGAGATAGGTACAATAATTGGGAAATAACGATGATACCTGCAGTTGTTATTGAAACAGGGTCGCTGATGCTAACGCCCACCTCCTAAGAGGTACACTTCTCTTTGCTTCTCTTCTCAGTTTGCTCCCATAAATTATATTGGCTTTCAGAAGAAGACTTTCTAAGAATTTGCAGTACTTACCACTTAATTGTTCGCCTCGAGTTAGCCACCACAATATTATGCATTTTGAATATGCCTTTTTAGGTAAAAATTCTGAGTTTTTACTCGGTGAAAGGAACAGGATACAAACATATACTAGTATGACTTGTTCGTATCCTGTGCCTATCACCGAATAAAAAATAATAATCTTTACTTATAACAGCACCAAATACTTACCGTCTTTACAAACTGGAAGACCAGAAACATTCACCTGTTTTTTACGAAAATGTGAACAAGAAGACATAGTTACTTTTTCAAATCTCTAGCGGTTAGCGCGGACAATACGGGTAGCAGTTACTTTTTATCTGGAGTAATGAACCGAAAAATGTCACTTTTGGGGGCAATATTGGATAAGTAGCTGAAATGTGCGCCAAAAAGTAGCTTCATAATACAAAAATATTTTTCTGCGTAAACTCTTTCTTATCACGAGTACTTATAAATAATAAAGATGATTTGTTTTCGTAATTTAATGTTTTGGCAACCTTAAACTGTCTGAAAATATTAAGATGTTTGCATTTTCAATTCCAGCTGCAATATTAAAGCGGTCTAAAATCTTTGAAGTCAGTAACAGGGATCCAAAAACGTCCAGAATTTAGAAATGATATACATACGTATGAAGGTAATGAATAACATGCAAATGGGGCCTCTAATGAAACCGCCCCAGTGCCCGCGCCTCGGTCGGAGCGACAGCTTCTTAGAACGCAGCTGGCTTACTACAAAGTTTACCGCATTATTCATATTCAACTGTCAAAGTGTCAATTTAACCTGGCTTTGGAAAATGTTTTTTTTTGTCACTCTTATGTCAATGAAAAGTAATGGCAATAGGTTTAGCGGCCGGTTGAGCTCTAGGCAGCCTATAAGTCATTATAAATATCAGGATTAGTCTCTCTAAGTTTGACTGAGTTTTCGAGAGTAGTACCTACTATTAACTGAATATTAAGTACTAGCAGCGCCCTCGCGGCGTTGCCCCCGTAGTGATGGTTTATGGTGATGATGATGATGATGAAAAGTAAACTATAACCTTCCTCAAGAGTTTAGCTATTACATGCAAAAATATTTTTTGAAATCGGTCCAGGAGTTTCGTAGCATATTCGTTACAAACAAACAAAAATACAAAATATCTTTCATCTTCATAATATTAGTGTATGTAGAAGTGAAGATAGTGTAGATCAGAAACCAGTACCACTGTTATCTACAGGGTGAATTTTTGAGATGGGGCAGTAAGGGCAGCTACCTTAACCGTTGTAGCTAGAGGAAAACGTTCTTAGGAGACTATCCTTAATTTTTGAAGGTATTAAGACTTGCATTCACAGATTTTGAAAAAAATGTACAGTCAGCGAGAAAATGGGCACTTTACACAAAAACTTTTTTTGATGCCAATCGATCCTGTTTCATCTAAGGATTAAAAGGCTCTTTCAGACCAACTGGGGTTAGAGTACTAGAAAAGTCAGAAAACGCTAAAATGTATTTCTGATACAAGACAGTAAGGGGTACCTTAACCGTTGTAGCTAAAGGAAAACGTTCTTAGGAGACTACCCTTAACTTTTGAAGATATTTTGACCTGTATCCACAGATTTTGAAAAAAATGTACAGTCAGCGAGAAAATGGGCAATTTACACAAAAACTTTTTTTGATGCCAGTCGTTCCTGTTTCATCTAAGTATTAAAATACTCTATGGGACCAACTGAGGTAAGAGTACTACAAAAGTCAGAAAACGCAAAAAACCTTGATTATACATTTCGTACGAAATCATTTTGTCATTTGTCATCATTTTGTCGAAATATCTTCAAAAGTAAGGGTAGTCTCCTAAGAACGTTTTCCTGTAGCTACAACGGTTAAGGTAGCTGCCCTTACTCCTCCGTCTCAAAAATACATTTTACCAATTTCTGACTTTTCTAGTACTCTTACCTGAGTTGATCCGATAGAGCCTTTTAATCCTTAGATGAAACAAGATCGATTGGCATCAAAAAAAGTTTTTGCTTAAATTACCCATTTTCTCGCTGACTGTACATTTTTTTCAAAATCTGTGAATGCAAGGCTTAATACCTTCAAAAATTAAGGATGGTCTCCTTAGAACGTTTTCCTCTAGCTACAACGGTTAAGGTATCCCTTACTGTCTTGTATCAGAAATACATTTTAGCGTTTTCTGACTTTTTTAGTACTTAAACCCCAGTTGGTCTGAAAGAGCCTTTTAATCTTTAGACGAAGCAGGATCGATTGGCATCAAAAAAAGTTTTTATGTAAATTGCTCATTTTCTCGCTGACTGTACATTTTTTTCAAAATCTGTGAATGCAAGGCTTAATACCTTCAAAAATTAAGGATAGTCTCCTTAGAACGTTTTCCTCTAGCTACAACGGTTAAGGTAGCTGCCCTTACTGCCCCATCTCAAAAATTCACCCTGTATATGTAGTATGTTTTGACAACTATGACATGTCTCGGTCATATTTAACACGTTAATGCTCTGAACGCACATGCCGTTCGAGAGCAGGTTGTCCTACTTTCTTTCCTCTTTTTTCTCTTTTTTAAACTGACCACTCTTCCGCAGAGCACCTCAAAGACTTGGTAAGTAGTGAACATAAGAAGGTAACTAGGTAGGTCTACATAAGATTAATCGAATCATCAGTGATCTAGCTATGTTCAGGACTGTGGCAGGAATCATGAGTCGACGCGTCGTCGTATTAATTTGTCGAAGGGAGATGTGCATGATTATCCCCAGTGATTATCCACATCAACATGGTAACAGGAATTATGTTTTGACAGATATTACCGGCATGTTACCAGGAATTTTATGAAGCGCGTAAATTCAGTAAGATACTGTAAACTCAAAAAGCAACATAAATAAAATTGTCAGAAAATAACAGACAGCGCAGGGCGTTCCGCACATCCGTACCCATATTATAAATGTGAAAGTGTGTTTATTTGTTTGTTTTTTTGTCCTGCTTTCACGTCAAAACAGAGCGACGGATTGACGTGATTTTTTGTGTGGAGATAGTTGGAGAGCTGTAGAGTAACATAGGTTACTTTTTATCCGGGTACCACGCGAGCGAAGCCGCGGGCAGCAGCTAATATCAAATATATAGAAGACTTCCAAATTTTTAAAGCTCAATTTCTGAAAAGTACAAACAGTTCTTTACAAATTGTACCTAGTAGGACCCAAGTCTATATCTGACTTTTGATTATGAGTAGGTAGATTACGCACACTAAACTTCGCTTGGTTTGTTCGAGATTTTATTAAATTTTTTTGAAAATGCTTTAGAAAAATATTGTAAAAATCTAGATTCATTCAACTCTAAAGAAGAGTCAGATTATATACATTTTATATTTTCACAAAGCAGAGCAAGTATTTATACAAAAGACATTTATAATAAGTATTCCTTTCTGCACAAATACCCATTTTTACAAAGAAGTTAATATTGCGCTTACTGAGTTCACAATGTAGAGTAAGAAAGGCAAACCACGGAACGACCAAATTGTTTCTTTTTAGATTTTTAACGTATTCAATATTAGTTTCATCTTGATCCCAAAAAAATTCAAAATTCTATTTAGGTAAAAAAATGCTATTTAGGTCCTACTCAAAAAAGTTTTTGGTAAGTAATGCCTTAAGTACTATCAAAATGCAATTTGAGTTTTTGTAATTGCCTTCGAGACTGTTTTACAAAATAAGTGATGAGATACTCATATATCTGTTATACCAGTCAATCTTTATACAAATGTCGAAAGGTTCACACCTTCATAGAAGCTTTCTCTTCTTACATTTCACTCTCTGATTCACTATTAAAGCCACGTTCAATCCAGCGTGACGATAATACTTCGACTTGATTTTGTTCTGTCAATGAGCTTAACTAATAAACAGACACATTATTAGCTCAGTTATCTTGCTGTTTATCGTGGCGACATCATACAGATACGTTCATGGTAACCCTTGAACGTAGTTCAAGTCGTAGTATCGAAGACAGTAAATAGATAGTGACTACTGAGACTAGTAGCCTTATAAACCGAGCGATTTCTACCAATAGATGGCCATATTGGCCATACACTCAAGATCCTATGAAGTTTTCTAGGAGGTCAATGGTAGTCACATGCAAGTTGACATGGACATGCACAATAAAAGATTTATTGTGAATGTGGCAAATGTACATTTATTGTACATTTGCCACATGCACATTGTTTGGAAGTACCTACTTAATATTTCATATGACAGTAACAGGTTGCCAGCCCACCGATGTCTTTTAGAATACTTACTGATTTCCTCACGATGTTTTCTTTCGTCGAACAAACAATCCTAAATGAAATATCCATTAATTCTCGGATTCGAACCAACAAAAGTCGAGGAGTTATCCTACTCGGTTCATCTTCATATCATCATCCTGTAGCAGTCCATTTTTTGGACATAGGCATTCGATTGGTTCGATGGTCGCGAAGGAACAGGAGTAGAATCACCTAGCTCTTAAGACGTTTCAAAGTGGTACACTAGTGATCTTATTGAATAAATGAATTTGACTTTTGACTTTTGATTCGTGCATGCATCCTTTCGCAGATCGTCACTCCACCTGGCAGGAGGGCGTCCTACACTACGTTTGCAGAGTCGTGGTCTCCACTCGAGAACTCGTTTACCCCAACGACTGTCGGTTATTCGGCAGATATGGCCAGCCTACTGCCACTTCAGCCACTCGACTAACACTGCTGAAAATTGTATTCGTCATTTTTTTTTTTAATAAGTAGGTAAGTACCTTTAAAAAAATCTTTAATTTAAAGATCCTTACTATTGGTACACGTATTCGTACACGTACTTCGTGGCGTTTGTTTAGCTGTAGCTTTAGATTAATGTAGCTTTAATATAACTACTTAGCTTCATAAATTAAGTGCAGACGCTTTGAGCGTTTCTTGAACCTCAGACTTTTAATTTGAAAGGTAAATACATTAAGTAGTGATACAGTTTGTCTATGGTGTATTTAAGTTTACTTTGTGTCAAGCTACATTTTCTCTGCATCAGAGATTTTGCTTAGCTTAATAAAGATTTGTGTAACATTTTAGATATTGTACTTGATTATTGTTTTGGACTGTTATTAATTTAACAAATTAATAACAATCAAAACATACTTTGAAAAATATATTTGACAAAAACAGAAGAATAATAAAGTTATAAAATTTTAATTGATGATTAAGTAGTTATATTTTTTTCATATTGTTATTCAAAGAAGCAATGCACGGGACATCGGAAAATATTATGTTTAAATTCCAGATGCCACTTACACCTTAACAACAAAAATACTTAGTAAGTTGTTAAAATTTCCTTCAAAAGATTGCCTCCTGACACTGTATAAATCATCTAGTAAAGATGTAAAGGCCTAAATTTGCTAAAATTATTTACAAATAGATAATTTTTCACAAAACCGTATCAATCATCGACATTAATATAACTAGTAGTTCGCCCCGAACTGAGATCTCGCGCACCGTAGATGGCTTACATTTGGACTTTCTTCTGACTACCCCTATAATTTCAAGTGCTACTACTGATACTGCCGAGTATGCCTATTGCGCTAGCTCTTCATGGTAAAAAATACTGGCATGCAATACATAATGTCGTGTCTAATTTTTCATTTATTTCATATTTATGAATTCTCGTCGTATTTCTAAAAGTATACGTCCTAGAATAAAAATAATAACTATTTTGGAATGTACAAATAAAGACCTTTCATTTGACACCCCACTCAATATATTTGTTTACTTAACTTTTTTTACCCCAATTATTTTCATTCTTTATCAAAAATTTTTTTTATCATGAAAATAAATCAAGTAGCATCTAAAATCATTGCAAACCAAACCGCAACGATGCCACTCTCTTTTTAAGACCGACCAGTCAATGAGCTACGAAGACATCGAAACTCTATGAAACGGGAGCTCTTGCAGCTCTGGTTTCGTAGTTTTTGTTCTTTGGTCGTATTTCAAAAACTATACATCCTAGATTAAAAATAAAAACCATTTTGGAATGTACAAAATAAACCCTTTCGTATGACACCCCACTCAATATATTTGTGTAACTTTCATAATTTTTTACCCCCTTGGGAACCCAATATCTTCACAACCCCTTGATCGATTAAGCTCATATGCTCCACCGTAAATTTCCTTACCACAACCTATTGACCTACCAAGTTTCATGCAGATTGGATGAACGGTTCGACAGTTATGCGCGAACAACAATTCGTGAAACATACATACAAACATACAAAGCAAAATCGCCCAACTTACCACTAAGATCTTCGCTCGCTTCGCTCGCTCGATCGATTAACTTAAATATTTATAAGGTAAAGAAGCACCTACCTTCATTTACAGAAACTAATCTAGTATTTTACACCTCTACCAGAACCATCAATTCGTTGCAAAAATGCGTTTTGTTCATCAGGCTCTAGCAAATTTCTGTACGGCCATTAAATAGAGGCAACGTGGTCGGTTGAAGAATGCGCCGTGTAGTGCGCCACAAAACGAAGAACATTTGGCGCGCTCTCGCGTTCCTGCATTCTTAATGCCGCCTGACGACCAGCTTCAGTCTTTTCACGACTGGATTACAGTTTCAGAAATATTTTAAAATATTGGGGTGCTGAAATGTCAATTACGTCACCTAACCACAAACTTTTGTTAACTTACCGTCTCCAGAAGCTAAAATAACCAGTCATTTAAGTAGTATCTTGCGCTCGTAGTTCAAGTCTACAAAACTCGGGGGTTTATGTGAAGCTTAAAGCTAGCTTCAAAAAGCTATGTTCAAAAACTTTTCTGAAAATACATCTGTAGTTTTCACAGAGAGAAAGAGTGCGTACTGTGGTGTATCTGTGGTAAAGCTCTGAGAATTGTATCAGGATTTTTTTTTCCTTACTGGATGCTTGTCTCATAATGTTACGCCTACCTATAGTTTTCTAATAATATTAAAAAATACTACTTACAAAATGTAGTATCCTACTAAAATTATAAAGGCAAAAGTCCGTGTGTGTGTGTGTGTGAATGTTTGTTACCACGTATCTCCATAACTACTGAACCGATTTTGATGAAATTTCGAATGTAGATAGTTTAGGTTCTGAAATAACACAAAGGCTACTTTTTATCCCGGAAAAATGTATGTTCCCGTGGGATAAAAAATTGTAGTCCACGCGGGCGAAGCCGCGCGCGTTCGCTAGTTTGTAAATAAAATGAATTTTACGTGTAAACATAAAATAGCACATCATCCCCATAAGAGCAGGCAGAGACCCATATATCGAAATAGCACGATCCTGACACACACCTTTGCCTCACTCTTATTACATTCTTCATACAAGCTCACCGGATTGGGGTAGTTAATAATATTACTATAAAATAAATTGTGTAACAGATGGTTAGTGAACATAACTTTTCTCAAGCTTCTTCACTAATAGATGTAATATATTTTTCAAATAGACTTGAAATAAAGCAGCTGGCGCTTTATTTGTAAGACCGCGAGGAAAACGGTTGGTGTTTCGATCGGGAAGCAATAAATATGAGCGGCGGAGGCTCAAGTTAGCGCACTTCCGACGTCGCCCGCCCAAACCTAAATAAAGTCCGTACACACCTGCCAGCAACCAGTGGCGATTTAATGGTGCTACCAAACGTCGCGCCTGAACCGATCGCCGAATGGGATCGTGAATTGCCTATAATTAAAAAAAGGTTTTACTGAAGAAATATTTGAAGGCTTCTTGACAAAATAAAACTCAAAGAAATAAATTGTGTGTGCCTGGTAAACATCAAATGTGTATTCAAAACCTATTATCAGATACAATGTTCTACTTTCAGTTTAATCAGTCTTATCCACTGGAAAAATATGAACAAATAGGAAACACATCATAGATAGTGTCATATGTAAGTAGAAATAATTCCTGTTAATCAAATTGTATAGGACTTTACATCTAAATCACTGATAATTTCTGCAGTGTATATTGGCATTTAGTATTCTTTGACCACGCTCTGCACACAATTTTAAAACCTCTGAAAAATACAACCAACATTCTGTTTTCAATTAAATTACCTAGTAAAGTTACAAACTTTTAATTGAATCCACGATGCAGTTTTGCAGCTTGTTATTATTGAAATCAAATACTATAATCGAGTCTGTATTGTTTTGAGGAAAATTCTTTTCTCATATTAAATGCAAATAATGACACCATTGTGCAACTATGAATCGCAGAGGTGTTTATAAAGTTTATTTCGAGCATTAAGTGCAAAGAAGATTTTTGCAAGACTTTTTATGGGTGTCATTGATCGATCGATGATCGATGTCAATACACTGTCGCATCAAATCATTGAATGTAATTACCTACTTTTAGTTGCCGTGCTCATCTATGATAAAAATATCAAGACAAATTCCAGCAAACACTCATTAAAATCAACGGTTCTCTAAAAGCCTCCCACGGAAAATAGAAAATCAAAATATTGGAATGAGCTCGATGCTACCCACCAGCCATTAACCTACGAGCACTCACGAGTAGGTACATAGACAGTGCCATGGAATAATTATTGTTGTAAGTACTTAAATGTATGTGTTCAGTATGTAATGACTATTTATTTCTCATAACCACGGCACACTACACTACAATAGTACACTACGTCATAAATATTAACATATTCATGAGCATTATAGTCCCTACTTACAAAAGATACATCTTGATATAGGTATATAACAATTACGGTCATACATCAACTTACATTTACGACTTTATTCTCGTGAATCAACTTTGTATTTTCCGTTGAACCCTTTGAAGATCAACTAGGGATTTTTCCGTTTCCACACTCAGAATAATTCATTGAATTTCTTTCATGATTCTAGAATATAATAGTGAGTCAATGTTGTGTTAATATTCATAATCTAGTTTGTTTGTTTTTGTTTAAACGCGCTATTCTCTCGAAGGAACCAGTCGGATTTGAAAAATTATTTCTGCATTTGATTGCTAAACTCTTGGGGAAGGCTATAAACTACTTTTAATTAGGTACCATAATATCACCATATCATCACTACGGGGGCAACGCCGCGAGGGCGCTGCTAGTTAGTTAAATTATAAGCATAAGCTGATGACGAACTGATGACGATGACGATCTACTCGCGTAGTAATGGTATATGGTGTTGATTATGATGATGAAAAGTAGCATTATAACCTTTTCCAAGAATGAAGCTATCAAGTGCAGAAATATTTTTTAAATCCGATTGCTAGTTCCTGAGATTAGTGCGTTCAAACAAACATACAAAAAACTCTTCAGCTTTATATATTGATATAGATTTCGCTTTAATATATTGGTAAGTATAGATTTATATATTTCCCTCGCCCACACAGTAATACCAATAGCATCGTGATAATGAGTGTAGGCGAGCAAAGCTCATAGTGCTCAAGTCCTATTTTTAGGTCTGTTTTTATAAGTACCTAATAGGTTGCCATTCTTGGAAGGTACCTACAGAAAAGTAAATCGATTCAAGTTTGTATTACACAGATCCATAGATTCCGCCTTTAAAGGTGGTTTATAAGGTTTAAACCGTATAAATTCAAAATAGCGCTAAGGCGTGATAAATGTTGTCTTTACATTATACGCCTCGAGTCTTAGCCAGTCTAAGGCCGACATTTCACATGAATCAAAATCGCAAATCGGCTTACACCGAGTGCGGTGCATCAAGCTGGCTTGCCGGATAAGGCAGGTGCAAGACGATGATAACCGGCACTATGTTTGCCCGGCATAAATCATCCGGCCACCGGATCGACTGCACTTACGGCACCGTACTGTTTACTGTCAATACTCGCTACCAGATTGCCGCTGTACCTTGATGCGACTGCGATGTAAATGCAGATTCGCCGTGTTGGTTCCGTTCCGTGACCGAACGTTTTACGAGCCGGCTTGTTCGCGTTTCGGTGCCTAACCTAATGTATGGTAATGATATACGGCAATAAATATAGGTTAACGCCAGGTTGCAATCAATCTTGTGCAACTGAGCCTCTAGTTTTCTACGAAACTTGGATATTTATTTTGGTCCGAAGTGCACAAAAGGATGCAAGCGATGACTCTGCATTGTATGCCAGTCAACTAACATTTCGCTGGAAAAGAGAAGCTAAGAGGATAATAAAGATATGTAAATCTTGAAGATTCACCGGCCACTGCGTCCGATCTTGCAGAATTTCCGAGTAAAACTAGTCTCAAAGCGAAATATGTTTTTAACTTCCATAACTCTTCTTGATTTAACAAAGCATTATAATGTAGGATATACGAGATGTATGTTACGCGCTCAAAAACTAGCTTACATCACATAAACAAGAACTTGCTCCTCGTTCGAATCCAGCGACCATCAACAAAATACGAAACAATTTTCATTTGGACCAAACTTTAGTACAGTGGATCCGAAACGACAAAATAAATAGTCGCATACGTACATAGTTAATAGCCGGGTGGTACGTGGGACATTAAAGGGCGAATCACAATCGCCAGCTGCGCCCGAGCCCAGCATCAGCACATTAACGTGGGGACGTGATACAGTAAATCGAGATGGTCTAAAGAAAGTTGCGCCAAGCCGGTCGGATTACGGCACCCGAATGAAAACGGTCTGCTAATGAGCAACGCAGTTAATTGCCGCGAGGGTGAGAACCATACCTCTATACTAGGCTGTAGTAAATAGTCACTTCACTCGTTAAAAACACACGAACTTATACGAAAAAATAAGGAATTCAAACGTAAGAATCGATTTGTTTTTTTGTAAAGTACTAGTAAAATATTAACAGCTATGGAATACTCATGTTGGCAGGTTTTCCCTTGTGTATAGCTCAGCGAAAACCGGTTGACAAATCGTAGCAATAATCGTATATTTTTCAACCCGTAGCTTATTTATAGCTCGTAGAGCATTCGTAGCTCGTAGTCTTTTCGTAGCTCGTAGGCTTTTCGTAGCCTGTAGGCCAGTTGTAGCACTGTTACTAGTACATAAAGCGCAGGATACACAAGCTAGTCACTTGCATAAAACATTTTATTTATTTATTTAATGTAACCAATTACATTAAATAAAAGATGATTTAAGAATGATTAAAATTATGGAATAATTACTTAGTTATTTCATTAGTCTAAATAGGTAATATTATGGTTACAGAATTAAAAACAAAAAGAAAAATAAAATAGGTGGTCAATCAATGAAGGATTCGGTCAGTTAACATTATTAAATTCAATAATAATAAATAATCTTAAAAATAAATCATATTATGTCATTTGCTAGTTACGGGCAAAGAATGAGCTACTGGCATGCATAACGAGATTCCGCCAGTAGCTCATATGCCAGTACCAAGCAAAAAGAAACCGTCAAACTGGTTTACCAGCACCTGGCATGCCAGTTACAGACATGAATGTAACGTGTATTGTGTATCCTGCGCTTTATTCGTTTTGAGTTAGTTAGACTGACCTATCTATTGTATGTTCGCTGTGGTACCACTATTCACTTTGAGGGTCAGCTGAATACTGATAAGAACACAAAGGCGAACGTAAAGAAAATTTCAAATTAAAAAATAATTGAAGCACTCGTGGAAGTGAGCAAGGTGTGAAAAGACTTACTAGGTATCCGCAAAATATTTCAAATTATTTAAGTAGGTACTTACCTATATTAGAAAATATCTAATTTCATATAAGTACGAGAACTACATATTTGAATTTACCACCCACCTCTGCAACGGTTCAAAAATGTGAGGATGAAAAAAAATGAAGATGTGAAGATGAAAAAAGTAAGATACTTACTTAGGGTACATATGAAAAGTCCGAAAACCGAAATGCCGATCCTTGAAATGCCGATGCTTGAAATAGCGAATGCTCGTAAAGAAGAATGCTTAAAATGTAGAAGCTTTAAATGTAGAATGCTTAAAAATCAGAATGCTCGAAATGCCGAAAGCCAAAATACCGAAGCTTAAAACATAGAAGCTTAAAATGCCGACGCTCAAAATTTAGAATGCTTGAAATATAAAAGCTTGAAACCAGTAATGCTCGAAAAAATTATGTAGATGTAAGAATTTTTTTTGTCTTTACTTATTATTATTAAGAGGTAAAGTGTGTTTGTATTGTACTCGTATGTAGGAGGTTATCTCAAAAACTACTCATCTGATTTAGGGGGGAGGGAGAGGGGGGGGAGGGAGAGGGAGGGAGGGAGAGGGAGGGAGAGGGAGGGAGGGAGAGGGAGGGGGAGGGAGAGGGAGGGAGAGGGAGGGAGAGGGAGGGAGAGGGAGGGAGAGGGAGGGAGAGGGAGGGAGAGGGAGGGAGAGGGAGGGAGAGGGAGGGAGAGGGAGGGAGAGGGAGGGAGAGGGAGGGAGAGGGAGGGAGAGGGAGGGAGAGGGAGGGAGAGGGAGGGAGAGGGAGGGAGAGGGAGGGAGAGGGAGGGAGAGGGAGGGAGAGGGAGGGAGAGGGAGGGAGAGGGAGGGAGAGGGAGGGAGAGGGAGGGAGAGGGAGGGAGAGGGAGGGAGAGGGAGGGAGAGGGAGGGAGAGGGAGGGAGAGGGAGGGAGAGGGAGGGAGAGGGAGGGAGAGGGAGGGAGAGAGGGGGGAGGAGGGGGGGATGGGGAGGGGGAGGGAGAGGGGGAGGGAGAGGGGGAGGGAGAGGGGGAGGGAGAGGGGGAGGGAGAGGGGGAGGGAGAGGGGGAGGGAGAGGGGGAGGGGGAGGGAGAGGGGGAGGGAGAGGGAGAGGGGGAGGGAGAGGTGGAGGAAGAGGGAGAGGGGGAGGGAGAGGGGAAGGGAGTGGGAGAGGGGGAGGGAGAGGGGGAGGGAGTGGTGGAGGGAAAGGGGAAGGGAGAGGGAGAGAGGGAGGGAGAGGGGGAGGGAGAGGGGAAAGGAGAGGGGGAGGGAGAGGGGGAGGGAGAGGAGGAGGGGGGAGAGGGAGGAGGGGGGAGAGGGAGGGGGAGGGAGAGGGGAGGGGGAGGGAGAGGGGAGGGGGAGGGAGAGGGGAGGGGGAGGGAGAGGGGAGGGGGGAGGGAGAGGGGAGGGGGAGGGAGAGGGGGAGGGGGAGGGTTAGGGGGAGGGGGAGGGAGAGGGGAGGGGGAGGGATAGGGGGAGGGGGAGGGATAGGGGGAGGGAGAGGGGAGGGGGAGGGATAGGGGGAGGGATAGGGGGAGGGGGAGGGGGAGGGAGAGGGGAGGGGAGGGATAGGGGGAGGGAGAGGGGAGGGGGAGGGGAGGGGGAGGGAGACCCAAACATGGATCTTCCACTGTTATTCACTGAGAAGTTCTGACATCAGACAGAAGTTCTGAAGGTCCTGACTCCATCAGATCAGCAGCTGTCACCATATTATTACATTGTAGTCGGAACTTCACCGATACGCTGAGTTCCAAGTTTCAACTCGATTGGACTATTTACTGAAGAGTTCTGTTGAACAGCTCCTGATGTCATCCTCAGATTAGCTTGTTATGACCATATTATTACATTGTAGTCGGAACTTGACAGATATGCCGAGTTTTAACTAAATCGGCTTATTTACTGAGGAGTTCTGTTGAACAGCTTCTGACTCCATCATCAGGTCAGCTTAATATTACCATCATATTGCATTGTCACTGATATCCTATCAAGTTCTTAAAAAATTCCCGAATCGCATATGCCTTTCAAATATGAAGAGTTACCTCGATTTCTCCAAGATCCCATCATCAGATCCTGATCTGATGATCAAAAGGAACAATGGAAAAGTGTACCCTTTCAAACAAAAAAAGAATCTTTGAAATCGGTCGAGGCGTCTTCGAGTAACCGGTGAACGTACACAAAAAACACAAAAAAAAAAAATCCGACGAATTGAGAACCTCCTCCTTATTTTTTTAAGTTCCGTTAAGAATACAATAATTTTGTAAGTATTTAAGTCGAAGTCGTTTCACTATCACGTTTCCATCTTGCTACTTTACACCTAAACTACTTTCGCACCCGTAAAAACTACCACGAAATAAAGTACTAAAAAATTCAATAATTTATGTAAGTACTTATTTCGATCATTTTCGATGTTTTAGTCATTCGGCATTTGGAACTTATACTTATTAAGCATTCTACTTTGTAAACGTTCGGCAATTGAAACTTTCGGCATTTCGAGCATTCTGACTTTTAGCTTTCGACCTTACAAACTTCTATCTTTCAAGCTTTCTGCATTTCAACCGTTCTACATATCGAATTTCGCTATTTTAAGCATCGGCATTTCAAGGATCGGCATTTCGGTTTTCGGACTTTTCATATGTACCCCTTACTTAATTTGTTTTTTCCAAAAACAGGCAAAAAGTTAAAAAAAATACATTAGGTACATTTTTGGCCAAAATCTACTTTAGATGTTTACAGCATAAAATGACTTCACTGTATTAACCTAACTAAACCACAGATAACATTTTAGTCATTAGCAGTTGATGTTCACAAAAAAAGCTTCACCTCTTCAAGTCTAGACAAATAAAACTATTCGTACAGACTGCAAAGCGCCCAACAAGAAACGATAATGACCGTGATAAATGTTTACGTAAGAAATTGGCATCCTTGGTCATGTTTGGCAAATAAGCCCTGCGGCCGGCAGGCCCTGCGTGTGACAGGAAATCTAATAACCCTTGAACGAGTCCGACGTATAAATTCTTACTGAATCGCCTCGCTTGTCCCTTTTCAGGCTACCGTGTTATGACGCATTTACAATGAAAGCAGAGAGCCAAAATATGAAGAAAGAAGATATCACGATTCCCGAGGTACGTAAGGTAGATGTACCTACTCTTGAGATTTATATTTATTAACAGTCTTGCTCATAAATTCCACGTAGGTTACAAAATATATCCAGGTACTTACTTCAACTCCTTTAATCATAATCAACTGTCATTTTAACATGGCTTTGGAGAGGGTTTTTCTTGATATCATTAGAAAAAGAAGGCAACAGATTTAGCAGCCGTTGGGTACATCAATCTTATAGGTCCATTAACAACAACAGGGCAAATTATTACCATATTTTGCTTTATTGTTATTGATCCTATCAGATCAGTTGTTCACTGTGTGAAGTGTGTGAAGTCTGTTACCGTCTGTTTCAGGTATAGTTGTTCTATTTCACGAAGTCCGTTTGGTCTGTAATTGTGTGTGTGTTCAATGCACGTTGTTTCTGTGTGCGTTAGGCTTGTTTCACTCTTCAGCGTGTGTTTCACGCTGAAGAGTGAAACAAGCCTAAGCTCGGGAGCGCTCAGAATCGGCCCACGCACACAGAAACAACGTGCATGTGCATCTACCAGTGGCGGATTATCCTTAAGGCAAACTAGGCAACTGCCTAGGGGCGCGAGGTTACAGAGGGGCGCGCAACTCCGGGCGCAGGCCAGACAGAAGAAACGTAAGACGAGGACGCGTCGCGGACAGGGCGCCAGCGAACAGCGTCGCGCCCGCGCCCCGTCTCTTCTGTATATTTTGCGTCGCGACGCTTCTAGGTATACATTTTGTATGAAAGGGACGCGGAAGAGACAAATATCCGCGCCCCGTCTGCGTCTTACGTCTTTTCTGTGTGTCCAGCGCCCTTCGTCACCCTATTCGATTAAAAAAAAACAGAAAATTTACGATGTTGGAGGTGCGGGCCGCGGGGGGGCGCCCCGTATGGCGGTGGTCGGGGCGGCGCGGAGGGCGCGGGTCAGTCGTGAGCCGTGCGACAGGGATGATAATCGCATCGCGATCATAGACGTACGTACGATCTGGCGATTTTTGGGATCGATCGAAAGTCATTAGTTTTTCCAGCGGATCGATTGAATTTAATCAGATATAGCCGGATAGAAATAAACCGACAAGCACTGAGCCTTTTCTTTGAGCACCGCAAACAAAATCAAGTGTCACATTGTTGCAATTGTCTTAAAAAAAACTGCTCGCTTCGCTCGCATTTAATTTCATAACTAGGTATTATGTTGCGAATAAAGTGAGTTATGTCTGACCACAGAATGAGAACCGACAAACATCGAGCCTTATTTTTGATCACCGCAAACAAAATCAAGGGCCACATGTTGCATTTATCTTTAAAAAAATATGCTCGCTTCGCTCGCATTTAACTTCATGTTATAATGTAGGTAGAAATATTGCGAGTAAAGTGAGTAATGTCTGACCACAGAATAAGAACCGACAAGCAGCGAGCTTTTTCTTTGATCACCAAAAACCAAAAAGTGCCAAAACGTTGTTCTTAAAAAAAATCAGCTCGCTTCGCTCGCATTTAACTTCATATTATAAGTAGATATATTGCGAGTAAAACTGAGTTATGTCTGACCACAGAATAAGAACCGACAAACAGGGAGCTTTTTCTTTGATCACTGAAAACAAAATAAAGTGTCACTTGTTGAATTTGTCTTAAAAAAAATCTACTCGCTTCGCTCGCATTTAACTTCATATTATGAGTAAATTTTATATTGTGAGTAAAGACAAGCATCGAGCTTTTTCTTTGATCATCGAAAACAAAATCAAGTGCCACATGTTGCACTTGTCTTACAAAAATTCGGTAGATTGACATTTTTTCAGCACTTATTAGGTGCAGGCCAGATAGAAGAGACAGGGCGCAGACATTTGTCTCTTCCGCGTCCCTTTCATACAAAATGTGACGGCGCCCCGTCTCTTCTGTATGTTTTGCGGCGCGACGCTTCTATACATTTTCTATGAAAGGGACGCGGAAGAGACATAAATGTCTGCGACGCGTCCTCGTCTTACGTCTTTTCTGTATGTCCCGCGCCTTAGACATTCTAGAATTCTAGATCCATTGCAAATGTCTCCTTAGGAGGTCAGAGCAGAGCTACCCCCTTGGGTAGTCAGAGGCTTGTCCAAATACGGTATTTGATGGTTTTTGTTACCAGAGGGGCGCCTATGAGGAGCTTGCCTAGGGCGCTCTTGAAGCTTAATCCGCCCCTGGCATCTACACACACAATTAAGACCACAAAAGAGAAGAAAACAAGCTTTTTTCTGTTCTGTGATTAAGACCAAACGGACTTCGTGAAATAGAACAACTATAGGTACCTACCTAAGTACCTAGCTAGGTATTTCACAAAATGTCCGGCCCCCTGATTATTACGTAAGACTTGCAACAGCAATGCGACAGCAAACACTACGTCTTACGTAATCAGGGGGCCGATCACAATTCAATATGGTCAAAAGACACTCATTCTAACTCTTTCAGCAGCAACACAACACATTTTAGAGCATGAAATCACCCGGCGCCGGAAACCTGCTTTCTGCATGAATTTGGATTCACTATGAGTTCTCGATTATGTACGCTGGTAGAATTCCTATAAAGGTTATCTTTACGGTATATTTTTCTGAGGTGCTTTGGGTCCTAAATGTTATTGGTAAAGGTACCTTTTTATAGTTATTACGCCGGATGGGCTAACTATAGTAACTTTCAGATGTATCTACCTAAATGGGAGCCGTGATGTGGAACTTATTTCAAATACCTAATAATAACGTAGGCTCTCTCTGCGGGGTTAAAAGGCCGTTAAAGCAGTTTTATGCACTAAGAATTGAACTATATGCCGTCTCTTTTTATAGACTGAGAGTGACAAGAACGGCACATATTGCCATTCCTATTGTGATTCTGCTATAGGATGTTATAGGATGCAATACTTTTTGAAATACGACAAGAATTCATAAAAATTGAATAAGTAGGGGAACCTGTTGAACCTCGTCCATTGATATTCCTCGGCCACCAAGGCTTATCTCGGAATCTGTGCGAGTTTTTTTGTCATAATATAAGTAAGTTAGGTAGGCACTTACCTACCTAACAAAAAATAACAGATTATGGTAACTTACTGAAATCGTGAAACAAGATAAAATAGTCTCACCAACGCCATCTGCACACCAGCCTTGATACTACTTCTCGGATGTAGAGTCGGCGTCAGCACTCAAGTCCTACGGCAAAAGCGGGAACTAATTGTTTTATTTACTTTAGTAGGCTCTTCTAGAGGTTGTTCAGTTGTTCTGGTGTGTAGAAATAAAGAACATACAAACTTGCATACATCTTAGTGTTCAAGCCATACTTGGACAATTATTATTTTTTACACCTAATTCTGCGATAGCAGCGCCGCGTCTATCAGACTTCGGTGGTGGCGCGTACTCTAGCGTGAAGGTGGTTACAACACTAGACAGACCGATTCCAGTAAAGTCTTTACCTCAACAATACTAGATGGCAACGTGCAGTTTATTCAAATAAGTCTAAAATATTTTGTTGAATGCTTATTTTAATTTTTTCAAGAAAAAAGAAATCTTACCTAGGAAAAACTATAAAAAAGCGACAGATGGCATTAGCGAGGCAAACAGCTGAGCATGAAATGTGTGTGACAGAGACAGGCGAATGAACGCCATTCATCCGTCATACGTGCGTGACGTCATTCTGTCAACTTATCAACTGTGACTGTGTCAAACCAAACCAAGTTGTAACTTTTCTGTGGTAATTTTCCTGCTTTGTGCTGCAAAAATAAAATATTATGGCAAATAATGCTTTTTACGGAGAAAACAGTGATGTTTCTGCAATACTTTTTGATTTAGACAACACACTAATACAAACAAGGAAAGGAGATACAAGAGCTTGCAATAAGGTATGTAAAAGTTCACCCTCAAAAAAACAATTTATTGACATTGCCACGGTCATGGATTTTCGTACGTCGTAGTTCGGAGCGGGGAGCGAGACGGAGACGAGAGTGCGCGCGCTGTCAAATCATCGTGGTTATCGCACGATCGCACGCATCGGAACGGAAGCAATCGCAAGTTTCTACGTCGTTGTTGGACTTGTTCCTTACGAAATAAGAATCGTTTCTCCGCTTGCCTGCTGCACTCCGCGTGTAGGATGCTCACGTTCCAGTGTGGTTATAAATAGACATTTCATAGTTGGAGAACGTGAGCTCGCCGTCCGGATTTAGATATTTTGGAAGAGAACACTCTCTAATTATAAACGTGATGTAGATCGAGCGAGCCAGTCTATTGCGGCTCTCTGCGCTCAGTGGGGCGCTACCTATTGCGCTTTTCGATCGCGTTCATCAATTTGTGATAATGGGTGACTTATCGGAACCTATAAAAAAATGCTGCATGATCCTGAAGGCCGCTTCGGACGACACCGAAAGGTTCGCGGCGCTCTTCATGGTGACTAAACTCGTGAAAGGCAAGGACTGCAACACTCAGGCCAAGAAAGCGTTGTTTGAAGCTATTGGATTTCCATTCTTGAAGAGGCTACTCACCAACTCAAACCCACAAGATGATTGCCCACCATCTGTTTACAAGTCAGTGGCACTGTCGGTCCTTACAACCTTTTGCAATGAACCAGAACTAGCAACACACCCAGAAATGCTTGCTAACATAGCTGTGTTCCTAGACATAGTGCAGACATCTGACAACGAAGACTATGATGATAACCTCATCATAGTCAGTGAGGCATACACATGTCTCCAATGTATTGCCGAACATGAAGCTGGTCAAAAAGCTCTAATTGAAGTAGGGGCTATCAAAAAAATGTCTGAGATTTACTCCCACCAAAGCTTCCAAACTGATGAAGCCCTGAATATTCTTGTGAAGCTCACCAGCAGATATGGACCTACCGCCTGGGGTAATGATCCCAAACCATTCCACGCACTGGTTAACAAGATATCCTTGGATTTTGCTACTGATCAATCGGAAAGGAAGTTTGAATTGGCTACCATACTAAGTGCACTCCTGTACAGTTGCAATAAAGCTACTGTTGTTCCTAGTGCATCTGAAGAAACATGGCCAACAAGCATCTACAAAGCTCTTCATGATATACTTACCAGCAAAATTGGCAAGAACCAAAGAGACCCTGCCCTCAAACTAGCCGCTAACATTGCAGACCTGCTCGGCATTGAATGGACTATGAGTGATGAGGAGAATCCTAAGAAATTCTTCTTGTTGTTGCTGCAGCTTTGTGCCATTGAAGTGAGAATGCAGCTTGAGGACAGAAGCTTTAAACAGGCATTTGCTAACTGCGAACTGGTCACCGCTTGCTTTACTGTTCTTGAATTATCCGTCAACTACATGGCTACGGATCAATTGGACTTGGAACAGAAAGAGAAACAGTCAGTTTATACGAGTCTCAAGGGTGCTTTCAATGCTGTAGTCTCAATACTGACCAAAGTATCCAATGACAAAAACAGAGACAAACTTCCTGATGCTGAGAAATTGTTTATTTGTTCAATGGTCAGAGTACTGGTTGCTTGGATTGCACAGGAAACAACTGCGATGAGGGATCAAATCTACGCTTTGCTTCCATACATATTTTCTCTTGCCAATGATTCCTTCCATGCATACAGATCTAGAAAACTGGCAGAAAAGAATAAGTCTGATGGAGAATCTATGGACACAGACAAATCTCTTATGGGTCAGTTGGATTTGCTGCGTTTGATGCTGCCTGCCCTATGTCATTTAGTTGTAGAAGACAAAGCTAGAGATATTGTCTTAAACCTGAAACAAGAAGATATCTTGTATGAAGCAATGAATTTCCACTGGTCAATAGTTCACTACGTAAAGCCTCCCATACCTAAATCTGAGAGAGGAAAACCAAGAACCAAACCGGAACCTGAGTTGGACCCTCAACTGTTGGAGGACATGAAAGACTCCAGGGCAGCTATGGTCAGCCTTTGCAATACTTTCATGAATCTTACAGTACTAGCTCCGAAAGTAGTTGAAAACAGTATGCTGTTCAATACTCTACTAAAGTTCATATTCAATAACTTACCTGAATTGAAGAACATCCCTGAAAATCTGGTACTGTATGGCCATCTGGCGGTACTAGGCTTGTTGCTACTCAAATCTCTCTCTAGCAATGTGAAGAAGAATGATTTCTCAATATGCCGATACATTACATCCACCATCAGATTCCTTTGGGATGCCTACAATGTTGACGAATCAAACGACCCTACAGCTTTAGTAGTATCTCTGTCTTACAAGGAACACTGGAACGAAATTGCTGACTTGTGGTTCCTGGGAATGCAAACAATGAGTGGTGTTCTCACTATTGTGCCCTGGATCTCAGAGTTCGCCATTGAGAGTGGATGGGCTGAAGGCATTACAGAAATGCTTGTCAAAGTCAAGATTGGAACCTTGCCACCTAATGTAAAATCAGCATTTGAAGACTTCCTCTGCAAATTGGTAGACGCAAACGAGAGTGTGATTCCCGTCCTCAAAAAGGCTGGAGCTCTTAAATGCTGCAGGAATCACCGACTAATGGATTTAGGCAAGAAGTTGTTTGGAGACTAAAATTTCCAACTTTTTATTGTACTTTGAGTTTATGTAAGTAGGCATGTCTACTTATTATTATTTTTTTCATTTTTATATTTTAAAACCCACATTTTAACCAAAGGTACTTAAAATAATTTGACAGCTTTTAAAAAAATATTTTTGCAGTAAATAAGCTGTTTCCTTTTAAGTGTGATTATCAGTACATACCTAAATGTAACAATAAATTAATTTTATACTAAACTGAATTCATTAAACTTGATTGTGACCAAAGTTGTAGTTTTCTTTTAGAATAGCACCAAAATTGCTTTGTAGAGATAGCACTTTAACAAAATATAATACTTATAGAAGGCATTGTTTATTTCTTAGTTAGGAGAGGTACACAAACAATACAAAATTTATAATATCAGGAAAGTACATTAGTTTTATTAAACAAGAACGAAAGGGAGTAAGCTCATTGTTTTCAGTTAAACATTTGGATATCAGCTTTCAGGCGAGAAGCTGTGCCAAGCTTCAGGTGAGTGAACGTCCAACGAGGGACGATGACCCCTCGCTATTTCTAGACACTTCCTTGCACATCAGGAAACCATTCTGTAACAATAATAATTCTCTTAGTTCAGCAAGATCGCGCTTTGGGGATACAGCCCAAAGCGCGGTTAAAATTGTCTCAGATCTTTTATTTAGGCATTCAAGATCTTTTGAAGATGTCTAAAGCGGTAGTCAAAGGAACGTCTAAAAATACATATTTGGTCCATGCTCACATTTTGCAAACATTAGCGCATTCGAAACGTTTTGGCTTTCAACCTGCAAGCACTATGCCGCTTATTGGAAATCTGACTAGTTTAGAAAGTTAGGTAACTAGTTTCCTCACGATGTTTTCATTCACTATTCGAGCTCGTTTTAAAGCGCATTAATTATTTATCATTTTTGAAATGATCATTGATGTATGGCAGGGATTTGAACTCACGATCTCCGGATGCCTGCACTGATAGTGCAATGAGGAAATAGTGATAAATTCGGTGCCAAGGATATTTCTTTCTACAACACAACACCCACTCTTATGTAGATAAGTACCTACCCATACCTACCTACATAAATCACAACAACGTACATACCTACAGTGCCAGCGACCGAGGTCGTTATTCAGAATTCGTCCTCAAGAAACGACAGGTCACATTGATGCGATGCCGCCAACTCACACCATCTATCAATCAGAAAGCTACATAAACACGCAACACAACGCGTATAAGTAGGTAATGCTTGCAAATCAATGGTTTGTAATCGATCTTCTTCCAACACCAAAGGAACTGAAATATCCGAATATCAACCAGGAAAGAACCTATACAATGTATGGGTACTTGCACCACGGTCTCATCAGCTCTATGTGAATTACAGAATCAAAGTATAAAAAACATACATCGCATACCTAAGAACTCTTTTTAGAACTCTTAATTTTACTATGTCTCCTTTGAACTCCTTCAGCTTGTCGAGATTCTGCAGCAGCAATATGGGCTACCTAAAGAAGAAGCAGTGGAAAGCGGCACAAAGTTCCTGCGTGCCTTCCGGGCGCGGCCGGACGATGAGACGTACCTGCTGGACGAATGGCCAGCGCACCTGTGGAGGAACAGCTTACCCAAGAATTACAGACATATCGCTAGTTAGTATGGACTTTGGTTTTTCCGCTTACGTAGTTTTGTGCTCACGGAATGTACAGGCATTGGTACGTCAGTAAGCAATATGAATGTGAAATCAATAGTCTACGTCTACGCTGTTAGTCTTACGTAATAAAATATTGTAGGGGTACCTACCTACATACTTGGTTGGTAGTACCTAATACGTATTTTCCTAGTAGGTAAAGTTACATTTATATCGCAGTTAAATTAAGTTTTATCTTTACTTTTAATTCTCGTTTTATCATTTTCGAGAACATCATAATATGATAATATTATTCAGATTCAGACCAGTGTTTTTCAGATTCATTTACTGTTTAGAATCTAAACTTTAGACTCACATCCGATGTAAGAATATACAATTTCATGACTGCTTCCTATTCTACGACGCCCATGTTCCTGTTTTCTTTTGACGTGAGGATATGACGTCAAGAAAACTCATTAAATTATAAATACCTACACGAGACTTTTTGTCTCCTGTGATACGTAAAGGCGAATCATGTTTCTATGAATTGCTACTTGAAATACAACAGACACTTCCTTGCCAATTATAAAATACTTTAATGGCTCTGTCTGAGTGACCTAACTGCCACTGTTTAATGGGTAGACAAAATCTGCTCCACGCTCTGTTAACAAACTTCGTAGGAATGAATTTAATGGACTTGGCAGTATGCCTAGAAAGCTCATGCACCATCTAAATTGCCACCGTATTTGCTGTATACCTACTTAACGATCACTGCTGTAAACACTACAACTGTTATTTTTGACGTGTCAATTACTCAAATAAGGACACCAAGGTTCTGCAGTGTTATTTTAGTCATGAAATAAAGAGAAAACGGCACGTGTTTGAAATTCATAAACAGCCGGCCATTCACTTTGTACCGTGAAATTTATTAAAATGTCTTGTCTGCCCTTTACCACGTCTCCTAACTCAAAGCTATTTATGATCTTTAGGTAAACAACTTCTAAATAGAACATGACATGTGTTATTCCAGAAAATGCGATGGCCTTTCAGAAATATCTTATTTTGTTTCAGAAAATATATCAATCGAATGGATAAAGTTGAGATTTCAATGTTTGGCTTTAACAAATGATGTGATACATCTGTTGGAATCCTTGCGGTATGTTGGTTGAATTTTATTGAAGTAGTTTTCATGTACGTATTATGAAGAAATATTTATACACAGCCATAGATGGTCAATGTAAAATGATTATTTCTCCATGATGAATATTATTATTAAAATGTGGAATACTATTCCTTTGAGTAAAAATTGTATTATTTAACATTACTATTACGTGTAAATTCAAAGGAATATAAACTACATTTTTTTTTTTCATTTAAATTAGCGTTACTTGTTCTACGATTGTCGTTTTTATTACAAAAAAAAATCACACTCTTATTGTAGGTGTGTACTTTAATTCACTGATTCTGGCCATTACTAAATATAATGAATTATTCTTGAAGTAATCTTAGAACAACTATCGATTTCAATTTTGTGCATGGTGTTATGTGGTACACGAAATTATTTTTCTTCTTTTTATTTGTAATTTCCATCACATTGAGTAATCCTATATCAAGCGCAACTGACACTACTCGTATCATTCATTTAGTGTTAGTATTCGTTCGTAGTTATATTTGTTTCATTGGTCTCTATTGCATGCCACATAATACTATGGATATTCGCGCATTATTGATTTATGGTATCATTGAAAAGTCAGCACCAAAACATTGTGAAGGCATAGTTTTCCGAAGAGATGTTGTTCAAGTTCAACATTTATATTATAAACATAGTTAACTGCCTTTGCAAATGTATTGGGCCGGCTTTACGCGCATGTTGCTAATAAATGACTTGTTTTTCAACAGTTCAGTTGTTGCTCATCGAGTGACATAACTCGGGGCGCGCGCCGCGTGCGCATCACTTAGGTTTGAATTGTATATGTAAAATAGGAGGGAGTACACGAGGAAGGTAATACCGTTACCTTAGACAATTCAAAAACCATGGAGACAGTTTATAAGCCAACCTAAAATAATTGAGCTATTGCTTATCCTGTAATCTAAAGTCCGAACGTTTTAACACGGATGTAAACGTCTCCATGGTCCCTACTACAACTAACAATAGTGCTATGTTGATCCCACTCATTTCCACAAATTCCTGACATAAACTCAACACGGCACTACCTAGTCTTAACTGCTCTTTCATGTCCAATTTATGAAAATAACTTGAACGTGAAAAATACGAAAATTGTTTTGCACTAACTACAACGGTAACTAGATATCACTAAGAGTTAAATGATTCATAATGCATGATTTGAAAGGCTGTTGCATAGTGCAAGACTGTTTGGATATGCCTGTATCGTGTGCTGAGTTACAGCATTAATTGGAGCGGGGTCTAAAGCAAAGCTGCTCGATAAATGGCACAGGGAGGATTACCTTCTCGGTTTGATCACGAACGGGCCATCGCGCGCCCAGTGGCAGAAGGTCGAGAAGCTGAAGCTTCGCAAATACTTCGATTGCGTGCTGGTGTCCGGGGACCTACCGTGGGAGAAGCCGGACCAGCACATCTTCCTTGAAGCGTGCAAGCTGCTCAGTGTCGAGCCACGAATGTGCATCATGGTTGGGGATAAGCTGGAAACTGATATAAGGGTAAGCTATACATTGTTATCTTTAACCAAGCACTACTTTAGAAGTACTGAGTTCGTGAATTACCTAAGACTACTTCCGTTTTAATAAAAACTTTGAAAAACTATCAATGACACAAAAAAAGTAAAATTAACTTGATCTCATTAAAGCCTTTTGCCATTCTATCAGATCTGTTTCTGAAAAATATAATGCTACACTGCAAGTTCAGAATTTTTTTCACATGAAAGAACCATGGGCATAATTGCTTGAACACTGGACCCGCTTCGTCCAACAGCGATGAAACATATGTCATATGAAAGCTCTTGGAATGTACTTTATTTCATTCTATCACAGCTAAGTTAAAATCGAGCGCGAAAATGGTGTTTTGGTGCAAAAATGGCGCCATGATGGTGGTTTCTTGAACGAAACTAGAAAGCTGAAACTTGGAATGTAGCTTTCTTTTCTAGTAAAACCACCCACTAAGGCATTTTATTTTCGAATTTCAACCCCTAAAGGGGTGAAAAGTAGTGAAAACGGTTGTATAAAACTTTTTAACGCGTAGTATGATTTGCTTGAAACTCGGTTTGCATACTTAAAATGCAAAATAAATGGACACGTATTTCAGGATTATTCAAAACAACCCTTAAAAAGGAGTGAAATGGGGTGTCAAAGTTTTTATGGGTACTTTTTAATAGGTTGTGCGATTTGCTTGAATCTGGGTTTGAATACTATTGATGACAAATAGATGAACACATATTTCAGGATTTTTCGAAACAACCCTTAAAAAGGGGTAAAATGGGGTGTCAGAGTTTGAATTGAAACTTTTTAAGGGCGGTGCGATTGGCTTGAGACTCGGGTTGTATATTATAAATGCAAAATAAACGGACATGGTGTTTCAGGACTTTTCGAAACAACCCTTAAAAAGGGGTGAAATGGTGTGTCGAAGTTTGTGCTGGAACTTTTTAAGAACAGGGCAGGCAAGTACCGGCGTCACTTGCATACACTTTGCCACCGGCTACCCGGCACTGGTTACGCGGTCCTTTGGTCCATTTTCGTAACTATTTTTCACAACCAGTTAAGAAAGAAGATTTTTTTTCACTGATTCTTAACTGGTTATTAAAAAGGAATATTTATTCCATGTACGTAACCATGTTTCATAGCCAGTTATGAATATTTTTTTTCATGTTTTGGTAACCAGTGACGAAAATTGATGTTTTTTTTTTCATTTTTCGTAACTAGCTACGAAAATGGAGCCTTGTTTTCTTTTTTCGTAACTGTTATTTAGCTACAAAAAGGGATGCTTCTTTTCTTCTTTTTATAACATTTAGGACGATTGATATTATGATGTCGATGTTGAACTGTATCTATTAGTAGGTACTAAATGTACCAATATAATTATAGTTTGTTTATTTTTTTTCTTTACTCGGTCACCGTCTACGATAATAGATACTGTTTTGTTTATACTATTCAAATAATTATAAGTGGAAACTTGTTATTAGCCTTAAGTATCTATGTCTTCTTTTAATCTGTTGTCTAGCTGTAAGTTTTCCTAAAATTGAAAAACTAAAATAAAATAAATAATGTACTACTTCCAGATAAATAATAGGCATTGGCTAATTTCGTGTGTTCCGAATAATGGCCGATTATGCGATTATTTCTGATGTTTTTCGATACCCATTATTTATATGGAAGTACTGTATAAAGTTTACTAATAAAATTCGTAGCTATAAAACATGGTTACGTACAAGGAATAAATAATTCTTTTTAATACCCAGTTAAGTATCAGTGAAAAAAAAATCTTCTTTCGTAACTGGTTGTGAAAAATAGTTTGTGCTGGAACTTTTTAAGGACAGGGCACTGTTCCAGCACAAACTTCGACACACCATTTCACCCCTTTTTAAGGGTAGTTTCGATAAGTCCTGAAACACCATGTCCGTTTATTTTGCATTTATAATATACAACCCGAGTCTCAAGCCAATCGCACCGCCCCTTAAAAAGTTTCAATTCAAACTCTGACACCCCATTTTACCCCTTTTTAAGGGTTGTTTCGAAAAATCCTGAAATATGTGTCCATTTATTTGTCATCAATAGTATTCAAACCCAGATTCAAGCAAATCGCACAACCTATTAAAAAGTACCCATAAAAACTTTGACACCCCATTTCACTCCTTTTTAAGGGTTGTTTTGAATAATCCTGAAATACGTGTCCATTTATTTTGTATTTTAAGTATGCAAACCGAGTTTCAAGCAAATCATACTACGCGTTAAAAAGTTTCATACAAACGTTTTCACTACTTTTCACCCCTTCAGGGGTTGAAATTCGAAAATAAAATGCCTTAGTGGGTGGTTTTACTAGTAAAGAAAGCTACATTCTAAGTTTCAGCTTTCTAGTTTCGTTCAAGAAACCACCATCATCGCGCCATTTTTGCGCCAAAACACCATTTTCGCGCTCGATTTTAACTTAGCTGTAATAGAATGAAATAAAGTACATTCCAAGAGCTTTCATATGACATATGTTTCATCACTGTTGGACAAGGGGGCCCAAAATGTCGCAACGTTCTTTCTGTTTTTTATAAGTAGAAAATAAAAAATTCACAAATTAATATAATATAATTAATATGAAAAAAATTATTGATAAAAACACTTCAGGCGTAACTCAGGGGTCCATATTTGATCTTAGGGTTTAAATCTTCTGATCTGATTGAGATTTTTCCTTTCCTTATTTTTTAAAGATAATGGCAGGAATAGACTGAGAGTACAATTCTTATTTGGTTCTTTCTTGTTTGTTTCAGGGAGGTAAGGATGCTGAGTTAGGCGGCACCGTCTGGATTCCGCTCCAGCCGGATGAAGAGTCATCAGATTTACCTGACTTCACGATTGATAACGTCACGGAGTTGCCAGAGGTACTGCCCAACTCTCCGAAGCTCAAGAGATCTGCACATCCGTTAAAAAGATGTTGACGAAGCTTTCTAGAAAGTAAAATTTGAGTCTTAAAATATTTTGATAAAGTTGGACTTAATCCTCGAATAATATCGAAGGCAAGATAATTTTGTGACATTGAGTACATAATGTACTACTACACATTTGTTGCCCTACATTCAACTACTAAAACATAAGAATAACATTGATTTCGCGCAAAGATATAGTTTTGTATATAAGAATTGAGTCAATTATTTTTGGACAGAATCTGTATAAGACAGGTTGTTTTTGAAAAGAAATAGGCGCTCGAGAAGCTCGCTAATCATAAGGTTTCGTCATGAATTATAAATAAGAGATTTGGTTACCTTTAGTTAGAGCAGTATTGTATAAAGTACAAATATTTGTTTTACGTACAAAATGTTAATTGTTTTATGCTTTGTTCATTTTAAGCACGGAACAGACTGTTCTGTGATTTTAAGCAAGGGAATGTTAATGGCTTTGTTTGTTACTATGGTGATTTATCGACAGCTCTCGTCTTATGAGTTTGTTGTTTTAAGTTTTTCTGAAACATAGTTATGTAAGTGCATAGTTTAATAGTTAAAGTTGAAATGAATCTAAGCATAGTTGTGTATTTTTGTACGAGAATATCTTATTTTGGTTGTAATCTTAATGGCATCTCTTATAGACTGTGCTAAATGTGATATTGATAGATAGTTTATCTTTCGAATCTTGTCTTGTTGAGCTATTTATTTAAGGAGACTCAAATCTATTAGTATTTAAGTGCATGCTTTTCTTTCATGGTTTCCTGGAAGTAGTATTCTAGATAATGGGTTATTTGGTTTGTAGATTCTAGGCATCTGACAGCAGTAAAAACTTCTGCACAAGTAAATGCTTAATAAATAGTGTTATATGAAAGGTACAAAAGTACCACCACAAAAGTTGTTATTTTAATATTAAGCTGCTAGGAATTCGTTCCTCAATGCCCTCTCACTAAGAACTTTTACTTGATAATATTATGTATTCAGTTTAGTGGCCAATTATAGAGATTTATTAAAATTAATGAATAAAATATTATTTTTGAGTAATTGTTTAATTAATTCCTATTTACTCTACCATTTCCTTTTTGTTTCACTATTTAAAGGTTTCAAATATATCTATGCAGTTCTCAACATCTTAGCTTCTCTCTTTTCTTGTAATGCCTTCTTTTGTTCTTCAACTGCCTTTTTCCTTTCTTCTAAGAATTCTCCATATTCCTGAAATGTATAATTGCTTTTTACTTTATGTAAGAGTACTAGTATTTATTTATGTAGGTACAGTCTGTAAATAAACAGATTATACTGAAAACTCTGAAGTCCACAGGCTATAGCATTAACTAATTCCACAACCCATTATAATATCTGCTGGAGATTTTAGAGAAAGGATCAAAATTGGCAAGCTTGTATAAAAAACGTAATGAAAGTGAAAGAGTGTCAGGATTGTAGCAAGTGGAAATCCATGATCTCTGCCTACCCCTATGCCATAGAAGTGTTTTTTATGTAATGTATGTACAGCCTCACTTTACTTAATTTGACTTCTGCTGGAGAAGTCAAATTAAGTAAAGTGAGGCTTACCTGGAGGTAAGCTAGTTTTTTTTTGTTCTTTTTCAGTGTAATCAACAACTTAAAAAACATTCAAAAGTACCTTAGGATCTAGCTCCTTCACAATTTCAATACCACAAGTTCTTGCAGTGGCTATCAGCATGGTACATATCTCCTTGAGGGATTTCCATTCAAGAGGAGGGTCCTGTTGTTTTATCTTTGCTATTTCATACAAATGCTTCAGAGTTATTTTGCCACTGGTCTCTCTCACTGAAATTATAGATTGTACTCTGTAAATGCATTGTGCTATACAGCTCTTTCCTCAATAAATATGGAAAAGTACTTCCTCAAACAGTAGGTAGACATCCGCTCAGATGTTAAGACATTTCAAATTTCTTTGAACAAAAGGAGGTAGTCAGAGGATAATAGTGTTCTGTGAGTGAAAGGCGTGTAAAATATACATTTGGCGCATGCCCTTTTTGTAAATAATGTTTTTTGAGGAGTGCAAGCAGACAAATATAATTGGTAAAAGCATACCAGGTTCCATAGCTCCACGGTTGATTCCAGCAGCTTGTTTTAGGAAAAAAGATGCAGGCGGTTGGTGTATGGTCATTTGATAAGATCTATCAGGGTTCAGTTTCACTCGCGTTGGCAGAGGAATACCCTGCTTTATTGTAGATGTCTTCTCATTGAAGTCTTTGCAGAAAACAGCAATGTTGATATTACGCTATAAATTATTACAAATTCTATAAAATAGGTCTAGAAAAATAATAAACTCAATATATTCTGTTGTTAGATGAGATAAAATGAGTTTATTTACCTGACCCAGCTGAGGGCCTAAAGGTGGGCCAGCAGTAGCCATTCCAGCAGGAATATGAGTCCTTAATTTTGAAGAATGGTCTATTTTATCTGACACCTTTTTCATTGACTTTAGTCTTGATACAGATTTAGACATTTTAGAGCCGTATCCTTTATCGCCGTTCGTTAGAAACCTAGATAATTCAGAATAAGAAATTGCTGTACTGTAGTAAACAACATAACCTAAAACTTTATTTTATGATTGATTGACATTGACAATGACAACTTCAGACGGAAAGGACAGACGCATGAACGTCACCAAAAGTCAATGTTCTGTGACACTCCGCCACAAAGCAAATCAGCTGTCATTTTCCTATCATGTCACCGAATTGCGACGAGCTACTCCTTGCGAATAATTTTTGTTTTATTTAGTTTTATCTCAAATTTTGATTTAATCAGATTCAAAAATAGTGTAAATAGAGTTCTAATAGTAATTATAGTCTTAGTGTTTTTTTTCTTTAGATCAGAAACATCTCACTGAATATAAAGTGTATTGTTTGATGAAGAATGTATGTGTTCAGTCAGTAAATAGTTTTCTGAATAAAGTGCACAATGTGGTCGTTTTTCTCCCGAGATCCAACAAAAGACTTCCCTTACGAAGTGGGAGACCCAGTGCCTGGCCTAGAAGATAAAAGTGTTTGGACTTTACACAAAGGAAAGAAGAGAGGGACCCAAGATGAAGTCTCAATATTCTTGTTTGATGTACAGAAGAGTTCAGAGACTTTGTTTGATATAGCGAAGGCTTCGCTAAAGAGACTAAAGACTATGAGACACCCTAGCCTTTTACATTATTTAGATAGCTGTGAAACTGAGAAATTTTTGTATGTAGCTACAGAGTATGTAGAACCTTTAGCATGTCACATATTGGATATGAAATTAGAAGGGCAGCAGAAAGATCTGTTCCTTGCATGGGGCATATTCCAGATAACTGTAAGTATTTATTTGTTGAAATCATGTGAAATGCCTACAAATCCATACCCATATTATAAATGTGAAAGTGTGTTTATTTGTTTGTTTATTTGTCCTGCTTTCACGTCAAAACAGAGCGACGGATTGATGTGATTTTCGGAGTGGAGATAGTTGGAGAGCTGGAGAGTAACATAGGCTACTATTTATCCGGGTACCATGCGAGCGAAGCCACGGGCAGCAGTTAGTTTCTAAATAAAGCAGTAATCATTGGCACTCTATTATCCTAGTATCCTTTTTCCATTATATTAAATACTACTGACATTTTCAGAGGGCACTTTCATTCCTAAACAATGATGGCAACATGAGGCATAACAATGTTTGTTTGTATTCTGTATTTATCACTCTGGCTGGTGAGTGGAAACTTGGAGGATTTGAATTCCTCACATCACAAGGGCAAGACACCGGCAACCCTATACCTATCAAAATTCTACCAGCTCTTGAAATCTACGACCCTCCAGAAAAGAAGGACCCTGTAAAATTAAAGGCTGTTACTAAATGGTAAGGTTTATACTGTTTTGGATTATGTAATCCTAGCTATGTCCAAGGGGATCACCCTCCAGTTAATTAAAAAACAGCCTGGGATGCCCAGACTTATTGTGTCGGCGATCGACCAGAAAATATGTCGAAAGCAAAGGATCAACTAAACTACATACTATGTACGTGGGTAAGGTACTGGAAAACACTTTTTTAAATATCGTTTTACTGCACTTTTAAATTGAATATAGGTAGGTACATCCAAAAGGAAGAAATCGTAACTTTCGAATCACAAATTTTGTCTTGATGATGATGGATAGCACTGCATATTATCTGGGTATTTTCATATTGATGGTATTGCTGGCGATCGACTCGAAAAGCTTCGCGATCGACCGGTCGATCGCGATCGACTGTTTGGGCACCCCTGGCATACAACATTCCTCAAGAATTGAGCTATCAAATTCAAAAATAAATTTTCAAATCCGACTGGTAGTTCCAAAAAATTAGCATGTTCAAACAAACAAAAAACTCTTCCGCTTCTCATTTCATCAGATAATATAGAAAGTGTAACTATTTATTTACATTAGGTTGCTTGAATATAATAAGAATCAGATTATATTAAAATGTTACAAACAGGAACTGACATAGAGGTCATTGATAAAAAGGCATGTTAGGTAAAACAATTACAAAATAAATTAGAAAAACTTAGGCCTTCATATCTTTACTAGATGATTTATACAGTGTCAGGATGCAATCTTTGCATATTGTTTGAGATGGAGGAGTAGGCTTGCCCAGCACCTAAAGCAACCTCTCAGCTTAACCGGCCATATCCACAAGAAAGACATGGTTAATATGTGTGGGGCTGAGCTAAGCGGCAGGTTTTCTCACGATGTTTTCCTTCACCGTTTAGAGCTTGTGTTAAAGCACATATTTTTTCTGAACTCTGAACGAAAAATCCATTGACGCACGGCCAGGATTCGAACCCACGACCTTCAGATCGAAAGTCAAGGTACCATCCCCCCTCGCTCGGCCAACGCGGCTTTTTTTACAAAACCTATCATAAGTATGTCTCTTTTTGTTTTCTTACTTGGTGTCAATTACCCTAAGTATTAAATCCTACAACCTTGGATCGGATATCAAGTATCCCGTGGCACAAATGTTTATAAAAATTAAGAGCTTTACAAAAAATAGGAGTTAGTTATTCTGTGTTTTATGTTCTCTTATGAATTATAGCTCATCGGATATTTGGGGCTTGGGCTGCCTGATCTGGGAAGCATTTAATGGTCCCCTCAAGACCCAGCCTGCTCTTAAAACAGTGGATGACATTCCTAAGCAGCTCAGCACATTGTATTATGAACTTGTCAGCGCCAATCCAGCTTCTCGTCCAAACCCCGCAGATATTATTACAAGGTGTGTGAATGAGACTACTTATTTACTAATGGTCACAATATTCTAAAGCGCTCGAGGCGTAGCTCGTTTTTTGCAGCGCGTTTGTATCGATCGAGACCCCTGATCTAGACAATCTTCACCAATGACAAACTGTTTACAGGTGCCGCAAATTGGGCGGCTACTTCAAAAACGATCTCATAGACACCATGCTGTTCCTTGAAGAGATTCAGATAAAGGACAAGGCTGAAAAGGCAAGGTTCTTCTCGACACTCAGTGCATTCCTCGACAGCTTTCCTGAGCCGGTGTGCGTTCATAAAATCCTGCCGCAACTGATGACTGCGTATCACTACGGTGATGCCGGCTCGGCTATACTGGCACCTATGTTTAAGGTAATCTATCTTTTACATGCTTATACTTAATCACGTATAATGGTCACGAGTAGTGAGTAAAGTTAAGTTAAAGGACAGCCAATTTTACATTAAGAAATTACAAAAAACCATAAACATAATTTAATTTCGTTATTTCTTTTTTATTTAACTAAGTAAACTATTGATTATTTATTTCAATATATTAATATACTCTGTGATCTAAATCAGTTAGGCTGAGACTCCACCAAAGCGGAGATGTGCGAGATGTGTTTTAAACAACCAATAGAATTTCGTTATTCAGACAATGTCATCATGAGATGTGTGAATAACGAAGTTCTGTTCGTTGTTTAAAACACATCTCACACATCTCCGCTTTGGTGGAGTCTCAGCCTTAAGCTAACTACATATATTTCGCTTGACTCCACTGGTTCTAACAATTTCTCTTTGTCAACAGCTAGGAAAACTATTAGAAGAAACGGAATATCAGAAGCAAATCGTGCCGTGCGTGGTGAAACTATTCGCGTCCAACGATCGGACGACGCGGTCACGCCTGCTGCAGCAACTGGACCAGTTCATAATGCATTTGCAGAACAATACTGTGAGTTCATAAATAACACCCAACACTCAAGTAGAAAAAAGACAATGAGCAGTGAGTTAACTTAGCAGTTATCCTGTAGATCATCGATGCTATAATCGATAGTATGGTTTTTTTTTTTTTTTTTTTTATACTACTAAGGTAGCAGACAAGCATACGGCCCACCTGATGATAAGCGGTTACCGTAGCCTATGGACGCCTGTGACACCAGAGGAGTCACACTCGCGCTGCTGACCCTTTTAAGAATTTCAAAACGCCCTTTTTGAAGAACCCCATACTGTAGTCACTGGGGAAAACCGCGTGATGGTCCCATCAGGATTTTCAACTCCGGCGACTAAAGGTTCCGTGGCCGAATCGGTAAAGGCACTCCGTCTAAAGGAGGATCGCTTGTATTATTGCGGGTTCGAATCCCGTCGGAATTGAAAATTTTGATAAGATTTTTCATTTTCAAGTCAAGTAGAAGTTGTCTTCCTCTACTCCCATTCTATACCTACTATTAAACGAGCAATATTTGTATACTTGTAAATATATTTGTTTCGCGTTCTCGATAACTGCTCTAAAGATTTCGATAAAATTTGCAATATAGCTGTTTACGAGGCGATCTAGCTAGGTCTCAAAATTATCTGGGAAAATGTTTTCTGTGAATTTTCACGCAAAAAGATTTACCCCTGCATTTCGTAATTTCGCTGCAGCTGCTGTCGTCTGAGCGGCTATGTGGTTTTAGTTCCTGCCTTCTGCACCGAAGGCTGCTAAATCGAATCTCAGCCATTGATAGGTTTTTCTCTAGGTATTTGCACCAGAGCAGAGCTCTGTCGCCCAGATATTTTTCAAAAGCCAATAATTGGTCCTCACAGCTAGTTAAAGAGTGAGTAAAAAAGCAGAAAAGCTTTTATAATTATTATATCTAACATAATAATTGCAGGTAAACGACCAAATATTCCCGCAAGTGGTGCACGGCTTTCTGGACACAAACGCCATAATCAGGGAACAAACTGTGAAGTCGATAGTGCACCTCGCGCCAAAGCTCAACTACAATAATCTCAACGTGGAGGTGCTCAAACACTTCGCGAGGCTACAATCTAAAGACGACCAAGGCGGTATCAGGTCAGTCAAAAACTTTGGAATACAGCTAAAATTAGTTCTATTGTGTAATAGCGGCCGCCCGCGAATTTGTCGTCGCGTTTAGTATTACCTACCTAAGATTACTATATACCTATGATAAAGAATACTTAATTTCCTGGAATAATCCATACACGCAATGTTATGCCAAATTTCTAGTGGATATATTATAATCCCACAGGAACTTAACATTTTTCCGGAATAAGTATTCTCATCAGGTAATAAACTATCTGCGTGCCAAATTAAATCCACATCCGTTCAGTCGTTGCGTGATTGAGTAACAAACATCTAAACCTATTATAAGTAGGATGTAGGTACATTTCTCTTTTATTTATTCTGGTGTGCGTGTGTACCAAGATTTGTAGATTTCAGAGTCAGTTTTTAGGCCAGCAGTGCGTTTCGGTCCTTATCGGAATGTATTCCTAATTCGGAAAGTTTCTTCGCTGAAAAAACATCAACTTTCCGAAGAAAATCTTCGAATCGGAATTTATTGGATTCATTTTCGGAAGTCTGAATCGCACTGCTGGCTGGTCTGACTAATGATGAGTCACCTGAATATTTCTCGGCTAAGGTTGAAAGTTTCTCATAAAAAATAGATACTTAATTGTATGTTTGACAAAATAATGGTGACGTACCTACTATTTAAAATGTAATTAACTGTTTTCAGTTTCTAAACTAACTATTGTAATGAAGCTCATTAATAGTTGGAAAGCAAAGAATCCGTTAGAATAGGTCGATCAACACAGGTTATTCTGAATAGGCTCATCGATTATTTACTATCAACGAAAATAAAACCAATTTAGAAGCACCTATTAAGGTCGAGTGCTCGTTAATTTTCGGGTCGAGTTCTTGTTAAATGGGTATTGACATGATGTTTATTTGGGTAGAATTTTTATTAGCTATTTTTACTAACGAACTCGAGCAATTTTTGCCGGACTGGAGGGTTGTTGCTGAAGACCGCGATGTCTGGAGGGAGTGGAGGGAGGCCTTTGCCCAGCAGTGGGACACTTACGGCTGATAATAATAATATTAATAATTTTTACTAAAATATAATTGATTCTACGTAAAGCAAAGCTTGCAGCCAGCTTGTAGAATGTTTACGTGACAAAGCTGTTGTATAAAACAGAAGGTAGGTAAATTCTATTATAAAATCATGCTTTCAAGTCGAGTCTGTTTGATTAGCTGGAATCGGGTGGTAGCATGTAAACATAACATTTATGTTTACATTAGATATCGGCCGGATTTCATTCTCTATCGTTAAATCAAATGAATATTGAATTTATACAATCCACAAGCTACTGTACTATTACTTTTAACCGACTTCAAAAAAAGGAGATTATCAATTCATCGATTACTCGAATACGCCTAGACCGTTTTTTTTTTTGTTTGAAAGGCTTTCTGATTGGTGCCACAAAAACTTGATGAGGATCTGTCGAGGATCTTTAGAGTTATGAACAGAAATGCACCTCGAGAGTGCAGAAAATTGCTCAGCTTCTAACATTGAAGTCGGTTATTTACAATTTTTAATTTAGCCAGTTGTTCTAGAACAAACACAACAGTATGCCTTGGGAAGATAGCAGCACATCTCCATCCGCAAATCCGGCAAAAGGTCCTCGTGTCGGCGTTTGTTCGAGCAACTCGCGATGCATTCCCACCGGCGAGACAGGCGGGCGTGTTGGCATTAGCTGCTACCCAACAGTACTTCTTATTGGCTGAAGTTGCGAATAGGATACTGCCAGCTTTGTGTCCACTCACAGCTGATCCAGAGAAACAGGTACACATACATTTGTGTTTTATTATAAGGCCCTAGAGTTAAAAGTCCCTCGTAAGTAATCAAGTCGAGTATTCGCCGGTGAGATAAGCGGGCGTGCTAGCATTGGCTGCTACCCTACATACATCTTACTAGCTGAAGTGGGTAATAGGTAATCTGCCAGCTTTATTCACAAAAAATACAAAAACTAAAAGTTACAGATGATCTTACATTACAGCAAATTATAAATTAGTTACCAAACAAAAGTAATATTGAAACATTATACTTTGTTTTCAGGTCCGTGACGCAGCCTTCAGAACTATAAGAGGCTTCCTCGGAAAATTAGAGAAGGTTTCAGAGGATCCAAGTCTGAAGGAAGGCATGGGTAAGATTTTACATTATTTATTCATGCCTTATATGACCTGCAATGTTTTCCAAATGGCGTATTGTACATTGCATTTTTTCGGAAACAATATAAAACATTTTACATCTTTACAAAAACATTTATTGGTTCACAACAACACAACACTTTTACTTATCTAAATAGTACTTAGAATAGGAACTAATAGTAGTACTAGTATTCTGTGCTAATAGGAACTAAGTGCACAATTTTACAGTCAAATTAAATCATGATCCATACAGCGTCAGAACCTTTGCTTAAAATCAACCTGGGACATCTGACACGATAAATACATTGCTATACAAACTTCGTAACGAAAATAAAAATAGTAAACCAACTGGTGAGCTCTTAGAGCTATTCGCACTGGCGACTGGTCGCGGAGCGAATCGATCCACGGCGACTGTGGATTTCTATAGTTTAAACTAGCCGCGCGGTGTTACCAGCGTTTAAAAATCGGTTAGATTATAGTCCATGTGTTATTCCAGAACCTAAACTATCTACTTTCCAAATTTCATCACAACCGGTTCAGTAGTTATGGAGATACGAGTATGGTAACAAACATTCACACACACAGAGACTTTCGCCTTTATAATAGTAGTCGTTTAAATAGGTGTTGGACGCACTTAGTACCTGGGCGACACGGCGTTATGTTTTGGTTGCCGAGAGACCAAGTCGCAGGCGACCAGTCGTCAGTGCTAAAAAAAAAAAAAAAAAATACATTTATTTCGAGCATTCTTAACTCATAGCAGGTAATACAACAGACAAAAGTACTTAAAAACTAATTGGATTGCTGGCCAGGTGTCGCTCACAACAGTGCCTTGTATAGGGGCAGTCCACCCTGGCCGCAATCATTGCTAAATCGGGCTCTGTGTATGTATGGTTTCAGAGGCGGACGTGCACACTGCGACGCCATCGCTGAGCAACGCCGCAGCGACGTGGGCCGGCTGGGCGGTGACGGCCGTCACGGCCAAGTTCTACCGATCGCATTCCGACACGGCGCGCGTGCAACATCCTAAATCTGTGCTATCTAAACCTGGCTCTCTTGGTAAGAATACAACAGGATTATCTTTCTCAGGCTCATATTCAGAGTTAGTACTTAGTACTCATAACTCAATTACTATAGAGTCAGAAAATCAAGGCTCAAACACACTTTGGGCCAGCCTAAGCCAGCGCGAGCGAAGGCGAGTGCTACCGTCCACACGCTTGGCGAGTCTATACAAACCAATGTAAGTTGACGCTCATGTTCACTCGACCAACTAGGCGAGCGATGGCGAGGCGAGGCGAGTGATGCTGCCCACACGTTGGCACTGGCGTTCACTCGGCGAGCCTGGGGCAGCGGCCTACACCTAATATTTAGATCCTATTTTCTGTTATAGCAGAGTATACAAATAATAAAAACACGAATAATTTCCAGAACAACCATCATCGAGCAGCATGTCGACGACCACCTCGTCGGTGACGTCGATGACGTCACTGGAGCGCAGCGAGTCCGCCTCTGACTACGACCCCGAGCACTGGGACATGGCGGCCTGGGGCGAAATCGACTCCAGCGCGGGTAACACTATTTTTAACAGACTTCAAAAAAAGAGTTCTTAGGTGCAGGCCAGATAGAAGAGACGGGGCGCAGACGTTTGTCTCTTCCGCGCTTTCATACAAAATGTGACGGCGCCCCGTCTCTTCTGTATGTTTTGCGGCGCGACGCTTCTTTACATTTTCTATGAAAGGGACGCGGAAGAGACATGTCTGCGACGCGTCCTCGTCTTACGTCTTTTCTTTATGTCCCGCGCCTTAGAGGATGTTAGGCGTGGGCCAGATAGAAAAGACGTAAGATGCAGACGGGGCGCGGACATTTGTCTCTTCCGCGTCCCTTTCAGAGACGCCGCGCCCCGTATCATCTGTAGGTTTTTCTCAATTCGTTGCAATCTTTTTATTTCTATGTATGTTACCCGATTACTCGAAGACGCCTGGACCGATTTGGAAAATTATTTTTTTGTTTTAAAGGATATACTTACTTTCTTATGGTACCTACCTTCTGATCAGCAGGGATAAAAATTTGCTAAGGATCTGTCGAGGATATTCGGAGTTATAAACAGAAATGCACCTCGAGAGTGCAGAAAACTGCTCAGCTTATAACATTGAAATAGGTTTTTTTATTTTTTTTTATTTAGCCACTTGTTACTAACGAGATAATCAGTAATATTGAAAAAGTTTTTTTTTTCTAAATAACATAGTGTCTGTAGTACAAGCTCTGCTAAGTTTACTAGATGGCGCTGTCTAAAATAATATTGGTGCATAAATTTTTAAATTACTTATCGATTAGTTAGTTTTTATTTCTAAATATTAGGACTAGATCTTAATGCAATATAGGATCACGGTTTATGAACATCATAAATTATTTACTTATTGTTGTACTGGTTTACTTTTCACCATGTTCACAGCCTGATGATCTGAAAATAAAAAAAGTTTATATTAATTTGTCTACCTATAACTTTTTTAAATTACTATACTTTGGGTAGGTACAGTTGTTCTATCTCACGAAGTCCGTTTGGTCTTAATTGTGTGTGTGTTCACATGCACGTTCTTTCTGTGTGCGTAAGCTTGAATCGGCCCACGCACACAGAAACAACGTGCATGTGCATCTACACACACAATTAAGACCAAACGGACTTCGTGAGATAGAACAACTGTACTTTGTTTACACAAGATAATTTGACTTATAATGATGTTACAATCTTACGGAACCTCAAGGCGTGGTAGAAATTATCTTAGAGATAGGCATTTAAGATCCTTTGAAAATATTGAGGGAAGTCAGATGCAGTCTCAAATATATAATTGGTACAGGGCTAAACAATTGAAATAATTTGCCCTAAATATACTGTTGTATCATAGGAACGGGTGCAAGTGCCAAGTCACCGCCGAGCAGTGGCAGTGCGCAGGCGCCGACTCTCGCTGCGCTCTGCGAAGACGAATGGGATAACGAAGAGTGGGGAACATTACAGGAACAACCGGTGAGCTAAAAGCTTCATACTCCTCAAAACAAAATAGGGCCCACTTAGAAAAACATGACTTTATAATAGTAATGAAAATTGAATGTAGGTACAATTTATTTCAATTTTGATTTTAGGAATATGTTACCACTGAACTTATGAATTCAGAAATATATTTTTAGAAAAAAATATAGGACACGTTCAGAAAATATGTGTTGTGGAAAATATCGAAATATTTCAAGTGAGCCATATTTTGTTTTGAGGAGTATATAAAAGTCATACAGTGGTCTGTGATTGAGACAAACGTTTACATGATCTGTGTATTGGTACAGCTCGCAGTTTCTGATGCCTATTACCAAGACTGGAAACTAGTTTTCGATTTATCGGTTAGTTAGAGCTTTCACTGCCTAGATTCTATGCTCTCACTCAGTGGTAATGATCGTTAATAACCGATATTGTGATTGTGATGTATTTCGTTCGCAGCGTACGCTACCACAAAACTATTTTACTGGTTTGTCGAAAGAATCTCTTGCCATCCCTTTTCACTCATATGAGAGTGAAAAGGAAATAAAAACCGGTCAAGTGCGAGTCGAACTCGTACGCCGAGGGTTCCGTACCTAGCCATGGTGCCAATTAAGCTAGTCCGCTTAATTGTATGAGCGCCCATACAACTCGGAGGACAATTTTAATTGGCGTCAACTATGTATGGGAACACCCTTTAATTTTCTAACTTTTTGGAATTTTTCCTTTATTTGTGCTATAAGACCGTGCTTTTTCCCAAATTTCGTTATTCTAGGTCAACGGGAACTACCATTTAGGTTTTCGACCCAAAACCTCTAGGGTACTTCCGGTTGACCTAGAATTGACAATTTTGGTTACAAGCAAGGTCTTCCAGCACAAGTAAAGGAAAAAGGAAAAAAAAGTTGATAATTAAGGTAAATTTTGGCACTCACAAGTTTTCACGAAAACCTAAAATCTTTTTATAGTGTTGACTCAGGACCTTGATTTTTATAGTCACAATAGGGACTATAGACCTTAGTATATGGTATAAATTTCAACTTGCTAGCTCTACCCGTTCCTGAGATAATCGATGGTGACACACGGACGGGCAGACGGACAAGAAAGTGATCTTATAAGGGTTCCTTTTTTTACCTTTTAAGGTACGGAACCCTAAAAACGTCAAATGCTAAATTGACAAGTAAATGTGCATAATAGTATGAATCGGATATCCTGTGACGACCTCTGTGGCGCAGTGGAACGCGTTCGCTTGAGACGCAGGTCGCAGGTTCGATCCCCGCATGTACCTACTTACTTTTTTGTAAGTCAATCATGTGGTTCCCGTATCACAAGCTCTGCTTACTTTGGGGCTACACCATGCTGTGTGACATGTCCAGCATTAATATTTACGTTTTATCGACAGAGTGCGGAAGCCGAGCTAGTGAGTCCATCCGAGACGTGGAACAACTCGCAATGGTCGGAGAGCGTGAACAGCGCGAACGCGACCTACGTGAGGAGCGCCGGCGCACGGCTGGAGCATCGCCCCGCCGCGCATCAGAACAGCGGGGACTCACTCGCCGGCTGGGAGGACGGAGAGTTCGAACCCATCGAAGAGAACGCGGACGGTAAGCGACGCTACCTCCACATACCCGCCATCAGAACAGCGGAGACTCACTCGCAGGCTGGGAGGACGGAGAGTTCGAACCCATCGAAGAGAACGCGGACGGTAAGCGACGCTACCTCCACACCCCCGCCATCAGAACAGCGGGGACTCACTCGCCGGCTGGGAGGACGGAGAGTTCGAACCCATCGAAGAGAACGCGGACGGTAAGCGACGCTACCTCCACACCCCCGCCATCAGAACAGCGGGGACTCACTCGCAGGCTGGGAGGACGGAGAGTTCGAACCCATCGAAGAGAACGCGGACGGTAAGCGACGCTACCTCCACATACCCGCCATCAGAACAGCGGGGACTCAGGCTGATTTTAGTCTCACGCTCACCGTCAGCGCTGATAGGTGAGTGATCTTTATTTATTACAATGAAATAAGGATACTGATTGTCCAGCACTGACGAGAGCGCAATGACTGACAATCAGCGTAGCCATTTCTGCTAAACAATCAGTATCCTTATTTCATTGTAATAAAGATCACTCGCCTATCAGCGCTGACGGTGAGCGTGAGACTAAAATCAGCCTCACTCGCCGGCTGGGAGTTCGAACCCATCGAAAAGAACGCGGACGGTAAAAAAACTGCACATGGAATACCATTATAGGAGGAAGAACAATGCAAACATACAGTACCTTCACTAGACTGGCAAGGAGAATGCAGACTGTTAAGCAATGATGGGCACACCGACATTATCCTTGTAAGGTATCTAAGCCTATCGATGGTAACGCAGACAATTAGTCAATTGTGGACATATACAACGCTATTTAGTCCAGAGGCCCTAGCCAATTACACTATCTACCGTCGCGATCGCTGTAGAGCACTTCAAAATGTATAGGAATTGATTTTCTGACCATGTGACTCATCACCTTTAAACGTCAATTCCTATACATTTTAAAGTGTTCTACAGCGATCGCGACGATAGATAGTGTAATATGGCTAGGGGGGGCAGGGTTGGTCTTGAACCCATTACGTTGAGAATGAGAATGTTAGATGGTAAGATAATAATTAATTGCTGTTCATATTCAAAACTATCTCGTCTGGAATCATTAAGGTTCAGAAACGGGATCGGTAAGGCAATGAACATACGTCGCTATCTGGCCCAGCGAATCGTTTAGTTTGAGCCTGTATTATTATCCTCCACGAACAAATGTTTGCCCTGTGTGAGTATCGAGCCCATAACCTCCAAGTTACAGTTGCGTTTATTTATTTTTAGAAAACAACGCTACGAAAATGGACGAGCTTAGGAGAAAGCGGGAAGAGCGCAAGTTGCAGCGACAACGCGAGATGGAGGCCCGCCGCTCGGCGCGCGGGCAGGGACCCATGAAACTAGGCACTAAGATCACCACTGCGCCGCAATTCTAGCCTCTAATACCAATGAATAGATCACATTATGGCTAGAACGGTAAAGTGTATCAATATCGTAAACAGAGCAACATATAGACTGCAGAACATATACCTTCAGTCACACAAAACAAGGAAGAATATGCAAAATTACTGTGAAAAAAAAAAGACGTAATATTTTTGTTCTTTAGCGCGTGCCGCCTCTTTCTTTGGTTGGAACATCAATATTCTGAACTAAGTGCCACGAAACTGTGGTCGTTTTTTGTCCTTTTAGGCGGCATGTTAGCTAGCAATCTAATTATGTGCTATACTAAGTATATGATCAAAGTCCTTTTTGCAACAGTCCCGTCACGCCAATGGACCTTAATCGATCTTTACTACAACATAATAAGAGCATTCTTTTGTACGAAGACTGCAGCGGGATGTTTTTGTGGTTAGGACTTGGTATTGGAAATGTGAGCGTGAGTTTATGTAAAATTGATATTGTGTGCTCGATGTTATAAAGGCGTATTTCCAGTGTGTAAAGTCATGTGCGTGCACCAAACTCCAAAATGTATAGTAAAATGAATCTTATGACTATGTAATAAACATTGAAATGTATTGTTGAACTGAAAGACGTATTGTCAACATACACGTGGTCTAAGATTTGGATTCAATTAATAAATATTTATGGTAATTCTCTTAAAGTCTATTTATGAATTTTTAAGTCCCATATTATTTTGTAAGTTTTGCTTATTTATTTATTTTAATTTATGCCATATTTTACATTATTCGTGGTGTCATTTATTAACATATTGAGCATTTCCTAGCACTGTTCTATTAAATAGAAGTAAACTAATATCCTGAAAGAATAAAATTATTCAATAAATCTGATTTTTTTACTCTTGATTTAATTAGAAACTTGTATCATATATTTTAGTAGTCACTAAATTTTAGTTAAACTTACATTGGGCTTCAAAATATTGTGTATAAAGCTGGAAACATACTGTCGGACGCGGCTTACGGACGCGGCAGACAGCCGCGACTGATAAGTGTGCACAGTCGAACGGGACCTGGCTTGCGGACGCGCAATAACGTCATTCCATTGCATTTTTGTAATCCTTTAATCTATGATTATACTGTAATTCCTTGTTGCGAACACACTCGATAATTCGTTCATCCATTTTTTACGATACACACGTGCAAGCTCTCGCATAGTCCACGTCCTTCTGACGCACTGACGCGTCCCGTACCCCGTGCATACCGTCCGCGGACGTTTTCGGCTGACAAAAACATCCAGCGAGCCAGATTGCTGTCGGACGTCCGAACGCTCAAGGTCAGCACAAGGTTACGTCCGCGGCTTACATCCGATAGTTTGCACAATTCAGTGTATATTCATTATCTAGATATCTATCAGTCGCGGCTGTCAGCCGCGTCCGTAAGCCGCGTCCGATAGTTTGTTTCCAGCTTAAGTACCCGTCGAGGTAGGGCTTTACAGTCGTGATAGTTTTACTCATTCAAGTTTAGAAACGAATGATTTAGGAAACAAATTTTTTCACCAATGCGCTCAAGTGAAACTAGCCGCCCCGTAACGATAAAGTGTAATCTTCGAGAATTTAACAAAGTGTAATAGGTAACTTAGGTTCAAAATCCCATATTAAAAGTACCTAATGAAAACGCGGTTTTAGGCTAAAGTTTATCAACACTAAGACATTGGACATAGGTACATAACCGGCGTCTGGTGCGGGCGAGGTGCCGCAGCAGCTTAAATGTATAAAAGCGGCGGAGCGAGGGACATACAAAATCCCGACATTGACCATAAGATATGTTCTTGGTTTCTTGGTGTCGTCGATTCCTCGATCTAGTCATCCCGCGCGATAGCACATACACTTCACACCACATCGACCCCGCGCGTAATCTTCCCGTTTCCGCCCCTTCTGAGCTGCGGCCATCCCTAAAAAACCCTCCCCTGGCCTGGCAACAGCCCCAGCCGAAAGTCCGTACCTACGTAAGTGGAGCCCTTGCGCATGTTGCCCTGTTTTTGCGCCTGTCTTTCTCCGGCTGCTCTTGTCTTATCGACCAATCAACTTAAAAAGTCAATCCAAAAAAAACATAATAATAAAAGCGCCGCGCCCTGCTTGCTTCCTCGCTCGCGCGCCCGCACCTATTGACAGCGGCGCGCTGAAAAAAAGGAAATGCCCTATTTTATAATCGCCTCGCTCGCCTTTTCGTCATCGTTTGTACACCTACTTCTGCACCGCATCAGCGCCGCGCCCGAGCCCGACGTCATCGCTTATGTATGTCCCGAACGGGCTGAGATGTAAAAAATTCCGCTGGTGTAAGCGTGCTCGTAAATCTTCTAAACGGATTGACCGATTTGGATATTTTTTACAAAGTAACCTTAACTATAGCTGGACCGATATTTGGCGCTGTTACCTTAACGATTTTTTTTTTTTACAAAATTAACACTAGTTATGTAGGTACTGTAGTAAACCTACCTACAATTAAAAAAAATATTTCAGACAACCTATCCAATGTTATGAATTATCAGCATTATTATCTATCAAAATCAATCCTAGTACTTACCTACCTAATCTACTCGTAGAAATCTTATCTGCAGCCAAATTACAGGATGTGCTTTATCAAATTATTATCTATTATAAAAAATCTTTTATTCTTACACTAAACTTGCATTGATGTGTAGATAAACTTTAGACTGAAGACAGCTTACTAATCACTCACGGTTAGTGTGAAATATTTTATTCTTAAACTGCCCTTCGCGCTCTGATACCCACATATGTATCTTAAATTTTAGCTAGGTACTTGTGTAATTAAAACATAAAAATAGTGTCAAAATGAGAAATACATTAACAGGCTACAATAGATATAAAATGTATATAGTTTGCTTTTGTAGTAAAACGATTTACTTACTTACTTAACATTAACAGCTTTACTCACATAAACAGTCTCAGATTATTTATTTGTGTATTTAAATACCGGTTGTGATAAGACTACTCCCGAAATTTTAATCAGTAGGTACCTTAATTTATATCCAGGGCACTTCTGTTGTAATTTATTGATTTAGTATCAAAATGTGACTAGTAGCGCCACCTATCGATTAAGAATATGTAACAGCCTATTGTGTCATACAAATGTATTAGGTAGGTAGGAATGCATGTATGTGAGGGTATAAAAATAAAAGTTAGTCTGCACTGGATAACCGACGCGTTTTACTTCAGGTTATGGGCTATTACCAGATTTTCCAAGTTAAAGAAGTTATTTTGTTATACGGTCGTGTTGTGCAAGATGTCAACGAACTATTTAACTAGTGTGCCTAAGTTAAAGGGCAGGGAAAACTACGATGAGTGGACTTTTGCTGTTGAAAATTTACTCGTGTTGGAGGGCATGTTACATTGTGCGAAGCCGGTGGAAGGAAAGCAAATTAAACCCGAAGATGATGCGAAGGCGCGGGCTAAATTATCCCTAACCATCGATCCATCATTGTACGTGCATATCAAGAGGACAACGACTTCGAAAGAGTTGTGGGATAAGCTCAAATCCCTGTTCGACGACTCAGGTTTTTCGAGGAAGATTTCGTTATTACGTCACTTGATTTCAATAAGAAGAGAAAATTGTGAGAATATGACAACCTACGTGACTCAAATTGTGGAGACATCGCAAAGATTGAGTGGAACTGGTTTTGAAATAACAGATCAGTGGATTGGATCATTGATGCTGGCGGGATTACCAGATCGATTTTCGCCAATGATAATGGCGATTGAACACTCTGGCATTCCAATCACAGCGGATGTTATCAAGACAAAGTTGATGGATTCGGAACCGTTGGAATTGGCGGGAATGACATCGAACGAAACGCAGAATTCTGAATCGGCGTTTGCTTCGAAATGGGCAAAACAAAAACCCAAACATGGCAACACTAATCAGAGCGGGACGTCAACGTCAAATGCCAAAGTGACAGGAGGAAATAAAAATATAACCTGTTACAAATGCAAAACACCGGGTCATTACAAGAATCAATGTCCAATGGTTGAAAAATCAAGCAAAAATAAGTTTTCCAATGCATTTAGTGCAGTTTTCCTGAGTGCCAAATATGGCAAAGACGAGTGGTACGTGGATTCAGGAGCCAGTGCCCACATGACGGCTAACGAAAATTGGTTGCAAGAAGTTTCGAGTACACAAACATTATCCGAGATTATGGTGGCCAATCAAGAAAAACTTCAAGTTTCGTGCAAAGGAAATGTTAGAATATCAACGCAGCAAGGCTATGATATTACAATTAAGGATGTTTTATGTGTTCCAAAACTGACGACGAACTTATTGTCAGTGAGTCAACTTATCAAGAATAACAACAGTGTTTCTTTCTCAGACAGTCAGTGTTGCATATACAATGCGAAGAAAGAACTGGTAGCTGTTGCGAATCTAACTGACGGTGTGTACAAATTAGATATATGTACAACACCAGTGACAAGATGTTTACTTGCCAGTGACAAAGCTTTATTGTGGCACAGGAGGTTGGGACACATAAACACGAACGACTTGAACAAAATGAAGAATGGCGCCGTGGAAGGTGTTAGCTATGAAGGCAGTTATGAAGTGACAAAATCTAACTGTGTGGTTTGCTGTGAGGGCAAACAGGCACGTCTGCCGTTCTCCACAGGCACAAGAGCAACAAAAGTGCTGGAAATTGTGCATGCTGACGTGTGTGGTCCAATGGAAACCAGATCTATTGGATTGGCAAGGTATTTCTTACTCTTTGTGGATGACTATAGCCGCATGTCATTCGTGTATTTTATGAAAGAAAAGAGTGAGGTGTTTAAAAACTTCAAAGAATTTAAATTGATGGTGGAGAAACAGATGAATGCCAACATCAAGGTCTTGCGGACAGATAATGGTGGAGAATTTTGTTCGAAAGCGATGGAAGATGTTTTGAAATCATCCGGCATTTTACACCAAAAAACGAACCCATACACGCCTGAACAGAATGGTATGTCGGAACGAAACAATAGAACAATCGTTGAGAGAGCAAGATGTTTGTTGTTCGATGCTAAGTTGAAGAAAGAGTTTTGGGCAGAAGCGGTGTCTACAGCTGTCTACTTGAAAAACCGTTCTATAGCATCAGGTCTGAATGACAAAACACCGTATGAGATGTGGCACGGAAAGAAACCGAAAATGAGCCATATTAGAATTTTCGGGAGTCCAGTGATGGTGCATGTTCCCAAAGAGAAGAGGACCAAGTGGGACAAGAAAGCTCGGCAACATATTCTTGTCGGTTACTCGGAGCATGTAAAGGGGTACAGGGTTTATGATCCTATCAAAAACCAGGTCACAACGAGCCGAGATGTAGTGGTGATGGAAGGAGCTGTGTCGGGAGGAACGTCTGCAGCCAGTGAAGCAACATGGTGTGTGGATGAAGCGTGTCCTGTTCCCGAAGAAAATGATTGTTCAGTGGGGGAACACAGCAGTGATGAACAATCACAGGACAGCTCCGACAGTGAATCATCACAGCAAACATTCTTTGAGGCTGAAGCGGATGAGACCTATGTTCCTGAAACTCCATCACCAAGCAGTAGTCCAGTCAGATTGTCAGAGCCAGACATTGAGATCTACAATATACCGAAGAGGGTACGGCGGAAGCCTGACAGGTATAATCCGACAGGCTTGTTAGCCACTACAGACTCTGAGATGTCGGTGAAGGAAGCCTTGAGCAGCCCCGAGAGTGTACAATGGAGGAAGGCGATGGACGAGGAGTTGGACTCATTCCGGAAGAATGAGGTGTTCGAGCTTGTGGATGCTCCAAAAGGAGCTACAATAGTGCAATGTCGATGGGTCTTTAAGAAAAAGTACAAAAGTGATAGTGAAGTGCAATATCGTGCTAGATTAGTTGCGAAAGGTTTTACTCAAAAACGTGGAATAGACTATGATGAGACTTTTTCACCGGTTGTGCGGCATTCCACACTGAGACTATTGTTTGCGCTAAGTGTAAAACTAGGACTGGACATTACTCAATTAGATGTAAAAACAGCATATCTAAATGGTTACTTGAAAGAGGACATTTACATGTGTGTGCCTGAAGGTTTTTCATCCAAAATGGATGGTAAAGTCTTCAAACTCAAAAAAGCAGTGTATGGCTTGAAACAATCAGCCTTAGCTTGGTATGAAAGAGTTAGAGATATATTGTGTAAAAATAATTTTAAAAATTGCACACAAGAGCCATGTTTGTTTACAAAGATGAGTAAAGATGTAAAAATCATAATAGCATTGTATGTAGATGATTTTTTAATCTTTTCTAACAATGAGAATGAAACTGAGAAGTTAAAATGTATTTTAAGTTCTGAATTTGAAATTAAAGATTTAGGAGAGGTTAAGCAATATCTAGGAATGAATATTAATGTACAAAAAGGTTGTAATAAGTATGAGATAACTGTTGATCAACAACAGTACATAGAAGAGTTGTTACAGAAATTTAATATGACTGATTGTAAAATATCTGACACACCTATAGAGAACAAATTGAATGTAACTAAAGCAGAAAAATGTACAGCAGGAATTAGTTATCAAAAACTCATTGGTTGTCTCATGTATCTTGCAGTCATGACAAGGCCTGATATAGCTTACTCGGTTAGTTATTTAAGTCAGTTTAATACATGCTACAATATTGAACATTGGAACTATGCTAAAAGGGTTTTGAAATACTTAAAGAAAACCAAGATGTATTGTTTAAAATTTAGTAGTATAGAAGAGAACTTGCTAGGTTTTGTAGATGCTGACTGGGCCAGTGATAGTTTAGACAGAAAATCATACACTGGATTTTGTTTTATAATGTCAGGCTCAGCCATTTCATGGCAAAGTAGAAAGCAGAGAGTTACAGCCCTCTCGAGCACCGAGGCTGAGTATGTTGCGCTCTCTGAAGCTTGTAGGGAAGCAATATATCTAAGAGAACTATTGTATGAGCTGACCGGATCTTTGATTGCAATTAGTTTGAATTGTGACAATCAAAGTGCTTTGAAGATGGCCACAAATCATCAATGCCATAATAGGTCAAAGCACATTGATGTTAAACATCATTTTGTAAGAGAGACGATCAAAAGTGGAAAGGTAAACATCAGTTATTTACCTACAAATGAAATGCCAGCAGATTTGCTAACCAAAGGTCTCGGTAGTATTAAACATTACAAGTTTATGAAAAATTTAGGTATTGTTGAATTGTAATGTAAAGTTTATTCTTTGTTGTGTGACACTTAGTTTATTTTGATAAGTGGGGGTGTTGTAATTTATTGATTTAGTATCAAAATGTGACTAGTAGCGCCACCTATCGATTAAGAATATGTAACAGCCTATTGTGTCATACAAATGTATTAGGTAGGTAGGAATGCATGTATGTGAGGGTATAAAAATAAAAGTTAGTCTGCACTGGATAACCGACGCGTTTTACTTCAACTTCAAAATTCAGACTGTTTTGCCTAATTCGGAGGCTCATCATTGAATTTCAACAATGGTTTGATTTTCGAGAATAGTCTTTTTGCGGCCTATACTGCGTTTTATAAGACTTGAACCAAAATGATATTAAATTTATGCGAAAACTTTTATCTATCCGCTAAATTTACATTTCTGTAAATAAAAAGTATAAAGAATTTTTACTTGATGTTTCATTTTATAATAAGCCAATATTAAATTTAAATACTTATATCAATTACATTCCAGCCAATAAAAATAAAACAAAAAACATTCAAGCAAAAACGTTTTAATATGCAAAATAATGTTAGTAACAAGAAAAAACTTCTTAGTATTAACTATTTGTAGGTTACAATACTATCGACACTTTACATTAAAAACTAGAAAGAGGGTATCTACAAGACATGTTTTGAAATCAAAAGAAATATTATGAAGAACTTAGTACAACAAATATTAATAATGGTATGAAATATGAGAATGCATGAAGGTAAAAAAGTTACTTAGAATTAAAAATATTGTTAGGTACAGTAGTAAAGCAAAGCGTCATTTAACGAAATTATGTGCCAGGACATCCAAAATCAATCGAACACCCTATCAACTGAAGATACCATACAAAGGATAATGTTTCGATTTGCACTTCAAACTGAGAAGATTTCAATTCATTATGAGTGATTCTCATTCATATTCATCAAATTTATGAAATAAGATCAAACATTTTCCTTTGTAGGTTTCAACTTCTGATAGATAGAACTATTGACCCTGCAACTGTATTCCACATGAACAACCGAGCATAACACACAACACATTTTCACACTATAAATTACAAAAAACTACCTCTTTAAAACAATTTAAGTACATTTACTAAAATAATCATAGTGACAAGAACGCTTTATCAATCCAGCAGTGTGATTCAGAATTTTAGACCTAGTGAAAAAATCGTCAATTTTCCGAATTTATCGAATCGAACGCATTTTTGGGAGTGTGAATCACACTGCTGAATAGATAATTATAATTACGATGCGAATTTTCGTATAAGACCAAAATCATCTAAATTAAATGATTTTTCGGCGATTATCTGAAGATCAAATTATTTTTCTTAGATTTTATTACGTCATTGTAACGCAGCACTACGATATTACCATAAATAGATTCAACAACAAACCTAGGATAAAAAATATCGTTTCGGAAATTGTAGTTATGTTAATAAAATATTGCCACGTAGGTAAACTCTTGCATATTTCCTAAAATAATTATCAATCTAATTTTATTCTTGACTCCAGGTTTGCTGACGAACATTTCGAAATAATTTATGTAAACTATTCTACAAGTATGAGGATATGTGTATATGATGTGATGCGTTGCGAATGTTGCGATGCGTGCTGTGCGCTCGGCCGGTCGTGTTTACTTACAGTTTAGAACGCAGGTCGGACGGCCCAGCGGCTAATTGTCAAGATGGATCTTCGAATCTGAAACAATGTATTTATTTATAGATTTGGACATACCTCTGACTACCCCTTTGAATGTTTCGAAGGATCCTCTAAGTTCCTAAAATATCTGAGGGAATGTCACATGTGTTGGACGTCCCCCTGACCAGACTCCTAAGAGATATCTTCAATGAATCATAAAACGCGTATAGATCTGAGTTATTGTCTTTCGGACGATCGTGAGCTTTTTAACGTTTTATTTATTTAAATTCGTCATTAATCCCCAAGACATGGATACACTGCTCCTTGATCTCTGAAAATTTGATTTTCTAGCTTTTCTTTTCTAGCTTTCGTGTTGATGCTTCAATTAGACTTTTTTAAATATTATTTGAGTAAAAGGAGGCTACCTTAGTCGCGCTAACTGTGGCTTCGTTAAGGACTTACTTAGTATTTGGACACAGGGGGAACACCAGCAGGTGCGGCATGGATTGCGCCGGAGCACCACAAGTGCTCCAAACTAGGGTCCCTAAATACCCATTCAGACATCTTAAATCTGCATAGGCCAACCTGGGTGCGGAGTCGATTTAACGACTTCCAGACGGGCCATGGCAGGGCGTGTCCTAGTGGTTATTCTTCCTGCGGGATGATAATAGGAGGTGCGGGTTTCTTTCTAACTTTCAGCAGTTGATAGTCAGATGTATACGCATTCGGTTGGCGCTTTGCTCCTCTCAAAATGGCACCCTTATTTCACGGCTCAACATGTGAATTAATATTGAAAAATTATGGCTGATCGGCATGTGAGATCGTCCCATAAATCAGATTTTATAAAAGGAAGATTGTATTCCGTACGAACCTCATGTTCATAGCGTTGGAGTTTCCAGGCTCCATCGTGTAGCCGAGGGTTTCATAGAACTTGATCAGCTTATCCTTGCAGTCCAATGACATTTTGTAGCAGCCAACTTCTTGGGCCAGCAGTGAAACAGTCACTACTATTCTGTAAGAAGAAGGAAATTATACCTTATTGTAATATAAGAGAGTTTAATAGAGCAATGTCGTTTATTTGTAGGTACTTACAGTTTACCCAGCTGCTTTCCCCTGTATGTGTCGTTCACAACGACGTCTTCTAAGCGGCCGCGCTGAAATTATACAATAGTTAAACGTTGTTTCCAATGTTATTCTCCTAGCTAGCTGATGATATCAGATCAGCTCGTTATCTGGTGATAGCATTATTATATTGTCACCGAAAATACAACATCACGCGGGCCCATCTGATCCCACAGCTGGGCATAGCCATAGACCTCTCTTCACTTGTGATAATCTCCCCTATCTTGCGCCAGTCTGACCCAAATACGACCTACGGTTTTGACTGTAGTCGACCCATTCAAGCAGGCGAACGACCTACTCGACTGTAGCCCTCCCGGGGGCACCACTTACGTGTGTACCAAATTTCAGCTGAATGAAATATTTCTATGTCCGCATTGGGATATACACATACACAAGTATATGTAAATATAAAAGTAATTTAAAGTTGAATGAAAGCTTGAAAAAAGCTTACCAGAGAGCAGTTGTGAATGAATTTCTGTTCAACAGTCAGGGTGGCGGCCCCGATCAGCTTGGCTATGCGCGTGTCTTCGATCACAGTTACGTAGTAGCCGCCGGATTGCTTCATCTTTGTGAACCTGTCTAAAATTGTGCGCTATGTAGCAAAGCAATCAACATGTGTTTGCATAGTTACTTTTATTACCTAAGCAAGTCTAACAATATTGTTCACGCTTGTTGTGCAACTATGTTTTCTGTGATTGAGGCTAACATAGAACCTATTCAAAAGTTTATAAACTTTTACCCAACACAGGCAATTGAAGATAGATACGGCCTTAAAAGCGTGAAGGACCAATGCTCGGTCGAGATTCAAGGGGCTGCAGGTTCGATATCCGCAAAAGGATACCTACCTAAAATGCAAAATACAGAATTGCGGTTAATGGCACTGAGGGAGGCATAATGATAATATCTAATAAAGGCTACCTACCGATTTGACATGAAACTAACATTATAGCACAGAGAATAGGTACAGGCGAAGTTGGTACCTATATCAGACAAATGTGTAGAGGTACCTATTTGGGTATTTAATTTAGAGATTTGGTTCTAAAGAAAAACCCTTATTACCTAGTAGGTACAATAAAGCAAGCATTTTCTTAATAACTTTTTATCCTACTATTCCTACTAATATTATAAAGGCGAAAGTCCGTGTGTGTGTGTGTGTGTGTGAATGTTTGTTATCACGTATCTCCATAACTACTAAACTGATTTGGCTGAAATTTGAAACATAGATAGGTAATGATTGGAAATAGGACATAGGCTACTTTTTATTCAGAGAAAATGCATGGTTCCCGTAGGATAAACAAAATAGTAGTCCACGCTGGCGAAGCCGCGGGCGTCAGCTAGTGTGGATATAAGGAACGAGAAAATCGATTACGGAAAGGTCATTATCACACTGCGCCGGTTTCGCCGAGGTCGGCTGCTTATCGAACGCGCAAATAATTAGCATTCCTCATGAATAACCAGTTCACTGGTCTACTCAATCACAAATTAAATATACTCGTACCTACCTATTGTTATGTAAACTTTTGTAGGTAAAAATTTTGTTTGAGTACCTAAAACTGGAAATGTTTACCTGGCTGAAGGCCTATAGTACCTGGGCGACCGAGCTTCGGTCGGGTAAAAAAATAAAGAAAACTATTTATTCCAGAACTGAGACATAATAATATTTATATACATACCTACATAATAAAAACAATAACAAAAGATTAATCCAAAAAAAGAACAAAAATAAGACTAACAGTACGATATGCAGTGAAGCTTATTTTATTTTGGCACACACTAGTTGCATCAATATGCAAGCATTATAAAATTAAAACAGTATAAGTATGCTGTATAATGCTCTATAAGCACCTAGTTATAACCTAGTCTGTGACCTAGCTCCTAGGTGACTTTTTTATGTTATAATTATAGATTTATTACTAGGATATGTTATCTAGTCAAGTTAATATCTATACCTACTTATTGACCATTTGATCGGTAAAAATTTAGTATTAAGAAGCAGGATTTTGGGGGGGGAGTGAGGGGGGAGGGGGGAGAGGGTTCCCCCTCCCCCCTGGTACCACTCCCATTACAAGGTAACGCACCATTCTGGAGCTAATCAAATTATTGTTTTTATATACAAACTGGTAAAAAATGGTAAAAATTTAGTATTCGGTAACAGTATTTGGGGGGGGAGGGTGGGGGGGGGGATCCCTCACCTCCCCCCCTCACTCTGCCCCCAAAATCCTGCTTCTTAATACTAAATCTAACCCGAATCTTAATATGCTTCTTGACTCACCATCAAACTGTTTTCTCAACACATTGCCGACACTGGTTAGCTGCCCAAGGAGTTGCAAGAAGCCCTTATCATAATCTGCGCGTTGTAGGGGTCGTACCACCATCCAGTCCTCGCCGGGCTCAGCAGCACTGATTTTCGGCTTGAACTTAGCTGGACTCTTGTTGAAGTCCAGCCGTTTCAATAGCTCAGGCGGGTAGAGATACTCTGATGGCTTACCATCCTAGAAATGTAATGTTAAGATATTCAAAATGTGGGCATGTAGGTACCTAATACCTATGTAATTGGACAGGTATGTCTGACCCACCTGCAATCATATAGAATTGATTTTACAATCACCTTATAAAAAAACAATACCTGTAGGTACCTATTTTGCATAGATTTAAAACATAGGTAAATATAAAATGGTTAGTTGGGTTAAATCTTATCATATCAATGATGTTAATGATATTAAAGATAACACCGCAATAATAATAAAATTGTAAATCATTGCTACAGATAGTATAACTAGTGGATTAAAACAATACTACCTAACAAGTAAAAAATAGCTTAAATTCGCAATGATTTCATGCTATGGATAACATTCACTTAATAATTAGCTTTACTTTACTTTTTGATATAAATACAATAACTTACCGCACTTGCGCTATGTTTCTCCATACCCATTTTCGTATCACTGAATAAAATTATATTTTCATAATTCTAATACATTCACTATACTATGGACAGACTTGTCTAGCCACGACACTTACGTAGTACGTGGCGACGATGTGGATTTTATTTATTTGAACAACGCAAACTGAAAACCCAGCCAGCAAAGTGAAAGTAAAATAAAATAACCTTCCATTCCACTGACAACAACAGCTCCAGCTCACAGCTGTTTCGTTCGGTTTGACATTGACGTTGAAAAACCAAGCTAGTGTCGACCCGCGCTAGATGGGGTTCCAAATACTATTAAGCTCTTTTAGTCAAGGCCGTTCAGTTGTTAGTAGAGCTAACGAACGTACAAAGTACAAACTAGCATTATTATTATTATTTTTCAAGCCTTATTTGGACAATTAGTAATTATTTACATAAACTAGTTCTGCGATAGCAGTGCTGCATCCTGCATTTATGATCAGAAACATGTGTTTTTGATGGATTTATCATTTTTAGCAACACACCGTCATTCTTCTCTACAATTTAATCATTTTTCTCACTTAGGGTCATTCCTAGCAACCGACAATTTTGATTATCTCCTAAAATATCAGTTAATTTGATGGATACCCCTCGTTAAATAACTTATTTTTAACATACAAATCATTCCAGCATCAAAGATTAGACCTAAACTAAAGGGATAAAAAGTGACTAAAAAATCGTCAAAAATAACAATTTGAGGAGAAACGCCCATCCGACTCTACAATAGGGATGTTCGATACGATACGATATTTTCGTGTATCGATACAATGGCATACGATACACCCGATATTTGTATCGATACAATGGCATACGATACGGCGTATCGATACAACACATGCAAGGTGTATCGGATCAAAAGTATCGTATCAAATTATTTTGATAACGAATTGTTTTGACTGGCAAGTTACCCGGTTAAAAGGTGGCATAGGTCCTATATCCGGTCGTTATCTATCTATATTTAAATTTCAGGCAAATCGGTTCAGTGGTTGTCGAGTTTTAGAGGAACAAACATACATCCAAACTTTCGCATTTTTTTAATATTAGTTTGATATCACAAAACACCTTTTTTGATAGTTATATCTACGCACATTTTCGTAATAGTGCTCCCATTATAGTGTACATTAATAAAATAAAATATATTTTTTAATTATTAAAGTACCTGCATACTTTGTCTTGATTCGATACTGTATCGATACGATATATCGTATCAAATGCCCTGTATCGATACGCGTATCGATACAATGCGTTACGATATATTGCAATACGAAATATCGATACAATCCGAAATATCGAACATCCCTACTCTACAAGCACGGGTAGAAATGTTCCTAGTCAGAAGCTTGGACTTGTATAAAATCTGTGCTTTGATTGGAAATTGATTGGAAAACGATGTATGACATTTCGTTCTCCGCTCCTCAACTCTTCCGATTCCGAATGAGTTGCTATTTTGATGACAATGTCAATGTCAATGAATGATTGAGATCTTTGAGGGTAGGTATCTCTGTGGATGTGGGTAGTCTGTGCTCTGCGGTCTAATGTCTAACGATCATTGTGTATTTAGTTTGTTGATTTTCCCCGCCTATTTCTGTTCCATAATAGCTGCAAACGGTTTGTACCTTCAGTACCTACGATGTATTTTATGTGTTGTGTTAACTTGTGTTGTACCAGGTTGTACAAATTTGCGAAAGGCCGCTGTATTCCATATTCCCAGTGTGTAGTGTAATCAGACTCAAAAAGTGGCTCGATTGTTTATGCAGTGATTTGTTGAGAAACGTGAGTTTGAATGAGATTTCGAGAACGAGAACGAGACGCACTGGTCACATCACACATCACAGAAACCCAAGATTGGAAGTTTCGCAGTATACGGACCATGTGTATTTCGGAGAGGGGGGGGAGGGGGGGGGGAGGGGGGGGGTGGGGTAGGACCCCCCCGGGGGAGGGGGTTGTATTGGTAAAAAAAAAAAAAAAAAAAAAAAAATTAAAATTTTTATTAATTTTTTTTATTTTAATTAAGGTTTTTTTGAGGGGTGGGGTAGCTGAAAGGGGGTCCACCCCCCCTAACTTGAAGAATTGTAAAATAGAATTGGAAAAATAAAGTGCTCTGTATCGAATCTGTCACTTATTTTGAACCTAACCTACTCAAGCCTTTCTGGGATGGGCTCCCGCCAGAACTGCTTGGTAAGGCGCCTCTAACGCGCACGTTGCACACACTGAATCTAGTAGCGGACAAAGTGGACATCTTCCACGACCCTTTGTGCGAATTCGTTAAGGTAACAATGTTTGTTTTATGTTATGGTAGTAATTAGTTAGGTTAGGTAATTGACATGGATAGTGATTTTTTTATGGACCAGATTTTATTGTATTATTTTGTTAGTTTTAGAATTTATTGGTTTTTTATATAATACTTTATTTTAATTTTAATGGGACTACTCTATTGTTTTAGGACTATCCTGTAAAAATAGATGTAAGTGGACATAAATAAATAAATAAATAAATAAATAAATAAATAAACTCTCGCGAAGTCGCCTCTGAGTGGAGCAAGCCCCCTCAACCTTCGCTGCGCTACGGAGGTCGCCGGCTCGCTTCGCTCGCCACCTCCCCCCTTCGCTTAGCTCGGTTGAGAGGGCTTGCTCCACTCAGAACCTCCCACGCGAGCTTCTGGCTCCGCGTTTTTTATATACACTCTAGGGGTGTGACGCACAAGACCACGTGGGGTCGGGGTGCTCTGTGTCGGATCTGTCACTCATTTAGAACCTAACCTACTCAAGTCGGGGTGCTCTGTGTCGGATCTGTCACTCATTTAGAACCTAACCTACTCAAGTCGGGGTGCTCTGTGTCAGATCTGTCACTCATTTAGAACCTAACCTACTCAAGTCTAGTTACAGGAGTACTCAACAAGATCTCAACTGTAACGGGCACAAACAATGACTGAAAATAGTAATTCTTGACATTGACAACACAAAATTCCGCGCTTTTTATTGACAGTGACAACTCAAAATGGTGTAATTACGTCAAAAACGTCTAATCAAGTGTCAAAAATGCGTTCAATAAGTGATCCAAGGCAAAATTTTTCAAAATATTTTAAAATTTCAAAAATTAATTTCAGAAAAACTAGGAGGCCTTACAAAATGAAACTTTGCAGGAAGCCCTTCCAGGTCACTACCTTTCTACCATAAAAATTTGGCTGCAATACACAAAGGTCCGTAAAATGCGCTCAAGCCTCACTCTATCTATTAAAAAAACCGCATCAAAATCTGTTGCGTAGTTTTAAAGATCTAAGCATTGCTTAGATCTTTAAAACTACGCAACGGATTTTGATGATGTTTTTTTTTTACATAGGGACAGACAGCGGGAAGCAACTTTGTTTATTATACAATACCTATACCTATTATGTAGTGTTAAGAAAAAATTTAAAAAATAATAATAAATGATTAACTATGTTTCGTTGTTTTCTATCAACAACACCTTCTTTCCCTTAGGCCACTGACCTCTACTATGGCATTGATCTCAATAGTACACATTGAGATCAATGCCTTAGAAATATTGAATGAAAAAAGCAATCCTACCAAATTAATTTGTTTGGTAGAATGACAATTCTGCTCGGTGCCGGTGTAGCATAAAAAAAAAAGAAACGTCATACATCGTTTTCTGATAGCCAATCAGGAGCGAGTAACATCTATATAATCTGTGAACACAAGTCCACACTAAAATGTTCCCGACATTTCCATCTGATACGTAGTATCTCTACCTAATCTGTGTCTACAAGGGCCCTTCCATAATAAAGCGGAACGGAACCCTAATTATTGACAAAGTAAAAATCAAAAGCTCTCACTCATTCTCTATGGCCAGGAAATAACAAAACAGTGATGTCCAGTCATTGACTAATCAATTTTATATTTTTATTTAGTCGATTGATTACATACGATGTTTGTTGCTTATTTTAACAAACATACACATCACTAAATTTATTTTGATTTTTGAGTGAGAGGTTATGTTGTGAAAAGATTTTGAATTTGTAGAAAGAAATATTAATAATTATGTACCGTAAAATGAAGTGAATATCCAGAATCTGGATTTAAAAATTATGGCGCTTTACAGATCCAGCTCGTTTTTCAATTTTATAAGAAATCAGGGTCAGTCCTTGGTACTGAGTAAACCAGTGAGGAAAAATGTATTTATAACTCCTCTTATTACTTCCCATCGCAATTTGTTTTGGGAAAAAGACAGGAAAGGAGGTTATGATTCAACAGACAATATATCAAACTTAGAGCACTTGAAAAAAGGTTTTAAAGAACTGAAACATGAAATGAAGTTATTCTCCCAAGAAGTCAAGGAACTATGGGAGTCTGATCCGATCCTCATAGCTAGACCAGGTAATTATTGTTTTCATAAGTAGGTACCTACTAAAACATTCAACAATTTATATCAATAGATAAAGCAAAAGATTATGGGCAGGGCATGTATTTGCATGTAGGTATCTCATAGTACCGCTCTGGTCCCTACTGCCTCAGTTATCTTCAAAGGATGTTGAATCTTTAAAAAATTTAAAGAATAATAATAAATGTACCGTGCCTTAAAAGGATTCTGTTTAGGTTTCATAAGTATTCATGTCAAAATATTATGCACCCTCCCTCAATTATTATTAGAATTGCCTAAAGAGAATTGTTTAGGTTTACCTAAACATAGATTCAATCTACTTTGATTAACAAAAATCCTCTGGAGTGAAACATTAACCATTAAAATTACTTATTAGGTATACTTCTTCTAATGGATCTTGGCATTCGTGAAGTTAGCTGTTTTGATGCACAGTTTTTTCATACAAAATTTTCTACTGCGCAGCGAAACGGCTAACTTCACGAATGCCTAGATCCATTGTGAGAAGTGTATATAACTCCCTAACTAACCTAACTATCTAAATCAGAATATTATGTAGGTACCTACATTAAGTTGGTGAACAATCTGGATGTGCATCTACCAGACTGGCTGCTAGACAGAAAAGTCTGGAAAATAAGGATGAAAGACTTTATACTGCAGTGAGATAATTTTATAGCAGGCCAACATAATTAACTCAATAAAATAAAATAAAATAGGTACTTAAATAAATTTGAAGGTCTAGCTGGAGTAAGTTCATGAGCTTACTCTGGTGATGGAATTTTATGGCCACCTAAAGGCTTCCGTCATGGCTTAACAACTTAAAGCTGGAACCGACAAATTAACGTGCAAGCACTGAAGTGTTTAGCTTAGCTATTAATGCCAAACTGTATATTTTACATGATTCACATTTTGTGACCATGGCAGCATAATTAAAACGTAGTACCTATTAATTTATCTGTGAGCAAAATAAACAGCATTGTAGATAGGTAGGTATTTAAGGTTTTTTCAAACTACCACGTATCATAGCATGACCGTGTGATGACCGTATCAGGCACGGAACACTACACATTAGTTAGAACGTATCATACCATGACCGTGCAATGACTGTGTCAGGCATGGAAATAAGCTATATCGGCTCTACACAGTTCTATGCCCATATGATGCCCGTTTGTAACGTGTATGATATGAGGCCCGTTTGCGAAGCGTAGCGTTGTCCTCGATGGGATACCGTTTTATAACGTGCAATACCGCATTCAGTGATGCTAGAGTGGATTCCACTTTTGACAAGCCTCATCCTCACCCCCGTCCCCGTCTGCGACCCCGACCCCATCCAAATCCCTTTACCTACTCCTACCTCTCTTCCTCCATAACCCGTTTATAAAGTTCATCATACATACAAGTACTACCCGGCTGCTCATCGTCTTAGCAACGTCGCGTGTCCGGCAAAATATTCTCGGCGCTAAAATATTGATTATCCGGTCATGGCACGCTACGGTTAGTCGGTCATGGAACGCTCTAGTCTAGTGTGTTTTGTCTCGTATTATTTAATACAAAGAATATATTATTTGCCTGGCACGTTCCTATTATGGTCATGGTACATAAGATACGTGGAAGTGTGCGCCGAGCGAGACCTTAAAAACCGTCACAAGGAAAATTATACCCTTATTGAAATCATCAAAACGCTGTGTCTAATCTGTTCTAAAATGGGTTTAAGTTTTTTGTAATTTATTAGAACTATTTTACATAATTTAGAAGCTAGTCTTCAAAAAGCAAACTATCGATCTTGTCAATCGATTTTTGAAAAATATAGTCGATTATTGCAAGCATAGAGAAAGTAAGAGGTGTTTGTTTCTTTCTGTCTATGGCACATTGACGTTTGTTTGTTGACTGTTGTTCAAAAATAAAATGTCCGTTGAAATCGTTGACTGCAAACTGGATGTTGTTTTTTTGCTTTCTTTTCGTTTTATTTTTACGTTACTCTTTTCTTTTCTTATAATAGCCTGACCAACTAGTTCTTTAGTTTCTGAGTGTTCTATTTCGTTTATAAACATTATTCTCACTACACCCAAAGAAGAAAATTTAATCGGATGTTCTCAAATTTGTTGAATAATTATTCGCCGGGATTCCACGAGAACAAAGGCTGCATTTACTATAGATTTCAAAATCTGTTGGGACACGCTTCTTCCGGCTGCAGTGTTACAGAGGACAATAATATGCTGTCCACTCGGGCTAGCACAGTGGCCTCGGACGAAAGTTTTATTACACCGGTGTCATCAGTGGGCGACCTTATGGCGCTTTCTCCGAAGCAATCAAACGATACGATAGAACAGGCCGACGTTACTAGTGACCTTCTCACCGGCGCCGAGTTCGATAACATCTGTGATGTGACGATGCAGGAAGTTCCACACTACGATGAAATGTTCATAGATGCAAATAGCCTAGACTATCTCGTCAAATGTGCGGAATCAAATCGTAACAACAACCTTATAGACAGAGGTAAAGAAAGCCTGTTTGTAAAATTTGATCCTCTATATGCCAGGAAGTTTGGCAACACCATTACATCTCATCCAGAATCAGTTGCAGACTCCACTGAAGCTGATGGTGGCTATGAAACTGGCAGTGCTATTTCAGTATCCACTGATGTTGCGACGCCCATGCACTCGATGACCACTGTATCAGTCAATGCCATAGGCATTAAGGATAAACCTATGCAAATGGTCCCTCCTGTTGTGAATTCTGAAGCCATCAAGCCAATTACTTATCCAACTCGTGCTACTCCTGCTCTTGTTAGGAGTGTGTCTGCAATCCTCACTCCCACACAGGTCACAACAGAAAAACTCATTAACTTTGCAGGCAACACTCCTCCAACTGCTGCACCGAGAAGTCCCCGGTATCACAATTATTCTATTCAGGAAGGAGACAGGCTGCAAACACTGAGGCACATACTACAGAAGCAAGACCAAGAAGTGCTGCAACTGAGACAAGAAAACAGAGAATTGAAATCTTTACTTCAAGATGGAGAACACAACCATCACAGAACAATCGAAAATTTGGAGGCCCGTGTGAAGAAATTGAGTGAAGAAAAAGAACACTTGTTAGAAAGAGAAAATAAGTTACTTCAACAGATCAATGATAAAATGATCAGCAACAAACAGATGAGCATTGTGATGGAAGAGTATGAGAAAACAATATCCTCTTTGATTGGGGAACAACAAAGGGAGAAAGTAGGTTCTTTAGAAATGGTTGAAAGGCTTACTATAGAGAGAGACCAGGCATTGAATCATCTAACAAGCATGGAAGGGTCTTTTAATGATTTGCTATCAAAGTATGAAAGAGCAAAGAGTGTGATTCTTGAAACTCGTGAGCGGGAGAAAATATTTGAACAGAAAATATCTGAATACGAGTCAGGAATGCAAAAATATGAGTCATTGTACAACAGCCTGAAGCAAGTCACTGAGGAAAAACTTGCCAATGCCAATGAGACACTGGACAGCTTGAAGAAAAATCACAATGTTGAAATAACAAAGCTAAATGCTATCATCAAGAAACATGAGATTACTATTGCATCATTGCATGAATCTGTAGTTCAGAAGACAAGAGATAATGAGGAGCTGACCAGAATATGTGATCAGCTGATCAATGAAGTGCGCTAATTATGTTCCATCACTATAAATCCAGTTTAGATGGTATTTGGTGCTTTTGTAGAATATTTTAAAATGGTTTTAGGATTAACACTTTACTATACTAGCCTTGATATATAATTTCTGTGATGAATCTCAATCTTTTTGTTTTGTTTTGGTGGATGACTGATTTTTAACTTATAATTTTAACATACTAACATTGACTTTTAAATTATAAATAAGACTCTACATACTTACTCACTTTTCGTTTTTAATAGATTAGATCTTTTAATTTTAATTGTTCATTTTAAGATAATTGTCCATTGCTTTCTTTTATATGTAGGGCTTTACAAATGGTTAACAACATATTGGGGTTGTTGAAAATGATAATAAATTATGTCAATTACATAAGACTTCCTTGTAATAACCTTGTAAGTGTTGAAATTTTGAAAAGTATTAACAGATGGCATGTATTCGGAAATAATTTTACTCAGATGCCTAAATAAAGAGCCTAAACTGTAACATTTATGTGCCATCTCAATTAATAATTCATTTATTATTATGATTATAATGTAACTGATATTTTTGATAGGTAACAATAAATTATGTTGTGTACTTAATGTTTGTTTATTTAATTACATTTTACCTTTTTTGACTTACAATGCTCAGCAATATATGATCAGCCTAGGTAAGTTTGGTGATAAGCCATGCCTTTTGATTGCCTCGCGTAACTCCAAAAGAAATCATTGAGTTAAAAGATAATTATTTGCAGGTGAAATTGACGTGGTGTGGTGCTTGGACAGGCCCGAAGTCCTGGACAACTTCGTGACGACGAGTGACAGCGATCATAATGAAGGCTACAGTCATTGTAAACTGGATATGGGCAACGCCGGGCGCGCACATTTTCACGGCTACCTCGACACTAGAGTGCCAAAGGATGGGCGGATCAAGAAGGCTGGGTACTGCGCTTTGAGGTCAAAGCGGCAGAGAGTAAGTTGTTTTTTTTAGTGATGGATGGAGAAATTATCTTTGCTTCCATTTTTAATTGTAAATCGGTTTATTTAATTCTGTATTCGATGATCTATCACGATTTTACAGTTTAATTTGGCAAAATCAATAACTTAACTCCTTAGGTACCTACCGTTTATTTAAGAGCCGTGTTGGCCGAGGACTATAGTACCTCGACTTTCGATCCGAAGGTCGTGGGTTCTAACTCTGGCCATGCATGAATGGATTTTTCGTTTCGAAAAATTTATATGCGCATTAACACGAGCTCTAAACGGTGAAGGAAAACATCGTTAGGAAACCCGCGGCTTAGCCAGCCTCACACGTATTGACCAAGTCTTTCCTGTGGATATGGCCGGTTAAGGTTGCGGTACGTCGAGCTCGGAACTTCTCTTCCAACGTATCTATCTAAATTGTTCGTCCTTGTCACGCAAAAAACTCTATGTAGTATAGTATAGGTGTACTACTCAGTCTACTATGAGCAATCACAGCCCCGATTGGCAGTATTACCTCTACCTAATCTGTGATTGGCAGATTATATGAGTCTGACATGAGGCCCGCCCTTTTTAGCGCGATTCAGGACGCATTACGCGCAGCTACTGTTCAATAATTTCAAATACAAATGCATCAGGACGTTTGGCTCAGTGGTTGTGAGCTCCGCTTGCAGCGCGGTAAGTACTTGCGGAATGGAGATCAATTCCTGTTGATATTGAGTTTTTGCATCTTTGGAGAGGCCAAAAATGTTATATTGTCAGTCACTAATGAATAATGTTCATTTTATTTCATGGAATCGTTAGATAAATGTATGGTAAAAATGCTTTTTTTGGAAATTTATCTACAATATCTAGGTAATTACCTACCCATCTTACTCTCAAGATTTTTAGGGAGGGATGAGATCGATATTATGACGCTAGACAGAATATGTGGGTTGTTACCTATATAAGTCGGTACACAATTACCTAAATTTTCAAAGGGAAGTAGGTACCTAAGTAGGTACTTACCTATGTTTTTTTCTGTCCAATGTCTATAGGTAAGTAGGTTACTACCTTACCTTACTTACCTAACCTACCTAACTACTGAAGTCACAACGGATGTTTGTCCCTCTGAAATTAGGGGGCGTCCATTAATTAAAATTAAAGAATAAAAATTAAAGGTGATTTTTGCGATTTTTCAACCCCCGCACGGGGGAGGGGTCCCCCCTTGGTGAGATGTCCTGAGATTTGGCTCGATCCCCTCCCCCACCCCCTAATCTCACGTGAGAATAAAAAAATAATCTTAAACAGGTACCTACCTAGATTTGCCGAGACCTCCCTTTCATTTTTAATCCCACATGGGATTAGGTGCGATTTGGCTCAACCCCCTCCCGCCCCCTAAAAGCCTGACGTAATTAATGGATGCCCCCATAAGTGCAACAAAGGATAACGCATATTTAGGTACTTATGACGTGGCGAATCAATTGGTGGTACCAATAGGCTGAGAAGGCTGGAGCCTAGGGCGGCAGATTTTAGGGGCGGCAAATAGGGAACAATTTTTTTTGTGTTACAGAAAAATAATATTTACCTATATTTATTGATAATGCTATGTTATTATGTACACGCAAACAATTCAACATGTAAGTAATGTTTTAAAAATTGTTAGAGTGAGAGCTTTTCTTGCTTAAAACTTTTTTCCATAATTGGATTGGAAACGAGCGATAAAGGCGGTGCGTTTAGATGGGCCCGCGAATTACAGTAGTATCCCGAAAATTTCCAACAGTTTACCTGTTGATCATGTTAGTTTCTGTAGCTGTAATCAGCACGTGTAAGGTCATCATGTACGAAAAATCCCTATGTGTACCGAATAATTTTTATTTTCATTAATCATTAAATTTCACATCATCAATCATCAACCAATCAAACATCAATAGGTATCCGTACCCCTATTATAAATGTGAAAGTGTGTTTGTTTGTTTGTTTATTTGTAGTTGAATCACGTCAAAACGGAGCGACGGATTGACGTGATTTTTTGTGTGGAGATAGTTGGAGGGCTGGAGAGTAACACAGGCTACTTTTTATCCGGGTACAACTCGAGCGAAGCCGCGGGCAGCAGCTAGTTTATAATAAAACTGTAACAGGTCAAATTCTGTACATTGAAGATATTTTGAAATTTTTTTTGAAGGGCTCTCTATTGTCGATACTGAAGCCAAAACTGTAATTTTTTTCATTCATGTCTGTCTGTCCGTATCATGGCCGCGCATTACGTCGAAACTACTGGTTGGATTTAAATGAAACCTGGTATTATTTGAGTGCATACTACGAGGTCTAATATAAAATACTTTTAATCCTGAAATTCAGCACGGTTCCCTAGGGAGAGGGGATGAAAGTAAAAATAAGTATCTGGTTGTAATTCATGAGCGCGTAGTCCGATTTCATTGATTCTTTTTAGGGTTCCGTACCTTAAAAGGTAAAAAAAGGAACCCTTATAAGATCACTTTCTTGTCCGTCTGTCTGTCTGTCTGTCACCATCGATTATCTCAGGAACGGGTGGAGCTAGCAAGTTGAAATACATACCATATACTGAGGTCTATAGTCCCTATTGTGAGTATAAAAATCAAGGTCCTGAGTCAACACTATAAAAAGATATAGGCAAATTTAGGTTTTCGTGAAAACTTGTAATTACCAAAACTTACCTTAATTATCAACTTTTTTATTTTTCGGAATTTTTCCTTTACTTGTGCTGTAAGGCCTTGCTTGTAACCAAAATTGACAATTCTAGGTCAACCGGAAGTACCCTAGAGGTTTTGGGTCGAAAACCTAAATGGTAGTTCCCGTTGACCTAGAATCACGAAATTTGGCAAAAAGCAAGGCCTTATAGCAGAAATAAAGGAAAAATTCCAAAAAATTAAAAAAGTTGAAAGTTAAAGGGTGTTCCCACACATACATACATACATAGTTGACGCCAATTAAGATTGTCTTCTGAGTTGTATGAGCGCTCATACAATTAAGCGAACTAGCTTAATTGGCACCATCCTCAAATAAGGTAAATAAATAAAATTGTGCTATTGTGTGAAAGTAAATAAAAGAAAATATTTATTGCAATATTATGCTCGTGTGCGCAGAACATTTGCGGCGCTGCTATCGCAGAACTAGGATATGTACAAAAAACTTACTAATTGTTCAATAACTTAATGGGTATAATGGGTAGGTACGGAACCCTCGGTGTACGAGTTCGACTCGCACTTGACCGGTTTTTACTTTGTTTGAAAGTAAGTACTTTATAATATTGTTCCCTAAAAATTTCAAGGTCATCGGTTTTGTAGTTCCGAAATTACAAACAGCCGGAATCCTTGACACCCGGAATGCACAGGAACCGTTGAATGTACGGCTCATCTTAAGCTGGTGTGCAAACAACTCCAAACGAGTTGTCGGTGCTGGTTGTTGTTGTTGGTGCTGGTTGTTGTTGTTGGTGCTGAGGTAATTGTCTGGGGGTCTAAAGTGGCCACTTTTGATGAAAAATCAGATGTTTCATAGATGCTTCATCTATGAAACATCTGATGAAACATCAAATGCTTCATAACCCATGCGAAGCCAAATTTAAGAAAAAAAAAAAACCTCAGACCCGCTCCCGCGACAATTTACCTTTTTTATTTATTCGTGTGCCTCAAAAATATTTCCATATGTCCATCAGGGTGGCGCAGTGCAATCATTTCTATAAAAAAACTAAGTAGGTACATACCTATTTAATTTATAACAATAAATTTAACCTCGCACATAGATCTATCAAAAAAGATGTTTTGTGAAATGCTTCATAGATGCTTCATATAAGAAGCATTTATGAAACATCTATGAAGCATCGATGCTTCATAGATGAAGCATATGAAGCATTTATGAAGCATTTGATGAAAAGTCAGATGTTTCATAGATGAAGCATCTATGAAACATCTGATTTTTCATCAAAAGTGGCCACTTTAGACCCCCTCACAGTGTGGGATTTGACGTGTTTTTCGGACATGGTCTTTTTATTGCAGAATTCGTTAGTATTAACGATTTAAAACGTTAGAGTAGAACTCCCGTGTTTCAGTTAAGTTTATTTTCAGAGATATGAATTTTTGAAAATACCTATATTTTTAGTGCCAAAAAATTTTAAAGTGTTGGTGCGCCTACATTATAGGATTATTTAATAATTTGATTTCTGTATATCTAAGAATGTCTCAAGTTGCAATTTTTGAAATAATTTTGAATCTTCTATATGCTGTAAAACGCGAGTAAATAATTATTTTACATTTTTAGTTTTTATTTTTTTACTCGTAAATTAGGCCGAAGTAGCACATAATTTATTCATAACACACAGCCCCAGATCCTAAGCAATAATGTGGTAAAAAAACGGAAAGCTAATCTCGCGTGGATTGGAAGTTATTAAATAATAACGTTTTCGCCGAAAATTTTACAGTCAGGGTTGACACTTTTAAAATCATAATTTTTTTGCCGAAAATAAAGGAACTTATTTTTTTTTTCCTTTTGATCGTTTACAACAATCCTTAGATTATGCTATTCTCAATTACATTCTATTATTGTGCATATTATTGAGGATAGGTACCACTTTTTAACATTAAGAATCACTATATCTCAGAAATGGTAAATCTTAGGAAAAAGATTGTACGGCAAATTTTGTGGAAAATAGCATGATCTAAATTTCGGTCTAAGCTGGTTTATCGATAAAACTATCCGTTTGGTTGAAAAATCTAAAAAACCAATTTTTGACAACTTCGACCTAGAATATGAAGTTTAGCATACATGGGATCGATGGGGACTTTTCACAGTATGTTGACAATGGTGTTCCTAACATTCTTGCCAATTTTCAGCTTTCTGGAAATTTTTGTAAACTAATAGAATAAGACTAAGTATTTGAATTTTTTAAATCACGATATCTCAGAAATGGTGAATCTTAGGAAAAAAAGTTTTCGGCAAATTTTGTGGAGAAAAGTATGATCTACATTTCGGTCTGAGTTAGTTTTACCATAAAACTAACCGTTTGGCGGAAAAAGAAAAAAAACTGATTTTGGACAACTTTGACCTTGAATAAAAAGTTTAGCATAGGTACATGGGATCGATGGGGACTTTACACAGTTTGTTGTCAATGGTGTTCCTAACATTCCTACCAATTTTCAGCTTTCTGGGAATTTTTGCATGGGTGGATGTCTATTTTGACCGGACTACTAACATACATGCGATTGACTTTCGTTGTTTGTTACGTTTTTTTGCTTATTTTTGTTAAATATACACGGTGGAAAAAATCAAAGGACCCTGGAGGGAAACTAGGTTTGATGCCAGTCGATCCTGTTTCATTTAAGGATTAAAAGACTCTATCGGACCAACTGAGGCAAGAGTACTAGAAAAGTCAGAAAACGCAAATAGCTTTGATTATACATTTCGTACGAAATCATTTTGTCATTTTTCATAATTTTTCATCATTTTGTCGAAATATCTTCAAAAGTAAGGGTAGTCTCCTAAGAACGATTTCCTGTAGCTACAACGGTTAAAGTAGTTGCCTTTACTGCTCCGTCTCAAAAATACATTTAAGCAATTTCTGACTTTTCTAGTACTCTTACCTCAGTTGGTCCGAAAGAGCCTTTTGATCCTTAGATGAAACAGGATCGACTGGCATCAAAAAAAGTTTTTGTGTAAATTGCCCATTTTCTCGCTGACTGTACATTTTTTTTTAAATCTGTGAATGCAGGTTGAAATATCTTCAAAAGTTAAGAATAGTCTCCTAAAAACATTTTCCTGTAGCTACAACGGTTAAGGTAGCCCTTCCTGTCTTGTCTCAGAAATACATTTTAGCGATTTCTGACTTTTCTAGTACTCTAACCTCAGTTGGTCTGAATGAGCCTTTTTATCCTTAGATGAAACAGGATCGATTGGCATCAAAAAAAGTTTTTGTGTAAATGGCCCATTTTCTCGCTGACTGTACATTTTTTTAAAAATCTGTGAATGCAGGTCGAAATATTTTCAAAAATTAAGGATGGTCTCCTAAGAACGTTTTCCTCTAGCTACAACGGTTAAGGTAGCTGCCCTTACTGCCCCGTCTCAAAAATTCACCCTGTATATAAAAAAAAAATCGGATTTTTGATATTTATTATAAAAATCGGATTTTTTAGAACCCTGTTTTTCATAGACTGAGAGTGACAAGAACGGCATTATTGCAATTGCTATTGTGAATCTGCTATAGCGGCCATTTTAGCCCCGAAGATCTGAAAATTTCTCGATTCATTCTTTTTTTTAACTACGAGTATCTCAATTCTTAAGCAACAACACCAACACCATGTTTTTGTTGTAGTTTTAATGATTCACTTTATTCATTGCGTTAGTAAATAAATCTATTTTTCGGAAAGATCTCGTTTCGTTTTATTACCCAAAAAAAAATACCCTGCAGGGCTAAATAAATATCCACAGTCTCGGTACCACTAAGATTTTCAGTTCTATCAATTATTAATTCTTTTTAAATTTTCGGCCAAACGTTACAAATATTTGTGACAACCATAACGGAAAAACTTAAGTGACTGTAACTTCCAATCCACGCGAGATTAGCTTTCCATTTTTTTACCACATTATTGCTTATGATCTGGGGCTGTGTGTTATCTATAAATTATGTGCTACTTCGGCCTAATTTACGAGTAAAAAAATAAAAACTAAAAATGTAAAATAATTAATTACTCGCGTTTTACAGCATATAGAAGATTCAAAATTATTTCAAAAATTGCAACTTGAGACATTCTTAGATATACAGAAATTAAATCATTAAATAATCTTATAATGTAGGCGCACCAACACTTTTAATTTTTTCGGCATAAAAAATATATGAATTTTCAAAAATTCATATCTCTGAAACTAAACTTAACTGAAACACGGGAGTTCTACTCTAACGTTTTAAATCGTTAATACTAACGAATTCTGCAATAAAAAGACCATGTCCGAAATTCACCTCAAATCCCACACTGTGCCCCTGTATTTGGTAGGATCAGAAGAATCTCATCTATTTTGAACTGTTACAACCTAGTGAAACGATCACGGGAGGCCGAAAACAGCCACAATATGCGACATGTTATGAATCCATTATTATTCATCATGACAACAATGTTCTGTGGTGCTGAGGGCGAAGGCCCGCCTGAAACACAGAAGGTTGCAAATTTAATTCCCTTTGCCTGCCTGTGAGACAAATGTATGTGTGATCTACGAATCTCTGTCTCAAAATGATTCTCTCAAGAAGGCAAAAAGTCGTAGATTCTGACGAAAACTTTGAATAAAATACCTACGTTGTAGCACAGAATTATGCGACAAAGTTCAATTCAGCTCGCGTAAGCGTTCTTTGCCTAGTGCAATATGCACTGACACGTGCCTACACAAATTCTCTCTTTCTAACGCATAACTCTGTCACTGTCTGGCGCGGAGTGACGCGGAAGGGTTGTCGAGTTGTCACGCGATAGGTATTAGAGCCGAGTGGCAAGTGGGAACCCTGCCAAGGCCCGCCCGGGCGGGCCCACCAATGTACTTGTATCTTCGTACCTAAAGTGCGGAGTGCGCGTAATTAGTAATTAGGTAAATAAATCTGTTTATATTCTTATGTTTTGCTTTTTAGTGCAAGTATGTTTTAAAGTCGGTTAAGTATTTTATTTTTTATTTTTTCATTTTAGTGTTTATTTTTTATTAAGAATGATGTCATCTTACCTACTTATTGTGTTTCAATCGCTCATCAAGCCCTTTCATTTGATATCCATGTCACTACTACTATACTACTAAAAACTAAGATACTGAAAACCAGCGCTCTAACAGCCATGGCGCTGCTGGAGCAAATGCTGAGGGGTAACCTTATTTTCTTGTCACTGTAATGTAGCATTTCTGATTTGTGTTGTATGTATCGTAGTGGCGAAAATAAAACTTATTTCTATTTCTATTTTACTAAAAAGTTCCATGGAACAGGTCCTGACTCCATCATCAGATCAGATCGCTGTCACTATATTATTATATTACATTGTGTCGGAACTTCACAGATATGCTGTGTTTTTACTCAATCGGCCAATTTATTGAGGAGTTCTGTTGAGCAGCTCTTGACTCCATCATCAAATCAGCTCGTTGTCACCATATTATTAAATTGTAATTGAAACTTGATAGATATACCGAGTTTCGACTCAATCGGCCTATTCACTGAGGAGTTCTGTTGAACAGCTCTTGACTCCATCATCAGATAAGCTTGATTGATACCATAATATTTCATTGTCACCGAGAATATATAAGTGTGCAAAATTTCAGCCCGATAGTTCTACAAACACAATAAATAACCTAAAATTTGAGAGTTCCCCTCGATTTCCACGGGATCCCCTCATCAGATCCTCCACTTCTGGAGTATATCCTTTGTAACCAAAAAAAAATAATTGTCAAAATCGGTCCACAATTGACGGAGAAATGGCGTAACACACACACAAAAAACTAAAAAAAATATATACCTAAAATAAAAAAAAAACACACAGTCGACTTGAGAGCCTCCTCCTTTTTGAAGTCGGTTAAAAATAATATTACACAAATCATAAAAGTTACAATTTCATTAACAAAAAAAATGTAATTAATATGATTGTGATGTGGTATCGAGTGTAGGGGCGGCAAAAGTTGAATAGCCTACTGGCGGCAAATTTGGAAATCCGCCACTGTTATAGGCAGTAGAGTAGGTAGGTATCTATGTAAGCGAGATAAAACATAATACCTACCTAACAGCCAACATCAGAGAGACAAATGTAAAATATACTAGGTTCCGCCCGCGGCTTCGCTCGCGTGATACCTACCCGGATAAAAAGTAGCCTATGTTTTATTCCAGGTCATAAATTATGGTAAGTATAGGTACCTACCTATATGTATTCCAAGTTTCATTAAAATCCGTTCAGTAGCACTGGCGGTCGCAGACTTTGATCTTGGGGGGGGGGGGGTCACTAGTTTTGGTAGTGCGTACCTACCTCTCTTTTTGCTGGATGTTACAGGTTTCTCAAGGATTTTGAGGGGGCTCGAACCGCGCGTGTATCAGTAGTTTTTGCTTGAAAGAGTAACAAACATACAAACATCCCTAGATAGCGGTACATCTATACATCCACACTGTAAAATTATTAGTAGGATGGAAAAGCCCCTCTTGGCAGATTCAAATGGCCCGCCGTCATTTTGTGACGTCATTACAAAACTACTACTGTTCTATTTATAGACTTTGAAGTTTAAAAACATAACTTCAACTTCTTTCATAACTTCAACTTCATAACTTTAGTATGAAAATTACTTTCTTTTTAACCGACTTCAAAAACAGGAGGAGATTCTCAATTCATAGGAATATTTTTTTATGTCGGTAGGTAGGTATGTTTTTGGAATTTTTTTGATTTGGAAAATTCTTTTTTGTTTGAAAGGGTCCCAGGTGGTGCCATGGTCATCAGATCAGGTCAGGATCTGATGATGGCGTCAGGAGCTGTTCAACAGAACACATCAGTACCTACCTAAATCTAAATAGGCCGATTGAGCTGAAACTCGTCATCATCATCACCAGCACCATTTTTTGAACAGCTTCTGATTCCATCATCAGGTCAGCTCGCAGTCACCATAGGTACGCATAGGTATTACATATTACATGACATTGTAGTCGGAACGAAACGGAACAAGACAGCTTACATTATGCCGAGTTTAAACTCAATCAGCCTATTTACTGAGGAGTTCTGTTGAACAGTTCCTGACTCCATTATCAGATCCTGACCTGATCTGATGACCATAGCTCCACCTGGTACCCTTTCAAACAAAAAAATAATTTTCCAAATCGGTACAGGCTCACCTATTCAAGTAGATACTCGAGAAACATACCTACCTACATAAAAAAATATTCCTATGACTTGAGAATCTCCTCCTTTTTTGAAGTCGGTTAAAAAGAAAGTAATTTTCATAAAAGGGTCTACAAAACCTACCTACCTACATACCATTTAAAATTGAAATAATTGTTCAAAGTAAAAATCAATTCTAATCTACGCTAGGTACTCCTATCTAGTTAGTGTGTATACTACCTACACCTATACCTACATACCTATACATCGAGCGAGCTAAAAATGCTAAAAATTATAAAAAGCGGTGGTCGTTGCAAACCAATTTTGCGTTAGTGTGAGTGTCGAAACTCCGCCTCCGGGACTATACACACACATTGAAGACATCCGAGCAACGCGTACGGCAATACTCGAGTTCAGAATTTACAAGAATTTACGATGTATTCCGTAATACCAAAAATGATGAATGAAAAGTTAATGATTTCGCAATTTTTTTTGTATGGCCTGTAACTAGACACTCTAAGCTGTGTTCCTATTAAAAGGATATTACAATCATTGTTGTTTATCATACAGAACAAATGCAACGAAAACACGATATTTTTGCTGTAAAAATGTTAGAAATACAATTTGGTTACATTTTGTTTCAGGTAAGTTTTTTAGATCAAAAGTTTAACAGGAACCTAGATTAATACTTCCTTAATCTAAATAAGTGCATAAAGTGGTGAAAATACGCTCAAATTTTAAATGATTTCGGTAGTACGTTTGTATGGAGAATTCGTTCGTCGCCGCCCTCTTAAGCTGAGAGGATGGTGTAGGTCAGTGGTTCCCAAACTTTTTTTTCTCATGGACCCCTTTCAAAATTTTACTGGTTTCGGTGGACCCCCTGCTGCTACATTTCTACCATATTCCCAAAATTTCTCGCCAACGTGGACCCCTTTCGAGTCTCCCGTGGACCCCTGGGGGTCCACCTGGACCACTTTGGGAATCACTGGTGTAGGTGCTGGGCAAGCCTACTCCATCTCAAAAATGTCCCAGGCACTACAGTGTCCCGATGAGTGTAGGCAAAGATTGCCTCCTGACACTGTATAAAATCATCTAGTAAAGATGTAAAGGCCTAAGTTTTAGGTACTGAACCTACATTAAACTTTCGCGATCTGTAGACATAATTTAAATTAAACGAACTAACGGGACTAATATCGCGTAATAAAATTACTTTACCTACCTATTTTATTATTTCCCGACGTTTCGAGTGCGTTGCAGCTCTCGTCACTCGTCTTTCGGGAGACTCTGGAAACCCCCCCGTGACCAGAGCTACAACGCATATCCAGGCAATAGGCAATATGCGTCTGATTCAAAAGCGGGTTAAATGTATTTTATTATGAACATTGTTGCTTTAGAGGTATGTGTGTGTAATTTAATTATTTTTTAATATTAAACCATTTTCGATTAGAAAATAAATTTTAAAAATTGCAAAAAAATAGTAGGAATTTCAAAATACTTGAAAAGGATGTGAAAGGATGTGACGTCACGAGTTCATAAGAAAAGTCAAGGACGAGTCAGATATGACGATCCATAGATAAGTTTTTTTTAATTTTTACAATTCCTAAACTCGAACTTATTGTTGTCACAGATTACTGTTGTACTTAGTATCAATTTGAGAACTTTGACGCGTGACGTAACAGTTCAAAAATTGTTACTACAACAGTAATCTGTGACAACAATAATAAACGTGTTTCAGATGCCTGAAAATGTTGGTAAATTTTAAAAATTATTTTTGTTATAAAATTTTAGTTTTTCGGCGCTGGAATTTTTATTACGGTTATTTGACGATATAACCTATCGTATAAAATCATAAAAAAAAATTGTGGGAGTTCCCTATTACGCGATATCTCCTAAAAAAGTTCAAATGTCTAGCAAGAGTTTCTAGTGGTTAAAAGAAACTGCTTATCTGTGCTTGGATGAAGGGATCTTTAGGCGGCCTTAAATCCTATAGTAGGACTCTAGCAGCAAGAATGTCTAACTAAAGTTTTTAATTACATTTCAGAAATCGTTTAAACGTCCCACAACTTTCAACTGGCATCTTTACAACACTCTCGTGCTGAAGGTGAGAGGCGACGGTAGATCATACCTCCTCAACATATCATGTGAAGGATTCTATGATATCACATGGAACGATATCTATCATTATGTGCTGTATACAAGAGGCGGACCTTATTGGCAGATAGCGAAGGTATATTGAACCCTGATTTAGAAACATTTAAAATACGGGTGTTGGATATTGATGATTTTGCGTTTGCATTGATGCTGTATTACGTTTAGGGCTTGCATTATCCGCCCCATTTTGTTATCCGGATAATATGGATAGTAGAGCACTTTACTATCCGGATATCCGGATTTTCCGGATAATTCGGATAGTTATCGATTTTTTTTTACAAACAGACACAAACAAAGATAATATTTAAAAAATACATTAAACGTCGTAGCTTTAAGTTATCCGAACAATCACTATTAAATTTTGAATCATTTTTAAACAAGGTACGTAACAAGATCTGAATTTTTCTCCTAAAGCGAAGCGAACGCGATGCAATTTGATGTATTTTGATTGTGAATGCAGATTGCAGATGCATAATGTACACCAAATAACTTATTAAACACCCGACTTCACCCACTGCTGGGTATAACCCTCCCTTTGCGTGTGCCATGCCAATCTCCACAGTCCGCCGGCGCCGCTCACCTCATCCAATACCGGCCATGCTGTCGTCCAGCCCGTCGTGCTGCTGGGTTACTGACGCTTCTGTAGGTACCCCGTTCTTAGAAGCCGCGCCGTTCAGAAGTTCAGAAAGGTGTTGTTCACACAACATTTCTTGGAGATCTTCGAAGGTTTCTGTGACAACTATAAGGTCGTCTGTAAATCCTTAGGTTTAAAGATGTCCTCTATGACAGCAGTAAAAAGTTTGGACAAAATGATGTCTCTCTGTCGCACTCCCCGCTTGATGGGCTCAAGGTTGGTTAAATCGTGCAGTCGTACAAGGAGAGCGTGGAAGATGGCTCAATGTTCGACACTGTCAAAGGCTTTTTCGCAGTCAATGAAAAACATGACAAGAGACTATTTGTGTTCGTGACACTTTTCCATCAGCTGCTTCACCGTGCGGGTGTGGTTCATTTAAAAAAAGCCGCAGTAATACAATTAGTTATTATTTTAAAGAACCATTGATTATTTGTGGTACTTAAATAACGTTAAGCTCACATCCACTCCAAACACTGGTTGCGCTGCGATGAGTAAAAACGAAAAATTTGTGGACGTGGGGTATGCGAAAGGCTCGGTGGGTAATACAATATACAAGACGTTAGTATCCTCCCAGTATTGTTTGGTGGAAAAGAACCGAACTCAACACTGCAATTACCAAACTACAACGGTTTCAAAGACTGGCATGCTCTGCAATATCGGGTTGCATGAGAACAACACCGACAGCTGCCATGGAGATAATCCTGGGCCTCGTCCCACTAGACCTCTATATACAACAGGAAGCCATACTGGCCGCCACCAGACTCAAACATCTGAACCTATGGGGGCACAAAGGAGCTCTCACGCACTTATTCTGGACAGAGCTATAACACACGAACCGCTATTATGTGCCCCGTGTGATAAGACCCCCAGGAAATCGATATCACGGAAACACTACAGAATACAAACGCATGAAAACCAAAGAGATCAGTCAGGAAATAACGAAGTCCGCATCTACACTGATGGATCAAAGACCAAGCAAGGAACAGGCACCGGAGTGCACTCACTGGATCTCAACAGCAACATTTCTATGACACTAGGCTCACACAGCTCCATTTTCCAATGTGAGTGTGTGGCCGCAGCTGCTACTGCTGTCCAACGGAGAGGAATAGAAGACTACGGTATACGGATACTCTCTGACAGCACAGCCACTCTCAGAGCACTGGAGAGCCATAAGTGCAACTCCAAGCTCATATACGAATGTCACCTTGCCCTTGAGAGTATCGCCGCAAAGAACAGGGTAACTCTACAATGGATCAAGGGACACAGTGGATCACTAGGAAACGATGCCGCAGATGAACTAGCCAGGAGGGGCTCGGAAACACAAGTGGAGGGCCCAGACCCACTTCTTCCTCTGCCGTTCTCCCAGCTGCGCACCTGGATACGATAACACACCCAAAACCTTCACAACGATCGATGGACACGGGCGACGGCCTGCAGACAGTCCAGAGCAGCGGTACCAGCGGCCTCACCACGACTGACACGTCGCCTGATGAACCTACAAAGGAAAGACCTCAAGACAATCACAGGGACCCTGACGGGACACTGCCCCCTCAATAAACACCTGTACAACATCGGTATCACGGACAGCCCACTCTGCAGAGGATGTCTAGCCGAAGAAGAATCAGCAGTCCACGTAGTCCTGGAATGCGTGGGCGTAGCAGCACAACGGCAGCAAATCCTCAACAATCCGAGGTCGCTCCTCGAGGCCTGTGAAGACCCCAGGAATCTTCTGCGCTTCTGGGAGGAGCTAGGCTGGCTCCATATCTAGTGAGCCAGGTCATCCCCACGCAAAAAGGACCACCTCTGAGTCCAATTGCGGAAAAGGGAGTCCCCTATACATACATACATACATACATACAAGACGTTAGTATCGCGATTCGAGCGTGCAACTTTATGAATGTTACAAAAACAAAGGATAAACAGTGTTTCCCTGTTAGATATGTCTACGTAGTGCATATAAATTGTTGTTTTGATGGGTTAATTTAATTCCATATTCAAATCGTATTTTTTGATTATTTTTACTATCCGTATTATCCGAATTATCCGGATTTACTGGTCGTCACTATCCGGATTTGAAAATTGGCGGATATCCGGATAATTCGGATATCCGGATATCCGGATAGCAAGCCCTAATTACGTTTTGACAACTTTTTAAATTGCATTATCGAAATCAGTTCCATCTAGGGATTGCAATCCGGTGTCATTATCAATCCGGCCTGCTTTCCATTGATCCATTGAACAAAAGTGTAACAGGAGCCTTGATTGATACTTCCTTTATCTAAATAGCAACCTAGCGTGGTAAAAATATGCTTCTATTTTAAATGGTTTTAGTATTACAAACGTATTATACAAACGAATGGACATTCGTCTATCGCGTCCACTTAAAAAATGTAATATTTGTGTTCTAGATACCATTTTCGAAATTCGTTCTCGGATCAAAAGGCCGCATTCAAGATAAACAGAACAGAATGAGGTTCGACAAAGTCACGCACTTCGGAATATCCTGTGGTGATAAAATAAACGGCAGATTTGACCTGGAAATTGAATATATTGGTAAGGGTTTTTTTGCCTATAATGTCATAAAAAAATTTGCCTATAATGTCCTAAAAAATTCCTCAAGGTGCGGTAGATCTCTCAGATCTTGAGACATTTAGTAACCTTTAGATGTAACAAGGGGCAGTCAGGGGCAAGTCAGTTCTATTGTCCCATTACTGGACAAAAAATGTATGTTTTTTTTGAAAGAGCCTAAGTACCCCACACCTACCTACTATTATTGCCAAAACCTAAAAATAGAGGATAGGCTATAGGCTATGGTCAAAGTAAAGTTTTAATTACCCAATTAATTCAACATTTTGAAAATTTTAATTTCTCTTTATTGTTTCAGGGTTAGAGTTTGATCCAACTCACGAGGAAGAATTTGCCTATGAAATGTACAAAACTGATAAATATATAGTGGGTGTTTAATAATAAGTAGTGAATTATTTATGTTGTAGCTAATAAAAGACAGCAATAAGATTGCTTAAAGTTAACATACCTTTTTATTTATTTTTTACTTTTGAATATTTTCTTAAAGATACCTATAGGAGGAAGGATACCTATTGTAAAGGATATCTCACTGTTTGAACCATTTTCAAATGCCCTCAAACATCAATACTTGTAGTCAAAGCAAAAAACGCAAGAAAATTTGAATTTCGCGGGCTACCTATGATCGTCGGTGTTTTTTTCATGGGTAGAATAGCCATGACATTCATGGCCTAAATAAATCTGTAAATTAAAAAAAAAAGTTTTGTTTCAAGGCGAGAAAAAAGGTTGGAGATATTTGTAGCAATTTTCATTCGTTGTCTCTGTTCCTCTCGAGGGGAATGCTGTATGGTGGTCCCTGTTGTCAATTGCCAAAGATTCATTTCTTGCCTACATTTCGTTCAAAAGATCCAACCAAAATGGATGGTATTTTGCGGAAACTTCACTGATGTCATCAATTCAATTCAATTCATCATCGCGGTCACTGTAAAGCTGTAAAGTGTGTAATTTGTTCAAGTTACAATAAATTTTAACACAATTAAAATATCTGTTGGGGTTGCGGATATATTTGAGGGTGGCTAAAGTTCACTGTTCATCATAAAGTGCAAGTGTTTCGAGGACATCGAGGTAAGATACAACTTGACCAACGCAATTAGTCTTTCTCGATCATAACATTCTTTTCTCTGCGTGGGTTGCACTTCATTTATGTCCTTACAATCCCTCTAAATAGTAATTTAATTTGTACCGAGTTGTAATGCAGCGTTGTTTATTGCACTTGCGGCCATGTCAAGGAATGTTGACCTTTATTCACTTCCATAAATTTCCTTAACCTTCTTATTCTACTGCGGTACGTATATGTAAGCGCATAAAATTACGCACCATTAGTCATTGCCACTTTTCCATTTCAGGTGAGACCATGTCAACATTTATGACAGAACTGTGATTTAGAGTCAGTGAAACCAGTGTGCAGTACCATGTCAGGTACAGAGCAGAACATATTGAACTCAATGCAGCAATTATCCGTGCAACCAGGGAACAGTGCTCCTACAGAGAAGCCCACTCAAGTGGTCACTCCGGCTGTCAACAGAAGCCAGCCTTCTACTGCAAAAGTAACCCCAGTGAAACAGACTGTCTCTCCCGCCATAGCAACCATTGACAGACTACTCAGTCTTGGGGCCAACATCCCTCCACCTCCACCCATCATCACAAGAGCTTCAGACATGGACCCTCACACTGTAGAACAGCTGAGAGCTGTCAAAGAACTGCTGACAGCTCAGGAGGAAGAAGCACAGAACCTGAGGGACCTCAATCATGATTTAAGAGAGAGGTTAGAAGAATTTGAGACAAAAATAAAGAAACTGACTGAACAAAATGAAGAATATGGAGAAAAAGAGAAAACTCTCTCACAACGGGTTGCTGAAAAGGTAAAAAATAACAAACAAATGAGTGTTGTTATGGAAGAGTATGAGCGCACTATTTCATCCCTCATTGGAGAGCGGGAATCTGAAGCTAAGCGATGGGCTGAAGAGAGAATCACTCTTGTAAGAGAAAGAGATGAGGCAGCTGCTCATCTCGGGTCCATGGAGCATGCATTTAATGATGTTCACACAAAATATGAGAGGTGTAAGGTTATCATTCAGGGCTACAAATGCAATGAAGAGACTCTGAAGAAAACTGTGGAAGAGAACACAGATGCTATTCAGAAGTTGGAAGCCAGGTACGAGACCCTGAGACAACATGCCATGCAGCAACTCAACAAGGCAAACACAGAGCTTGACTCTGTTAAGAAAGCACACCAGTCTGAAATTCTAAAGTTGAATGCCATGCTAAAGAAAAGTGAAGTGCATTCCTCCTCCTTGCAGGAATCTCTTGCGCAGAAAATAAAGGACAATGAGGAGCTCACAGCCATCTGTGACGAGCTGATTAACAAAGTTGGATAAACACATACTATACTCATTTTAAATTATGTACTAACATGCATTTTATAAGTATTTGTATGGCATTAACTAAATGTTAACATTATCAGAGTAGTATACATGAGCATGTGTTGTATACCTTACCACTCTTGGGCTAATACTGTTACCATGTCATCAATTCTCATAAAATATTAATATTTTTTATATTTTAATAATGTGCAATCATCTCATGTCAATTTTTACTTTTGTACAATTTTATAATTTTAAGACTTAAGTTTTTTATTGTCTTGTGATGTTTTGACCTGTTGTTTGTTTGAGAATTTTGTATGATTCTGTATTATTTATATCAGTTGGTGCCTATCCATAATTTATAAAATTATGACGACTTCTGTGGCGCAGTGGGTGAACACCCGCCTTAGTCGCAGAAGGTTGCGGGTTCGATCCCTGTCGCATGACAAATGCTTGTATGATCTTCAAATATTTGTCTCAGGTCTGGGTGTTTTCTGTTCATTATATATTTACAAAAAAAAGTACCTATGTAAATAGTAAATCAGTCATGTGGTTCCCATAACACAAGCTCTGCTTACTTTGGGGCTACATGATCCTGTGTGAAATGTCCAGCATTATTATTATGTACCTATATATTTATTAAGAATGCTTACATATTCCTCATATTATGTGACCCCATTTAAACCATGTCTGTCACTGCTAAGACTTATTAAGTTAATCTATAAATAAATCCAAAGATTTGTGATCTATGTTGGGATCCTACTATGAATTTGAGATTTAGATCTATTATAAAGAATATTTTTATCTTGCTTCTTTGTAATTATTTTCTAGATCCTAGCTGCCATATGTATTTAATTTGATAATTACTTAATGTTTTGTAAAAATAAGTTTTATAACAATTTTGAAGTTGAAAGTATTAAATTAGGCGCTTAGTTGCAGGGGTACCAAACTTAGTAAACTCATTTTGCTAATTAAAGGCTATAATAGTCTAGTCTTTGTTGGTAATTGTACGCCCACTTTGTCCAATTTCCATTAGTTTTTCATCCTAGATATAAGATCATCCTAACAAGTAGTTATAACAATAATACAAGTTAACTATATTAAGTGGAACACTAGGAAAGAAGAGCATTTTACGAAAACATAACAGCCTGTAGGTACTAACTATACAAAACTCTTCATCATTTTGTTGGTCTGAGATAAAAACAGGTTGTGTAAAATGAAATAAAGAGGAAATTTTCAATGAATATATAGGGGAGCCCTACATTAATGTACTGCCCTACTAAACTACATCATGTGATATTACTTTATCCTAACACGGATATTTGAGATTAGTAAATAGATGTGCCTTCAAAAATCTTCACCATCCTGTTACACCAGTCCATTGCTAAATCATTCCTAGAACTATTAAGAATAAAAATTGATTTTTTTTTCTTGAAAGATAAATAATTTATTTTGAAGGATTGATCATGCTAACAATTCACTAAATTAATACAAAAATGTTCGACATTCCACGACATGTTCATTATATCCATCAGTTTATGAGATTCACCTCACTGAAACATAATAATTGCCAGCAAAACTGCTGCCTAAAGAAATTTCCAAAATTAATTCAGTTGTTCGATTCAAAACTGAGCTTTTTATTGTTTTGGCTAGTTTAAGTGTAACTTTAGTGATACAATATATTTTTATATTTTTTCTTTGAAATTACCTGCAATTTATTCATGCATAGAATAAAAATAAACTGTTTCATTTGTACTTGATGACATTATTTATTTACCATACCTCTAATTAAGTGTTCTTGTAAAAAAGTGTTTTGACAGTCAAAATTAAGAACATTGGTGTATTCACTACTTACTAGGTACTACTTGAAGAAAGTGAATGTTTCAATAATTTAATTATATTTACAGAGTACATGTTCAGTTTATTGTTTGGCCTAACTATAAAAAACAAATGTGGAAGACTATGTAATGTCCATAACATTTTATAAATAAATATTTCGATTTTAATCAGGACTTCTTTTTCAAAAATTTGTATGTGTCCTTACTAACTAAATAACTTATTGCTGCGACTACTGTTGATGCAGCAGTTACTCCAAAAAGAACTTGCAATGCTGGATGGTCTACATAACCGAAGACTGGTGATGCTAATGTGGTGCCAACCTAGAAGGTAGATATACCTAAATTAATTTATTGACCTACTTAGCCATACTTATCTATTAGTGTGTGAAAAAATTAGTATTGGATTGGGTGATTTTAATACAAAAAGTGAGAAATTGAAATCACATTTTATAATTTTTTTTTTTTTTTTTAAGTGGTACTAACAGATATTTAAAGCTTGGCTACATAATGTGAAAAGAAAAAACATCAGTTATTGATAATGGCACTTTTTAGTAAAAAAAATTATATTAACCGCTCGTCTGCTTGATGGATCCGCTCGAGACACAATTGATTTTCTATTGTGTCTGGAATCCCGACAGACGAGGGATTAAAAGGATTTTAAGTTATTTCCATCTCACTATAGCTTTCCTAATTTAAAGCTACATCTGCGGAGCTAAAAAGGTCGCTATTGCAGAGTCGCGGTGAAGGAATTGAACTATTGCCATCACTTTTCATTGACTGAGAGTGAAAAGAGATGGCAATAGCTCAATTCCTTCACCGCGATGCTGTAATAGCGACTTTTTTAGCTCCGCTGTAGGCCTAACATGACCAACATTGAAAGTCGAGAAACGAGATATCTCGGATGTTGTGCATGCTAGGCCCACAGGTGAGAATTATTATTAGATTTTAAACTTACTAGTACAAGTTGCACAGCAGTGTTGACTTTACTGATGAACGTTGGAGCCAGTTGTGCTGTTGCATGTGTGACATCAAAATATCTGCTTAATGTCCTCTGAAAAAATAAAAAACATAGCAGACTCAACTTTTTGATCTAGATTTCAGGTTCATATCTTTAGTATTTTACAATTACTAGCTTTCACCCGCTGCTTCGCTCGTGTGGTACCTACCAGGATAAAAAGTAGCCTGTGTTATTCCAGGTCATAAACTATGTATATTCCAAGTTTCATCCAAATCTGTTCAGTAGTTTTTGCATGATTAAGTAACAAACATCCATCCAAAATTCCAAACATCTAATCTTTCACATTATAATATTAGAAAGAAGTAAGATTCTGATATTCTTGTTGAAAATAATCAATATGTCCTTTTTGAATATACTTACAGGAGGTGGTAAGCTCATGTATCTAATAACAAATCCAGCAATGACCAATGCAACATCCCGGCCGACAATCAGCAAAGTCAGTGGTAGCGGTATCAAGTTCTGCCAGGTTAGAGAAACAAAAAGTGTTGCAATGAGAACCTTATCAGCCAATGGATCCAGGAAAGAACCCATTGTGGTAGATTGTCCTTTAAAGTTTCTAGCGATCCAACCATCTAGCTGTAAAGCAAGAACCCATTATTAATTTAAACTGCTTAAAAAATATTAGGTACTTTTTAAATTATTCTATTACCTTACCAAATCTGTCACACCAGCAAATACCAATAAGCCCAGAGCTAAGTTGTAATCACTTTGCATTATGACATAGCCCAGGTAAGGTGACATTACTATTCTGGTAAAACACAATACATTTGGTATTGTGAATACATTTTCTTTCTGAAAAAAATATTGTAAATCAGATTGATGTATTGCGAAGATTGATTGAATTTATTTTGTATTGAAGATTGATGTATTAAATAAAGGTTAATTATTTCTTACCTCTACCACTCCTTCCAATCTCTCTTTGACCTTAGCTTTAGTTTCAAGGATATCTTTTATAATATGATCCTTTTTGGCTCGCAATTTTTCACCAGTCAAACCCTTTTGGTGTTTGATATCTCTGACTAGTTCTTCACCTTTTAGCCGAATCTTCTGTTCGGTACCTTTTAACTGTTCTCTTTTGTGGTCAAAAGCATCTTTTATCGCCTCCGCTTTCTTCTCTAAGGTTATAAAATGCTTCTTATTCTCAGATGAGTAAAAGCAACACAGAGAAGTTTCAAGAGGATACCGTACTAACTGTCCTCTATTTGTAAGAATTAGCTTAAATTGCCGGATAGTTATATTGGTCATTTGTGAAGTGTTCGGTCGGTATAACTTTGCGATCTGTTTTACGAAACAGGATCTTGTAAATAACCTCATCGTTACATACAACTATATAGTGGATAGATTGGAAAGAATTGTTTTACACTAACCAAATTTCTGCGAAGATTTCACACAGAAAAATAGAAGAAAATAACCATAGTTCCATTCTTTAGAACTTACAATAAGACAAACAAAACCATTCTCAATTGGAATTTGGATTTTCAAAAGGATAAAAATGAATGAAGCTCAGATGAATGAAGTTACTTTTTGGAATATATTGGTGAACTGTCAATGTCAAGTCACTCACCTTTCGTCAGCTGTCATAAAGCCATGGGGTGGCCGCACACCCCACAGATTAGGTAGAGATACTACGGCACACCCTATCCGCGCCGAACACTCCGAACGTCCGAACGAATCAACCGAAACGAATTTAACAATATCGAAATTCGATTTTTGAAATCTTATGAAACATCGCATAATAAACCTGCCCACTTCGATTTATAACGAGAGAATTCGGCGCTGATAGGGTGTGCGCTCAGCGATGAAAATATGAATGTGTACTGTTACTGCCAGTGTCAGGTGCCACAACAGTCAACATCAACATAGACCTGACAGTGACAGAGAGACAGACGAGACGATCCATTCCATGTCACAATTTCAATTCAATGTTGACTTGTATGTACTCTCTTGTGTCAAAGTATTTTGTTTGTTTGTTTGCCTTTTTTGTGGTTTCGACGAGTTTATTTAGAAAATCCAGAACCTGAGTGCTTGAGTGGTTTACACTGACTATCTATTTACATACCTTGACTCTTGAGGAGAGATACCAACAGCCCAGAAACTTTGTTCGTTTTGATTCAAGTCATAGATTATTCAATAGCACAGGTTAGTGCTCCTTTAACCGTAAGTAATAGTGTTCTGTGCTTGTTCTGTGTCCTTTTATGTGTAAGTAAATGTGTCTTTTGTTCGTAATAAATTTACTACAGGATACCTGGTTTTGCATAACTTTCAAAGTATAATAAACTATAAAAACCTATTTTCATTTTGTATTTAATTAAATTGGTTGGATATAGTGGGTAAGAGTACCCTTACATATATTTCCAAGTTTTCTTGTGTAGGTACTCCCACGTTTAAACCTAATTGAATCATCTCTACAATATAATACCAAAGTTTGTTTTTAGTATGGTTTATTATTTTGTGTAGTACATAGTATTGTGGCGTGTCATGAATGGACAGGATAAGGAATGAGTAATTGTACATAAGAGGAAGTCTGAAAGTGGTGCTCAGTATAAGAAAAGATGACTAAATTTAAGATAGTTTTAAGTAATAGCATAGACGTTTTGGGCGCTTTGGTCTAATCTGTAAGCCCAACTCGTGTGTTTTAAATAAATAAATACAAATACAAATAAATACAAATGAGGAGCAACAGGTGGTATGGACACCATGGTATGGATATGTCATGAGAAGGGAAGAATGTATTTTACCATAATTCTCTAGGAGTGCTTCATATGAAGGTAGATGGATAGATATATGAGTAGAGGTCTAGACCAAAGAAAAGATGGATGGATTGAGTGAAAGATGATATGAGTAAGGAAGGAATGAATGCAGAGATGATGGCTGATGGAGGGAAATGGAAGAAGAAAACATGTTGTGCTGATGAAGGCAGGAAGATGTTGTGAATATTGTGTGAATTGACTCATATCAGTAGTTAGTCAACAGTGTTGCAATGAAGACATTCTACATTATGTAAGTTGACTTCTGACCCAGGAGGGAGCAGATAATGTGACACAATTAGTTATCTGTTTACCTACTCAAAAAGGTTGATAAGTAGGTGTTTGATCTACCTATTAGCTGCATAAACTGATTGATGTTAGTACAACATGGTTGTTGGGGTTTAATATTTTCATTCTATATTTTTTTATTATTAAATTTGTATTAAAACAAAGTGAAGGCCATAAAATGAAAGAAATTTAATAGTAATACAGAAATCTTCATTTTAGAGCAATCATGAAGGAAGAAGAATTGAAATACATTTTACATCTATTGGATAATCTCACTGAAGAAATATTAGAGGTATGTTTTACTTTTACACATTCAGTTTTTCAACATAAATTGCCCCCTTTCACCTAAACTCTTAAATATAAGTACTGCTAAAATATAGTTTATCATATTAAGATGGGGAGAGATTTCAATAATTTTTTCTTATAAATATTTTACTTACAGGAATTGTTACATTTTCATTCTGATGTAGAAGACTCTAAACCAGTGAAAGATTTGAGTAATGAAACTATTACATTCTTCAAAACCAATTTAAAAGGTAATCCAGTCACAACTGCATTCATTCTCAACTATGTCCAGGAGCATATTACTGATATTCATAATCTAAACAAAATACAGTCAATCTATCAAGAAGTATTAAAGAATGAGTTGACAGAAAACAGCTGTACTGACAAGCTGATTACATACATGTCCTTAATAAAATGCAAGGATAATTTTATATCTAGTTTTATCCATAACATATTAAAGCCAATCTCTGAAGAAACCCACAGGCAATACAGAAAGCAAATTCTTCTAAGTCTTGTGCCACATGACAGACCAGAATTGTTACAAATAGTTTCAGAGACAATGCATGACAATGAACCACAGAAAGAATTTAAACTCACACCAGAGAATATGCTGGAACTCTGCTACCAAGAGAAAACCCACTGGCTACTGAAAGCAGCACAAGTGTACAAAAACCAGCTGCATGATATGAAAAATATAACATTCAAAATAAATAACTTCACCAAACAGATCCTCATAATGGTGCTCATTGATCTCACCAACAGCCCTGAAACATATGACTTGCCTTCATTAGTACATCAGCTGACAAACATATTCTCGATCCTCGATACTTACACAACATCAGATGATCAGCTACAGTTCTACCTGACAGAAGTGAAAAGAGAGCTGACAATTATAAAGTTTTGTCTAGAAAGTAACTGTAAGATCATGACAACATCTATATTCAGTCAGGTGCTAACACAGAGTGCACTGGCTGTGATATCCCAAGTGTGTCGCCTTTCTAAAGTTGATAGGTATAAAGTTTCGAGACTATTGAACACAAACAACGAATTTCTAACTGAACTCATGTCTTTGAGTAGTAAAGTAGATCTGAGGAAGAAAGGTGGCTGCAGCGCGAATTGGGACATACTGACCTATAACAGTTACTGTGCAATAACGAAAGTGATTGACACAATTCTGAATTCAGCTGAAGGTTTCGAGAATTCGAGTGAGACCTCTTCTTTGGACGAGATCAAACGCCTTCTACTATCCATTCAGCCCCTGCAATGCTGTCTTGAAGTGATTGAGAATATATTCTCGTGTTTATTCTTGAGATACGAGTACTTGTCTTGCTATGAGCATAGCCAGGACTTCCAGCAATGTGGGGCGCATTCGGAATGCTCATATTTCTACTCTAAGAAAAAGACCAAAAGTTCCAAAAATGCGATTAGTATTAACTCTGGCTTTATGTGTAATTCGTTCACGACTCAACACATATTGAATACTCTAAAACTTTGCCTGGAAAAGTTAGAAGAGAAGGTAGATATTGAAGAATTGGAATCAAATGTGAGGGATAGATTCAAACATCTCCTGAAAGTTGTCAACCATTCTATATGGAAGCTCCAGTTAGTGTCTAATCTTTCTCCAGATACAAGTCCTCTTTTACTAAAGCTGTGTTTAGACTACGTCGAAGTAGACAACAGTAGCGACGATGAATCTCGGGAGACGGATACGAAACCTATGAGAAAGAAGCCCAAAACGAGAAGACGTCACACCAATAACAAATACGATCTCGATCACGCTATGCTCGCGTCTACTATCTCAGCTACAGATGATAGTGAGTATGATGTTGATAACTTGTGCTTGCTAGAAAATATCCCTGAATATTTATTGATTTATTTTTTCTTTTTTTAGTCTGTATGACGTCTCCAGGAGGTACAATCGACTTCATATCGATAATGCTGGCAAAGCCTACGTGTCTAGTCGCTCTGGCGTTATACCACAACGACTTCCCAAAGGCCAATCAGATTCTAGAGGTGAGAAGAAACATTTGTTATACTTAAAAAAAAATATAATATAATAATCCAAACGGGATTTCAACTAAGAACTTATGTCGATAATTTCCAAATCGGTCCAGGCGTCTTCGAGTAATCGGGTAGGTTCAGTTGTCACAATGGATCTAGGCATTCACGAAGTTAGGCTTTTCGCTACGCAGTAGAAAATTTTGTATGAAAAAGTTGCACTGCGCATCGAAACGGGTAACTTGACGAATGCCAAGATCCGTTGGAACAAGTCTAGGTACTACTAAAGGACTCTTAGATGATAAAAGGTCCATTGGCGTGGCGCTTACCAGCAACCAAGATCCGTTGGAAGAAGTGTAACACACAGAAATATATCGAGTTCTGTGGTGTAACACGTAAAAAAAAAAGATTCCGACGAATTGAGAACCTCCTCCTTTTTTTTAAATAAAAATCTTGTAAGTGTTTACCTATGTTATTTGTATGAAACATTAAATAACGATGTTAACGTTCAATGAGTTTAGACATTCTCTTCTTTTCAATCTCTACAGAGTTCGTAAAAAGTGTGAAAACTCTTCATAGCAATCTTTTTCGCGTTCAGTCGGTTCGTAGTTTATTATTTCGCCGCGCTTTGTCACCAGCATCCCAGGCGGGTTTAATAGGAGATAGTTCTTTGCTTCCTGTATCGTTTCTTGCGGTTTGAAAAATTTGCAGCACAAACAACATGAACACCAACCTGAGAATATATAAGTTGAAACAGTTACGCCAATACTGGTAGTATTGCCGGAAATGACTAATGTGCCTGATACTTTGAATTTACTTAAGAATGTTCCTTATTCCGACATTCATTTGGTTAGTTTTACATAAACTACAAACAAGCACTTCTGAAGGTCGGAAAACTTAATTAATTGAAATGAAAAATTAAATAATGATCACGATTGTATCCTCGGGCGCGGTATACATGCTCAGGGGCGTAGCTATAGCTTTGTTAAGGGGGGGGTCCAAAGGTTCCAATATACCAAAGGTCTTTGTTAAGGGGGGGGTCCAAAGGTTCCAAAATACAAAAATTGACTAGGTTTCCTCCGAACTTAATGGGCTAAGGGGGGGGGTCCGGACCCCCTAAACCCCCCCCCCCCCTTATATACGTCCCTGTACATGCTTTTAGATCTTTTTAGGCATTTAAAGATCCTTTGAAGATGTCTAAGTGGGTAGTCAGAGGTATGTCCAAATACATAATTTGGTACATGCCCACATTTTGTAGGATTGTAAGCTCCTCGACGCTAGCAATCATTTGTAGTTTATAAATAAAACTTTTACCTTTACATTTTTACTACCTACCTATATCATTTTTAGCGTCTAGTGCCTGGGACATTGTTGAGATGAAGTAGACTTTCCCAGCACAGCACCTAACTAAACCGTCCTCTCAGCTAAATTCTCGTTTTTATAAACGAAAAGTCAATTTATAAGTAGGTACACGGCCGGCATTCAAACTCAGATCGAAAGTCGAAGCACAATCACACTCGGCAAACACGGCTTTTTAGTGATTTTAAAGTCAAACAGTATTCTAACCTCGAGTAAACCACAGCGGCACAGCTATCACAAGATATACGACCACCCATACAGCAACAATTTTCCAAAAATGCTTCGCCAAAGTTTTGCTGTTTTGTTTCCTATAAAACTCGATAATTAACCGTTTAATATCTTTAATATTGATTCCATTTGGCTCCATTACTGTGCTCTTGTATGAAGTATTAGTTATTTTCTTCAACGAATCCAACAGCTCATTGACTGTCTGTTCTGAAATGTTAAAAGAACAAAACAAAAAATAACTGTAGAACAATTCGTTTAGTATCATTTTCGTGTCGGCTAATATTTTGAGAATTGCCGATTTATACTGACATCTAACTGTTGTTGCGGCTTCTGACTCCGCACAATCAAAGATAGGGTTTACCAGTAATTTAATTGCCACCTATCACGAGAATAGACTTAGTTTCTTGCAAACTAGGTTTGTGTCGAACAAAATGTATACTTTGAAGTGCATTTTTATCTGCTATGCTTAGTAATATAATAAGCAAAATATAATTAAATTAACTTGTATGTATATGCCTTAGGTTTGCTACAAAGTTGACAGAATGTATCATCATCATCATCCGTAGCCTGACTTAACCTACTGCTGGGTATAGGCTTTACTTTAATCGTCTGCCCATCTTGCAGCCGGACGGCCGAAATTTATTTTCTAAATCCTGCTTTATTCCTAGATGAATATAAATCATGATAAACTAACCGATTTCAATAAGGTTATAACTTGTGTTACTTTTACCACCACCTCCCACATCAGAACATTCGCTTACCAATCCATAATCTTTTCCATTCGTGCCATTACTTTTCCGCGTTTGATTCAGTACACTCTGAAATAAATCATAACATGAAGCAGGAACCACTATGTTTGCGCAGCAACAGCTGTGTTTATCATCTACATAATTGTACGCGGTCAATAACTTCCAATTCTCACTGATAAGAATGGGTAGATTCTGTTTGTTTTGTTAGTGTGAATTTTCGATAAATATCTACGACACTGAAATCTGAATATGAGTAATACATGTATGTTGAAGACAATGAAACCAGACACAATATTACTCACATAATACAAAAACAATAGGTACCTTAGTTCAACTTACAGTAACAGTTGTTGTCATTGACACACTTCTGTTATTTATGTTTGTATTCATTATAAACATAAAATCTGACGTATCTTTTGCTTTTTCATCATCATCAGTTATGTACCTTTCGAGATAAAATAAAATTGTTTAATCTGGATCGAACTTTCGTTTTGATAGGCTTGCAACCTGTCACATTTAGAACGCTTCTGAAACTTTATTTAGGTACTGAACTTCTGAAAAATGTGGGCATATGTCCTAAACGTGTAGGTACTCAATCTATTTAGACATATCTCTGTCTAGCCCCTTAGACATCTTCTAAGGATCTTAAATGCCTAAAGACCTGAGAAAATGTCTTCCGCGCCTTCGTCGCCGCCGGATTTTTAACATTTTTTCTATGTTTAACTTGTACATTCATACCATACCTATCAAATTCCTCAAACATTTCAGCTTGATTTTTATCTTTCACACGTTTCGTTCTCGAACGTGTGTTAGTGACCTCGTAATCATCTTCGCTAATATCCAAATCTACAATAAGGTCATCATTATCTATAAGGATATTGTTTTGTTCCATGATCGCTTCATCTGCACAATGTATTGTTTTCGTTAAAAAGCAAAAAATAGGAATTGAAAATATAATAGAGCTTTTCACCATTTTCTTGACATGTCTTCACTGACAGTTTCTTTTGGGATCAATTGGAAGTTTTTATGCAGTTATGCAGTCATTATATTTTTAAAAATCATAACCCTTCTTTTTGTTTCGCCGTAGTCGAGTAAAAAGAAGCACTGCTGCCACAACATATATTTTACTCAATTATTTATTCACTATAATACTAGATGTCGCCTCTGATACCTACCTGGATAAAAAGTCGCCTATGTGTTATTTCAGGTCATAAACTATGATATATTCCAAGTTTCATTAAAATTCGTTCAGTATTTTTTTGCGTGAAAGAGTAACGACTATCCATACATCCTCTAAAACTATCGCAGTTAAAATATTAGTTGGAAGTAGGATAGGATTAGTAAGGATAAATTATCACTACAGATACAGATATAGATGTAAAACGATAATAGTTGCGATCTTTATAAAACCTTTCTTTATGCTTATGTTTAAAAATAAGTTTCATTTGTTACAGATGTTCGATCTAGCAGACTCAGAGATCGCAACAGAAGTAACATTCACGGAACAATTTAGAAATTTGGTCGCGAAGATTAAAAACATCATCTACTACAGAGACGACACTCGGTACCCCACCAAAGAGCTTTCAGCGTTATCCGTCGTGTCCACTGAAGTTATGGGACTAGTCGAAGGATTCCTCGCATCGAATAGGGCTCCAAACTCTTTTGATATAATGGAGCTGGGTGCCAGACATCCTCACTTGCAACTGTACAACCATCAAAACTCCCCCTTTATTAATGCTGTTGATATTTTACTAAGCAGTGGACTGAACAGAGAAATCACGTACGGACTCATAAACGTGGTCGAGAGAAAACTTGCTGAAGTAAGGAGTTCCACCGACATAGCGAGTGTAAAAAAAACTAATTACATCCGCTTTGTAGAAGACATCGCCAGCGTTACTTTTGAAATATTCGGGAACACTGAAAAGTCGTTCAACTTTGTGGATAACATTTGCGGACTTATCACAGACTGTAGAGTGCCGATCAAACATAAAGAGTTCTGTAAGTTGAACCAGCTTTCAAAGGAACTCCGGCAGTCCTGTGAAGATCTAGCGAACATTGCCTGCCCTGTTGAAGGCAAAGGCTTAGATCAGACCTTGCTTCAGAAATATCACCAGATCTACATGAACGTTGTCGCAGCCTCTGATAAAGATATCTGCAATGTTGGCGAAGTATCCCGACAAGGGACAAAAAAGAGAACACCTTACTTGAGAATGTGCTACATGTATTGCAAGACAGTATCGCAGCTGGAACAAGAGGAGAATCGAACTGAAGCTAATGATTTACCGTACTTCGCTGTCCTAGAAAAACCATTACACGATATCTTTGGCAATATGATCAACAACAAAGAAATTCCAGTCACAAATCTGGAGCCTATATGCAAAAAGTTGAACGTGAATCTCATACCAAAGTTGATACTGAACTTTTGCCCATCTATCGCTCTAACCGGTCCTCACAAAGAAGCGTCAGAATACAATTTCAACAACTTGCTTCACGTCGTTTACGATTTCAAGAATCCAGAGGAGAATTTATTCGTGGATCCGGTGACAAACTTTGCTCCATTACCGAGGTCACCCGATCATCAGTGCTTGACCTACGTCGTCCTTCACAACTGGGTGCTGGCGCATATTATCAAAAAAATCCACACGTCGCCAGATGAGAATAGCTTGCAGCAAAGCATGGACGCTCGCACTAGATGTCTGAACAATTACATGGAACTGGAGAGATTCAATGTGACTAAGGATTTGTACGGAAATAACAAATATCTAGCTTCGCTTCATACGACAACTGATCTGGATAAGCTGTTCATGTTTATGCCGCAACTGATCGAAGCGGGGAAGATTTTGAAATGTTTGAACATCATTGACTCATTATCGGAGCGTCAGCTGATGTGTAGTGCTAATGTGAGCAACCTCAGAGATTTGATTCTGTTCAAACTGGCGACGAACCCAAAAGTTCAGAACAACTGGCGGTATTGCCAGTACCTGAGATGCCCCGAGTTGAAAGTTAACTTGATTTTGAATAATTTAAATAGCTGGCCGGCAGAGGGCGCTTTGGAAGTGTTGGACTATTTAAGGTTTCTCTTGAACCATGAGTCTTTGGAGGAAGGCTTGTATGAGAAATGCAGCGAATGGATGGTCAAGATTCCTATATATGATCAGGTACCTTTCAAATTTAAAATTTCTAGTAATTTGCGTCATTTATTCACTTTAATCTCACTTCGTGCATTTTTTAGATATCTTCGATAATGGGTGCGAACCACTGGTTCAACATCTATGAGAAATCGCTTGAAAACCCAGAGTCCATTATTGAAACTCTAATGGACAGTCAACAGGTATTTATATATTTTTTTGTCTTTACATTTTGCGTACGCTATGTGAATACTTATTGTGATTGTTTGTTCAGTTTAAGCTATGCTTAGAATGGGCAGATGTTCACGAGGTTTCTGAAAACATGAAAAATCTCATCGTCATGAATCTCCTGAGGCAGCTCTTTGAATACACCAACCAAGCCACTCCGGCCCTCATCAAAGAACTGCTCTTGAGGCTTCCTTCTGCAGAAGCTCTGGATTTGATACAAGACGAAATGTCCAAAGTCAGAAACGTCGCAATCCTACAAGTATGCATCGACTTCATATCTGAAAACTCTTTCGATTGGAAAAGTTTCGAAAATATCAAAATTGGCCTTCAAATAATGCTAGAAATCGACGTCAACATGAGGTATATGTTCTGGGAGTTGATTGAAAATCCTCTGTTGATGATCGAACAGTTCTTGATGAACTCAAAACTGGATTTACTAGCCAACATTCTGAACAAAATATCTCCGAACCTGAAGAAAGATCCCAGCGGTGATAAACTTTACTACAACATCAAATCTATTGAAACCTTGGTGATATCTAGAAACGCAGTGGACGCCTTACTAAGATTCTATGCTGAAAAAGCGTTAGACATGAAGAATCCTAGGAACATTTGTCCCGTCGCGCCGAGACCGTCCGAAGATTCATTACTTCAGTCTCTAGATTCTATAAACATAGAAGCGGCGACGAGGCCGTTTGTGATGCCCGATCAGATACCGACAAAGGAGCAGTGGGTGGAAGATTATTCTGTCGACAGATGCATGCTGTGCCACACTTCGATATTCTCTATGATAATCAGAAGACATCATTGCAGACGGTGTGGCAGGCTCGTTTGCCACGCCTGCTCCAGACATAGAATGCAGGTATGTAGATCGCTGTTCTATCTAAAAGCATATTAAACGGGATAGAAAACAGAATTTAATAATTTTTTTTTAGTGGTCAGATCTATATGAGTAGATTATGCGATGTGTGTAGTCTCAAATAAAACAAAAGATTTTTATAATCTTTGGATCTAACCGCTGTATAGAGATCTATTATGAGCTTTTATTGAATGAAGGATTTAACATCTCAGAATTGATAGTGTTTGAATTAGTTTAAAAGTGTGTTAGTCTAGCTAGATGCTTTTTAAAATACAATCCCTTAACATTAAATCCAAATACAGGTACCAACATACCCAAGCGGCGTTAAATTCCGCGTTTGCGAAGACTGTTACACGCAAACCATGAACCGGCACTCCAAATCGTACCAAGACAACATGATGATAAGCAGTAACTCCGACTCAAACAGCGGCGTGACTTGCCTCGACTGGTGCCTCACAACAAGCGGCAAGAAAAACGATGCCGTTCGAGTCGAGTTCAGTTTCGAGTTCACGCCGAATGTCACGCTCTGCTTGTCCATTATGAAGATGCATTCCATCAATTTGGATTATCCGAGGTGAGTAAATTATTATTAGAGTTATCATTTTATTGAGACGAGAAAGAAGTATAGAAATTAAGATTGATAGCAGAATGGATCACCGAAAATTATGCTAGACCCCAACCCAAACCGTGTTTTTTGCCATGGTTCTTGATGTTGGTCGCGAAAGAACAGAATCAGCTCTTAGCATGCGCGGTCCGAGACGGGGTCATGGGGGTAATGACCCCCCAAAATCCTTGACAAACCTCTAACATCCTGCAAACAAATAGGTAGGTACAAGCAAGAAACGTGACCCCCAAAATCAGTCTGCGACCGCCCCTGGCTCTTAAGACATGTAATGAAATATCTGGGCGTCCGAGCTCCGCTCGTTGGCAACCAACAAACGCCATCTAGTGGTTCAATTACGAACCACATTGCACTTTTTGCGTGAAAATGCCGAGAAAACGGCTTTTCTCAGATAAGAGACCTAGCTAGATCGATTTTCGCCCCCGTAAACACCCGTACTGCAAAGGTTTTGTTCCAAAGCAGGCCAGGTCGGTGTACGCTATACAGAAAAAAGTGAAAAAAATCAGTGATTATCGAAAAAATACTCCAACTCCAATTTAAAGCTTAGTTTGACGAGGATAAATGTTTAAAATGTGAAGACTTTTTACAATGGTAACATTTTTCCGGGCGGCCATGACAGTGTAATAGTTCGTAGCTGTCACTGTCACTTGTATTTAGACAGCTTTATGATTTTTTGACAGATTATTTATTGTTTCATTCAACATTCGTTCGTTGTAGGGATGTTCGATATTTCGGATTGTATCGATTTCGTATCACAATGTATCGTAATGCATTGTATCGTATCAGTACGGGGGATTTGATACGATATTTGGAATCGATACAGTATCGAATCAAGACAAGTATGTAGGTACTTTGGTACTTCAATAAATAAGTAAACCGAAGCCTTTATTATTCTATACTATTTAAATAAATACCTACTGGATATAACATTGTAGGTAGCCTGTGTACCTATTTACTAACCCTGCTCTTTTACTTATTTTAAACAAAAGTTGCAAATCTCGCACATAGCCTGAAGAAAAATGACTTTAAAAACTCAAAATGTTCATCGATATTTTTCGCTGACTGTTACCTATGACTTTTGGTGTGTTTCATCTGGGAGTCAAAACAATTTGATATCAAAACAATTTCATACAATACTTTCGATCCGATACACCTTGCATGTGTTGTATCGATCCGCCTAATCGTATGCCATAGTATCGATACACGCAAGTATCAGATCGTATTAGGGATGTTCGATATTTCGGATTGTATCGATATTTCGTATTGCAATATATCGTAACGCATTGTATCGATACGCGTATCGATACAGGGCATTTGATACGATATATCGTATCGATACAGTATCGAATCAAGACAAAGTATGCAGGTACTTTAATAATTAAAAAATATATTTTATTTTATTAATGTACACTATAATGGGAGCACTATTACGAAAATGTGCGTAGATATAACTATCAAAAAAGGTGTTTTGTGATATCAAACTAATATTAAAAAAATGCGAAAGTTTGGATGTATGTTTGTTCCTCTAAAACTCGACAACCACTGAACCGATTTGCCTGAAATTTAAATATAGATAGATAACGACCGGATATAGGACCTATGCCACCTTTTAACCGGGTAACTTGCCAGTCAAAACAATTCGTTATCAAAATAATTTGATACGATACTTTTGATCCGATACACCTTGCATGTGTTGTATCGATACGCCGTATCGTATGCCATTGTATCGATACAAATATCGGGTGTATCGTATGCCATTGTATCGATACACGAAAATATCGTATCGTATCGAACATCCCTAGATCGTATTGAACATCCCTAGTTTGTTGGATTTGTTTTGGTGCGTTTGCGGTGTTTCAGAATATTGAAATACAGTACCTACATTTTATCTCATTATCAATTAATTATGACGGACAAGGTTCCTGGCAAAAGACGGTCGAGTTGGTCGAAGAAAGTAGTCGTGGCTCCGCAGTATCCGGGAGTGGACGGGAATGACCAGCGCATCTGAACTGTTCCGCCTGGCAAAAGACAGCAAGATTCCAGCAGCTGACAGCCAACCTCCACTAGTTGGAGAGGTACTTGAAGAAGAAGTTTTCAATGTCGGCTACATAGGTATATTTTGCTGACGCAATTAGTGTTTTTTATTAGTTTATGACGCAATTACAAAATCCAGAAGCTTTCCTGCATCAAGACTCCAGTATGTGCATGATGTCGTTATACCAAAGGCCTACCCACAGATAACCAAGAAATGGTCCTATCAGAGATTTAGTGGCTGCTAGGATTCATCCCAATGAGGTACCTAATCATACCTACTTTTTGTTTTGTAACTAGCAGCGCCCTCGTGGCTTTGCCCCCGTGGTGATGGTAATGATGATGATGAAAAGTAGCCTATAACCTTCCTCAGGAGTTTAGCTATCAAATGCAGAAATATTTTTTTAACCTCTCATAATATGCCGAAACGTAGATCACAACGAGACAGTTGATTTTCTATTGTGTCTCGAATCCAATAATAGGAGAGGTTAAATCGGACTGGAAGTTCCTGAGATTAGCGCGTTCAAACAAACAAACTCTTCCGTTTAATTATATTACCTAGTTTAATATAAGTAATTATATGATAATAATTATCTCACATCAACAGTCTGCTTTTATATAAAAGAATTGTTGCAGAACTTTGCCATGGGAGGCAGATGGATAATCTTAACTATCTTTATGCTATCTTAAGATTTGGAAGTCTTTACTTTATTTAGCCTCTTGTTTCAGTTGTATTTTTTAAACATAGGTAGTTGACTGAATTATTCATATTCCTATAAATAAATAAACTTATTCTTATTTTATTTCAGTTACAAGAGCATGAACTCCTATGCAGAAACTGCTGGCTGGTGGCACAACAAAATGTCCAAATCGAGCAAGGATTAGTAATTAAACCGAGACAAAATGAAACGGGTGTAACAGTGATGTTGAATAATTTTACTTTGTACCAGGATGTATCAACAAGGAATGAACCTTAGTGCCAGAGTATTTGAGGAACATAGTATTAAGAACACAAAAGGTATTAGTCACAGACAATACCAGAATATAGAATTATTTACATTTGGGATTTTCAGTTTAAATACCTTCACTAAAAATGAAATGGAGTCTATGCTTTGCTTGAGTTACTTGTTGTGTCCAACATTGACCTGTAACATTTATTGACTCTAAACAGGTCAATGCTGGGCTTAATTAGTTCAAAATAATATTGAAATTGTTTTTTGTAACTCCCGTCCAGAATTTGAAAAAAATCTATTCTATGTTTTCAATATGCTCAAAATCTAAGGGCCTTACTTATGAAATATGTTTATAGTGAAACACTGGTTAAACAACGTCCTGTCTTTATTTGTGGATAGTGACAAACAGAGACAGGACATTGTTCAACCAGTGTTCAACTTTAAACATCTTTCATAAGTAAGGGGGTAATTGTTTAACTTCACGTTCTTTCACAAGTAGCCCATGCAAAGACTCTATTTCATTTAAGAGAGCATAGAAGCACCGGCCTCTTACCTGGATGGAATTTTAATTAGTGATGATGTAGTGTAGATGAAGAAAAACAATGAGCTAATATTAATATTAAAAATGGTTTTATTTATTCTCTCTACTTTTATTCCCTACTCATGTAACTAAGCAGCTTTATAGGTAGGCACTACACACATTTTACACTAGGTGACAGGTCTTTGCACTAGGTATAACTTATTTGAAAAAAAGGCTGGAGGTTACCATTGAGAGGTCTACTGCAGATGCTGTCTCACTGTTATTAAATGCTAAATAGGTAAGTAGTTTATAGTATGTAGGTATAGGCCTTTGTCCATTTTCATTTTTTCATTTTGCCAGTGAACCATTTTTCACTTTTACAAAAAATCGTCCAAGAATTATTATAACTAGCTTCATTACCCGAGTTCAATACAAACATTTCAACTAAGTATAATAAACCTTGTTCTTTCTGTTCTGTGAAATAAACAATTCAATAATTCTACACGAGCGAACGAACGAAAAGCAGCCATTTCCCTTCTGTCAAAATCGAAAAATGACAACAGCTGTCAAGCTCAATACCAACCCGCCGCCATATTGTTATAAGTTTTGTGTTGCTCTTTGTGAGAAAGTTTTTTAAAAACATGTGCTAAACAAAGCAGATTCATAACAAAATGACAGTGGGAAAAGGTTTTATTTAGATTTAGCTATTTATAGACAAATGAACACCGACCTAGCCTGGGCTCTATAGAACCATGAAACAACTCCTTTCATCGAAATCGTTAGCCGTTTTCGAGAACGTCAGTACAAACAAACATCAAACAAACAAATATTGCTCGTTTAATAGAATAGGATAAATGATAATATGGTTTTTGACTTTGTCTTTGTACTGCAATATTCCAGATTCCTTCTAGACCGCAGCGACGAGGTGGCCCGTGAGACATCGAGCGGCGGCGACGCGCGCTTGCTCGTTCGCGCTCGTCGCTCGCTGCTGCTCGCCGCGGCCGAACTCTACTCGCGAACACACCATGAGAGCACGTTAGTATTTACTCACATAATATTGAGAAATGAAAAGAAATATTTTATATTTTTTAAATAAAATAGTTACTCATGTACTTAGGTATGTATTTATTAGGTTCTGGAATAACACATAGGCTAATTTTTATCCCGGAAAAATTGATAGTTCCCGTGGGATAAAAAATAGTAGTCCACGCGGCCGAAGCCGCGGGCGTCCGCTAGAAATCCATAAACTAACTCAACAGAAGTTTTGGAAAATAAAACAAAAAGAAAACATGACTTCTCAAATTGCCGCCAAAAAGCCTCTAGTAAAGATGTACTCGTAAAGGCAAGGGCGGATTTAAGGACGGGCACGCGGGCACGTGCCCGCGTGGGGGGGGGCCCCAGACACCTACTGTGGAGATTCAATCACAATAAATACTTATAGACAAATCAAATTATCACAGTTAAAACATACTAGTATTAGTATATTTTAACAACTGTGATAATTTGATTTACAGGGCCAACCCTGTGAGCTGTAGACCTCGCGAGGTCCTTTCTTTGCATAGCTTACAATAGAATAAATGTGTGATTTTCATTTGAATGTGACTTTTTGCCCGTCAGCCCCCTCCTTGTGCCCCTCCCAGAAAAAAATCCTGGATCCGCCCTTGCGTAAAGGCCTAAGGTTTTTGTTAATGTTGTGTTGCAGCGAGTGGTCTGGTCGCGGGTCGCTGGTGGCGGAGACGGGCGCGGCGCACGCGGCGCGCTGCCTGGCGCACGCGGACGCCATGGCCACGCTCGTGCAGCACCAGCTTCAACATCTGGCGCCGCACCACGCGCACCCCAGTACGTACACACTGTTGGAACCTAAGGCCAGCGCCACACTCGACGGAAATTCCGTCGCCGATCTTCCGCGGGAGTCAATCCGTTACCATACGTTGCAGCCACACTACATATTCAGTGGCAGATTAATTATCAGTCGACTACCAACGCTTATTACGCCGCGAGTTATCCGCCGAATGTGGCGCAATGCATACAAATACCTGGATCTTACGCCGACGGAAGATCGGTGCGCGGAGGACGGAGCAGACGCAGAGAGCGAGCGGTCCGCTTAAGTTATTCTATCTCACGAAGTCCGTCCGCGTGGGCCGATTCTGAGCGCTCCCGAGCTTACGCACACAGAAACAACGTGCATCTACACACACAATAGGCAATATGCGTCTGATTCAAAAGCGGGTTAAATGTATTTTATTATGAACATTGTTGCTTTAGAGGTATGTGTGTGTAATTATTTTTTAATATTAAACCATTTTCGATTAGAAAATAAATTTTAAAAATTGCAAAAAATAGTAGGAATTTCAAAATACTTGAAAAGGATGTGAAAGGATGTGACGACACGAGTTCATAAGAAAAGTCAAGGACGAGTCAGATATGACGATCCATAGATAAGTTTTTTTTTTAATTTTCACAATTCCTATACTCGAACTTATTGTTGTCACAGATTACTGTTGTACTTAGTATCAATTTGACGTCACACGTCAAAGTTCACAAATTGTTACTACAACAGTAATCTGTGACAACAATAATAATCGTGTTTCAGATGCGTGAAAATGTTGGTAAATTTCAAAAATTATTTTTGTTATAAAATTTTAGTATTTCGGCGCTGGAATTTTTATGACGGTTATTTGACGATATAACCTATCGTATAAAATCATAAAAAAAAATTGTGGGAGTTCCCTATTAAGACCAAACGGACTTCGTGAGATAGAACAACTGTACCGGTAAACATTCCTAACTTCGCCTGTAAGTATCTTTGCCTACATTATAAAAAGTACCTTCGACACTTATTTATTTTCCTATCACTCATAATAGGAAAATAATAAGTATCGTACTTTTTATAATGTAGGCAAAGGAAACCATTAGGCGAAGTTAGGCATATTTACGGTACTCAGTTCCTATGTTTAATGGAATGACAAAGCGGACACCGTCGCACAGTGTGGGATTTGACGTGATTTTCGGACATGGTCTTTTTATTGCAGAATTCGTTAGTAGTAACGATTTAAAACGTTAGAGTAGAACTCCCGTGTTTCAGTTAAGTTTAGTTTCAGAGATGTGAATTTTTGAAAATACCTATATTTTTTGTGCCAAAAAATTTTAAAGCGTTGGTGCGCCTACATTATAGGATTATTTAATAATTTGATTTCTGTATACCTAAGGATGTTTCAAGCTGCAATTTTAGAAATTATTTTGAATCTTCTATATGCTGTAAAACGCGAGTAATTAATTATTTTATATTTTTGGTTTTTATTTTTTTACTCCGAATTTAGGTAGTTGTAGCACATAATTTCTTCATAACACATAGCCCCAGATCCTAAGCAACAATGTGGTAAAAAAACGGAAAGCTAATCTCGCGTGGATTGGAAGTTACAGTGACTTAAGTTTTTTCGTTATGGTTGTCACAAATATTTGGTCAAATTTTGAACGTTTTTGGCAAAAAAATTAAAAAAATTGATAGAGCTGAAAATCTCAGTGATACCGTGCCTGTGGATATTTATTTACCCCTGCAGGGTAATTTTGTTTTTTTTTGGGTAATAGAACGAAACGAGGTATTTATGAAAAACATATTTATTTATTAATATAAAATGTAGATCATGCTATTTTCCACAAAATTTGCCGTATATTCTTTTTCCTAAGATTCACCATTTCTGAGATATAGCGATTCTAAATGTAAAAAAAGTGTTATCCTCAATAATATGCACAATAATATAATGTAATTGAGAATAGCATAATCTTAGGATCGTTGTAAACGATCTAAAGGAAAATTAAAAAAAAATAAGTTCCTTTATTTTTGGCAAAAAAATTATTATTTAAAAAGTGACAACCCCGACTGTAAAGTTTTCGGCAAAAACGTTATTATTTAATAACTTCCAATCCACGCGAGATTAGCTTTCCGTTTTTTTACCACATTGTTGCTTAGGATCTGGGGCTATGTGTTATGAAGAAATTATGTGCTACAACTACCTAAATTCGGAGTAAAAAAATAAAAACCAAAAATATAAAATAATTAATTACACGCGTTTTACAGCATATATAGAACAGTGGTCGTCACACTTTTCTGGTCAAGGGCCGCATAGGACAATGTGAGGTATCACTGCGGGCCGCACATTCTTGAATTATTGTTGACGATTTTTCTGTTTTTCGAATTCCTAAATGTTAAATCCTAGTAGGTACCTTTTAACGAGCTTGAAACTTAGCAGCATAAGTTTGCAGTGCTAAAAGACTCGCTGCTTGTCGGTTATCGTATTCTGCGCTCTGACATAACTCACTTGGCTCGCAACTTACTCATGAAGTTAAATGCGAGCGAAGCGAGCCGAATTTTTTAAGACATGTGACACTAGATTTTGTTTGCGGTGATCAAAGAAAAAACTCGCTGCTTATAGTTTCTTATTCTGTGGTTAGCCTTAACCCACTTTACTCGTAATATACCTTACTCATGAAGTTAAATGCGAGCGAAGCGAGCCCAATTTTTTAAGACATGTGGCACTAAATTTTGTTTGCAGTGATCAAAGAAAAAACTCGCTGCTTATAGTTTTTTATTTTGTGGTTAGCCTTAACTCACTTTACTCATAATATACCTTATGAAGTTAAATGCGAGCGAAGCGAGCCGAATTTTTTAAGACAAACGCAATATGTGACACTTGATTTTGTTTGCGGTTATCAAAGAAAAACTCGCTGCTATAGGTTCTTATTCTGTGGTAAGCTCACTTTACTCGCAATATACCTTACTCATGAAGTTAAATAATTTTAATGGGTAATACATCGCGAGCGAAGCGAGCCGAATTTTTTAAGACAAATGCAACATGTGACACTAGATTTTGTTTTCGGTGATCAAAGAAAAAACACGCTGCTTATAGGTTCTTACGTTGTGATTAGACTTTAATCACTTTACTCGTAATATACCTTACTCATGAAGTTAAATGCGAGCGAAGCGAGCCGAATTTTTAAAGTGAAACGCAACATGTGACACTTGATTTTGTTTGCGGTGATCAAAGAAAAGGCTCGCTGCTATAGATTATTATTCTGTGGTTAGACTTTACTCACTTTACTCTCAATATACCTTACTCATGAAGTTAAATGCGAGCCAAGCGAGCCGAATTTTTTAAGACAAACGCAACATTGTGACACTAGATTTTGTTTGCGGTGATCAAAGAAAAAACTCGCTTATAGGTTCTTATTCTGTGGTTAGACTTTACTCACTTTATTCGCAATATACCTTACTTATGAAGTTAAATGCGAGCGAAGCGAGCCAAATTTTTTAAGACAAATGCAACATGTGACACTTGATTTTGTTTGCGGTGCTCATAGAAAGGCTCGCTGCTTGTCGGTTCCTATTCTGTGGTCAGACGTAACTCACTTTGCTCGCGTTATACCTACTTATGAAGAAAATGCGAACAAGGAGAGCTCCAAACCAAGCAAACCAAGCGAGCTTCACTATCCCGAAGTTTTTAAATCAATCATAATTATTATTGTAGCAACCTAGGTAGCACCTTTCATCATCATCATTTCCTTGCCCTTTTCCAACTAGGTTGGGTCGGCACAACATGTTCTCCTCTAACGGGGTAGCATCATTACCTATCTACTAAAATTTTTTGCTTGGCCGCGGGCCGCACCAAAACCGTCACTTTGACGACCACTGATATAGAAGATTCAAAATAATTTCTAAAATTGCAACTTGAAACATCCTTAGGTATACAGAAATCAAATTATTAAATAATCCTATAATGTAGGCGCACCAACGCTTTAAAATTTTTTGGCACAAAAAATATAGGTATTTTCAAAAATTCACATCTCTGAAACTAAACTTAACTGAAACACGGGAGTTCTACTCTAATGTTTTAAATCGTTAATACTAACGAATTCTGCAATAAAAAGACCATGTCCGAAAATCACATCAAATCCCACACTGTGCGTCGGAGTCGTCGAGAATTGTAACAAGAAATAACTATAAAATTAAAAATTTAACGAAAAACGACCGACTTATTTTTCCAATCGGTTTAGTAGTTTCGGAGCCTATTCAATGCAAACAAACAATCAAATCTTTCCTCTTTATAATATTAGTATAGATTATGATTTTGACCACTAGTTAATATATTATACTTTTAAAAGGTCAAATCGTCCGCTCTCTCCTCGAAGCTGAGAAATGGGAGCTGGCGCTGGAGATAGCGACAAAGTCCGGCCTCCCTCGGAACAGCGTGCTCGCGGCGTGGGGCAAGGCCTGTCTGAAGGCGGGCTGCTTCCGACAGGCGCGGGAGAAGTTCGCTCACTGCTTCAAAAGCGCCCTGAATGTGTGCGCTGAAGTCACTGAGGACAGCGATCTGAAAGAAAGCTCGGATAGTCCGTTTGTGCATCGCAGGTAACTAAAAACTGTTGAGAATTTAAATTGTCGGCCCCGGTTTTAGGTCGTTGGGGAGGCCTTTATCCGTAGAATACTGGTGCTGATGATGATGAAACCTTTACAATACTAGAACAATTTCTTTGACTTATCTATGACCTTTAGAGGTCTTCAATGCCTGAAGCATCTACCAAGAATAAGAAGCTTGCTTTGATTAGGTTTTTTTGGCATGATGGTGAGATGATTTGACTTTTCTTAGGCATGCAGTCATGACATTATTTAACACACGGGAATTACTCACGTAAAAATATCGTCGATTTAAAAACCGACAATGTTTCGATTCATCCGGAGAATCTTCATTGGGGTAAGGAGAGAGTTGCGGCAAGGTTACTCCTCGCGGTCGCATCTCACACTCTCATAATGTCTAGTACAACTCACGAAAGTTTTGAAAGTAAAATGAAGTCACGAGTTTATTTTTTGTTCCAGATTGCGTAACATAAGGCACTCGGAACGAACTAGTTCAGTGTCGAGCGTGCAGTCGGACGGGCGGCCGCGAGCCAACCCTCCGCTTCTGAACGAGGTGGTCAGCATGCTTGAGGATATCAACTATCCCGTCAACCCAGTGCTTCTGCATAAAGCTGAGTCTATCAAGGTGAGATTTACTATATCTTCAGATTCAGTGGCGGTTTCAACAGTAGGTCGCGAGCTCAGGGTGACAGATTTTTGCGAGGCCCCTGGCGGAAGATCATTATGAGGCCTTAAGGGGACTGCGACAGGCGAATTTCCGTAAAAACGTAATACCGAAATCATTTCAAATTTAAGCATATTTTTATCAGTTTATGTTGTTAGATTAAGAGATTAGGTATTTATCTAGGATCCTGTTACACTTTTGTTCCGAAACGTGTCATTTTTGGTGCACCAAAATGGCATGTTTTCTTTTCATTTGTTCTATAGTAAGTTTTTTGGAAAAAAAGTGTAACAGAAACCTAGATAAATACTGCCTTTATCCAAATAATAACTTGAAAGTTGCAATGTTTGATGATTGACTTGGAGAGTCTTAGGAATAAGGTGATTCCTAACACACAATCGTACTTTTAAGAATGAGATAATAAGGACAGCCCGTCAACTCAAATTTTATTTGGAAATTCTTTTCTAGACTACTAAGCTTGAACAAGGCCAATGCGTTCGGTTAAATTAACACTTTCTCTATTCTGCCGACATCAGCGACAGTGCTGTAGATTTAAATTTAAGTTTTTAACTACGTGAAGTGTTAACTTCTATGTGCTCTAAGTATTATGGCTTAGATTCCTTCTTATTCTATACTACTGTAGCGACATCTACCTGTCGCTAGATGAACTACAGAAACATGCTACGCACTACAGATGGCGCCACACAACATCAACATGTCTAAAACTCGCAAGCAAAATTTCCTACGGATTTAGACATATTAAGACTATCCGACAATAACTGTCGGTCGAAAGACCACGGGCAAGTGGGCCAGATGGGCCGGCCTGTTGCAGAGGAACCACCTACTCTGCCTTTGGGGAAATGTTCCCCAAACTACAATCAACAGTGGTGTACCTCAAGGGTCAATGTTGTCGCCTGCTCTTATTATCATGCATAACAATGAAGGTGTACAAAAATTTACCAGTGAGGAAATAAATGTTTATTTTCCAGAGCACCAACGAAAAATTGACATCAATGAACACAAGTAAAAAGAGAATTCATCTAACTGAACCAGCCCTCAACATAATGCATACTCTGGCTAGCGTGAAGAAGATAAAACAAGGGGACTATAGCGACTTCCAAACAGCTACATTACCGCCTAAGAAAAGCTTAGCTCAAGGTGAGACCATACAATTACTTTTAAATATATATGGTGAAAATTATATTTATTTAGGTAATCTACATCATCATCTGCCTTCAGTCGTCAGCTCGTCAATAATTCAGAGAATGTATTACTTTATTAAATATGTAAAATTATTTACTTTATTAGAATCTGCTGCCTTTACCTTGAGCCGATGAATTTTCAACCTGACTGCATAATTAAAATTATATTAAAATTACTTTTCCAAGGTCTTCTAAGAAGAAACAACAACCACACCGAGCCAAAAGTGGACATAAACAAGAAGCTAGATCCATTCTTCTTCCAAGAATGTGTTTACTATCTCAGCAACTACGGATCCCATACCGCCAACATAGCGTTTTACATGAAACATAGCAATATGTTGGAAGTCATCAGATATTGCTACGACAATCTGGTCGATAAGGAAACCTTCACTGAGTCCGTTTATATGGATTGTTTGAAGAAGGATAAGGTTAATGAGCTGTTTAATGCTATGAGCGAGATGGACAGCTCTTTAGATATGTTCGCTGTAAGTATTATTTACTATATAAAATACCTCTTATTCATTGACGCCTCTATAATCTTGATCAAGTAATCGAACAGTGTTGCAACAGCATACTTGAGGACGGCATTTATCCACTCAGATTTTCAACATTCAAAATCTTTGAGTTTATTTCAGGGGTACTCAGAGGCCGTGCCAAATCATACATTTGGTACATGCCCAAAATAGCCGCTTTTGATATTTTAGGGTTATATTAAAAAATAATATTATCAAACAGAATCAGACTTGTTGAGCTTAAATGATCATGTGAACCATTTCACCTAAGAACACAAACTACTATTAAAATAAAGATCATTTTGACTGATAGCGGCGAAGTATATTGCCAATAGAGCTCTGTCTCTCTCTCTCTATTCCTCATTGCTGAGGGTCGTGACCTCTCATTAAGATTTTTTCCGACACTAGAGTCTTCCATCTCGTCCGATCCGTTGCGACATGGATGCAATAGAGCATATTTTGTTATTTAATTTTTTTTTCAGGATTACATAATGCACATCTGCCGAACATTAGAGATGTCCAAGCGGCTAGAAGCACTATACAACGTGCAATGTAGCAGCGGTCAGAATGCCCGCGCGGCTGCTACTTGCGCCCTCCTGTACTCTCGACCTTTGAAGGCGAGCGCTTTTGCGAGCATTTTGAACGCGAGACAACACCATCTAGCGGCGGCGATGCAACATCTCTACCGATGCGTGCCTGTCGCTACTACTCACAGTGAGTATAATTCGCTTCATGTAAAAAGAACGCTGGAAGAAAGTAGAGGGGTGTGTTTTGTCCAAAGACAAAGAAAACTATAGACTGCTGGATCGTCCCTTCTCACTCACACAAAAACAAAGAAGGATATATACAAAATTCTTGTGAAAAAATGAGAGGGAGCATAATATCTTTTGTCCCTCATCGTGTGCGGGCTCTTTGTAGGTAGACAACATCTATGTTCTAAAATTCTGTACTAATATGGACCTCATGTGTACTACGAAACAATGGATCCACTTAATTTTTGTCCCTTTCGGCGGCATGCTGTCAGTGAATCTAGTACTATAATACATCTATGGTTTTGTCTAAATGAGTTTGCTAAAAAATGGTTTTTTAATCATTGCGGATAAAATACATAGCGTCATCACCAATCATAAACCACTTGTTTCGATCCCATTTAAAAGATAATTAAGTTTAAAAAACTTAAATGTTCTTCAACTTTTGTGTCTTACCATACTACCAAGCCTGAGATGGATGTACTAAAAATATTTATCTCTTTCAGAAACAACTGACTCTAAAACTTTCCACTTCAACCTAGACAAGGTGACAATAGACAACCTTATGTCGACAATAACGCGGCAAATCGAGGTCGCTAAGTACCTAGCGACGTGCGAAGCGAACGGAAGGCTCAATGAAAAGGTAAGGGAGTGTCCACATTGCGTTTTTTGCAGCGCGTTTGTATCGATACAAACGCGATTCGAACGCGATGCGAACGCGCAGCCCCCCGCACAGCCCCTCCCGGTTCGCTTTTGTATGGAAAAATACGCGTTGCGAACGCGCTTTTGTATCGATACAAACGCGCAGCTCAAAAACGCGCTGCAGAAAACGCAATGTGGACACTCCCTAAGTGTTTCTCGCCTTTCATGCCGCGTTCACACGCTCGCGAGCAAACAGACATTCAACGAGACAGAGATATGATTAGAGCGAGCAGGAAGTAGCTCTGTCGCTCTCATTTCAAGGAAACAGAACGCGACAGAAGATAAATGGCCCTTTGAATGTCTGTTTGCACGCGAGCGTCTGAACCTACCATCAAAAACGAAATGAAATAGGCTCACGATTGTATCTCCAGGGCACGCTAGACTTAAATTTTCAGGCATTGATCATCCTTTACAGATATCTAGCGGAGTTTGTTATAGGCCCGGCCAATATCACATCTGACATAAAGCAGTTTTATCTTATGGCCAATATCTTCACCAATGTTGTGGATAAGTTTGTCATCTTTGCCTTAGCCTTGATAAGATTAGCAAAGGAGTGCCAACGAGTGGGCGCGACGACCATAACACTGCCTGCCACAATCTGTGTTAAAAAACCGGTATCATACGGATCTCGCGCCAAGTACAGTACGCACAATAGATCGAGGCATTCGTGAAGTTAGCTGTTTCGATGCGCAGTAGAAAATGGTGTATGAAAAAGTATACACTGCGTATCGAAACGGCTGCCTAGACGAATGCCTAGATCCATTGTGCGTACTGTATGGTATGGCCCAACATACACATACCTACCTATACATAATAAGGTGACAAACCCCCACTCTACATGATGGGCCCTCTTGTAGAGTGAGGGTTTGTCACCTTTTCATCATCGTCATCATTGATGGCCATAGCGAAACAACATTGGCAAAGGTTTAGCCAAAGTCAAGAGACATTATTCTGCCGTCCGCTAGCTAAAACGCCGTTAAGTGGCATTTGGTCAAACACTTTTAAATGCCATGTTATAAAGCTCAAAATTCTCTATGGATCGGTCTTGTAAATGGGTTCCTATCGTTTATAGTTTTCGAATTAGAGATACTAAGAAAGCGGCAAGCGCGAAGCAAGATAGTAAAGAAGCGGCGCGGTTTTTATCGATTTCTCAAAAAATTGTTTTGTCACAGCGGACGGCAGTATTATACAAAGTTCGTTGGAACAGGTCTTGATGACTGTATCTGCAAAGTTAATATATTTTTTTTCTTTTCAAGGTACTAGATGAAGTGATACCTCTGCAGACGCGGAAGGATTCAGAAGGCATTGATATAAGACCGTTGACCCTATTTGGCTCCAACACTGATAAAATAAGACTGGTTGCTATTATATTGGCCACTGGGCCTACGATTGAGGGTGGGTTTGAGCTAGCCTTCAAGTAAGTATCTATTTAAATCCAATTCTTTTAAAGATAAGAAATTCCGGCATGTTCTGTTCTTCTAAGGGAGTGGACACACTGCGTTTTTTGCCGCGCATTTGTATCGATACAAACGCGATTCGAACGCGCTGCCCCCCTCCCGGTTCGCTTTTGTATGGAAACAAACGCGCTACGAACGCGCGTTTATATCGATACAAACGCGCAGCTCAAAAACGCGCTGCAGAAAACGCAGTGTGGCCACTCCCTAAACTGAATCCTAAATTTTTTTTTTTTTTAACTACTTGGATCTTTCAGAGTGATAACGGAACATAAACTGGATTCGATGCACATCTACACACACGTCGCTCGGTATCTTGTGAACATTGACAGGTTTATGGAGGTCAAGACTTTGGCCAAATGTATACGAGTGTCGAAGGAGACAGCCGCAAGGTGAATATTGGGATTATTACTCTTCAATATTGAAGAAACACAAGTTTAGGAGAGAAAAGCAACGAGTCCTTTTCATATATTTATCCCCACATTCCCACACACACACACACACACACATACACACACTAAAAAAGTAAGTAAGTTCGTGTGAGCAAGTGGCCAACTCACACATTGGTACCTATTGTCGTTTTCTTTAGTCTGTCCTTTGTGGTTTGCCTTGTAATGTGTTATCCTTTTTCATGTATTGTACTAATAGTTTTTTGTTCTTCGGCCTCCGACGATACAGGCTCGCCCTAGTGCGGGTACCACCAGTAATATCTGTATGTTTTGTATTTTCTATTGGTAAATAAATGTATTTGTGTTGCTTTTTGTACTTATTTGTACCTATTTTGTTTCAGCCTGATGAGCGACCAAGTACTAGAGTCAGGCGTGGGCGCAGTAGTGGCGCGTTGCGACGCTCGCGGCCAGTTGCACGACGAGCAAGCTGAGATACTCATCGCTGACGTGCATAGCGTCTCTATCAAGGTCACACATACTCTCTATATCCCGCTATAGTCGACGCAATATCTCACTCCACTTGGGGTCACTCATGTTTTGCGTAGTGATGTTCCCGTGGAGCAAGCGCTGTCTAATAATGTGACTCACTCTCGTGCTTCAATAACAAATGGCACCTGTAAAGCACATAGTGCAATTGTAGTATTTTAGATTACTAGATTATAAGGCGTTGTTGATCGAGCGAGCGAAAACCTTAGTGGCAGCTTGGGCGATTTTGGTTTGTATGTTTCACAATTTATGTTCTCGCATAACTATTGAACCGTTAATCCAATCGAAAAAAGAAAAAATAACTCGGTTTAAGAGTTTTAGGCCATCTGTGGTGCGCGAGATCTCAGTTCGGTGCGAATATTAAAAATTAAGAGCACGCAATATCAGTCTGATCTGCTCTGCTTACACGTTTTAGGATGCCAACTGTAGCGAGAAATCGCATTTGGAATAATATTATAAAATTTATAAATATCAAAGTTTGTATCTGGACTCGCCAGATACAAACTTTGAAACACACAAACTAGACTAAGGGGGGGGGGAGTTCCGGACCCCCTAACCCCCCCCCCCCCCCCCCCCCTTATATAGGCCCATGGTAGATGCCTTTATTTATGAGTAAACATTATTTACAGATTTCGTGTTACCTTGTATGCCGGAACGTCAGTAGCGCCTACATTCTAGCAGCTCGGAACGACAGAACCAACGATTTACGCAGAATACTGCACGAGGCAGAGCGACTTGGTAATGATCAAGTTAGAAATGCGTGTGTCAAGAGACTTACATCTAAAAATATTTAAAATGTGTATCTTTATTTTAAGCAGACCAGCAGGGCTATTTTGAAGTTGCTAACTCGGATAACTTCCTACAAAAATGGTTTTTGTACGATTAATCCTATGAAATGGTAGATGGTTGAAAAAAGTGATAGATTATGTAAAGTAATTCTGCACTCTATAACTTTAATATTGTTCGTAAAAACAATTTTGTAGGAATTAATCCGAATTAGCGACTTTACGTGTGAATCAAAATAGTCCTGCAGAAGAGTCCATCACCAAATAAATCGCTAGCTCATGCAAAATTACTTTTACCAAGTGTTGATAATAGAAATTTCGTTGATCATGAGCAGAATGCACCTAATCTAATCAATGGTGATGTTAATGATGCCTTTTTTTGCTAATCCAACACCTCTCAAATCATGTAATTTTCGGTTGTTTATTAATTGGTGCTACTATAATGGGGAATTGGGGAAGTCTCCTATATCAGGTCAAAATTGTAAATACTCAAAGTTTTATCATAGAAAATATTTTACCTAATAGGAAGTCTGTTTGATAGTTACAATCTTTGTGATGTAAACTAATCATCTGTGTTTACTATGGTATATTGAAATATGTGGTATATAAAATGCTGTCTAAATTGCAATGTAAAAGTGCCTCCTATCACTTAAATATTTATTTTAATTGTAAGAAATAGGGGGAATTAACTATGAAATCAGTATTATGTTATTTCTTTTTGGGTTCTCATCTTTAAAACTAGTTGAAAAGCAAAATCATAATTATTGTTAAATATGAAATCTAAGATGTAGTTACTTTAATGTTAAGATTTATATGGTCTCAAGTTGTGATAATCAAGTATATTATACTGTACAATACATATTTTACTAAAATATTTATGAATAAACTGTTGCCTGAAATAACTTTATTTTTTTTCATTGAATATTTTTATAATTCATCTAAGAAACATTGAAAAACAAAATACCGGTTGCCAGTTTTTATTTTAAAATGAAATTAAATGTAAAAAAGAAGGAGCATTGGACAGATGGTCAATGACTGCAGCGCCTGCATCACTAGCGCAGGCAGGACTCCAACTCTTCAATCTCACTCGTAAGAGAAGAGCACAGTTCAATGGACCACATCCTACAAGCTAGGACATCACGGAAGTGTGTCTCATGTTCACTCACAGTCTACATTTCACTTGTATTGCGCACATTATAAATCAGTCTTTGACACATTGCCTCCTACAACTATTGAGTTGCCATTGCTTTCTTCTTGGGTTTCTTGAGACGTTTCAGCCCATTCACATTCGTTTTTAATAAATTGGAGTAAGCAGTTGTGAACTTTTCAACATCACGCTGTTCAACAACTGTTGATAGTTTTTTGCTTTTAGATTGTGCTCTTATTAAACATTTGTAATCTGGATTCTTTACTGCTGGAGTGCCGTCTCTTGGATGTGGTTTAGTACGCCCATCGTCTGAAAGCAAAGTAATCAGATAGGTACCAGATGGTTCTATTTCATTACCTACAAGATGAACATTTCACAATTTTGCAAAAACTCACATCGTTTCATGGTCATGTTTATAGATCCATCAGCACGGGCTTTTTGAAACAACTTAGTCAGCTCTGCTAGAAACTGAAATAAAATTAAGTATGTAATATTTTAATTTAAATCGACACATCTAATTTTTACATGGGCAAATGTTTTTCATTTATGTACCTCGTCATTTGTCAATAAAACCATTGTAAATAATATATTAAACTACTGGAAACGCATAGGCCTGGATGATTGTACTGTATTTATCTGATGAATTCTAAAAAACAGCACATTTAACGATTTTGTTCAATTTTTTCGACCACCGCGACACAAATTGGGCAGGCAGACGGACACGTTCAACACGTTGACAGTTTTGACAATGACAGAGCTAATGACATTGACGTAAGTAATGATTGTGTTAAAAAATTTAATTACCGAACGACGAGAAAAATACTCTAGTAAAATATTTTAAACTCACAATAAAATAATCTACAAAAAAACGATTAGTTAATTATAAAAGTAAGTACATTTAAAAAACTACATTGTGCCGGTACGGTATTATCTTGTACTTTTATTTTTTTCAAATGTCTGTTTCAATTCAAAGCATTCAACAACGGAACGGAATGGTGTTGGTGTCGGGCGGGCGCGGAGCTCTTTTAATTTACCAACTTACCTTAGTGACAATCAAATTGACCTAGCGTTGCGTTGTTGTAGTACCTATATCCATTCTTAAAAGTTTTAAATACCTATTTACTACGAAGATCATGAAACTATGTGGTAAGCGTGAACTTATTTTTTTGTGTTTGAGATTATGTAGGTAGGTACCTACCTAACATGTTTAGCTAGAGGACATTGTTCTATACTTGTTTACCTACTTAGTTAATTGCCCTTGAAACGAAAGTTAGGTAGGTAACTTTAATAAGTCTAAGTACCTAGGTACCTACCTACTAAAACTAAATAAATAATTATTTGATCTATTTTTAGAAGTAAGTAGTAAGTACAGTCGCCTGCAATAAGATGTACTTACCTACCTAAGTATACCTATTGTAGTTCAACGCAGGTATAGGTTGTAGGTATATACAGGGTGTGGCAAATTCTTGGTCACTGAAGGGTAGCTACCTTTTCTCTTGTAGTTAGAAAGTTTTGTTCTTAGGAAACTTCAGTTTTATTTTGAAGAAAAAAATAATTGCATTTTCAGATTTTTGAAAAAAAGTACAGTTAGCCTAAAAAATTACATTTGTCAAAAAAAACAAGTTGGTCTTAATCGACTCTATTTCCCACCAGGAACACTTCTCCCAAAGTAACTTATCAAATCAAATCGTAAGTTTTTGCAATAATTCAAAAAAACACATCCCATACATTTTCTATGAAATTAGGAGTTGTAAACATTACAGTGCCACTTATTCGATCGTTCTTAATTTAATTTCATAACTGGTGCGGCAAGCTGGGAGGCTATTGTAAAGTGCGTATTTAAATTTAGAACAAAATGCTTCCCCGCAGATGAACAAATGGTATGCTCCATGCATACCATTCTCTCTTGCGGCTCTGTCTTAGGCGCCTAAGGCTTTACAATAGCCTCCCAGCATGCCGAAGCAGTTACGAATTTAAATTAATAACCATAGAATAAGTGGCACTATAATGTTTACAACTAGTGATTTCATAGAAAATGTATGGAATGTGTTTTTTTGAATTATTGCAAAAACTTACGATTTGATTTGATAAGTTACTTTGGGAGAAGTGTTCCTGGTGGAAAATAGAGTCGATTAAGACCAACTTGTTTTTTTTGACAAATGTAATTTTTTAGGCTAACTGTACTTTTTTTCAAAAATCTGAAAATGCAATTATTTTTTTCTTCAAAATAAAACTGAAGTTTCCTAAGAACAAAACTTTCTAACTACAAGAGAAAAGGTAGCTACCCTTCAGTGACCAAGAATTTGCCACACCCTGTATAGGTACTTTTTAAAGTCATGCATGTCACAGAAAAACTTATGGATGCAGGGGCGGCCTTAGCTATCGCGAGGCCCCGGGCGGTAGATCTTTGCGAGGCCCCTGATGACGGGCGCGGGACCCGGACTTATGGAGTGTCATGTAATATTATGTTGAGGAAGGGGGGGGGGGGGGGGGGGGGGGGGCAAAATACCTACTCATGAAGCTAATATGCGAGCGAAGCGAGCTTCCTACTCTCACAAAATACCCTTGAATACAAAATGCGAGCGAAGCGAGCCGAATTTTTTAAAGAAAATTGTAACATGTGACACTTGATTTTGCTTACGGTTCTCAAAGAAAAGGCTGGCTGCTTGTCGGTTTCTATTTTGCGATCAGATAACTTACTCTATTCGCAGAATACGCATGAAGCTAAAATGCGAGCGAAGCGAGCCGAATTTTTTAAGACAAATGCAATGACACCTTATTTTGCCTACGGTGCTCAAAGAAAAGGCTGGCTGCATGTCGGATTCTATTCTGCGTTCAGACATAACTCACTTCTTTCGCAAAAGACACATAAAAGCTAAAATGCGAGCGAAGCGAGCCGATTTTTTAAGACATTATGTATGACATTGATATGGCAGGGGATGAAAAGGGCTAAAAACGTTTGTATGAAAAATGTAGAATTCCAAATTTAGCATTTAACACATTATTATGCTGGATGTTAGAGGTTTGACACGGATTGGGGAGGGGGGGGGACCGAGCCTGCCTAGTCATTGCGAGGCCCTACCAAAGTACCTACCTATGGGTATTGAAATTTTTATGACGAAAAGTGGGAGTCTCGCACATTTTATAAAACAGAGCCCCCCGCTCTGCGTCTGTCTGTTTACCAGTTTGCGTAGGTAAACTCAAAAACTTTTGAATGGATTTTCATTTGGTTTTCACCAATAGACAGACAGAGTGATTTATGAGGAAAGTTTAGGTGCATAAATGCGTTAAGTTTTTGTGTAAACTGGTTGAAATTATGACGATGATTGTTGAAAATGTCGGGAAAAATATAGCGGACTGGGAGTTTTCATAGAAAAAGCTGACTAATCCTTTTGAGATAATAACAAAACAATGTAGGAAGGCATTGTTCTTATTTTATAGGTAGGTTTACAGTGGAATTTTTCACTTTAACGGGTAGGTTTACTAATGCTTTTAATAGATTTTCTCTAGTCTTCTTGCTGCGCCTGGCCCCTACAAGCGCGAGGCCCCGGGCGAGTGCCCTGCTCGCCACCCCCAAAGGCCGCCACTGTATGGATGTACCTATAGCCTGGCAAAAGAGTAGAAGAAATAAATATTTGTAGGTGCACAACAAAAACTGAAAAATTATTTGGCAATGCGTTCAGCGTTTGTATCGAAATGAGTGGTAGGTAATGTTTAGGTACCGCACCTACTGTTAAGGTACAAGTCCGAGACCGACCGCAGACTGCAGACTGCAGCCGCAGGCTACAAATCTCTATGAAATTGACACAGATTAACCATTAGTATCTGTGTCAATTTCGTAGAGATTTGCAGCCTGCGGTCGGTCTCGGACTTGTACCTTTAGGTACATTAGTAAATGACTATAGTAACCTACCTACATCTTATTGCAAGCGACTGTACACTTCTTCCAACGGATCTTGGCATTCGTGAAGTTAGCCGTTTCGATTCGAAGTGAACTGAGCCTTTAGCAGGAGTATGCACAAGTTTACTATTCGATCCGTGACTGTAGTATAGTCTCTCAAATGTATGGGATTCCGGTGCAGCGCCTCCAGTGGTAACTTGACTGAACTAAAATCCCAATACATTTGAGAGACTATACTACAGTCACGGATCGAATAGTAGACTTTGTGCATACTCGTGCTCGAGGCCCTGTTTCATAAAAAAACTATACCTACTGCGCAGCGAAAAGCCTAACTTCACGAATGCCTAGATCCATTGTGACAAATGTAGGTACCAACGTTTATTACACTCATCATAAAAACCAGCTATCACCTAGATACATACTTGTTTGTTTTAGTCCATGCCTATGTAGCGGCCGCTGTTGCCACCGCGGGTGTGGCTGGCGGAGCCTACGCCGCTTACCGAGTCTACAAGAGGTTACAAATGACCAGAATTCCACAGAAATGGAAGCAAGTAGGAACGTTGAAAGACATCTACGTCTACCCGATCAAATCATGCGGTGGCGTAATGCTGGATAGAGCTGAGTGCACTATTCTCGGTTTGAGGCATGGCTGGCTAAGGGACAGGTGAAATATTTAGTTTCTCAGTCATTAAAAACTTTGATAGTAGGTAATACCACCTACCTATATTTTCTATCTCCAGGGTGCTGATGGTAACAGATGATAAGGACAACTTTATCACCGCTAGGGCGTACCCTAGTCTTCTGTTGATAGGAACATCAGTGAAGAGTTCTATTCTCACACTAACCTTTGCTGACACGGAACCTCTACGCGTCAATTTGGCAGAGGTATATACCTACCTTCTTCCGCACAATCTGTTTTTACATAATATTAAATATAGGTAGGCACAGGTGTGTTCGCAGTGTGTGTAACAAGATTTATGAATTCAGGTCATTGAGCAAGGAATGCCTCGGAAAATGGCTCAAGTGTGGAGCGTCCCGGTGCCTGTATACGACTGTGGATGGGAAGCCAGCGAATGGCTTTCGAGGTATGTCACAGGTTCCCCCTATCTTTAGGTAGGTAATATTAAACCTTATTTCTATAGATCCTCTTGCTTGGGGAATTATGCACGGTGCGTGCGCCCCTGGCCAGTTCCCGAGGAGTTTCGGTCTGTCCGCTCTCAAAGTGCTATAACCAATACATGCCACAACTTAAAAATACAGGCAACAGACAACATTAATACTCCTGTCGAACCAACAGCCAGACATTTTTCATAGGAGGTAGTTACAAAACCACTTCACCAATCAATATCATCTACAGACCAAGGTACCTACCTAGGTGCACTTCTTCCAACAGTACCAACGGATCTTGGTATTCGTGAAGTTAGCCGTTTCGATGCGCAGTGCAACTTTTTCATACAAAATGTTCTACTGCGCAGCGAAAAGGCTAACTTCACGCATGCCTAGATCCATTGTGACAACTGTACCTACATATTTTTTCTAGCTCCCGCGCCTGGCGTCTCTGAATGATAACTCTTATCAAAGTGGTTATGTAAACAGAAAAACTCATCAAATGACGAATGACCCACCTTATCTATGCCCTAATACTATACCTACTATTATTATTCTGTGTCATTGCGAGATAAATGCAAAAATGATAAAAACATTTCACTACCTACTTACATTACTAACTACATTTTTACTTCAACGGTTAATTTGAGGATGCTAATCTATGCTGTCTACTAGACCCGCATAACAATCATTATCCTAACTTTGAATTTCAGATGCTTGGATAAATCAGCTGGAAACTTCCGTTTGGCGTATTACGCCTCGCACAAGAGTCGCACTCTTCGACCATTAACGAACTCGTTCTATAAATTTACTAAGAATGATACGGTAAAGTAAACTTCAAAAACTAAACTTAATTTGTTGGAAATCGAACAAAAGAGTACCTAAAGCATAAATTACAGCGACCATTTTCGTTCACAGGGCGCCTTTCCTGACGAAGTCTCTTTCAATCTAATAAACGAGGCTTCTGTAGACGATTTGAACCAGAAATTGAAGGACATAAAAGTCTCACCTCGCAATTTCAGACCTAACTTTGTACTGAAGGGAGCCCAAGCTTATGAAGAAGACAATTATAAATTTGTTAAAATTGGCGAGAACATTTTCGAGATCATCAAACCGTGCACGAGGTAAGAAATTAAACTGTAGTTTTTTAATGACAAAAATATTACAAGTACCTATTGCCTAACTATGAATCATCTAATTTCATAATTTAACAGATGCATATTGACTACAATCGACCCGGAAACTGGTGTGCGTGATAGCGATGGCGAACCGCTGAAAACATTGAAAAGGTCGGTATTAAGTGCTACCTATGTTTGTAGGTATGATATTGCAATTTAAATCTACGAAGGATGTGTATTAATAGTACACTAGTAGTTCGCCCCGAACTGAGATCTCGCGCACCGTTGTGTTGATAGTTAAGTGCTCGTTCTAGTGTTTCCCACACAATGATATCTAATGCGCTACCTCAGTATGGTAAAGATTATAGGCATGCATGCAATACATTAAGTCGTGTCGTGTTTATATTCAATAGTTGACCCCGCGAACTTCGTACCGCGCCTCAGGGAAGGCCTCTTAGTTCGAGAAATTATTAAAATAGCAGTTCAATACAAAATGTATGAGAAAATCAATTTCCTCCCCCTCCCTCCCCCTCCCCTCCCATCCCCCTCCCCTCCCCCTCACCTCCCCCTCCCCTCCCCCTCCCCGTCTCTCTCCCTCCCCTCCCCTCCCCCCTCTCCCTGCCCCTCCCCTTCCCCACCCCCTCCCCCTCCCCCTACCCCTCCCCGTCCCCCTCCGTCTCCCTCTATAATTTTGGTACATGCCCAGCCCACTATTTGCAGGAGTTAGCATTTGCATACGTGACAGGTTGCAAGCCCATCGCCGCTATTAGAACGTTAACTGGTTTCCTCACGATGTTTTCTTTCACCGTTTAGAGCTCGTGTTAATGCGCATTTAAATTTTTCTAATCGAAAAATCCATTGATGAGCACGGCCAGGGTTCGAACTTACGACCTATGAATCGAAAATCGAGCACTCTTCCACTCGGCCAACACGGCTTTTATTTTCAATCTCAAGAAAAAATATCAAGAAGCAACTAAAATCATTGCAAACCAAACCACAACGATGCCACACTCTTTGTCTGATAACCAGACCTACGAATACATCGAAACTCTATGAAACGGGAGCTCTTTCCATACATCCGTTAATTGGTTTTCATCATTTTTATTTTTCTCTGTATTTCAAAAACTATAGAACCTAGAAGAAAACTAAAAACCATTTTGGAATGTATAAATTGAGTACTTTCATATGACACCCCACTCAATATATTTGGGTACCTTTGAAAAAAATTTACCCCCTTGGGAACCCCATATCTTTACAACCCCTTCATCGATTACGCTCATACGCTCCACAGCAAATTTCCATAGCACAACCTATTGACCTATCAAGTTTCATACAGATTGGATAAGCGGTTCGATAGTTATGCGAGAACATAAAAATGAAACATACAAATATACAAACATACAAACATACAAACATACAAACATACAAAGCAAAATCGCCTAACTTGCCACTAAGATCTTCGCTCGCTTCGCTCGCTCGATCGATTACTGCCGAGGCCCAGGCGGCAGCAGGCGGAGTCCGGCAATGCTTTTAGGCTAACTGTACCTACATTTTTTCAAAAATCTAAAAATGCAAATGTTTTTTTCTTGAAAATAAAACAATAGTTTCATAAGAACAAAACTTTCTAACTACAAGAGAAAAGGTAGCTACCCTGAAGTGCGCAAAAATTTGCCACACCCTGTATAGTACGAGTAGCATGTTTGAGAAAAACTAATTTTCTCAAACTTAAACAACGTTTTGGTCGTATATCGTAGCATGTTTGAGAAAAAATCATTTTCTCAATATCATGGAAATATTTTCACCTTTTATAGGTAGAATTCGTTCTTTATAAATTAATAAATTTTCAGTTACCGCCAAATTGAGAACCCGGAAGCGCGCCGTTCAGCAGGCAATTCTCCGCGCATGGGACTACAGATGGCGCTGCGAAGCGGACCGGGCAGCTTCGTGTCTCTCAACGCTCCCATTTACTTTGCTTAGGGCTACATAATCAAGTTAAAAATGATATGTTTGTCTGTATTTTATACATATTTTTAGAGATACACTTACATTTATACTTTTATAGTCATGAATATTAGAAATCAATTGTACTTTGCCTATGTATCTATACCTAAATAATCAAGCTAACTGATATATTGTCTGTAATTTTATACATATTTTTAGAGATATATTTTATAATCATGAATTCTAAATATCACCATAAAGGACTAGTGAATTTGGCGAGAAAACAAAATTATCTTCCACGATAACGTAATAAAGGAAATGAAAACAAGTTATGTTTTACAGATACTTTTGTAATTAATTACCTTGTTATGAAAATCAAACACGCACAATTTGCACAGCTGTACTCAAATGATCTTTATCACTGGATATGAGGGCTCGTGCAAAAGTACCGCCGCCCGTTCCCTTGGTCAGGTGCTCAGGATTCACCACCACACAGCCATTCACTTCCTGAAAAGAAGGTGAAAGTACTGGAGAAAGAGATCCATTCGATTAATGTTTTGTGGGATGCACAAAAGTTTTAGATACCTAGATAGATAAGTAATGCTTTATTGTAAAAAAAAAAAGTAATCACAAGAAACAGGAAAAACAGCTTAAAAATTAGTACAATGGGCGGCCTTATCGCTAAAAGCGATGTCTTCCAGGCAACCTGTAGAGTTTTAATGCTTGTTACATTTATTTTTGCTGATAAAACAAAGTAAATTCCAACCACTGCAATTTTAGTTACTTTTAGCTGACTTTGAGCTAGGGACGCGCCCCACGCGCAGACGCATACACGAGACCGAGACCACAGTGTACAGTAATTATTCATACGGTGACAACCTTACTTCACGCACACAATAGCGCGTGTACGTGACTTTGTGTAGTGTCTGTGTAAATTATGTAGTTAAACGCCGCTTTTGCATAAAGATTTCGTCGAGTGTCCGGGTGGGTTAAAGCGTTGCTAAATTGACAAATTATTGTGAGTTGGGGTTAGTGTTTATGTTATTGTACCTTAACGAAGTATCTGAAGTTTGAGGGTGTGATGAGCAGATGCGGCGTGCAGGAGAGTTGTGCGTGTGCAGCCCACAGCGGCGCGTCCACGGCCAGCGGCGGCGGCGGCGGCCACAGCGGCCAGTACGTCTGCTGGGACAGCACGAGCCCGGCCAGACGGGATAGCTTGTCGCCGCCCACTCCTCTGGGAAAGCCGGAAGATACATTATCCTATTCTATTAAACGAGCATGTTGTTTGTTTGATGTTTGAAGTTTGTTTGTACTGACGACGTTCTCGAAAACGGCTCTAACGATTTCGATGAAGTTTGTTGTATAAAATATGTAAAGTAATTTTGCACTAAATAACTTTAATGTTGTTCGTATAAAATCAATTTGTTTTAACGAATCCGAGTTAGCGACTTACCGTGTGTTACAAAATAGGGGTGCAGGACTGTTTAGTAGGACCAGGCATTTTGGTAAGTCACCTATGTACAGTTCTCCCTTTAGGGGGTTAGGTTGGTTAATATACACTTACACTACACTATAACTATATCGGCTAGCTATATACACTACCACGTCTGTCCTGCACCGCGGTTGGCAAGCGACTGCCCCGCCTCGTGCCCGCGTGGTGTGACCAACTAGACGACAGACTTACCCTAATGCATTAGTGTTGCCATATTTATGGTTCATAATTATCCTAGTATTATTTATATAAATACTAGTGATTTTACCTGAACACTACATCCCTTCCTTTTTGTAATTTTTCAATAATAACGAAAGGAGGTTGTTCATCTCCAACAGTGTTTATTATAATACAATTAAACGCGATCAACGAAGATAAACTCGGCTCCTAACTAAACCGAGTACAAGAGCTGTCACTTCGATACTCTTGATGACAACTGCTAGAGAACAGCACAAGTCACATTTTACATAACTTTGACTTTATTTGAACTCGATAAGCCGAACTTAGTTTCCTGATCTTAGTTATTGGCAGCGAAGCATTCGAGTTATTAACTTGGTAGTTATTCTCATCTTCTCGCTCACCTTCACTTTGATTCTACTGTGTGGGTAGTTCGTTCATAATACTCCAGGCTCAACTCTCAACCTGTTGCTTTTTTCATATTCCTGACTTATTACTTTTACAACTTCTAGATCACATTCCTGCGCTGTCCTTGTCAGTCTTTCCTTTCTTTTTTTTTTTTTTTTTTTATTATTTTTTTTTTTTTGTAGTTATCTATCTCATATCTCTCTAACTCTCGCCAATAAGGTGGTTAAGGTGCCGATGCTTTGCGCGGCATTTCTAAATACTTGCGAGAAACTTCTCACACTGACAGGCATTCATATTAAAAACAAGCCTAATTTTGTAAAACAACCAGGAATGGACCTGAACGAATAAATACAATATTAGTAAGTAATCCTCAGGCCAACGATTGATGTTCCACAAGAGTGCCTGGGTAGGTACCTACTAAATCTTCTATTAAAATGTATAATCATTTAGGTACCTCTGCCTTCTAAGTCGCTAAGTAATTTCGACAATAACCTAAAAACTGGCTTATTTCCTAAGTGTTTTTCTTTCTTTAAGAACTCCATAATGATGCATGTAAGTGAACGTTTGTTTGTAGTGTACATTTATTTGTAAAACCAACTTATCACTTTTGTCATTATTATTCAACCATTTACAATAAAAAAATCCATTCTATTTCTGTTTTTGGTTTCCTTGTTATGTTCCATGTTCCATGTCTACACACAGACAAATATTACAATTTCCTTTACAATTAGCTCCTCCAACTACCTGTCTTTTAGCAATTCCTGAGTTTCACTTTTCTTACAGAGATATTGGTATGCGACAGTAGGTTCAAGTTTAAAGTTTTACCACTATCTATCGTAATTCTACCCAGTAGGTACATCCTAAAATTTCGAAAATTTTATTCATTTTTTTAATACCTGTGCTATGTGTAGGTGTGATGTGTGCTTCAATACCTTTATATCATTTATGTTTGTATGTCCATTGGTGTAAGCAAGTAATCCTTCTTCAATAACCCTAACAAGTTTATTTCAGTCATCTGATTAATTTCTTGAGAAATACCGTTCAAGATGCAATTTACACCGACAAGTATATAATGTTTTTCTCCTAGTCTCTAAGTATATCTTTTGCTCAACGTTTTGGCGATTTTATTCGATAAAGGTTATCAGACACAGTCAATTTCTAATAGGCCTTCAGCCGATCCAACAACTTCGTCCCCAAAGCCAGCCACCTTGCTCATACGAACTTAACTTTACTTAATTTCCAATCGTATATATTTCAATTCCCGCGGTACAGGTCTACCCTAGTGTGCGAATCATTGATAATTTAGTTATGTGTTACTCTCTCTACTCAGATGTTTGCAATAGTTATGATCATGTGAATTTTTAGCTGCTAAAGCACTTGATAAATAAATACATTTTCCTAGTCTCGTAGTATCTTCATCTGTATTTCTTATGTGTGGTTGTCTAGTCCTACACTATATCCTAAAATGTCTTTTAAAATGTTTTTCAATTATCCTTTGTTGGCATCTATTGATATCATATTAACTCCCTGAATATCCGTGGGTTTTCCATCACAATCAACTATTTGACGATCAACCACTTCTATGACATTTGCCTCTATAACAAAATCTTCCAAAGTCATTCATCTCCTGTTTTATTCATTCCTACCGCATAACCGCAATCCAATGCCAAATTTCAATTGAATGACTAAGCCACAATTCAATGCCAGAATCGCAATTAAATGCCAGAATCGCAGTTTAATGCCATAACCACAATTTAATGCCAGAATAGCAATTTAATGTCAGAACCGCAATTCAATGCCAGAATCACAATTTAATGCCACAACCGCAATTTAATGCCAGAACCGCAATTTAATGCCAGAATCGCAATTTAATGCCACAACCGCAATTTAATGCCGCATTTAGGTAATGCCAGAACCGCAATTTAATGCCGCAATTTAATGCCAGAACCGCAATTTAATGCCGCATTTAGGTAATGCCAGAACCGCAATTTAATGCCGCAATTTAATGCCAGAACCGCAATTTAATGCCACAACCGCAATTTAATGCCGCATTTAGGTAATGCCAGAACCGCAATTTAATGCCGCAATTTAATGCCAGAACCGCAATTTAATGCCGCATTTAGGTAATGCCAGAACCGCAATTTAATGCCACAACCGCAATTTAATGCCGCATTTAGGTAATGCCATAACCGCAATTTAATGCCGCAATTTAATGCCAGACCTGTAATTTAATGACATGGTTACAATTGTATCCCTCTACTTAGTCCTAAATATTAAAAGTAACTATAGCTTCCTAGTCTAATCTATTAATCACCTATTAAGCAATGAGTGTAGGTACCCACCCACTAGGTATAATAACATAAATGGTTTTAGCTATGGAAGGACCTAAATGACCTATCGTGACCAATACTTTCACTTCCGCTGTGATTTATAAATTATTACGCCGGCTCCATACGTTGGGGCCAACGTTGGTCCCAACGTTGGCGCCAAGATTTCGTGAACCATCCACACGTTGGCGATACACCAGTCTTGTTCCGTCAGAGCCAACGTGCAGACGTCCGATGTCTGCGCGTCCGATACAGAAATTGAAATTTCTCTAAGTGATTTTACATTACTGAATACCAATTTTATCACAATCACATCACATAATGTCACTATCACACTTCACACAACACACTATATTATAAAAGCAAAAGTTTGGATGTTTGGATGTATGTTTGTTCCTCTCTAACACGACAACCACTTAACCGATATAGGTGATATTTAAAATATAGATAGATAATAACCGGAAATAGAACATAGGCTACTTTTTATCCCAAAAAATTGCACGGTTCCCGTAACATAAAAAAAAATAGTAGACTCCATCATCAGATCAGCTCGCTGTCACCATATTATTACATTGTAGTCAGAACTTGACAAATGTGCCGAGTTTCAACTCAATCGGCTTATTTACTGAGGAGTTCTGTTGAACAGCTCTTGACTCCATCATCAGATCAGCTTGTTGATACCATAATATTTCATTGTCACCGAGAATCTATAAGTGTGCAAAATTTCAGCTCGATAGTCCTACAAACACAATAAATATGGAATACGATGACATTCTCGCTCGTCAGTCGACACGTGCGCTCACGATGCGCGTCGAAACGGCACTGAGCATAGCGCCAACGTGTGGACGGATCCCCAACGTTGGCGCGCCAACTTCCTTTGATAAAACCGACACGGCACGGCCAAGCCCCAACGTTGGCCCCAACGTTGGCGCCAAGCTATTTTGTCAGCACCACACGTTGGTGAGAGGCATTGGGACCAACGTTGGCCCCAACGTGTGGATGCGGGGTTAAGATAAGGACCTGCCTGCTTACCATGAGCTTTATATGTAAACCGAACCGCTTCGCTTGACGTATGCCATGACGCTGACGAAACATCATAACCTAAACATGACCCAAACTGAACTGCTAGACAAAGCCCCGCTCACTCAATTCGCACCATGACTGTTCAACACGCGTTGAACCGGCTCACCCCTGTGCCAAAACTGTCACCTCTCAAACAGGTCATGGCACGAATAGTTTACGATCCAGATAGGAACCTTTACTGGATAGCTCCTAAACTAAGCTGCCCACCAAGAGATCATGGTACAGCTGCTGTCACGTAAAGAATATCAACCCCTGCAAAAGGTGGGAATGACAAACCCCTTACCACACCCACAAAGGATCCAAAAACGTCCAAGGATCCGAAAGAACACGTCCACCACCCATCCGGAACACAGTCGCGATCACATTTCATTTCACTTTTCATAAGACCAAGATAATTTAAAAATTATAACTATTAAGTTAAATAAAGTAAATTATACACTATGGAATGTCTTACCTTAGCATCCAATATATCTCACTAGTATAGATATAGGCTTTAGATTGGACGGGTGCTACTGGTGATTAGTGAAACTACAGCAATATGTATCAATTTGACTATCACAAATAAATTTTCAGTTTCATTGTAGGTAGTACCTAGTCAAGTTTCTTCATAAACCACATTCAAAATTTGACTCACCTTAATTATTACCTTTTCAAAACTTATCCTGCCAAAGCAAAAGTTTAACATAACGTAGTAATAACGTAACGTAGTTCTAGTGCATAAGAAAGTTGAGTTGGTCTCGTCACATCTTTGACCATAAAGTAGTCACAAGGAAAACTGCCAAACCTAGATTAGGCTGGTACACATACCTAGAACGATTTTGAGATGTTCAACCAGTTTTCTAATTCAAACCCTGCTAAACTACCATACAGAGTTATAGACTCAGAAATAAATAATAATAAAACTTTAGTATGCAATAGGTACTTACAAATCACTTTCATCATCATCATTCTCCTGCCCCTATCCCACGCTAAGTGTGGTCGCACAAATATCTTCCTCCTCCACTCACCTATATCATTCGTCAACTCTGAATACACTCCTCTCACATTCATATCCTCACCATTTTAATTTTAACACGTGTTGACGGGCGGTACGCCTATAAGCGTAGTAAGCATAAGTTGGTGATATAACAGTACGCAGGTCAGCGTCCGAATCCTCTTCAGTTTTTTCACCAGTACGCCAAGGGACGATTGACTTCCTATACTAACATAAGGACCAGTTTGTACTGTCACCGCATGCACAAATAATTTATTTCTACTGTCACAGTGTAAGTTCGCGCATACAAGCACGTGTCCCCATACACTCATACTACGCCGACGGGCGTCATGTTTTCATACCTACATTTATAGTTCTGTCATAAGACGTACCCTGTGACACAACGCCTGTTCTGTGACTACGTCCATAGACCATGTATGAAAATTAGTAATGTCAGCACGGTGTCAACTGATGAGATAGTATAGTACCGTACATGTGTTGTAGCAGGTACTAACCATCATCGTGTTAAACTAATCCATTAAGTACCTACGAGTAAAATGAAACAATAAGTAGGTACATATTCCAATTATAACTAAATTAAGTTTGCTATGTTAAATGGTCTCATGAAATACAACCAAAACGCAATATGTGTGCAGCTTGGATGGATCATCCTGTATTATTTACGTTAATAGTTACTAGTAGTAGTACGTTAAGTTAGCGAGTAGTAATAGTCGGCCAACCAACGCACACATAAATTACTAGCAGCGCCCTCGCGGCGTTGCCCCCCGTAGCGATGGCTTATGGTGATGATGATGATGATGATAAAAAGCAGCCTATAAACTTTCTCAAAAGTTAAGCCATCAAATGCAGAAACAATCTTTCAAATCCGACCTGAGTTCCTGAGATCATCGCGTTCAAACAAACAAACTCCTACGCTCCATACAATTAGTATAGATATAGATTTATATAATTAAGTAGTATAGATGAGCTCCTAATGTTGCGTGAGTGAGATGGCCTGCGTTGTACTGACGCGATAGGACACGATACCCCTGCGTTGTATTTATTTCACTGTGGGTAGTTATGCTATGAATGCAAAACATAGTTATCATCGATATTATTGATAACCGAATAACGGCCATTGTAAGCAGACGGATAAATCATCTTAGGTTTCAAAGTGAAATAGAAATTACGATTTTGTAATTAGGTACTTACTCGTTGTAAACAACTACGTAGGGTACTTACTTAACTGGTTATCTGTTGGAGCACAGATCTGGTCGAGACACAATTGATTTTATATTGTCTGGAACCCCGACGAACTAAAGGTTAAATAAAGAATCACTTTCAAATAAAGAAACTAACTCACTCGTAAAGTATCTATTATACAAACTATTCGCCCATTATGTAGGTCACTGTACGTAATTGATTAGATATTTTATACCTATACCAACTTACGTCGTTGTGATTTTCAAAATGAGAGTAGGTTTTTGTTATCTACTGAGTAGGTAAACTTCTATCAATGCTTTTTAACAACAAGCTCGACATCTTGCTACGAACTAACAAATCAGTGCTCAAAGAGATTAACGAATCTTAAACAAACAATTTCTAGACTATTTCAACACTGTGTGCTATAGACATACCAGCTAAAAGCTGCTCGTCTGTACCTAATCGATAAATAAAATAAATAAATAAATTATGTTTGTCTATTACCGGACAGTATTTCCCATAAAATGTTCCATTGTCTTACCTACTTAACTACTCAAACAATCTTTACCTACCACCTGTAAGTATTCTCACTTTGTTATTGCGAGAAGATTTTCGTAGAAATTATAAGAGTTTGAATAGTTGCTCGGATATTCTTGAGCCACATAAATCATCCTAAAATTGTACGGAATAAATACTACTTCTCTCCTTTCTTTTTAATAAATAAAAATTACTCACGGTTTTTCACCTCGTCGCCATGTACAGTTCTCCCTTTAGGGCAGTGGTCGTCACACTTTTCTGGTCAAGGGCCGCATAGGACAATATGAGGTATCACTGCGGGCCGCACATTCTTGAATTATTTAGTTGACGATTTTTCGATTTTTCGTATTACTAAATGTGGTAAAATCCTAGTAGGTACCTACTAACGAGCTTGAAACTTAGCAGCATAAGTTTGCAGTGCTCAAAGACTCGCTGCTTGTCGGTTAAGGTATTCTGCTCTCTGACATAACTCACTTTGCTCGCAATATACCTTACTGAGTTAAATGCGAGCGAAGCGAGCCGAATTTTTTAATACAAATGCAACATGGGACACTAATTTGCAGTGATCAAAGAAAAAACTCGCTGCTATAGGTTCTTATTCTGTAGCTTTACTCACTTTACTCGCAATATACCTTACTCATGAAGTTAAATGCGAGCGAAGCGAGCCGAATTTTTTAAGAGAAACACAACAAGTGACACTAGATTTTGTTTGCGGTGATCAAAGAAAAAACTTGCTGCTTATAGGTTCTTATTCTGTGATTAGGCTTTACTCACTTTACTTGTAATATAACTTACTCACAAAATTAAATGCGAGCGAAGCGAGCCGAATTTTTTAAGAGAAACGCAACATTTGACACTTGACTTTGTTTGCGGTGATCAAAGAAAAAACTCGCTGCTATAGGTTCTTATTCTGTGGTTAGACTTTACTCACTTTACTCGCAATTACCTTACTCATAAAGTTAAATGCGAGCGAAGCGAGCCGAATTTTTTAAGAGAAACGCAACAAGTGACACTAGATTTTGTTTGCGGTGATCAAAGAAAAAACTTGCTGCTTTTAGGTTCTTATTCTGTGATTAGGCTTTACTCACTTTACTAGTAATATAACTTACTTACAAAATTAAATGCGAGCGAAGCGAGCCGAATTTTTTTAAAGAAACGCAACATTTAACACTTGATTTTATTTGCGGTGATCAAAGAAAAAACTCGCTGCTATAGGTTCTTATTCTGTAGTTTGACTCATTTTACTCGCAATATACCTACCTTACTCATGAAGTTAAATGCGAGCGAAGCGAGCCGAATTTTTTAAGACAAATGCAACATGTATTGTGACACTTGATTTTGTTTGCGGTGATCAAAGAAAAAACTTGCTGCTTTTAGGTTCTTATTCTGTGATTAGGCTTTACTCACTTTACTAGTAATATAACTTACTTACAAAATTAAATGCGAGCGAAGCGAGCCGAATTTTTTTAAAGAAACGCAACATTTAACACTTGATTTTATTTGCGGTGATCAAAGAAAAAACTCGCTGCTATAGGTTCTTATTCTGTAGTTTGACTCATTTTACTCGCAATATACCTACCTTACTCATGAAGTTAAATGCGAGCGAAGCGAGCCGAATTTTTTAAGACAAATGCAACATGTATTGTGACACTTGATTTTGTTTGCGGTGATCAAAGAAAAAACTCGCTGCTATAGGTTCTTATTCTGTGGTCAGACATAACTCACTTTGCTCGCATTATACCTACTCATGAAGCTAAAATGCGAACAAAGAGAGCTCCAAACCAAGCAAATAAAGAAAGCTTCATTATCTCGAAGTTTTTAAATCAATAATTACTATTATTGTAGCAACGTACGTAGGTAGCACATTTCCTTACCCTTTTCCAACTAGGTTGGGTCGGCTCAACATGTTCTCCTCTAACGTGGTAGCATCATTATCTACTAAAAATTTTTGCTCGGCCGCGGGCCGCACCAATATCGTCCGCGGGCCGCATGCGGCCCGCGGGCCGCACTTTGACGACCACTGCTTTAGGGGGTTAGGTTGGTTAATATACACTTACACTACACTATAACTATATCGGCTAGCTATATACACTACCACGTCTGTCCTGCACCGCGGTTGGCAAGCGACTGCCCCGCCTCGTGCCCGCGTGGTGTGACCAACTAGACGACAGACTTACCCTAATGCATTAGTGTTGCCATATTTATGGTTCATAATTATCCTAGTATTATTTATATAAATACTAGTGATTTTACCTGAACACTACAACCTATCTTCCCCTTTTGAAAACATCATTGTTACGCGACAAACAACTTGTCCTGCGGCGAACCACGTGACAAGGATGCGTAACTAATACGCAATTCTTAGGCCTAGACTAAACGTTTTTCTCTTGTCAACATTTAGGGTGGTCGCACCTATCCGCGTCGAATTCTCGTAGTGCCAGATTCGGTCGAATCAGACGATTAGACCGCGGGCAGGTGTGCGAGGTTCCTTACGATTTCATACATAAAGAATTCTAAAATTCGATTCGTCCGGCGCGGATAGGTGTGCGGCCACCTTTAGTTCTGTATTTCCAGAAAAGTATAATTTGGATGTCGAGAGTCAATAGGTTCCTTCTAGGTAAGCGTGCTCCATCTTAGACAACACAGTTGCTTTACATCAGGCAAGGTGTGGTCAAAGGCGAACCTATTTTCGTTAAAAAAAGTAGGAATAATAATATTACAGTGATATCTCCTCCTGACTGATGTGCATAAGGACGTCAGCACTGGTGACCCCGACCACGACTCCGTTGACGTTGAGCGTGCAAGGATCCGGCACGAAGTGCAAGTTCGCGTGTTTCCGACGACTGGAGTACGGCGGCGTCGGGTAGATGTTTACATGGAACGCATCCTTCATGTTCGAAACGATGTAAATTTTCGTGTATGGGCTAAAAAGGAACAAAAAATAAATCTGTTAATCCTTTTGTTTCCACCATATATTTTATTCGAAGATTTTATTGGACTTACTAAACGACACGGAAGGCGTTTGGATGTTTGGATGGATGTTAGGATGTATGTTTGTTCCTCTATAACTCGACAACCACTGAACCGATTTGACTGAAATTTGAAACATAGATACAAGAATAGGACATAGGCTACTTTTTATCCCGAAAAAATGCACGGTTCCCGTGGGATAAACAAAATAGTAGTCCACGCGGGCGAAGCCGCGGGCGTCAGCTAGTTATTTTATATTTAAGAATTTTACTTTTGCACTATTACTAGTTCTAGTATACAAATAACTTACCATGTCGTATTTAATACACCTAAGTTATCTATCAATTTGTCAAAGAATGTTTTGAATGTCTCCGCCATGGTGTTGTCTTTGATCTTGGAATGTTCGCTATCCATGAATGGACCAGTCATTATGGCTATGTGGGGTTTGTGTCTACAGATGTAGTTGATAAAATCTTTCAGAGGCTCATAGGATATGTTGTCTGATGTTGTGTAAGGGCCTGTAGCTATCACCAGTGATATTGTACCTAAAAAAAGTTACACATTATAAATGCTTGTGTTACTGGCTGGTTTTATTGCATTTTAAGGGATAAAATTTGATTGTGAATGATCATCCTATGATGCCAATTAGTAGAATTACTATCACTGCATAGTATAAAACAAAGTCGCTTCCAGCTGTCTGTCCCTGTGTGCTCTTTAAAACTACGCAACGGATTTTGATGCGGTTTTTTAATAGATAGAGTGATTCAAGAGAAAGGTTTATATGTATAATACATGCACAATATAGTAGAGAAACACAGATGATTTTAGAGATTTCTAATGTGATGTGTGATGTGACCCGTGCTAAGCCAGGGCGGGTCGCTAGTGAGTAATAAAATAATCTTGTACAAATTTTGATACCTGTTAGTGTGTTCATCAAATCCGCTCTGTGATCAGGCAGCGGCAGTGAAGCATCACAAAACACTTCGTGCGCAAGGAACCGATCTCCTCTCGGGTTCACGCCTCTCATCACTACCACTTGACCCGGGAACAAGGAGTATTGTTGCAAGCTGAAACAACACTTCTTCTTCAACAAGATTGTTTGACTGGCCTATTAGCTCAGTTGGTAGTAGCTCTGCCTTCTGCGCTGTAGGTCGTGGGTTCGATTCTCATCCAGGACAAACATTTGTGTGATGAACATAGATGTTTGTATACTTTATAAGTATTCTATCAGTTACAGTTGGGCCGACGGATCTAGGCGTTCGTGAAGTCAGGCTTTTCGCTGCGCAGCAGAAAATTTTGTATGAAAAAGTTGCACTGCGCATCGAAACGGCTAACTTCACGTACGCCGAGATCCGTTGGCCGTACTGTATCTGGTTCCCATCCATAGTACAAGCTTTGCTTAGTTTGAGGCTAGATGGCGCTGTGTGAAATGTCCAGTAATATTTATTTATTTATTTGTTTCAGTTGTACTACGCTAACCCACAGTTCTGAATGTTATTGACTGGCTTTTTATAACAAAAGTATAGTTCGCGTCACGTAAAAAGAACGCTGGCAGAAAGTGGAGGTGTGTTTTGTCTCTTGTTCGCGCATGAGTTACCTATTCGCAAACATGAGACAAAACACACCCCTCCACTTTCTTCCAGCGTTCTTTTTACATGACGCGAACTATACTATAAATAAAGATGTGTGGCTATTGTTACTTGTCAATATCAACAGGTACAGATTGGCTAAGGGACTGTTCCCATGTGCCTTGCAGCACAACGCTTTTTGGGTTCAATCTGGCGTCCGCGTCACACTCTATCCGTCCAGCGACATACACTTCAGTCTGAAATAAAAAAAAACTCCTATTATCATTTAAGACCTTGTGATTCTTTGAAAAAGTCTAGTTGTCATTATGAGCATGCATGTCCAAAAATGTTTAGCAAGCCTACTTCGAACTGCAGGGCGATTCAGTTTATTTGACTGCCTTCGATTCGAAGATCTTCGAAAAGCGACGTTTCTTTGCATCGAAAGATCTTCGAATCGAATGCTGTTGAATAGTGTGAATCGTCCCGATTCATACCTACTGGAATGGCACCTCAACTTTCAATCAAAAAGTCATTCAAAGGGTTCAACTAGAATTAAGTTCAGTTGGAATAAAGACCTTATATACAGTTTAGTTTATTTTTGGTATCTTGGATCCTTGGTACACACCTGTGATTTGTATCTCACTGAAGCAGTTTCTGTTATGCCAAATTTTTTCATGATACATTGTGACACGTAGCGGATGTGGTTATCGAAAATACCGGCTTTTTCATGAAGCAATTCGAAACCAAACCTAAAATATTGAAATAATTCAGCAACATTTTGAAAATAATTGACACTTATCAATTTTATTACATAATTGGATTTTTTAGATTAGTTTTGACTGGCCTCTCAGCTCAGCTCAGTTGCTCTGCCTTCTGCGCTGTAGGTCGTGGGTTCGATTCACATCCAGGACAAACATTTGTGTAATGTACACAGATATTTATCGTGTCTGGTTGATTTAAAGTTTTATAAGTAGGTATGTTTGTATTTTCAATATATCTATCTATGTATTCTATCAGATAAATGGGGCTAGATTGCGCTGTTTGCAATGTCCACCAATACTTATTTAGATACTCACATAGCTTTAGCATATGTGTCACCATCGTCATTGGGTACTTGAGCTATTCTTATGTCCATTACATTATTGATGACATTGGGTTCACTTATATTTTTTAACAGTTCATCATCTCCATATGAATGTACAACAATACCAGAGTTGTTCCTTGAGGCATATTTTGCAGAAACACTGAAATTAATTATTAAGTAAATTCTTATTATTACAAACATTATCTTGGTATTTAAGTTTAGCTTTCTTCTAATTATATTATTATGACATAATTATTAATTATTATAATAATAATAATGCTAAAATGGTGGGGCGGTAAACGCTACCCTAAGGTAGGAAAGTTAAATCAAATCAAATCAAATTAATTTATTGCGTATTATGGGTTAGTAGCGGGTGTTAGTGTTACAGTATCAGCACGGCCATAATCAGCGCTTTGCGCATGCAATAGTCTTTACATTAAATTTTACATTAACTAAACTAAGTGGTACATTAATTTGATAAGTGTTGAATTCCTATGTCAAAATAAAATAAAATTAATAAATACGAATTAAATTGTCATTTACACTTATAGTTTAGTCGAAATTTTTGTCCATTAAATATTCATTTACGCTGTAATATGCTTTTTCAATGAGAAGCTTTTTCAACATAGTTTTGAAAACATTAATGCTTGGAGCAAGCAGTATAGCTTCTGGCAGGTGATTATAGATACGTGGAGCCATACATATCATACTTTTGTTGAACAAAGCAGTCCTATTACAAGGAAAAATTTTTTTATTATTGTGCCTGTTACTTCTGCGCTTAACAAAGAGGTCCGTATTATTTTGAACAAAATTTGCCATCTCATAAATGTAAAGACAGGGTAAAGTTAGAATTCTCAGTTCAATGAAGCAGGGCCTACACCTGTCAGTTCTGTGAAGTCTAGAAATTGCTCTAACGCATTTCTTTTGACTAATAAATATTCGTTGTTTATTTGTTGAGTTTCCCCAGAATATTATCCCATACCGCAAAACAGTCTCGACGTAACCATGATAAGCAGTGACCACGGCAGACACATTAATAGTTTTTCGAAGTTACTGGGGTTCAGGCCAGCATGTTTAATTTTATCTAAGTAACTTCTCATAAAAGTACAGGTAAATAAAAACATTTAATAGTAATATTGATCTTATACTCACATTGTTGGGGAATATGTAGTTGGGCATAATTCATTTTGTTTACTTGAGTCAGGTTCTACTTTCACCGTCTGAAATTCAGAATATTGGGAACTATTTGGAGCTAGTTAATAACTATGTATAGTAGTTCATTGAATATGTATTAAAATTAGGTACAAAACTCTCAAGCCTCAATAAATGTTTGTGTTTCTGAAGTTAGGTGCTACAACCGATTGCACATGTATGATTCGCGTCATGTAAAAAGAACGCTGGACGAAAGTGGCGGGGGTGTGTTTTATTGTCTCATGTTTGCGAATAGGTAACCCTAGAGGTAATCCATGCGCAAACATGAGACAAATCACATCCCCTCCCTACGCGAGCTATACCAATGCACATTAGACTATACTTACAATCAACTTCGGAGAGACAAAGATCTGTTGTTGGGACTACTGTAACTACCTACTATGAAGTGTATTTATTTGCAATACAAAAAACAATTTAAAGGGTAGAAATTATGTATATATATTAGATCAGCATATACAGGCTTCCGAAAAAGGCGTAGAAGTCGCCATGCACCTACTGGTCTAATACTGTGTACCTAGTATTATAAAATAAATTGAGTCTCGATACGAAAAGAAGAAGATCAGCATAAGGTAAGCATTAACTCCAAAAATCAGGACAGGATATCATTTGAAAAGCTCTAAAAACTAAGCACAGTAAAAACTCTAATAAAGAAAGCAAATTTGTTCGAACATACAACAACAATCTATGTATTCTGTAAAGTACTTTCCTATTACTTAATGCAAAATTGTAAAACAAAAAAATTAATAAAACAGATTTGAAATTTTTCCATAGCTTTTCATTTTAGTGACCCAGATAAGAAGTGTGACATCGTCGTTTTCATTGATGGCTGCAGACGAGTATGGATCTAGTCATGAATGCAGAGAACATGCACCAGAAGCATACTCGCCCACAAATATCATCAAGTAATTGACATCTTAGTCAGCAACATAAAACTATAACTGAAAAATTAAATAAAATATTACTTTTATTACATAATATCAAAAGTGCCAGGTATTTAGATTCTCTCAATCTCTCAATGGAGCATCTGGCTGACCTTAGTACCTGTCTCTTATAAAAATACAGTTTTCAGCGTGAGCATAAAATAGCAAGGTTAGGAAAGTAAAATTTGTATACAAATTCAATAAATAATTATGTTTTGTATTCTTTTATACTAAATAAAAATCTGATGCTTCAGGGTGATAGCTGATTCGCTCAGGGTTATAGTGACTGTAAATGCCAGGAAGCATTGAATTCAAAAGCTAAAACATAAATAGAATTACACTCTTCTACCACATAATTTATAAAATTATAAGAAACCCTAATGGTTTAATAAATTCTTTCACATAATTATAACAATTTGCTACAAGAGACAGATGTCTTTTTAAGAATATTTAGTTATTTATACATCAATTCATTTTGAATTCATTGCAAGACACAATATTACCTATAATACTTGAGAAATCAAACATAAAAAACCTACTAATACATAATGTACCTACATATTCTGTGAACAAAATATAAACAAAGTATAAATGTTAAAACTATAAAATAGTGGGCTTCTGTTTTCTAGAATGTAATTTTTTTCAGGTACTGGATCTTCATGAGCTGGTGTAATAACTACAAGCAATCAATGAGTGTAGATCTAGTCACAGAAATTGACTGCGCACTTGACCTACACTCATCAAATGCAAGTAGCATTCATTTCTTCAATTAATCAATTCTTCTTTTACTTTTCTTTGGGAATCAAAATGGTTTGTTGACTGAAATTCAAAAGGTTCTGGTGGATGGATACATTAGCATTAGTAGTGGGTAGGTGGTAAAAACCTACCCATGTAGGTTTTCAAAAATGAACACTTTTACATACCTTAGGCGTATCCACCATGTAATTGGAGAGTACTTCATTATCAGATCTGGTTATATAGCAAGTCAAGGATCATTAGTTGCAATGTATCCTCTTAGTTCAATAACTTATCTGATTAAAATTTTAACAAAACTTATGAACCATTTCTTTGTACCTACATTTTAAGAAAGCACGTGCTTTTTACAAAATAAAAGGATACTTGATAGAAGCTGGTGCTCCGTAAACCGTCAATCCTGCGCCGGCGACGGCGCGTTGTGTTTCTTTAGCGGGTGCGTTGTGCCGAATCGCCGTGCGCTTGGAAAATTCCTTTCTGGCAAATACGTCCAAGTTTTCTACATTTGGGGAAGCGCCATTCAAATGATTCAAACTGAATGCCATCCATTGTTCAGTGAAAGACTCCGCGTCCACCTGGTACTCTTCGCATAAACTTATGCCTAACAAAAAAAAAGTTAAAATGAAACAACCTTGAACATTCGTTTTCTTCGGTTACTAGGTGTAACGAGTACAATTCTATGGACAAAGTGATCATCAAAATATCAATACAATGTAGTTCTATTATAAAGACGAATTTTACTCACATTTGTCTAGAACATCTCTATTTATTTCAATACCCAAAAATTGAAATTGCTCAGTCACCAACTCTTCGGAAGCCATTTTCTAATTGAATGAAAAACGAAAGAGCAGTGTTGCCAACTCCAAAAAATAAAAGTCGCTAGATTGAGTGCGAAAAGTCGCTAGAAAGTCGCTAAAAGAGGCAAAGGAGCTAGCGGGGGGGGGGGGGGGGGTGCACCCAAAAGAAAAAGTATTTAAAAAATATTATTTTTTACGTTCCCTGCATATTTTTACGTAAACTCGAAAAAAAGTTTTAATTTCATATCTTCGTCAGTATTCATTGAGCATAGTTCGATAGAGTTTGATAGTTAAAGCACAGCTTCTACCAAGGTGACCTTGGCACTTTCTACCAATGGCATCATCGAAATTTACTGTCAACCAATGGCGTCTGTAGCGAAATTTACTGTCAACCAATGTCATGCGAAATTCTAGCAAGGTCACCTTGGTAGAACCTGTGGTTTCAAACCGTGTAGAACACGCTTAAAGGTTGATACGCGATACGATTGAATACCGTAGTGATACGCACATGAAGTTCCGTATGTTTCCACCCACCAATAAAAATACTTTTAATTTTTTGGTCGAAGTCCAAAAGTCGCTAGATAAGTCGCTAAATATTTTTTGTCGCTAAACCCGATTTTTTGTCGCTAACACAGGTCCAAAAGTCGCTATTTCTAGCGACAAAGTCGCTAAATTGGCAACACTGCGAAAGAGCGATGGCGAGCAAAAGAGCGGGAACACGCCAATGACAACAAAAATGTTTAGACTCCACAGATAATATATAATTCAAGGAATGTTCGATTCGAGGTCGTTTTAATTCGAAAAACTCAAAAATTTTAAAAACCACAAAACAGGTCAAAAAACTTTTCAATTATTTATTTTTATTTTAATAAACCTGCGAATTAGAATAAGTATAATACATCATAGTTTAAGACCTGGAATAACAGGCGGCTACTTTTATCCGGATTGGAAATAACGAGCGAAGCCGCGGGTAGAAGCTAGTATGTATAACATAGTCTATGGGGTTTCCACATCTATTTCGTACCTAGAGTAGGATTCAGCACTCAAGTCCTACGGAAAAAGCGGGAACTAATTGTTTCATTTACTTTATTTAAGCTCTTTTATTCAAGGTCATTTAGTTGTTCTGGTGTGTAAAGCTAACGAACGTACAAACTAACATAATTATTATTGTTCAAGCCTTATTTGGATAATTAGTAATTTTTTACTTAACCTAGTTCTGCGATAGCAGCGCCGCGTCTATCGGACTTCAGTGCTATAACACAGAACAGAAAAAACGCTTATGTGATACATAACGCTACTACACCACCAGGATAGGTCAACAAAAGTGGCTTATTATATTAGTTAGACAATATTCTGCTTACAACAAACTTCATACCATGTTTACACGCTTGAGTGCAAACAGACATTCAACGAGACAGATATACAATTAGAGCGAGCACAAACCAGCTCTGTCACTCTCATCTCAAGGAGACCAAACACGACAGAAGACAATGTGCCCATTTAATGTTTTGTTTGCACACAAGCATGTAAACGCCCCATCAACAGTTACTTACAACATTTGATATTGCAGTAATCTCCTCATTTCACCACAATGTCTATTTAATATTTTATGTAAGCAGGCAGGCTGTTAATAAAACTTCAGGTTAACAAGATATTGCATTTTATTCACAATAATAAATTATGATCTCTGAACCTGAATATGGAATTTACAAGAAGGCATAGATTGAACTTCAGCTGTTACGACGCTATTTATGCACAGATTTGCCAGTCCACCTCTTATCAATCCGCAAGTGTATGCTACATACTGAAATAGTACAACAAAGTGGTTAATAGCATTACAAACCAGCACCAATAGTTTCTGTTTGAAGGAAATGGTATTTGATTTAAAAATTATAGTAGGATCATTGAAATTTATAGAACAGTACCCCGATCGCGAGTATGCACAGTCTACTACTCGATCCGTGACTGTAGTATAGTCTCTCAAATGTATGGGGATTTTAGTTCAGTCAAGTTACCACTGGAGGCGCTGCACCGGGATCCCATACATTTGAGAGACTATACTACACTCACGGATCGAATAGTAAACTTGTGCATACTGGCGATCGAGGCACAGGACACTAAACTGTTAACCATAAATATTTGAATCTTACCCGAGGAGCATATTCCAAGTATTGATGACCATTTGAGAAAGTTGTGAGAAAACGGAATGCATTATCTTGTAGCACATAAACACCTTGGTGGTTTGTCCGTAAGTTATCTATTTGCTTTTTGTAGATACAGGTCCAGAAATCTGTGCATATGAATTTCATGGTATCCAACTCATCTTTGAATCTAGGCCATTCTCTTGTCAGCCTCTCCATAATTTTATAACCAGCGGCAAATCCAATGTATTCAACTGCCGAAAGGTCAACCTCCTTCAGAAAAAAACAAACATTATATTTTCTGTTCTATGCATTGCAAACAATAGAAGCTAGCAGCTATATGTTGGAAATAACCAAAATAATATGCTTTGTTACCTTTTTGTCTGTGATTGTGTTTGATTGTTCTAGGGCATAATTAATGATTTCAGAATGGAGTAATTCAAAAACAATATCATCAGCCATAGTAATGCAGTACTTGAACTATTGAGTGTACTGTGATTGGAACGCCTCTCGAATACTTTGTACAGTCAATGTTATTTAAAGACGGTGATTATTTTAATACAAGCAGTATATTTACACAGAACACTTTTACTCTCAATAAATAATGTACGATAGTGCAGACGCCTAAAATAATAATTTAAAACCAGCAGTTGAGTTGATCAATTTTCTTCCATAATTTTGTGATTTCGATTCGTTCGTTTTTATTTGTTGACAGACAGTGACGGTGTGGTGTGTTGTGATTATTTTGAATTTGACTTTACTGCTTACTGACAGTGACAGTGGCTAACCTTTTCTCATACCATACCACAGACCAGTGTTGCCAATTTAGCGACTTTGTCGCTAGAAATAGCGACTTTTGCTATGGTGTTCGCGACTTAAAATCAGTTTTAGCGACAAAATATATTTAGCGACTTTTCGACTTCAACCGGCACACCAAAACAGTATAAGGGCAAGTAATGGAAAGGTAGAAAGGACAAAAAGTCAACTTGAAAAAGTAATTAAAGAAGTCTTAATTTCATTTATGTAGGGTATGGATGGACTGCCGATGCCTTTGTAATTAAGGAAGTGGTAATTCTTTTATGACAGACGATGTTTAACGTATGTACATGAGGTGTATTAGAGTTTCTAGCGACGACTTTCTAGCAACTTTTTGGATTGAATCTAGTGACTTGGATTTATTGGAGTTGGCAACACTGCCACAGACCCCGAATCCCCGAATCTCCTTGAGCCTCAGATCAATGACCATTGAGCCAGAGCGATCTCGGTTATTTTGATTGTCACAAAATTTGATTTGAATTTTACATATTCTCGAACTTTCACTAAATCCTGAGCATATTTTGATGCAATTTGGTGCTGGTGACACCTCATTGGCTGGCATATTGTCTGTCGGACGGTGACGCCGAATCGCAAAAAAGAATGGGGTGGATGCAGTGTTGCCAATTTAGCGACTTTGTGCTAGAAATAGCGACTTTTGCTTTAGGTGTTATCGACTTAAAAATAAGTTTTGGCGACAAAATATATTTAGCGACTTATCTAGCGACTTTTGGACACAAGTAATGGAAAAGCCGAAAGGACAAAAAGTCAACTTGAAAAGAATAACTGTCGATACCGTTGTTATTAATGTTACTTATGAAAGTGGTTATTTTTTTACGCCAGACGAAGAATATCTTATAGTCTGGCAAAAACGGGTAGAAACGGCAACTAAAATTTCATTACAATAGAAACCCTTTCTCCACTAATCTATGGTAAAGTACAGGTTTCTTGTCTATGGTACAGGTTAACCGAAGACGTCAGTCAGAAGTTATAATTTCCAAAAGAGAATTTTCTTTTTCGCGTATTTAACTTGCACAGTGGCGCCCCCATTTGTTTATTATTTTTTGCCAGATTATAGTAAATATAAAACATAATTTTTAACAAAACACTTCTGGCAAATCAAGTTATGCATATCAGTTTGTGATTGTAACAAGTAACAATAATGATCAAACGCTTGGTTTTTTACTCAACAAATTATCGTTATTTTTACACGATTCTCGACGATCTAGCGACTTAGATTTATTGGAGTTGGCAGCACTGGGTGGATTGGATGGATTGGATGAAAAAAAAAGAAACAAAGATGGCCGATTGGTTAACTACGTTGATGTGGAACTGGAGTGAATTGTGGTGACTTTATTATTTATTCATTATTCAAGACCTCAAAGGACGCTAACATTTACCAGGTTTGTAAGATTATTTGGATCGCTTTGTATTTGTATCGTTAAAACAACGGGGTTTTTCAAATGGATGAAAATAATTTAATAACATTACAAAATGGCGAATCGACGCTAATGCAAGAGTTTGAAGCGCCATCTAAAGCTGAACTACTAAAACCAAAGTTTGAAGGAAACAATAGAAAGAAAAGAAGGCGCGGAAAATTCAAACGCAAACTAGTGAAACCATTCGTCAAGGCGCCCTGGCACGATAAAAGAAGAAACGATAAATCTAAAAGAAACAACCGCTTTCGAAAGATTGTTTTAGCCAAAACACAAGCGCCTCTCAATAACAATCAATTTTTAATGGAAATTCATAAGCCTGAACCAGAAAACTCCTTCGATATCCTGCGAACTCCTTCTGCTCGCACTCGTGATTCCAGTTTCAGTGTTGATTCTGAAGACAATTATTTCTATTCTTTGCCTGAAGACGAAGAGGAATATCTTACAAAAGAATTTTCTAGTGTTTATGAAGATGCTCAAAGTGAACGCTTATCAAATATGTCTAAAAGTGAACTTATTCAAGAATATCTTCTTCTTGAAGCAAAATATGACAATCTCATCAAACGCACAGAGCGCTCCAGGCAAAAACCTATTGATGAAGATAATTTGACAACTGATAAAGATGTGTCAGTCAATAGTCATAGCATGCTAACAGATATGGATGCGTCTGGGTCATATTCAACTTCTAACGAATCTAGCACTGTTGATGAGCCTTCTTACAGTGAATTATTGCAGAGATTAAAAGAACAAGAAGAGCAGTTAAGTGAACTTCAGTTTACAAATGAAAAATTGAGGCTTGAGAATGAGCATTTGCATCAGAAACCTCAGGGATCATCAAGTGAAGATTCTGAGAGTGACAGTTCTTCAAGTTCTGATACAGACAGTAGTTCTAGTGCAAGTGTAGTGGATGCGACAGTTGATGTGTGTGACGATGTCATTGTAAATGGCATAAATGGTGAGAGTAATAATATTGAGACACCCTTGGTTAATGGTTTTCACAGTCCAAGAGAGGAAGCTTAGCCATTTTATATAAATCATCATGTTATGTAATACCATCTATAGCTACCATACATGTATAATATCCATTATGGGAATATTGTTCCATTTTATTTTTGAAATTAGAATTGAAGCTTATTATTTAGTTCTTTTAGGCTTCATAGTTGTAGAACTGTGTATATTGTTTAAGTTATATTTATAAGTAACATTTAAATTCATCACTTCATATTATTCTGTTAGAGGTACTCGAAGGTAATTGTATTCCTTTTTAAATTGATGTTAACAATCAATACTGTATCTCACATTTAACAGTGTAGGTATTTTAACATTTAATAACAAGCCCTTTTATATAAAGTAAAAAAATATATTGCATTTATTTATTAACTTGCCTAATTTTTACATAGAATATTTTAGCCTATAAAATAAAAACTGAATAATTCAGCTGTTTTTTCATTAATGGTAGGTAGGTACTTTTACAATCTAGAAACGAATCAGGATAAATTTTGGTCCATAACATGTACCTAATTCCAGTAAATACCTTAAATAAAGTTAACCCTTTATAGACATTATTTTTTGGAATAGATGAACAATGAAGTAATCATGGTACTAGAATGAATGGTATGTTTAAAGGAGATAATTGTGTATTTAAGTATGTAAGTAAAACAATCTAAAAATTAGACTCATTCGTTACTATTATAATAACCAGTGATCGGAGTAGGTAGAGCTATTTTATGTACTTGCGATATGATAGAATAATATGGATATTCCCCGAATCCCGGGATTCGTTTTTTAGTTAGAAAAATAATAAAAAGCTTTTTGCTATATACGGGTTTAAGGATTGTATAATAAATAGATAGAAACTTGATTCATGAACACACATAGGTATATTTTTTTATGTAACGAAATTGTTTATATTTTTTTATATTTTTTTATGTAAGTACATTATATTTATACAAGAATCAACAATGATTTAACATTTTCATTCTGAAGTTGTACAAGAACATACCATACAAATTATCAGTTCCTCAAAAATCGAAACATGATTGAAAAGAATAATAATCGAATCCCGGAGTATTAGTCGAAATCCCGTGGAATATCCATATTAACATCAATGTTTGCGGTCAATGAACCTAAATAGCTCTACCTACTCCGATCAGTGATAATAACTCTTATAAAACTTAGGTACCTACTTATAATTGAGGTATTCAATACGAGTAGAAAGTATTAAATGTGTTATAATTATTAGAACATTTATAAATTGTTAATGTTGTTTTGTTTTGTTAAAGGTAGGTACCTATTTTTTAGTTTTTTATTTAAAACAAAGTAAGAAAGTACATAGCACTAACTCTTTAATCTTATAAGTAACATTTTTAATTATTGCAGCATTTTTGACAGAAATTATGATAGGATATACCTGTATTCATTTAAAAATATAAAATAATATGGCTAAATACTTCTTTATTTACCTACTTATATTTTTTTTAATTTAGGTTCTGGGGCATTAGGATTGGATCCTTTATAAAACTGTTTTAGCAATGACATAGCTTCATCAGCTAAGAGATTGCCTGTCAGAAGATAAGTTTGTCTATAAAAGGTACTAACATCTAATACAGTTTTCCCTCCAAACCGATCATTACAAGCGCCATACACAACTTCTCTAACATTCAAATTGTTCAGTGCTGCAGCGCACATGATACAAGGCTCTACCGTTACATAAACAATAATACTTTGAAAATAAGTCCTATATTCAATATTATTAGCTGTGCAGTATTCTAAAACGATATCAATGCAGTTAATCTCTGCATGTCTTGTAGGATTTTTAGTTGCATTAACACAATTTCTTGATTCTGCAATAATCTGGCCATTGATTGTAAAAACACACCCTACAGGCACTTCTTGAGCAACCAGTGCTTCTGATGCTAATTCCAAAGCTCTTTTCATGTAATCAACCATTCTAGTCTTCTACTTGTAGTATTGTAACAAATTGTTTGTTTCCAAGAAAAGCAAAGCTTTCTCATCCCAATTATTATTATTTACTGTTCTTGGGCTTGGGTGTGGCATGTAGAGTACCTGCAACAACAATGATTAATTTTTAGGTAGATAACAGAAAAAAATACTTAAGTAGGTATATAAGTACCTACATACCTGAATATGCCTAGAGTTACCATTTTCTTTTAGCACTTTTTTAGCTCTGGTTTCACAAAATTTCCCAATGGCTATTATTTTTTCAACTTCATACAGTTCAATAACTTTGTTGAAAATAGGGTCACATAAACTGTACAGTTGTTTCATTTCATTGCTCTGAAAGATAATTTGATACTTAATTAACATAATATCCCTTTGAACTCTGTAATATTTTTAATCTACACTAATTTAGTTATTTTTCTTTTATCATAATGATATGATATTGATAAAAGGATAACAATTGTAATGACGTAATACCTTAAAGTCTTGTGGAGTGACATTAGCCCCATGTTCCCTCAACCATTGTTGTGGTAAATAATTGTAAACAAAGCTTGATTCAAAAAACTTATCTGGAGTGCCACACAAAGCTTTGAATAGACCCCAAAATCGTTTTCCACTTATCTGAAAATAATTACTAAATGACTCATGTTGTAGGACAGATTTATTTATTGGGAAACTAACAGCACTACTTATGATACATAATATATTATACTCATAGATGATACAGATAGATGACAGAGTAGGTAGGTACATAAGTATATTATTATTCTTTTGATCTTTCATTTTTTCAATAGGCATTTTTGCAACTCCTTACCTCTGATCTTTGACATTCAAATCCTGTTACTGGACGTGTTGCTATTTCTACAGGTGGTTTTCCCACAGGACCCTCTATTTGCAACCAATTTTTTACAGAATCAATTTCTCCAAAGGGTACCTAGAACAAAAATAAGTAGTAGGTACCTACCTACCTTATTAGAAAATTTGTTCTAAGTGTGAAAAATTGTTTTAGAAAAGTTTATAGTTAGTGAAAAAAGGGAAATGTATAGTTGAGGAATGTGATTGTTAGTCTAATTTGTTAAGATGAATAGGTAAGTAGGTACATGATTTAATAGGAAGAACTACCAGTGTTAGATACATTAAAATAACCATGAAAAAATGCACAAACCAGATTTTTCTTCATTGCCTAACTAAGGCCAGACTGAGTTTAATATTATGTAGGTACCTAAGAAAGACCTGAAGGATAAACAATCCTTAATTTAATTTATTGAGCACCTTATAGCACAAAAGTGTACATTACAGAAATACCTATCCTATTCATTGATAGTACCTTCTACAGTACCTAAGTACAATATAAAACATCTCTTACTCCTGTCTGAGACATTCCCCAGGGTCCAGGATTCATACCTAAATACATAATAGGTCTTTTGGAATTGCAATATTTTCTTATAAACATCTCGAATGTAGTCCGGGCATATATTGTTGGATTGTACGCACAATGGATAATTGTAGGCAAGTTAAATGATACTAGTGAATCATTTAATTCATCCACTAAATCAAGAAAATCTTCACTCAAATCATAATTATTAGTTTTTTCTTTAGATTTATCGGGAAAAAATGATGATATCACTTCTGTTTCCATGTTTAGGAAGCTAGCTGCTCAGAACACTTTGCTAGGCTAGCTGCGCCTGCTTATTAAAAAATGTAAAATATAATGTGTATACTGTAAGTATAGAAAATAACAAATGAAGAAAGAATGATCAATCAAGGAAGATAACTAACTATTTATAAAAAACAGCAAATCAACTCACTTCACTCAAAACTTTTCGAGATATGACGCAATATGACGTGACGTGACGTGACCAGCGTTGCCAACTCCAAAAAATCCAAGTCGCTAGATTCAATCCAAAAAAATCAAAATTTGCCAGAAATTTTTTTGTTCAGTACAAATAATGTAGGTAAAAAAAAAAAAAAATCTTGAATAGGTACCTACTTTACCTAATAATAACGTTTATTTATCTCACATAAAACTGGATATAAATAAAGTTAATTTATTATTTTATTAAAAAGTGACTTCCATTTTAATTAGGTAGGTACTATTTTTTTGCATGCTGAGAAGCAGAGTCAAGGCTGTACCTACATATATTTTCTACCTGTCATCTATTTACTTTTGATTCGCAATAAATTTATTATGATTATTATTACGATTAAAGCTAATGTTCATTGAAACAAGGTGGTTTATGACTGTTTTGTGCGAGACTGGTGCCTGAAATAGGTTTGTGAAAACTCGAAAACTTATACATCGTCTGTCGTAAAAGAATTAGGTACCACTTCCTTTTTTTATATTACAACGGCAGTGCATCCATATCTTAAATAAATGAAAACTAGACTTCTTTAATTACTTTTTCAAGCTGACTTTTTGTCCTTTCCACCTTTCTATTGCTTGCCCTAATACTGTTTTGGTGTGCCGGTTGAAGTCGAAAAGTCGCTAGATAAGTCACTAAATATATTTTGTCGCTAAAACTGATTTTAAGTCGCTAACACCATAGCAAAAAACGCTATTTCTAGCGACAAAGTCGCTAAATTGGCAACACTGGACGTGACTGACATTTTGTTGAATTTGACATATTTACGAAAAAGTTACGAAATGTCAGCTTCTTTCATGTGTCAGCCAGTGCTGCCAATTTAGCGACTTTGTCGCTAGAAATAGCGACTTTTGGACCTGTGTTAGCGACAAAAAATCGGTTTTAGCGACTTATCTAGCGACTTTTGGACTTCGACCAAGAAATTAAAAGTATTTTTATCCCTTAATTTGGCAGGATTATTTTTTGCTAGAAAACTTGAAAAAAACCTACCTATATCTTTTATTTTTTTAATATGAAAATCATAAAAACAGTTGCGAGTTTTAGTAATACTTATGCGTGTATTAAATTTTATTCAGAACATAGTCTTTATGACTACTACTACTCAAAATTCATCAAATTTAGAAAATAAATTCAGAATCTTTGCCGAGCAGGTTCATCCACTCCAAGGATGAGTCAAGTGGTGGTGGGGTGCTGGAACAGTCACCATCTTCATCTAAATTATTTCACAATGGAAAGGTGTGGGCCTATCTTCGTCATTGTCCGAGGCATCGCTAATCTATCATCAGATGCATAGTCACTTGAAATAAGCGATAAGATGATGCTCTTTGGGCACCTGCGGATAAAAATACACCACCTGCAACTGAATACTAAACCCAAGCAAACAAAAATCAAATCATGCTAACTTTGAATAATTCGCGCAATTTTTCTTGCAAAAATGCTATAAAACTAAAACCTTGTTCACTTGGCAATGTTACTTAAAAGCAACATCCTTATTTCGTCAAGCATTTGGCAATAATGCTTTTTTACAACACAGAGCTTAGAGAGCTTGTCATGCATTGGAAAGGGTATTTGTATGCAAGATTTTTATTGATATCACTAGTTTTATTCAATTTTATTAGAATTCAGTATAAATAGCAACACTGCGTGCTCACAAAAAAATAAATAAATTCATCAAACTTACCGCTCTGTCGTTTTGTCACTATCCACAAATAAAGACAGACAGGACGTTGTTTAACCAGTGTTTCACTTTAGACATCTTTCATAACTCATACATAAGTAAGGCCCAGATTCTAGATTATAAAGATTTTTATCAAAAATCTAGCTCATTACTACATTTGAAACTGGTAAATTAAAGTCGCTACGTTTATAAACTAATAAATGTGTTATTCTTTACATTACAAACCTTCTGATTCTGAATTAGGGTGGTAGATCTACCTATTTTTCATTATACATTCTACCAACTTCTACCGATTTTTGGCCCATCTACCAATTTTCAAAAATTCGGGTTGGCAACACTGAGCGGATGCAGCCAAACAAAACAAACAAATCTTGCTTGCTCATTCTTGCTTGCCGTGCGTGGCCTGCCCTCACAATTGTTTGTTTACTTTTAGGTTGTACTCCTCTTTGGACACATAGAACAGAATTAAAACAACAGCATTAGAGAAAAACGAAAAAATTAAAATCTCTAATTCAATTCAACCTCGCGAAATTTCACTGAACGCAGTCCTGCCTGCGATGATAAAACCTCTCCGTCATTCCGCACTGCTAATAAAAAAAGAAAAAGTGTATACAGCAATAACCAATTTTTAGATCACCTTCATCAGAACAAGTACAAGAAAATAAAATGTCTGTCCCCACAGAAGACGTGGTACGTAATCTAGTATCAAAATCTAGTGTCCCATTAGTTCTAAGACGTTTTGTAAACAATTGGCCAATAAGGGAATGGCCAATGGAAAAGTGGTGTTCTGTGTTTGGGGACAAAGCCATTCCATTTCGCAGTATGAATAAAGATTTTATGTCTGATGAACCATGTTGGGAAAGGAAATGCAAAGTCACAAGTCATACTTTTAAGGATTTTCTGGATAAAGCACCATCTAATGAAGAATGGATGTATTTTGACTATAAATATCTCCACCAGTGGTTCGTTGCTGATGATGACATAAGCAAGGTAGGTACCTACTTACTTACTCTTAGAATATTAAACTGCCATAGTGTTAAACTTTAGTTATTTTTCATTAACTCTAGAAAAAAAAGAGGGGATTTTATGTTTTTAGTGTGTATCTATCTGTGCTTATAGCTCCTGAACCAATGAAACGATTTTAACCATTATTTTTTTAGCTATGTTTCATGAAAATCTGTTCAGCCGTTTGAAGGCCATCAGCTCTTTTTTTATAGTTACTAGTTATCTCTGCGTTTGTGTCAGTGGGATCTAGGATTGGCTCGGTTGTGTCATCTAGTATTGAATTTGGAAAACAATGAATGTCATCTATTCCATTTCATGTTTTATCTACATTTTGACTAGTTTACACTCAATGCTGCAAGGTTCATTGCAATGCTGTAACACAAAAATAATTCTACCTGTCAATAATGTTTATTAGATAATGGTTTTTTGTGTAGGAGGTTTTTTAATTTAATATTATTTCAGACATTGTGCTGGGGCCATTTTGGATTCCCTGATAAAGGTCCGGCTGATACTACATTGTGGGTCGGTAGCAGCGGTGCCCACACACCAGCACATCAAGACACGTATGGAGTAAATATTGTTGCACAGATACATGGGAAGTGAGTACATAATGTTCATGTTCCACGTTTAAACTTTCGCAACGTAAACCACTTGTCTTCAGATGAGAGATTACAAACACAAATAATAATAATTGACTTATTACGAGGATAAGCCTTGCATATTATTTTAATTTTAAAAATTTAATTTAAAAATTTAATTTTAAAAATGTTATTTATCTCTTAAATGCTAAGTATGCCGTAGCGTACGCCTAGGAGTGCAGGCTAGGCTATCAGGCGCAACACCAAAAGTTCTTTATACACGTCCACGCCATCTTTATACCGCCGCCGCAGTATACTGATGGGCCCACATGTTACACCTCTGTGGGTCGTCCTCTCTGGGCAATGCTGCGGTCCTATACGAGTCCCGCACATAACATCTACCTCGGGACAGCAGTAGCTGAGTATAAAGAGCGAAAGCGAGTATCCGGCGCTATAACCGGACCATCTGACTAGGGGAAGACAACCCCGAAATGAAAAATTACACTGAAAATGGAAGCAAGACTTAAAGAAAATCTACCCCAGGAGGGTACCGGCGACGTCGGAGAATCCCTCCCTGAGCATAGCTCGGGCTGCCCCACGTATTCTGGGGGGGGCAAAGGATTGCTTACTCAGACTAATGAAGGAAGCGGGCCTCACAGGCCCAAAGTGTTAACCCAACAGCTTTTCCACCCAGGGCTGTTCAATCGGCAACGATCAGCATCACTTAGTGACGCCGTTGAAAGAAGCCAAAGAAAAACTACCACTGAAATAGCAGGAAAAGAACCAGCCAACCAGTACAACCCAAGTGCACCATGGCAACGAGTACCACACCAGAAAAGAAATCGATCGCCCGATGAGGAGAATGAACAAAGAATGAGTCAGGCTAAAAGAACACAACGAAGAGACAAAGTCATAAACGAACACAGAGGAATACCTAACACTGACCATGATATCACTCCAGAAATAGAAATAAGCAATAGCTTCTCACTCCTGGATGTAGAGGAGGGTGAAAAGACAACCAAAAAGATTAAAAAACCGCCACCAATATTCCTGTATGGAGTCGATGATCTGAAGAAACTAACACAACTTATAGAAGAAGTTATAGAAAAGGACGACTACACATTCAAAGTAGTATCGAAAAATCAACTTATTGTATCATCTAATACAGTTGATAAATACAAGACATTAATAGAACATATAAGAAGTAAGGGATTGATTGGCTACACCTTCACCCAGAAGGACCAAAAGTGTATGAGGATTGTCATCAAACATCTACACTTCAGCACACCCAAAGAAGCTATTGTTGAAGCAATAGAGAAAACGGGAAACAGGGTCCAAGGTGAAATAATAACAGCCCGCAAGCGAGGAACCAAGGAACCACTGAACACCTTCTTTGTTAACATCGCCCCTGATGATAAAAACAAACTGGTGAAAGATATCAAAGTAATTTTCAACCAGAAGGTAAAAATAGAAGACCCAATTAGAAATACCTCTGTGGTACAATGCAAAAGATGTCAGCAATATGGGCACACTAGAAATAATTGTATGCGGCCATACAGATGTGTAAAGTGTGCTGGTGCACATAAGACTACTCAGTGCACCATTGATGAAAACACACCAGCAGTTTGCTCTCTATGTTCAGGAAGCCACCCTGCTAGTTATAAAGGATGCCAGGTATACAAAGAGATTCTGGCCAGGAAACAGCCAGGACATAGACCACCACAGCCAAAGCCAGTTATTACCTCTAGAGCGCGAGAAAACGGCTCCGCTGTCGACAAACAGCAGACAACTACAGATACTCCTAAAGAGAATGTAAAGACAGCCGAGGCCACCCTACCAAAAAGACGGCACATCAGCGTTATAGAAAGCCACCAACAATACAGCGAAGTAGTTAAAAGTTGGCCGAAGCCTAATAACTACACAGAGAACAACGAGAACACCACAAAAGCACAAGACAAGCACCCGAGAGATAAACTAACAGAAAAACAAAGACCTTTACTAAAAAAACACGCTGACGACACAGAGTCACAAAGAACAAACACAAAAAATTACGTTGACCAAGAGTCACAAAGAACGCATCATCTAAAAAATGATAGAATTGACAGCCAGACACAAGAACATAGATACTACCTAGAAGACCTAATAATAAAACAGACCGAACGAATGGACCAACTTATCTCACAGTTCAGTACAATGATGAATCTCATCATGACACTCATCAGTAAACTTTCATAATGATGTCGTTACGTATCGCTACCTGGAATATTAATGGCCTGGCGCCAAACAAAAAAGAACTTGAAACACTTCTAAAAGCTAACAAAGTGGATATTGCACTGATATCGGAAACTCATCTCAATGACCGAACTAGTATGAGATTTGATAACTATTGCTTCTACAATGCCAACCATCCAGACACTACATCACATGGAGGATCTGCAATAATAATCAAGAACAATATAAAACATCACATACATGACATGCTCCAAGAAGATTGGATACAGGCTACCACTATCACCATAAACGAGCTCAACATGGGCCCTATAAACATAAGCGCCGTCTACTGCCCACCAAAACACAATCCGAAACAACAGATGTTCGACCGGTACTTCAACAGTCTAGGAAACAGATTTATAAGTGGAGGTGACTGGAACTGTAAGCACACCCAATGGGGATCCCGACTGACTACCACAAAAGGAAGAGAACTCAAAAAGAGCGTTGACAAATTCAAACTCACAACCTTAGGAACCGATAAACCCACCTATTGGCCAACCGATGCCAACAGAATACCGGATCTCGTCGACTTTTTCGTCATTAGAGGCCTATCTGAGATATACTTTGATATCGAATCATCACTTGATAGTGTCTCCGACCACACCCCGGTCATAGCTACGTTTAGTGTGTCTGCAATACACCGAATTCAAAGGGCCACCCTGTACAATCATAAAACAGATTGGGAATCCTTTGCCGAATACCTAGACGAACAGGTAAATCTGAAGATTAAGCTAAAAACAGAAGAAGATATAGATGAGACAACCTTCCAAATCACGAACCTCATACAAATTGCTGCGTGGCGTTCTACCCCCTCACTAAGTTCCACAACACAAAAGGATAATATTCCGATGGACATACGCTACAAACTTGAAGAAAAACGTAAAACACGTAGACGACTACATGCAAGTAGGTCTGACGCAGATAGGACGGCGTACAACAAAATATCTAGAGAACTAAAGGAAATGATTACAGAAAATAGCAACACATTATTTCAGCAGAAATTATCAACTCTATCAACATATAAAAGAGACAACTACTCGTTATGGAAAATAACAAAGAACTTTAAAAGACCAAATGTCCACATCCCACCTATCAGGAAATCGCCTGAAGATCTATGGGCCAGAACGGGAGTTGAAAAAGCGGAACTATTTGCCAAACACCTTAGCGAAGTCTTCACTCCTAATCAGTCCTCTATGGTTGAATTCGAAGAAGAGGTGGATACAATCATAAACAGCGATCAACAGTTGTCTCCATTATTGGCACTTGTCACCCCGAAGGAAATAACAACAACGATAAGAAACCTGAAAAACAAAAAAGCCCCTGGATTCGACTTAATAACGGCCGAAGTCCTTAAACGATTACCTAGAAAAGCTATAGTACTTCTGACGATGCTGTTTAACGCCATCCTCAGAATACACTACTTCCCTAAACTTTGGAAAATCTCCCAAATTTGTATGATCGCTAAACCTGGAAAACCACCCACAGAACCTGGCTCTTATAGACCCATCAGTCTATTACCTTTACTATCAAAAGTCTTCGAAAAAATATTGCTGACTAGGCTCAAACCAGTACTGGAAGAATCTAAAGTCATACCTGACCATCAGTTCGGATTCCGAGAAAAACACGCAACCGTAGAGCAAGTGCACCGAGTGGTCCACAAAATCAGGCAATCGCTAGAAAAAAAAGAATACTGCTCAGCAGCGTTTATAGACATTAAACAGGCGTTTGATAAAGTCTGGCATAAAGGACTCTTATATAAAATAAAAACCCTATTACCAAACTCATTCTACATGATTATAAAATCGTACCTGAACGGGAGAAAGTTCCAGGTCAAGTACGAGGAAGATTACTCGAAACTGTATAATATCACGGCCTCGGTGCCGCAGGGATCGGTACTTGGCCCGGTACTTTACTCTATATTCACTGCAGACCTGCCCGAAACAGACAACGTTGTAACGGCAACATACGCAGACGATACAGCATGCCTCGCAAGTGACAAGGACCCAAATAAAGCCTCGCAGAGTCTGCAGGAGCAGTTAAACAAAATAGACCTCTGGCTGCAAAAGTGGAGAATCAAGCCCAATGTGACCAAGTCAACACAAATAACATTTACACTCAGGAAAGGCGACTGTCCACCAGTTTGTATGGAAACCAAAACACTCCCAAGCAACAATACCGTCAAGTATCTAGGACTACACTTGGACAGAAGACTAACCTGGGCTAACCATATAAAAGCCAAAAGAACCGAAGCCAATCTTCAATTTAAGGGATTCTCCTGTCTACTTGGTCGCCAATCCCAACTATCACTCAGCAACAAGCTGCTAGTCTACAAGACCATAATAAAGCCCATATGGACGTATGGCATTGAACTCTGGGGTACAGCCAGCAACTCCAACATTGAGATCTTACAAAGGTTCCAAAACTTAGCCCTAAGGACCATCTCCAAAGCACACTGGTTTGTTAGAAACACCGAAATACACGAACACCTAGAAATACCAACAGTTAAAGAAGAAGTCTGCAAATACGGGAAAAAATACAAAGAACGACTGAGAACTCACGTAAACACACTAGCCCAGAACCTCCTGGATACCAAAGAGAGCGTAAATCGCCTAAAGAGATGGCAGGTGCTTGACCTGGACATGAGAAGCTGACCTTGCCTAATGCCACAGTATGGTGCCATTCAATGGAACGGCGCCTGAAAACAAACCCGACCAAGAACAGATCTGATTATGGCTACACAGCCGATCGCAGATAAAAAGGGGAGAAAAAAAAAAAAAAAAAAAAAAAAAAAAAAATCTCTTAAAATAATTTAGCCGAAATTAACTCTGCGTTTTCGTCAGCGCGATCTACGATTGGCTCAGTCGCGCCATCTCGTTTTGAATTTGGATACCATAAGATTATTAATATTTTTTTCAGGAAGCGATGGATATTGTTCCCCCCTGAGACTGGAGGAATGAAGCCTACTAGAGTGCCATATGAAGAGTCAAGTGTTTATAGTGAATTAAATTTTTATTGCCCTTTAAATACAGATGATTTTTCTGGTAAGCTTTTGCTACACATTTAATTACTTTTACATTAATAACTTTATCAGTCATCTGTCAGTATATTTTAGTTATATTATTTATTAAAAGTGCGTAAAATTATTTAACACATTTTTTAATAAATAATAGAATTAAAAGTATTATTTAATTAGTAGGAAAAAGAGTTTGTTTGATTGTTTGTTTGAACGCGCTAGTCTCAGGAACGCGGAAGTCGGAAATTCTTTCTTCATTTTATATCTAAACTGTTGAGGAAGGTTATAGGCTACTTTTTATCATCATCATAATCACTATATACCATCACTACGGGGGCAACGCCGCGAGGGCGCTTCTAGTAACAAATATTTAGCACAGAGCCTGGGTCTGTGGGGAGAGCAAATATAGGCCTAAACCCAGCCTAGTATTATATTGTGACCCAGCAGAGGGTGAAGTTCAGCTGCAAACAATGATTAAGATGAAGAAACCTTTAATATTCTAGGTTTGACTGGAGGGAGGATGGTGGAACTATCAGCAGGAGATGCCTTACTTGTCCCCAGAGGCTGGTGGCATTATGTTCAAAACTTGGATCCTATCAACATTGCCCTCAATGTGTGGCTTCCTCATGTAAGTGAAAATAAACAATAAGATACCATCAAAATGTGCCTGCCTGCGGGTTTCCTTAATAGATAAATAAATTGCATAAAATGTAATCCATGTTTTGTTTACGTAATAACTAACCATTTATTAGGTAACTTTATTATTTTTATTATGTTGAACCTAGACTCTTCATACCGTAGCATTACCCCACAAACCTTAGTCGTTTTTTTAAGTGTTATGTTTAGTGAAATTTTTTGTGACTTAAATAACAAAAAAAATAAAATAAGGCCAACCATAATGTTTTAAGTGTTGTCTCAATCAGTTCAGCCTTGAGACATGAAATAATATCTTCATAACTATGATGCAAGAAATGATTCATTTCTACCATGTATTTTTGCAGGAAAAAGACAATTCCACACAAGTATCTGAAGCCTTAATTAAGATATTGGTGGCACAAATATGCAAGGATTTGCCACAGGAAACAGCCAAACTTGTTGTGAATCCAAATGAGGTAAATACTTCTGAGTTTCATTTTGTACCTGTAGCTACCTGCCATGGGCGTAGCTATAGCTTTGCTAAGGGGGATCTTTGTTAAAGGGGGGGTCCAAAGGTTCCAAAATACAAAGATCTTTGTTAAAGGGGGGGTCCAAGGGTTGCAAAATACAAAAATTGACTAGGTTTCCTCCGAACTTAATGGGCTAAGGGGGGAGGTCCGGACCCCCTAACCCCCCCCTCCTTATATTATACGTCCATGCAAACTGCAATATAATGGGTTATACTATGTATAAGTATGGGTTTAGGATTGTCTCATGCAAGATGTTGCATAGAATTGGATGATATTATTGTCGTCAAAACTCTGTGGTCATGACTTAACCTGGCCATGATATCATTCCTTAGATCATTATGGTCTAAGTATTATTCCTATAATTTTAATGACTTTAGTTTATAGACTTATGTTTGAGTCATCTAGAAGCTGGCTGGTTGACTTGTTGGAAGGTTTGACAATAAAATGACAAACAGAAAGAAAAACACTATAAAAGTATTGGCCACTACTGAACATCGCCAGACTTTGTTCGGCTCCGCATCCTCACGATCGTCCGGCGATGTTGCATTAGTGGTCCTCAGCAGCATGTACTATATCCAAACTTTTTGTACAGGATGACATCTCGGATACACCGCTTACCGTGCTCTTCTTGCAACTGGACACAGTCGCCAAGGCTTACCTAGACAAGCGACGCAAGCTGCGTCGCGCCAAACGACAGAAAACACGCGAAGATGAACCCGTTACTTCCACCGCTGGGGAAGAATATGACTTCAAATCCTTGCTGGATAACCAGGAAAATAATCTAGAAATAGTTCCCTCGATAACAAGTGAAGATCTCATTAATATTATTAAGCAGAATATCAAAAAATACAGCTCTGTCGATAGGCCCTTGAGAGATGATGAGGTTGACGGTACAACCAATACTCTGTGTTTGACGAAAGCCGTGATAGATGCGTTCAGCGAAGCCAATGTCATAGATCTTGTTAAACAAAATCTATTTGCGCGTCTGAGCTAGTGAATGTTTTGTAGACTGGAGGTATACGTTATTTCCTAAGAGTTTTTTATAGGTAATTTCTAGGTAAATGGTAATACATAAACTTACCATTGTGCAATATGTCTGTGATAATGATAAGGTAATTTATTTGATAAACGAAATTTGATAGGTAGGTACTAAAATTGTCGATTGAAATTATTTTTTGTTGAAAAAAAGTTATAACGACCACACATTGCATTCAACATTTTTTTTGTCCCTGACTGAACAATATACTTACTACTTACTTTTATTTATTTTTGGCATAACATTTCCTTCGGATTCGGATATCCTTTGATCAGGCATCACTTAAATACAACCATTACCTATGTTTTGACTTTTGATGCTAAAGCAATATAGTGTTTTATTACCCATAATAAAATAAAACAATATTATTTTCAAACATGTTACAAGCTTGAAAACATTTTATTTAGCAATAAAATTACTTAAGTTGTAATAATGAGTTTCTTATTATTTAGGTACCACTTAATTTAAGAAACTAGGCTTTTTTCGCCTTTTTTACATAAGAGCGATAGTAGAAATCTCCGAATAGGATGACCATGAAGAGGTTCTGAGGAATGAGGATATACGCTGGCTCTCGCGGGAACTTGCAGTCCGGAGTAACGCCAAGCAGGATGAAGTGTATAAGCAGCACTGAGAATTGCACCTGTAAAAATAAAATAAGCTATACTTATAGCAATGAGCAACTTTTGCCGTCACGCGGATTGTGCTTTGGTAAAAAAGAGCTTCTGTACGACAATAGAGAAGTGAATGTGCAAGGTTGAGGCAAATTTTTTGTTGAATATGTAATTTAGAAACTTCTATTTTGTTCCATTTTATCGAATTCCTAGTTTGGTATCGTAAGAATTTTGTCTAATTTTGCTTTCAAAGATATTTTTTTTTCTATTCTTCCGTAGTAATAGTGTTGAGTGATTAGAAGAAGCTAGAAAGTGTGGGTGTTCTATACCGGATGTGCCAACAAGTCGTATTAGGTAGGCTAGACACAATCATATTGTGACTTGTTTAAAACGTTTAAACTCATGAATTTTAATCAATGTCAAGTAACTGTAAGTAAATAGAATAACATGCTGCTTTAATTACTTATCAACAATTACTAAGTACTTATTTTTTAATGATTGTAATGGCTGGAGTAGGCAGGAATACTGCTGTCCTGAAGTCAAGCCTTCATATTTTTAGAAATATCCTAGTAGTATCAATCTCACCAGCTTATTCTGTTCTGTTTTCAGCTTCGCTCGTGGAGTAGTCGTGTGTCGTTCGCATATTGTTTATCATTTAAACTTTGATTCGTTTGCGCGAATTATTATTATTATAGTTAGCTCATTATGTCCCACTGCTGGGCAAAGGCCTCCCCTTGATCCTTCGAAACATCACGATTCTGTGCCATTTGGACCCACGCCATGTTAAAGGCATTCAGCTCTTCGCGCGAATGAATGCTTCAAATTATCTAGCTAGGTCCTATGATAATGTTTTTTTCCTTTTTCGAGTACAGTAGGTACCTACCTAATTTATAATTTGAAGTTTTTAACACAAATACGATGGTGACAATTTACACCAAAACCTACTTATTTGCGTAGTGTAAATTGACGCAAAATTAGTCAGTACATAGGTTGAAATTTTTGAAAAATATAAATAAATAAATCTTTATTCATTAACTTAGTGCTATGTGTTACAATAGGTATGTAAAATAATATTTATAATAATACTATAATACTAATTAAATACTTATACATAGGTAGTGGTTTACAATGTGCCTGAACTAGGCGAACCTGTGTCTCAGTATGTAAGTACTTAGGTACCTACATATTGTAGGTACCTAAGTACTTACATACTGAGACACAGGTTCGCCTAGTACTTATCAGTTTTTTATGTAAGTGCGGTAACCAGAGAGGTAATGATTATGTAGTGTTCAATGTAACTTACTAAAGCGCAGATATAATAAATCAATACTTACAATTTGTACTTGCGTGACGTATTTCTTCCACCAAATAGATTTCTTGAAACTTTCGTCCCAAACGGTCAACAGATAATACATGTACATAATAATGTGCACGAACGAATTCAAAGTGACAAGGAACGTGCCGTGGCCACCTATGGATACAAAGTTCAGTGTTAACGTAACATAATGTAATGTTATTAATCAGATTTTAGATAAAAACTAGGGTACTAAACTAGTAAGAACTAAGGGTAAAAATAGTGCCTTGCAAAAGTCAATAAAGGCACAGTCAGTAATCCTTATTCATTGGACCACATAATAATAGTTATAAAAGCTATTCAGCTTCTTCCCTTTTCCTACCAATGCTGTGAAGAACTAGGGCAATGACTTGGCAACAAGCGCTATTCGACGTAAATGAGGCCTGCCTTTGAGGGTTAGAGTCAGTTCATACATATTTACATTTAGGCTCAAAAATTTGATCTTAGATAAAACATTTACGGGATCTATTTTGTTAGTGATAATCAAGCCCGCGTTTCTTTAATGCCCCGCTCTGGTACTAAACCTATGGGGTCAGCATTATTAACATATTTAGGTATTTTGTTATTATGCAACATCAGGCTGTCTTACGTAAGTATTAGAAATTGCAAGTCATGAAGTAACGTAACGAATGTGATTTAAATTTTCATTTCATTGTTAGTTTAACCACGTGTAAAAAAAAATTACAATGCTATAATCAGTATTGATTATTTTTTCGGCAAGCTCGCTAGATCCCGATCTTAAACTTGGGTATAAAGCTTTATGGCTTGTTATACCTAAGTAGTAACTCTGAATAAAAGTAAGTAAGTTCGTATGAGATAGTGGCTATCTTTGGTGACGGAGTTTTCAGGCTGACGCCGGCTCCATACGTTGGGGCCAACGTTGGTCCCAACGTTGGCGCCAAGATTTCGTGAACCATCCACACGTTGGCGATACACCAGTCTTGTTCCGTCAGAGCCAACGTGCAGACGTCCGATGTCTGCGCGTCCGATACAGAAATTGAAATTTCTCTAAGTGATTTTACATTACTGAATACCAATTTTATCACAATCACATCACATCATGTCACTATCACACTTCACACAACACACTATATTATAAATGCGAAAGTTTGGGTGTTTGGATGTATGTTTGTTCCTCTATAACACAACAACCACTTAACCGATATGGGTGAAATTTAAAATATAGATAGATAATAACCGGAAATAGGACATAGGCTACTTTTTATCCCAAAAAATTGCACGGTTCTCGTAACATAAAAAAAAAAATAGTAGATTCCATCATCAGATCAGCTCGCTGTCACCATATTATTACATTGTAGTCAGAACTTGACAAATATGCCGAGTTTCAACTCAATCGGCCTATTTACTGAGGAGTTCTGTTGAACAGCTCTTGACTCCATCATCAGATCAGCTTGTTGATACCATAATATTTCATTGTCACCGAGAATCTATAAGTGTGCAAAATTTCAGCCCGATAGTTCTACAAACACAATAAATAAGGAATACGATGACATTCTCGCTCGTCAGTCGACACGTGCGCTCACGATGCGCGTCGAAACGGGACTGAGCATAGCGCCAACGTGTGGACGGATCCCCAACGTTGGCGCGCCAACTTCCTTTGATAAAACCGACACGGCACGGCCAAGCCCCAACGTTGGCCCCAACGTTGGCGCCAAGTTATTTTGTCAGCTCCACAGATTGGTGAGAGGCATTGGCCCCAACGTTGGCCCCAACGTGTGGATGCGGGGTGAGACTCCACCAAAGCGGAGATGTGTGAGATGTGTTTTAAACAACCAATAGAATTTCGTTATTCAGACAATGTCATCACGAGATGTGTGAATAACGAAGTTCTATCGGTTGTTTAAAACACATCTCGCACATCTCCGCTTTGGTGGAGTCTCAGCCTTAGGCCTGAAGGTCTCCGTCATGGCTTAAGGACGAAAAAAATAACGAGAATATAAATAACTTAGGTCTTGTCCTCACCTGGAACCCATTTAACTATGCCCCAGGATACAGCAACCATCCCAAAGTGGTGGTAGACGTGCAAGAACGTTACTTGATTCTGCTTTTTTCTTAGGGTGAAGAATATCTGAAAAGGTTTATGATTAAAACTTCATCTTCTTCACTTTGGCTTTAACTTAGCGAGCATCGGTGTGGGCATCTATCAAACCTCGTATACATACACACAAAAGTTACGTTTACTTAGTCGATGGTGATAAATTAAATTTTATTTAAAAATCTATGCAGCATGATTATCAAATTCGCACAGTAGTTTGCAATCCAATTATGTACCAATAATTAAGGATTAACTTAATGAAGTAGGTATGTAGGTCACTAGGTATCTATGTATGTGACTGACTCTTTATATTACTACTACGCAAAAAAAATCTAGATATACAGGCTAATATCTAAATACTCTTAGCTAAGAGCTCTTGCAATCGGCACAGCTTAAGTTCGTATTTGTAGGTAAGTGAATGTACAAAAAAAGATAAACGGACTTCGTGAAAAAGAATCACTACACCTACGGTCAACGTTTAATCTAAGGGTCGGTTCACATCTGCCGGAAGACGACTGACGTCTAATCGGTCAAGTGTGAAAGGTCGAACGTGTACTTGTCTGTTCTGGCGTTACGCAACTGACGATACGCGACGGATCTTCCGTCAGATGTGAACCGACCCTAAGAACTTATCCTACCGTATCGAGCAGATCCATGACTTTAAGCGCAAAGTACCCGTAGCAGACCCGCCAGGCGAACTCCTCGCCGTAGGGGCCTTCGTTCACAGGCTGGCACACCAGCGTGTAGTGGCTTAACCAGCCTAGCACTAAGCTCTGGAATAAATGTGTCACTACTGTAATTTGAAACACACACTTGATCATACCTAGTCGGTGTTTATAAATGCTAGGAAGAAGAAAGAAGCGCTCGTGGCGTAGTTTGCTTAGACGTTCTTGATTGATCGTGCGCGGTCACAATTTGGATGGGCAACCGCAAGTGGCATTACGAGCTGAACGCTTCCGTGCTTCGAGGGGCACGTTAAATTGTCGGTCCCGGCTTTTCTAGTTAAAGATGTAAAGGCCTGAGTTTGGTCCGTAAGTATGCAACAGATTATGTTTCGGTAAGAGAATTAGAACAGTATTCTTAAACGGTATGAAGACACTGAAAATGAATTGACATTGCGTTGCGAGACCGCAACCGAAAGGGGCACGTAAAAGAGATCAAGAAAATTGGAATGGATTTAAGTAAAGCCACTTAGATGTAGATGTTACTCACTTGGTAGAAGACGTATGCGCACCCGATGATCTGGAAGATATTGTATGCCGCGATAAGACCGCGCAGGTCATACGCCGGCCGCTTGCTCATGAAGGCGGGCAGCCACTTGAAGACGGTCATCAAGTACAGGCCGATGACGGTCAGGCCCAGCCAGGGCGTTCTTATCATAAACCATTCTTGTGTTCTGGGGTCTGAGGAAGTTTGGTAAAGAAAATTATCTAATTGAGTACAGCGGCTGGCCCCTTTTGCTTGAGTTAAAATAAATATAGTCTATGTTAATCTGGATGGACTAATGTATCTTCTAAATGACGAAACTATTTTACAAATAGATGTAGGTTCCTGGATACAGTCCTCACACTGTCTGTGATCTGTGCCTCACACAAACTTATAAAATTCACACTCTCCTTTTATAACATAAATATAGTACAACTAGATACCTAATATTTTTTTCGTTCATCTAAATACCATTTTAAGAAATAACATTTTAATATAGGTACCTACCCCATGAAGAATAAGGCAGGGATTACCAATAAAAAAACAGGTTTCTCAAAACATGTTAAACTGATAAGTAGTCTAGATTCTAGCTAGACTATCACTTTTGATCACATTCTATCACAAAATGAAATAAAGAATCAGAGCTTAGAATACTTACATAAAGTCTAGAATATTAATTTCATCTCTTTCCAAAATTATTAAAAGCACCAAGTATAAAAAACACAACACTTACCCGCTATTTCCTCATTCAGGTAATAATATAATCTCACGGCACCTTTTATAATGACAGACATTATTAAAGGATTATTAAAAACCGTTTAGTTTTAACACTACATTCGAATAGCGGTGCAAATTGAATGTGTAATTGAATCGTACCCGCGGATTGAGCGGCGTGTTTCGACGCGTCATCCACTAGGAATATATTGACCCGGAGGTACATGGTATGTCTAATTAAAAATTCCCAGGCATTCTTAAGCTGAATATTGACGCCACGTCACTTCACGCTTAACACGTTGGGCCACGACAAAAGTCGCATTTCAATCTAATTTTGAGTAGCAATATGTGCAGCCAGGATTCAAACCTAAACCTATTTCGATTCGTAAAATGCATATGCCTTGACATGAGCTCTAAACGGCGAAGGAAAACATCGTCAGATAAACCCGCGGCTTTATCAGCCACATTGACGATATATTTCCAGTAGATAAGGATGACATTCCGTGTCCCGCCCCGGTGCGGTGCTCCATAAAGAGCGTCGTCATGAGAGAGTGCACTCGCAGTGCATGTCCGTCATGGGAACTGAACGCGTTAAGTTGAGAGGATGGTGCCCAGCACCTAGCTGGACAAGGCTACTCCATCTCAACAATGTCCCAGGCACTACAGAGTCACAGAATAGGCATATGGATTGATTACACCAGATTACACCTAACGAGTACAGTGGCGAGACAGAAGTGGGGCGAGGAGGGAGGTACTCGGCCTAGGAAACAAATTGTGATTCTAGTGACTGTCTCGCCTCTTATTCCTCGGCCGAGCACTCGTTATAGTGTTTACTTTAAACAAACCGAGCACTCGGCCGAAGACACTGTCTCTCCACTGTACTCGTTAGGTGTAATCAATCCAATAGAATTACCTCTTGAAGTGTTGTATAATAATAATCTAGGCCAAAGTTTTTTTTACTTTAGTGTTTTAATAAACCACTCCAGGAAATCACATAATAACATGCACTAGGCCTCACCTATGACCTCAGGACACCTTGAAATCTATATAACTCTAGCACTAACACTGACTCTGATGGCCGGAACACTTCGCAAACATAGTGGATACTCGCCTAAAGCCTAGGGTCAAATACAGACCACGCGGTTATTCATTTTAAAAGATTTAAAAATATCGACAATCACTGAATTAAATAGAGCTGAAAATAATTGGCAAAAGATAATGTCGCTCTTCGTAAACATACGACGTATTTGCAACTTAATATACAGGCGAGTTTAAATTATTGTTATTTACTTACATAATAATATTTTGTATTAATATTTTGTGTGTAATTTATTATTTAATTACGTCAACATTCCGAAGAAAATCTTTGAATCTGATGCATTTTCGGAAGTCTAAATCGCTCTGCACAAAAAAAACCGAATGTATGCTAACTTTTAGTTATTATCAGTTATCAACTTATCACATTTCATAATTTCCTGATTATCCTCAGTATCTTCATTGAGAACAAAACATTGAATCATCTATTTGAACTTATTGATTACTAAGACTGTTTTCGGATCAGTAAATATACCAGCAAATTTTTTTTAAAAGATTTCAGAATAAAAAAAAACATTTCAGTCAAATACGGCAAGTATATTAAATAAAAAGTATAATCAGTACATTAATTTAATCCTACACAAATTTTAAATTTTTGCCTCTATTTTTGAAACACTAGATTATTTATTATACAGTAAGTATATTATTTAGGCAGAGCAGAGATATTTTGATAAATTGCACTTTTTTTTTACTTTTTGAAGGGAAATTCGGGGTGTCTCTCGATCCCGAGGAAGAAAGAGAAGTCGCAGATACGGCCGTCCTCGCCGCGGTCGAGCGCGGCCAAGCCAGCCATCTCCTGCGCACTCAGCTCGAAGTCCCATACGGATATATTCTGGAATTATATTAATATGCTTTGTATTTTTACTCGAGGTTTATTTATTAGATGCATTCAAATTATCCTGATTATAAGGTGTCAACTTTACAATGTCAAAATATTCAAAGAAACAGCAGTTTAATCTGTGGTTTAATCTCCAGATAAAACTTAATTCAGTTTGGTAAAATCCAGCCTTAGAGTAAAAGAAAATCTTCGCAGTCATTGTTTTCTGTTTTTATTTCAAGTTTTTAACTCATCTTTTAGTAACATCTAAGAGCGGAGAGACGCATTTTTTTTAAGCTCATTGAATATTTAGGTTTGTTTAATGTTTTTTGTTTGGCACAGTAAGGCTGGATTCGACCAAACAGGATTAAGATTTATCTGGAGAGTAAACAGCTGTTTGTTTGAATATTTTGACATTGTTAAGTTGACACCTTATAACTTATAATTTGTATGCATAATAATGTTCGGTTGCGCTTTCTAAACAATCGTATTTCGAATTATGTCAGCTAACTAGAATAACTACTCTGGGAGTAAGATGACTTTTGGTCGAATCCAGCCTTAGAGAAGAAAAATTTAACTTTATTGATGAAAGGTTTGACATAGTGGGTGCTGGCCTGTCTAGTGACAGGCCAGCCAGGTAAAGTGAAATTCAAAATTCTTGCCTCTCAACAACATAATAAGCATTTAAAAAGTTGATCTTGCTTGAACTAATGATTTGCGTTGGCTGATAAAAAATCTATCAATAAGAAATTAATTGGATAAAGTTATTTATTGTGGAGTTTTGTAGGCTCTTATCTTTAATTGGTTAATGCAAGGTAGTTTGTGCATTAATTAAATGAAACCGCGAGACAGAAACACGCAACGGCGATGTGGTCCGCTGTCGAAAGTAATGCACGTTGTGCTTATCATTCCGTCTGGAGGCCATTAACTGCACAAATACCTATTGTTTCATGCAGTTTGGATGGTGATACTGGTAGATACTGGTTGTCTGGAAGAAATCGCCTTTTGCGATAAGACCGCCATTTGCAACCTAGCATTAGATATTTAAGTACCTACCTATATGTATTTTTATTTTTATTACAACTACCTACTTTATCTAATTGTGTTGCAATAAAGCTTCTTTTCATTTCATTTCATTTCAAACTAATGTAGGCTGAACGACCACTACGATTTTTATCACATGCACATTTCGATCATCGGTATGCATGTTCGTATGAGGTAGTGTCTCTACTTACTAAAACCAATTCCATTTTTGGAAAATGTTTGGTTTAAAAACTTTTGGTTTAATTGTACCATACAAGGTGTGCGAAAACTAGTGAGTGTTATGCATAGTATGTGCAAGATAAATTTTGCGAATACTCTCCGCATCACGACGTGCCTTTGACTAAAGATCTAGGAGAATGTCTACCGTGCGTTGAGGATATAGTGGTTCTGTAAAGTTGAAGAGATAAATGAAGGGGGTACCTGTTTGATCCGATCTGGGTTTGTGCTCTTAGGAATGGCTGCAATGCCTCGCTGCAAGTCGTATCTTAAGATTATCTGCGCGGTTGTGCGCGAGTGGCGCGCCGCCATCTCCTTGACTATAGGCAGCTGGAGTAGGTCGGGGTATTCACGGCTGGAAGATTATTAAATTAAATTGCATTGTGTATAATGTGAAATTAGCGATGAACAATTTGTGTAAAATGCCTGGAATAGCATTAGGTTTCTTAAAATGATGATACTGCGTAAGATTTCTTACAAGTGGCTAAATTAAAAATTTTAAAAAACCGACTTCAATACAAACTGTTTCTGGGTAAGGCGAAGGGTGAGCTAATTAAAATGAGCCCAAACATGGATGTTCCACTGTTATTCACTGAGAAATTCCATTGGACAGGTCCTGACTCCATCATCAGATCAGCTAGCTGTCACCATATTATTACATTGTAGTCGGAACTTGACCGACCGACATGCTGAGTTCCAAGTTTCAACTCAATCAGACTATTTACTGAGGAGTTCTGTTGAACAGCTCCTGACTCCATCATCAGATCAGCTCGTTGTTACCATATTATTACATTGTAGTTGGAACTTGACAGACGTGCCGAGTTTCAACTCAATCGGCTTATATACTGAGGAGTTCCGTTGAACAGCTCCTGACTCCATCATCAGATTAGCTTAATGTTACCATAATATTGCATTGTCACCGATAACCTTAAGCCTTTTAAAAAATACCCTAATCGCTTCAAGTGTGCCTATAAAATTTGAAGAGTTACTTTGATTTCTCCAAGATCCCATCATCAGATCCTGACCTGATGACCAAAAGGACCAATTGGAAAGTGTACCCTTTCAAACAAAAAAAGAATTTTTGAAATCGGTCGAGGCGTCTTCGAGTAATCGGTGAACATACATAAAAAAAAAAGCACAAAAAAAAAAAAAAAGATTCCGACGAACTGAGAACCTCCTCCTTTTTTCGAAGTCGGTTAAAAACCCTATTCTATTAAACGAGCAATATTTGTTTGTTTGCTTGATGTTTGTTTGTACTGATGTTCTCGAAAACGGCTCTAACGATTTCGATGAAATTTGCAGTACGGGTGTTCACGGGGGCGAAAAATCGATCTAGCTAGGTCTCATATCTGGGAAAAGCCATTGTTCGACATTTTCACGCAAAAAGATTAACAAGTGCGTTACTGTGTGGAGTTACAAGAATGGATAAGATTAGGAATGAGTACATCAGAGGAAGTTTGAAAGTAGCGCCAGTGACAGAAAAAATGAGGAGTAATAGGTTAGCATGGTATGGGCATGTTATGCGGAGGGAAGAAAGTCATATTACAAGGAAAGTGTTGGATATGAATGTGGAAGGATACATAGGTAGAGGACGGCCAAAGAAAAGATGGATGGATTGTCTGAGAGAGGACATGCGTGTGAAGGGAGTGACTACTGAGATGACGAGTGATAGGAGTGAATGGAAGAGGAGAACATGTTGTGCCGACCCCACCTAGTGGGATAAGGGCAAGGAGATGATGATGATGATGAAGTGCAATCTGGTTCGTAATTTCACAATAGTCGTTAAGACCAAAGTGGCAGAAGGGAATGGGTGTTCGCCTTTCAGCCGAAGGCTTCGAGTTCGAATCTCAGCGAGATTTTTTTTTTCTCTTTTAATTTTTCTCTATTTGCACCCGAGCATAGCTCGGTCACCCAGATACTAATGATATTACGTGATCACAGTCGCGGATAAGAAGCTACTGTTTCGTTTATAAACTAGTTAATGCTGATACATTAACTAGTTTATAAACGAAACAGTAGTTGCTTCACTTACAATATATTCACTAATATTTCGTGCCATCCTCGTCAACCACAAAGAATAATCGATTGAGCGAGCGAAGCGAGCGAAGATCTTAGTGGTAAGTTGGGCGATTTTGCTTTGTATGTTTGTATGTTTGTATGTTTGTATGTTTGTATGTTTCACGAATTGTTGTTCGAGCATAACTGTCGAACCGTTCATCCAATCTGCATGAAACTTGGTAGGTCAATAGGTTGTGGTAAGGAAATTTCCGCTGGAGCATATGAGCTTAATCGATGAAGGGGTTGTGAAGATATTGGGTTCCCAAGGGGGTAAAAAATTATGAAAGTTACACAAATATATTGAGTGGGGTGTCATACGAAAGGGCTTATTTTGTACATTCCAAAATGGTTTTTATTTTTAATCTAGGATGTATAGTTTTTGAAATACGACCAAAGACCAAAAACTACGAAACCAGAGCTGCAAGAGCTCCCGTTTCATACAGTTTCGATGTCTTCGTAGCTCATTGACTGGTCGGTCTTAAAAAGAGAGTGGCATCGTTGCGGTTTGGTTTGCAATGATTTTAGATGCTACTTGATTTATTTTCATGATAAAAAAAATTTTGATAAAAAATGAAAATAATTGGGGTAAAAAAAGTTAAGTAAACAAATATATTGAGTGCAGTGTCAAATGAAAGGTCTTTATTTGTACATTCTAAAATAGTTATTATTTTTATTCTAGGACGTATACTTTTAAAAATACGACGAGAATTCATAAATATGAAATAAATGAAAAATTAGACACGACATTATGTATTGCATGCATGCTAGTATTTTTTACCATGAAGAGCTAGCGCAATAGGCATACCCGGCAGTAGTAGCACTGGAAATTATAGGGGTAGTCAGAAGAAAGTCCAAATGTTGGCCATCTACGGTGCGCGAGATCTCAGTTCGGGGCGAACTACTAGTTTATTTTTATTCATTAACTGCATTAACATTTTAAATTAATGGCTAGGATTTGAACTACTTCAAAGACAATTATAATTTTTGATTGAACGCGTAACAAAATATTGTAAAAACTGTTATTCTATTTTTGTTGGTGAAAATGAATATGACCACTGACATCACATGGGTCCATTGGGCATTGAAGTTCCTTACCCAGTCTTCTCAGCCAGTACATCAGCGAGGGCTTTAGAGCCTAGTGGCGAGTAAGCCACGACGGGCACGCCAAGCTTGCCCGCCGCCGCAATAAGCTCCGGCTGCTGGCACAACAGGTGCACTTCCACCTGCAGACATGCCGGCTTGGCCACCTTCGACACGCGCCTCAACTGCTCGATGTTCATGTTAGACACGCCGACGTGACGGACGCGACCCGACTCTTTTAGCTTCAATATACTCTGTAAAGTAGATGTAATTATTTTATAGTACCTATAGTAGTATTATTATATTCATTTGTCTATCTAGCCACCGAGTAACATCTAGCCGGGCTTTTATTCACGTGTCACTGAAAAGAGATGACAATAGAATTAGCAGCCGTTTGAGCTATAGGAAGCCAAAAAGTCCAATAATATTTAAATAAATAACAGGATAAGAGTGTGTGATACAGTATTTAGAGTCAAAATAAGACGTACTATTAAATGATGTGCTTAACTAAAATTTCTCCAGGACCGCATATTTTATTCAATGGCCTTCCGTTTCGTATATCTACGGAATTGAACGACGAATCATCTTTTATTATCAAAGGTTTTTCGACTTTATCCGATTTAGGCCGATGTGGCGATGCCGTGCTCAACGCAGAGGTGTTACTGAACTTTTTGGGCACGTGAAGCAAAACAACGTTGCTCTTTTTAGTTCTTATACGATGAGGTTTGGAATGTTTAAATTTGTTTTTTTTTGCCAATAACATCATCCAGACCCGAAGAGGACTGGGGCGTTTGCTACATCGCCGAAGCCGTCGCCGACATTTCAAGCTTATAATGCTCTGAATAGATGAAACATGCGACACGGACCGGGTCAGCACGTGAGAAATTATTTCAAGACTACTCTGGTTAGATTGGTTAGCCTTCAAGCAGTACTGGCAGCCGAAATCATAAGTGTTCCCAGTAAAAGGATTCGTTTCGTGTATCTCCGTCTTGCCAATCACATGATTCCTGTTAGCAATCTGTTTTACATTAATCTTTGGGTCTTTGACTCCTTTTGTTTGTCTATTCTTCAAACAACAAAATATATTTGAAAATAATCTGTTTCTTGTACCGTTCGAAGGAAGTTTTTGTTTGAAAGGAGCCACGTAAGATTGACCAAACGTTCTAGTGGGAGTGTTGTCGCTCAGGACGTATATTTTTTTTAAATCATTTCCCACCATGCTATTGTGATCTTTAACAAACTGGGGGTACTCCATAGAGTTTATTTTTTCTTGAACTATATCATGAATAGTTTTGTACTTAGTTTTATTTGCGTTTTTTTGATCAATCGCTGACGTAGCCATTAGACGTGTAAGCTGGCGGTCTGACCATTTTGCTTTAAAGTCTGTAGTGATGGTGCAAAAGTAAGCTTTAGTTTCGTTCTTTGATGGTACTGACGTCCTCACGACGTCCTCTTTGGTTGTGGAGTCTTTGGGACGGTATTTGATGTAGTCGTCGTGTTCAACTCTGCGGGTGATTTTAGTTGGCCGTCCTTGGCGACGTTTTAACTTGTAGCATGCATCGAAGCACCAACTATAACAGAGTACGTTTTTGCAGAGGTGCTTGCGTATGGTAATTTGACGAGCACTTCTAGGAGTGCCTCTCGGGCACGTAGAGTAACTGCATCCGGCGCATCGGTTGGAACACAATGTTACTCTCATTACTATGGATATGGTTATAATGATACATTATTATTTCTATTAATGTTGTCCTCTATTATGTTAACAAACTCTAAGGAATTTCGATCACTATAATGCAAAAAACATTCTAAAATATTGACACGAGAATTTGCACTGTTTTTGAAAGAGCCGTTGGTTGACAAATTCTGTCATAAATACGCTATTTTTTTTTATCAGCATTCATGAAGATATCAATCAAGTAGTGATTGTCTCTGGTGTAGCACTGACAAAACGTTTTTTGATTCTTTGAGACATTTTAGATGCTTTTGAGGGACTCTATTATGCCGACAGCGTTTTTGTATGTATTACGGAGTAATACTTTGACGACGCTGGCGTAGAATTTGGGAGTCTTTCTCTTCTTCAAATGACCATGTAACTGTATAATACTCATTAGAGAAGGATCTAAATCTTTTGTTGGTAGATTGATGTTGGATTTGGATACAGTTTTTAGATTAATGGTTTCATAAGACTCCACAGTACTCCGATTCACCCTTATGTCTGCGTCGGATGCTCCTTCGCAGCAACACGGACATAACATCTTGGGTATGAAATTGTGATGGAACCAAGTTGATTTTCTCAAAACCAGTTTCGGCAGTGAAGCCACTGAAGTCCCAGATGCTTGTGTTATAACTTCGACTAAATCACGTTCGTCTACTCTGGTATCCAGATCGTTACACTCCTCGTTATTCAGAAATTTATCGTTTAGGATTTCAGTAATATTGTACTCTAATACGATATTTTTGTGCTTTTCGTCTATACGTCTTTTGGTAGTCGGTGAATTATACACTTTCGTCCAAGAAAATTGGTTCCTGATAGACTTCTTGGATGATCTCAACATATCAGAGTTTATTAATGCTGATTTGAATGAAGGTTTCCGAGCTTTCAATGGCTTTATTTTCTTCTTCGCATTATGAGAATCAGAAAAGCGGTAGCTGCATTCCTTGTACACCATATCATTGCGATAAAGAGAGTTCATGCAGATTTCCTTTATGTCCTTGTAGCTATCCTTGTTACACTCAGTTTTCAACTCCGGTGTGTATGTTACAACCATTTCTCTGAATTGTTGGTGCCTGTCTTCTTGAAAATGAAAGGAATTTAAGTTATTATCACTGTTTAAAAATTTAAAGAAAAAATCATTTTAGCTATAAGATAGTCCTGAAACGGCATAAATAAAATGATTTGTCAATTTTGACATCACAATGTTATGACATTTTTAAAAATTAAGGCTACGTTCAGATGACAAGCGTTCAACGCGCGTTTCGATAACGCGCGTTTACAACTACATACTTTTTATTCAGGCCGTACACATGCTAGCGCGCGTTTTAATAACGCGCGCGTTGACGCTGCGCTAGCGCTCGACTGTTGTCAACGCGCGTCAACGCGCGCTTTGAGATCATTGGTTTTCTAAGTTTCCGTTCAGTTGAGCGCGCGATTTCGACGCGGATATACACATTTTAGGGACCAGTTCGTTCAGGAATCGTCCGAAATGGCCGCGACAACGCGCGTTCAACGCCTGACAAGCGCGTGTCATGTGAACACTATACAAAAATTTAGCGCGCGTTCAGCGCGCGTTGAACGCTTGTCATCTGAACGTAGCCTAAGGCTTCCGATGCGGATTCGCCGCACACAAAACAAATGCTCGATGCATGGTTGAATCCACGTTAAATCCGTCCGAACCGCGAGCAGGCGCGGACTCAACCACACAGTTACTCCCTCAACCATGTCGAGCATTTGTTTTGTGCGCGACGGATCCACATCCTCGATACGCCGTGACTCAAGACTCAGCCCAAGTCCGTAGATTTTAAGTCCAACTTCTTACCTTCCAAACTGCAAGAAGGTCCGTGGAATGGTCGACCTTCATGGATCCATCAGGGTTCTTCGGGTGAAGATCGCCGGGCACGTGTTCAAAGGCGAATGGAGTATGCATTAGGTAGAGATCTATGTAGTCCAAGCCGATGTCTTTTAACGAGGCACTGAAGTACTCTTCAACTAGCTCGGGTCGGTTTCCTGGTAGAATATGATGATATTCATTAGATCACTTTAAGGTTCTTATATTCTATTTAAGTACCTATATAATTACATTCTGTTAACAATTAAACAAAAATATTATTTTGTATTTAATTATTAACGGAATGTTATTTTATTATGGTTTTTTTTCTTAATTTTTTTATAAAATATGATTGTTTAAGACTTGTTTCGCTGAAAACGTGATTTGTCTTAACATATCTTACCTCCTGGAGGTAGCTTAGTGACGACAAAGAGTTCTTTCCTCTTCGCCGGGTCATTCCCGATCCATTTCCTGAGCGCCCTTCCTAAGGCTGCTTCGTTCTCGTAAGCTCGAGCTGAGTCGAAATGCCGGTAGCCGGCTGCAAGTGCGTCTTCTACTGCTTTTTCTAAAACCTCGTCTGAAGCCTGGAACATATCTTTAGTAGTCTAAACAAATGACTTTAATCTAAGACTAATCTGCCTTCTGCGCCTGTAGGTCGTGGGTTCGATTACCACCCAGAACAAACATTTGTGTGATGAATATAGATGTTTTTCTGTGTCTGGTTGATTAAAACTATTGTACTTAAGTATGTTTTTACAAAAAAAATTATAAGCTAAGCAGTTATTTATGATTATGTTTTCGACATGCACAACGGTATTATTAGGTAGGTAGGTACCTATACCTACATTAATTATTTTCTGATATCATAGAGGCGCCGGCCATCAGCGTACTTACCTAAACTTAAAGTGCTCATTACACCATGCGATTATCCAGTGCACTCAGAGTGCACTATACATAAAGATATCGCACAAACAAGTTGTCGGGTGCCGTATAGTTCTGTATCGCTGTTTAGCCTAAGAATTGCATATTGAGCACTGCCATTACAGTACGCTAATTTAGTACGCTAGCTCAGTTAGCTGCAAACTGCAAATTGGTCTTGGACTTAGACCAAGGTCTTGGATAATGTAATGCGGGCTTATTTTAAAACTTGTTGCTCGTCTTTTTTGCGCTCTGCGGTTAGCTTGAAGTGTCAGAGTGGAAAGAAACCGGCAAAGGAGTTTCTTTCGTCATTGCTTGAAGTTGATTGAATGCTTAGACCACTTAGACCTAAGATTGAATGATTTGTTGGAAATGACAAATTAGCACTAGACAGATACAAATGTATGACGTATTTTAAAAAACACAATTACCTAGACGTAGCGTAGGTACTTATATTGAAAATTTATATTTTTTGTTTTGTTCACCTACCATTCCGAAATAAATGGATCATGAAAATTTATTATTATTATGGTTGAAGAGCAAGTGATCGCTAAAACTTCAGTGCAATCATACGTTAGCGATCCAAAGTGTAAATCACCATCATTGGATTCGGCTTGCCCAGCATCTACTTCCCGAGGTCTTTCTCGCTCCAGTGGAGACTTTGATGTGAGCGACACAGTTTCTTTATGCAGTGATATATGCTCCTGTGACTCTTCAACCCTACATTCAGTTACCGAAAAACCCTGCTCCATAGCTGACTCATCAACGCTCCTCCATAAATCAAAGTGGAAGTCATTTAAAAAGTTTATTTCGTGCCGATTGAAAGGCAAAAGAAAGCAATGTAAGAAAAACACTAATGATAAAACTAAACCGAGCATGGAGAAGAGTTCGGTAGTTACGATAATAAACGACGCAAAAAGTTCATGACTTAACTATGCTAATGAAATCCCACGGGTTTATTTACCTGTGTGTGGTGGCAGCATTCTAGTTAACGGCTCTTATAAAGAAACTCTTACCTGCCATGTCCCAAATCCTATTCGCGGCATACGATCACCTCCATCGAGCACAAAATATTCAGGAACAGACATTTTCTTTATGAATAAACAACTTATTTTGTAATTTGTTTTCTTGTTTACGTTGTTTACTATAGCACAACCGGAATCACAATGCCGGTGAGAGGCGCGAGCGCACAGGTTAGTTCTCCTTGGAGTAATTGTGTTCTGTGGGTTAGTTGCTCGCAGCAGCCTTGACTATTACAGTCTTTAGCTATGGGTAGGTACAGATAGCAGGTTGGTACCGGCACAGAACAAATAATAGTACAAGTACCGGTTAGACACGACAGTTTTGGTGGCAAGCAAGCCGTTTCGTTAGGAGAACAAGTTAAGATTATATTACTTGAGTGATAAACTAATGAGTAAAATATAGTCATAGGTACCTATACCTAACATTAAAAATAAGCTAATGACCACCCATTGTCTTGGTCTGTAGTCACGTAATCACGTAAACATTCTTATGAGCCATTTGAACGGAACTTGCATTTTATTTTACATCTGATAAGATAACATCTGGGCAGCTGATCTAAATGATAGTTGTACATTTTGTTTCTACGAGTGGCCACATAAGCACATTCTTTTGTAACCAAAATTGAGTCGCTACAACAATTACGTGATGAGGCCCTTCAATCGGCCCTGCATTGTTAAGTAAATGTTATTATCTGTTTAATCTGCCTGATATATTCTCAAACGTCGTAAAACACAATGGTAACTGTGTTTACAGATGGTTAGGTCCATCTTTGCAATCTGATAGGAGATACTAATAGTGGAACACGTATTATGCAACTTTCGTTTTTGTCAAAGTCGTGAACGGTAATTTAAACAACGAATTTGCCTAGTATTGATAACAATGTTTAGGTACTTCTATAATCAAAAGCTGATGGACAGGTCAAGAGCCAACAATGCACGTTGCCCTATCCGAGAACATTGACCGCACTGTTGGTGGCTGCGGAGAGATAGGTAGACCCTTGTTGACGTATCGTATAAACTATCTACTTATTTATTTATTTATTTCCAAAAATACAGAATACTAACTTAGGATCTGGCTAATAGTTCACTAAGCAATACTTATCTTAATTTTTTGTTGTAGATAATAATGACGACATGCTGTTTCTATCACAAAGCATGTCATGACTAATTCTCGTCTGTAAATTATACTATTTTAACTCCGCAAAAATAAATTAAAACATCCACCAGTGTAATGAAATTATAATTGGTTCTTCTAAACCCATATCGTATTACATTTCCATTAATACCGAACACAATATGACTTACAAATTAATTTTCCCACATACCCTTAAAGTAATAACATCCTTTTGTGCGAACTGTATCTATTTACAAATCTATTTGGGCGATCGTATGAATGAGCCCACGTCACAACACTCGTGGACCCATCGGTGCGTGCTCCCCATTGATTGCGGTCACTGATACCATCTTTGGGGATGTATTCATCCCCTGTAAAAGGCGGAGCCTCTTTGCTCCTCCCATGCCATTATCAGGGGGTTTGCATTTTAGTAATGCAAAATTTGACCAATGGTTAGTGTAAACATGGACGCGTCACCGGTACAGTCTAGTTCCAAGTGCAACTCAGATTTCAGCATAGAACGGTTGCTGAGTGATGATACGAAGACTCGGGACGAAAGTGTTGAAGTTCCAGATTGGCTCTGTTGCACACGTTATCGCCCGCCTCGTTTACCCCGTAAGCAATTTCTATTGTATATTCTAGTGAAAAACTAACCACCTAATGGTAATATGAATTATGAAAACCATAACAGTAGTCTTGACTGTATTCTTTTTCAAGGCTCGCGACTGTAACCTTTTTTATAACCATCGCAAGCATATACTTTCTTCTGCATCAAACATCGTGAGCGGTTATAGTTATAACATTCTAGGCCGTGAGAACTGAGAACAGGGTCCGAAATTGTTTTTCACATGTCTAAAAGAACCAGCAACCCTGACACACTCATAAATACTCATAATGCAGATATGCCCTATAATCAGGGTTCGCCGATATATATCAACGGATATATATCATGATATATATCACGATATATATCAATTGATTTTTATCTTGATATATATCAATGGATTTTTTCCTGTCTTCTGAACTAAAAAATTTGGAGATTTATGTTAACCCTGGCAACACGTAGCGAAAAACTACAATTCCGAATAATTTAGATTGTTTTTAAGTGTTTTTTTTAAGTGTTAATTAAAAAAATACTTTGAAAATGAAAAATCTTATCAAAATTTTCAATTCCGACGGGATTCGAACCCGCAATGATACATAAATGTAAATACCTAAGTGTGGTGTAACACTATAACAAATAAAAAAATATAAAAAAATTCTTTCTCAAATAAACACTAATTCTTTTGATACCTTTATTAAGTTTTTTAAATAAAAAATGTGGTAATTTGACACATCATATTTTACAAATTACTTTCACATTTTAATCCCCTTACAGAATGAAATGTGCTTCTTTTTCTTAGCCTGGATATATATCCGATATATATCGGATAAATATCAAAAAATCGGATTTTTGATATTTATTATAAAAATCGGATTTTTTCGAACCCTGCCTATAATACATAGTTTAGCTTGACCGCATGACATTTTAATCTATATCACTGATACTAGGCTAAAATGGTTTAACAATCAGTATTTTCTTTTAAGTTGAGATGATTGCATTGTCAGGCGAGGCGCACCTAAATAGGTGCGCCATATGGTGCATAAAGTTTGCCAAGAGCAAAAGGCCTATACCCGGTAGTTATAATGATCTGAAATAATGCTGAACAAAAAGAAAAAAGCAGAGTTTCGACCTTCAATATCGATAGTTGTATTGTCAGGTGCAGCGGTGTGCCGAGCGCGGCGAGCCGGAAGACACGCGCGGGTGCCGTTCACGGCGGCGCAGGCGAGCGCGCTGGAGGCCGCGTACGCCCGCGCCCCCTACCTCGCCCCGCCCGCGCTTAGGGCTCTGGCTGCGGCCTTGCACTTACGGGACGATAGGGTAAGGCATCTCATTGGGCATTCATCAATAAATTGTGACTAACGACTTCTTCGAGAGCTGCATCTGGCTGATAGCTGCTTCGGAGTATGACGAGCGCAGAAAGGCTATTTCAGAACCTTGGCACGTCTTTTGAAAAATATAAATGTTGTGCATGCCGTGACTGGGCGGAAAAGGCGAGAACAATAGGCTGATGTTCTGCGATGTCTACGCGCACATCTTCTGAACGCAGCTGAACGCAGCCGCTGCCCCGCCCCCGCGCACCCCGCAGCGACCCCGCGCCTACGCCCCCGCGCCCGCGCACCCCGCGGCCCTCGGGCCGCCATTACACAAAAACGACTGGAGCCGAGTGCACGCGCGCGTCCATACCGCCTCGCGGCCCGCTCCCTCACGTAATCACTATAATACTGTACCCATATTGTACTCAATAAATATATTGTAATAAACATCTGGCGACCGTGACTTTTGCCACATTTTGGAGACCGTGACTTTGCCAAAACCGTGGCACCAAAACCTGGACTTTGGAGAACGAAGCCTCAGCCTTAGCAGTTTTATTTCAACGCTTTGCCTAACAATTCCAGTGTCCACTGTTGTGGTCGAGTCCTCGTGTTTCCCCTCGCGCCTTGCCGGGCTGTGCTGTGTCCGTGTGCGCGGGCACAGGCGGCGTCCTAGGCGGGCTCGGTGGTGGTGGCGGGCGCTGCTCGCGCTGCTGGCGAGCTCGGCGGCAGCGGCTGTGGTTTGGACTGGGTGACGACTGGATTTTAGATGGTCAGAGTGCACATTTTCTTTAATTAAAATAGATACTTTTGCGTATTATAGGTAGGTAAATAATAAATAACTGCATCAGTGACTCAATTGCACTAGGTAGGTATTGTTAACTCATTGTGCCTATTTATTTCAATCGTTTTCTTTGATATTTTCTATTGATTGAAGCCTTAAAAAACATTACAATGGTTGACACTGAGTCTAAGGTAAGATCTAAAAGCCCTATTCCACTTTTAAATGTTGAATCTACAAGTAAAGTGGATCCTATAGTATATTTAAAAAATCTATCAAAAAAGCGTGGTATTCTAAGAAGTAGACTAACTTTGTTTGAAAAGTTTCTCGATAATTATCAGGATGAACAACCTGCTGATTTATCAAAGTTAAAAATAACAGAACTATCGTTACGATTAGCTCAAATACAAGAATTGCTGTCTAGCTTTGACAGTATACAAACTGAAATCGAAGAACTTTCTCATAACATTGAGGAGCAGATTTCAGAGCGGGAATTAACTGAAAGCAAGTTTTATTCTCTAATAGCATCGGCACAAGTAATAATTGACTCATTTTCAGCCAAAGATAAAAATTCTGATCAGGGATCTGCGAAGTCAAGTTGTTGTCATGCAGTAAATAGTTCTGTGAAACTGCCAACAATCAATCTGCCCACTTTTGATGGCAACTATATTAAATGGCTAGAATTTAGAGACACTTTTGATTCTCTCATCAATGACAATGACTCAATCGCACCGATCAACAAGTTTCATTATTTGAGAAATTCTTTAGTAGGTAGTGCAAGTGTCGTTATCAGATCCATAGAGTTTTCTGCGAGGAACTACGAGTTTGCGTGGACGGCTTTATGTGATAGGTATAATAATAAAAACATTTTGATAAACAACCATTTGAGTGCGTTGGTGAGCCTCGACCCAATTCAGAGGGAATCATATAAGGCCTTGAGGTATTTGAGTGATCAGGTTCATAAAAATTTAAATGCGCTCAATTCCCTGGATGTTCCTACTACCGGATGGGACCCCTTAGTTATATTTCTGGTCTCAGCAAAATTAGATGCAACAACAAGTAGAAAATGGGAGGAACATAAGGGGCGCTTGTCGCACTTGCCTACAATCAAGGAATTCAAAGAATTTATTGAAAATCGAGCCAATGTTTTGGAAACTGCTAATTGTGCCCGCAGTAACAATAATAATAACCCAAAAAATAATAATAATAATAATTTTCAAAAAGAAAAAATTCATTCTTTTTCTGTTTCGGAGGGTTCTCATTCTCACAAGAAGTCATGCCCCATCTGCAACAAATTGAACCATCAGGTGTTTCAATGCCACAAGTTCAAAACCATGAGCATAGACGACAGACTTGCTGAGGTGTCTAAACACAATTTATGTACCAATTGTCTGCGTAGTGGTCACAATAATGTTGATTGTACGTTGAAAGGTTTCTGCCGTACCTGTCGAGAAAAACATAATACACTTTTACACAAAAATAATACAATTTTTAACATAGCTTCAGAAAGCAGCGAATCATCAGCTTGCAATGTTCCGGTGAGTTTGTCAGCGACTTCTTCAGGCCAGGTTCTGCTATGTACAGCGCAAGTGGAGGTCTTTAATAAACGAACCAATCGTACCTACCTCGCCCGCGCGTTGTTGGATACTGGGAGTCAGGGCTCTTTCATCACCACTGATCTGAAAAATAGAATAGGATTAGATACGGAACAAATAAATGCATTCAATGTATTTGGTTTAGGCAAGGCTGAGTGTAAGGTGTCTGAAAGGTGTGATCTATTGTTGAAGTCTCGTGTCGGCGCCTATAATGTGAAGGTGAATTGTTTAGTCATACCTACAATCACGGGTAGTGTACCTAATTGTCAAGTCGATGTTCAGAGGCTGCGGCTGCCTAATAACATTGTTTTAGCCGACCCCTCGTTTCATGAACCCTCCACGATAGATATTCTGCTAGGTGCAGACATTTTCTTCGATGTCATTCGTGACAATCAAATAAGATTGGGTCCTAATAAACCTGTTTTACAAGATAGCGTGTTAGGTTGGCTTGTAGCGGGTTTTACCGAAGAATCCTACTTTAATAAAAATAAAAACACAATCCAATGCAACTTCATGCAAAATAATTCAAAAACATCACTACAAGATGTCCATGAATCTATAAAAAAATTCTGGGAGGTCGAAGAATTGCCCTCAGATAAAATAACCTACTCTTCAGATGAAAAATTTTGTGAATCTCACTACATAGAGAATACTCGTCGCTTACCTGACGGTCGATTTTCAGTCATGATGCCTCTGAAGGAGGATCCTCAGCAGGCACTTGGCAACTCATTCCCTACTGCAATGAGCCGTTTCATAAATCTGGAAAGAAAACTAAATAAAAATGAAAAGATTAAAAAACAATATAGTGATTTTATAAAAGAATATGGCGATTTAGGACATTTAAAAGAAATCTCTAAACCTGATTTTGGGTACTACTTACCCCATCACTGTGTCATTCGTGAACACAAAGAAACTACCAAGTTGAGAGTAGTGTTTGACGCCTCAGCCAAGTCCAGCTCAGGCAATTCGCTCAACGACTTACAAGCGCTGGGTCCCGTAGTGCAGAGCGATTTGATTGCAATCCTTCTTCGCTTTCGAGTGCATAAATTCGTCTTGACCGCAGATATTAATAAATTCTATAGGCAGTTGGTTTTAGATGAGTCTCAACGAAACTTACAGCTCGTGCTTTGGAGGGATGAGGTCAATCAGCCAATTAAGATCCTGCAGCTTCAAACTCTTACATATGGAATGACTTCCAGTCCTTTCTTGAGCACCAGGTCACTCGTACAGTTGGCTGATGAATGCACCGATCCAGTTATTGCTAATGTCATAAAAAACGATTTCTATATCGATGATCTCAATACAGGTTCTTCAAGTGAAGACGAATTAAAACACATTTATTTAAATGTCACCCAAGCGTTAGACTCAGCGTGTTTCCCGCTGAGAAAGTTCCGCTCAAATTGCCCTCAAATATTAAGTGATCAGTCAGGATCTACGGATTGTCTTGATCTTCACGAAGAAGCTACTGTTTTAGGTTTGAAATGGTCACCTAAGACAGACGAATTGCATTTTCCAAGCGGTGTCGAAACCACCTCCAATGTAACAAAAAGAATAATTATTTCTACAACTTGCAAGCTCTTCGACCCATTGGGGTTAGTCAGCTGTTGTATTATAAAACCAAAAATATTACTCCAACATTTATGGAGTGCCAAATTGGACTGGGATGACCCAGTACCTGAGCCCTTTGTAAAAAGATGGCTCGCCTTTCTTGAAAACCTACATCATTTATCTAACATTGTTGTTCCTCGCTGTGTTTTAGATGGCAGTCCAATCCAGTCAGTCGAACTACATTGTTTCGTCGATGCTTCTCAGCAAGCCTACGGAGCATGTGTCTACATGCGCTCATACATAGATGAGGAGAGTGTTACCGTTAGGTTACTTTGCGCCAAAACTAGAGTCGCGCCTATAAAAACTCTGACTATTCCACGGTTAGAGTTGACTGCGGCTTTGTTAGGATCTGAGCTGTCGGTTAAGGTCTTACAGTCAATACCATGCAAGGTAACTCGCAAGTACATGTGGACTGATTCCACAGTGGTACTTGGGTGGCTCAAAACACAAAATAAAAACCTACAAACGTTTGTTCGTAACAGAGTTAATAAAATAAACGAACTTACCAAAGATTGTCAATGGAAACATGTTCCAACCGATTCGAACCCTGCAGACCTAGCTTCCCGGGGCATCGACCCGCAACACCTGCAGGCTTCTCTTTTGTGGTGGGAGGGACCTTCATTCCTGAAGGAAGGTCAACCTAAATGGCCTACCCAACCTCACATCACGCCTATTAATTTACCCGAAACTAAAGTATTATTGTGTAATGAAGATGATGTAACCTCTCAGTCAATCATAAAATTCAATGATCATTCAAGTTATCTAAAACTAAAAAGAACCTATGCCTATGTCTTGCGCTTCATAAACAATTGTAAAATAAATAAAATTAAACTGACCGGACCCTTGCAAGCTGATGAACTCATTCGTTCGTCAATTTTGTTGTTAAAACACAGTCAGGCAGAGTCCTTTCCAAAGGATTTAAAACAAATACTTAGTAATAAAGAGTTACATAACAAAAGTAGACTATTGCCTTTGAATCCATTCTTGGATGCTGATGGTTTAGTGAGAGTAGGAGGTAGATTAGCCCAGTCTGATTGTCAATATGATAAGAAGCACCCTATCCTACTCGATGCGAAGCATCACCTAACTAAACTTATAATGAAACATGAACATGTCAATTTATTTCATGCAGGCCCTCAGCTACTTCTGTCGTCTGTTCGTGAGAAGTTCTGGCCACTTCAAGGCAGAAACCTAGCTCGCGCCATAAGCAGAAGGTGTGTTGTCTGCGCACGCATGCGCGGTCAGACGATACAGCCTAAGATGGGGGATTTACCGAGCGTGAGAACCAATCCAGACTTTCCTTTTAATTCATGCGGAATTGACTTTGCTGGGCCTTTTATGATTTCGTCAAAAAAGGGTCGAGGTAACCGTATATCAAAGGCCTATCTATGCGTCTTCGTATGCCTCTCTACAAAGGCCATCCATTTAGAGGTCGTCAGTGACCTTAGCACTGAAGCCTTCTTGTCGTGCCTACGCAGATTCGTGTCTCGTCGAGGCAAACCTTATGTGATCTATTGCGATAACGGCAAGAACTTTGTAGGTGCACATAATGAGTTAGGTAAAATTTTACGGTCCAGTCGTCAACCAGTATCAGATTACGCCGCTAACGAGGAAATTAAATTCATGTTTTCCCCTGCCTACTCCCCACACTTCGGTGGAATATGGGAGGCAGGTGTCAAATCAGCCAAATACCATTTAAAACGTGTAGCCGCCAATGCCTCCCTAACATTTGAAGAATTGGCTACGCTTTTCACTCAAATAGAGGCAATCTTAAATTCACGTCCTCTTTCTCCCTTATCCTCCGACCCCACCGATCTCAATCCCTTGACTCCCGGGCACTTCTTAATCGGCCGTCCACTGAAGTCTGTACAGTCACGACCTGCCGCCACAGCGAGACCCAACCGCTACCAGCGCATCGAGCAAGTCCGGCAGTCCTTCTGGGAGAGATGGCGGCGAGACTACATGGCGGAGCTCCAAACCCGCACTAAATGGAGAAAGGACCAAACCCCAATACAAATAGGAGACCTTGTCTTACTGAAGGAGGACAACCTAGCGCCTCTTCACTGGAGAATGGGACGCGTCTGCAAGCTGTACGAAGGCAAGGACAAAACATGCAGAGTCGCAGACGTCTACACCACCAGAGGTACCATAAAGAGAGCTGTCAACCGGATGTGTCTTCTACCATTGTCAGAAGACTGACGAGCAATGCTGACAAGAAGTCTACCTACCCATAAGCCTAGTTGGAAGCAGGCTTCCAACGCCCCGGAGGATGTCTACGCGCACATCTTCTGAACGCAGCTGAACGCAGCCGCTGCCCCGCCCCCGCGCACCCCGCAGCGACCCCGCGCCTACGCCCCCGCGCCCGCGCACCCCGCGGCCCTCGGGCCGCCATTACACAAAAACGACTGGAGCCGAGTGCACGCGCGCGTCCATACCGCCTCGCGGCCCGCTCCCTCACGTAATCACTATAATACTGTACCCATATTGTACTCAATAAATATATTGTAATAAACATGCTGAGTAGGGTATTCACCGCGTGTCTGTGCTGCCCTGCAAAGGAGAGGCGGCAGCACCGCTTACAGTACCCATGTGCGTCGGTGGCACTCAAAGTGCTAGCTCTCAGGTTCCTACAGTGTTGTTATACTAGGCAAAACTTGCTGGAAAGACAATTTTATATTTTACCACTTCGTTACTTTGGATACAGTCGAATCAATAATGAATATTAAACATAAGCACGTCAATGGGTGATTTCCATTTCAAATAAAGTTAATTGCATAATAATTAAAATAAATTAATTGGACATTTAAAAAAAGTTTATATTTATTTATCTCCCATTGTTTCAAAGATTCCCGTGCACATACATCTTTCTAAAGTGACCTTTCTAAAATAATACCTTAGTTTATTTCAAGCAGAAATGTAAATTTTTAAGATATCTAAACGTTTGTTTGTTCCAGATCAAAATCTGGTTTCAAAACCGCCGTGCTCGAGAGAGGAGAGAAAAGAGTGTGAACATCAACCCGCCCAACGCGATCACACTACCACCTACAACTTTAGTCTCCTTCTCTCCAAACTCTTGGATGCCTAATCGACCAGCAATAAGTATCGAAGCCAACGCATCCATTGCAAAACAAAGTATTGAAACCAATACACAATCCCCGGCAAGTTTGGCCAACGGAACCAATATCTTTGCAAATCTGCAAAGATTTGAAGTACATCATAGATTTTTAGACAGTCAAAATTCAATGCAGATTTTCAGACAAGATTCAGACGATGAAAGATCTGATGATGTACATTTGGATATAGAGACTGTGGAAAACTGAAGTGTTTGTGTGCTTGAATAGTTGTTACTGTGATACAAGATTACTTTTTATTAACATTAATAAATATCATTTTACTGTTCTTTAATAAACTTAGTACAAAATTTCGTGAATCATGACAATCATGAATTCATGATCAATAAGCAAGGTTTTTTGATGCACAATTTTTTGCAAAAAATCTAGAAGATGTCTTAGGAAAAAACTTAGGTCAGAGGAAACTGTAAGTAGTTTTATAATAAAAACATTGATTGTGGCTACAATGAGCAAACACAAGTCAAGTTAACTAGCGGTTAATTTGGGACATACGGTTGGATGGTTTCAAGAAGCGAATGCTATTGTCAGCGGCACTGACACGTTTTCTCGTCACGGTCTTTTAACTAAGATAAGAGTTCTAAAAGTTTATGCCTAATATTATAGTATAGACAGATTAACAACATAATTATTCTTGGTTTGTTTGTACTTTGTACTGGCGATAACTATGCGACAGTGCATTTTTTATACAGGCGATATTTTTAAGAATTAGAACATGCCCTGCCCACCACTTCGACACAAAAGACAGAAATGCTTGAAAATAAGTGATCGTTGCCTCTCAGAAAGAAGCATGGGTTGAAAAATCCTCATGAGTTCGAAAGTTTAAGAAAGATTATAATAACATGGGTTGAATTGAAATTCTTAAGTAATTAATTCTTTAAAATATTTCAGCACTTGTTACTTACTCAAAAAGTCGTCAGGGTACAGTAAAAGTAGGTACCCTGCCGACTTTACAATTTATCAAAATAAAGTGACTTCAAAACAAAGTGGCTGAAGTTTAGCTAATGTGTTTTCACCTTCGACTGTCCATTATGGGTACTGTGAAATTTAATTTTATGAAATTAAACTTTCTTAATTTGTTAACCACACAACACAGTTACAAAAAATAAAAATCACCAATCGCCGTGACACTTTTTTAATAAAGTATTTTGCAATGTTTTTGAATTTTTGGTCTCATAAAAATTACAAGGGTAAACTTATCCAAGTATATTAATTTAATAAAAATACATCTGCTACTAAATGATTAACATACAAAGTCGTGTTTGTAATCTGTAAGTAAATAAGTAATGAAGAATTTGTACCTGTGCGTTAATAACCTCTGAAAGTAAGTTATTTAAACATAATTTGCTACATCTTCATAGCAACATAAGGTATGAAGGTTGTATCAAATAGAATATAAAATGTACTGATAATACTCATTAGTCTACGTATTTAAAACAGGCGGAAAACATCTTACAACTTCATTTGAAAATATGATTCTTAATTAAAATAATGAATAAAAAATACCGCCAGCAGTCACAACTTCATTAATCTACAAACATATCGAATTACAATAATTAGGTACCTTCACAAGAGTCACTTCATATACTGGAGTATTTAGATATACCATGTTATACTTTGTGCATTTTATCTAGAGACGACATGCTACCTTTTATCGTAATTTTCGAGATTAAAAATAATATAAAAATATATTTTCCAAAACAGCCACAACAGTATGTTCAAGATAAAATCCACAATGTTATGGATATAGCTACAATTGCACAAGAACCAGTAACCCTAATTGCCTAAAACACTGAGATTAATTAGTTACACTGAGAAACATAATTTCATCTCGTAGCAACTTCAAGCTGAATCCATAACGTTCAATCAATGTAAAAAAACACTGTGGCTGTCCGTCATGCACGATTCAGTGGAAGTTCTACATATAAAGGATCCTCTGAGTAACTCACTCAACAATATTCAAACTCGTTATAAATAACATCAAATTCACTTACACAATGACTTCATATGGAATACCGTCTAGGAGTTAGCCTCTGGGTCTTCTTCCGTGGTAACCTTGCTTAATATCTCGTAGTGTGCCGCGTCCTCTTTGACTGGACTAGTGTCGTCTAAAATGTACCTGAATTAAAAAAGTTTTTTATTGAAAAAATATTTTTAAAATCACAAGCTTTTAGTAGGAAACCGCGAGCTAATGACCTTAGACACGGTTATTTTAATCTTTTTCTTTTAGGAAAGCCGTTGTACAGCTTCTGACTCTATCATCAGACAGCTCGCTGTTTAAATTGTTTAATATTATATTGTCACCGAGAAACCATAGCAGATGATCTGATATAGTAAAGGCCACAAGGAAGCTTTGGATTCGACTGGCACTGGATCGGGAAAAGTGGCGTGAAAATGAGGAGACACGTACTCCGCAGTAGGTGGATGTGGGCTGATTAGATGTCTATAGTTTCTAGATAGAAACAACAGATATCGTATCTATTCGGATATTTGAAACTACATAAGGCTCAACTTACCCGCAAGCTCGGAAGAAGGCCTGCGCCGAGGGGTTGTGCGTCAGCGCCGTCAGTCGGACGCAGCGCATTTTGGTCGCGTGCGCGAGTTTCTCCAGCACGCCCATTATGTGCTGGCCCAGTCCTCGGCGACGACCGCCCGCCTCCACTTGGACTTCATAGCTGTCAAGGGAATAATCCTATTATAATACTAGTAGTTCGCCCCGAACTGAGATCTCGCGCACCGTAGATGGCTTACATTTGGACTTTCTTCTGACTACCCCTATAATTTCAAGTGCTACTACTGCCAAGTATGCCTATTGCGCTAGCTCTTCATGGTAAAAAATACTAGCATGCATGCAATACATAATGTCGTGTCTAATTTTTCATTTATTTCATATTTATGAATTCTCGTCGTATTTCTAAAAGTATACGTCCTAGAATAAAAATAATAACTATTTTGGAATGTACAAATAAAGACCTTTCATTTGACACCCCACTCAATATATTTGTTTACTTAACTTTTTTTACCTCAATTATTTTAATTCTTTATCAAATTTTTTTTTATCACGAAAATAAATCAAGTAGCATCTAAAATCATTGCAAACCAAACCGCAACGATGTCACTCTCTTTTTAAGACCGACCAGTCAATGAGCTACGAAGACATCGAAACTCTATGAAACGGGAGCTCTTGCAGCTCTGGTTTCGTAGTTTTTGTTCATTGGTCGTATTTCAAAAACTATACATCCTAGAGTAAAAATAAAAACCATTTTGGAATGTACAAAATAAGCCCTTTCATATGACACCCCACTCAATATATTTGTGTAACTTTAAAAAAAAATTACCCCCTTGGGAACCTAATATCTTCACAACCCCTTCATCGATTAAGCTCATATGCTCCACCGTAAATTTCCTTACTACAACCTATTGACCTACCAAGTTTCATGCAGATTGGATGAACGGTTCGACAGTTATGCGCGAACAACAATTCGTGAAACATACATACAAACATACAAACATACAAAGCAAAATCGCCCAACTTACCACTAAGATCTTCGCTCGCTTCGCTCGCTCGATCGATAATAGTATGAATCAAATGTACAAGGTAGCTTGTAATTTTATTTTATTGCACGGATCACAGCGCTTTTCCACTAGGGGATAACAATGCGTGGAAGATCGTTAATTATACAGCCTTATCGTTTGATTTTCATAGATGAGCTGAGCAGCCTAAAATAGCTTAGACACTTTTAAGAGTACTTTCTACATAAAACACGTATCTACTTAATAGTCAAAGACCTGTGAAATAGAACTAAGAATTAAACTTACTAGTTCCCATTCCCATACTAAGATCTACAAAACAATTTATTGTACTTATTTTCTCCAAATAATAAGTGTGTGATTCCACGTTCATTCAACATGTGCTACCTAGTAAAATAGAGGCTCAGAATACAGAACAAACTCTGTATTCTGAGAGTAGAGGTAGTCAACACACCTGATACAAATGAACTCAAATCTACAAATAAACGATAAGCTAAAGCACAGACTATTGCAAATAAAACATACCTAGAATATAGCCATGGATAAGGTATGTCAAAATGTTGTTTGTATATTATTTGGGATCAAAGACTTTGGGATTAATACAGTATCCAAGCAACAAAGAACAATTCTTTATTTCAATCACTGTATTGCGGAATGTTCAACTGATTGCACAAGTACAGCCGGCGAACAAAGTTGATTTGCAAGATGCAATTCAAATTGAATGAACAATTGCAATTGCAAAAAGATGGGTTTTTAAGTTTGAAGTATTTGACTGACCGACTCCTGACCAAGTGAACCGGTTGTATTTTTTACAAGCTTTTTATTTAACTTGCAATGTACCCTATGTACGGTATGTGTTTGTTCGGGTCAAATCTTAAAAGTTTTTGATCCACTTCTTAGTGTCCGATTGAGCTGAAAGGCACACTTATAGATTTTCGGTGACAATGCAATATTATGGTAACTGCGAGCCTATTGAAGCCTATTGATTGAAACTCGGCATATCTGTCAAGTTCCGACTACAATGTAATAATATGGTCTCAGCGAGCTGATCTGAGGATGGAGTCAGGACCTGTTCAATGGAACTTCTCAGTGAATAACAGTAGAACATTCGTGTTCGTCATGGCTCATTTGAATCAGCTCACCCTTCCTTACACAGTAAAGCTTGTCTTGAAAAACATATTTTCAACAAAAAACTTATTTATTTGAAAGCTGAATGAATCGGTATAGATCTAATAATGATTTTAAAGTCTTTCTATAGGCAAACTTAGAATCTCCGTACACAATACAAGCCTCAACTTAGCCGACTCAACGGGCAGACTTTAGGCGCATACTGTACCAAGAATGAAATCATATCGGCAGTGCAATAGTGTGACCTCAAATAGGTCAGCATCATTCCACAGCAACTGCAGACAACTAACAATTAATTCTACAGTTACAGTATTAAAATCACACTAATTATTACCCTGACAGATAATATTGTAGAGCATAAAAGTTAATTAGAAGACTTTTCTTTACAGTAAATATAAAATGATAATTAATTAATTTTTACGGTAAGTAATTCATCAACTAAAGAGCAAATAAACAACAACAGGGATATCGAGTGACACTACGATATCCTTGACGACACGACAAAATAAGGCGGCACAGAAGGTATCGTGCATATCTTTGCTCTTGTAATATTGTCAGAGACAACATAAACTATTCCCTGCCTCGAATCTGCAGTGCTCTCCGCTGTACTAGGAGCATATGTGCGTCATTGGTACGGATCGCGTTAAAGTCAAATAAAGGGCAGATACCCTAACTTATTCGATGGTAGTAAAGAACGAACAAATGGTATCACTTAACTCATTGTTCAAAATGTGTCAAACACTCACAAATAAAAAAATATTTTACACAGAATTTAAAAGCTCTACAAAAAGCTACAAATGCTGAAACTTCTGGCGGGCTGATTAGTCGGCTAGCACCTGCTATCTTTGAATTCTGTACCAACCAGTTCGCTTAAAATGCCTGCGACGACTAACAAGCGATCATTCAGTTCTTTGGAACTAGACGAGGGTGCAGAGCATTTTCTCGGTGGGCGGGCGTGCGGTTTAGTCTGTTATCGCACTGGGGCAGGTGACGTCACCTTTACCCTTATCAAGGGACAGACAGCCGCGCGACAGAAACGAGTCTTGTGTCAAACCGTTTCGGGCAGCAGAGAGATGCAGGCGCGGGTTCTGTGGCTGGTGTGGATAGTAGCGGCGGCGGACGCGGCGCGCCTGTTGGTCGTCCTACCCACCAACACCAAGAGCCACTACGCGATGTACGGCAAACTGGTGGAAGCTCTCGCCAGGAAGCAACACCACTTGACTGTTATCTCACATTTTCCTATGGTACGTATTTCATTGCAACACTCTTAAGATTCGGCCCGCTTTATATATTTCATCTTCTGAGAAAGAAAAGAAACTGACGCTGTTTCGTGTAACAGAATCGGTAACGAAATAATATCATACTCAACTCATTCATTCAAAAAATATAAGAGTCAGACATTATGATGTATGTATAGTGATGGCGTGGAAATTAAGTTCTTATATGGGTAGTGAACCTTTTAAATATAATGACATTCACACGATTTTGATTAGGTGTTTGTAATTACCAGGGACATAATAATAATGGCTCTCGGACAAATAAATACAAGTAGCTCGTGCAGCTCGTATCGTGAGATGTGTGAACACAGTATTTGGAAATACATTGTTTTCTGTGGTTACTGAGAAAATTAAATCAGGGGTATTTTATTTAGAGGGCTAACGTTCTTTTATAAAAACATATGGACGGGTCTTGATTGTTATTTCTCGCATTTCCTTATACCTACCAATAAAAAATAAAAAAAAATAAAAAATTGTTGCACCCGAAATTATTAAAAGGACTGTTTTATGCCTTCGTCTTTTTATATCATAAATCGTAACTAATTTTGCCGTGTCTTTTTTGTCACAAACATTTGAAAAGTTCCAGTTTTTCATTGTACCTATACCTAGTCTTATTTTAATCGGATGAATGGTATAGAAAGTATAGAAGATGCATAGTCAGAAAATAATACAATAATTAGTAAATTTACCGAAACCGTTTAAGTATAAGTTATAAAAAACATTTTTAAAAAATCCATAAAACAAGTTAGGAGTTTATCGATAGCTTAGCTAAGCGCGAAAAGCTTTGAAAATGTTAAGTACAGGCGTATATTATGCACTTCGGAAAAGCGTGTTAAATGAAATGCTTACGATACTTTTTATTTTTTTTAAAGTGCAGCATCCTATAGCCGAGTGATGAACTCAGATATTGACCAGTTAGCGGACCTTTCCTATCTGCCCGAGTCGGTACAAATAGGTGAATCGGAGGAGACAGAGATAATTCGGCATAGGTAAACAGTCAGGTCCTCCTAGCGGTCAATACTATGTTCAATATTGATAAAGATGCGACGATCACATCGACACATGCGACGTTAGGGTGTCATCGCCTTTAGAAATTACAAGAAATAGCGTAGTAGCGATTAGGGTAATAAATTGATAACCTAGCTTAATTAGCATTAGATTGGTTTATAATGGAATTAATATTGTAAGAAACATTATAGTGACAATGTAATGTAACATGCCTTATTGTGACTATATTATATGGGCTCTGCTCTGGCCCCCTACACCTAAAATTAAAGTGGCGATATTGTAGTTAGCTTAATTTATGTTGGTCAAATGTTCCGAATTCAGTTTCCACTAACATAGGCTGAACTACGAAAACACGATTTATCGTTTTTAGTTTTGAGAGTTATGGGCCTCCTGAACTTCGACTGCATCGTCTAGCTAGTCTAGACTAGTTAAATAGCATTAAAACTGTTTTTCAACACAAGCTTTTATTGGGTAAGGGTAAGCTGATTCAAATGAGCCCAAACACGGATGTTTTACTGTTATCCACTGAGATGTTCCATTGAACAACTCCTGACTCTATCATCAGATTAGCTCGCTGTCACCATATTAAATTACATTGTAGTCCGAACTTGACAGATTTATGCCCTTCCCCTATTTACTGAGGCGTTGTATTGAACAGCTCCTGACTCCATCATCAGGTCAGCTCGCTGTTATCATAATATTGCAAGGTCACCGAGAATCTATGTGTGCCAGATTTCAGCTCAATCGGACACTAGGAAGTGGGTCAAATTTAACTTCCTAGATTTGATACAAACATAATAATTGATGACTAACACGAGGCTTGTAAAAATATTTATAATGTACCTTATCAAAGTGCTCTTGTACTAGATCTTTGTTGAACTTTCACACCACATCGTTATGCGTCATTCATAAAAGAGGTGTTGACGAACTTCTACAAAAATCATTACTCTTCCACGTGATAAAGACAATGACCCGAAGACGAAAGATTGCATTAAAGGACAAATAGAAGAGTATAATTGCTTTTCTACTGTTAACTTATCATTAACTACGTAGATTGGAACCGGATTTCAGAATGAAAAACATCACAGCACGGTATCGGTTAACTTAGATGTGCAGTTTTCGCGTCATATGACCTGGTACCATACATAAAATAACATCATCATTATTATAGATGAATTTAGAGATGATTGTGTTGAAGAGCTTTGAAAACATGACAGCATGACAATCTATCTAACTAAACTGATATTAGCTGAGTTTGACGTTCTTTCAGTTGAATGACTAAAAACGAAATGCCTGTATAGATGAACTACCCACAAACTGCATTGTGATGTGAATAACTTAGTGGAAGTGTATGATAGATAACACAAGCTATTCCATGACATGAGCGCATTATGAACGCCAGATTATGACATATCAGAGCATGCTCCTCCTTTCTAAGTTAACAGTTACTTAGTTCTTATCGAGCGCACGTGTTGCCCCTCGCGGCGCCACACACGTCTGGCAGGCCGGCTACTAGTCTTCGTACTATTCATATTTACAAAACACAAAAGATAAATGGCTGTAATCTTATGCGGCCAATAGATTTATTACCCTCGACTTGCCCTCTGCAGTCGGTCTCTCGTATAAGACAATTGTTTTTTACTTACAGAAAAATCCACTGCCGAACATAGAAGAAATAAGCTTGGCTGGACTAATTCCAGAAATTAAGAACAACCTTACGACGGAGCATCAATCGCTGAAGCCAGCATTCGTGCAAAACTTGGAGCAGATAATCAAAGAATGCGTCCAGGCGTGTGATATTGTGTCTAGAATGCCAGCAGTGAAAGCTCTCATCAATTCAACGGTTAATTTTGACATGGTTATTGTAGAAGTCTTTGGAAGCGAATGCTTTCTTCCACTTGGAACAAGGTTCAATGCTCCCGTCGTCGGTTTTCTATCCAGTGTGCCTTTGCCCTGGGTCAACGAGCAGCTAGGCAATCCTGAAGGGACTTCCTACATCCCCTCTTACATGAGTGGCTCCGGTCAGCATATGAACCTTTGGGAGAGGTTCACTAATACAATGTCAGTCATCGTGGCAAAGCTGTTACACAGATACAAATCTCAAATCCCATCACAGGTACGCTTCTTACATTGTTTATTTTACTGACTGCTGTCGTCCCTCGTCCGTACGTATTTTAATAATGAAAGAAAATTTCCTGTGTCGTAATAATATTTTTTCCTTTCAGATAATAGCTGAACGTCTCTTTGGACCTGGACTAAAGTTAGAATCACTTGCGAGGAACTACAGTCTTATTCTGTCAAATAGCCATTTCAGTATCAATGAAGTGCGGCCATTGGTTCCTGCTATGGTAGAAGTTGGTGGATTGCATTTAGATGACACGCAAACTTTGCCTTCGGTAAATATATTCAATAAGGCTTATTACACCCCAACTATTTATGTGGAATAGTTTTTCAGTTTAAGGAAAATCTTAGTAGATGATAGAGTAAAATGGTATCGATAGTTTTATGACTTACGAGATAAGCTCTGTAGGTACCTATGTGTTAATAGTAACTTTATCGTAATATCGACTGGGCGGCATGCGCTATGCATATCGGGCAGTCACTAGGTCACGCTGTATGTTTTCTTAATGGTTTCAATTCTTTATCACCCTGGACTATCAGATTTATTGCTCTTAGAAGAACTTCCTGATATAGTAGAATATAATTACGCAACGGTATGTTACTGTTTCCTTTCCAGAATGTTCCCTTATATTGATAACTAGATAATGTGGTAGTTTGTAAGTTCCAGTCATAGTCTAACTAACCCATATTCTCACAGCACAATAGGGAGCCGACTATCGCGCGACCTGGACCCCAGGCACCCCAGATAATGTCATTATGAATCAAACTCCAAATTACCAATTGCCTGTTTGTTTTCGCGAACGCTTCCCGACGTAAACAAAAGGCCTATCTATCATTTCAGTCCAGTCATATAATTCAACATCTGTTGTTTTTGTTTTAGGAAATGAAAGAGATTTTGGACGCGTCGAGCGAAGGCGTTATCTACTGGAGTTTTGGTTCAATGTCGAGGATCGAGACAATACCGGCCGATAAGCTGTCTCAGATATTTGAGGTGTTATCTGAGCTGCCTCAGACGGTTTTTGTCAAAATGGACAGAAGATTGTTGTCGAGGAATCTTACAGTGCCCGATAATGTTTATACAATGGAATGGATACCGCAGTATGCTACATTATGTAAGTGACATTATTATAGGACTACTTACCTACTCGAGCCGCGAAAAAAGAGCGCAAACTATTTTCATGATTTTCTCCTAAACTTCATAAAATGCGACAACTTGTGACTATTATTTTGGGTTATAAATTAAATATGCGTGCTAAAATTGAATTTATAAACTGTATCCGTTTGCTAAATAATCAAACATTGGTTTTGTTTTTTTTTCAGGTCATCCAAACGTAAAACTGTTTATAGCCCACGGAGGACTGCTTGGTACTCAAGAGGCAGTGGCGTGTGGAGTGCCTATGTTGATGGTCCCGCTATACGCGGACCAAGCATTAAACGCGAGGGCCATGGCCGACCGAGGGGTAGCGCGAATCGTTAAACTGAAGGAGGCGGAAAAATACCACTGGCGAAACGCACTTCATGATTTACTGAGAGATCCTGAGTAAGTACTGTGTTTCAGTCACTGTTGGATAACCCTCTTTCCTCCTTGCGAGTCTCCATGATTTCTGGCTATGGTTAACTGACAATATCATCCGAAAGGCTAGTTGTGCGTCTCTTGAGCACCGAATAAATATATTCGGATTGATTAACAATACGTAATTTCTCTTCCCAGATACAAAGATAAGGCACGCAGATTGAGGGACATATTCTTGGATCGACCAATGCGACCTCTCGATTTGGGAGTGTATTGGATCGAGTACGTGCTCCGTCACAGGGGGGCGCCACACCTTCGCTCGCCGGCCCTAGACCTATCTCTGCCGCAGTACTTACTGCTAGACGTAATAGCACTCAGCATAGCTGCAGCTGTCATGACTTACTTCATACTCTACATTCTATTCAGGTATCTCTGTACAAGATGCATCAAGTGGTGGCCACGAGAAAAATTGATATTCGAAAGAAGACTGTTTAGAAAGAATATAAGTTTTATCCTATGCCTCTTGTGGAGGTATAAGATAAAGGCCAACTAACCAGTGTGTAGCTTAAAGGTTCTTGTTTTGATCAATAACTTCTATCTAACATACATGCTTTATTATTAGGGATCTGCAGATAAAGTTCTGCTTTCATAAACTGCCACTTTTGTGATAAGTAGTGAATTGTATCAGTTGTTGGTAAAAACTAGAATCATTGTTGTATTATTAATAGGTGTAAATATTACTTTATGATATTGTTATTTATGAAAATAATGTAAATTCTCATTTGTTTTGTTTTATTTGCTATCAATTCCATGAAGTGTTGCATTATAAAATCTAAATGATCATGCTTGAGGAAAATCTACAATATTTCTCATCAATTGCTCACCTAATAGGTCAAATCCAACTGTAATTACTAATTAGCTTCAGTTAAAATAAACTTAGGTATTTACATCTTTACAAGATGATTCATAACATCAGGATCCTGTAGGTATTGTATTTGGATGTAAATGAAATGGAGTAGGCTTGAAATTCAGTAAAGGATTAACTGATAAGTTTGCATGAATTAGTGGTCAACTTTGGTAGTCGTTTCTTGGTCACTAAACTTAACAATTTTAAAGCAGGCACTGTGAATTTAATGTGCCTCTGTAAATGTGGTTTATTATTTTGAGAGAATGTTAGCTAAGAAAACTTTTAAATGATCAGCCATATGGGATTCAAATTCACAATCTTCCTCTAAATACATATTTTATTCTAAAGTTTCTGTTTATTAGCAGCTGTATTATAATATTTATAATTGATCAAAGTTTCTGAACTTGTTCAAGTTTTATGATTCAAGCTTCATTTTCAGAAAATGAGAATAAGTAGTCATGCCATTGGAAAATAGGTGAGCTTGAGCTAATTATTTGTTTGATTTGATTACTTCCTGAGTCTGAAAATCTGAGAATGTAAAATGTCTACTGTTCTCTAAGAATAATAATAATAAGAATACTGTTAGTTTGTTTATTTTTAGACTTCCTTGGTAGGTTAGTCTAACGCACATCTCTTTACAATTTTTAATTTATGCGCCTAATGATTCCCACTGCCAGGGCAAAATAATCTTTACCCTCACACCATTATTTGAACATTGTTGTCTGTCTTTGGCTACCTTAGGCCAATCCATCTATAGATAATTATTATTACCCTTCCTTTGCATTGTGCAGTCGGGTAAAAATTGATGTGTGTATGTTCCCTCTATGGACTCCAAAATGGCATGACCAATTTTAATGAAATTTTCATGCAATTTTTAGATTAGCCCAGCTGGTGACCCTACGATTTTCGGTAGCAATCCGGTTCATAGAAACCCCTAAAAGGCTGGGTAGTTTAAAAAAAAATGTACCAGTATAATACAGGTTCTCCAAAGTCCATGTCAAATCTGAAGTGTGCAAATCCAAGAAGCTTCCCACTGGTTTCTTTAGCGATCAGGTACCAAGCATCGGGGTCTGTCATCTCCTCAACTTTGCGCTCTTTGTTCCAGCCCCAAGCACAAGTCTCATATCTGAAATTTAATTATTCAATAAGCTTCCATAGTGCAGTGCCGTATAGAATCCATAAAAACTTGTTTGTTTACTGAAATTTTAAACTTTAAGGGTCTTACTTATGAAAGATGTTTAAAGTTGAACACTGGTTAAAACAAAGTCCTGTCTTTATTATGAGGTCACAACAAGAACAAGTTAGGCTGGCTAAGGCTGAATTCGACCAAACTGGATTAAGTTTAGTCTTGAGAGTAAACTACTGTTTGTTTGAATATTTTGACATTGTAAAGCTGACACCTTATAACCAGGATAATTTGTATGCACATAATAGTGTTTGGTTGCGCTTTCTAAACAATTGTAATTCAAATTAAATGGGCTAGTAGTTTACTCTCGGACAAAAACGTAATCCAGTTTGGTCAAATCCAGCCTAACTGGGGCATACTTCTACTATAAAAGATTATGAATTCAATCAAATCCTAGCTGTACACCATAGTAAGTACCTACATACTTATGGTGTAAAAGAGCTACCTTCATACCTACTTATGATGTAAAAGAGGTAGATAATGAGGAACTCACAATGCTTTCATATTCCTTTCAACCAGTTCTATAGTCCACTTTTGAACATCGCCGTCCAACTCGGTAACTTTCTGGATGTACATGTCTACTTCCAAGTCCAGGTTGCGAAATACGAGAAGTTCTTTGCACAGCTCTGCCATATCAGAGAGTTTGTTGGCAGATCTTACGTAGGCCATTCCATCAGCTATACGACGTTGCTCCACCTTTCTAGCTTGACGCTTTTCCTTGTTTTTGTTTACGTTTGCGTTAGTTTTCTTCTGCAAATGCAAGGATAAAATTAGAGTTGTTCATTATGTTTTGCGATTAATATTGCAAGTGTGGGTACTCGTATTTTGAAGAATACTTACACCCATCGTCTTGACTAGCTTCAATTAGACAATGCTACAATTATTTACAACAACTTTAGTTATTTTTCATAGAAAATCGGCAAAAACCAGAAAACTGCGCGGGAATTAGAAAATCCGAAAATACAAACAAACCAAACAAAACAAAACATCGATTTATTTTGTCGACATTGACACTTTATTAATCAAATTTTATTGTGGTTTTACAGCAGAACTGCAGCATAGAAATAGTCTGTCTTCTTCTGTCATTAGTAATTTAGAGAAATGCGACCGACAATACAATACATAATGCTAAGAAACTAAATTTTACATTCGTATTTTTTTATTGGCATTCTCTGACAATATTGACTTTAATTTTGTACTCTGTGAAACCTGTTTTTACCCGCCAAATTTGAATTATTCTTCCATAAATGTCACAAATCAATAGCGAAATTGAGACAGAAGAGAAGTTAATTTTCTTGAAGACTTGAATTGGATTTAGATAATATTTATTTTAAGTAAGTAATTGAGGATAGATAGGATTGCACTGTGCACAGACTAATTTCTTCGTTCTAGTTTCAGATTTTGGCTTATTGCCAAGAATAATTCTTATTATCTGTACTTACTATTAAAACCTGATTAAAACCCATTGGCTGATGTTCTGTGGAACACGTACTCGTCTCATTTTCAGGGCTTCGCTGCGCTTATATCATAGTAATATTAGAAATATGAAAATCATAAAACTCTCACAAACTGAAGATTATATGCCTACGCTGGGCTTAGGAACATGGCAGGTAAAAAATAGAATAGAAGCTTACGTATCTACATAAATACAAGTTATTCATCGACACCGTACAATTCAGCTGTCTTCTATTTGCAGGCTCCTTCAGACGTGATCGAATCTTCTGTGTACAAAGCATTAGATTTAGGATACAGACACATTGATACCGCTTTTAACTACAATAATGAAGAAGCTATCGGCAAAGCTGTTAAAAAATGGATTGAGGATGGAAAAGGTACTAGGCAAGATTTATTTATCACCACAAAGGTAAGACTATCCTTTGTATTTTCTATGTAGAATCGATTCTATAGTAGAATATTTTTATATCTTTCTGCTTTTTTCTTGCATTGCAAAAATATTTGAATCTGATTTTTCAGCTTCCCCACATCGGAAATAGAGCATCAGACGTGAAGATGTTCTTAGACTTGCAGCTTCATCGTTTGCAAATGAGCTATATTGACCTCTATCTCATACATGTTCCATTTGGATTTTTATGCGATCCTCAGAAGTTGACTCCTTGTGTTAGGCCAGATGGCGAGTATGAATTGGACTTTAACACTGACCATATCGGAACTTGGAAGGTAAGATTTAACAATTATACCTACTTACGGTCGTTGATCACTCGATTTAAACAGGCGCTCACTCGATTTTAACGAGCATTCTGTACACCTGCCTGATGCATATTTTCAGGTCATGGAAGAATGCCAGAAAGAAGGTTTGGTCCGAAATCTTGGCTTATCAAACTTTAATGAGAGGCAAATAATGAATATAATTGAACACGCCACTCTGAAACCGCAAGTGTTACAAGTGGAGTTGCACACTTACTTCCAGCAGGTGCCTCTTCGCAAGTTCTGTGAAGAAAATAACATTGTTGTGACGGCGTACGCGCCACTGGGGAGTCCGGGTGCGAAGGACCACTTTGTCAATAAATATAATTACAGGTAGATAAATTATGAACGAAAGTGGCTACGGTAGTCATGAAAGCCTGAGAGTGCTAATTATATCAATAAACAATGATTTTCAAACAAAGTTACACTTACACTTTTCAATACTGGCTTTTTTGTCATAGCGCCAGCTTCAAAGTCTAACAATTACCTATTTTTCAGCCCTGATACGTTTCCTGATCTACTAGGACACCCTGTTGTAAAAGAGATCGCTGGTCAGTACGGGAGGACACCAGCGCAAATAATGCTGCACTTTTTAGTGCAAGAGAAGATTGTGGTCATCCCGAAAAGTACTAGCGAGACTAGAATGATGGTAGGTATATGCTTTATAGTCTCGCGGTCTAGTTTTTCTTGTGTGGGTTCTGGGTATAAAAATAAGTAGTCCAGCTTACGGACAATATATCTAGTAGATTTCCTCTTTTCTGACCAAGGTATTTCATTTTCATTATTTTGGAAAATTGACAAGTGTTTTCTTTCAGGAAAACATGGATATCTACGATTTCGAACTAACAGAGCCTGAGATGGAACACTTGAGGAAGTTAGACAGGGGCGAGTGTGGTCGTATATTCAACTTCTTGTTCTGGAAGGGAGTCGAAAATCATCCCGAATATCCATTCCAAATATCCTTTGTAGATAAATCGAAGGACTAAAATTAAACATAATTTACTTTGCACTTTAAAACATTCTAGTCAACTCTACCTCGGAACCACATTACTAGCGTACACCCGCAACTTGTAGGGTAGGTGTTAAAGCTTTGGTAGTTTCGGAGATTACCTCCTACATATAAACTCAAACTTATCATATATTATTAGTGTACATTTCGAAGACCAAGTTAGTACAGAGATGGACTGTGATGAACAGAAACTTTATAACGTATTCGCTTGGCATTATTTAGCTAGGATCAGTTAAACTGTTTCAAATTATGTTGTGTTGTGCTTTGAGCCATCTCATGTGATATTACGTTACCAGTTTAGCTCAATAAATAAAAAAGTATTTTACCTTACATACGTTTTTTATTTGAATATAATTAGGCACATGAAACATTTTAGAAAAACATTTAAAAGAACTTAAAAATCTTAGACCAATTGTTGAGATCTGAAGATTTAGGAGAGTCTGTACAACATTTTTCTTTGCAGTCTATGCTGTAATTCACCGCGTCTTATCATCGTGTGAATTACTTTTTGTATGGCTCTCTCGGGATACTTTTGGCGAAGGAAGTCATTTATGATGGTTTGCTCAGAAACCTGCGACCCGACAGCGAACCTGCGCTTCAGTTGTTTTTCTATGCGGGTCAGCATCTCGTGATCTTCCTCACTTGTGAACCCTTCCGCTCCTAAAAATAAAAATTTCTATCATCTAGCTAGATGTTTTAACTTTTTACTTACTTACTTACAGTTGTCACAATGGATCTAGGCATTCGTGAAGTTAGGCTTTTCGGTGCGCAGTAGAAAATTTTGTATGCAAAAGTTGCACTGCGCATAGAAACGAGTAACTTCACGAATGCCAAGCTCCGTTGAAACAAGTGTAGGTACTATTAAAGGACTCTTAGATGATAAAAGGTCCATTGGCGTGGCGCTTACCAGCAAGACTGCCCGTCATGGCAGCGTCTAACGTGGACACTTGGAACAAGCGGAGCGCCTCGGTGACGTGTGATTCAGTCGCGAACGGCTGTAGCTGCATCTTCGCAAGAGATTCGGATATTCGAACCACAGCTTCCAATTGCCTGAAATATCATAAATATAGTAGAACTTTTCAGATCAGCAGTGCGATTCATACTTCGCGGAATGCATACGATTCTAAGATTTTCTTCGGAAATTTTAGGTTTTTTCAGCGAAACGTAATTTTCCGAATTCGGAATGCATTCCGAGAAGTGTTGAACCGCGCAGTGCAGATTAGCTTTTTAGGATCAAGGTTAGGTTTGTTCGCAACGGAACAAAAGACCATTCTAGAAGTTTTTCATACGATTATGTATTCGGTACCGCATACCGTTATGCGTTGCGTCAAGAGACCAAAGCTTTATCGGGAAACATTATCTTGTTTTTGATGTTCAGTCATAACAGTATTAGACCTATTTACCTGACAGTGATAGGTATAGAGAGGCGTTTGTCGGCCTGCCTCTCGTGGTTGTGCGCGCCGGTGCGCATGAGCACGTAGCGCGCGCGCAGGCGCTCGGCCGCGGTGGCGGAGAGGCGCGGGCCGCAGCGCGCGCGGCAGTACGCGGCGTAGCGCCGCAACACGGCTAGAGACAGCTCGCCCGCAGCCGTCTCGCGCTCCACGCTGTCGCCGCCCATGTGCACGGATATTATGTGCTTCGCGAGCGTCTGGGGAACATATCTTATTGAGCTGGAATCGTTTTGCATATACAAATATATATTTATACAAATATATTTACAAATACAAATATGAAATGTAAAGGGTCAACATGACATTATCATAATTCTTATAGTCTTAGCTGTCTTTTTGGAAAACTAGTAAAATAAGACATCCACATGAGTGTATCTCCAAGGAGTAATGTTTGGAGATCTGAGAACATCAGCTCGGATCATTAAACACTTAAGTCTTTGAACATAATTTATTCGGAACGGTCAGAAGTACGTCCAAATATAAGTACATTTGGCACGTTTGTCTTTCTACAAGAAATTAGCTTTCTACTTGACAGGTTGCAATCAATGGCCTTTGTTATATGACCTTTAGATCCAACCCAGCTCTAGAAAAAATGAAAAATGCGTTTCATTCCACAGAAATATTTTTCAACACAAAAAATAAGCATTTAATAAAGTTAATGCTTACAATATCTCTGTTCTGGTCGTGTTCATCCTTCACGATGAAGATCATGTCGAATCTGGAGAGAATGGTTGGCATGAAGTCTATGTTATCGTCTGCCTTAGTGTCGTCCCACCGCCCGAACACGGAGTTAGCGGCCGCCAGCACCGAGCAACGGGAGTTCAACGTTGTAGTAATCCCAGCCTGGAATAAGTAAGTTACTATACATGTATAAGTAAGTTACTATATTTCTTCACACTTCTCGCGAGAAACACTTCTGTGCTCCACATTCTCGTGAGAATCTCACGTCTGTTTACGCGCTCCTTTCTCCGACAATATTCGGAGAATCGGAGAACAAGGCGAGAACCGATGAGAACGATGTTAAGGATCCACATTCACGTTTCTCTGGTTTTTCTAGCGTTCTTGCGAGATTATCGCGAGAATGTGGAACGACCTTATGAGTATGGCTTCTGCAAAATGTGGGCAGGCGACGTGCCTTGCCTCAGACAGACGGCCCTCAAATCAAACCCTAAAGATCTATTCCTGCTAGAAGCGGCTGAAATGATGATGACGACAATGAGAGTTAGTGACTACCCCATATGTAACACTTTCATGGACCCCAACAGGTTACAATACATTTAAAAGTTTAGAAAAACAGAAAGAATATTGTATTTCGACACACCTTGCATAGTAATTCGTCCCTCGAAAGTTCAAAAAGTTTTCGAGAATCAACTCCGTCACCAGAGTTGGCCACTTGCTCATACGAACTTACTTTTAACTGACTTACCTTAGCGATAGAGATGGTCTGCTGCTCCATAGCCTCGTGTATCGCGACCCGGTCGTCCTCCCGCATCTTATCAAACTCGTCGATGCAGACCACGCCGCCGTCCGCTAGAACCATCGCACCGCCTTCCATCACGAAGTTTCTCTGTGGACGACAAGTAAATTATTGGACCGTGTGTGTGATGTGATACATTTTTTCTCCAAAATGTTCGTCACACTTATAAAAATCCTCACAAAACATCACGTTTCGGCTTAGACCTTTCATCCTAAAGGAAAGGATAAAAGCATCCTAAAGGTCTAAGCATTTCGGAGATGTAACTTAGCCTCGCTCGCAAGAAGTCTCGCTATTTAAGGTCCTAATCTACACCTGTTCTTAGTTGTACCCTAACCAATTGAATGGGATTTTTTTCCAATAGGATAACTTCAAGTAACGAAGAGTTCTTTTCATAAGATTTATATAGCAATAAAATTTAAAATTATGATCATTTTGATAGCTTACACTGCCGGGGTCCCTGATAACGGAAGCTGTGAGACCAGCCGCACTGGACCCTTTGCCTGAAGTATACACCCCGATAGGCGCCACTTTCTCCACGAACTTCAGGAGTTGCGACTTCGCTGTGCCGGGGTCTCCGAGAAGTAGGATGTTGATATCGCCACGACGCGTCAGACCATCCGGTAGCCTTTTACGTGCTCCTGTTTAAACGTTATTTGTTACAAAATACAACAGTTTCAACAACTTTTATCATTTAAGAGCAGTGGCCTCAAACCTGTGGGTAATTAATTACGCCGCAGGGGTAACTGCTGGCTGGGGTAAAAGTTGTTAAACAATTCAGAGTTTATACATATACCTACTTAAAGGTTGAAAGAACGTGTGTCTGCTTCTATTCTTACAATCCAGATTATGTGTTAAGAGAACCCTAGTTGTCTAGTCAAACCTAACATAGGCTTTAAGATTGTGTTGATGAATAAAATATATATCTATCTATCTATCAAAAAAGTAAAAACCTATTTGAACAACGTAACTTACCTCCAAACAGAAGAGCAGCAATAGCCTTCTTCATATCCACAGCTCCGAACACACTGGGCGCTATGGACTTGGCGATTCTCTCGTAGATGTCCGGAGAGGCCGCCAGCCTTCTGAACTGTTCTTCCTCATCTGAAGTGAAAGGACGCAGGCCTCCGGTGACGCCCTCCTCGGCGGTAAGGCCCACCGCCCGGAGGTACGAGGATCGGACTCCAACGGAGCCTTTATCTCGACCTTCTCGCTATAGCACAGGATGCAAAAGTTGGCAGATAAATAAGAGTTTATAAAGACTGGAAGGATGGTTTTGTTAGAATAATTTCTGACTAAATAATGAGGTGTTTAATAATACGGAGATTATTATTTTACGCTGTAATGTAAAATTAAAATCTCCGAAATAAGGGTAATATAAAGAGAAGTAGTTAAGTAGCAAATGTTTCATTAAAAACATAATTGAAGGAAAAGTGGAAGGAAGGAGAGGAAGACCGAGGATAGGCTACATGAGCCAAGTGAAAGAGAAGGTTGTTGTCATGTCGTAGGGAAGTCAAGGAGGATGTCCTGGAAAGAGCTTCGTGGAGAAGGAGGCATCAGTTATGCCGACAAGAGGCTACCCCTTAAATATAGAAGAAGAATAGCAAAGGAAGAAATCCTATTCTATTTTATGTTTGAAGTTTGAATTTTGTTTGTACTGACGTTCTCGAAAACAGCTCTAACGATTTCGATGAAATTTGCAGTACGGGTGTTTACGGGGGCGAAAAATCGATCTAGCTAGGTCTCATATCTGGAAAAAGTGGGAAAAAGTCGTTTTTTCGGCATTTTCACGCAAAAAGTGCAATGTGGTTTGCAATTGAACCACTACATGGCGTTCGTTGGTTGCCAACGAGCAGAGCTCGGTCGCCCAGATATTGAGTAATAAAGAGGCACCTCATCCCCTGCACGTCATAAAATTGAATAGCAAATATGATCAACTAAAGATCAACTATCTTAAAAAAATATGATCAAGTATCTTACTCCAATTTTAGAGATTTTCTTGATGGAGTAGATGCCGAGCACGGTGACCCTGGCCCCCGGCGCCACTCGCTCGCACAGCACGCGCTCGCAGTACACGGTCAGATGTCGGGGCATCTCTCCTTGTGGGATGCTCTCTGGTGCCTCTTGGAGTTTCAGCACCTGAGACAGGTAAAGGTTAATAGAGCTAAATTGTTTAACTGTTTAGAGATCAGTAGTACCATTATTGTATCAGATTCAGATTGTGATTTTAAAATCTTATTTAATTATTTGTTCTTTTAACGAGTGTGGCACTAAAATTAAGGCACAGTATGAAACATTTTTTTATCATAATGTTGAAATTAAATGTACCTGATAGTCTATGCACTTGCACTTGTCTGGAATGATGAAGTAAGGATCCAGAGGGCATTTTGGACGTCCAGCTTGTTCCCTGAAAGGAAAACGTAGTTACATTATATCTTAAAAATCATAAACTGTTGAAAATCCTTTCTTCTTCTTCTCGTGTCAATGAACTCTCTTTTCAAATTTGGTTAGACCAAAAAGTCGCTACCGCTATAGCGGCGTCCGACGCGGTGTTGAGGTCGGTTCTTGTGCAGGAAGAGAACATCCTTTGAAAAGTACATTTTGTTAATATGAGTGAAATCTGGAATAATGAACATGGTTCACTAACGTGTTGCATTTCCTGGGCATCACATAGCCCTCCAGTCCGGGTTTGACAGGCAAGTTCGGGATGATGTTGCGACAGGACCGACATTGGATAGATATCTTAGTGGCCTTTGCTTTAATGCCAGATGCTGATATTACTATGCCGGGTATCTTCACAAGTTTTGATACTGTTTCTGACTGAAATTAGAACAATATAAATCTATAAGTACTAATATACATTATTGCTAAGACCACTTTAACCAATACTACATTGTTATTTATATGTTGGTGTGAAAATAAACTTATTTCAGTACCTTAGCCTAAAAAAAATTAGACTGTTTAAATAGTAGGTGAGAGTGTGCATCACCTTCAGTTCCCTAAGGTTAGCAGCGTGTGCATCTGATGTCAGCAGCACTTGTATATCTTCCACTTTCTCCTCCCCCTCTGGCCTGGGTGCTGTCAATTCATCAGCCAGCTGTAACCATTCAAAAGTTTTATTTTATCAGTTACATTTTGCTTGTAGAATTTGTTTGTGAATAGAGAACTAAGCTTTTTTAATGGAAATACTTTTAAATAGGAACGCCAATAGCATATTTTGTATTAAAAAATAATAATTTGTTAAAGGACTTGGTACTATTTCATGAGCCTATTAAAGGGGAACACAGCACTGGCTTATGTCAAAGCTGACTTTATGCCCTTAGGTAATAATTAAGACACATCAGCGTGACCTGCTTGTTTATTAATAAATAATAATAATAATAATAACTATTTTATAGGCTTCCATGCAAAGATTAACAAACATCTTCTAAAATTACTATGACAAAAAAGATGGATAGATGGATAACTCTTTATTGTACCTACCCAACTTAATTCTAATACTTACAAAAAAATATACAAATACAATGGGCGCCCTTACCACCTTGAGCGATCTCTTACAGGCAACCTTTGGATGGACAAAAAACTAACAAGAAAAGCACAAGTGTGCGATTATATTATGCTTACCTCCTTTGCTGCTTCTTCTAAAACAGGTAGATGTTCCGTAGGTTTTTTATACAGTTTCTCAGCCAGTACCTCATCATAACTGGATAAGTCTTCTATATTTATTTCTACCCAGTAATTGCTCAAGTTGTAGTTCCTTTTCAAAGCATCTCTGTTAACAATGAAGAAAGGTAAGTAATAAAGATAAATATATGCAAAATTAATCCAGACCAATCAACTGAAACTTTTGCAAACATTTCATTTTAGCTATTTTGTTGGTGTGCGGTCAAAGTATGAATGGGAAACAAATTGTTTTACCTGTATTTGTAATCGAAATTGCCTGTATGAAACTGTCTGATAAATTCTTTGAACTTTTTCTTCACCGCTTGTAGGTTAAGTTGGTCTTGTGATTCGTTTTCCTCAACACCAAAGTTATCTGAGAAGAACACTCCAGGGTCATCGAAGCCTTCCATTATAACTTTTATGGTACAGACAGATTTAACGAAAAATTAATAGAAAGAAAGTAAACAACAAGAAAAGAAGTATGTTGTGTTTACGCCGTCGCGGAGGGAGGAATTTTCGCGCGTTAATTTGTGACAGATGACAGATTGACGTGACGTACCATTGACTTGACGTAGCAACAATGACAACAGAACTTTTTGACGTGTGTATGTGCTCTGGGTAACCTACCACCAAACAGCATGAAAATATTTGCTCAGTCAGGATAGAATTAATGAAAGTTTTTCAAAAAGTTTGTCAAAAGTTTGCCACAAATTTCAATTTCATAAATTCTGAACAAATAAACTGAATAAATAAACTATCACAAAATCCTGAGCATATTTTTCATGCGGATCGGTGGTCGGTCACCCACATCACACACACGAAAACTTGGGAATTTGGGTGGTTACTTCGTCCGAGGAATTTGGCTCCAAGTTCAAAATATAGGAAAACTTTTCCTGTTGCCATGGCGACGTTGACATGTTTGTTTGCCGTCGTTCAATTGAAACTGAAAAATAACAACTGTGTTGTGAAAAATTGTCGAACAGAGAATATTTTTATTTTCAGAGACATCTGTGAATTATTCAGTTCATAAATATGTGTAGAAAGTATAACTGTGTAATTTAGTTACGCATAACTCAGCAAAATGGGTGATGTAAGTATCGAATTTGAAATCAAAAAATTAGGAAGGAACTGAACTTCGGTTCGCATGAAAAGTTATTTTATAGGTAGCGAACAAGTAGCGAATCTATGTAGGTACCTAGTAATACTTGCATAGAAGTCAAAAAGAGCACAGAATCTAGGAAACGAACCTAAGAAAAGGATTACCTATACTTTACCTCTTCATTACTTTAGACGCCTACTATGTGTTGTTTAACTGTATCTGCTTTGCCTTAGCACAGAACAATAATTTGTACTCTTGTGTGCGCTGAGAAAGGACAAAGTTATTATTCATCTAGGTAGATGAGATTTATTTTAAATATAATATATAATTACTTATAATAGGTATGTCATGTAATAATCATTATAATTTATTGTTTCTTTAATTTTCAGAAAGACGATGTTGATACTCGTTTAGAGTTTATGAGCGAGTATTTGCTCAAATCACTTAAGCAGAAAATTGATAAATGGGCGAAATTCATCACAGGAGATGAGAGAGTAAACATTTTTTTACTTGATGACATGCATTTGAAACCTTTATTGACCCATGGTTGATTTCACCTATTAAAACACCTTATTTATCTTTCAGCATATCCTGTACAGGTATTTTGATATGCCGAAATATGAAATATTAGTGTTTCGTATGAACACAGCAGGTCTACTCACCTGTTCCACAAGCTTTCCTCCGATAAGCAGAGGCAAGATGGTGTACTTTCTCAGAAATATTGATGATAAAATCACTCCAGCTAATTATCGCAAGGTAATAAACATGTTATTTAAGATTTGAGTTTGTACATCCTGTTACATTACATCTCTCTGGATAGAAAACAGTTCTAATCACATCACACTAATATTATAAATGTAAAAGTTTGGATGTTTGGATCGATGTATGTTTGTTACTCTATAACTCTACAACCACTGAACTGATTAGGATGAAATTTAAAAAATAGATAGATAATAACCGGGAATACAACATAGGCTACTTTTTATCCGGGTAGCACGCGAGCGAAGCCGCGGGCGGAAGCTAGTATTCAATTAAATTATTTTTAATTTGACAGGCCATGACGTTAGGTGAGATATCAGGTAATGTGTTGATGGACCTCAGTGTGATGGCTGATGAGGTAATCGGCCCTATGCTCTGCAATCCTGAGAATCAGAAGGGATGGCCTAAGATTGTTGTCAATGATATGAAAAAGCATATCAATGATTTGAGGAATTTAATGCACCAGGTGGGCACCTTTTCAACATTTTTTTCTTTCCTTTGAAAATATTTAACTCAAATATCAAATAATTATTATGAAATATTTTTAAAATAGTTGAAAGGAGAGATGAACAGTCAAGTAATGCTTCCAATGCCGGCTGGAGTGGAAACAATATATCATGCTGAATCTAGACTTAAAGAAAGGCAAGTCCATTCAAAATGTAGTTCAATATTTTTTATAATAGGTGGGTAGGTATATATTAGATATATATTCATTGTTTTAAGGCTTTCAAAAGTATTTTGGAAATGAAATCTGATGTGTGCTATTTATTTCTTGATTTCCAGCGATGGAGAAGATGTAGACTTATATCTGAAAACAAACATTGAAGGTGCTATTATAAAATGGGCACAGCAAGTTCATGATCTACTGAAGGAAGATTCTTATATAGGTATAAAACATATTTTATTATTATTGTTATTATTTTTATAAAACAAACCTACTTAAGTTTTTAAAAATACCAATGAATTTTAAGTGGCATAGAAAAGCTGGTTCATCAGGCTCTCTTTTGGGTACCACAAACTTTACAAGACTAAAGTTTACGTGGCCCCAACATCGCGCCCTTTAGAGGAATACTTCGACTTTTGTCTTTTAAAGTTGAGCATGGCGTCTAACATTGCCTGTTAAAATGTTTCAGCATTCAAAAGGACAAAGTTTCCTCTACCAAGTGCCGATATAGATTTCTACGCTCATCGGCTGCGTAACCTCGAGGGTATCTACTCACAGTTGCGCGACCCGCGCGTCAAGCGCATGGCGCATTATCTGGAGGACACACGCAGTGTCTACTTGAGCTGCTTCAAAACTATGCTCACTAATGTGGTTGCCTGTAAGTTATAAAAACATCGTACTTTCATACTGGTCTTTTAGCTTAGTTGGTAGTAGCTCTGCCTTCTGCGCTGTAGGTCGTGGGTTCGATTCCCACCCAGGACAAACATTTGTGTGATGAACTTAGATGTTTGTTCTGTGTCTGGGTGTTATAAAGTATTATAAGTAGGTATGTATTTACAAAAAAAAAGTATATAAGTATTCTATCAGTTATCTGGTTCCCATAGTACAAGCTTTGCTTAGTTTGGGGCTAGATGGCGCTGTGTGAAATGTCCAAAAATATTTATAATTTATATTTATACATCTTTTATGATATACTTACCTATGTCAATCAAGAATATAAAGTTTATAAAGATGATTGATCGATTTCTTGACGACACCTGGAGCTGGGAGCGGCGTGATGAGTAGGTCCTCTGCTGGAACGCAAGAAGTGTGAGTTCTATTCTCGCAACAAATATTTGTAGGTACCTACTATTATCCACAACACAGGAAATCCTAGTGGGAGATCAGAACTACGTATGTGACTGTTGGGATAAATAAATAACAATATATTCTGCGGAATCCATTTACCTAAAATGTCAATCGTAATCTTATTCCATCTTAGCCAGAATCGGTACGAAGCACGAAGTATACCTTAATTAATACTCTATCAGCTGTCAACGCTTTCTCTTACCTACTATAAATACATAGTTGCCTGAAATACTATTTAAAACGATATCTTTTCAGCGATTGTGGAGTGTCGTGATATCTACGTGTACCAGAAACCATTGCTGGTCCACTTCGAAACGTTTGAAGGCACGGACTTTGCCGACGCAAAGTCCCTCATCAGGCCATTGTTCCACTGCATTGGGCTTCTGTGGGGCAACTCTAGATATTATTGCAATGTTGAGAAGCTGATTCGTAAGTTTCAATTACCTTTCGTATGTATTTTGTTACTGTACTACCATACATTATAAAAAAAATCAAAATTCAAGTATCATTTATTCATTAGAACCTAGGATCACTTTGAATCGTCTTAAGAGCTAGGTGATTTTACTCTTTCTTTCGCGACCAACACCGTGAAGAATCAGGGCAACAAACACGGTATGGGCCTAGCTTTCTTTTCGCTGATCCATCCGCTTAAATCTAAATAGCCAAGCTCCAAGCTCCAGTGGGGAGCCAGTCGAACAAAGTGAGAACAAATCATGGAGAACTCTTTAAATAAATAAATAAAATAAAATAAATAAGATTAACTGAATTATTGTATTTACCATTGTATTTTGTTTCACAGCTCTTCTTCGAGAAGTGTGCAATCTCGTTATACAGCAGTGCACAAACTCTGCTGATCCGGCTTCTATATTCCAAGGAGATCCCGATGAACAGCTTCTCAAGATCAGGAAAGCTCTCAGCAATTTGAACCATTTTATGTAAGTTATTGGCGATGATTTTGCTGTACACTGACCGGTCTTTAGAGTGCACGAAAATGTAGTATTACGAATCTACTGATAAACACAATCCATTTAATTACATAATGCACAACTTTGCAAACTTTTAGACCGATTTATTCTGTGCTTTTACATGAGAATGTTGGCTAAATACAGACGTGAGGTATCTTATTGTTTAGTAGTCTTCTGTAGTCAGATGATGATGGTTATAGTCTTTTGGTATTTCAGAGAGACTTACGAAATGAACCGCGACAAAGTGCATACTTTCTTCCCTGCTGGTGTGATGCCCGTACGTTGGTCCTTCGACTTTGATCGAGTCTTCATGCGCTTTAACGTTTATATGAAACGGCTGAAGATGATCGAGAATATTCTCGAAGCGACTGTTGAAATACTGAAACTGGAGAAGGTGGAGTTTTGTGGATTGAGAGGAAAGATTCTAAGCACCGAATGTATGAAGGTAATCATTATTGTAAAACGGGCATTTATTATTTAGGTAGTTTCGTCCTACTGCGTCTCATAAGATCACTAAAAAACAGAAGAAGAAGAAGACTAAAAAACAGATTCGCCCCTGGTTCGTTGTAAGATGAAGATCCGCTTAGATCTTTAGAAATTAAGATATTTTGAAGACAAGTCACTCGTCTTCCAGGGCGCTTAAAGGAAGACAGGTCTTTTAACAATAAACTTTAAAGTGGTAAAAATGTCTCTAGGTGCTGGAAGAATACACAATTATATACCAGAACCTGGGTAACATCACGTATGATCCCGCTGACCCAGAAGATAACTCGTTCCTGCCAGACTACGCGAAGCATATGGCCGTTTTAGAAGACGTAGATCGCCGACTAGCGTCTCTATTCTCACAGGGTCTTGACGAGTGCCATAATCTGGAGCATTTCTTCAAGGTTAGTTTATGAAGATTAACCATACCATACTGACTAGATTTAGAATGATTTAGGAAGTTAAACTTTATGTTAGGTTGTAAGGTGACTGTTTTGTACTTTTGCGCTTGTTACGTATATTATGTAATTGAGTCAAATAGAAATCATAAGTAAATGAATATTTTATGGTTTCGTTTCCAGTTCTTCCAAATCATCGGTGATCTATTCCATCGCCCCATCATAAAGAATGAGCTGAAGCCCAAACTGACTCGCTTACTCGACTTTATGCACAGCAATTTAGATGCCGTCAAGGACATTTTTGATGAAGAGATGGCTGTAAGTGATATTCGACTTAGTTTTAATACAGTTTCATTGAAAAATGCTGCTAGTCAATCTTCGACTGTATTGATAAGATTTAAATACTTTGCAGAAAATGACAAAAGGACCGGAAAGGCCTATGGTGGACAATTACCTGCCTCCTGTTGCTGGTATGCTCTGGTGGATCTATAAACTTAGGAGGAGAATCCAAGCCCCCATGGAAGATTTCATTATGTTTGAGGATCCGTAAGTTTGGAAAACACATTTTTTGATTAGAGTGACGTATACCTACCTATCACTACTTATAATTTATTATCTGCTGATCGCTTTAAATTAGTGTTTATCTTGCAGTGTAATAGAAACAGAATATGCTCTTTATATGAAGCAAAAGCACAACGAAATGCTGGGCTACTTGAACGTTTTGGAAGACAAACAGTTTAAGCAATGGTGTGTAACCGTGCCGCCCACCTGCAAAGTGCATCTGGCTAAAAACCTCATTTACAGAGACCCTCCATTTGTGAGGAACAATTTCAGCCCCGAGGTCAGTTTGCAATATTATTGCTATATAATTTTTCTTAGGCACTACAACATACCACTATGATTATAATGAAGAACATACAGAAATAAATTAAATTTTTTGTAAATTTTGTAAAATAGCAATAAATCTACTTTATCTATTGAATATATATTTTGTGACGACTTTGATATAACCTAGTCAAAAAATACAGACATATACAGACCCAACTCAAGACAAAATCAAATGGACTACCAAAATGGAAGTTCTAACTTACCAATCAAGCTATTCAATCTCATCTTTGTTTTAGCTTGTGTTGTTGCTACGTGAAATACGCTACATGAAATATTTGGACAAACAAGGAATACCCCCAGAGGGATTGGAGCTGTTCGCTCGAAATGAAAAATTACAGGTAATATTATCCAAAATGAATTTTCTTATTTAGTATGATGTCGTTGGTCATATTATGATAACATTATGAATATGTGTTTTGTTTACAGTACGACATGAATCGCTTGAACCGTGCCATCTCTTGGTACAACGCAATTCGCGAAGGCAGCCACGAAACAGAAGTAGCTCTCATCGAAAAGGAGATATCGGCCATTGATCAACTTTTAGGCCGCGGTGTCGAAGAGCTCACGTGGAATGATGACTGTGAGTTTATTTCTATATATATGAAGAAAGGTGTACTTTATAGTATATGTCGGGTGCTTCATTGAAAGCTGTGTTAAGTTCACCCAGGTGCACCAAGTATACTGTACGTAGCACTTAATACACTCAGGTGATTTAAGTCTACCGTGTCATTTAATTAGGTGTAAAGCTGATTAAATTTTAGTTTCAATCACGTTAATCTTCTTGGTTATAAAAGAAATTTACACAAATAACTAGGCGCATAAAATGATAATAAACAGTTACAGAATGGATGGCGGAAGTATACGCAGCTATAAACACGCTTCAAGAGCGAGTCCTCACGGCTCAGAACAACGTGAAGCGCGGATTGGCTAACATCGGCAAATGGGGAGACGTACCCTTGCACAACCGCAAGGAAAACCCAGACAAGATGGAACTGCTGGCAGTTGCAGAACGACACCCGAGATTTGTCAAAAGGTATGTCATGTTCAATAACGCAAATAATAATCGTTTCAGCTTTTTCTATCTCTAGTACAGTGCTACTTTTATTAATAGAAAGGGAACTAAAATTTCATTCATTCATTTATTACAACGGCAACTCTAAAGTACAGGTTTCTTGTCTATTAGTGTTGGGTATGACATGATTTTAAATTGACTTTTGTAAGAGTAGGTTCATTTTCAAAATGAGCCGGTTCAGTGAGCCGGCTCTTTTGAGCCGATCATTTTCAACTTGACAGTTCATAATGACCTACGCATTGACGAACTCGAAGAGCCGGTCTAATGTTCATTCATGGTGCGATCTTAGGTTAGGTAACTACTATTTCAAAAGTGAGTTTCGAAAAATGTAATTTCTAATCGTGCTGATTGATAAGAAAAAACAAACGCTGATTTAAATTTAATCATTTATTTACATAATTATCATAATGTCGCCAAATAATGAGCATACCGTACATTGGGGCTATGTAGAACATTTTTAGAAAAAAAAAAAATTTGCACAAATACTGAGGAATTGTAACGCTTGAATAGATATTTTTTATAGTAGATCATATAGACGGTGTCAGCACTCAAGTCCTACGGCAAAAGTGGGAACTAATTGTTTTATTTACTTTAAGCTCTTTTAGTCACGGTCGTTCAGTTGTTGTGTATAGAATTAAAGAACATACAACTTTGCCTAAATATTAATGTTCAAGCCTTATTTGGACAATTAGTCATTTTTACGCGAAAGCAGCGCTGCGTCTATCGGACTTCAGTGCTGACACCGACTCTACTATTGCCCTTTAGGCAGTCCGGTGATATTTTGTTTCGTTCGTTCGTTTGAAAACCTGCAAAATCGAAAACATCGAAAACCAATTTTTGTTTTCAAAACACGTTTTTTCAAAACGAGCTGCCTGCGTTTCGTTCAATTCAAAAAGTAGAGTCGGCGTCAGCACTCAAGTCCTACGGCAAATGCTACTAGAAACTAAAAGAGCATAATTATGCTTTTTTAGTTAAGGTAGTTCAGTTTTTCTGGTGTGTAGAATTATCAAACGTACAAACTTGCAAACTTATTATTGTTCAATCCATAATTTAATAATAATAATAATAATAATAATGCTGGACATTTCACACAGCATCATGTAGCCCCAAGCTAAGCAGAGCTTGTGTTATGGGAACCACATGACTGATATACCTACTACTTAAATACATTTTTTTTTTAAATACATACATAATATACATAGAAAACACCCAGACCCGAGACAAATATTTGCAGATCTTACAAACATTTGTCCCGCGGCGGGGATCGAACCCGCAACCTCCTGCGTCACAGGCGGGCCTTCGCCCACTGCGCCACAGAGGTCGTCGAATTGGACAATAAGTAATTTTTTACAAGCTAGTTCTGCGATAGCAACTCTGCGTCTATCGGACTTCAGTGCTGACGCCGACTCTATGACAATCTGTTCGGTCTGCGAGGAGTGATTTGAAGCAGGAGGAAGAGATAGTCATATGACAAAGATTCCATCCTTGTCATTTGAGTGAAGCTATGACATTTGATTTGACGTCATACTACATTAGAGTGAGTGAGTAGCGTCATGTTATATGACTTTGTCATAGTGAGTAGGCGAGGTGTGATTGAAGATTGAATGAAGCATGACAAAATCAGCTGATTTTGTCATATTGTGTACGGTCACATGACATGAATTGAAGCATGACATTTTTAGAAAATGAGCCGATCACACAAAGTTGAATTTTGTACGGGACAAACGAGCCGCGTCAGTCACGTCATATTCAACGCTATTGTCTATGGTACAAGTACCGAAGACGTCAGTCAGAAGTAATAATTTCCTTCTAAAAGAGAATTTATCTATTTCGCGTATTTAGTGCGAGTAAAAGTGACAATAACCAACGTGAAACATTACGGTGTGGCACCAGTGAAGTGATTTTCAATGTTTATATGCGATGCTCGTTGGAATTAGAAGCCGGAAAAAATTCATCAGAGACACACAAGTTTTTCGTCGTACCGTCGAATTAAGAGGTATTTGATTAGATCCAATTATTTTATCAGTAACATTTGACTACTCTTATTATATAATACTGGTTATTTACCTTTATTTGGCCTTAAATTGAGAAATTATAAAACGACGATTTGTTGGTTATGTTTACATTGTACTATAGAGCAACAAGGCAATTTTGATACTTTTTTACGATTTCAAACAAAAGTTCCCATTTGGTCGCAAATGTTAATGGTCTCATTTATATTTGCAGGGAAATCTTTATGCACAGTCAGAAGAATTGTGAATGAAGGCATATAAGATAACGGAAAGTTCTCTTCGCCCGGGAAACAGAGCCAGTCGTCCAAAAACTACCTTTAGAGCCAACCTATTTTTTTGAGAGAAAATAAATAAATAAATATATATATTTAACCTATAGTCGGATTGCTCATTATACGGACTAAAATTGAAGGAAAACATGATATTTTTCCTTCAATTTTGATATGTTTTTAGTCGTTATAATGTGCAATACGACTATAGTTATAAATGTTTTAATTTATAAGATTATTTTTGTTATTCTGTACGCTAACATCATCATTTCATCTTATTTTATTTCTTTATTGTAGGTGTGTTTTTCTATTTTATTCAGTGTTAAAATAAATTAGACATGTGTGTAGGTAGGTACCTACTTAAATAAATAAGTGTCATCTAGTTTTGTGTCTAGATTTGTACTATTGTAATTTGTTTCCAATTATTAAATTTTTATTGTATTGGTTTTTTTTGTTGTTATTTCGTTTTTATTTCGTTTATCCTATGTGGAGGTATCACTATCACTTCACTACATAATATAAGACAAAGTCGCTTCCCGCTGTCTGTCCGTATGTTTGCTTAGATCTTTAAAACTACGCAACGGATTTTGATGCGGTTTTTCTAGTAGCTAGAGTAATTCAAGAGGAAGGTTTATATGTATAATACATGCCATATTATAGTAGAGAAACACTGATAATAGGGTCGCTAGTATAGTAAAACAATATAAATATTTTTTTTACAAAAACAATTGAAAATTATTATTACGGGATTTTATCGCGTACCTTTTATTTATTTTGTTTCCCGACGTTTCGAACACGTTGCAGCGTTCGTGGTCACGGGATGACTGAAGTACTGGAGCTACCGCCGAGAATTGAGAGTAGGATCCACGACTACCCCCAATTCGTCTTCAGAACCAGAAAAGTCCTCGTTCACACTACGACACACAACACTGACGGTGTCAGGCTGACGTACAGTCGGACCACCAAGAAGACGAATTGGGGGTAGTCGTGGATCCTACTCTCAATTCTCGGCGGTAGCTCCAGTACTTCAGTCATCCCGTGACCACGAACGCTGCAACGTGTTCGAAACGTCGGGAAACAAAATAAATAAAAGGTACGCGATAAAATCCCGTAATAATAATTTTCATTATGTTAACAAATCGCGAAAGTTTAACAAGTTATATAAAAAACAATTGTTTTATATAATAGTCAAAAGGTGTAACACACATAAAGCTGTTACACACAGGTAGGTTGTACGCATTTAACTTGTGTTAAGTAGGTACCGATTATGAGCAATAAAAAAAAATTAAATGATCAAGTATCAAAATCATTTAGCTGCATATTTTGGGGTTACCATATAGCTTGCACAGTGGCGCCCCCATTTATGTCTATTAATAAAAGTAGCACTGTATGTAAAGACATAAAGAGCAGAGCATGATGGCATACATCCAGTGTTTGGATTTATGAGAGTTTCTTATAAATTCTGTGGGCCGATCCCGGCGGCACTGCAATGCCGGGCCGACCCGTGACGGGAGTGGAGCGAGCTCCGAACATCCCGTCGCTTTACAAAAATCAGTTTAATATACTGGTCCCTCAGTGAGGGAACTTTCAGATATTAGCGATGAGTAGGTCCGGATGGATACCGGACCGCGGACCGGAATCCCTCGCGGTACTGATGGATGTACATCGCGCGTCAACTCGGATACCGGTCCGCCGGTCCGGACGGCGGACGGCGGACGGCGCGGACTGGTAAACCGGAGTGATAACGCGGAGCTGCAACCCGGAGCGGTAACGCGGAGCTGCAATCCGGAGCGGTAACGCGGAGCTGCAACGCGGAGCGGGCGGACGGCGGATTGCGGACGGAGTGGGGTACTGCATTGGTCCGGGAACTGCGGGAAGGGTGCAGGTGCGAGACCTCAAGCGAAGTTTGCGTGTGCAACACCGAGCTGGTTCATTTTTGTTTGTGTTTTCGTGTGTCAAGTCAGTGTAAATAAATGAAGCGTGTCGAGTGTCGCGCGTGTCACATCATCAAGATGTAAGTAGTAGGCCATATTTATTTTTATACCTACCTACCTACGCGATTGCATACGCATACCTAATTTTTTCTCTCTCTTTTGTGTGTAGCTGCAAGTTTTATTTGTACCTACCGACCGTTGTGTTTCTCTAAGACTAATTACTTACCTACTTAATAGGTAGTAGTAGGTACATACCTAAATTGTGTAGGTAGTGTATTAGGTAACATTTATAGACTTAGTTCAAATAAGTAGGTACAATTGGAGTTACAAGTAGGTACCTACACAATATAGATAGATACCTACCTACCTACTGTCTTTCATCCCTCGCCACTGGTATCTATCTAGGGTTGGGTGCAACGAACACGGAACCTATGTAGTAGAGATGATGAATATAACCATCAACCATTAAATTTAACTAATAATTAAAAACAACTAATATATTCGTTAACCAAAATTATCAATATTGAATAAAAATACCGATTCAATAATTTCAACACTTCGTACTGCATTTAGATTTCAACTGTAACATGTAAGCTTTAAGGAATATTTTCCAACACGAGTCACGCGTTGCTTATGATCTAATGACCCCGGAGTCCGAATTGAAGTTAGCCGTAGCACAGCCAATCAAAGAGCGCGCTCAGGTTGTTCATTCTCTCATTCAACATGATAAAACAGTCACTCGCACGCAGCATTTAATTTTACGTTCTATTGCACTTAGAATAAAGCATAATATCGATGTGTACGGACTTGTGTTAACGATATTTTATTCATTCGCCAGTGAGTGGTTATTTTTAACACCTGATAATTTTCAACTTCAACCAAACTCATAGTCAAAGAAAAAATTATCAACTAATGTTTTCAACCATTAAGAATATCGATAAAAATATTTATCTGTTAACAGATAACCAATAAGTATTTTCAACCAATATTGCCATCTTTACTATGTAGGTCATTAGACGGTGACGCGGAGCGGGCGGAGTGTGGACGGAAAGGATAGGTACTGCATAGATGCGAGTGCGAGCTGGACCTATATGAGTGCAACGGACACGGGACCTGTGTGTAGGTCTTTAGACGGGGCGGAGGAACGGCTTCGCGCGCGACGGAACCGAAACCTACGCTCCCGCAGTACCGAACCCATATGGGTCCGACGGACACGGGATCTGGATGTAGCTCTTTGGAGCTGGATGTACATCAAGATGTAGCTCCGAATTATCGTCGGACCTACCCATCTTTATCAGATATTAAGCTGAAAAGAACAGATACTACACTTTGATCTTAGCCAAAAGGCCGAGAAGCGATACTGTTAGTAAATGTATGAAGCGACCTCATTTGGAGCCGCGCGTTTTCGTCAGCGCGATTCAGGATTGGGCTTAGCAGCGCCCTCTAGTTGTGACCATCATGTACTATTTGAACACACATAAAACACTCAACGTTCAAATACAACATGCGGTTCACCTGGTTATCACAGAACTATTGTGCTGGTCATATTTCGCACGTTTCAATAGCATCCAATGGAACAAATTCCTCTAAACAACGTACCTATAGAAAATTTCTGAGAATGAAAGTAATCTCGTTAATTTGCCAGTCTTACCAATTTATGTTTACTTCAGACAGCTACATGCATTGCTATCTTTTTGTTACAGGCGCGACAGAATTATTGATAGCCATTCCGAATTCACAGAAATTTTACAAACCAATTATAAATTATTCTTTAATATTCAGGAGGAAGCAGAGGTAATTGCGTTAAAGTTTTACTACATATACTGAAGATATAGTAGGTACTAATTTTCGAAAATACAATTTCATTTCATCTATTACATAGTCTGACGAAGAAGAGGAAGAATTAGAGGAAGTCGACGAAGCTACATTAGACGATGACGAAAAAGCGGCGCGTGCAGCCAAACTTAAGCAAATCCTTGAACGTAGAGAGGAAAAGCGAATATTGAAGGAAGAGAGAGACAGGGAGAAGGCTGAAGCTGCTCAGATCAAGTTCGAGAGGAGAGAAGCAAGACGACTAAAGAGGGAAACGAAAAAAGCTGAAAAGGATGAGCGTCAGGCAAAGAGAGATGCTGGTAAGAGAGTAAACCAAAAATACAATGCATTGTCCTAAATACATTAAGGAGATCCGAGTATGAACTTTTTATTATTGGTAGTCAAGTCTGCCTCGAAAAACATTTAATACCTAAAACGAATAATCATTCTCCCACAGGCGAAGAGGTTGATTCACCAGCGGAAGAAGAAGAAGTCATAGATGATCCTGAAGAACTGGCGGATATGGAGGCCGAGCGCCAAGAGATGGAGGAAGAGGCTTTCAGGGCCGCGCGCTGGCCTGCTTACGTCAAATATGTTGACTCACTTGTAAGTTCACATTTTGTAAAACGTTATCTTGACCCTTCAGATGTTCGGTATGGCTTATCTAAATCTTACGAGGGACGAGATTGGTAAAAAGTTATTGTGGTGGTATTTTACTCTTGTGTCACAAAGTGTTGCGGTATGTGGCTGAAGGAATTTGCAGCCATCCTCATAATGAACCATAATCTTAGTTTGAAAATATTCTATGCCGAACGGGTTTGTTTTATTGTAGGTGTCACGTCAAATAATGAAAGCTGTACAGTCAAGTTTGAATCTATTCGAAAAGCAGACAGATTTGGAAAAAGGTCCGAGGGTGGCATTTATGGAAATTATCGCGGAATTGCGGGATCCAGGTAATATACCATTTAGTTCTTCTCATCAGCTCATGTCTGTAATTTGTTTGAAAAATTGCAAATTCTTTCAGAAATCTTTTTCTCTCCGTCATTGGATATTAACGACGATGGCGGACTGTACGATAATCTTCGTGAGATGATGAAAGACATGTTCCTACAGGCAACTCTATTCCCAAGAATAGATCCAGTTAATGTTCCTATTCCATCTTATGAAGGTAATCTAATAACTACAACTCAACTCACTCAACTACAACTCAGTCGTTTACTATTACCAACACACGAAATACCGTACATTATAAGTATAAGACAATACAACACTTTAATGGATTATATTACTTTTATTTCAATTAGCTCGACATGATTTATATTAATTTCCAATTCCAACAGCCTAGTAGCTTAGTATAATATACAAGTACTTACACTTTAGAACACAAGTACACAGCGCAACGGTCAGACACCAAAAGAACCCCGGTACGACACGCCCAGCGCTTTTATATCAACTAGTAAACAACAAGATGGCGGCGATGGCAGCGATGTCATACCTGTATTCGTTCAGTGACTTACCAAAACTTATTACGAACTACTAACTTAAAATCATAATCTAAATTGTTGTAAAATAGTATTTCTAATTAACAGGCTTCAATAAATATTTTTAGAGACATTAAATAACTTTTGAACAAAACACTGACGTCACTACCTTTTAAATACATTTCAAAAATGTCTTTCTGACTTTAAAGATTTGTAATAGTTTTGACCAACATCTAAAATCAAGTTCTGAATTATAGTAGCTTTCATTTTAACAATTAAAAATACAAAAATAACAGTCAAATCGATTCATTAATTTACGGAACCTTACACTCGGCCATTCTGATATCGTGCATGTCCTCATGTACGTTTCCGTTGAAAACATAATAACCTTACACTCGGCAATTTAGAAGACTAATAATAATATGAGAGAGAGAAAAAAAAAATTTACTAATTTCAGCTCTAATTTTAAATTTTAACTCTAAGAAATTTCTAATTATTTTGCAAAAAGGAAACTAGGTAACTATCACTTAAATTAACAATATTGACAAACATCAAGCTAGAGAAAACCTTACAAGATCGTGTTGACGATACCAAGTCAATCAGCCGAACCAATCAATTCTCGGTCTTGGAAATCGTCTATATAATTCAGCTATTACAAGATCGTGTTGACGATACCAAGTCAATCAACCGAATCAATCAATTCTCGGTCTTGGAAATCGTCTATAATTCAGCTATTACAAGATCGTGTTGACGATACCAAGTCAATCAACCGAACCAATCAATTCTCGGTTTTGGAAATCGTCTATAATTCAGCTATTACAAGATCGTGTTGCCCGGACTCGTCCCCCGCTGTTAATACTGACAATACCAGGTCAATCAACCGAACCAATGCATTCTCGGTCCTGGAAATCGGGCATCGCAGCGAGTCAGTCCGTAGCCACCAATCTATAACAACAACAAAAATCTTCTTAAAGTACAACTATAGAAATCATCATCATCATCATCATATCATCATATCATCATATCATCATATCATCATATCATCATACCATCATATCACCATATCATCATATCATCATATCATCATAATATCATCATCAAAATATCTTGCAAACTACTATAGCTGCTATCCCGTCTATCGTTAATTAATTACCGAAACCTTTTATGACTGACTAGCGACCCGCCCTGGCTTCGCACGGGTCACATCATACATCACATTAGAAACCTCCTAAACTATCAGTGTTTCTGTTCTATATTGCACATCCGAAATGGATAAACTGTTCAAACTTGTACCTATTTAAACTAAGACCCTTTTAAGTATAACAGTATTGCAATAAATGATTCTGATTCTCTACTATATTATGCATTTATTATACATATAAACCTTCCTCTTGAATCACTCTATCTATAACAACCTCATCAAAATTCGATGTATAGTTTTAAAGGTCTAAGAAAACATAGGGACAGACAGCAGGAAGAGACTTTGTTTTATACTATGTAGCGATTCAACTTTGTGTGATCGGCTCAACTTCTAAAAATGTCATGCTTCAATTCAAATGTCATGTGACCGTACAAAATATGACAAAATCAGAAAATGACGTCACTCTTTCCTCAAGTTTCATTCAATCTTCAATCACTCCTCGCTTGACAATGACAAGAAAGAATTCAGAACTTATCGGACAGATTGTCATAATATGAGAATGAGCGAGTAGTCCGCCAAAATAAGGAACAGTCAACTGAAAATGATCGGCTCAAATGAGCCGGCTCACGGTACCGGCTCAAAATGAAAATGAACCTACTCTGACAAAAATCATTCCAAAATTATGTCATAACCAATGTTAGTCCTATCTTCCCAGCCATACACCAATGCACACTCATTAACTTTATTAAGCCAAATATCCATGCGCTGATTCTTAGTATTTGGGTTAAACTCTGGTAATATGTTTTTATAGTCTAGTTTATTACTTGAGTAAGCATTTGATGGCTGGGTTGATGGATTATCTTTAAACGATTGCACTAATTTAGCTACATCTGGCGAAAATAAAGGACTACGTGACCTTGTTTGTCGTGAATGATGCTCGATGCTGCTTCCGTGTCGCTCGTCTCGACGAGGCCCATGCAGCTCGACGCCTAGGTGGCGCCCACGCTGCTCCTAGGTGGCGCCCACGCTGCTCGTCACTTAGGTGGCGCCCACACTGCTCGTCGCCTAGATGGCGCCCACGCTGCTCGTGGCCTGGGTGTCGCCCACGTTGTTCGTCGCCTGAGTGGCGCCCACGTTGTTCGTCGCCTGAGTGGCGCCCACGTTGTTCGTCGCTGGGTGGCGCCCACGTTGTTCGTCGCTGGGTGGCGCCCACGTTGCTCGTCACCTGGGTGGCGCCCACGTTGCTCGTCACCTGGGTGGCGCCCATGCTGCTCGTTGCCTGGGTGCAGCGCAGACTGTTCCTTGCTGCAGCCTCTCGATGCACAGCCCAGGAAGTTCCCCTCAACCGACGTGAAAGGGATGGTACTTTGCTTCTACGTAGTATTCTTGAAAGCAGACAAAAAAAACAGGGCGTTACATCGTTTCAAACAGGTTATCTCGAAAACGGTGCGTCGTAGATCAAAAATAAAAATTTCACACCCCCTTGAACCCCCAGACCACAGAAACTGAAATTTTATAATAATATATAAAAAAAATTAAAATATTATATTATGTTAGAAACTTCGCTTCTACGTGGTATTCTTGAAAACAGAAAACAGGGCGTTATATCGTTTTAAACAGGTTATCTCGAAAACGGTGCGTCGTAGCTCAAAAATAACAAAAATTTCACACCCCCATGAACCCCCCTAACCACAGAAACTGAACTTCATAATAATATAAAAAATTAAAATATTATATTATGTTAGAAAAATACTTATCACAACATCACAGTGTTCCTTCTGATACCTTATGAACAAAGATTCAGTTAAAGACTTGAAGTTAGGAGTAAATAGTGTGACTTGAAGGCGATTGTAATAAAATCACCACATACAATATTATTAGGTTAGGTATGCAATAAATTCACTTAGCTTTGCGGGTAATTCATGTCCCACAGATCGAAAGGCTTTCGCAGATCCAGATAGTCTCGGTTCTATACCGACTGGTTCAAGCGAAGAACAATTCAATCAAGTAAGACAATATCATCACGCACAATTTTTAGGAATAAAATCACCACATACAATATTATTAGGTTAGGTATGCAATAAATTCACTTAGCTTTGCGGGTAATTCATGTCCCACAGATCGAAAGGTTTTCGCAGATCCAGATAGTCTCGGTTCTATACCGACTGGTTCAAACGAAGAACAATTCAATCAAGTAAGACAATATCATCACGCACAATTTTTATGAAATGTCTGCACAATCGGATAGTCTCGGAGTAATCCCGACCGAATCATGCAGACAAATCTTCTAATGAAATCACTGCATACATAAGAATTATTAAGCAATAATTAAAAAAAAAAAAAAAAAAAAAAACCAGGCCTGCACGCGGTTATCCCACTTCTGATTTATAAGACAATACAACACTTTAATGGATTATATTACTTTTATTTCAATTAGCTCGACATGATTTATATTAATTTCCAATTCCAACAGCCTAGTAGCTTAGTATAATATACAAGTACTTACACTTTAGAACACAAGTACACAGCGCAACGGTCAGACACCAAAAGAACCCCGGTACGACACGCCCAGCGCTTTTATATCAACTAGTAAACAACAAGATGGCGGCGATGGCAGCGATGTCATACCTGTATTCGTTCAGTGACTTACCAAAACTTATTACGAACTACTAACTTAAAATCATAATCTAAATTGTTGTAAAATAGTATTTCTAATTAACAGGCTTCAATAAATATTTTTAGAGACATTAAATAACTTTTGAACAAAACACTGACGTCACTACCTTTTAAATACATTTCAAAAATGTCTTTCTGACTTTAAAGATTTGTAATAGTTTTGACCAACATCTAAAATCAAGTTCTGAATTATAGTAGCTTTCATTTTAACAATTAAAAATACAAAAATAACAGTCAAATCGATTCATTAATTTACGGAACCTTACATAAGCTATGCAATATCATGACATTTTTACAGATGACTTGGAGCGCGAAGACGCAATGATCGATTTGTACCATGAGATTTTGCAGAGAGTTGAAAACAGTATAAATGACGTCGTCCAATACGCTTCGGTGAGGTTTTATCCTTTTGTCCCGCGTTAATATCTTTGAAAAACGATGCCACAAAGCGTGAAAGGGAGTAGAACAATGATGTGGGTATAGTTAATGTAGGACGCCCGGCAGTAAGGTAGAGCGATGGTTTCCCAAAATGTTAATAACTAGATAAAAAGATATGAAAATTAGTATCGGATCGGATACACGCATCTTACAAAATAATGATGTCAGAAAGAGAAAAGAAACTAACGCATTTGGAATCGGTTGAAATAGTTAGCTTATTTTACAGAAATACGAGAAATACACACATCTGTGGATGGAGGACAGACAGGAAGTTCTAGCCGGCTTCATGAAGTACGGCCGAGTGATATCTCCCGAAGATTTTGACAAGTATAGATATGAGAACGGCACCGACCCACCCGAGGCCAAACCAAAGCTCGAGCAGTACCAAAATGAGGTTTGATAAAACCACGATGTCGCTAAACATATTAAATTACGTTGTATACAATAATATAAATCGTGTTGTACCAGTTGTACTGCAATGTTTATTACCACACTTAATAACTAACTTTAAAAGGTCCTTCGTTATTTCTGTAGATTGACAAATACAACTTGATGTACGATGAAGTAGCGGCACTACCGGCTGACTATTTATGCAACGGTTGGCTAAAGCTCGATCTGAAAAGGCTGAATCAAGCCATCATGAATATAATCTGCAAATGGAGCAATCTCTACAAACAGAACTTAAAAGATCACGTTCAAACAAGGTAAATTGTTAAACATCCTGTTATCGAGAGGTCACAATTATTATGAGTTCAAAGTCCAAAGCTGTTATAAAAATACTTTTTAATTCAAAGCATCAAAGACAACTTGATGCTGTGGTAGGTACCAAAAGTAGCTTTTGAAGAAACCCTCAGGTAATACTAATTGATTGTGAATGAAGGGTTACACTTTCATGCAGCTTCCAGCTATATCATTATCGGTATCACACATTCTCTCAAGGTTCCTCGCTGAGAAGCCTTAAAACTGGAGTTACCAGAGATAGCCACTAGTGTTTATGAACTTGTATGAACCTATGACTATAACACTAGAAGTTACATCCAACTTTCAACTTCCAGTCTAAACGAGCTTGAGAAGTTTATCATTTACGCCACCAAGGAACTGTCGGTAGAACTGACAGAAGAGGATTACGAGGGGTTACTGCAAGTGATGCGAGTTTTAAACGAGGTCCGCGCCAAGCAGGACGCTGGCACCGATCAAATGTTCGAGCCCTTGAGGGATATTATTGACGTGCTCAAGGAATATGGGGTTGATTTCCCTGAGGAGACATATGAACAGGTATCCCAAGTCTTTGAAATATTTATTGTAAGCCGATATATGGAATAATCTAATGGAAATAACCAAAGATAAATACGAATGCTCACGTAAAGCCAACGTATACATAAGCAAATCTTTGTAAAAGTTTAAGACATTGCTTGGCTCTAACTAGATAATGTTATGTTGTTGTGCCTTCATTTGGAATAGCACCCTCCAAAGGATGATCACCAATATTCTGTTCATACTATGGTAAGTCAGGCTTTCTGTTTCTCTTTCATATTACTATATCTGGACTTAAACATATTTTTTTCATAGTTGGAAGTGCTACCAGAAAGGTGGAGAAATGTTGTGAAGCTAGCTACAGTGATGAAGAATACCATAGCGCCATTACAAGCCGCCCAAGCCGCGCTCATCGCAAAACGAGTGGCGCTTATCAACCTGCGGCTTACTATGTACCGCGAACAATTCAAACTAAAGGATGTAAGAAATTTTAAGAATAGTTTTGTATGTCATTAAGTTTTAACGGTAGACCACGGTGAAACGACCTGGATACGCATTTACCAGACTGGCGAGGTTCAATTTTTAGGGCAAGAAAGTAAGTTTCTGGAAATGAGGATTGCCCTACAATGAGACAAATGGTATAAAAATATAAATAAAATGCTAAAATTAGTCAAGAAATATAGTTTCCGCGTCGTAGAAAATGCCGTCAAAACTGAACTATTACACCCTATTAAATCATCCCTAAAAAGTTTACTAGTGCGTTTGTACACGGTCAATTACGTAAGGTAACTATTTCATTAATCAATTTTCAGATGTTCCTAGTATCTTGCAAAGAACCATACAGGCAAATCGATAAAGTTCACATGGAGCTTTCAGGATTTGAAGACATTGTCGATAACTTGAAGAAGTCCTGCAGTTTGTTCGACATACAACCGCCGGACGAGAAGAATCTAAAGCAATGTCGACGTGAACTCAAACTTATCAAGGTGAGATGAGGATTATAATAGGAAACATGCAATCGTAATATTTTTCAATATTTTGAGTCTTAAATGCAAAAAAAACATAAAAGAAGACCCAGTGCAACGTTTTTATTTTAGTTAGTATTGATTTTTAACAATTATTACGAATTATAAGTACGTGAAACGGAACGTATTTCAATACACCAATCAGCGTCGAGTAACATGAGTGACGTAAAAATCTTCTCAATTAGAGATGTGACCCTTTATACTGATGAATGTGCTATCGATAACTTTAATGGTTATGATTACTAATCATAAACATAAGCAACACAAAAAGCCTGAAACATATATATTTAGTCAGAAACAAGGGTCGTTCGCGATTCATCTAAAATGCAATTTGCCTTTGTAGCAATATGCCTGACATGAATATCTAAAAAGTAATATGCCTGATGATAAGTTAAATGCATTATTCTCATAATTTTTCGCCTAAGATTTGAAACACATAAGACGCAATATGCCTGAATGGCAATTTATTTTAATCTCAGTTTACCCGAGTTGTACAGTACAGTGTCTAAAACGCAATTTGCCTTTGTAGCAAAGTGCCTAACATGAATGTCTAAAAATTAATATGCCTGATATAAATGCATTAATTTCATATAATGCCTAAGATTTTTCATCATAATCAGTTCAAGTGAAAGCTATTGAAGAGATCTTCATTTAAAGTGACAGCTGTCAAACTTCAAACGGCCATATCTCGAAAACTACTCATCCTCGATTCTTCTTTCTAAGCTCAAATGAAAGCTATGATTTAGATCTACATTTTCAATGACAGCTGTCAAAATGACATCTATCATCTAAAATGTAGATCTTGGTCATAGCTTTCATTTGAACTAAGAAAGGGAAGTCTAGGACGAGTAGTTACCGAGATATGGCCGTTTGAAGTTTGACAGCTGTCACTTTAAATGAAGATCTCTTCAATAGCTTTCATTTGAACTAAGAACGGGAGTTTCCGAGATAAGGCCTTTTGAACACACACTAAAAAAATATGTAGAAAATGACACTAGATGTAAAATATGACAGATTATGTCAAAAATGGTAAAAAAACATCTGTTGTTTTTAATCTGTCAATTTTGACAATTAGTGTCATTTTTTATTTAATCTGTCATTTTTGACATCTTTTCTCATAAGTAATAACATCTAGTGTCATTTTTGACATGATCTGTCATTTTTTATATAATTTGTCATTTTTCCCGGTCTTTATCTATTCTATATTTTAAATTTCAGCCAAATCGGTTCAGGGGTTGTCAAGTGGGAAAAAAAAACATCCAAACATCCATCCATCCAAACTTTTGCATTTTATATTAGTGTGATGATAATCAATAAATTAATGAACAAAATCGCCTAACTAACCACTAAGATCTTTGCTCGCTTCGCTCGCTCACTCGCTCTAATATTTTTCAAATATTTAGAATATAATATAACTTTATTGTACTTACCTACACCATAAAAAGAAAACACAATAAGAAAAAGAACCATTATTTTAAACAGTGATACAATTTACGATTTTTTTTTATTTTATTTGTTTGTGTAAATAATTTACTTTGATTGTGAACTTTGATTGTGTAAATAAGGAAAGAAAGATAAGAAAAGCTTTTTATTTCGACCACCACAAATATAACCTGACGTGCTACCGATCGTTACACATCAATTGGTAGGTAATAGTAGATTTCGATACATTCGTCTTGTGGCACATCCCTAAGCGAATAGCTGTGTTTAGTGGACCATGAATAATAGCCATTGTATTATCAATCTTATGTCTTGTAGATAAAGACACAGAATTGATAACGGTAGATAACGCCATCTCGCGACAAGTAGCTGAATAAAAATATTTCGCAAAACGCCATCTCTTGACAGGTAGACTTTCATTTTAATTTATTATTATTTTATTAAGTTTAGAACCATGTTCCGATGGCTATAGGGTTTATTATCAATAAAATTAGTTTTATAGTTTTAGGTCCTTTTTAACGTTCTCCTCGACACGAGTGACGTCATCGTAACTGTACATCCGTTTGCGCGCGAAAATTTAAACGGTCAGTTTGAAACAGCAATTTTTTACATTAAATTGAAGTATTTTAATTTTTTTTTAAACTCGTGGTCTATTCTACATAAAATTCATTCAAATGAAAGCAAAAATAAAAATAATGCAGGTTCCCTATTGCTTGTACTATTTGGCTCGCAGATCTTAGGACAGCTTTCTTTTGTTGACAATATAGCAACTTTGGGATTACTACTACCTCGTGATGGGAACGATTGAGTCCTGGAAGAAGTCTCCATGGAAGAAGATAGATGCCGATGGTATGGACCAAGAATGCAAGCGTTTCACAAAAGACCTTCGGCAATTGGACAAGGACATGAGAGTATGGTAAGTCACGTAATTTCTACTATAGTGCGATAAGTTTTAAATTTGTAAAATTTGTAAATTGTAAAAAACGAAATTACGATTACAGGGAGCCGTACATGTCTATCGAAGCGACGATAAAGAACTTGATGACTTCGTTGCGAGCTGTGACTGACTTGCAGAATCCAGCTATCAAAGACAGGCACTGGATTGAGTTGATGATGGCAACTAAGGTAAAAGATAAACGCGTTTCAGGGTAAGTTCAGACTCACGCAGGCAGGAATCTTATTTATTACTGTACATAATAACAGTTTGTTTTTGTCTTGTGAGTGTTTTAGAAAATGAGTTAGAATAGTGTTCAAATATTTCAAGCTAGTTGTAATATTATTTGTTTTGTTTTTTTCATTTAGAAATCACTTCACACTCATCTATCATCTATCGAATCAAAATATTACCGAGCCTCACCGATCATAACTAAAGCGACTCCAGTTTCCCTAGAAGAAATATTAGAAGACTTCAAATCACTAGAAAACTTAGCTTTGGATTTAGAATTATCATCTGATCCCACCAATCATAATGCAGAGACAGAATACCTACAGTTGCAAGACTATAGACGACCGAAGTTCCAACAAAGTGACAGTGGAAGCAAGTTCAGGAAGATGAACAGATCTTACTCTATGAATGAGATGAAACGGGATGGCTTGGAGCTGAGGCCGACGAAGAGAGCCGTGCACCAGAAGTTTCCAGATCATGCTTTGTTATTATCAGAGTACATACTTTAGATTAGAGTAGTGTAAATAATTGTAAATACTTTTTGTTTTGTTAGGGTAAGTTATCTACCAACGATATATTTTTTCTAAATCGATGACCTCAGTTGAGAGTCATATTGCCTTAATAGTTTATTTTCTATTTTCCCAGGTCAAGTTCAATATTACTGATGATACAACTCTAGCCGATTTATTAGCTCTGAATCTGCACAAGTATGAAGAAGAGGTTAAAACAATCGTAGACAAATCTGTCAAAGAAGCCGCTATGGAAAAAACCCTCAAGTACGTTAACAACCTATCAATCAAAATAATGGTTATGTATTTAGTATAAGGTTGATTTTTAAATGTTGTTTGTTTAGGGAGTTGGAAGCTACCTGGGCTATTATGGAGTTCGATTACACCCCACACGATAGAACGGGCATCAAACTGCCTAAAGCTAGTGAAGAGCTTGTTGAGACTTTAGAAGACAACCAGGTATCTTTGCATTTTTGGCTCCTTGCTATTGAACTGGCGCGAGTGTGGTATTGAAGTTTTATTGCTATTCTCACACTTGTATTATTGGTAGCAACCACAGATGTTCTACTTCTTTAATTTCTCTATTTTTCTCACAAGTTTAATTGCATTTTAATTATAACTTGACACGGGCATTTCCACTTTAATTCTAGAACCAAGTGCAAAACATGATGTCGTCCAAGTTCATCGGTTTCTACGAGACGGAGGTGACGGCGTGGCAGAAGAAGCTCGGCACTGCAGACGCGGTTATCGCCATTTGGTTCGAAGTGCAGCGCAAGTGGCAATACTTGGAGAGCATCTTCGTCGGCTCTGACGATATCCGTGCCCAGTTGCCGGAGGATTCTAAGAGATTCGATAATATTGATAAGACTTTCAAGGTGAGATTTATTATTTTTGTAGCGGAAATAGTTGAGATTGAAGCCAGGTGTAAAGCATAGTCTAATAAGTCACAGAACTAATGGGAAAAAAAATCCCATTCGTTCTGCGGACAGAACTACTCCACAGAACAGGTGGGAATAGACGCTTTTATCGCGTCTACATACCTAATCAATAAACGATTGTTAGCACATTGTAAGTAACTGTATTCTCACGGACAGTAACCAGTACCTCGGATACCCTTTCAAGTATAGAGGGTTATTGAACTTGGCATGTGCCAAAATGTATATTTGAACGTGCCTCTCCCTGCTTAACTCAGGCTGATCTATATTTTTGATTTGTGTTTCTTCAGGAATTACTGCGAGACATTGCAGCGGTGCCCAACGTTGTCGCGTCGACGAACAAGCCTGGCTTGTTGGAAAAGCTTGAGGAATTGATGCGCGCGCTCAATCTTTGCGAGAAAGCGCTTAACGACTACCTCGAGACGAAGCGGCTGGCCTATCCTCGCTTCTACTTCGTCTCTTCGGCTGATTTGCTCGGTAACTTGTTTTAAATTCTCAACAACTGTAGTAAGTAGAATTACAAAAACATAGGATTTAATCCTCTCGATTTATAGATATTATAACTTTGAATCTTTCTCTATCGTTATAATGAGTCAAAGTCAAAGTCGCGAGTGAGAAACCAAATCTTGAAACTACATAAAAGTCACAGGGTCAATATCAAAATGTGCATTTATTTCTATAAACAAGCAATGCTTCCTTGATTTGATTTCTCTAATAGTACCATAAAAAGTTGTACTTTTCTAGTGTACTTTATTATCTAGATTTCGATGTACAAGAACTTAAAAAGTTGAATCATCGTACAAAGAAGATAATGCCTATGTTTAATTGTTTACCCAAGAATTTTAAGAAACTAGTTCCTATCACTTGAATCACTTTCTAATGTTTATCTGCATATTTGATCAGATATTCTATCGAACGGCAATAACCCGCCGGCCGTGTGTCGTCACCTGACAAAGCTGTACGACAACCTTGCCAAGCTGGTGTTCCCTAAGTCGGGCAGCAAGCACGCCTTTGAGATGATTTCTAAGGAGAATGAGGAACATGTGCCCTTTAAAGCGCCCTGCTGCGATTGCTCTGGGAAGGTACACTTTATATCACAAATAATTCCATTTTGAAAATGTTGCTGCTTGCGGATACTCTAATGTCAATTAATGCTATCGAGGTTTTTTCGTGTAGACTCCTAGAGTTACACGAACATTATCCTCCCTTTAATCCACCTAGGTAGAGTCGGCACAATTTAACTCTTCCACTCTTCACAATCGCTCCCCTTAACAAAAGACATGGTTCTCAAAAATCGCTAGACGCTAGCTATAGGAAAGGAATCAAAAGTCTTTTCAATAAGGATCGTACCTACATTGTGAAACTACTACTTTTATAAAAGGCACATAATATTAATATTGACTGACACAATAATTCACCAGTGACACGAATTATTTTGAATTTTATCACTTTCTTTTCCTATTGATCGATTAGATTATTGGACTCAAGCAAAATACTTTCTTCCATTCATGTGACGAACTATTGTGTTACACTAGCTTTACTTAGAAGTTACTCTACGCCGACCTCTACAAATCGCCTATCTCTAAACCCAGGTGGAGTTATGGCTGAACCGTGTAACGGATTGCATGCGTTACACGCTGCGTGATATCTTCGAGCACAGCGTGAAGTCGTACGAAGACAAGTCGCGAGACGAATGGGTGTTCGACTGGCCGGCGCAGCCCGCGCTAGTGGGCACGCAGATCTGGTGGACCACTGAGACCAACCAAGCGTTTGAGAAGCTGGAGGAAGGTTAGTTTTAGTTAATTATGTCTGTTTGTTGGTCATCTGTGAGTGTCCACGTCTCAGCTCCGTATGTCATAACGGGTAGAACGCACTGATTGAAAACTTTCGTTTTCAAACACTGCGGTATAGGTGACGAGAAGACCCGACGCAATTTTCCAAATGCTGCCCAGCCTAGCTGGATTCTCCTTTTGGCCTCCTTCTCGAAGTTGTTTCTACCTAATCGCAAAATCTGCCCGAGGTATGTGTACTCCGAAACAACTTCAAGAAGGTGACCATTAACGCTGATAGGTCTCGGATCAATTACTACGGTGGAGTATAACCCACCAATCTAAAGTCGCTCAGCGAGCTATGGAGCGAGCTATGCTCGGAGTTTCTCTGAAGGATAGGATCCGCAATGAGACTATTCGGCAGAGAACCAAAGTCGTTGACATAGCTCAGAGAATTAGCAAGCTGAAGTGGCAGTGGGCCAGCCATATCTGCCGAAGAACTGACAACCGTTGGGGTAAACGAGTTCTCGAGTGGAGACCACGTCTCGGCAAACGTAGTGTAGGACGCCCGCCTGCCAGGTGGAGTGACGATCTGCGAAAAGCTGCCGGCACAAGTTGGATGCGTCAAGCTGAAGACAGGGCGCGATGGCGCTCATTAGGGGAGGCCTATGTCCAGCAGTGGACTGCTATAGGCTGATGATGATGATGATGATGATGTTAGTCATCTATGATAAAAAAATTATACAGTACGGATTTCGATATAAAATATGATAAGTACAAAAGAAACAATAATCACACTAATATTATAAATGCGAAAGTTTGGATGTTTAGATGTTTGGATGTATGTTTGTTCCTCTATAACTCGACAACCACTGAACCGATTTGGCTGCTATTTTAAACATAGATTAATGACCGGGAATAGGACATAGGCATTTTTATCCCGAAAAATGCACGGTTTCCGTGGGATAAACAAAATAGTAGTCCACGCGGGCGAAGCCACGGGCGTCAGCTAGTTAAGAATACATTGAAAAGTAAACGTTAGGACGTAAAGGACAACCCTTAGATAAATACTAAGCTATACAGACATCCGCTCATATCTTCAGAAATAAGATCCTTAAAAGATTTCTAGGGGGTTAGTCAGAGGCATGTTCAAATATTCACTTGGTATATTATGCCTTTTGCAAGTACTTATTACGTACACAGTGCCTATCGCCGAGCATCGGATCACGGCTTGAGTTGGGAAGCAATGGCCAGTTGTAGGTATATAACCTTGTTTGAAATGATACAACTTCATAGTGATTTGCATTGCTCAGGTTACGAAAACGCTCTGAAAGACTACCAAAAGAAACAAATCGCTCAACTAAACGCTCTGATCGTTCTTCTACTGGGAGACTTGACTGTCGGCGACCGGCAGAAAATCATGACCATTTGTACCATCGATGTGCACTCACGAGACGTGGTCGCTAAGCTCATTGTGGCTAAGGTCGAGACTTCCAATGCCTTCCAGTGGCAGAGTCAGTTGAGGTGAGGAATTTTTAAGATAATTTTTACAAGATAGAAGTTGAGAACTGAGGCATGGCCTGTTGTACCAACAACTGAATTACACAACTCGAGTAGTTAAGAGGGGATAAAGGAATAGATGCAAACAACTACTTACATACATACCTACAGGTCAAACACATAACCCTCCTTTTGGGTTTCGCCGCAGTCGTTTAAAGTAAAGTGATAACTGTATCCTCAGGAACTATAGAATAGTCAATAGTCTACAATAATAGCCTGTAAATCTAGCAAAACTTTGCATATAAGCTTTTTCTCTTGTCACTCAATAAAAAGAGATGGCAATAACTTTAATAACCGTTTGAGCAATAGACTTTTTGTTATAGTTTATCAGCCTATGCTGTACATGCTGATAATAATAATAGCCAAAGGGGCAAAGGCCGCCCTTCAATTCTAAGAGCTATAGGAATGTTTAACGTATGTTTTAGGCACCGTTGGGATATGAATCTGAACAATTGCTACGCCAATATCTGCGATGCTCAGTTCCTGTACGATTATGAGTATCTTGGTAACACGCCTCGTCTCGTGATCACGCCGCTCACCGATCGATGCTATATCACTTTGACGCAGGTAACTTAGTAAGCTTTAGGTTAATCAATTGGCTATTTTTTTTTTCGATTGAAATTTTTGTCGATGTCTCTTTTATGATCATCACTGGCAGCACAAATAATAGCCTGAGTCTAAGCCTCCTCCTTCAAACGCCACTCTAATCGGCCCTGAGCCGTTTTTATCCATGCCGTTCTCTCTATAGCCTATACCTATATCGTCCACCCACCTGTCCACTCATCTAACTGTCTCTTTAATTTAACACGTTCGGTGCGGGACCGTATTTGCAAGACTTTCAGACAGTGCGATACAGGACATTTATGGTAGGTACGAGAGTTACTCCTGGTGCGGTACAGGACATATATGTCCTGTATTATGTTTTTTTTGAAATGTCTATAATTTAATGAATTTCGTAATTTAATGTTGTTTTTTCAATTATTTGGGTAGATTATAACCTTATCTAACATATGGTAAGCCAGGACGGGGATCTGGTGAATACTTTAGAAGCTATACCTAAAACTAAATACCCACCAAAATTGTCCTGTACCGCACTGAAAATAGGGTCAAAACGTTTGTCCTTTACACAAGTTTAGTGATGTTCTAACCGTATTTTGAACAATCGATATCGATAAGGAGCATTTATTTCTCTGAATATGAACAAAACTTCATTTACTTAAATTACAAGCTAAGTTAAACACCCCGGCATGGATTTATGGTCCTGGTGGAAGTATACGCAGGACTCATTTTTGGTGCATCCTTGGTCAATTTTGTTCGACGCAGACCTCCACCACATACTTACAAATTTTTTATTTATAAAAACCTTGTCCGTACAATTACAAACAAAACAAAAAAGGAATCAGTCAAATCAGTCAAGCCGTTCTCAAGTAATGCGGGAACATACATGCGGCAATTGATTTTTTTAATAACTGGGTTAGGATGTTGATGATTTTAAATCCTCAATTAAATTGAGACCATCGATAACATTTTATGAGATCGCTTAATTTTGGCGTTAATGTAATAATCGACAAATGACGTGCTTATAAGATAGGGATTGCTCCGCACTACTGTAAAAATCAGCGCGACACCGGGTCTGCGGATACAGGACATATATGTATGGTAACGCACAGAATTACGAAAATTGCTTTTAAGTGCGTACTACCCATATGTGTCCTGTACAATTTTATGACAAATTTTGCTTATATTTTTAATAAGCTACAGAAAAGTATACTTGACTCTTTTTTACATAAAGGATTTCGTATAGAAATAGCCCCCGCACCAGCGGTAAAACTACAATTTTACCTTCCGCACCAGAAGAAAGTCGCGTACAACCCATATATGTCCTGTACCGCACTGAACGTGTTAAATAAAAAGTTATTGCATTAAAAATATTTTTGTTTACCCTTTCTGCTAAGAAGCCAATAACTCCATAATAATAACAGTATATGGCGATGAAAAAATAAAATTATTGCTATAAGGCTCTGAGTGAGTACCGCTCTCTCTACTAAAAATAACCTTAGATCCAGCAATTTAATTTTTTGGATGATAAGAGATATTTTATAATAGTACTCTCATTTCGCAGTGTCTGTAAGTGTTTTGTGTGCTTCAGAGTCTTCACTTAGTGATGGGTGGAGCTCCGGCCGGGCCCGCCGGCACCGGCAAAACGGAGACCACTAAGGATCTGGGCCGAGCTCTGGGCATCATGGTCTATGTGTTCAACTGCTCCGAACAGATGGACTACAAGTCTTGCGGCAATATTTACAAAGGTATTTCAGGACAAAATAAAAGTGAGATACGTAAATGTGAGGTGATATAGGCGCTCTCTGCCTTTGATCATCTTCATACAGAACTTGCACGTAAACAATGAGTGTATTATATATATTATACAATACTGTATATATTTTGCTGGCCTGTGCTAATAATTCAGACAGCGCCAGCGTACAGACAGCATGTTACCCTTTTATTCAATGTTTTACAGATTTAATAACATTGTATTGTGGATCTCTGTCTATCACATTTTTTCAGGTCTGGCTCAAACCGGTGCGTGGGGATGTTTCGACGAGTTCAACCGAATCTCGGTAGAAGTACTCTCTGTAGTGTCGGTGCAAGTGAAGAGCGTGCTAGACGCCATCAAAGCGAAGAAGAAGAAGTTCGACTTCATGGGAGAGTTTATTACTATCATATCCACGGTCGGAATGTTTATCACCATGAATCCTGGTTACGCGGGGAGGACTGAGCTGCCTGAGAACTTGAAGGCATTGTTCAGGTAAATACTTGACAATTTTCATCCCAACCAAGTGCAATGAAAGCGCCTTGCTCTGAAAAGGCTTTCGATGAAGCTCTCAGTGGTTTATTTCGCGCTCTTTGGGCACAGGAATTGTTGTTACCATTATTACCATTAGAGCACTAATAATAAAAAGCTCTAAACGTGTCGCAGTTGACTGTTGCCGTCTTTCTGTCAAAATACTTACAGGGTTGATGTTTTATTCCAGACCATGTGCCATGGTGGTCCCTGACTTTGAGCTGATTTGCGAGATCATGTTGGTAGCTGAAGGGTTCCAAGAGGCCAGACTGTTGGCCCGCAAGTTTATCACCCTCTATATGCTGTGTAGAGAGTTGCTTTCGAAGCAGGACCATTACGATTGGGGTCTCAGGGCTATCAAGTCTGTGCTTGTGGTCGCTGGCTCTTTGAAGGTAACTAACATACATGGAGTGAAAATGGTCTAGGTTTAGTATTTACCAATATTTGTTTCATTCATCGTTTATTCGTAAACGATTTAATTTTTAGGGTTCCGTACCTTAAAAGGTAAAAAAAGGAACCCTTATAAGATCACTTTCTTGTCCGTCTGTCTGTCTGTCTGTCTGTCTGTCTGTCTGTCTGTCTGTCTGTCTGTCTGTCTGTCTGTCCGTCTGTCCGTGTGTCACCATCGATTATCTCAGGAACGGGTAGAGCTAGCAAGTTGAAATTTATACCATATACTAAGGTCTATAGTCCCTATTGTGAGTATAAAAATCAAGGTCCTGAGTCAACACTATAAAAAGATATAGGCAAATTTAGGTTTTCGTGAAAACTTGTGAGTACCAAAACTTACCTTAATTATCAACTTTTTTTATTTTTTGGAATTTTTCCTTTACTTGTGCTGTAAGACCTTGCTTGTAACCAAAATTGACAATTCTAGGTCAACCGGAAGTACCCTAGAGGTTTTGGGTCGAAAACCTAAACGGTAGTTCCCGTTAACCTAGAATAACGAAATTTGGCAAAAAGCAAGGTCTTATAGCACAAATAAAGAAAAAATTAAAAAAAATTAAAAAAGTTGAAAATTAAAGGGTGTTCCCATATATACATAGTTGACGCCAATTAAAATTGTCCTCCGAGTTGTATGGGTGCTCATACAATTAAGCGGACTAGCTTAATTGGCACCATGGCTAGGTACGGAACCCTCGGCGTACGAGTTCGACTCGCACTTGACCGGTTTTTATTTTTTGATACTGGTATTTGTCTGGTGGTAGATTGTGTTGGTAAATAGTAGCCTATGTGAATGAATAGTTGTACCTACTAATTGTGTTTGATGTTATAGAGCATGTGGTTAACATAGATTTTATTGTTGTGGGCAGGCTAGCATGAGGGACGTAAGTGATATTAGTTTAGAACCATCGCCATCGTTCAGCAGCTTTGGGCTCTTTCTTAATTCATTTTAATTATCTGCATTAAATGTTACTTTGTAAATGTTTCTATGTACCTACTCATCATCTACGTGATTTTGAACCAAAGTACTGTACGTCGAAACTTGCCTTGCATATTTTGTGCTTGTCACACCACCAATCATAAAACTGCACCAGCACCTGCCTAAAATTGTTTAAAACAGTTTTTTATACTCTATAATATTCCAGCGAGGCGATCGTCTAAGACCAGAAGACCAAGTGCTGATGCGAGCGTTGAGAGATTTCAACATTCCGAAAATCGTGACAGACGACACGCCAGTGTTTATGGGCCTCATCGGAGACTTGTTCCCGGCTCTAGATGTACCGAGGAAACGGGACTTCGACTTTGAGAAGAATCTCGTCGACGGAGCGCTTTCATTGAATTTGCAGCCGGAGCCAGGATTTATTTTGAAGGTGAGCTTACATTTTGCTCTTGCGTTTTCTTAAGGCACTTGTAATTTTGTAGCAAAGTCATACATGGCATGGATGGCCATTGGCCATGCATAGATATTTTCATTTTGAAAAACCAATGTTAATTTTTCTGACACTTACGACGTTTTTGATATTAGATGGTCCAACTAGTCGAGCTATTCGCCGTGCGACATTCAGTGTTCATCATCGGTTTCGCCGGAACTGGCAAGTCTATGGTCTGGCAATGTCTCAACAAAACCTATGCGATGCTCAAATTGAAACCTTTCTACAATGACCTGGATCCTAAAGCTGTGACCAATGATGAGTTGTTCGGGATTATCAATCCGGCGACTCGTGAGTGGAAGGATGGTTTGTTTTCCACGATCATGCGAGATATGGCCAACATGCCCGGAGATGGACCCAAATGGATAGTTTTAGATGGGGATATTGACCCTATGTGGATTGAGAGCTTGAATACTTTGATGGATGATAATAAGGTTTGTTTGATTTGTAATGTAGATTTTAGTAGGAATTGCGATTTTTATGAAATAGTGAATTGAATTTTACTATTGTAGGTGCTAACGCTAGCCAGTAATGAACGAATCGCTCTGACCAAGCCCATGAGACTGTTGTTTGAGATATCAAACTTGCGTACCGCCACACCCGCCACGGTATCGCGAGCCGGAATTTTGTACATCAATCCGCAAGATTTAGGATGGAATCCGTAAGTAAAATCTCTCTATATTTGTTTTCTCCTTGATTAACAACGCATCCTGACTTATACCTTCGCACACAAGTCATGATTTAATCAATCAAAGACATTGAATGATTTTGGGGACTCAATCGTATAAAGACTAACTAAAGTCTCATAAACTCTTACTACATTTACTTTACATAACACTTCCTTGAATGTGTGAAAGCCCCGTCTAAACATCAGTTATATAACAGGTTCGTGGCGTCATGGATAGAAACCACACGAGACGATGAATCAGAGAAGGCAATGCTAACGGTGATGTTCGATAAGTACATTCCGTCGCTGCTGGAGTCCTGTAAGAAATACAAGAGAATCACACCTCTGACAGAGCTTCAGCAGATTCAGCTCACTTGTTATCTGCTCGAGTGTTTCTTGAATAAGACGCTGTTGCCCACCGATTGTCCTAAAGAATGGTAATTATATTCTGTGAATTGAAAAGAAAAGCGCAATGTCTCACCATTATCTTTACTTTACCGAATTAGATCATAAACATTGCTGTCTGATGAATTCTTCATGATAAAGCCAGCTTTGTAGTTTGTTGTTGATTTGTTTTGTTGTTCTACCTACTATTATTATTACCATTTCCTGCTCCTCTTTGTTGTTTTAAACCAGATTAATGATACTTATTTAGAGAATATAAAATGTTGGCTCAAACAAAACTATAAAACTTCCCTTCTAGGTACGAAACATACTTCGTATTCGCCATAGTCTGGGGCTTCGGATCAGGCCTCTTCCAAGATCAATTGGTGGATTGGCGTAATGAGTTCAGCAAGTGGTTTGCCAATGAATTTAAACAGATCAAGTTCCCGTCAACAGGGAATGTGTTCAGTTTCTTTATCGATGCTGAGACGAAGAAAATGTTACCGTGGTCGGAGAAGGTGGAATCTTTTGAGTTGGATCCGGATTTACCACTGCAGGTGAGTACACGCAAATGTTCGAGTACTCTTCACATTTATACTTAGTAAAATTGGAAAATGTAAACAGGCTGACGTGACGACTTACACGGCTGACACAGTAGACTTCTCAGATCTTGATCTTGAATTTATTGATGTCTAAGGTCGGTAATGATCGTCGTTTAAAACCCGCTAACATCTGAATACCCTCTAGCCACATGTTGCGACACGAGCGACTGTTTTGGGGGGCCCAGTTGTTAGTTGCCAAGCCTCCATCTGCCATTTTGTACATGTTCGTTAACATTGTTTCAGCGGGTGTGCTATAGTTTCTTCTCTTTTTTCCAGTCCTGTCTTGTATCAACATCGGAGACTACTCGCATCAGATTTTTCATGGACCTGCTTATCGCCAAACAGAAGCCGGTGATGTTAGTCGGTAGCGCCGGCAGTGGGAAGACTGTCAGTGTGGCCGCTAAACTGAACTCGTTATCTGACTCTTATGCTATCACCAATGTACCATTCAACTTTTATACTACCTCTGGTGAGAATCGGGTTTATTTTACTTTGTATTATTTTTGTGATATTAGGCAGATTGTTATAACGGGCTTTGACAAGGGCGGCACCTATATTTATATTTCATCGTATTGAATATCAATCTATTTAGAGCCATTCTTGACATGTTTGTGTGTGGATTCGTATTATTGTTTTGTTACACAGAAATGATGCAGAGAGTCCTTGAAAAGCCTTTAGAGAAGAAATCAGGGCGCAACTTTGGCCCGCCTGGCAGCAAGTTCATGATCTACTTTGTGGACGATCTCAATATGCCGGAAGTAGACACATACGGCACTGTGCAACCACACACCTTGATCCGGGAATTCATGGATTATAAACACTGGTAAGACAAACTGACTTTGACTTTCTCATGGATTTGAATACCGCGCTCGAACACTGATGGGCGTGGCCCTAGCACAAACGGACCAATGAGCGCGTGGTAGGTTTTAACCACCCGATACACAACTAGATGTCGCTGCTAAAAAGAGCCCGTTTCTAGATCGCGCTGACGAAAACGTACGGCTCGGAATTAAAACCCCTTGGTAAACTATAGAAATCATACTTACCTGGCACAGGGGACACCGTGATCAAAAAGGCGGTTCCCCCAGAGCGAGACCTATTCATTGCACTGCGAATGGGTTGACCTCTGCGATTATCCCTAATGTGGATAACTCGGGTGCGTTATTTTTGGTAGTGGGGACTGCGTTCGCGCCGTCCCCCTCGTATAATGATTAAAACTCTGATTCAAAATGTAAAATTAATTCTGTGCCGCTGCGTGGAATGTCTACAAAGATAAGAACAATTCAAATTCTGTGATGGGTTTTATTTAATCTTAATGATAAGACAAAATAAACACACAGATGTGAAATGTGGCCTTTCAAAATGGCCATACATACATATACAGGGTGTGGCAAATTCTTGGTCACTGAAGGGTAGCTACCTTTTCTCTTGTAGTTAGAAAGTTTTGTTCTTAGGAAACTTCAGTTTTATTTTAAGGAAAAAAATAATTGCATTTTTAGATTTTTGAAAAAAAGTACAGTTAGCCTAAAAATTTACATTTGTCAAAAAAAACAAGTTGGTCTTAATCGACTCTATTTCCCACCAGGAACACTTCTCCCAAAGTAACTTATCAAATCAAATCGTAAGTTTTTGCAATAATTCAAAAAAACACATCCCATACATTTTCTATGAAATTAGTAGTTGTAAACATTATAGTGCCACTTATTCGATCGTTCTTAATTTAATTTCGTAACTGCTCCGGCAAGGTGGGAGGCTATTGTAAAGCGCGTATTTAAATTTAGAACAAAGTGCTTCCCTGCAGATGTACTAATGGTATGCTCCATGCATACCATTCTCTCTTGCGGCTCTGTCTTAGGCCTCTAAGGCTTTACAATAGCCTCCCAGCATGCCGAAGCAGTTACGAATTTAAATTAATAACCATCGAATAAGTGGCACTATAATATTTACAACTACTAATTTCATAGAAAATGTATGGGATGTGTTTTTTTGAATTATTGCAAAAACTTACGATTTGATTTGATAAGTTACTTTGGGAGAAGTGTTCCTGGTGGGAAATAGAGTCGATTAAGACCAACTTGTTTTTTTTGACAAATGTATTTTTTTAGGCTAACTGTACTTTTTTTCAAAAATCTAAAAATGCAATTATTTTTTTCTTCAAAATAAAACTGAAGTTTCCTAAGAACAAAACTTTCTAACTACAAGAGAAAAGGTAGCTACCCTTCAGTGACCAAGAATTTGCCACACCCTGTATACTGTAAAGTGTAAAGTATCTAGTTCAGTGGCTCCAAACCTGTGGATAATTACCCCTACGGGGGTAAAATAGCCTTTTTTGAGGGGTAATAGAACGAAATATAATTTTAATTAAAAAGAGAGGAATTTTAGGATTTTTAAATGAATTTTTTAACGAACGGGGGTAAAATCTGTTTTATTGACATGTCGTAGGGCCCCGTAGGGGTAACAAGGTTGAAAAGGTTAGAAACCACTGATCTAGCTAGACAAACATGGCTCAAATTCAGAACCGATTCGGAGGGTAATGTCCCTTTACATTATGAAACATAATTAATTCAAAAATAAAAAAAACCCGGCTGAACTGAAAAGTTGGAAACAGCATTTTTTTCTAAATGAAATATCTTCTAAACGGCTTAACCAATTTCGATGCGGTTTTTTCAAAACGTTGCGTATGACTAAATAGAAAGTTTTAGTATACGTTTTGTTTAGTAATTCCATTTAGGGCAAAAAAAATATTTTCATAAAGAACCATGGGCATCATTGCTTGAACACTGGACCCGCTTCGTCCAACAGCGATGAAACATGTGTCATATGAAAGCTCTTGGAATGTACTTTATTTCATTCTACTACAGCTAAGTTAAAATCGAGCGCGAAAATGGTGTTTTGGTGCAAAAATGGCGCGATGATGGTGGTTTCTTGAACGAAACTAGAAAGCTGAAACTTGGAATGTAGCTATCTTTTCTAGTAAAACCACCCACTAAGGCATTTTATTTTCGATTTTCAACCCCTAAAGGGGTGAAAAGTAGTGAAAACGTTTGTACGAAACTTTTTAACGCGTAGTATGATTTGCTTGAAACTCGGTTTGCATACTTAAAATGCAAAATAAATGGACACATATTTCAGGATTATTCAAAACAACCCTTAAAAAGGAGTGAAATGGGGTGTCAAAGTTTTTATGGGTACTTTTTAATAGGTTGTGCGATTTGCTTGAATCTGGGTTTGAATACTATTGATGACAAATAAATGAACACATATTTCAGGATTTTTCGAAACAACCCTTAAAAAGGGGTAAAATGGGGTGTCAGAGTTTGAATTGAAACTTTTAAGGGCGGTGCGATTGGCTTGAGACTCGGGTTGTATATTATAAATGCAAAATAAACGGACATGGTGTTTCAGGACTTTTCGAAACTAACCTTAAAAAGGGGTGAAATGGTGTGTCGAAGTTTGTGCTGGAACTTTTTAAGGACAGGGCAGGCAAGTACCGGCGTCACTTGCATACACTTCGCCACCAGCTACCGGCACTGGTTATCCGGTCCTTCGGTCCATTTTCGTAACTATTTTTCACAACCAGTTACGAAAGAAGATTTTTTTTCACTGATTCTTAACTGGTTATTAAAAAGGAATATTTATTCCATGTACGTAACCATGTTTCATAGCCAGATATGTATTTTTTTTTCATGTTTTGGTAACTAGCGACGAAAATTGATGGTTTTTTTTTTTCATTTTTCGTAACTAGCTACGAAAATGGAACCTTGTTGTATTTTTTCGTAACTGTTATCTAGCTACAAAAAGGGATGCTTCTTTTCTTCTTTTCATAACATTTACGACGATTGATATTATGATGTCGATGTTGAACTGTATCTGTACTAAATGTACCAATATAATTATAGTTTGTTTTTTTTTTTTTTACTCGATCACCGTCTACGATAATAGATACTGTTTTGTTTGTACTATTCAAATAATTATAAGTGGAAACTTGTTATTAGCCTTAAGTATCTACCTATGTCTTCTTTTAATCTGTTGTCTAGCTGTAAGTTTTCCTAAAATGGAAAAACTAAAATAAAATAAATAATGTACTACTTCCAGATAAATAATAGGCATTGGCTAATTTCGTGTGTTCCGAATAATGGCCGATTATGCGATTACTTCTGATGTTTTTCGATACCCATTATTTATCTGGAAGTACTGTATAAAGTTTACTAATAAAATTCGTAGCTAGCTATAAAACATGGTTACGCACAAGGAATAAATAATTCTTTTTAATACCCAGTTAAGAATCAGTGAAAAAAAATCTTCTTTCGTAACTTGTTTTGAAAAATAGTTACGAAAATGGACCAAAGGACCGGGTAACCAGTGCCGGGTAGCCGGTGGCGAAGTGTATGCAAGTGACGCCGGTACTTGCCTGCCCTGTCCTTCAAAAGTTCCAGCACAAACTTCGACACACCATTTCACCCCTTTTTAAGGTTAGTTTCGAAAAGTCCTGAAACACCATGTCCGTTTATTTTGCATTTATAATATACAACCCGAGTCTCAAGCCAATCGCATCGCCCTTAAAAAGTTTCAATTCAAACTCTGACACCCCATTTTACCCCTTTTTAAGGGTTGTTTCGAAAAATCCTGAAATATGTGCTCATTTATTTTGCATTTTAAGTATGCAAACCGAGTTTTAAGCAAATCATACTACGCGTTAAAAAGTTTCATACAAACGTTTTCACTACTTTTCACCCCTTTAGGGGTTGAAATTCGAAAATAAAATGCCTTAGTGGGTGGTTTTACTAGAAAAGAAAGCTACATTCCAAGTTTCAGCTTTCTAGTTTCGTTCAAGAAACCACCATCATCGCGCCATTTTTGCACCAAAACACCATTTTCGCGCTCGATTTTAACTTAGCTGTGATAGAATGAAATAAAGTACACTCCAAGAGCTTTCATATGACATATGTTTCATCACTGTTGGACAAGGGGGCCCAAAATGTCGCAACGTTCTTTTGAAAAATGATTTTTACGTATCGAAGATGTCATGTTAGATTGAAAAAAATATTTGAAATTAGTCCACCGATCTCTTGATTTTGACACGGATTTTGATAATGATGGATAATGATTTTTTTTTGCAAAATTCACACATTGTTGCATTTTCAAGCCGATATAATTGATTTATTGAAATAAAAAGTATCCTAGAGCACAATCGAGATAAAGACGATTCTAACGATACCTCATTAATCAAAATCCATCCAGCCGTTTAGGAGCAATGCGGTAATAAAGAATATTATATACATACATACATAAAAACGCGCGATCTACATAACCCTGTGACTTGACAGTCAGCCGGGTAAAAAAGCAAAACCGGCAATATCCACTTTTTTCCAAAATGACTTTAATGGTGTTTTTTTTTTTTTTTTCTTTATTTTGGCTTCGCACGGCTTGTGCATTCAGCCAGTGTCAAGTATTTAATAAACTTCAAGTTTGTAGATAAATATGATATATAATTACATATTACAATACATAAATATAATATCTCACCCCTCCCCTTGTGCCTCAGTAAAGATGTGGGGCTTTACTGAAACATCAACACGGACTTTTTGGGAGAACTCGAAAAGCAACGTTATCCAATTTTGTTTCACTTCCCCACACTTATGCACGTTCACGAACACTTAACGGTTAATAATCCACCATTATTACACATTAACATTCGAAGAAACACAAGTTTTGGAAAATAAAACAAAAACGAAACATGACTTCTCAAATTCCCGCCAAAAAGCCTTTAATGGTGTTGTGTGCCTTGAATGTTACCCTGTTATTCAAAATAGACTTATAAACTCGTTAGAGCTCAAACGGTTGATAAATCTGTTGTCATCACTTTTCAAAGTCATGTGAGTGACAAGACAAAAACACTTTTCAAATCCTTTCTAAAATAACAGTTGATCATGAATATGGGGTAAGGTGCTTCTCACACTGGCACGCTGCAGCCCGCAGCGTTGTGCGTGGCTGCAGATTTTAACATTGTAGATATTATATCCCGCACGTCGATGCGTTGTCAGTGTGTTGTACTATGCGTGTTTTCCATACAAATTGAGAAACTTGCATAAACTGTTAAAATTTGCAGCCACGCACACCGCTGCGGGGTGCGTTCCAGTGGGAGAACATTCGTCATAGTTCGTCGCTCACTCAAAATGCACTTTAACTACGTAGTAGGTACTAGTATTCTGTGCTTTAACCTTGGAAATTACCGAGTGAGCACCATATTTATTTTCGGATGATACGTTGAAGGCTGCGTGACGTCACACAGCGTCATCGTGACGTCACACGTCGTGAGTCTTGGTTGAAACAGAACTAGAGGGCGCTACTAAAATGTGCCCGTTTCTGAATCGCGCTGACGAAAACGCGCAGCGCGCAATCACCTCGCCTCGCTGTATTGGCTTCGACAAGACCTTACTTCATAGGATCATTTCTATAGTAAGCTCTTCCAAAGTCGTTCACAATATGTGAGACCAGCTTAAACCACGATGAGGAGACGTGGCGCGGCGCCCTGAGCGTGAGAATGGCAGAGACAGTTTGTTTCTAGCCCTCGATGATCGTTCGCTTCCCTTTCGGGGGGAGTGTGGGGTGTTGTCGCTGTCTGAGTGGTTATTTTTAAACCTTATAATAAAATTTAAGAATCTTGGGAGTTTTAATTCCATATTAATTTAAACTAGTAGTTCGCCCCGAACTGAGATCTCGCGCACCGTTGTGTTGATAGCCTAGATTTGGACGTGTTTCTGACTACCCCTATACCTACGTTAAGTGCTCCTTCTAGTGTTTACCACACAATGATATCTAATGCACTACCTCAGTATGGTAAAGATTATAGGCATGCATGCAATACATTAAGTCGTGTCGTGTTTATATTCAATAGTTGACCCCGCGAACTTCGTACCGCGCCTCAGGGAAGGCCTCTTAGTTCGAGAAATTATTAAAATAGCAGTTCAATACAAAATGTATGAGAAAATCAATTCCCTCCCCCTCCCCCTCCCTCTCCGCCTCCCTCCCCTCCCTCTCCCCCCCACCCCTCCCCCTCTCTCCCCCCCTCTCTCTCCCCCTCCCCTACCCCTCCCCCCTCTCCCTCCCCTCTCCCTCTCTCTCCCCCTCCCCCTACCCCTCCCCCCTCTCCCTCCCCTCCCCCTCCCCCCCCCTCCCCCTCCCCCTCCGTCTCCCTCTATAATTTTGGTACATGCCCAGCCCACTATTTGCAGGAGTTAGCATTTGCATACGTGACAGGTTGCAAGCCCATCGCCGCTATTAGAACGTTAACTGGTTTCCTCACGATGTTTTCTTTCACCGTTTAGAGCTCGTGTTAATACGCATTTAAATTTTTCTAATCGAAAAATCCATTGATGAGCACGGCCAGGGTTCGAACTTACGACCTATGAATCGAAAATCGAGCACTCTTCCACTCGGCCAACACGGCTTTTATTTTCAATCTCAAGGAAAAATATCAAGAAGCAACTAAAATCATTGCAAACCAAACCACAACGATGCCACACTCTATGTCTGTTAACCAGACCTCCGAATACATCGAAACTCTATGAAACGGGAGCTCTCTCCATACATCCGTTAATTGGTTTTCATCATTTTTCTTTTTCTCTGTATTTCAAAAACTATAGAACCTAGAAGAAAACTAAAAACCAATTTGGAATGTATAAATTGAGTACTTTCATATGACACCCCACTCAATATATTTGGGTAACTTTGAAAAAAAATTACCCCCTTGGGAACCCCATATCTTTACAACCCCTTCATCGATTACGCTCATACGCTCCACAGCAAATTTCCATAGCACAACCTATTGACCTATCAAGTTTCATACAGATTGGATAAGCGGTTCGATAGTTATGCGAGAACATAAAAATGAAACATACAAATATACAAACATACAAACATACAAACATACAAACATACAAACATACAAACATACAAAGCAAAATCGCCTAACTTGCCACTAAGATCTTCGCTCGCTTCGCTCGCTCGATCGATTATCATAATAAATCTAAAATTAAGAATCTTGGGAGTTTTCTTCTATAAAATAATTACTTAAAATTATTTCATCTAAACAGGGTGTGGCAAATTCTTGGTCACTGAAGGGTAAGCTACCTTTTCTCTTGTAGTTAGAAAGTTTTGTTCTGAAGAAACTTCAGTTTTATTTTGAAGAAAAAAATAATTGCATTTTTAGATTTTTAAAAAAAAGTACAGTTAGCCTAAAAAATTACATTTGTCAAAAAAAACTTAATCGACTCTATTTCCCACCAGGAACACTTCTCCCAAAGTAACTTATCAAATCAAATCGTAAGTTTTTGCAATAATTCAAAAAAACATCCAATACATTTTCTATGAAATGAAGAGTTGTAAACATTACAGTGCTACTTAATTGATCGTTCTTAATTTAATTTCGTAACTGCTCCGGCAAGCTGGGAGGCTATTGTAAAGCGCGTATTTAAATTTAGAACAAATTGCTTCCCTGCAGATGTGTACAAATGGTATGCTCCATGCATACCAACATCTCTTGCGGGTCTGTCTGAAGCATCTAAGGCTTTACAATAGCCTCCCAGCATGCCGAAGCAGTTACGAATTTAAATTAATAACCATCGAATAAGTGGCACTATAATGTTTACAACTACTAATTTCATAGAAAATGTATGGGATGTGTTTTTTTGAATTATTGCAAAAACTTACGATTTGATTTGATAAGTTACTTTGGGAGAAGTGTTCCTGGTGGAAAATAGAGTCGATTAAGACCATCTTGTTTTTTTTTTACAAATGTAATTTTTTAGGCTAACTGTACTTTTTTTCAAAAATCTAAAAATGCAATTATTTTTTTCTTCAAAATAAAACTGAAGTTTCCTCAGAACAAAACTTTCTAAATACAAGAGAAAAGGTAGCTACCCTTCAGTGACCAAGAATTTGCCACACCCTGTATTACCGAAACAGCTCGTTTTGATGCCACAACAAAACGAATATACTGGCTTTGACGAAAATTATATATGTACCAGTACCAAGACAAGAACCTCCGAGTTCATTCTTATCTTGTTTCAGGTACGACAGACAGAAACTGTCACTGAAAGATATATCCAACTGCATGTTTGTAGCGTGTATGAATCCGACGGCTGGCTCCTTCACTATCGACCCACGGTTGCAACGGCATTTCTGCACATTTGCTGTCAGGTAAGTACGTCTTTTAAGTTACAAGTACAAAAGAAAAGCTACCCTAAAGTGCCCAAAAATTTGCTACACCCTGTACATTGGCTAACTAAATTAAATATTTAATCCCAGCCGGCCACACTACCGGAATATGCCATATTGTTCAATTCAAGCGAGATGGCACATTGTGTGCCATATCGCTTGAAAAATTAAAAGGGGGTAAAATCTGTTTCATTGACATGTCGTAGGGGTAACAAGGTTGAAAAGATTAGGAACCCCTGCCGTAGCAGTATAAAAGAAAAAATATTCATCATTCAATATTGTCTTCCTCGCTTTCAGTTTTCCAGCTTTAGATGCATGTATCCAGATCTACAAACAAATTCTCTCTCAACATTTGAACAACCCTCTGAATAAATTTGGCTTGGTAGTACAACGATATGCCGAACCGCTAGTGAACGCTGCATTAGCGCTTCACAACAAATTATCCTCTTCATTCCTCCCGACTGCAATCAAGTTCCACTACGTATTCAATCTACGAGACTTATCCAATATCTTCCAAGTGAGTAAATTGCCTATTATATAAATTGTAATTAATCTGTCACATAAGAGTTATTTCCAATTTTTATTTGTGCCCTTGGCACGCAACATTATGCTATTCTAAGTCACAATAAAATGCCATGTTTAAAAATACGTGAAAGTGTAACTGTTTTCTTCTATCTTCAGATTATGTATAGGTATTATAATATAACTTATAACTACCATAAAAAACGTAACACCATTAGGGTATGCTATTCACGACTGGCGACGCGATCAAATTCCAATCAGAGCTGATCAGGCTCTGGATGCATGAAGCGACGCGCGTGTATTCCGACAAGATGGTCGACTCTACCGACAACGAAGCCTTCCAGAAACTCATCGTAGAAGTCATCAAGAAGAATTTCGAGGTAAACCTCATTTAAATGCACATTGGAATGTGTCAAATGTATGCCTATTATTGAAACGAAAAATGAAATATCATCCCGACTGTGTCTCCATTATTATTAGTATAATCACGATATCTTTGTCAGGATTACGATGAAAACGTTGTCTTCGAAAAGCCTCTCATCTACTGCCATTTCGCTGAAGGCATCGGGGATCCAAAATACTTCCCGATCCGCGACTGGGCGCAGATCAAGAAGCTGCTGGACGAGTCGCTCTCGGGATACAACGATCTCGTCGCCACTATGAACCTCGTGCTTTTCGACGATGCTATGTATCATATTTGCAGGTGTGTATTAATAATGTACATTCCTTTATGCGGCGGCCTCGAGGTAGACCACCTGCCCGATGGTCAGACGACATTGTGAGGGCGGTAGGAGAGCAATGGATCCGGCTGGCAAAACCGCCAGGAGTGGCGTGATAGAGGCCTTTACCCAGCAGTGGGTGTTACAGGCTGCTTAGATAGATAGATTCCTTTATTGACGGTCTAAGTTAATGCCAGTGTGTGTGGCTCTTAGCCCCAGTAAACCCTTTCAACTAAGAGTAAGTGTTGAGAGTGAACTATACTTTACTATACTAAGCCAGAAAAGAAGCATTGAGGTTGGAATTCAACAGAGGACTGGCTGGATGTCATAGTAATACCAAAATGTATGGAAGTCAGATTTTTCTTCGTTAAAAAATCAATTGAAATAATGGTTTTAAAGACTTGGTGCCCTATTGAAAAATACTTGGATCGACTTCCTAAACGTGACCTTACCTTTTTTTTGTTGGCTTGCACATTGGCTTTTGAGCCAAACATGTATGAAGTCTGAATGACCTTTCCCAGAATCAACCGAATCCTAGAAGCGCCGAGAGGCAACGCGCTTCTGGTCGGCGTGGGCGGGTCCGGCAAGCAATCGCTGTCTCGACTAAGCGCCTTCATATCCTCGCTTGAGGTCTTCCAGATACAGCTGAGGAAGGGGTACAGCATCAACGACTTGAAAGTTGATCTTGGTAAACTTTTTACTTTATAGCACATTAACCAGCAATGGTCCTTTACTGTCAAGTCGCTTATCGTTGATCTCGAGGGTGCCTGGGTATTTAGAAAGTATTCTTGATAAAAACTAACTAGAATCTCTACTGCGCCCTGCGGATACAGTGTCGTGATCCTGTTTCTTTATTATGCCGATTAACCTGAGTGGCATGGCAGTGATTTAAATTTTTAATAAGTTACTTCCAATTGCTCTTATCCTGTGATCATTATTCATCTAACTTCACGCTAAAGTCACCCAACCACCCACTTTCCACAGCCTTGTCCACAGTCTAGTCAGGGCAAATCTGGGAGCAGTACCAGGCTGGTTTTACGGTCGCCGCCGGTTGGGTGGCTTTAGCGTAAACATCCTGAAGAAACTTTTTTGGTATGGATTGGCGAAGGAGTACCTGCCAGATATTTTGTAATTTTCAAAAAAACTTGAAGATGGACTTCCGCAAAGTCACGCCTGAATTAATTAACTACATTACAACAAATTAAGCAAGAAAGCCTAATAAGTTATTATTTAGGCTGGATTCGACCAAACTGTTATTTCTCCTAGAGTAGTTATTCCGTTAGTTCCGGCTAACGGAATAACTGCTCTGGGAGTAAGATGAAAGTTTGGTCGAATCCAGCCTTATTTCCTCAGATAAAAGTTATCTTGGTATTGAAAAATCAGCCCTTATTAGTCACGTACACTATTTTCCAGCCGGGCTGTACATAAAGGCGGGTCTGAAGAACATCGGCAACGTGTTCCTGATGACGGACGCGCAGGTCGCGGAGGAGCGCTTCCTCGTGCTCATCAACGATCTGCTCGCCTCCGGGGAGATACCGGAGCTGCTGGCCGACGACGAGATTGAGAATATCATCAATGGTGTCAGGGGAGAAGTAAGACCTTGTCTAAACTCATAGATGTATAATAAATAGTACTAGATTCACTGACAGCGTGCCGCCGAAAGAAACAAAAATTAAGTGGATCCATTGTTTCGTAGTACACTTAGGGTTCATATTAGTACAGAATTTTATAACATGATGTTCTTTACCTACAAAGAGCTGGCACACGATGGGGGACAAAAGATATTATGCTCTGTCTCATGTTTCCCCATGAATTTTGTATATATCTTTCTTTGTTTTTGAGTGACTGAGAAGGGACGATCCAGCAGTCTATAGTTTTCTTTGTCTTTGTCTAAACTTCTACATCTACACTTCTACACTAATATTATAAAGAGGAAAGATTTTTTTGTTGTTTTGTTTGTAACGAATAGGTTCCGAAACTACTGAAACGATTTGAAAAATTCTATCACAAATAGAAAGGTACATTTTCAAGGAATAATATAGGCTATAATATATTTTCAAAAAGTTAGGGATCCTTAAAAAATTGCAATATGTAGAAATAAATAAAAAAATAGGGCGATACGAATTTCGCCTGGTCAGCTAGTTGATTATAATTTTATTGTGTTGAGGTGTTAATCCCTTTTGTTTTTTTTTTACTACTTGGCGAGCCTTCCTTTTTTCAACTGGCTGACTACATTGGAGCTTGACTATTTCAACGAAACGAAAAGTTTGGCCTCATTCCGTGTATGTATATTGCCCTGATTCTTCACAGTGTTGGTCGCGAAAGAACAGGAGTAAAATCACCTAGCGCTTAGTTCAAAGTGATCCCAGAAGGACTGCTGAATAAATCATTTTTGAATTTATTGCTAAATATGCTAAGGCATGTGGAAAACTTCTCCGTTATATAGACGTTTGTTCAAGTACCGGTATTTTTGTTTACTTTTAGTTGTAAAGTTTACATGCAGGACACAAACCAAGAGAGCCCTGTAATCAGCAATGGTTAAAGTCGGGCTGCGGATGATGATGATGATCCCATTGCTGGCCACAGACTTCAGGCTTATCCCATACTGACTTTGATCAAAGGATCCTGATTTATTCATATTGCAATGTTTATCTTTTCTAGACAAAAGCTTCTGGTGTACCTGATACCCGTGAAAACTGCTGGAGATTCTTCATCAATCGTGTGAGGACTATGCTAAAGGTAAATCAAGTCCTATCTGAATAAAGCTCTCCTCAATTTTTTCTATACTTACCTAGTAATATCAAATATCAAATTAACCATAGAGTAATGTAATAAACGAAGAGGTATGTCTAGTCTGCAAAAAGGGGGCAGGTGCCAAATGCATGATACTTACATACACTTGTCTTTGACTCTTAGATACCCACTGAAAATAAATGTGTAATGGTGGGTACACACGCACATACATGCTAATCGAGCAAGTGCCAAGTGTCGAAATTCGGAATTCAATACATTTTGGTTGGCTTCGAGCATTTGTCTTGAGACTTGCATGGTACACCCGTTCCTACTTGCTCCATGAGGAAAGTTTACTATTCTTGAGGATCATTCATCCTTTGTCATTTTGTGTCATTTCCTTTGAGCTTCTATTAAATTTGAAAAGTGTCAAAGTTAAATTGATTACCAGGTGGTTTTATGCTTCTCCCCGGTGGGCGCGACTCTCCGCGTGCGAGCCCGTAAGTTCCCCTCGCTGGTGAACTGTACATCCATCAACTGGTTCCACGAGTGGCCGCAGGAGGCGCTGCGATCTGTCTCCAAGCGGTTCATCTCAGAAGTCGAGTCCCTGCCGGTAAGTTTAATGTATTTCCTCTTCACTATCATTACATAGGTAGTATAAATTTAAAACAACACAACAGTCACAACACACACAACGCAACAACAGTCGCTTCCCGCTGTCTGTCCCTATGTGTGCTTAGATCTTTAAAACTACGCAACGGATTTTGATTTGGTTTTTTTATAGATAGAGTGATTCAGTATAATACATGCACTATATAGTAGAGTAACACTGATAATTTTAGAGGTTTCTAATGTGATGTGTGATGTGGCCCGTGCGACGCCGGGGCGGGTTCGCTAGTTATTTATAAACGATACTAAAGTTTGTATATTTTGCAATGATTGCGTAGTTCACTAAATCAAAACACAGGCCGATGTACAAAATATTTGTTGTAGAAGAATGAGAGATGCATTTCATCACAACGCAACGGTGAAAATTTTACTGTACGCCAATAAAGAGAATTACATAAGCGCTTCTGACCCTTATCTTAGTACTTAAATTAATAAGAAACATACTCACACACAAACTTCCATGTATAATACGACTTATACTTTTGGTAAATATCTGCAAACTCCTTTTCTTTTCTAGGCTCACCTAATAGAGCCAGTGTCTAACTTCATGTCGCACGTCCATCAAAGCGTTAACCTGATGTCGGCGGTGTACTTCCAAAATGAAAAGAGATACAACTACACCACGCCGAAGACTTTCCTAGAGCAGATCGCCCTCTACAGCAAACTGCTCAACGATAAAACGAAGAACTTAAAGATGATGATATTGAGGCTGGAGAATGGCTTGGAGAAACTAGCTTCGTGTGCTGGGGATGTCGCTGTGTTGAAGGTCAGTTACTAATATACATACTTACCTCAAAATAAAAAACATGGTTTTTAAATAACTAATGAGCTACTAGATTTTTCCCGCGGCTTCAGATTTTGGTATTTTTTCTGGATGAAAGGTAGCCTGTGTCATTTTCTGTACCCCTAATAACAGGTATGAGAATTTAAATGATCGTCGGTTGATAAGTTAAAGCGTGCGAAAAAGCTTAACAAATCACATTCGCATTAGTAACATTGCTTAGAAAGTTAGGATGTCTAAAACGATTCGTTTCATTACCTGTATTTTAGGTGACTCTTGCTGAGCAAGAGATAATATTGAAAGAGAAAAATAAGAACGCCGAGGCGCTCATAGAAGTGGTCGGAGCCGAGAGTGAGAAGGTGTCCAAGGAAAAAGCGTTCGGTAAGATACACATATAATATTGGAATTACTGATATATGACTCAACAGCTGTATTTACAAGTGGCACGTCTAAATAGGACATTTAAACATACAGTCACCTCGCGGATTGCAATATATGCCGTTCTTGTCACTTATACGAAGACGGCATATACTTAGTTCAATTCCTATTGTGATTCTGCTATAACGGCCTTTTTAAACCCGCTGTAATCACAATAACTAATCTTTGTCACTCTAAAGTTTTTTATAGTTTTATTTCGCAAACTCTAAGTACAGTTGGGCCGACGGATCTCGGCGTTCGTGAAGTTAGGCTTTTCGCTGCGCAGTAGAAAATTTTGTAGGAAAAAGTTGCACTGCGCATCGAAACGGCTAACTTCACGAACGCCGAGATCCGTTGGCCGTACTGTAAGTAGTAAGTATACGCGCTATCCTTTGTTGCAACTAACTTCAGAGGGACAAACATCCAGTATAAATACTGTAAGTAGGTACATCTTTCCTTTAGATCCGGTTTTTTTTTTTTTTCTACTACTAAGGTAGCAGACAAGCATACGGCCCACCTGATGGTCAGCGGTTACCGTAGCCTATGGACGCCTGTGACACCAGAGGAGTCACACTCGCGCTGCTGACCCTTTTAAGAATTTCAAAACGCCCTTTTTGAAGAACCCCATACTGTAGTCACTGGGGAAAACCGCGGCAGGTAGATCATTCCACAACCCAACTGTTCGCGGGAGGAAATTCCTCTGAAATCGCACCGTACGTGACCACATTGGCTTCAAGGTGTGAGGATGGATCCCCTGCCGATGGCGAGCATTGCGATGGTAGAATGGTTTATTATTACTTTGTTTTTTCTTACAGCCGCTGAGGAGGAAAAGAAAGTAAAGGTTATCGAAGAGGACGTCACGATAAAGGCTAAGATTTGCGCGGACGATCTCGCCAAAGCCGAGCCCGCTCTGATGGCCGCCCAACAAGCGCTGAACACTTTGAACAAGAACAACCTGACGGAGTTGAAATCCTTCGGCTCCCCGCCCGACGCCGTCGTCAACGTCACCGCGGCTGTACTCGTGCTGTTCTCTAAGAAGGGCAAGATACCAAAGGATAGGTCTTGGAAAGCTTGCAAAGTACGTTTTCAGAAATATATTTTGACTAGCTTCCGCCCGCGGCTTCGCTCGTGTGGTACCCGGATAAAAAGTAGCCATGTCCTATTCCCGGTCATTATCTACGTATTTTTCAAATTTCAGCCAAATCGGTTCAGTGGTTGTCGAGAGGAACCAACATACATTCAAACATCCATACATCCCGACATCCAAACTTTCGCATTTATAATATTAGTGTGAATAGTTGTTCGTGCCTGGCGACGATGCCTGAGTGAATATCCCATTTTTCCGGTATATTTATACAAATCATTCTTTCATAAATCTTATCCTGCCAAATAGGAACACAACAAAAATAAAAAAGGCAAATTTTGTGCTGTTTTGAAATCTTTCATTCATGCAGCTATTGATTTGAATGTTTTTATACTTAAAGTAGAAAACTTTTTGCGCTATAAAATTGAGAAATCAATTTGTTTTCAGTTAATGATGGCGAAAGTTGATCAGTTTTTGAATGATCTAATCTACTACGACAAAGAAAACATTCATCCTGATGTCATCAAGGTAAGGTATCTTTTAAGTATTTTTTTCTAAAACCTTGCGAAGAATAGATAATAGTAGGTGGAGAAAAACTTTGCCGATTAGCCAGAACCCACAACCGTTAGTAGTTATCATTGTTATATTCAAAGACCTAGATGACTAGAGTCATGTGAAGTAGCGTTTCAGACAGGCCTAGTTAAATACTAGCTCGTCGAGTGCCACCGACGCACATGTTGTTCTTTTGAAGAACTGTACTGCAGCACTCTCGGAGGTTTATCAGTGCACCTGTTACAGATTAATTAATTATTATTTCATTTTTTGTGAAAGCCATTCACGTGAAAAATGTGATGAGAGTGAATGAGGCGAAAGAGGTGTGTCAGGATCGTAGCAAGTGGAAATCCGTGGTCTCTGCCTACCCCTGTGGGAAAGAGGCGAGATTTTATGTATGTATGTACCTATGTATGTATGTTGTGAAAGCTTTTTAATGTCATTTGGTTTCCAGGCCGTGCTACCATACACCAAGGACCCAGAGTTCACGATGGAGTTTATAATGGCGAAGTCAGCCGCCGCCGCGGGTCTCTGCTCGTGGGTCGTCAATATTGTGAAGTTCTACGACGTATACGTAGTGGTCGAGCCCAAGCGACGCGCCCTTAACGCGGCTAACGCGGAGTTGCAGGCCGCCAGGGACAAGCTAGACTTCCTCACTAGCCAGATCAAGGTAAGGAGGCAATTTTTTACTTACACAAAACTGCGATGCGATGCGATATGACGCCGCATCTCATTAACTTGTTCGAACGAGCTCGCAGATATTTGCGATGCGATGCGAATTCGCAGTTTTGTGTGGGAGCCCTTAACGGGACAGTGTAGTGCCTGGGACCTGTTGAAATGGCTTGTTGACCTAATCATTAAACCATCTGCTCAGCTAAACCGGCCATATCCACAGGAAAGACATGGTCAATATGCGTGGGGCTGACTAAGTCGGATTTCCTCATACCTAATGATTGCTAATAGAAATGAAGGTAGTCCACGCAGTGAAATTCTGCGATGTATTCATGGTATTTAAACTCTTGTAGGTATATTTAAAGGATCTTAACTATCTAAAAGATCTGAGAAACGTCTACGATGTCTCGGGGTCACAATCATAATTCTGTTAAATTTTCTTGTTACGTAAAATACCAACAATGATAAGTACTCGTAATTATCGTTCTACAATAAATATTTGTTTTAGGAATTGGAGGAGAAATTGGATGTATTGATGAAAGCATTCCAAGAAGCTGTGAACGAGAAAATGAAATGTCAGGCGGAAGCTGACGCTACCAACGCGACCATCGACTTGGCTAACAGATTGGTCAACGGATTAGCTTCTGAGAAAATCAGGTAAGGAGATACTCGCTGTAAGAAAGATTTTAAAGCCTGTGTGTATTTGTGTTCTGTTCTGTGACGATAAAAAACACCTTCCATAAAACATAAAGCCGAGTTTCCATAACGCAAGAAGCTTGCATGTAAGGTGAAGTTGCATCCGATTTCTCTAGTCATCTAGTGAAAACGTAAACATGCATGCAAGCTGCAAGTTGCATACAGAAACTGACGACAATGCCTACAAACCGTGCAGGAAGGGTGTAAGTTCTTGCAATCATGTTTTCAATTTGCACGCAAGTATGTTGTCAATAGGCGTGTTTCCTGCAATGCGTAATCACTAAATTAATGCATTAATCTACCTCTAATGAACTAAGATTCACAGATTCCGTAAAATATATTTATTATTGAAATTATAGTGAGATTAATCGATCGAGCGAGCGAAGCGAGCGAAGATCTTAGTGGCAAGTTAGGCGATTTTGCTTTGTATGTTTGTATGTTTGTATGTTTCATTTTTATGTTCTCGCATAACTATCGAACCGCTAATCCAATCTGTATGAAACTTGATAGGTCAATAGGTAGTGCTATGGAAATTTGCTGTGGAGCGTATGAGCGTAATCGATGAAGGGGTTGTAAAGATATGGGGTTCCCAAGGGGGTAAATTTTTTTCAAAGTTACCCAAATATATTGAGTGGGGTGTCATACGAAAGGGCTTATTTTGTACATTCCAAAATGGTTTTTATTTTTAATCTAGGATGTATAGTTTTTGAAATACGACCAAAGAACAAAAACTACGAAACCAGAGCTGCAAGAGCTCCCGTTTCATAGAGTTTCGATGTCTTCGTAGCTCATTGACTGGTCGGTCTTAAAAAGAGAGTGGCATCGTTGCGGTTTGGTTTGCAATGATTTTAGATGCTACTTGATTTATTTTCATGATAAAAAAATTTTTGATAAAGAATGAAAATAATTGGGGTAAAAAAAGTTAAATAAACAAATATATTGAGTGGGGTGTCAAATGAAAGGTCTTAATTTGTACATTCTAAAATAGTTATTATTTTCATTCTAGGACGTATACTTTAGAAATACGACGAGAATTCATAAATATGAAATAAGTAAATGAAAAATTAGACACGACATTATTGTATTGCATGCATGCTAGTATTTTTTACCATGAAGAGCTAGCGCAATAGGCATACTCGGCAGTAGTAGCACTTGAAATTATAGGGGTAGTCAGAAGAAAGTCCAAATGTAAGCCATCTACGGTGCGCGAGATCTCAGTTCGGGGCGAACTACTAGTTTTATTTTTGATAAAATAAAACCATAAAATACGGCTATCCGCCATGATAGATGAAACACCAATCAGAGCGAATTACGTCACGAGTGTTACTGTCAGTGAACAGAACAAACTTCATTCATACAAATCGCATAACTCTTCAAGTTTTGGTAGGTAGTCGTTTTTGGTTTTAATTTGTTCTTAGTGCTTAATTTAGGTATATCTATTTTATCGTCCGTCGTTTTCTCAAAAGATACAATAGTGGAACCAGGATTTACCACGGCAAATTCGTCTAATTTGCCTATAGTGGATGTTCTAATGTTGGGAGAGTTTCTGAGAACAAACAATGATTTTTGTTCGGCAGAATTCAGAAATGTGAAGGCTTCCGCGTAAATAGACATATTATAATAGATATTAGGAAAAGTTTTTTCCATAAAATCAATTTAAAAGCACAATAAAGATTTTTTCATCCATACCTTCTACTTAGGTATTAATCTCGAAAATAAGCTATATTGGAAACTAAATTTGTTGTTTGTTGTTAAAAATATAATGTTAATAACTTTGTTCCTTTAGCAGGCTTACTAAGCACCTACATAATATATTTCTTTGTTTTAGATCCGCCGTGCAAGAGTACCTAAACCACTTTTTACAGATAGTTTTGTTCCGTGAAACGTTTTTATACAACTTTTCAGGTGTCTATTTCGAATTATTGTCGCACTTAGGCACTACACACCACTTATATCCTTTGGAATTCACAATTAAAATGAATTTATTTAGAAAATTGTTCACCAACATCACTTTGTACTATTGGTTATATAAGGCTGTGACAATGATGACGTCACAGGAGACGCCATGACATATTGAAGCGTTTTGGCGTGAATTTTAAATATTAAACTTAAAAGTTTTATTTTTCTGTAAATCTCATTAGTTATTGTGAAATATATTATTTTTAGCAATCAGAAGCAACTTCTGAACATTGTAGTACCATTTTTCAAAATTATGAAACAGGCCTATTATCTGCATGCACTTGCACAATGGAAACGTCTTGTTGATTTTGGATGAGCTCTACTTTTGGGCTGCCTGAAGGCCTAATTTTAAACTAGAGAACATTTTAAAGAAATCAACGTAATGTTCCTAAAGGCACTATTCCTCCCAGATGGTCCGCGACAGTGGTGAACCTGAAAGAGTCGGGCATCATGCTACCAGGAGACGTTCTTCTAGTGACCGCGTTTATATCGTACGTGGGTTGTTTCACGCGCCGTTACCGCCAGCAACTTATGGACGATGATTGGGTGTCCACGCTCGCGAAAACTAATGTGAGTAATGAACTAATGTAGTCAAACTTGTTGTGCCGACCTCACTTAGCGGCATAAGGGCAGGGCAGGGAGATGATAATGATGAGATGATGATGTGAACTAATGAGTCTCACCAGCGCCTTACACTCCTTAGTGGCACGCCATAATGCTGAGTCGAGGCCTTTTAGCTGCTGAGACGCACAAAAACAACTCTTGTCTTCAATTTGCTTCTGTTTTTTCTTTGTGTTTGCTTATTAGGTTTGGATCTGTAGATCTATGAGCATCACTTCGTAATATTTTGATGTTTAGTACACAGAAAGTTTGCATTATAAAAAATTAAGTAAAAAACGCGTTAAACTTGGGTATCGCCTAAATTCAAAAGCGGTGATTGAAATCAAATAAGTCATATTATTTTTTTTTAAACTTACTGTTGTTTTCAGCCTAAAATCGATACGACAGAGGGTCTGAACCCGCTATCAATGCTGACGGACGATGCGCAAGTGGCGTGTTGGAACAACGAGGGTCTGCCGGCCGACACCATGAGTACCGAAAACGCGACCATTCTCACAAACTCCGCAAGATGGCCGCTCATGATCGACCCGCAACTGTGAGTTGTATGTCTTTGTGACTCCCGAAGGAGAAATAAGGTAAAATTGTAAAAAATATGCAAAAAAGTTGCAAGAAATGATCGAAATAGTTGACGTTAAAGTAAGCACCGACAGTTAGCTGTAGGCTATTACCTAATACACCTAAACTGTACTTTTAAAACACAGGTATTCCCCATTCACAGGCAAGGAATCAAATGGATCAAATCCCGTTACGGTGACGCATTAGTAACCATCCGTCTGACCCAGCGTAATTACCTCGATCGCATCGAGCGCGCCGTCAGCAATGGAAACGTGGTGCTGCTCGAGAATATCGGCGAGACTGTAGATGCTGTGTTAGAACCGTTACTTGGACGGGTGCTAATCCGCAAGGGGAAAGTACTTAAGGTGAAGACCTTAATGTGTAGGTACTGGAGTCGTGAGCTCAGGCTGCGGATGATGATGATGATAATGATAGTGACAACTAACTATGTAGCCCTATGAACTTTTAAACCCCATCGCAAAGTGAATAAAATGCTTTATAATTAACTTGGCGCAGCCGGTAGGATACAACTTTTTAAATTAATTTCATGTGACATTTCGTTTCAAATCCTGTCAGCACAAAATAATTTTTAAAACTGTAGCTATTATCATCATCTTAATCTCATTCATAGTCCCTATTCATTCGTCATATCAATAGTCACCCATTTCCATAACAACACTAGTTATTGGTTCATATTTCAGATCGGTGATAGGGAGATAGACTATCACCCGAGCTTCCGACTGGTGATCCAGACCAAGCTAGCCAATCCTCACTACCAGCCGGAAATGCAGGCGCAATGCACTCTAATCAACTTCACTGTCACTAAGGATGGGTAAGTCAGTCATGAAAACTAAGGTTTAAGAGCTTTTAAAGTCTTTAATTTTCTTTAAAGTTAGCCATTAAATACTAAGAACTTCCTTTTTCAGATTATAATATAATAGTAACTAGATAAGATAAATGATAGTACAGATTTATCACCATGATCCGCACGCAGCTCAATATTGCTATTAATCTCAAAGACCTTTAACGTTTGTGCCATTCATAATAAACAACTGAAACCAGTCCTAATAGCTCCTTCACCAAAGTCGGGCATTTGCTATTGCGACTGAAACCCAAAAAATACAGTAGGTAGTACAATTTTCAAATGTTATCATTCTATCAATTTCAGTCTAGAAGAGCAGTTGCTAGGCGAGGTGGTGAAAGCCGAAAGACCCGACTTGGAGAGTCTTCGAGCTGGGCTCACCAAGCAACAAAACGACTTTAAAATCACATTAAAAACTCTAGAAGATGATCTACTGAAGCGCTTGTCTTCAGCCGGGCCTGACATCTTAAGTGACTCGGCTCTCGTGATCAACTTAGAGACTACGAAGAAGACGGCGGCAGATATCGAAGTAAAGGTCGAGGAGGGTAAAGTCACTTCTGTCAAGATCGATGAAGCGAGAGAAAGATACAGGTAAAGTTGATCTGTTACAGAGTTTTGACTTATTGAGTATGGACCACAAACATTTAAACATAGTGTAAAGTAAAATCTAACCTAGAAAAGACTGTTTTTCCGGCTACAGTATTTCAATACCTACTTTTCACAGATAAAGCTACCATATAACCGATTGTGATTTATTAAAATTGAACGTGAAAAACAACCCTCAGCATTTGATAAACAATTTATATAGCCAAAGATCTGTGGCTTCTCCTTCAGCCAGTTTTCTCGATCTAGTGTCTATTGCTGGCAACTACGGCGCCTATTTAAAAAACTTAATTTTGTTTGTTTTGCAGACGTGCCGCCGCCCGAGCTTCGCTTCTGTACTTCATTCTGAACGATATTTACAAGATCAACCCGATGTACCAGTTCTCACTGAAAGCGTACAGCGTGGTGTTCAAAGATGCGTTAGCCCGCGCCGACCCTGCTGATGATTTAGAAGGCCGTGTGCGGAACTTGCTCGACAATATCACCTTCTCTGTGTTCGTTTATACGAGCCGCGGCCTGTTTGAAAGGGACAAGCTGGTGTTCTTGTTCCTTATTACTTTACAGGTAAGTGAATATGGTCAAATTGAAAAAGGGAAAATGAGAAGAATGAATCCATAGGCTGAAGAGCTCGTAATTAATGAAAGGAATCTATGGGTTGTGGTACAAGTTCTTACATTTATATTATGTCGACAATTTCATTACAAATATTTTTTCATTGAGTTTCAGCTAGTTATTTTATTAGTTAAACAGATTTGTGACTGTAAAAGCTATTAATATGAAATGAAGTGAAGTAACCAGCCCCCCTAGCCATATTACACTATCTATCGTCGCTGTAGAATAGAACACTTCAACATGTATAGGAATTGCGTTTAAAGGTGATGAGTCACGTGGTCAGAACGTCAATTCCTATACATTTTAAAGTGTTCTATTCTACAGCGACGATAGATAGTGTAATATGGCTAGGACCCCTGGCCTCTCCAACTGCGATGATGCAATAGAATAACTACATTAACCTAGCTTCGCTCAGCGCAGCTCTAGTGGAAACGGCTTAGCAGAGCAAATTTTTATAATTACAAAACAAGGAATGTGTGCAAGGGATGTGTTGCGAGGAATGTGCCCGAGGGAAATTGAATTATTGAACAAAGATCTAATAAAAAGAGCCCTCTACGCATTCTCACACTGCTCATCTGTGGAAACGCTCACGTCTCACAGCTTCGGTACGCAACCTCACAGAGCGCAGCTACCTCGTTCATCTTGGTGGAAATGCAGCCAGGCGTAGGCCAGATAGAAATGACGGGGCGCAGACATTTGTCTCTTCCGCGTCCCTTTCATACAAAATGTGACGGCGCCCCGTATCTTCTGTATGTTTTGCGGCGCGACGCTTCTATACATTTTCTATGAAAGGGACGCGGAAGAGACATTATGTCTGCGACGCGTCCTCGTCTTACGTCTTTTCTGGATGTCCCGCGCCTAAGCGGACATATTTGCATTGATGTGCATAGCGGGCATTAAACGCGCGTACTTCAACTTAATTATTTCAGATACTACAATCTGACGGTAAAGTAGACCCACGTGAGCTAGACTTCCTGTTGAAATACGCCGTCGCGCCCGAAGTGTCTCCGTACTCCTGGCTATCGAACAACTCTTGGGGCGGCATCATTGCGCTCTCTAAGATGGACGCTTTTGAGAACCTGGATAAGGATATTGAAGGTGCTACTAAAAGGTAAATATATTTTTTTTGGCGCAGCCGGTAAATTTTACAAAAATAAAAGTTGCAAACATAATTTTAAAATGTTGTAACACTTGTAACGCGATGCAATTGAAGCTAAGAGATTTATTGAGTAAGGGAAATTTACTTAAATTCTGAGTCATTGAAACAATCTCCCTCTGTAAATTTACACAGTAATATATTACACCAGATGGCAAAAGTATACGGACGGCGAGGCACCGGAGAGAGATAAACTCCCCGGTGAATGGAAGAACAAGACTTCACTGCAGCGACTGTGTATCATGCGCGCTCTGAGGGCCGACCGCATGTCTTATGCTTCTGGGTACGTATATTACTCGAATACTATAAATACCAATACTATATTACCAATCGGAAAGTATAGTACCCTTTCAAACAAAAAAAGAATTTTTCAAATCGGTCCAGGTGTCTTCGAGTAGGTAATCGGTGAACAAACATAAAAAAATGAAGATTCCGACGAATTGAGAACCTTTTTTAGAAGTTGGTTAATGACGACTCATAATGGTAACACACATAAAAACACTTCACTTTTCATAGTGCGTTTTGCGAGGAAAATCTCGGTACAAAATACGTGGAAGCGCGAACCCCGCCCCTGGAGAAATCCTATCAGGAGAGTAACTCTACCACGGCCATGTTCTTTATTCTCTCTGCCGGGGTGGACCCTCTCAAGGTATATTTTGAGAAGATTCGTAGAAAGTAGAAATATCTTGTTTTTTGTTTCTTTCTGTAACAGGGAATTCTTATAGTAATTTTACACTTATATGTTCCGTTATGTCTTTATAAGACCTAATTTATGTAAATACAGTTGTACTATAGTTAAAACACACCTCATCTGAAGTTCTTGTAAATAAACAACATCATTGTTAGTCTTACATTAAAAAACACTCATACATAATGTACATATTTATTCAAACATTTGTATAATTGCTTACCAAACTCGATGGCAAATATGTATTGCTTCTGGTTGGTATCCAAATAATATTCTACTTTGAAAGTTGACTGTGTTCAAGAATACAGTACCTCTACCACAGAATACTAGTAATTACTACCTCTACCAAGAGGTATAAAAAAATCTGTGTTTCAAATGTATGAAAAATTGTTATTATATCAACTATCCGCTAGAGAGGTTCCGTACAAGTTTTCATACATGTTGAATCTACACGCTACTACACACACTAGCGTGTGTAGATTGGCAAAACTCAGGTGGAGGTACAGACAGTAATTTAATCAGCTTTCCCGACTATATTGCAGGATCTAGAAAAGCTGGGTCGCAAGCTAGGTTTCTCTACGGATAAGAAGAACTTCCACATCGTGTCTCTCGGCCAGGGCCAGGAGGTGGTGGCCGAGGAGGCCATGGGCGTGGCCTCCGTCAACGGCCACTGGGTCATATTGCAGAACATTCATTTGGTGGCCAAGTGGCTTGCCACTCTGGAGAAGAAAATGGAGGAGACCTTTGATAATCCTCTGCCAGAATACAGGTAAAGTGTAAACAAAAATACATCAACACCCCCTGAACATTTGCAAAGAATTTAGAATGCCTGAATATCTGAAAAATGCTAACAGTTATAGGGATATATAGACCGTGAGCCTGCCTTTATTCGGGTCAATACGTACACGTAGTAGAGCAAACAGAGCAGACTAAGCCGTTAGTTTTCTATGTCTCTCTTTACCGTTGAGAGCTCGTGTAAATCCAGTCCCGTAGCTTTATTATCTCTAGTCGATCTTGTCCAAATTTATCATATCAACATTCCCATTATTTGACTGTTATTTATTACTGACCGCCAATTTTAGTCGGTCAAACAAAAGCAATTTTGTACAATGTTACATCTAGCTGATGAGCTTTGGATAATGTATGTATAGTGGCCAAATCTGGTGACGGACTTTTTAGGCCGCCTGTAAGCCTCCGTCATGGCTTAACGACTTAAAATCCGGGACCGACAATCTAACGTGCCCTCCGAAACACGGAAGCGCTCAGCTGTTAATACCACTTGCTACCCATCCAACTTGGTCACCCATCCAAATTGTGATCGTTCAGAGCGTCGCTTCACTGCTATCCAGAACTATCTATCCAGAACGTTTAAGCTACGCCACGAGTGCTTCGCGCTTAACTTTTGTATAATGTTATAATCGGTTGTCAGGTTGTATCTGAGCGCGGAGCCGGCCGCTGACCCCGCGTACCACATCATCCCGCAAGGAATCCTGGAGTCAGCTATCAAGATCACCAACGAGCCGCCCATCGGCATGTGGGCTAACTTGCACAAGGTATTCATAACACCGGTATAATTCATTAAGGCTGGATTTTACCAAACTGGATTAAGTTTTATCTGGAGATTAAACTGCTGTTTGTTTGAATATTTTGACATTGTACAGTTGACACCTTATAACCAGGATAATTTGAATGCACCTAATAATGTTCGGTTGCACTTTCTAAACAATTGTATTTCGAATTCTGTCGGCTAACGGAATAACTACTCTGGAAGTAAGATGACAGTTTGGTCGAATCCAGCCTAAACAGCTCCCTTCCCACAGAATAAATAGGTATTATATCCAAACAAACGCGATGCGAACGCGCCTTTGTATCGATGCAAACGCGCAGCTCAAAAACGCGCTGCAGAAAACGCAGTGTGGCCACTCCCTTAGTCAGTGACTATGTCTTTCCTGAAATATGGCCGGTTAAGCTGAAAGGATGATTTAGGAGCTGGGTAAGCTTACTCCATCTCAATAATGTCCCAGGCACTACAGTGTCCCGTTGAATGTAGGCAAAGATGGACTCTTGACACTGTATCAATAATCAAATAAAAGAATCAATTTAAGATTCCATAATGGAATCTGCTGGATGCCTCATATAAAGATTGGTCTGGACTCTGTGTGGTCTAATCTAATCTAAATTTTTTATCCTTTTTTGACATTCGTGTAGGTATCTAATCTAAAGAGTACATTTTTGTTATTGCTACCCAGTTTTAAAAAGATGTGATCAATATTGTGTTTTATCAACTGTTTAATTTATTTATGCTTATGCTTACCCCTTTCATAAATTTCTTTATCCTTTTTAGTCCTTGGACAACTTCAGTCAGGAAACATTGGAGATGTGCAGCAAAGAAGCGGAGTTCAAATCTGTCCTATTCGCACTGTGCTACTTCCACGCCGTGGTGGCTGAAAGACGTAAATTTGGACCACAAGGATGGAACAGGTAATTCTTACCTCGCACCGCCCGTAATGAACAGCTATGTAGGAAGTTTTACTAAGGAAATGCGCAATGTTCGGTGCTATGTTTTATTTCATTTAAGATTTTTTGACTTGCATTTTTGTGTCAAGTAAGAGGAGTATTTTTGCATTTGCCTTATTTGCGTCGTTCGGCCTGATGATAGGTACTCGTATAGCTTTAAATAAAATTATTTGAAGTCTGTCCACGCAACTTTCAAAACCGACCGACATCCATATTGATAAGCTTTAAAAATAACTTTTTTGTGTTTATTTATCAGAATAGACATACTTATTCAATTCAATTATGATTTTAAAAACTTAAAAAATTTTGCACATTGCAACGAAGAAGACTAGTAAAGTTCGCTTATTCCATCCTGTCCTACTAGTAGTTTGATCGTCGAACTGTTTGGACAGAAATATTCCAAATTGTTCGACTGACTTCATTTTGGAGGCTAAATTATTGCTTCATTTCCTAACAGAGTTTACCCATTCAATTTCGGAGACTTGACTATCTGTGTATACGTACTTTTCAACTACTTGGAGGCAAATCCTCGGGTACCCTGGGAGGATCTGAGATACCTATTCGGAGAGATTATGTACGGAGGCCACATCACCGACGATTGGGACAGAAGACTGTGCAGGACTTTCTTGCTGGAGTATATGCAGCCTGAACTTGTAAGTTCTCACTTAACAAAGCTACTCTGTTACGGGCCAGGCAGCGTAAGCGTGATACAAAATATAAATGTAGTATGAAATGTCGCAATTTTGGGATTCTGGCCCTTAAAATAACTTCCAGTGTTCATGCTGATAAATATAGATTAGACGGTTCAAACTTGAGTTCTAAGCTAAAGATCAAACCTACTTTAGTTCTGTGATTCATTTGATTTGTCTGACGTTTGTTGTAGATTTTATCGATACCTAAGGTTCGAAAGCAAGATTAGATTTTATTTCTATGATTTGTTTACCACAGGGTTAAAATTTCAAACCAAAGAAGCAGTTCTGACTTTTAAGAATAGTTTTTCTATTGGCTTTACGAAAACCAAAACTATAATGTTTAACCGCTCGCCTGCTTAATGACGGATCCGCTCGAGACACAATTGATTTTCTATTGTGTCTGGAATCCCGACAGACGAGGGATTAAAGTACCATAATTACTACCAGGTGGACGGAGAGTGTGTGCTCGCACAAGGGTTCATTTCTCCCCCTAACTCTGACTACGTGGGTTACCACGCGTATATAGACGATTGCCTGCCCGACGAGACGCCTTATCTGTACGGGCTGCATCCAAACGCTGAAATTGGCTACCTAACCACCGTGTCTGAGAGACTCTTCAAGGTAATGCTTTGAAAAAGCTGTCAGCGGGTCTAAAAAAGGATACTTCAGCTTCAGCTAAAGCTGTAAACTTTAGCTTGTTGTGTAAACTTTAGCTGAATTAAATGAAGTGGCCTTTTTAGATCCGCTGAACAGCCATAGATTAAGGAAATTGCAGGTTTAGCACTTGAAAACCACTTGCGGAACGTCGAAGAGAAACATACATACCGGTCAAAATCATAACCCTCCTTTTTGCTTCGCCGTAGTCGGGTAAAAATAGGGTATAAATCCAGATATAAGACGGACAAACGATATCACACGTATTTTCTGTTTGTACCCAGCAGAAGACTTGAATCATAATGAACTGTCCCATGATGCAAAAATCACAGTTACCGCACCACTGACTTAAATTCGGATACGTGTTGTGAATATTTATTTTATCAGTAACTCCAAGATTCGGTTGCTCTGAATTTAGTGCAAGTTCGTTTTTGAAGTAATTTCTACGAAATATCAAATTATTCCAGGTGGTATTCGAAATGCAACCCCGAGATACGGGGGCCCAGGCTGGCGGCGGAGCAACCAAGGAAGAAACGGTATAATTTAATTACCATTCATTTGTAATTTACGGAATGACGTCATACTCTTTTCTCATTCAATGATTCCAAGTACAAACTTCCATCTCCAACATCAGAAATCCTGTCCCATCCCACTGTTGGGTATAGACTCTTCGTGTGTACTATCCTCTCCTATCCTGCACTAAACCCTTTTACGAAGCATCTTTAACCCCCTTACTTATGAAAGATGTTTAAAGTTGAACACTGGTTAAACAACGTCCTGTCTCTGTTTGTCACTATCCACAAATAAAAACAGGACGTTGTTTAACCAGTGTTTAAATTTAAACATCTTTCATAAGTAAGGCCCTAAGTGTATAAATTAACAGATTTTTCATCAAGTGACACTAAAAGCTGATACACGATTCGTGTTATGTTTATTCGGTCATGTTTATTTCGGTCAACAGGTACGATACATATTAGACGACATTCTGGATAGAGTGCCGGAACCGTTCAACTTGCAAGAGCTGGCAGGTAAAGTGGAGGAGCTCACTCCGTTCATCATCGTCGCCTTCCAAGAGGCCGAGCGCATGAACAAACTTATGGGGGAGATTAGGCGCTCCTTGAAGGAAACTGAATTAGGACTCAAGGTAACTCAAGCCCATCACACGCATAGCAGATAATACATCTTATGAAATATATATTTTGATATCGCGCCCATACAAATTCTATGGAGGACAACACCAGCGAATATAAACTACAAAATATATTAAGATTTATATTTCAAAAGATATATTATCTGATGTGTGTGTGGTACGCTTCACTCTTGTATTCTAGCATTTCTAGCCCCATTATTCATTTTTTTTCTTGTCATTCTTGTGTCGATGAAAAGAGGTGACTACCAATTTAGCAGCTATCTTATATTAGCTCTAGGCAGACTTACTTAAGTCCAATATGAATAACACGGTAAAACTACGCAAACTGATATTATGCACCATAAAATCTCCATCAGTGAGAACCTGTAGTTGGCTTTTAATATGTTATGCTATTAATATGGTTATTACTTTAGCTGTCGGTTTTCCTTATAAATAAATATTTTAAATCAGTGTTTAATGAAAACTGCGTACTAAACATACAGCCCGGGCGAATTAACATGACACCTGGCTTACATACACACTACAAACTTTAACGAAAAAGAAGGGTTATAAGTTCGTAGTATAGTGTGTGTCTTGTGGCATCATAGCTCCTGAGCGGATGGAGCGATTTTGATGCGTTTTTTTTTGTTTGAAAACTGACGTCGAGATGGTTCTTAGCTATAATTTATTAAGATCTGTTGTGTTCGTCGTTCATCAGCTGTTTCTAGTTGATGGAGGGATATGTCTGGGGTTTTTCATAAATGTTTAATTTAGGCTGGATTTGACTAAACTGTCATCTTACTCCCAGAGTAGTTATTCCGTTGGCCGACAGAATTCGAAATACAATAGTTTAGAAAGCGCATCTGAACATTATTAGGTGCATTCAAATTATCCTGGTTATAAGGTGTCAACTTTACAATGTCAAAATATTTAAACAAACAGCAGTTTAATCTGTGGTTTAATCTCCAGATAAAACTTAATCCAGTTTGGTAAAATCCAGCCTTAAGAGGCCTGCGACCGGCGAATTTCCATAAAAACGTAACACCGAAATCATTTAAAATTTAAGCATATTTTTATCAGTTTATGTTGTTAGATTAGGAGAGTAGGTATTTATCTAGGTTCCTGTTAAACTTTTGTTCCGAAAAACTTACCTAAAAAGAAATGTAAGCAAATTGAATTGAAATCTTTGTAGGTACTCTAAAAACGCCATTTTTTCTTTTCATTTGTTCAATAGTAAGTTTTTTGGAATAAAAGTGTAACAGGAACCTAGATAAATACTGCCTTTATCCAAATAATAACATAAAGTGATACAAATATGCTCTTAAATTATTTTGGTATTACGTTCCTAGGTACGTAGATACGCCGGTCCCTTAATTGTTCGTCGGGGTTTAAAAACTAATAGTAGCGTGTGTTAGGGTGAGCTGACGATCAGCAGCGACATGGAAAAGCTAATGGAGTCGCTGTTCATGGACAAGGTGCCTGAATCGTGGTCCAAACTGGCCTACCCCAGCCTCCTCGGCATGGCGGCCTGGTTCTCCGACCTATGTCTGCGGCTCACCGAGCTCGAGAACTGGACCGGGGACTTCAATGTTAGTTGCTCATCTTTCCTTCAGCATAACCTCTACTTATAAACTCCTCTCAACTTCTGCCAAAAGTTAATCAGGTAATCGCACATATGTGTGCTATACAGGGTGTGGCAAATTCTTGGTCACTGATGCCCGGGTTACACGAGGCTAGTTTTTCAAGCTAGGATAGCAAGCTAGTGTTAGTAAGCTAGCAAGCTAGTACTTCTAGCTTCGTGTAGACACAACTAGCTTCATTTCTAAGCTAGTACACGAAGCTAGAAGTACTAGCTTGCTAGCTTACTAACACTAGCTTGCTATCCTAGCTTGAAAAACTAGCCTCGTGTAACCCGGGCAGAAGGGTAGCTACCTTTTCTGTTGTAGTTAGAAAGTTTTGTTCTTAGAAAACTATAATGAAAAAGAATTTGCCACAGCCTGTATAAGGATTCCGTGGCCGCTTGAGGAGGATAGCTTGTATAAATACGGGTTCCAATCCCGTCGGATTTCAATATTTTCGATCATCTATCTAAATCTATACAATATAAAGCTGCGTCCAGATATCGCGTACCCTGGGTACGCGCAGTCAGGTTACGCGTGTCCAGAACGCCAAGTCCATAGCTGTGGTTACGCGTACAGTGTACGCGTAGCTACAGGTACAGACTTGGCGTTCTGGACACGCGTATACTGACTACGCGTACCCAGGGTACGCGATATCTGGACGCATCTTAATAAAGCGGAAGAGTTTGTTTGTTTGTTTCATCGCGGAAATCTCAACTACCAGTCCGATTTGAAAAAGTCTTTCTGTGTTTCATAACTAAGCTCTTGAGGAAGATTATCTTAGGCTACTTGTCATCATCATCACCATCATATACCATCACTACGGGGGCAACGCCGCGAGGGCGCTTAAGAAGGTACCTAAGAAGTGTGAGATTAACACTTTAAAAATACATACATAAAATCACGCCTCGGGTAGGCAGAGATCACGGATTTCCACTTGCTACGATCCTGACACACCTCTGTTACCACTTTAAAGATATTATAAACTAAAGAAACATAATATTCCAGTTGCCGCCAGCAGTGTGGCTGGCCGGGTTCTTCAACCCGCAATCTTTCCTAACGGCCATAATGCAGCAGACGGCGCGCAAGAACGAGTGGCCGCTCGACAAGATGTGCCTCAACTGTGACGTCACTAAGAAGAACCGACACGACTTCAAGTAAACTACCTTTCACTTTTAACCGAACTTCAAAAAAAGTAGGAGGTTTTATTTAACACACGGGAATTACTCACGTAAAAATATCGTCGATTTAGATACCGACAATGTTTCGATTCATCCGGAGAATCTTCATCTGGGCAAGGTTACTCCTCGCGGACTCAGATGACGATTCTCCGGATGAATCGAAACATTGTCGGTATCTAAATCGACAATATTATTACGTGAGTAATTCCCGTGTGTTAAATAATGTCTAGTACAACTCACGAAAGTTTTGAAAGTGAAAAAGTAGGAGGTTCTCAATTCTTCGAAATATTTTTTTTTTGTAATTTTTTATTTGTTATAGTGTTAATCCACACTTGGGTATTTACATTTGAAAATGAAAAATCTTATCAAAATTTTCAATTCCGACGGGATTCGAACTTTTGATATTTTGATAAGATTTTTCATTTTCAATTTTTTTTTGTTCTTTTTTATGTATGTTTACCGATTATTCGAAGGCGCCTGAACCGATTTGAAAAATTATTTTATTGTTTGAAAGGGTATACTTTCCGATTGGTGCCACAGAAATTTGGTGAGGATCTGTCAAGGATCTTTGGAGTTATGAACAGAAATTAATAGCAAGAGTGCAGAAAATTGTTCAGCTTACTCATTGAAGTCGTTTTTTTTTTTAATTTAGCCACACAGGAGTTAGCTTGCTAGTTTCAAATATACAGCAGTGGGTTATATTGAACCAACACCCGAATACTGAAACGCTACTTAGTTTAAGTGGTGCTTATCATTAACTTTAACTGTAATTTTTGAATACGATTCTGAAGAGCAAGAACGTGTCAAATAGATAAGTAGGTACGTCTCAAATATTTAGGTAGCGTTTCAGTATTTGGGCATAAAATCATCATTAACCTTTTTTATCGATCGAGCGAGCGAAGCGAGCGAAGATCTTAGTGGCAAGTTAGGCGATTTTGCTTTGTATGTTTGTATGTTTGTATGTTTGTATGTTTGTATGTTTGTATGTTTGTATGTTTGTATGTTTCATTTTTATGTTCTCGCATAACTGTCGAACCGCTTATCCAATCTGTATGAAACTTGATAGGTCAATAGGTTGTGCTATGGAAATTTGCTGTGGAGCATATGAGCGTAATCGATGAAGGGGTTGTAAAGATATGGGGTTCCCAAGGGGGTAAATTTTTTTCAAAGTTACCCAAATATATTGAGTGGGGTGTCATATGAAAGTACTCAATTTATACATTCCAAAATGGTTTTTAGTTTTCTTCTAGGTTCTATAGTTTTTGAAATACAGTGAAACAGAAAAATTATGGAAACCAATTAACGGAAGTATGGAGAGAGCTCCCGTTTCATAGAGTTTCGATGTATTCGTAGGTCTGGTTAACAGACAAAGAGTGTGGCATCGTTGTGGTTTGGTTTGCAATGATTTTAGTTGCTACTTGCTATTTTTTCTTGAGATTGAAAATAAAAGCCGTGTTGGCCGAGTGGAAGAGTGCTCGACTTTCGATTCATAGGTCGTAAGTTCGAACCCTGGCCGTGCTCATCAATGGATTTTTCGATTAGAAAAATTTAAATGCGCATTAACACGAGCTCTAAACGGTGAAAGAAAACATCGTGGGGAAACCAGGGAGGGGGAGGGAGAGGTGGAGGGAAGGGGGAGGGGAGGGGAGGGGAGGGGGAGGGGAGGGGCGGGGAGGGGCGGGGGGAAGGAGGGGGAGGGGATGGGGGAGGGAGGGGAGGGAGGGGAGGGGGGGAGAGGGAGGGGAGGGTGAGGAAGAGGGAGAGGAGGGAGAGGGAGAGGGAGGGGGAGGGGAAGGAATTGATTTTCTCATACATTTTGTATTGAACTGCTATTTTAATAATTTTTCGAACTAAGAGGCCTTCCCTGAGACGCGGTACGAAGTTCGCGGGGTCAACTATTGAATATAAACATGACACGACTTAATGTATTGCATGCATGCCTATAATCTTTACCATACTGAGGTAGCGCATTAGATATCATTGTGTGGTAAACACTAGAAGGAGCACTTAACGTAGGTATAGGGGTAGTCAGAAACAAGTCCAAATCTAGGCTATCAACACAACGGTGCGCGAGATCTCAGTTCGGGGCGAACTACTAGTTATTATGATGTGGATGGATGAATCTTCTACACTTTTATGAGTTTTATATTTCACGCGTCGATGACCGCGATAAAGCTCTCCCGTATTTTTTGATATGATAGTTTTACGAGCTGTGTTAATATTACACCTATTTATTAATTTATTTTATTCAGTTATACAGACTTAAGAATTAACACTTTGAATTACAAGTACGTCTTCACATGTACCTAACAACTAAACCGAACTTGCTTGCTATCGCAAGAGTTGTCAATCAATCCTTAGAAAGATTCCCAGTTAGACATTGTGACTGTTTAGTAAAGCTACTCGTATTAATGCCCTTATAACACGAGCTCTAAATGGTCGAAAACATTCTACTGAAATCAGCTCAAGGTTGTATAGTAAGCATGTACTTACTTTAAGCTTATAGTTAGCTGTCGCGTAGAATTCGAATAAATACTCGTTTTTGATGTGCCACGTCTACGGCCGTACATTGTTTTTGAGGTTATCGGTATATGTCGCAGCCAGTATCTCAAACGTGATAGCTTCACAGTTCATGTTTGTTTACCTACACTACGTAATTTATAAACTTAGGTAGAATCTACATTTTTTTCTGTTGAATCACAACCACATTTTAGTAGATACATAAACAAATACATAGGTGTATTCTAACACCGGTTATAAGTGCTGGAAATACCGGTTATTGATATATTTTGCCTGGTTTGTATACATAACTTTAATTGCTCGATGCGAGGGATTTCCTGTTTTGAGATCATTCGACTTCAAGACCTTTTGATCTTTATATAGTATGTTAATATAAATTAATTTACTCCTCTGCTTATTCGTCTCGCATTTGCTCTTTTTGTTAATAAATTAACGCATTCCTTCGTACATTTTTTCAAGTTAATTGGTTTTTAATTTACTAACGAATATTTACTTAATCATTGTGATAGGAAGTTTGCTGTGCGATATTATAAGCAAATTCAACCTATCACGTACTATTGTGCTATCACTCCTAAAATTGCTGTTTTTTTTTTAAATTTAAATAATCTAAATTGCAATTTTGGATCCTTGGTGGTTCATGGAGAAATATGTATGACGTAAAATAAGTCGCGTAAGATACTCTGTGTGTTCTCGCACTTATTTTCGCATGAATATTATTATATCCTACTATCCTACTAATATTACTAGTAGTTCGCCCCGAACTGAGATCTCACGCACCGTAGATGGCTTACATTTGGACTTTCTTCTGACTACCCCTATAATTTCAAGTGCTACTACTGCCGAGTATGCCTATTGCGCTAGCTCTTCATGGTAAAAAATACTAGCATGCATGCAATACAATAATGTCGTGTCTAATTTTTCATTTACTTATTTCATATTTATGAATTCTCGTCGTATTTCTAAAGTATACGTCCTAGAATGAAAATAATAACTATTTTGGAATGTACAAATTAAGACCTTTCATTTGACACCCCACTCAATATATTTGTTTATTTAACTTTTTTTACCCCAATTATTTTCATTCTTTATCAAAAATTTTTTTATCATGAAAATAAATCAAGTAGCATCTAAAATCATTGCAAACCAAACCGCAAAGATGCCACTCTCTTTTTAAGACCGACCAGTCAATGAGCTACGAAGACATCGAAACTCTATGAAACGGGAGCTCTTGCAGCTCTGGTTTCGTAGTTTTTGTTCTTTGGTCGTATTTCAAAAACTATACATCCTAGATTAAAAATAAAAACCATTTTGGAATGTACAAAATAAGCCCTTTCGTATGACACCCCACTCAATATATTTGGGTAACTTTGAAAAAAATTTACCCCCTTGGGAACCCCATATCTTTACAACCCCTTCATCGATTACGCTCATACGCTCCACAGCAAATTTCCATAGCACTACCTATTGACCTATCAAGTTTCATACAGATTGGATTAGCGGTTCGATAGTTATGCGAGAACATAAAAATGAAACATACAAACATACAAAGCAAAATCGCCTAACTTGCCACTAAGATCTTCGCTCGCTTCGCTCGCTCGATCGATAAAGGTGAAAGTCCGTGTGTGTGTGTGAATGTTTGTTGCCACGTATCTCCATAACTACTAAACCAATTTTGATGAAATTTGGAATGTAGATAGATAATAACCGGGAATAGGACATAAGCTACTTTTTATCCCGAAAAATTTCACGGTTCCCGTGGGATAAAAAAAATAGTAGTCCACGCGGGCGAAGCCGCGGGCGTCCCCTAGTTATTAATATGTGATTGTATTGCAGCGCGCCGCCTCGCGAGGGCGCCAACATCCACGGGCTATACATGGAAGGCGCGCGTTGGGACACGGCCTCGGGCGGCATCGTTGAATCACGCATGATGGAACTCTTCCCAATGATGCCAGTCATCTTCATCAAGGCGGTAACGCAGGACAAACAGGACACGCGCAATGTCTACGAGTGCCCCGTCTATAAGATCCGGTAACTGCATACATCCAAACACTAACCCCATTTTTCAGGCTGAGTCCCGAGTCACGGCTTATCGCGGATGCGGAGTTTTCTTACAGAAAACCTAGGGATAAAGCATTTGTTTTGAACGCGGCGGATCCGCATCCGCGATACGCCGTGACTCAGCCTCAGCCCTACTTATAGAGTTAGGAATGCATAAAAACAAACATGTTAACCGTGTGGTATGGTAGTGGGTGAAAGTGCCTTGACCTTCGGTTCAAAGGTCGGGGGTTCGAATCCCGGGTCTGTGCATCGATGTATTATTCATTTCGAAAATAATACATCATTTATTAATGTATAACACATTCACGCTTCGATTTAAGCCTTGACCAAACCAAAGCGTTCAGCTAACCGATTGTCATCATCGGTGTAACGATGCGTCCTCTGATTGGACAACAACTGATCGCCACCTTGCACGCCACCGCGGACGTTAGCTGAAAGCTTTGATTTGGTCAAGGCTTTAGTCGTGTCAGGCTTCATTTTTTCCTTTGGTAACTTTAGATAATATTTCTGATAGTTTTTTTGTTTTCAGCATGCGCGGTCCTACATTTGTGTGGACATTCAACTTGAAGACCAAAGACAAGCCTACCCGCTGGACTCTCGCCGGGGTCGCCCTTCTGCTCGGTGTTTGACGGTTTCGCATTTTTTCAGTATTACTTTATTTATTTAGTATCTATGGTTATATGTTACTTATTTTATTTATTTTTTAGGTTAATAAATTTACTTTAAAATACTGTTATCTAAACTGATTCATTTCATAGGATTTCGATATCGATACTCAGTAAAAGTACATTTATTTAGATCAATATATTTCTACACATTTGAGTAATTCAATATAAATATGTTCAGTGCAGAAAACAACGGCTGGATTATCTTCATATCTTTGTGCATTCAATTTTATTATATCACTTGGGAAGACTACACAACAATAACAAAACTTTCCAGGTCATTTCTTCACATAAATCTCTTTGGGTAACTTACGTTTACAAAAATATCCTTCAATCTCGTATGGACGGCTTCACTCAGTCTAATACGTATATTTATTAATCTGATTCTACTACCCTTTGAACTTTCCCTAACTATAACTCACATCTGGCAGTGCCTATTAATCTATTACGTCCATAAACTAGCCACTTTTCGTTTTCAATGTCGTATTTGATGAGGTATTATCGTTGTCCGAAGTAGGTTCCGAACCTTTCACAGTAAACGTGACGTAGTATCTTTTATTTTTATCCAACTTCTCTGCAGGTAACGCTATCAGTTGTTTTTCTGAGCCGTGGGATACTTCTAGCGTCACGTGGGCTTTCCCTGAGCTTGGGGGTTTTGAGTTTATCTTTGGTAGAAATCCCCGAGACTTGGCGCTTGGACCTGCTGTAGCGGGTTTGGGCATCGTGTGGTGATCCCATTTGAAGGGCACTGAAACCAAAACAATAATAAATAAGTATTCATGTGCGGAAAATGAAATTAAGAAGAGAAATTAATAATAACTCACGATATGCAGCGCAGGGTACTCCAGTGTATGCGTGGACGGCATGGAAACATCTGTGCGTTTTGCTGGTGCATAAGCAGGGATTGTCCGGAATGGCGCTCATTTTGTAAAGCTCACTCTCTCCGTAGTCGAATTCGATGGGCCTTTCTGGCAGGTTATCCAAGTGTCTCTTGCCACTTTTCTGCAACTTTCTCAAGCTATCGTAGAGAAACTTCTCAAAACTGCTGAATGAAAAGTCGGGGTTGCTGTATGGACCTAATCCAACGCTGGACAGGCTGGACTTGTTGTATTCGTCGATGGCACGTTTCACTAGAACTGCTTCGTTCGCTTTGCTTGTTCTTATCTGAAGCCGTTTTAATTCCCATAGATGCTGGAATATCTTCCGCTCGCAGTAATATCTGAAACGGAGCTTTAATTAATGACTTACATAACTTCCTCGAATATAAGTAATTAAAATAGTACTAACCTTCTCATATTGGTCTGAATCCGTTGTGTGACTGACTTCATGTCGACAGCACGCTTATCACCCGGCTTACGGACAGGGATTCTGCTGTCAGACTTCCCAGAATACCTTCCACTCGCGTTCCTCTGCTGATAGTAAGCGGCCAGTCGAGGGCTGTTTATGCGACGTTGCATTGCTCTAGGACTAGGCTCGAACCCCGAGTCCATCAAACCGCTAGATTCATATCCTCTTTCAGAGTTTTCGCTCTTTGACCTTATGGTTATTCTACTTTTCGTCCTACCTTTTTTCCGAAAACGTTTTCTTCGGCCGTTAACTTCTGTATGACTATAAATTTCATTATCACTAACACTAGGAACCCGACCATAAAGACTGCTATCTTTTCCCATTTTACTTCCTATAGACATTTCTTTGTCATCTTCCAACGAACCCTCTTCCACTCTGATAGCTTTTTTTAATATTCCTGTTGTAGTTTCGCCGCTAGCTATGTCTGAAAGAACTTTGTAACTCTCCGTTTCATATATGCTACTTTTACGGCTACTTCCTTGACTATCTCTTGTAGATATTCCTCGTGTCCGCTTCGGAGTAAGTGATAAGTCGACATCAAACTCACCGCTAACGTTTTCTAATATTACTTGCTGCACAGCTCGATCTTCAGAAGAAACAGTTTCACCAATCATTTGAGCATCTCCTTTATCACTGCCATGAGTATTTTCGGTGCTGCTACCAGTAGTGGAAGCTGCATATTCTTTTCTCTTTTCTTCTGAATGACTTTCGCTACTGTCTTTTACTAAATTAACTCCTGTCTGCACCTCTGATTCCGATCCGCCTTCTCCGAGGGTAACTTTTTCGCCCATTAAATGGTCAGACAGCTTATCTGAATCTTTACTTTCAAAGATTTCATCTTTAGCAGCAAAGGACACTACTGGAGAGCTTATTTTTTCTTGAGATTCAGATTTTTCTAAGCTGGTCACATCTAAGCTAGTTTTATTATCACCTGATACATGACTCATTGCATCATCTGGGCCCGAAAGGACTTGAAACGACCTTTTTCGGGTTAGGTCTAAAGTGGGACTAGGAGATTTTGACATATTTTCCGGTGTCTTTGTCGGAGATGGGCTGAGTTCAGTACCCTTGCTGGATTCTGTTGGCTCTTTTGTTTCATCTGGTTTTTCTGTACTAGCTGGTTTTGATGAAGATTCTTCTTTTTCTCCTACTGGCGTTTGCGCTTTACTATCATCAGTATTCGAAATCAAATTAGCTTCTGGTGTAGAAACACTAGGAGCCAAGTTACTGTCTGGCTTAGTTGTTCCTGATGTGCTCGCAGTAGCATCGCTCGCTTGTTTTTGTTCAGGAACAACTTCTTTCGTTTCAGCACTTGCTTCTAGATCAGCAGCAGTTGCTTGTGCAATTGATTTTTCTGAGTCTGATTTAGTACCTTCTGTTACATCTTTTTGAGTAACTGTCATATTTGTGGCTTCAACCGATACATTATTTGTTGAATCAAGAGTGACGGTTATTTCTGAATTACCTTGCTGACTAGACTGACGCTCCATATGAATCTGCGCTTCTGTTACGACCATATTTGTTTTTACTGACAGCGTATCTGTTTCAGTTTCACTGTGAGCTCTACTTTTTTCTGTTTGATTATCTTCCTTATCATCTATTTGTAAGCTTGGGACTTCCGTTTGTTCAGCATTTGCCAATAGACTTATTCGTCTCTCAATAGTTTCTGCAAAATCAGGCCTATCAACACTTTTGTATTTTACAATATTAACGCTTTGTTTTTCGTCGTCGTTTTCTATGTGAATGGATGTTTTTTTACCTTTGCGTTTTGTACTCCGGCGCTCAGTTGATTCCGAGCTGCTACTTTCCGTTATAGAACTATTTTTTCGTTTACTACGTTTGCGATGTCTCTTACTTTTTTTCTTTTCCGAGTAACTATCCGAATCAGATGAACTTTCTGAATCAGATCGGTAACGACGTCGTCTATGTTTGGCGTTAGCTTTGTGCCGTTTCGAAGGTTCACTTCTAGACCTATTCTTTTTGGAACTTCGAAACTTTTGGTCATGCGAACTATCTTTACCATGTCCATCTATTTCACTATCATAACCGTCACTAAAGCTTTTTTGTGTCTGTATAAGTTTTTTTCGTCTTTCACGTTGTCTATCAGAGTATTTGTTTTCAGATCTTCTTCTTGATGCCTTTCTAGAATCAGAGGAGGATTCGTTAGTTGACTCACTGTTATTTTTAGAACGTCTCCGTTCATGTGCTGGGCTAGAAATTTCTACTACCTCTCGTTTCTCGATTCGTAGTTTGTCACGGACATCAATTTTTGTACTTGTAACTTTACGTGTTGGAAGTGAAGTAATGGGAGCTCCATCAATGACAATTTGAGTATTCGATAGCTTCGAAGCTGGTAATCCTCCATGCATCTGAATATACTTCGCTGTTGATCTGTGACCTCGAGTCGTTGCGCAATCAAGTGGTGTTAATGGCTCATTCTTCGAAGACCTTGCTACTGGATTCACTTCTGCGCCGCGATCTAGTAATAGCCGACAAAGATCTGCATTGTCAGTAGCCGCTGCAATATGTAATGGCGTTCGACCTTCATGGTTGCTAGCGTTGACCTGCGAAGGTCTTCCATCTAAGAGCCACTTTACTAATTCCCTTCTTCCTGAAGCTACTGCTTCGTGTAAAGGCAGGTCACCTTTAGAATTTCTTAGCCAGAGATTTGCTCCTCTTGCCCCTGAAGAAACACTATAATTACAATCTTAATCTTTGAATAACTAGTAACTGATTCAATAAATTACTAGTAACTGATTAAGTAAACTTACCGAGTATTCGGACTGTCTCAATTTGTCCCTTGGCAGCAGCTGTGTGCGCCGGACTACGTCCTCTTCGGTCTTGTCGATGGGAATCGGCGGCGTGGTCCAGCAAGGCCGCGGTTGCATCTGCGTGGCCTAACGCCGCTGCGTAATGCAGTGGCGTGCATCCGTGGGAGTCTGATACGTCTACTTTAGCGCCGCAGAGGCCGACCAAGGTTTCTAGAGCTTCAGTGTGACCACGTGCAGCAGCACAGTGTAACGCGGTCAACCCATCTCTACGAAAACAGTTTATTTAGAAACTTAGCTATTTCAAAGTGACTACTTTTTTCTTCTGTTGGGAATTAAGTACCTGTCGTCATCGTCAACTTTGGCTCCGGCCTGGTGTAGAGCTAGAACAGCAGCAGCAGAACCAGCTGATGCCGCCCAAAGTAATGGTGTCCGCCCATCAGCATCTCTTACATCAACGCCTGCACCGCCCTCCCTAACTAGCGCTCGTAGAACCTCCAATGCTGCTCCCCTACTCTGTAAATTGAAATAGCTATCACAATCAATAACAGTTTCGCAGTTGAACTTAAACAAACCGTTAAAAGTCTTTGAGTAAGGCTGTTATTCAATGCGGTTTTCTGGTTAGCACGCCATCCCTGCTGGTTTATTCATGCAGCAATTTAAAATGGACTGATAAACGATTCGTTTCAGGCATGTTTTCTTATCATTGTTTTCGGTTGTCCATACAAAATGAATGCAGAAGTAACGCTAAATTTTAAACTGTGCCCCCATTATTCATAATCAGCTGTAATTTTAGCAAAGCTTTGAAAGAGTGTTTTTCTCTTGTCATTCACTTTGTTATTGAAAAGAGATTGCAACAGCTCTGGCAAATCTATAACTCCATCGTGAAACAAAGTTAGTGGTCTAAATTAAAAAACTTTTTTATGAATAATTCATTATGAGAATGCTCTTGAATCGTTAAATACAATTAGAGAATCAAAACGAATCTGTAAATATTGATTGGTCAAAAAATAAGTCTTAAAGTCAAAATGTTCATCAACGTCTGTTGCTGATAGAACTATATTCTTACTATTTAGGTACGACTGTCACTTGTGAATATTTAAAGCCGAGGTAATAGGCTGAGGCAGATTTTACTTGGTTAACTTTTTCATAGAAATCTTTTCATGGGTACTGTTGGAAAATTGTCAATTTAAAACGGTTCTTAGTGAGACTATTAGAGTATTATTATTCTGTGGTATTACCTGATGGTCAGTAGCAGCGGGTGCCCCGCACATTTGGGCAGCGTAGTGCAGGGGGTACCCGCCGTGCTGGTCGGGCGTGGCGGCGTCCGCGCCCGCTGCTAGCACGGCTCGTAGGGATCCCACTTCTCCACACACTACCAAATAAAATATAAACTTTTCGTTCGTGTTTAGGAGGGGTTTCAGATTGACTTCTGATAGTACTACTGCATTTGTAGTGGAAATGCTAGCTACTGCAAGGAATGCTTATTAAGCGAATGTGGGCATGTGCAAATTGTGCAATGTATTTGGCAGTGTCGCTTTACAACTTATTTTTTTAAAGCTTATGAATTTCTGAAAATCACTGAGAATGTCTAGCAATGTCGTGAATTCGTGATACTTTTTTTTAGTAGTGAGAGTTTTGACGTATCATTTAAAGCGTAAGCTAATTTATTTAGATCTTTCTTCGGGTAACAGATAACAAGTTCAGAGTCAGCGCGATTGACCTGAGCTAATTATTAACCCGTCAATCCGATATGACCTTTCTTCTAGCCTGTAAAATTCTAGACACATGCCTGTCGGTTCAAGGGCGCGACCTTGCCTGCCGCTCAATACCGCTGGCCGGTCCAACGGCATACCGGACACCCCCTAACCCCCCGAAATTAGGTACAGTTAGACTTGCCGTAACCACAACTGAATTCTTGATGACTTATATTGCGGTATCGTGGTTTACCGCATTTCTTGTTGTTATAAACCTAATGAGAACATGCTAGAGGTAGTTACAGTGTACTTTGCTTAATACTAACAACAATGATAAAATACCGGGTCATTTATTTATAGAATTTTATATCATAAACAAAATGTATGAGCATTGAAGAACCACGACGTAGGTAATTATTAGTGTTTATTTTCCTCTTGTTAAGAAACCAGATAATGACTTGGGCTGCATTGTACAAAAATGATTGCAACGTAAATGCATGGTAAAAAGACCCGTATAGAAAGTCATTAAATTCAAATTATGCTGTAAATACATCTGTCGGAAGGAAGAAGGTCAAGGTGTAGGGTCGGAAGTTAGATCACAAAACAACGGAAGCCCGAACGGAAGTCGAAATGACCTCGAGTGTTGGTGCTATATGTCGCTAGCTATTCTTCGCGATTATGCAATGAAACATCAAACAGTCAAACTTGTGTTATTTGTATTGTAATAAAATGAAATTGTATTGACAGGACCGACCAGACATGCAATAATGTTTTACGATCTAGATTGTTTGCGAATGAAAAACGTGGGAAGATCATTTTAACCTTCATTATTATTTACATAATTGTGAGCCCAGTATTTCTATCAAAAAACGTGAAGTATTGAAAAACAGAAACAAGGCTATAAAAACACTGTTTCCTTATGTTGCGGCCGCCATTTGTTTACATTTTCAGGCATTCAAGACCCTAAGAGGATGTCCATTGGGGTAGACAGAGCCATGATGGGGTAGACATTCTGTAAGATCTTCAGGCATTCAAAATCCTTTGAATAAATTTTAAACTAACTTAAAGTAGTACTTATCTTGGTCTGAGACAATACCGTCAGCACATCCAAATTCATATTATTTTGTGAAATGCCCACATTTTGCGGAATTTAGCATTCCTGGCAAGTTGCAGGTCAATCGACTCTTTATTAGAACACTACCTGAGTTCCTCACTATTTTTTCACGGCTGGGATTCAAATCCACAACCTTCCAATCGAAAGTCGTAGCACTATCCCCCTCGACCAACGCGTCTCTTACATGTAGTATAACGAAGAACCATGTTAGACGTAGAATAATATAAACAGAATAGACGAAATCTTCATAGAGTTTGACAAGGCAGAGGGCTACAAACTAATTGGTAGCGTGAGCGCTCGCAGTCGACCGCAGCCGATACGAGCGATAACTGCGAAGCCAACACCGCGCTGTGACACCCCTTGGATAACTCACTATCTAGCCTAGACAATAGGCAAACAAGCTTGCGGTCTCATGGTAAATGGTGTATGCCAGTTAAACCAGTTATACTTCGAAATGTTCAAATCAACTGAAGAATTTTAGAATAGGGGAACGAGTGAGTTATATGACCGATATGGCCATATGGGAGTCCCCAACAGTGAATGTTGCTGGAAAGATAAGATGCAGTGATATTCAAGGATGGTACCTATACCTAGCCACTTTTTTCGCTCCATACTATTTTGTAGTGAGATCTACCTAATTACCTCATTACAGTGATTTTGTTTTCTGAAAAAACCTACAATGTACCTACCTATCTTACTCCACTGAATTAATTGCATTTTCACCTCATACATAATTTAGCGTTGCTAAAGGAGTAAGCAACTCTGTAATGGCTGCGATTGCATGCTATAAATCCAAACACAACAGCACTACAAATTGCTTCAAGGCATAGTACCTACTACAAAATGAAGCAGAAGCATTCTTTATTTTAAAATTAAGCAGGTATTTTTACAATGTCTATAGCCTCGGATGAGGAATATTTTGCGAGCTTTTATGACTCAGGGTAATATCACAAGACTACGTAGTAATATGCCCCGAAGTTGAATGCTATTAATAAAATCATGATGACGTCAAGAAACTTGTTGTTTCACCAGGCAACCTATCTGACTTGAAAAGGTTCGGGATTTTAAGGAAAAATCTTGATTTAACTAAAACCTGTTCTTTAAATATCCATATGTTTACCTGCAACGGTCTTATAAATAACGCATCTTGCAACCTGTATTGTTATGATGACTATAGTTATCAAGCTTACCAGTAGCCCAATGCACTACTGTGTGATGCTCGTCGTCCCTGGCATTGACGTCCGCGCCGGCCGCGAGTAGAGTCTGCACCAATGGCACGTTGCCGTGCACCACAGCCAAGTGCAGCGGCGTCAGTCCGTCAGCGTCCCGCGCGTCGGCCAGCGCCGGGGCTGCCATCAGCACCCGGTCGGCGCAGTTGGCCCGAGCGGCCTGGCTCGCACCAGCACCGCTTGACGCGCAGTAGTGCAAGGCGCAACGGTGACCTCTGTCGCGGACGCGAACTGACGAGGGCTAAAAACAAAGTATTCAAAATAACGGTACCAAGCTAATGTTGTATCCATTATCATGATGATGAATCCAATCGATGTTCCACATTAGATATTTTGATGTATTTCCTGCTTTACATCTAACGACCACTTTTTTTTGTAAAATATTCAATGAGGTGAATGTCTTGTTGAAATCCTATTCTATTAAATGAGTAAAAATATGTGAATAGCATCATGGAACATGTAGGTAATGTGGTATGTTATTGATAGACTAACAGAATGTTGAGGACGGTGAATAAGTAATTATCTTATTCTTAACGAGTCAAACAGGTTGATGCGGTAAATAAGTGTTACACACTAGCCGTCACTCCACGATGGATGGAGCTTATGTTGCCTACCACGTGGCGATGTTCCCCTATTGTGCGCTAGTCGAACATATTGATTGACTTTTACCTACCCCACGCTGCTACCCGCGAGGTTGCTGCATTTCCTCGAAGATTTACTTCCTTCACACATTCGAATGTGTTTGACTGTCTCATTCTCACAATCAATTATGTGTGATCTAATGTAGTGTAAAAAACCCCAGTAAAATTAAAAGTTGGCCTTTAGCTAAAATATAGAAATTTCATTTGTAGGTAGTTGTTTGTAGCAAGTTAACTTTGCGATAATATTGACGGAAGCATTTGAGTGCAGTTTGCCGGCGGCGTCGAGCGTTATTGTTTACAAGGGAGTGAGCCTTCGACCATCGACGGGATCGCGTGTTTGCGCCAGGCCATTCTAAATACGCTTTTCTTATTTTCATAATCGTTTACCTTGTGGAAAAACCACTTTCATCAGTAATATAATATCTATGATGAATAGATTACTTTTTTATTCAAGCCGTTCCACAAACGTGATCGTCTTATAAGAAATGACCTAGCGGTGATTTGAATAGATGGAAGATGATGAACTCACATCCTTATTGAGAATTTCGACGACTCCCTTGTAGTCGGCCTGCTGGCAGGCGTACATGAGCGGCGTGCAGCCCTGTGGCAGTGGAGCGCTTACATCGCCCTTCTTCGAGCCCTCAGCCTTTTCCCTCTTGATCTTAGACTTCTTGTCGAGGAGGTCCCCCTTGTGCCGGTTCTTCGGCTGCTTCAGGATGCTAGGGATGGGCTCCCCGCTGCCGCTGGTTGCACGCTTGTCCATAACAAAGAGCGTTAGGGTCGAGTGGCATGTGGCCGGTGGCGCGGAGTCGCGTAGGGCGGGCGAGCGCGGAGGGCGCGGGCCTCCGACTGGCCGCGAGCCGCTGCCCGCTCGGACAGGCTGGTGCTGGGCGGGCGCCGCGGCACGCAACGCCCGCCGCCCGCCCAACACCTAATCTATTAACCCGCGCAAAGCAGGTCACCGTCGCACACCTTTGATACACTTTTACGAATTAGAAGAACATGAAATACCTACCTACCAACTTACTAAGTGTATTTTTAGGGTGCTGTTGACACATTGACATAGTTTTGAAATGTGGAATTAATTCAGCTGTTAGTTATATCTCCTTCCTAAGTTCTACCAATGCAACTAAGTAGATGCTTATCTTAGCTTTTTCCCCCTTAGTTTTCCCACTTCATTTAACTAAAGTCATACCATACCCATGGGATTTATACTTTTTGTATAGGTTATGAGAAGAATTTTTACGTACCTAATTTTTATGGCCTTGAACTTTGAATAACTGCCTATCTATAGCCAATGTTTCAGGGGGTGGTTTAATCATACCTACACGTATAATAAGTATCGTATAATAAGTCATAGGTAAATACTAATTTTGTTATTCTTACTTTGTAGTAGGATATAATAATAATAATAAATTCTATTGTGTGGGAGACCGAACTTAAAAGTTCCTTGGAAGGAACCAAACAAATCGTTAAAAACGTAAAAGTCATGAAACATTCGATGGCAGCTATTGATCGATTTAAAAATATAAGAGAGCCCACGATTCCGTTGAAAAATAAACAGCTTCTCGGTTTTTTTACGAAATACTAAGTAAGTACTTAGGTAGGTACTACTTACTAGAAATTGATAATTATTTTCATTTACTTACTAACTCAGGTTTCTAAGTACCTACCCTACTATCCCTTCGGCAATTAAATGCCTCGATATGTTAATAATCCATGCACCCTTTTTAATTTGGATGGTAGAGTCGTAGAGTCGTCCCTCAAAATATTAAATCGAGCAACATTTATATCGTAATCGTAGCATTTGTACATAGTTTGAAGGGGAGACCAGTGACGCATGACGCCAGCTTGCACGCCATTGATTGTATCATCTACTGGGTGTAAAAAGTCACTGCCGAAAACTAAGGGCTTGAACACAAAACTGCGAATTCGCATCGCATCGCAAAAATCTGCGAGCTAACTACGCTGTATCCGTATGTAGATAGAGGTTACTATGGATTTCTGCGATGTGAATTCGCATCGCATCGCAGTTTTGTGTACAAGCCCTATTCGGAACATCATTACTTATTTGGTAATTTTCAGTTGTTTTCTCAACTGTTTCGTTATCTTTAGCTAAATCCACTGTCAAACAGTTATTAACCTCGTCGTTTTTTTTTAATCATTTGAATCTGGTTGCATGAACACAAAATATCATAGAAGAGCTTTACAACCAGAATGCTAAGCTAGCAAATGAGTGATTGATACGATAAACTCTACCAAAATAAATATTGTAACTTTCAATCAGATAACATTTGATTTGACAAATCGTTTTAAAAATTACTTAGGTATAATACCTACTTATCATTTTATTTTTGCTTTTGTTTCGATGGCAAAAATGAAACTTTTGGTTTTCGTGAGGAGTTGTATTGCACCCAGTGTTATTGCCTAGGTGCCTATCAACACAAATCATCTGTAGCGTGATTTCCACTTTGATAGTCTCCAAGGACTTCTGAATGTGACATATATAAGTACTTACAAATGACCTAAAATTATCGCACGATTTTCATACTCTCTGGCTCTGCAGTCGTCCTTCTACAAAGTAGGTACCTATTACCTACCATAGAATAGGTACCTACCTCACAGACGTTAGGAAGGTACCTATTTATTCTGAGAGCACCTGCATATAGAGCCGTGTTGGCCGAGTTGGTTAGTACCTCGACTTTCGATCCGAAGGTCGTGGGTTCGAATCCAGGCCGTGCATCAATGAATTTTCGTTTCGAAAAATTTATATGCGCACGAGCTCTAAACGGTGATGGAAAACATCGTGAGGAAACCCGCGGCTTAGTCAGCCCCACACGTAGATATTGTCCATGTCTTCCCTGTGGATATGGCCGGATGGTGTAGGTGCTGGGCAAGCCTACTCCATCTCAAACAATGTCCCAGGCACTAAAGATTGCCTCCTGACACTGTATAAAATATCATCTAGTAAAGATGTAAAGGCCTAATATTACTTGCATATAGCGAGATTTGTAGGAATATTAATTGTTTATGAAAAAATACGCCATAGAGCTGAAAGCCGCGGATTTCTTCACGATGTTTTCCTTCACCATTTCGCGCTCGTGTGAAAGCGTATACCTACCTACCTACCTATAATATTGAAAGTCGACCCATTATTCCACTCAGCCGACAAAACAAAAGAAATTCAAGAAAAGAATGTAGCTATAGCACTCATATGATAGCTTTCTAGCTATCATAATAGGTACGGTACAAGCACAGAAAACTTTGCAAGTGTATGGTTTCCTGCTGCCGCGCTTTAGCGGGGTGGTGGCGCATGGCGTGACGAGAGATCCACGGCTCCTGTCGGCTTATCTGACTTCCAGCCTAATCAACATTGCAATTCAGAAAAAATATATAAAACATTGGAATTTTTTATTTGTATGTAAGTAATAAGTTTATAACCTAGGTACATAATAGTACTAAGTACCTAGGTAATTAGTACCTAATTACACAAGTAATTATAAAGTATTTTAGGGCAATTTATTGTATCATTGTTTGTAACGTTGTTGGTTGTTTTTATAGATAACAATAATAGGTACCTAATATAATACCTCAGATAAATAAAGTTACAAAAACAGGAAAATGTACTTAAGTATCTCATTTAGTAGGTAGGTACCTACCTACCTACGACATGTTACGGTAAAGTACCTAAAGGTATCAAAATTGCCCTCAGTGAAAAACCGCAAATCAAATACAAATAATAATCTACCTACATCTGCGCCGAATTCTCGAAGTAGGTACTGCCAGATTCGGTCGAATCGAAATTCGATTCGTTCATAGGGTAAGTTACTTACCTACCTACATATATTATCAAAGTACTTAACTTACCTACCTACCAAAATACCGAATGTACTGAAATAATCTAAATAGACAAACAAACTTTCCATCTTAGCGTACCTAATCAGAAAGTTTATTGACGTCAAAACTGATTTTTAGAAACATTGTTTCCCGGATCGAAGGACCAACTCTTGTACTTACCTACCCTCCGGTTGTTTTTTAATTTTTTCATTTATACTAACTTGACTTTCGTGTAAAACGGTAAGTATAGGTACGTATAATTGAATTGACCAAACAGCTTTATTATTGCTGTTAAAGGCATTATTGCCTGCCTCTAACTAAGCAGTCTCCGTTTCCTCACGCAAGCACTGCGTGGCCTACTTCAAATGTAAACTCTCGTGCTTTTCCGTAGTTTCCTCAGATCTGAAGAATGACCCACTACCCTCAATGCGAAGTTATATAGCTAGCAAGAATTCATTTCTCGTGTTTGTATATATTTTTTTGCATATTACTTAGGTACCTACTTATAAATTTAATATTCTAACAGCGATTTTGCATGCACGAATATTATAAAATTGTAGACTATTAATATGACGTAGTCTTCTCTGGTTGTTATATTTTAACTGATCTCTACTTATTTTTTTTTTTGTAACATTTTGCTCTTGCGATAAGTTCTAGGCAGGTCTTTGGTTCTAGGTATGGGAGATGGGGGCAAAACCGCCCCCATAACAATCAGTCAATTAAAATATAAAGAAATTAAAGCAATTTAGCAATTTTCATGGCTTTATTAAGTAATAGTACTATTACTTCACACATTTGAATTACTTTTCACGCACAAAATCATCATAATAAGTGGTAATAACCTAAAAATTGCAATAATATAAAAAAACGGTTTTGCCCCTACAGTGGGGCACAACCGACCCAGCAGTTTCCAATGAGGGTACAACCGATTTTAGCCGTTATTGGCAAAAATCACAGACATAATCGAAATCATCTTCTTCATCTATGCCTGCACAAGCATCATGAGCCCAACTAGGACACTTTGTATATTTAATCCAACTGTTGACCTAAATTTAGAGTATATCTCTGAGCAAAATATGCATTCACTATCTTTATTTGCATCATCTGTATCTTCATCTTCACTGGAGCGTTTAGCTTTCTTGATCGATTTGTTCACTGCTTGTATTTTCTTCCACTTTAATTTTTTCATAACCGTACCCTATGCGGTTGTGCCCCTATGTGGTTTTGCCCCAGTTACTCATTTTGAACATTGACATTCGCTGTGTCTGGTATTTTGAGGGTAGGTAACGAACAAACCCTGATAATAAAGCACAAATAAAGAGCTCGCAAGTTTAGTAAATTACTCATTCATAAAACTAATAATCGGTGTACCTATCACATGTATAAAATTGTAATGTAATTATAAAAAAGTCACCAAATTTACCAAAAATGAACATAACTTTTTCTTCTCACAACCAGCGACACTGATACAAACATAGAAGAGAGCGGCCATTGATAAGGTGTGACCATTACGAAAACATTGTTGCTATTCAACAAAAAAACACCCGAAATGGTAGAAAACGGTTGTGCCCCCATATGTGGTTATGCCCCCACCTCCCCTAAAAACAAATAATTGGTTGCCTTAGCGGGCAACAGAAACAGATTTGCAAGATCGGTCTTCCCTAATAGCCAGTTGTCTAAGAAACTATTGAAGAGTCGAATATTAAGCAAATGGTCCTGTTCTAATTATATTGTACCTACTAATGTTTCGTTCATTTTATGCATGGATTATTTTGAGAGTCGGGTTCCTTTATTGCAAGTCAAATCAAAAAACGACATTTAATTCCTGAATTTGTAAGTAACCAAATCGTTTTCATAAATAAGTAATATTTTGAAGTTTATGATGGTATTAAATTGAGGGAGCTGTTAAAGTTAAATGAAGTCGCAATTTGCAAGGTAACTGCACTAGTAAAAAAACTGAGTCAGAAAAGATTAATCTTAATTATAGTCAAAGATTGTAAGGAAAATAAAGTGCATTATTATGTAGGGCACCAGTCGACCTGGTTTTATCCTCACGATATTTGCTCTAAGTGCTTGCATAGAGTATACCCTTGTGCGCATTGCATACTGTCAACGTTTGACATGTGTTGCCTGACGGTGCGGGTAGTTATCAAGTAACAACACAATAAAATTGCCCTGCGTAATTGCACACACACAACGTAATTAAATTCATTTTCTACCACATGATTCGTTGTTTAACCCCCGACGTAATACAACTCATAAGTTGTAGTACGTGTATCACCACAGTACCTATACCTGTGTGTCTGGTATTCAGGAGCTGTATCGCCATAGGCATCACAGCTCCTGAACGGAATAAGATTTTGATACTTACGGTTTTTTTAATTGTAAACTGAAGTAGTCGAGATGGTTAGGTAGTAGCTATATTTACAAGATCTATTCAATCGATCTATCAGCTCTTTTCTTGTCGATGAAGGGATAATGTCAAGGTTTCATTTTAGTCAAAATTGTTATAAAAAAGCCTCGAAAATTCTGAGAGGTTTTCGAAAGGTAAAACTCAAAGAGATGGATTTAAACTCCTTGATCCTCAAATTTGAATTATAGGTAGGTAAGTACTTATGTATTTATTTATTGCTTCAAGTATGTGTTTTGGTAACTTTGAAGGAGATAATAATGATATTGAATAACCAGTGCAGTCTACCTACTCTATCATATGAGCCGTGTTGGCCGAGGGGGATAGTACCTCGCCTTTCGACCGGAAGGTCGGTTCGAATCCTGGCCGGTGGAGTAGGGAATGCAATTTGATATGAGCTTTCAAACAGTGAAGGAAAACATAGATTGCCTCCTGACGTTGTATATCATCTAGTAAAGATGTAAAGGCCTAAGTTCAGCAAAAAAAGCGCTAAGTACTCCTAGCTTTTTATTTGTAACCATTTTCCAAGTGGTAGAGCCGTAAAGCTAATAAAGTTTTCTTAGCGTTCACTTTATTATGACGATCACAATTTAGATTAACAGGAAATAGGATTTTAGTAGAGCAAAGAGGTACCTACCTTAACTACCTGTAAAATCAGCGGAAGGTCACCAGAGCTGGGTCAGTGCTAAAAGTATCCGGGTACGTATAGGCTCCGTGCTATAGCGGGTGGTCAAGTAGACCGATGTAGGTCAGCGATCAATTCCGATAAGGAAAAGCTTACCTGATCGCGATTATATGGAAATTAAACGATAATTCGCTGCTACCCTCCGCGTAGCAAACATAATTCTACTACCAGTCAGCTGGCAAACGCCCATAATGGGCATAATGTGCCACACTGTTCTAGATGAAAAAGAGGAAAAAAATATAAGTATAGGTAGAGAAGATTTATTTATAAGGATGTTTTTTTTATGTAGGTAAACACAATTTTGCCTGACGAACTATCATAAAACTTTTAAAAGAAAATATAAAATTAAAAGGGTAGGTAGGTACCTAAGTATAATTATTTTTGTAAACTTTCAAGTTTGTTTCACTTACCTCACACAAACTTTTGTTCCATTTTCTCGAAACATGCACTTATCTTGGTTAATTTAACTTCGCACTAATGTTTCAAAGTTTTCCACTGCCCTGTCAATCAACCTTAACCTTCTGTCGACGCTAGATGACTGAAACTGCACCACCTGAAGAGAGCTTTTGTTACTTTGAACAATAGATTAGTGATATTCTTCATCAAAGAGGCTATCGCTGAAAGCGCGTGGACGATCACCTCGATGTCCATTGTGGTAATTGGTAAATAAACGTTGCTGACAGGCAGGGGCGTAATGTGGCGAACGTGCCGAGTTGCCATGACTACCGGCCGACGCCGATGGAGCGTTGCCATAGCTGGTGGAACCTCGCCGTGCCACACAGTGCAAGGTTATCCATCCAATGAACAACTTTGTGAGGGTGGAGGTAGATCAATTTACGAAATACCTAGGTGTCGATTTGTTTCAAACTTTCCATTATAGGCATAGGCAAGATGATCCATTGACTATGTAATGATTTCTGTTTGTAGGTGATTTCCACCTATAAAAACGACTGTGCCAAAACGCCAGCGAAGTTTATTCATAGAACCAAAAAAATCAAAATGGAAAGCACATTCTTTTGAGAATTTAAATGAGACTTGTCCTGTTTGGATTCATTTTGTTTCTAAAAACTACGAACCGGTTTTGAACGGTAAAAAAGAAATCATTTTAATAAGTATCGACTTTTGTAAAATCAACTTGTTTGAGAATTATTTGTAAAAATAGTGTCTATTCGATTCATTTGAAACAGAATAATCATTCAGGCACACATTTTCCAGTAACACTTCGTTTGCAGCCAGGAGGGCACAGGACAGTAGGCAGACTGAGGAGGTCACTAAATCTGCTGGGCACGGTGATCCTTACGCAGCTAACTACCAGTGATGTCGCGTTCACTCCCAGTACTGCTGCAGTGGGGAAATTGAAGTTGCAAGGGCCCACAGTTCCCAGCCTTTCGCATTTGCTATTCCAGGGCACGAAACCGTCGGCAACGCAAGGGTTCTTCTCGCAGATGGGGATGTCTGATTTCCCCCTCAGTACGAGGTACTCGCTATGTGCACATGGACCCCTTGTGTAAGCGGGCCAGCATGTGTCTGAGCCCGGATGATAGATATAGGCTGAAAGTAAAGTTTAAAGATAAGTATCATTAATATCTCATTTAAATTTAAATTATTATAGGTTTATAATTTATATTATAGCACCAGTCAGATAAGAGGCAACGTAGCTATACACCTACAATATTACCTAAGTATCCGAACCACAGACCTATATATTAACCTATATATGTACTTATACCTAACTAGGCTACTTTTTATCATCATAATCACGGTAACCTATCAATCTTTCGAAAAACGATACACCGAATTTTGAAATCCATAAAACGTTTGATAGAAACTCGAAATCCAGATACATGTTTTACATAATTTTATTACTCCGATAAAACGTTTCACAGAAGTCTCATTTGACAGAAACACTAATGCCAGATTATCAGTTCGTTTTTTTTTCATTCGACAACAATATCCTTATACCTTATTTTAAAAGACAGAAGTAACGCTTACCAGAAAATTTAAAGCCATATAAAATCTTTTCCATCTTACTCAATTATATTATTTACCTACGTAATTTGTGTTGCCTTACCGTAAAACGAAACGTTTTTAGGTTATTATCGGTCTCAGAACCGAATCTGCCCACCCCGACTTCCACGTAGTCTTGTCTGTCCTACCCTAGAGTGTTTTTATGAATTCGGAGGCGCGAAGGGAGATGCAGCCCCCGCCCGCTGTGACAAAACGCGGAACCAGCACGAGCTGGAGCGGCTGAGGCTGGTCGCCGCCGAAGGTGGCGACCAAACAGCCGAAGCTGCGAAGGCTCGTGCTGATGCCGCGTTTTGTTACGCAAGGGCGGAGGGGCTGCACTTCCCGAAGCGCCGGAGCCGTCACAAATTCAAAATATATGGAAGATTTAGGTTAAATTTTGATAAGCCAAAAGTGTTTGGTGAGGTTACTTAACCATCTAGCACGATATTAGTTAGGAAATGTTAAAGGTAAATAATAAAAAAAAGTAACTAGGTACATTATTTATTAAATATCTACCTACAGTACTTCAAGCTACATAATGGACATCGGTCATTTAATTTTATGGTACCTAGTATTAATAACGCTCTGAATTATTACTAGATGGCGCTACTAGTAGGCGTTTAGAAAGATTGAATACCTACATAATTTTGTAATAGGTCTTTCCTGAACCATGATTTTTCGGCATAACAATATATATGGAAAACAAATTATATGGAAAACAAACATGCGGTAAAGTGAATTATCTGGATGTTAAAATTTCTGGAAAATGTTTAGATGGATTTTGTATTTCTGTCTTGTAAAAAAAAAACAAATGAAAATCTGGCTTAAGAATTTATGGAATTCGAATTCCTGTATTATGAAAAAAAAGAAATCAAAAATCTGTCAAACGTTCCTATGGATTTCAAAAATCTGTCTTGTATTTTTCGTGACATCAATACGTAACCCATAATCACCATTATTATGCCATCACTAGGGGGCAACGCCGAGTGGGCTATATAGTACGAGTATATATAGCTATATAGACTATTTGTATCGATAGCAGTAGGTAGTAGGTAGGTAAATAAATCAAGCAAGAAGGCAATTACCCACCTCTTTTACGCCGGCTCCATACGTTGGGACCAACGTTGGTCCCAACGTTGGCGCCAAGATTTCGTGAACCATCCACACGTTGGCGATACACCAGTCTTGTTCCGTCAGAGCCAACGTGCAGACGTCCGATGTCTGCGCGTCCGATACAGAAATTGAAATTTCTCTAAGTGATTTTACATTACTGAATACCAATTTTATCACAATCACATCACGTCATGTCACTATCACACTTCACACAACACACTATAATAAAAATGCGAAAGTTTGGATGTTTGGATGTATGTTTGTTCCTCTATAACACGACAACCACATAACCGATATGGGTGAAATTTAAAATATAGATAGATAATAACCGGAAATAGGACATAGGCTACTTTTTATCCCAAAAAATTGCACGGTTCCCGTAACATAAAAAAAAATAGTAGACTCCATCATCAGATCAGCTCGCTGTTACCATATTATTACATTGTAGTCAGAACTTGACAAATATGCCGAGTTTCAACTCAATCGGCCTATTTACTGAGGAGTTCTGTTGAACAGCTCTTGACTCCATCATCAGATCAGCTTGTTGATACCATAATATTTCATTGTCACCGAGAATCTATTAGTATGCAAAATTTCAGCCCGATAGTTCTACAAACACAATAAATAAGGAATACGATGACATTCTCGCTCGTCAGTCGACACGTGCGCTCACGATGCGCGTCGAAACGGGACTGAGCATAGCGCCAACGTGTGGACGGATCCCCAACGTTGGCGCGCCAACTTCCTTTGACCCCGCATCCACACGTTGGGGCCAACGTTGGTCCCAATGCCTCTCACCAACGTGTGGTGCTGACAAAATAGCTTGGCGCCAACGTTGGGGCCAACGTTGGGGCTTGGCCGTGCCGTGTCGGTTTTATCAAAGGAAGTTGGCGCGCCAACGTTGGGGATCCGTCCACACGTTGGCGCTATGCTCAGTCCCGTTTCGACGCGCATCGTGAGCGCACGTGTCGACTGACGAGCGAGAATGTCATCGTATTCCTTATTTATTGTGTTTGTAGAACTATCGGGCTGAAATTTTGCACACTTATAGATTCTCGGTGACAATGAAATATTATGGTATCAACAAGCTGATCTGATGATGGAGTCAAGAGCTGTTCAACAGAACTCCTCAGTAAATAGGCCGATTGAGTTGAAACTCGGCGTATTTGTCAAGTTCTGACTACAATGTAATAATATGGTGACAACGAGCTGATCTGATGATGGAGTCTACTATTTTTTTTTATGTTACGGGAACCGTGCAATTTTTTGGGATAAAAAGTAGCCTATGTCCTATTTCCGGTTATTATCTATCTATATTTTAAATATCACCCATATCGGTTAAGTGATTGTCGTGTTAGAGAGGAACAAACATACATCCAAACATCCAAACTTTCGCTTTTATAATATAGTGTGTTGTGTGAAGTGTGATAGTGACATGATGTGATGTGATTGTGATAAAATTGGTATTCAGTAATGTAAAATCACATAAGGGGCATCCACACGCTGGCTGTTTGTCACAAACACCGCAAACAGCAAACGAAGTCCCAAACACCAACCACAATCACCCAACACAAACAGCCATCCACATGCTTGGCGAACGTTCATAACATTCCGAATCGGCAAACATAAATCCTTTGATCTGGCAAGAAAACCGACACCGATGCCGAACACTGCCCGACACAAACACAAACAGGCAAACAACGACAAACACCCATCCACACGTCCGTGTTTGCTGTTTGCTGTTGGCTGTTTGCCATTGTTTGTCAAGCGTGTGGATGGGGCTTTAGAGAAATTTCAATTTCTGTATCGGACGCGCAGACATCGGACGTCTGCACGTTGGCTCTGACGGAACAAGACTGGTGTATCGCCAACGTGTGGATGGTTCACGAAATCTTGGCCCCAACGTTGGGGCCAACGTTGGTCCCAACGTATGGAGCCGGCGTGATAAAACCGACACGGCACGGCCAACTCCCAACGTTGGCCCCAACGTTGGGGCCAAGCTATTTTGTTCAGCTCCACACGTTGGTGAGAGACGTTGGGGCCAACGTTGGCCCCAACGTGTGGATGCGGGGTTAGGTGTTATGGTATGGATGTACCAACTCGTTGGTTTAAATTGAAAACCTTTGGATTAAATTAATAGGGTATTGTGCATTTATCAGTCAGGTTTATTTGGGAGTTTTCCTGAAATGTTGTATACGAACCAGTTCAAAATAGATGCTCCATATACCTAGCTCGTTTGATACTAGTGTGTGGTAAGATAAGCCTTGTAGGTAACTCACATGGTCTGCAATCGCATATCCAGTCGTCTTTCTGGTCTCCTGGGTAGTAGAGCTCGTTGGCAGGACACATTGATGGAATAAACACGGGCGTCCGATTCTGGAAAAAAAATAAAAAAAAATATAACCGACTTCATAAAATACTTGCACTAAAAAGCGAAAAATAAGAATACAAAAATATTTATTTGTAATGATATATTTGTACCACAGAAGGAACCGACAAAAAGCTAGCCTTTTCTTTGCGCATCGTAAGCATCAATAGTAGATTGTATTATATGGGGGGAAAATAATATTTTTACGGCGAGGGCGCTTTTTTGAATCCAGAGCGAAGTGAAGGATTCTAGAGTAGAATCCCGAGCGTAGCGAGGGATTCTTTAGTAGAATCCTGAACGAAGCGAGGGATTTAAAGTACGTCGCCCGAGCCAAAAATATATTTTGCGCCCGAGTGATACACTCTACTTTTCATTACAATCTATGAGAAAATAAAAGGGAGGAGAAAGGAATGTGTTAAATCAACGAAGTTCCACTTGAGAAGAGTAATCGGGGATTAATTTTTTTTTATTCAGACGGTGGCCGCGCGCCGGCTGAATGGTGGGCGGTATGTTTATCCGATACTAGCAGCGCCCTCGCGGCGTTGCCCCCGTAGTGATGGTTTATGGTGATGATGATGATGATGATGAAAAGTAGCCTATAACCTTCCTCAAGAGTTTAGCTATCAAATACAGAAATAATTTTTCAAATCCGACTGGTAGTTCCTGAGATTTCATTTCATTTCATTTATTTATTTATTTCTCTCACAAACAATATAAATATAAATAAATAGCTAAATAAATATACAGAATAATGAATATTAAAAACGTTGTAGGTAGCTATTATAAAAACCTGTTTTGTGAGATTAGCGCGTTCAAACAAAAAATCTCTTCCGCTAGAATTGTTCAATAGTTCCACGAAAACAAACTAGATGGCGCCAGTAGACCATCGTTCTAGATCGCGCTGACGAAAACGCACAGGATTTTATCAGGTTGGAATTACAATTATGTATGGATAGAAAACTGCAGAGTAATAAATCTCTAAATGTGATTACAACTGTGGTGTTTTTGGAAGAGTCCTCCCTCATTCATCTTGGTAGATTTGAGATGAATGTGGAAAGTAGTTGTACCTCAAAAGTGCGCGGCAAAGATAATTCATAGATAATTCCGGCGCACTTAAAGGGGATTAAAAACTCATTACTGCCCGCTAAACTTATAAAGAGGATTAAAAACTCATTACTGCCCGCTAAAAGTTCCTTGAAGAGGAATCATCTACTTTGGGCGCACTTAAAGGCGAACAAAGTCGTCCTTTTCGAATAGATGGAATGAAAACATTTTTCTTGTCTTGTACATAATTCCCCCCAGCACAATAGTGTCATGTGACTCCCCCAAAGTCTTGGTCTGCGACCGCCCCTGGCTGAGGGGGATAATCGATCGAGCGAGCGAAGCGAGCGAAGATCTTAGTCGATCGAGCGAGCGAAGCGAGCGAAGATCTTAGTGGTAAGTTGGGCGATTTTGCTTTGTATGTTTGTATGTTTGTATGTTTCACGAATTGTTGTTCGAGCATAACTGTCGAACCGTTCATCCAATCTGCATGAAACTTGGTAGGTCAATAGGTTGTGGTAAGGAAATTTACGGTGGAGCATATGAGCTTAATCGATGAAGGGGTTGTGAAGATATTGGGTTCCCAAGGGGGTAAAAAATTATGAAAGTTACACAAATATATTGAGTGGGGTGTCATACGAAAGGGCTTATTTTGTACATTCCAAAATTTGAAAAAGTTTTTGAAATACGACCAAAGACCAAAAACTACGAAACCAGAGCTGCAAGAGCTCCCGTTTCATAGAGTTTCGATGTCTTCGTAGCTCATTCAGGTCGGTCTTAAAAAGAGAGTGGCATCGTTGCGGTTTGGTTTGCAATGATTTTAGATGCTACTTGATTTATTTTCATGATAAAAAAAAATTTGATAAAAAATGAAAATAATTGGGGTAAAAAAAGTTAAGTAAACAAATATATTGAGTGCGGTGTCAAATGAAAGGTCTTTATTTGTACATTCTAAAATAGTTATTATTTTTATTCTAGGACGTATATTTTTAAAAATACGACGAGAATTCATAAATATGAAATAAATGAAAAATTAGACACGACATTATGTATTGCATGCATGCTAGTATTTTTTACCATGAAGAGCTAGCGCAATAGGCATACCCGGCAGTAGTAGCACTTGAAATTATAGGGGTAGTCAGAAGAAAGTCCAAATGTAAAAACGTGAAAACTTACAAATGTTGGCCATCTACGGTGCGCGAGATCTCAGTTCGGGGCGAACTACTAGTGGTAAGTTGGGCGATTTTGCTTTGTATGTTTGTATGTTTCACGAATTGTTGTTCGAGCATAACTGTCGAACCGTTCATCCAATCTGCATGAAACTTGGTAGGTCAATAGGTTGTGGTAAGGAAATTTACGGTGGAGCATATGAGCTTAATCGATGAAGGGGTTGTGAAGATATTGGGTTCCCAAGGGGGTAAAAAATTATGAAAGTTACACAAATATATTGAGTGGGGTGTCATACGAAAGGGCTTATTTTGTACATTCCAAAATGGTTTTTATTTTTAATCTAGGATGTATAGTTTTTGAAATACGACCAAAGACCAAAAACTACGAAACCAGAGCTGCAAGAGCTCCCGTTTCATAGAGTTTCGATGTCTTCGTAGCTCATTGACTGGTCGGTCTTAAAAAGAGAGTGGCATCGTTGCGGTTTGGTTTGCAATGATTTTAGATGCTACTTGATTTATTTTCATGATAAAAAAAAATTTGATAAAAAATGAAAATAATTGGGGTAAAAAAAGTTAAGTACTTAAACAAATATATTGAGTGCGGTGTCAAATGAAAGGTCTTTATTTGTACATTCTAAAATAGTTATTATTTTTATTCTAGGACGTATACTTTTAAAAATACGACGAGAATTCATAAATATGAAATAAATGAAAAATTAGACACGACATTATGTATTGCATGCATGCTAGTATTTTTTACCATGAAGAGCTAGCGCAATAGGCATACCCGGCAGTAGTAGCACTTGAAATTATAGGGGTAGTCAGAAGAAAGTCCAAATGTTGGCCATCTACGGTGCGCGAGATCTCAGTTCGGGGCGAACTACTAGTATAATAGGTACCTCGCCTTTCGGTCCTTCGACGCATTTCGATTACTACGGTGCGTGCATAGTCGCGTGGTGGGTTCGAATCCTGGCCGTGCATCATGTTTGTTTCGGAAAACTTATTGCGCACTAACACAACATGAAAGCAATTTGATGCTTTCATGTTTTTCAGATAATTTTGACTACTCTAGAGCTCATATCTATTTGACGCTGACTGTACCTACAGATGTATCTAAGGTGTGTCTAAGGTTTAGCTAGATCTAATCGATCGAGCGAGCGAAGATCAAGTTAGGCGATTTTGCTTTGTATGTTTCATTTTTATGTTCTTGCCACTATAAGCTCGAAGGTTCTCGCCTAACTATCGAACCGCTTATCCAATCTGTAGAATAAAACTTGATTCTAGGTAAATACTTTGGTTGTGCTATGGAAATTTGCTGTGGAGCATATGAGCATAATCGATGAAGGGGTTGTAAGGATATTGGGTTCCCAAGGGGGTAAAAAGTTACCCAGGGGGTAAAATTTTAAAGTTACCCAAATATATTGAGTGTCATTGGGGTGTCATATGAAAGGACTCAATTTATACATTCCAAAATGGTTTTTAGTTTTCTTCTAGGTTCTATAGTTTTTGAAATACAGTGAAAAAAAAATTTATTAAAAACCAAGTAAGTAGTACTTACTTAACGAAAGTTTGGAGGAGCTCTCGTTTGATAGAGTTTCGATGTCATCGTAGGTCTGGGTGTGGCATCATTGTGGTTTGGTTTGCAATGATTTTAGTTGCTAAGTAGAATTTTTTCTTGAAATGAAAATAAAAGCCGTGTTGGCCGAGTGGAAGAGTGCTCGACTTTCAATTCAAAGGTCGTAAGTTCGAATCCTGGCCGTGCTCATCAATGGATTTTTCGATTAGAAAAATTTAAATGCGCATTAACACGAGCTCTAAACGGTGAAAGAAAACATCGTGAGGAAACCAGTTAACTTTCTAATAGCGGCGATGGGCTTGCAACCTGTCACGTATGCAAATGCTAACTCCTGCAAATAGTGGGCTGGGCATGTACCAAAATTAGATATGACTGTATTTGGAGAGGGAGAGGGACAGGGAATTGATTTTCTCATACATTTTGTATTGAACTGCTATTTTAATAATTTCTCGAATTCGGTATTCGGAATTCGGTACAAAGTTCGCGGGGTCAACTATTGAATATAATTAAATAGACAAGACTTAATTATTGCATGCATGCCTATAATCTTTACCTACCATACTGAGGTAGCGCATTAGATATCATTGTGTGTGTGGTAAACACTAGAAGGAGTAGGTACTTAACGTAATAGTAGGGTGAGTGGGGGCAAGATCGAAAACGGGGTAAGACAAAAAGTAGTCAATAACTCCCGATTAAGTAATCTTTTTACAGTGCTGGTAACATTGTCAAGACCACCATTTTGTTACGTCACATTCCTCAGTCAACATTAGCTGCTTAGATCCAGGGGTTGTGTAAAAAGTGCAATTTTCTGACACAGTGACTTTTACGCAAATTGCTCAAGTCCTTTCATCTTACCCCGTGTCCAGTAACTTGAGTTACAAAGCAAATACGAGTGTTTTATTGATATATCTATTCATTATTTTTAATTCTTACTTGTGTTATTACGTCTAAATATGGCTACTTCTCGTAGTTTAGGATTTATTTCAACTTTTAGTCTTTCCCCATCTCAATTTTGCGGGGTAAGACGAACATATACAAGTACCAATCTTACCTCATTTTCAAAACTCATAGTAAGAGTCAGATGTTCTCAAACTTTTCCTGAACAGATGTTGGATGTATTAAATGGGTATGTAGGTACCCTCTTATGTTTCAAAGAGGTGCGAACTTTTATGTATGGAGCCTGACATACCTACTTTAAGCCATTAAAAAAAAAATAGTTTTGGCAGCCAGAGATGAAACATATTGTGTCAATCGATAGAGGAAGTGATTACAATACAAACAAAAAGTATTGAATTTCATAAGTGATAATTATAATTTCTGAGATATTTGGGTCAAGGTGTAGAAAACGCACCACTTTGAAAAAATATGAAAAAAATACTTAGAAAATTCACAAAAAAACAACGCCATATCATACTTCGGGAGAGGGGGCATGCGGGAGTATTAGGGTGGGGGAACGACGACGGGTCAACTTGAGGTCATTGACCATTGACCCCGGGGTAATTGACCTTTGACCTCGAGTGGAAAAGTTTGAGAACCTTTACTTCAATCTTCCCCCGGTGGGGTAAGATTGATATATTCTAAATATGAAAATCTGTTATAACTTTGTTAAAAATAGGAATTTTGGGATAAGAGTCAGTTTAGAGTTTTCAGGACAAAAAATGCTATAGACTAGGGGCCATCAACAGCGTCCTAATATTCATTTATTGTCTGATTTCACGATTTTAGAAAAACGTTCGATCTTTCCCCGCCACCTTTCCATCTTCCCCCAACTTTTTTTTCGTGATAAAATATTTTAACTTATTTTTTTCTACTTTTGGAACAGATATAACAGGCAATTATTGATGTAATATAAAAGTAGACTCCTCTTTAAGGATAACTAATTAATTTTTAGCATAAGTTAATATATTTTCTTCTACAAGGGATCAAACACAACACTGCTCATCTCATCAAAAAACCGTTCGATCTTGCCCCCACTCACCCTATAGGGGTAGTCAGAAACAAGTCCAAATCTAGGCTATCAACGCAACGGTGCGCGAGATCTCAGTTTGGGGCGAACTAAAGTAGTAGTTTACATTTAAAACTAGAAAAAAGAACAAATAGTTAAGTATATTGATTAACTTACCTCTTTGTTTTTTAAACCCGGATTTTCCTCCGACTCAGGGAATCCAATTACATCTATTGTGTTATTAATTTTATTTTGTGTCGACGCACAGAGCACCAAACTCACAAAAATAACACTTCTTTGTAGGAACATTGTGCACAAACTATACTAAACTACTTAATTAACGGTAAAATATTTTAGCTACTAGTCCAAATGATTTTTGACTAGAAATCTTGTAGTAGAAACTTGTAGACCGTCAAACGCGGGCACGAGACTCGGAGGCACTGATGATCGTTCGAGATGTAGCAGAGTAGGTACATAGTATAAAACCACAATAACTAAAGACGACAACTCATCCACTGCTTATAGGTACTATCAAAACAAGTTTTCGATAAGCACGAGAGGTCATTATTGCATAAATTTGAATTTTGTAGGTATCCGTTTAATCAAGATGCCTATAGGTAGGTATGCCTACCTACCAAAAAAATCAGGTCTTCCCCAGGTTTGTCCGTGTCATCTTTCTTATTGAAGGCTAAGGTTCAGCCTGCGGTTTCGTCCCCTCCCCCCTTCTTAAAGCTAAAAACTATGGAACCACAGTATGGAACCCTACATTGCGCGTGGCTCGACACGCACTTGGCCGGTTATGTAAATAAAATAACTTAAGTAGGTATATAGGTAGGTACTTAGAATTTTTACCCAGTAGTTAAGTTAGATTACCTAGTCCGCACTTGGTGTGGGCGGGCGGGGTTGTACCGTAAAATAGACTTCACTGATTCACCAGAAAACGGCATTTAAAGGTAGCCGTACTTACACCTATCCGCGCCGAACGCGCCGAAATAATCGAATTTTAGAATTCTATATAAGTACCTAAGTAGGTAAGTACCTACCTACCTAATATAAAATGGTATTAAACCTCGCACACCTGCCCGCGGTCGAATCGTCCGATCTGGAATTCGGTGCGGATAGGTATGCGCCATATATTTAATGTAGGTACTCTGTGGTATGCGCTCAGCCTAAAACTTTTATGGAGAGCTCCTCGAAGCGAGTATATTATATACCTCTATTTAACAAAGAAGGTATTTGTACCTATTTAATAGAGAACATGCAATCGTAATATTTTTCAATATTTTGAGTCTTAAATGCAAAAAAAACATAAAAGAAGACCTAGTGCAACGTTTTTATTTTAGTTAGTATTGATTTTTAACAATTATTACGAATTATAAGTACGTGAAACGGAACGTATTTCAATACACCAATCAGCGTCGAGTAACATGAGTGACGTAAAAATCTTCTCAATTAGGGATGTGACCCTTTATACTGATGAATGTGCTATCGATAACTTTAATGGTTATGATTACTAATCATAAACATAAGCAACACAAAAAGCCTGAAACATACCTATATATTTAGTCAGAAACAAGGGTCGTTCGCGATTCATCTAAAATGCAATTTGCCTTTGTAGCAATATGCCTGACATGAATATCTAAAAAGTATTATGCCTGATGATAAGTTAAATGCATTATTCTCATAATTTTTCGCCTAAGATTTGAAACACATAAGACGCAATATGCCTGAATGGCAATTTATTTTAAACTCAGTTTACCCGAGTTGTACAGTACAGTGTCTAAAACGCAATTTGCCTTTGTAGCAAAGTGCCTAACATGAATGTCTAAAAATTAATATGCCTGATATAAATGCATTAATTTCATATAATGCCTAAGATTTTTCATCATAATCAGTTCAAGTGAAAGCTATTGAAGAGATCTTCATTTAAAGTGACAGCTGTCAAACTTCAAACGGCCATATCTCGAAAACTACTCATCCTCGATTCTTCTTTCTAAGCTCAAATGAAAGCTATGACCTAGATCTACATTTTCAATGACAGCTGTTAAAATGACATCTATCATCTAAAATGTAGATCTTGGTCATAGCTTTCATTTGAACTAAGAAAGGGAAGTCTAGGACGAGTAGTTACCGAGATATGGCCGTTTGAAGTTTGACAGCTGTCACTTTAAATGAAGATCTCTTCAATAGCTTTCATTTGAACTAAGAACGGGAGTTTCCGAGATAAGGCCTTTTGAACACACACTAAAAAAATATGTAGAAAATGACACTAGATGTAAAATATGACAGATTATGTCAAAAATGGCAAAAAAAATCTGTTGTTTTTAATCTGTCAATTTTGACAATTAGTGTCATTTTTTATTTAATCTGTTATTTTTGACATCTTTTCTCATAAGTAATAACATCTAGTGTCATTTTTGACATGATCTGTCATTTTTTATATAATTTGTCATTTTTCCCGGTCTTTATCTATTCTATATTTTAAATTTCAGCCAAATCGGTTCAGGGGTTGTCAAGTGGAAAAAAAAATACATCCAAACATCCATCCATCCAAACTTTTGCATTTTATATTAGTGTGATGATAATCAATAAATTAATGCACAAAATCGCCTAACTAACCACTAAGATCTTTGCTCGCTTCGCTCGCTCACTCGCTCTAATATTTTTCAAATATTTAGAATATAATATAACTTTATTGTACTTACCTACACCATAAAAAGAAAACACAATAAGAAAAAGAACCATTATTTTAAACAGTGATACAATTTACGATTTTTTTTTATTTTATTTGTTTGTGTAAATAATTTACTTTGATTGTGAACTTTGATTGTGTAAATAAGGAAAGAAAGATAAGAAAAGCTTTTTATTTCGACCACCACAAATATAACCTGACGTGCTACCGATCGTTACACATCAATTGGTAGGTATTAGTAGATTTCGATACATTCGTCTTGTGGCACATCCCTAAGTGAATAGCTGTGTTTAGTGGACCATGAATAATAGCCATTGTATTATCAATCTTATGTCTTGTAGATAAAGACTAACAGTAGATAACGCCATCTCGCGACAAGTAGCTGAATAAAAATATTTCGCAAAACGCCATCTCTTGACAGGTAGACTTTCATTTTAATTTATTATTATTTTATTAAGTTTAGAACCATGTTCCGATGGCTATAGGGTTTATTATCAATAAAATTAGTTTTATAGTTTTAGGTCCTTTTTAACGTTCTCCTCGACACGAGTGACGTCATCGTAACTGTACATCCGTTTGCGCGCGAAAATTTAAACGGTCAGTTTGAAACCGCAATTTTTTACATTAAATTGAAGTATTTTAATTTTTTTTTAAACTCGTGGTCTATTCTACATAAAATTCATTCAAATGAAAGCAAAAATAAAAATAATGCAGGTTCTCTATTCTGTTCTTGAAACTGGTTACGACATCTGTCGACGAGTAGCAGTATTATAAACAAAAATCTGTTCTCGAGAATCTACAGATAACCAACAGGCACGAAATATTATCTGTGGTAAGGTAATGTCACGTCTCTATTTATTTGTTGAAAGCTATTGGACCATTTCCAGCACTGACACTGAAGTCCGACGCAGCGCTGCTATCGCAGAATATGTATTACGCAAAAATTACATATTGTGCAAATAAGGCTTGAATAATAATAATTATGCTAGTTTGTACATTATTAGCTCTACACACCAGAACAACTAAACGACCTTGACTAAAAGAGCTTATTATAGTAAATAAAACAATTCGTTCTCGCTTTTGCCGTAGGACTTGAGTGCTGAATCCTAGAATAGGAAACGAACAGACTAGGGATGTGCGATCTTTCCATTTGATCTGATTTCTAAGACCGTAACGCTTCGATCCGATCCGCGGATCGGATCGCATAGTATCGATCCGATTTTCAAAAGATCGTTTCAAAAGATCGAATGAAATAAAACAAAATAGTGTTTATAAAATTTTATTTTAACATGCAAATTAACCTTCCAGATTAATGCTTTTATAGGTGAAGCCAATTTCACGACTGACTTAAACATGAGAGACCGCTCCACTGTGGTTCCATTGAGAACAGTTTAAGTCGTAGTTTAAACACCTTACATATGTCACACGGTCACACACGGTCACACACGGTTACACACGGTCACAATCACATTTTTTTTACTATACGCAAAAAAGCTATGAGACAACGAATTTAGGAGTTACCTACTCAAAAATGGCTTGATCGTATGTGATCCGATCTTCTTTAAAAATCTAAAAGATCGGCGCATCCCTAGAACAGACTTACTTAGGGATGTATCCTTAAGTAAGTCTGTTCGACTTACTTGCTTGCTTACTTGTTTGGATCGCAAAGATTGAATGAATTGTGTTGTATCGATCCGCCGGCCGCGGCCGTATCGTTTGCCATTGTATCGATACACGTAAGTATCGGATCGTGTCGAACATCCCTACTTACTGTTTACGTCAACTGAGATTTTAGTGCAGTGAGTGAAATGTCAAAATGGGAGTGAAAACTTGAGAAAACAATGTGAAAATAACTAAATTTTCATGAGAAGAATCTAAAGATTCTGCGTTATGACCATATAAAATCGTTTACGAGATGTTTACTAAAAAGTCTCATCAAGATGTTAAGAAATCATCGGTTAAAATACAGGACTCCAAGAAGGACTCTTCAACCCGACTAAAACATCTCAAAATTGTTTTAGGTGAGAAATATCTTTGTTAATATAATGGTTTAGTTACAATAACTCACCATAGTAGTCCAAAACGTAGTTTTAACCCCCTAAGAAACGTATGGAACGTACATTCCGTACATGCTAATTAGCTGCGAATAACTGTATTTGATGTACCTACTTCACTCACATTGCAACTGTTTATTGTGTGAACTGAAGACACCGCTAACTAATGAATTATTGTTTAGGTCGCATTTAGCGCATTATTTAGACTCACAGAATCTTGTTTATATACCATTTTCTGCACTATTTCCTTTACTTGTCTGGCACCTACTCAATCTTTCTCAAATTTAAAAGTTAAAAGTAAATCAACTAAATACAATTTTATCCCAAAGAAGGTTGTGTAAGAAATTATATCGTAGCATGTTTAAAATAATTTTTTTTTTAATAATCTGATATATTAGAAAGTTAATTTTTAAGGATTGATTTCCACAATGACCTGTCATTTAAGCAGTTATCATCATGTTATAATATTGTAAACATTACCTAACAAGCTGGGTCATGCTTTATTAGTTATGTTATTTCCTATTTTATAAAAAAAATATTGTATTCCAGAGCATTTTGACTGCGATGAAGCCAAAACCTACTTTGAGTCCAACTTCAGCCATGTTTACTTCATACTGTATGACAATTTTATTCAAGCTGAAAATAACCTGCGCCAGCGAGGTGAGTTTAGTTTAATCTTCACTGAACACCCTGTTTTGCATAACTTCTAATGCATAGAAATAGCAGTTTTATTTGTAAATGTTTGTATAGACAATTAACATAACCCTTTTTAATAATTTGTACATGAAGTAGTGAAATGTATAATAGAAAATAGATATTTATCATTATTTTTCTCTTTTTGCGGTACAGAACTTCCGTTTCATCTCGGTGAGTTTTGGGTATTTAGATATCACCTTGAATGCACTGACTTCCTAAAAAAACTTTAACCAATAATATTGATTATTAGTGATTGTGAAATGGCTTTTTTACTCATAGCATTTTCCTTCATTCTGGACACAGCTGCATAAGTTATTTTAATACACTAATATAGAAAAGCAAAAGTTTGTGGGCTAAATAGTTTAATCAATTTAGATGCCTGTTAGAATGCATCAACAAATCCTGAATGTATCATCATGAGAGTGAATCATGAAAGCAAAGACCAGCATGAAAGTGAATGGGTGGGCCTGGGCATATAGTAATGTAGACTGGCAAACATTTGAAACCATCATTCTATTGCTTTTCCACTAAAGTTACACTCACAACATTGGTTCACATGATGACTCATCTTTGATTTTTACATCAGTAGGTAAAGGTTAGCCTTATCTTAACAATCTGCTTATCTCATAGAGTAGTGTCAGAGTTATCTCATTACTAGCATGAGCATTCGGCTGCACCTTCATTATTTTTACATCATAACAGTACTGATTGCAAACTCTTTGACAATATCCTAAAATGTTTTGTTTGTGTAAATGTTTGAAGTAAGAAATAAACATACATGCAGATGGCTGTTAAGTGGGTAAACACTTGTTTATACAGAGATCATGGTATTGGTGTTACCTTTAAGGATAAATTTATTTAGATATTTATAGGTCTAATTCTGTATAAATTGGATATGTCAACATAATAAATATCACTGACTGTGAATTTATGCACCAAGTTGTTAAATATCTAGAATAAATCTTAATTATATTCAAATTGCGTTCTTGTATATTTCTTTTAGTACACAGTGTGTAAATAAAAGCACTATAAATATTTATTACTTCTATGTAAAATATTACATTATGTATTTACAAAAAAATCAGTCATGTGGTTCCCACAACAAAAGATCTGCTTCTTTTGGGGCTACATGATACTGTGTCAAATGGCAGCATAAATTATTATTTATATAATTATAAATAATTTATCATTTTATAAATGCCAAAAAAAAAATGTACGTTATATTCATCTGTAAAATATGTAGTGTAAGGTTTTTGTTAAAATAACTATTAACTAATTCATAGTTGGTAAAATATTGCTTCTGGGAATATAACTTTTCATAAAATACCTATCCATTTATTATTGGGTGTAGCTGTATTAATAATTTTTCTAATGTCCATATCATTCATTGATCATGGTATGCCATAATAGGTTTTTAATGATTCATCAGGCTTCATTATTAAAACTAACAAAAACTTTAGTTTTGACTGGTGTTTATTGAATTTTCGGAATTTTAGTACACAAAGCTGGGAAAGAAGAATTAGAAGGGGCTCTGTCCCTTCTAGAGAAGGTATTATGTCTTCTTCCGGAGTTGATTGGGAAGAGATGGCAATTGCATTCCTTGACGCGGATATTTTCAAAACTCCTCCATAGCGGTAATTCACAGAAGCTCAGGGCAGAGGCTATAAGGTAAATAAGTTGATAATTTGAGATTCAGGTAGATACTTTACTTATCTGATAACAATAATCCTCATTCGTTTGCGGCTCAATCACGCCTAAACCGTTTTGAGTGGATGTGGATTTTTGGAATAGATTATAAATAATATGTATGCTACGATATACGAGCTGAACCGAGTATATTTAGCTAGAGATAGGCGTAATAGTTGAATATGTTTCGAAAAAATGACGGCTGACGAGTAGAATGAACAAAGAGAATGTTTTGTACCAACCCAACATTTCAAAAGAGGCGGGAGTCTCTAAATAAGTTTGGTATGTTTTAGGTACTTCTTACTATGGTATCAGGCATTGGGTGATAATGCTCCGATGGAAGTACATTTTCTATTCGCCACACTCGTCCCTGGGATGCCGGACCCCAGCGCCACACTAAAAGGATCCCCCCTCAATAGCAAATCTGTGGACATCACCGCCGCGCAAAGCGATTCCGGCGAGTTTAGCATGGAGGATATAATGCAACACCCAAATTTCGCCGCAACTACAGAGAATCCTAATGCAAAGAAAATTATCGTGGAACAAACGCCAGCGGGGATCATAGGCAAGCTGGCGAATGTCTCAGCTTCAATATTCCACGACACGAATGCTCTGAACCCAGTCCAGAGCATAGATATTCAGCCGCTACTGCCGCCCAGTGCTAGCGAGAAGCCCGTCGACAATGAGACCAAGTACTTCTTTGATGTGCTCCTCGACGGAATGGCCACGTCGGTCACCAAAATCCAGTGGCGGGACCGCTCACACGCGAAAGCTATGAGATGCTTTGCGTTCCTGCTGGAAAAGTTCCGGATTTATTACTTGCCAGTAATATGTCCGCAGTTCAACCCTAAAAACTCGTTGTACAAGCCTAATCTTGGTAAGTTCTACATTTGTAAAAGCAATAATAAGTATCCAGGCTGCTTTATCTGATTTGTTTTGTTTTAAGATTTGACATACCTACTAATTACGTTTGTCATTACGAAAGTATGTATAGGTTTTACTAATAGCTTATTCCATAAACAATCCAGGCACTACGTATTTATTTGGGCCAGTGGCCAATTCGTACGGTCTTGGCTGTTCGAAAGGCTCTGTGGCCTGACGAATTTTCAGCGGGAACCGACAATTTACTATACCTTTCGTAGCAACGTAACGCACAGCTGTGATCTGTGAATGTCATTATTGGTCACCTGATTAAGGTGGCCGCACACCTATCCGCGACGAACGCGCCGAACGAATCGACCGAAATAAATTTTAGAATTCCTTATATGAAATCGTATGAAACCTCGCACGCCTTATTTAGAAACCGCATCAATATTTTCGTTTTTTTTTTTTTTAATGACAACTTGTCAGACAGCCCTATAAAATTTCTTAGATAAGTTACATAATAAACATATTTAAAAGGTAAACATCTTTATTGTTCATACTGTGTAATAGTAGGACCTACAATTTAAACAATCATAAGCTGGAAAGACTTCGGAATAAAATGATTTTGTAAAATAGCATTATGATCTAAAGCTCCCTTTTGAGTTCATGTACAATACTTATCTTATCATGCTTCACTGCAGATAAAAACCTTTAAAAAATACCAATAAAAGATCTATTACAGAGCTGCCAGTCCAACACAACATACTAGAAGACGACTACGTAATATGCCGAGTGACGCTTATAAAATGGGTGGCGAATTACGCTCACTTTATGAAGAAGACGGGAAGCGACGCCGGCCCGTCTTCTATGACCAGCACGGGGTCTCACGCGCCGCATTCTGGCACGCCCACGCCGGCCGCCTCGCTACATCATGAGGAGGAAACATCTTTTACCGTTGGACACCCTTCGGACTCAAGTCGAGCGTCGTCGCACGATTCTGCATCTAACACACCACATCCTAGCTTGGAATCAGGTTTGTTGATTTTATTTGAAATGAACTTTTGTGTTAGGTACATCTAATAGAGTTTTTAAAATTTTATGAATTAAATTACTGATTACATCCGGTTTCGATGGTTCTTTTTTTGGTTGAGAGGTGTGGTCTCTTAAACATTTGCTGAAGATCTGATTAGGATCTTCAGGATGATGAGCAGAAAAGCTCCTCTACAGTGCAGTAAATTGCTCACTTTTAGATTTCTACCAGTGGAATCGGCCCTAGGTAGGGATTGATGGAGCATCTGGGACCAACTTCTCATCACAAAACTAGAGAATTGTGAATTCGGTTTTAAGCTATGCAAAGACAGACTCGCGAGTTCATAGAGCCACTAGTTTAAATGGAGCGTCTTTTTAAAGTATCCTTGTATCCCAGGCTCAGGTATGTTCGAGGAGCTGAGCTCTGAGCAAGTGGTTCGCGATGTTCTTTGCTGTTCGTCGCGCGAACATGTTGACTTCACTATAGAAGTGTTGCGTCAGGCCTTCCTGCTTCCCTTCTCACACGCCGCCGCCGCACGACGCGTCATCGCGCTCTACAAGGACTGGATACAGATGAATGTGAGTTGGAGTCGATAATCAACGTCCTAATCCTATTTTAGTGCAACTAACTCTACTAACCCCTAGTACTCCGTAAACTGTTTCCAAAAAAAGTTTCTCACGATGCACACTTTCTGCTGCTGTTCAATTGCACACAATGAACAGCTGTTCTGTTCTCTCAATCGTAACTTCATCTATACTTCTATACTATTATAATAAAGCGGAAGAGTTTGTTTGTTTGTTTGAACGCGCTAATCTCTGAAAATACCAGTCGGATTTGAAAAATTCTTTCTGTATTGGATAGCTAATTTATTGAGGAAGGCTATAGGCTACTTTTTATCATCATCATCATCATCACCATAAACCATCACTACGGGGGTAACGCCGCGAGGGCGCTGCTAGTACATTATATGGAGCTTGAAAGGACCATTGTGTAAAGCACAAAGTAACGTAAAATCTCTCCGTAAAATAACGTAACTTGAAAAATTAAGTATTAAATAATACTTGACATTTTACACAGCAATAAGTAGCCCCAAAGCAAGCAGAGCTTGTGTTATGGTAACTACATGACGGATAAACTACTTATTTTTTTTATAAATTACAAATACATGGGTGGTGGGTGAAGGCTCGCCTGTGACGCAAGAGGCTGCGGGTTCCATCCTCGCCGAGGGACAAATGTTTTATGATCTGCAAATATGAGACAAATATTTGCAGCGGGCTTAAAACGGTCGCTATAGCGGAGTCACAATAGGAATTGAACTATGTGCCGTCTCTTTTCATTGACTGAGAGTGAAAAGAGACGGCATATAGTTCAATTCCTATTGTGATTTTGCTATAGCGACCTTTTTAAGCCCGCTGATCATACTGCGCCACAGAGGTTGTTCAAAAAATAATTTGTAAAATAGCATAGCATCTTACAAATACTCAACATCCCCAGGTGACGGAGATCCCCCCATTCCTGATGGAGAGTTCGCTAGAGACGGCGGGCGGGGAGCCGGCGGCGCCGCCGCGACGACTCCGGAACGACTCCTACCTCGGCGCCGTCAATCGGGATAACGTCATGGTGCGCGCCGGGATGCAGGTAATTCCGTTATACTATGGAAAATAAATAAAGCTTCAAAAACAGTCAAATCCCGATTCACAGATCATTTGATACTTGAGTTGTGCACATTCATTTTGTCTCATAATTTTGTAGGCATCTCAAACAGATGCATTTATTGCCATTTCTTTTCTTTGAAATAAAATCAAAAAGATTTCGCAAATATTGTTTCTTACGCTTACATATTACCAATGCCCACTTCTTCAATGACGCACTTGCAAAGATCACAGTAGTGAGCTGACAAGGGAACGTGTTAAAAACGAAGGTACACATGTCTACTTTTGCATCAAAACGAAGATACACATTTCATCTGTTGCTTTCAGCCAAAAAACACTGCACCCGTAAAGATCTTGCGTAAAAAGTATTAAATTCTAAAAAAACAACTGAAGGGATGGTTGCAGAGACTTGTTGCCCTGATGCAAAATACTCGGATTGACTTCCCAAACGTGATCACATCTTTTTTCTTGTCGGCCGGCTCTTTGGCTTTTGGGCTAACCATGTATGAACCCGAATGACCTCCTTTCAGAATGTGCTTCAAATATTCATGACGCAAGCGGCGACTGTGTTCCTTGCGAGTGCGTCGCCCGTGGCGCCGCCTGGCGCGCTCGGCCAACAACAGTTACTGGAGGAGCAAACCGACACCTGCAAACGCGTGCTCAACATCTACAGATACATGGTTATGCACGTCGCTATGGACGCCAACTCTTGGTACTACTCTAAATCAAAATCAAATAGCATTTATTCAAGAAACATACATGGTCATGCCTTTCCCTGAGAACTCAAAAGCAGCTTAACTTGTTTTCCTAGCTAGACGAAAAATATTTTTTAGCTGACGAGCATTGTCCTATCTTCAAGTTCATACAAAAAAGTTTGCCACAAGCGTTTTTTATTATGCGTGTTGGCCTGCAATATATTTGTGCGCGAGATAGAGATAAAGGTTTTTATCTGCTGCGGACTCTAGCTATCATTATACTCCATAAGGAATATCATATTATGGAATTTACTAATTCGTCGTGCGAGCGAAGATCTTAGTTATGTAGAGATTTATTGTATTTAGAAAGCTTTAGCTTACTTGTCACTGGCAGATAATGTTGGATGTAAATTATTTTTATTCTGTTTTCAGGGAACAACTGTTGTTAGTATTACTACAAATCACATCATTGGTACTTACTAAAGTACCTCCAAAACGAAAACAAGACACTTTAGGTAAGGCTTTAAATACTTTAAATTAACTAAAACAGAATGATATTATAGCTGGACCATGAACTATATTAGTTCCAGGTTTTAGTCGAATCTTTGGCCATTTATTTAACTAAATATATTTTCAGGTGGATTTTTAGCGCCAGCGCTATTCCAAACATTGATAGTGACGTGGATCAAAGCGAATCTGAATGTAGCAGTGAAGCCTGAATTGTGGCAAAGCTTCATGGAGCTCCTCACTAGGCTCACTCATTGGGAAGATCTGATCAAAGAATGGGCGGTAAGATCCTCATAGTAGAAGCTGTTTTTACAACCCTTCCAAACAATTCGAGAGATCTGTTTATTTTCGTTGTTGAAACATCAAAAATCTGCCCAAGCATAACATCGTTTGTAACATCAGATAGTTTCGGCAAACGAAGGAATGCACATAGGCATCACTAGCTTTCGACCGCGACTATGCTCGCGTGATAGAGACACTTTTTAAAAGCCTAATGCCATTCCAGACCACGATCTACATTTATTCTAAGTTTTATCTAAATTGGTCCTCCTGTTTAGGCGTGATTGAAATACTATTATCCAAACATACATCTTTATTCAATACATATTACCTGCTAGAATTACTTGATATAATATAATTCACCATAGAATATAGAACCTACAAGCAGCGAGCCTTTTCTTTGATCACTGCAAACAAAATCAAGTTTCACATGTTGCATTTGTCTTAAAAAAACTCGCTTTGTTTAGTTAGATCATAGCTTCTCAACTTTATTTTGCCCACCGCCCACTTAGAGAACATATTTTTTTTCAAGAGCCCCCACCCCATTTAATGCGCCATCTCAATGCCCCCTAATTTTCTCTGGGTCTGTTACTGCCCCCCTGAAAGTCTCAAACGCCCACAAGGGGGCGTTATCGCCCACGTTGAGAACCTATGAGTTAGATGGTACAAACGTTTGCTTGACTAACAATTTGTTAACCATGTAGTGTCTTTAGTACTATTTTTGGGTGTTATTTATCTAACATCATTGCCAGTATAAAATTATCTCGTTACCAGAAAACAATGGAAACCCTGACTCGCGTCCTGGCCCGGCACGTGTATTCGCTGGACCTGTCTGAGGCGCCGGGGGGTGACAGGGGGCGCGGGGGGCGCCGCGTGACCCCCGCCCCCGCCCCCCTGCCCCGCCCCGCACCATTACTTAACTCTATAGCGGCGGTTAGTGCTGTGGACACACGGACTCCAGGTAAGGGGCTCAACCTTATCACACCGTTGCATTACAATAAAATTGATAATTTAATCTTGTAATTTCATAAAATGAATCCTTTTCCCTACTCTATCTTTAACTAGCCAATTACGGTTTCCAATTCGGATGTATTTATACGAAAAAAACATTTATCTCAGACCATACATAGATCTTTACTATAGATTACTGAGTATTATGAAATTAAGTTATAAATATACAGCTATAATTTAATATCATACGAGCAATAAAGGTATAAAAATACTGGAATATGCCTATATTTCAATGAACAGATACACCGAGTAAGATTTCTTGAATAGAACTTTGAAACCTTTCCCCCTTATGAAAGATGTTTAAAGTTGAACACTGGTTAAACAACGTCCTGTCTCTGTTTGTCACTATCCACAAATAAGTATAGGACGTTGTTTAAGCAGTGTTTAACTTTAAACATCTTTCATAAGTAAGGCCATGTTTATTTATTTATTTCTAACAAAATATACAGTTGTATTGAGAACTTTATTTACGAAAGTGTGCCCTGTGACAGGCAAGTCCCCGAAGGCCGGTACGGAAGTGCACCCGCGCAAAGAGGCGGGCGCGCGGCGACTCACGCGCTGTCGCAGCGATCCGCATATCACCAAGCAACAGGTGCTCAAACTAGACGGTACGTTCAATTTACAAACAACAATAATGCCCAGTTTAAGCCCTTTCTCGTGTTGTATTTTTTTTCCTTTTTATCTATCATTTGTGTGTGTGCTAAATAAATGTTTCTATGTCTATGTCTATGTCCATGTACTGAACCGCTACTTAAATATTTGAAACGCACTTATCTAGCTAATTGATTCAGGCGTGACTTTGAGGAAGTCTCATATTCAGATTTTTTGAAAATGACAAAATATCTAGTACTCCTCTGCTAATCTATACCAAAAAAGTTTCTTCAGGCTGTTCATCCAACCACCTGCTTTCCACAGCCTAGCCTTACTATGATTTGTCCTGACTAGCCTGGCAGGAGTAAGTACTAGATATTTTGAAAGAAGTATGGCGAAAGTCGACCCAATATTTTATAGAATCGTGCATGGTGAAGAACATAAAATATAAATATTATTTTATTGTCAGACTTTCATCCTAAAAACTAGTGATTTTTTAAAGCTGGGTATAAAAAATTAAATGATTTTCAAAAATGTGTGTAAGATTGACAACAAAACGTTTTCAAGGATGCGAAAACTAAACGTAACTTATCTGTTATGAGAAAACGTTTCGTTAAACGCACACACTTGTTGTTGCGTGTTGCGTTTTGGTGCAAAACTGTTTTTCACATTGTTTTAATTAGATTAATGGTGAATTTATTACAAAAAAATATCAGAATTATAGTCAGTTTTTAATCTACTTATAGGTTTTTTATAGTTATCTAGACAAACCGCAGAAGAAATAAAATAAATGCCAGCAATGGAACGTTCAACATCAAAATAAGTGTCAAATGTCAAAGTCAGACTGACATTATCTAAGCTAGTAGCATTGAGTTCAGTTTTTCCCTTCGATTTCGTTCGTGTTTGTTTGCGCAGAGATTTCGTGGTGTTCTTAGAGTAATTTATTTTTATTTTTATAAAAGAACAGAAGTAGTATGTGTAGGCAAACAGATTATTTTAGATTACTCTAGGGTCATATTTTAACGAAAAAGTCATAAGAGTTAGGTTATAGTCATAAAATCATTGCATTTAGAGAAAATAACAAAAACTAACCTAACCTAACTTCTTTATTTATTATTTTTATATCTCTGTAATCCCAACTTTTAGTTTAGAGGGTAACTTTTAGTATTATTTTGTTTGCGGTGGTAGGTTGTACAAATCTTGGTTTATTTCGTTCATGAACGAGGCAGATTATACTTGGGTCGTAGCTTTAAAGAACTTCGCCAGTCTTCTTTCAAAAAATCTGTCGAACTTATCTATTTGAGACGTTCTTACTCGTCAAAATGGTATACAAAAATGACAGATAATGTCAATAATAAGCACCACTTAAACTAAGTAGCGTTTCAGTATTCGGGTGTAAAAAGCGCTCGTTGCGTAGCTTGTATTGAGTAGAGACGATGTTTGCGATGTAACTTTTGAGTTTAAAATAACTTGGTCTCTTGTATAACTTGAACCAATAAATGCCGCTAAATCTCCTACCAAACTTGTAATCAATTATCACTTTTGTTACAGAAGAAACCAAAGAACCGATCAGCATCAAACCGAGGAGATGGTACTCTTTAGACTCGCTGCGAACATCTTCGAATAATGATGAAAGAGACTCCGCTAGCGGTACGTAAACAAATACTTGAAATTATAAAATTATGGCCTTATACAAACATGTTGAATCTGACATTTTAGCAAAGCTTTACAAAATGTATTATTACCACTTCCATGTCGTCGGAATAAGATGCCAACAAATTCAGGAACTATTTCAAAGTAAGTAAATAAAATAACCAGGGGCCCTAGCCATATTACACGATCTATCGTCGCTGTAGAACGATCTATCGTCGCTGTAGAATAGAACACTTCAAAATGTATAGGAATTGACGTTCTGACCACGTGACTCATCTACTGGAAACGTCAAATCCTATACATTTTGAAGTGTTTCTATTCTACAGCGACGATAGATAGTGTAATATGGCTAGGGGGGCAGGTTAGAATTTCGTACCTTAGGAAGGCCTTTGCAGTGGGACGGATAAAGGCTTAAAATAATAATAACTAATGTTCCACTTTCAAAACTTTCGTGAGTTGTACTAGACATTGTTTTAACAAACGGGAATTACTCACGTATAAATACACTCACTCACACCCGTGTGAGACGCGACCGCGAGGAGTAACCTTGCCGCAATTCCCTCCTTAGGGTGCGTTTCCACTGAGGCGGAGCTGAGCTGAGCGGAGTTTAGCGGCGCATGAATTGACCAATCATGTGCATTTTGCCGCGTTCCGATTTCTTCGTTTGACATGTGATTGGTCAATTCATGCACCGCTAAGCACCGCTCCGCCCAACTCCGCGTCAATGGAAACGCAGCCTAACTCAGATGAAGATTCTCCGAACGAATCGAAACATTGTCGGTATCTAAGTCGACGATATTTTTACGTGAGTAATTCCCGTTTGTTAAAAGAATAACTACCTAATGTTGTTGTAGGGTCAAGGTCGCCATCTCCCGCGCCGTCAAGTGGCGTCGAGAGTAGTTCTATCAAGGACTCCCCGCTGCAGATAGATCTGGCGTCCGACGGCGGCAACGTAGGTGAGTGGTGCTATAGTAAGTTACAACTCATTTCATTTACTTACCGTTTTTTCTAATATACGAGCAGCGCCCTCGCGGCGTTGCCCCCGTAGTGATGGTTTATGGTGATGATGATGAAAAGTAGCCTATAAACCTTCCTCAAGAGTTTAGCTATCTCATGCAGAAACAATCAAAGAAGGATCGAAGAAAGTTTAATGTTTGAAGTATTCAGCTGTAGCGACCTTAAGTATTGCAGAGGTATTTTATTTAACCAAGTAGATAACTGTACCTGCTTTGTCTATTTTGACACGAGTTCGGCCATGAGGATATGTTAGTCCTCGTAGCCAAATCAGTTGAGTGAAATAGTTTGGCCATGAGGAAAAAGCCCAGAATATAGATTCAATCATTTAACATTTTGTGTGTGCAGCGTGTTTGTGTCGGTGTTGAAAGGCTGGCTGTCCGCAGAATGGACGGAGAGCGAGTGCGAGGTGGAGGGTTGGCGGGCCGGTGGCGGCGCCGGCGTCGGCGTCGTGATGGGAGGACGGGCGCGGGGCTGGCTGCCTGACGTGGCGGCCGCCTTGTGGCGACGCATGCTGGCAGCACTAGGCGACCCTAACCATCTGAAGGACCCGCACGCACACGCACATCTATACAACTATCTCATACACCTCAACTCTACCTTGCTCAAGGTAAGCTTATTACATTATGAAACCTAAGAGAGATGCCACACGGGCGCTGCCGCTGCGCTGCGTCGTCGCTGCGACGTCGTAGCGTTGACGCTACTTAGTTCTACCTACAAATCTGCCTGGAATGCCACACGGTGAAACGACGCGCTTTGACAGAACAAAAATTATAGCGCTGCGACGACGCAAAGGAGTGGCATCGCTCTAAGGTAGCAACCGAGTGGACCCAGCGATCAGATGTGTAGTGATGGGAGGCCGTGCATACGGCTGGCTGCCTGACGTAGCGGCTGCCTTGTGGCGTCCCATGCTCGCCGCACAAGTTGACCCTAACCATCTAAAGAACCCACACGCACATCTATACAAATATCTCATACACCTCAACTCTACTTTTCTCAAGGTACGCTCATAACATTATGATGATAATAAATCGAAGGTAGCGACCGGGTGGACACAGCTTCAGGTGAAGCGGTAGGCTAGCGTGGATGTAGATTTCTGTTCATCACTTAGAAGATTCTGGTCGGATCCTCACCAAATTTTTATGGAAATTGGATATTTTATTTGAATCATCAAAATCAATTCATAAATGGCTGAATAATCGTGTAACAAATTATACAAAAAAATTCGGCATTTCAAGGGTCAGCATTTTGATTTTCGACATTTTCATGTGTACCTGCTGTAGGTGTATAAATAAATGTGATATATCTATCTAATGTGTCCCCTAGTACAGGCAACACGCCGCAACTGAAGGTAAGATTTGAATTTAGTGAAGGCATAACAAGTATGATGATAATTTCATTTGCCCAAATAGTCGTTAGTCATAATATATCTACTTAGATCACTTTTTACAATAGTCATAAGTTTAGAGATTGTAAGTACTCTTGGTGATAAAAAATGTTAGGGTATCTCTTTCAGTGGCCCCTAATCGGCCTTCAACAATGCTACTTGTTCAATTAAAAACTTTCATAATCGCACAATAACTTCGACACAATATACTGAATGAATGGGCTATTCAGTATATCCAAGTTCATTTACCCACCTACGGCAAAGTCAATATTGACAGAAACGAATTTAGTATGTTCAAATTGAACCGGTACCATAAATAAACACTTGCGCAATTTTATGAATTATATTGTAGCTCACGGGCCATCTGTAAATTTTTATCACAAATATTCAGTATAAGACACCGCCCGCAGCTCCGCTCGCGCGTTGCAGTTAGACAATCGGCAAAGTTTGTAAAATTTTAACTTTCAAACACTTTTCTACTTCTGGCATTCAAAACAATCAGATGATCTCATGCTGAATAACGACATTTTGGGATGGTTAATTATTAAGCGGTTGTTATTAGTTATTCTTTATAATTTATTCACCAAAGTTCTTCCTGATGTTAATTTGTAGCCCGTAAATAAGAATCTTTCCGGTTTTAGCCATAAGTAAAACGAGTGATTTTAGGCAAAGTCTAGTTCAAATCGAACCAGCAGTCACAGTGTATTTGAAAACAAACATCTATACAGACTTGCGCAATTACAATATTATAGTTCGATTTTATCAGTCGATAACATTGTATTTGACAGATGGCCGGTTTTAAAAAAGAATGGATTTATCTCGTTGAGTCATTTGTTTTAGTTTTAACAAAGGAGTATAGCTATTGACAATCGAATAGTGTCTGCGCGTGCGGTCCCATGAATGGTTTTATTGAAAGTGTGCGCGCTGTTATCCAATTCGAAAGTTTTTAAAGAATGTCAGTGCGAAAGAAGAGCAGGAAAAAGAAGACTTCTAAGGCGGCGACAAAAAAAAGAGGTGTTTGTTTACAATTTGGCAATTATAGTAGTTGTGTGTGGGTAGTTTTGTAAAGAGTGTGCCTTGATGCAGATAAGTTTACGACAGTTACCGCATTGTCAAATTATTAGAAAACATAGTAATTGAAAGTGAATATTTAATGGATTTTCAAGTATTCAAACGGTTCTGTGACGACACAGAAAGGTTGTTGCAAGATGAAGATTGCAATGATATTGAGGTACTATTTTACTGCAGTAATCGCACTGATAAACTGAGCAGATACTTAGCGAGTTTCAATCTGTTTTTGCGTATGTATTATTTCCATAATAAAGTGTTAGAGCCCCTAAAGGGTTGGATTTAGTATTAAGAAGCAGGATTTTGGGGGCAAAATGAAGGGGGGAGGTGAGGGGGGGGTTCCCCCTCCCCCCTGGTACCACTCCCATTACAAGGTAACGCACCGTTCTGGAGATAATCAAATTATTGTTTTTATATACAAACTGGTAAAAATTGGTAAAAATTTAGTATTCGGTAACAATATTTTGAGGGGGGGGGGAGGGGGGGGGATCCCCCGCCCCCCTGGTACCACTCCCATTTCAAGGTAACGCACCGTTCTTGAGAAAATCAAATGTAACCTAAACTAACCTAACCTATACGGGGCAACCGAAACGGGGCACCCTGTAGGTTAGGTTAGGTTTGTATATAAAAATGCGAGCGAAGCGAGCCCACCCACAAAATCTGGTGGCACAAACCCCCATCACATCTAAAAGAGAAACTAAATCAGAACCGACACGGGGCACCCTGTAGGTTAGGTTAGGTTTGTATATAAAAATGCGAGCGAAGCGAGCCCACCCACAAAATCTGGTGGCACAAACCCCCATCACATCTAAAAGAGAAACTAAATCAGAACCGACACGGGGCACCCTGTAGGTTAGGTTCGGTTTGTATATAAAAATGCGAGCGAAGCGAGCCCACCCACAAAATCTGGTGGCACAAACCCCCATAACATCTAAAAGAGAAACTAAATCAGATCCGACACGGGGCACCCTGTAGGTTAGGTTAGGTTTGTATATAAAAAAGCGAGCGAAGCGAGCCCACCCGCAAAATCTGGTGGCACAAACCCCCATAACATCTAAAAGAGAAACTAAATCAGATCCGACATGGGGCACCCTGTAGGTTAGGTTAGGTTTGTATATAAAAAAGCGAGCGAAGCGAGCCCACCCACAAAATCTGGTCGCACAAAACTGGTGTTTGGGGGGGGGGATCCCCACCCACCCTCCCCCCCCCCCCCCCCCCCAAATACTGTTACCGAATACTAAATTTTTACCATTTTTCACCAGTTTGTATATAAAAACAATAATTTGATTATCTCCAGAACGGTGCGTTACCTTGTAATGGGAGTGGTACCAGGGGGGAGGGGGAGCCCTCCCCCCCCCCCCTCCCCCCCACACTCCCCCCCCAAAAATCCTGCTTCTTAATACTAAATTTTTACCGTAAATGGTATGTGGTTTTGGAAGAGAAGTGCTTGAACCGTGATGTTTTTGCAGATAAGTGCTAACCAAACGCTGAATGGTAACACGGAAATCCACGTGCCTTTCAACCTGGTCGCAGGATGGTGCCTCGAAGCGGAGGCTTTGCCGCCCTCTCACAGGTGAGTTATCTTTGAAATGTCATAAAGGGTCTTCCTTATGAAAGATGTTTAAAGTTGAACACTGGTTAAACAACGTCCTGTCTTTATTTGTGGATAGTGATGAATAGAGACAGGACGTTGTTTAATCAGTGTTCAACTTTAAACATGTTTCAAAAGTAAGGGGGAAAATGAACACTCTTTCGTCTCAATTTTTATACTTCTTAGCTTATTTATACTTCACAGGGGTTTTTTCTGCTGGTTAGTTTACTTTACACCAAGTGGTTTTTATTTATTTGTAGTTTTAGGTGGTTTTGAGGTTCCCTACTGCACGTACAGAAAGGATATACTTACTGTACAAAGATGTAGAAATTTCCTTAGGTGTTACAGTTTAGACACAAATTTTAATTCTGTTATTATCACTTTTATGTAAACAAAAAGATTTGCCGGCCAGTTTTTCTATCGTTAGCTCAACTTTTATTGATAATGCATGAACAGAACATACGGGGCCTTACTTATGAAAGATGTTTATAGTGAAACACTGGTTAAACAACGTCCTGTCTTTATTTGTGGATAGTGACAAACAGAGACAGGACGTTGTTCAACCAGTGTTCAACTTTAAACATCTTTCATAAGTAAGGGGGACGGATATTGTTCCTCCTTCATACCTTAATAAATAAAAAGTACCCACTATAATGAGTACTTTTAACCTCCGACGACAAAGAGGGGTGTTGTATGTTTGTAGTGTGTATCTGTGTGACTGTCTGTCTGTGGCATCATAGCTCCTGAACGGATATTTTAATTATTATTTTTTATTTGAAAGGTGTCTGTGTCGAGAGTGTTCTAAGCTAGTTTCATGAAAATCTGTTCAGCCGTTTGAAGATCATCAGCTCTTTACTAGTTTATGAAGGGACATGCCGAGGGTCATTCAATTTTTAATTCTATTGTTATTGACAATAAGTTGTTATAAAACTTTTGAAACTATCATGGTTGTAAACATTGTAAACACTATAAACGGGTTATTTACCATGATTTGATGATACATGAAACTCGAAAATCCAAAAATCATGGTAAATATCCCGTTTATAGTGTTTACAATAAGTTGTTGTTTCATGTGGGAAAGAGGCGTGATTTTTATGTATGTATGTATGTATGTTGTTTTATAGAGCGGGCAAACTCCTCGCGTTGCGATTGCTATGCGAGTCGACGCAGGCGCAGGGGCCCGGCGCGCCGTCCTCCTGCAACAACCGGCTGCACTTGGCGCATCTCAATCTCTATCAGAGAGCTTTACATCATGGTAAGGAATGCACTTATACACTTGAAATTGAAAATTGAAAAATTGTTTATTTCATTAGCCAACATTACAATTTTACTATAAAAAGATCATGTTATAAGACTACGCCCTGAGAGTCAGATTGTAACTTCAGATTGCGCTATTTTACTATTTGAATCAAAGGACATGGCCGATTCCTAGAACAATTTTGCCCCACAGATGCCCACAGGAAAGAATGCTTGCGTCATGACCAAATTGGGATTTTTGGGTTTGTTTTTTTATTTTATAGTGAGACTCCATTCATCTTCTTCCTTTTTAAAGTGGGATTTAAAAGATAATCTAATTTAAAGCAGCAGGCTGTGACGCCCAACATGAACGGATGAACCTAGGAAACTATATTTTTTAGGTTCGTATAGTAAAAGCTTTGCTTACTTTGGGGATAGATGGCGCTGTGTGTAATGTCCAACAATAATTATTTAGTAAGTATTATTATGGACTGGCAGAATTTTGAGTGAACTAGGGTATGGAAAATAAATAAAATAAATAAATTAAAATAAAAATTCTTTATTTCAGACTTTCATCCATATATTATTTAACACACGGGAATTTTCACGTGAAAATATTATCATTCATTTATATTATGTTAGTATTAGTAGGTAGGCAAAAATCGGTGGCACATTTGAGTGGTAAGTAGGTACAACCGGACAGTCAATGGCAAGTATAGGTTGCCAAGATGGCATGCCTTGACTCCCAAGACTGAATAAGATGAAAGTCAGGCCTGTCGGCTATCGCCTGAAGGAGGCTGTTGCAGCTTGACGCACACAGCTGCTCCCAGTACCTACAATTTAAAGTAAAAAAGAAAAGTACTTAGGAAAAATTGGGAATTTCATCAATAAAATTATCTACACTCATGTGCAGTGATTCTGTACTTACCACCTAAAATAAAATATGATATAAATAAATAAAATAAAAAGCCTTTTATTTCTCTATAATTAACATTTTTTTCTTATCACTAATGCTTATAATCTAAGTAGGTACTAGAGAACCCCTAAGGTGAAGGCCTCCTCCAAAGCCAGCCATCTGTCCCTGTCTTGTGCTACTTGGAGCCAGTTTGGTCCAGCAGTTTTCTTGATGTCTTCGTCCCAGCGAGCGTATGGTCTTCCTATGCAGCGTCGACCTCTTGAACCCTCCCAATTTGTCACTCTCCTAGTCCATCTTCCATCTTGTAGACGTCCAGCCATGTCCAGCCCACTTCCATTTTAGTCTGTATGCATATCCCAAGGCGTCAGTTTTTGTAATTTTAAATAAAATATGATAAATCCTCATAAATCACATCACAACACAATCACACAACTGAAACTCAACGAAATTCCTTTTACATCTGTCAAATTCTTGTCCGTCTGTTTTGTTTACTATTTGAGTGTCATGTCAACCGCGAAAAAGAAGGTAGGTCTATCTGATAAAAATATTCTCTGTGATACCTCCAGACTCTCGGCAAGAAACCCCGACAACACCCGAGAAGCGTGAATGTGAGGAGTTTCTCGCCTTCTTGTTCTCGCGCTTCGGTGTCGGTACCTATTTTTGGCCGAGACAAAGGATTTCAAACAGATCACGAGTGAGAAAATTGAGAGTGTTGATAATTTGTTTGTTCTTCGAGAAGTCTCGGTGAAACTTCTCGCCGTGAGTCTGGAGAGGCATTACGGACTGTAGTACCGGAAGTGACTAAAGTTACTAATAAAATAACATAATTATATTCCCACACGGCACGAGATATCTAAGTATTCTGTATGTACCAGTTAATTTTGTGATATTTTATTTAAATAATATTATTCTGACGCATAGTCTAATTCGATATTCGGCTCTTCTGGGGCAGTATCCGGCCAAATCCTTTGAAATTAGATATTCACATTTGTTACAGGGTGCTTAAAAATATCTAAGTATTTTGTATTAGACCCCGAAAAATATCCCAGAAGATAACTTACTTTGACTACCCTGCCTGTGCTACCCTAAAAGAGTTTTTTTCTGTTTTATTTGCGATCTGCTACTGGACTATAGTAAAAAGATTTCGGAGTTTTCTGTCGGATAGAGAGAAACATACTGTGCTTGCTCCACAATAGGCACTTTTTTGTCATTGTCCAGTGTGCTGCTTGAAATCTCCTCAAAGACTGTCTCTATAACCTCGTTAGGTTATAGAGACAGTCTTTGTGATAATTGGCTCACATTCAGAGTAGTAGAAGAAGACTAGAATTAATTATGTACAGTACTTCAAGCTTTATAATGAACATCGGTTATTTTCGTGTTTTCCGAATGTGTCCGACAGCAGTGTATGATTCCACAAAACAGAATGCGACAGAAGTGCACGTCGTTAGCAGCGCAGCTCGCACGGCTTGCAACTAATTTGCTTTTCTTAAAAATGACATTGAATTTATTTGTTTGCGATAAAGTTGAAATTATGAGTAATTTTTATTGCCAAATGACTTTTCGACAATCGTTATTTTTTATTTATTTATTTTCCTGGTTTCACTGTAATGTTTGTGATCAGGCCTGACCGGCGAGGACCGTTCCGTGGTGGACGTGTTGGTAGAGTATGCAGCGCCGCGGTACCTCTCTCTAGCTCTCGACGGCTACTCTCTTCTATTGCTGGATTTCGTTCACGCCTCCACTGTGGTGCTCAATTCCTCCGATATGGGAACCTCGGTAAGTATTCTTTATTACTTTAGAATCAGTTATACTTTTATAAACTAAAAGCTGCTGCCCACGGCTTAGCTCGCGTGGTACCCGGATAAAAAGTAGCCTATGTTACTCTCCAGCCCTCCAACTATCTCCACACAAAAAATCACGTCAATCTGTCGCTCTGTTTTGACGTAAAAACTGGACAAATAAACACACTTTCACATTTATAATTATGGGTACGGATTTTCTGTATAACTTTTTTCCGCACAGAGAACGTTAAATGCCCTTGAATGCATTATTGTTCTTAGAGCGTGCTCAATACGTGTGGGGCTGACTAAGCCGCGGGTTTCCTCATGATGTTTTCCTTCACCATTTAGCGCTCGTGTTAATGCACGACCAAGATTCGAACCCACGACCTTCGGAGGTACTAATCCCCTCGGCCAACACGGCTCTTTCACTAATCATAATCACACAACACATTAATTGTATACCAACACTGATGGTAACATAGGGGAACACGAACATAAATTGTCATCTTATTTTGTACCTATGTTTTGCAATAAATGACATTTTAATTCTAATTCTAATGAATGTTTTTGTGACAGTGTCCTCGCACGGCGGCAGTGACGTTTCTCGGCTCGTTGCTCGCATTGCCTGATGGACTGATGAGCGCACCGATGCTTCAGCCCTATCCACACCAGTACAACACCGTCTCATGTCCTGACCTCAAGGTACAGATAAGATAAACGTTTATTTGACACACACAAAGATACAGAACAGTAAAAGTTAGGTAAGCATACAGAGAAAGATAATAACATAGAAACATAAATAAAAGGTTCGCACATACCAGTGGTGCCAAAAAGGCCCAGTCTCAGCTAATGGTGAATACTCCCATGAGGTCCCATGGGAGACAGCGCTGATTTTCAGACAGTACAGCTCACATCTTAGTATTTTATAATGGAAATGTTATTGAGATTTCTACATGCTCCTTTCGGATCGGACAGGGTTGTTTTACCTTGTATTAAATAAATAATGTTGGACATTTCACACAGCGTCATCTAGCCCCAAAGTAAGCAGACCTGAAAGCGATCAAAATCGGTTTCAAACTCTCAAATATAATTGTTCAGTGACCACGCAAGTTCTGTCACTCTCATCTCAACGAGACGGAACGTGACAAAAGATACCTACGCGATCGTTTTGACAGTTTGAGACCAATTTGAGGTTTAAGACAAGTAATACAATCAGCCTACTGTTCCCGTTTGAGTTTCTGGATTATTATATACATAAAGAATACTTGTAAAAATCAGATAACATTTATAATAATCACTTACAAAAAAAAAATATATATAAAAAAATTACATACAAAAAGTGTGTCACCGAAAAGAGTGTTAGGCCCCAAACCGTGTTTGTTGCCCTGGTTCTTCACGGTCTTGGTCGCGAAGGAACAGGAGTAGAATCACCTAGCTCTTAAGACGTTTCAAAGTGGTACACTAGTGATCTTATTGAATAAATGAAATTGACTTTTGAATTTTACACGTGTACAATGTTACAGGAGCACGTGTTGAACATCGTAGTGCGCGTGTGTCGTCGCGAGGGCGCGGCAGCGGCGCGCTGCGCGGGCGCCTGCGCACTGGCCGCGCACTGCGCGCACTTGTTGGCGACGCGCGAACACTGCGATCGACTGCCCGCGTACGTCACTTGTCTGCTGCAGATGCTTATGGTAACATATAGCTTATTACCACTAACCCTGTCATTCATAGACTTAAACCTTTACCCCTCTACTTATAAAATTCTGTTAAAATTGAAACACCGTTTAATTAAACAATTGCCATCCATTTTTGTTAGATAGTGACAGGGCGAATCTTGAGCATTATTTAACCAGTGTTCAAGTTTATAAGTAAGACCCAGAGAGCTCTAGGAAGCCTCTATAAATCATTATTATTATTTGATCATTTGATTTAGCAGACTTCTGGGGCTGCGGGCAGGGCTAAAAAGGCCGTTATAGCAGAATCATGGTCTGTATTGCACTGTATGCCGTCTCTTTTCATAGACATGAGAGTGACAAGAACAAAAACTTCAAAAACATAATACGAATAACATTATGATTTTAGCGGCCTTTTTAGCCCCGCTGAGTCGTCTATATTCATTGACGTAAGAGAGAGAAAAAAATATTTAAAACTACATTTAAAACTTCTTGCCAAATTGACAAATTATCTAAACCTATTATGAGTAAAGCGGAAGAGTTTGTTGTTTGTTTGAATGCGCTAATCTCAGGAACTACCAGTCGGATTTGAAAATTTCTGCATTTGATAGCTTGAGCTTTTGTACAGTCAGCGTCATCAATCGGTATCCCCCTATTGATTTTAACAAGGACCCTTTTCATTTCAACTTTGGATTTCAGTCGGATTTGCTAGTATACTTATGGATATCTAATTTCGCTCGAGTTCCTATACTAGCAAATCCGACTGAAATCTAAAGTTGAAATGAAAAGGGTCCTTGTTAAAATCAATAGGGGGATACCGGTTGATGACGCTGACTGTACATGTACCTTTTAATGTCTTATTTGTAAATGTTCTCATGTGTACAATAAAGAATTACTAAAGAAGGTAAAAGCTACTTTTAATCATCATCACAGACACACGTAACTATATAAATATTTTTGTATGGGTCAAATCCTGAGCCACATTATTTAAAAGTATGAGCTATGATCGCGAAAGTTTAAGAAAAACACATAGAAGATCATTTAGCATGTCCTTGATAGGAAGAAAGAATCGAAGTGAAAGCCTAAGTGAAGATTCTAAAGTGAAAGTTATTCCTAGAAATAATGTTCACTCTATGACCTAGTGTTCCAGTTTGTTTTTATGCATTTTTCCTTATTATCGGGTTAAACTAAGTTTTCTAGATATGCTTTCTTTTTTTTTTTCAGATGAAGAATAAGACCATTGCAAAAGTGGTAAGCGATGGTTTAATGGCATTAGCTGACTACACGGATCGGATCGTCGAATCTTATCCTGGCTTAGCTGGTGAGTTTTACTAAGAGTTAATTGGAATGTAAAATTAATGTTTTTTTATGGTGGACCATGTATTAATGTAATGGGATTATCATTTCGAAAAAATTATATGCGTATTAACACGAACTCAAACGGCGAAGAAAAGCATCATAAAAAAAACAGTTAGCTTTATATAATCTGTCATGTGTGAAACATGTACCAAATATTTATTTACGTTTTGTGTTTACCCATGCAAAATGGGTCGCTAGTAATTGAATACCGGCCGGTTCTTATATTCTATCTATTAGTGATTTTGCTTACCAAGCCAAGGTTAGATATTTGACATTTTTACTATAGAAGTAATGTCAAATATCTTACCACAGTCACAGAATAATACAGAAGGCGCACTACGCACTTTAGATATAATCTACAAGTACATTGACGGCCCGCCGAAGTCAGCTTGTACTGTTATTAGTTCTGTGCCACAGTAAACAAAAACACAGATAGATAGAACATAGGAAGCGGCCTTTAATGGCTTATAAATTGTACGCAGGTAAGATAATAAAGTGGATATGCGCGTGCCTGGCTGCGATATCCGGCAGCAGTGGTCGCGAGACGGTGAAGCCGCTGGCCGGCTCGCTACTGTTGTGTCTGGCCGAGTTCGCGGCGCGCTGCGGGCCCGCCTACCTACTTCAAGAGACGCACGCGGATCAGACGCTACTGCTCATTATATTCAAGGTATAAACTTGCTCATCAACAGCCATTTTGCCAGCCTCAGTCACGTGCAACCCACGGTCTTGTGGATGTCGTCGACCCATCGTGCCGGTGGATTCTCCTTCATGATGCTGATGCTTCCTGCACCCCCATTTTGTAACACACGGTAAGTCGCTAACTCGGATTCGTTACAACAAATTGATTTTTTACGAACAACATTAGTTAGTGCAACATTACTTCACATATTTTACACAACAAACATGTCTATAATTTTTTTCAACCATCTTCTACCATTTCAAAGTATTCATCGTAAAAAAACAATTTTTGTTTGAACGAATCCGAGTTAGCGACTTACCGTGTGTTACAAAATAGGGGTGTATAACTTGCTATGACTGTTTTATATAGGTACAGCAGTATTAGCCGCGAGAGTAGCTATTTAATGTGCCCTCCGAGCTGTTGATACCATACGGATAGATGAAGTTATAGAATGGATATTGCGTATGTCTCATCTAATGTGGGCAAAAACAGAACTGAGTAACAGATAGATTCAGAGGTTCAGTAATAAAACTAAGGCCAGATAAGATTAATACGACAATATTTATTTTAATCACCAACAAAACTTATAAAAAGAGTAAAAAACAAACTATACAATTCACCGTGTAGTAAAACCTACACAATATTCTCAAAAAGCATAAATCGCATCACGACGTATTCGCAGTACGAATTATCGTCGTTTCCCAATGACTAATCTCACACGGATGGCTTTGGAAAATAGCGCGAACAGTGAACACGTTTCTTAGAACAATATTTACATCAGAATAAAGTTGAATCTAAAGACGTTTTAGCAAATATGGACTCAATGCGCTGGTAATAGTTAACTTAAACAATATTCCGCTAGGTAAATCGAATTATGGGTCACGATGTGTATATAAGTTGACAAATACTGTTCGACTATTTTGTGGGAATAAAGTTCTTACTAAGATCTGAATATAAATGAATGGAAAAGTGGATATTGAAAATGAAATGGTCACGGGATTTAATCGCGTAATTTACTATATATATTGAGTCTGCCCGCGACTACGGCTGTTGTAACATAGCCGAATCAATAAAAAAGGTAAATTACGCGATAAAATCCAGTGTCCATATATTTTTCAATATGAATAGTGATCGCGAAAGTTTAAAAAAGACTATGGAATATGTAATTTCTATTGGTTCTGAGCGACGTGTTCTTGAGGTTGGAATCCGTGTTCGTCAGCAGTGTATGTGACGGTGTAGATAAGACCGTCCGGGCCGGTATATTTGTACTGGCCTTGCACCTCGATCGCTTGGTGGTCCTCGCTGATCTGTTTCAGCGTGCCGGATTCCTGACGCGATGTGCCGTCACTGGTCTCGAAGCTATAAAGAAAGGATAACTTGAATACTCTTGAACACTTTAGAAATCAACTCCATCGGCTCTATTTACAGGAAATCGGTAAACTACATAGATAGGTCATAGATAAACCTATGAAGCTAAATCATGGATTTTTTCACAAAATATTTCTTGCACTTTTTGAGTAGGTAGGTACTAAATAGTCCGATTTTTTTTTTATTATTTCACAACCTACAGATCGAAAGCAGAGTTCTTTCAGAATCCAACTTGTACTCGCAATCCACCGTTTTGGGCATTTAATTTTGTTGATTATTTTATTCGAAGCGAAAAATCCTTGGGTCGGGAATTCGAAAACACGACCTTTGAATCGAAAGTTTAGTTACTCTCCAAAAGAGTATAAAAGTATTAATTTACCGAAAATAATCATGTGAAATATATAGTTTGTGATTTAATTTAAACGAACTAACGGGACTTTATCGCGTTATTACCTTTGTTTATTATTTCCCGACGTTTCGAGTGCGTTACAGCTCTCGTGGTCACGGGTAGACTGATCTACAGATCGCGAAAGTTTAAAATGTGCTAGTTTGTGATTGTTGTATCATGAAAGTTATAAATATTTATACTTACGCGAAGTTGTACCCGGTGGGGTTGACGTCAGAATCCTGCTTCAGGATGTAGACTTGTTGGTCAGGCTGCTGGGGAGCCGCCAGAACTGACGCGAAGAGGGCCAAAGAAACTAACACCTGAGGGAACAAACCACACACGGTGAACACGGTGGTCGTATTTACAAAAAAATGGGTGTGTGTTGAACGGAATTTGTCACTTAAATTAAAATCAATGAAACGAGCTTTTACGTACATCGTTCTGATTCCATACTAGGATTATTTATGTCGCGGATATTGGAAACTATGAATAACAACATATTCTTTAAACATTTTCTCAACATAACGGACTTTTTATCAAAACTAGAAATTGACCGCTTTATTCCACCCGTGGGGTTTAGCTATAGGCAATTTCATTTTTGTAAAATATAAAATAAATATTAAAAAAATATATGCTTCCATCCATTCTGTTTATCATATAAGTTTCGAAAAGTATTTTAACTTACGATCCTGACACACCTCTTTCAAGAGGTGTGTCAGGATCGTAGCAAGTGGAAGTCCGTGGTCTCTGCCTACCCCCGTGGGAAAGAGGCGTGATTTTATGTATGTATGTATGTTTTAACTTACGATTTTATGCATTTTGATAGTGCGTGGGATGTGCAGGTAGGTAACTACAAGGCTAGAAGCAGCTGTTGACTGTGCTCCTCTCGGTAGCGGCTGCCCGTTTTAAACCAAACACTAATTGATGACAACACTATATTTTACATGCGCGTAATGTAGTGCTAATATAGAGAGGTGGGTGTCCCACTAAAATGAGATTTGGTGCTATATTGTTACAAAATTTCTATTCGTTTTATTGCAACTTGTTAACAGTTTGACCTTTATTGTCATGGGTCAGTGTAACTGGTCTAGGTGTATTTTTATACCTGTAAGTATAGGTCAAAAAGAAACATTAGACTTTTTTTTAAATATTTTTTAATCAAAAAAAATAACATTTTTAACCTTTAGTCTGTCGGAATTTCAGACACAATAGAAAATCAATTGTGTCTCGACCAGATCTGTGCTCCGACAGACAACCGGTTAAAGGTCGAGGAGTGCAAAACAACACCTAAGTAACCTTCCTAAGTAAAAATGTAAATAATAATCATTAGGCTCGCCTACTTATTTAAAAAAAAACTTCATAAGGACAAATTTCATTCAAAAAACTCATCGTTTCGTTTGTTTTCAGGTGCTATATGCTGTGATGAGAGGAACAAATGGATCTGATATCGAAGGCCTAACGCTCCCCGTGGACGAAGATTTCGACCCTAACATTCAGCTGGATAACTTGGCGCCGAAGACATCGCCAGCGTCCACCATAGACGTGAAGCTATGGGCACAAACGGTAATTTCAAAATAAACATGAATTTGTAATGACACATTATCATAGTTATGTTGAGATGATGAAACTTTAAAGGTACTTTTCAGTTCATTTACATACAAAGGTAACATTTTTGGAGTCGAAAAGTGACAACATGAAATTTCAATATGCTTTTAACTAATAGGTACTTTATGCAGCAGAGACTTGCTCATTATTACCGATTTTGACATAGATCACGGGGTACTAATAGTAAATTATTCATAGAATGAAAGCTAATATGCAATAAATGAATAGTACCAGTCTTTTTCGTTGACTTTAGAATCACATTGGCCTTATGTTGGGGTGCCCTAAGAACTCCTAGAAACATAAGTACTTACCTACATAATGTGATTAAAAATATTAGTTATATTTAGAAATACAAATATCTTATTTACGGCTATATTATAGCCGTGACGACCTGTTCCAGCACAGACGAAACGTCGAAAACAAAATAGAACGAAATATTTGTCTAAAGTTTCAAAGAGCGTTATTTTCCAGATATGCACGCAACTAGTGCTGTTCCTAGGGCACTGGCCGCTATGGCCGGGCTGCCAGCTTTCCTCCAGCGTGTGCGAGCAGCACGACAGCCCCGCACTAGGGCCCGAGCTCGGCCCCGCGGTGCTGACGGCTTCGCACATACAACTCATGAGATTCAGCGACTCTACCCTCGCGTCGCTTATTGAGCTACCGGCTTTGGACATGCCATCGGCTGCCGGGGGGACTACGCCCGGTAACGTTTTGTTTTTAGCTAAATTATCCATAGCATCATCATTTCCTTGCCCTTTTCCCACTAGGTAAGCCCGTCACACACAGCAGATAATATATCTTATGAAATATATATTTTGAGATCGCGCCCATACAAATTCTATGGAGGACCACACACAGCGAATATAAATTACAAAATATATTTGGTGCGATCTGTCAAGATATATATTTCAAAAGATATATTAACTGCTCTGTGTGGTACGCTGTAGCGTCGGCACAACATGTTCTCCTCTTCCATTCCCTCCTATTACTCGTCATCTCAGTAGTCACTCCTTTCACACGCATGTCCTCTCTCACATAAACCATCCATCTTTTCTTTGGCCGTCCTCGACCTAACTAAACTATCTATAGCTTTTTTTGAAATATAAATATCAGCACGATAGTCCCGCAATGCTAACGGCGTCGCAAAAACAGCTCATGAGATTTTTCATGATTTTTCATCTAGGTCTGGCTACATCCGACCGTCAAGTGCGATTGTTGCTGCGCGACATCGCCGGCAAGGCTTGTTGGGACGCGTCTGCGCTGTACTACGACCCCTCAGTCTCAGACGACGAACCACCGGACCCTCTACCTTTACCAAACAGGTATACATACATTTAAAAGAGAAGTTACATCACGAGCATAAACATGAATTAAGAACACATCATCCGCTCGATAGATAGATAGAAAACTCTTTGTTGCAGTTATTTTTTTTTAGTTAGTTTTCTATAGTGCGCCGCAAACTTTATGGCGGCTGAAGTGCGCTGCAGATTCGACTTTGCGCAGGTACAGTCAACGCAATAGAATAGAGTAAATTTTATCTACATAGCCCGCCTAGCCCCGCCCCTCACCGCCTTCACCTCCCCGCAATTGCGTGGACTGTACCTGCGCAAAAACGAATCTGCCGCGCATTTCAGCCGCCATAAAGTTTGCGGCGCACTATTGTAATCAATGTTGATGTTGTGTTGAGTAACATAATAAATGTATGTCAGTACGGAGAGTCCACGTGACACAACACTGTCGTCGCTGCCGCCGCCGCTGCCGCCCGATCTACTGCCCGACTATAAAAACTCGCCACCCGACAAACATCAACTAGATCATGTGAGTACACCATATTTACATAAATACAATCATGAAAGTTTAAGCAATTATTGGTACATTAATTCAACCTGATAAAGTAAATGTGGTAACGTGCTGCGCCGCACAGAGTAAATGTTTAGAAACTAGGTTATTTTTGGATCTACTATTTTGAATGCTGTTAGCAATTGTGCAGTAGAAAATTTAGTATGAAAAAGCTACACTCCGCATCGAAACGGCTAACTTCACGAATGCCTAGATCCATTGTGCGTACTGTACAACTTATAAAAATACAGTGGGAATAAACTACGCATAGCCATTCACGAATATCCTAGGTTAGGTTACACTAGGCCATAGGTGGGCCACCCGCGGGCCGGATGCGGGGCCCAACTTTTGATCCGGCCCGCGTAAAAAGTCAGAAGACGTGGAGCTAAATGACTTCTTCGTACAGATCAAACCTTGCGGAAGACAAGTACCCGCAACTGAGAGCATTTGCAAGGAAAATGATTTGCATTTTGGAAGCTCATGAATGTGTGTAAAGTTTAAAAAAATAACCGGTTTTTTTAATATCTACCATATTTTATATTTATGACCCGAGACTTTTTCAACATCCTAAAGTTTGGCCCTCAACTTTATAAAGGTTGCCCATACCTGCACTAGGCCATGGGTCATAAGAGCTGTTATTCCAGGTACTAGCATACATAGGTCACACGTCGCCCGAGGTGGTTTGCGGGCACCGATTGGATGAAGCGGGGCCGTCGCCGCTTCCCCCAGGCGCAGAGGACGAGTTGGTGGCCGCGTTGGTCGCGCATAGGAACAGCGAGCGACAATACTTGATGCAGAGAGACTGGTGAGTTTAGTATAACGTGTTGTCTTTGAATTTACCAGCGGTCACGTTACATATGTCACAGAATGTGACCTCAGTGTAAGTCCTTTCTCGCATTGTATTTTTTTCTTATACCTATCATTTGTGTGTGTGCTAAATAAATGTTTCTATGTCTATGTCTATATTATCAGCCGTGTATTTCTAAATACGAACTGTAATAGCGAAAGGCCTTTAGGCGGCCTAAAAACTCCGTCACCAGAGTTGGCCACTAGCTCATACGAACTTACTTTTTTTTTAATAGCGAAAGTTTAAAAAAAATATAAATTCAAGAGGGAGGGGGTACGGGACGTGCAATAAAATTTAACTTTATTATATAAAGTTACTATATAAAGTTGAACTTTATTTTTTTATTTTTCGCGACATTTGGTTTCCTAGCGAAATTTCTACCTGAACAATGAAACTAATAAAGTTTAGTTATCGACAGAGCTACTCTACGGTGAAGTATGCTCATTATTTGATCTATAAAGCATTTGGTTTCTCTTAATCCGGTAATCCTTACCTCACCTCACCTCACCTACAGTTTGTCCCAATGGATCTAGGGTTCTAGGCATTCGTGAAGTTAGGCTTTTCGCTGCGCAGTAGAAAAAATTGTATAAAAAAGTTGCACAGCGCATCGAAATAGCTATCTTCACGAATGCCAAGATCCGTTGGAACAAGTGTACAGTACAGTACTTCAAGCTTCATAATGGACGTTGGATATTTTCGTGTATTTCGAATTGACAGCAGTGTATGATTCCACAAAACATAATGCGACAGAAGTGCACGTCGTTAGCAGCGCAAAATGACATTGATTGCGATAAAGTTGAAATTATGAGAAATTTTCGTCAATCGTTTTTGTAATTTTATGCGATTGTTTCCGATATTTTCCAAAACGCATTCTTTGTATAGTTTAATTGTACTTTATAATGCAAAATGCTATATCCTCAGGTTAGAGGAGGAGGAGCCGTTGGAGTGGGTGGGCTCGGCGAGCAGCAGTCAGTTCGCGGTGTGCCGGCAGCTCGGCGCGCAGCTGGGCGTGCTGGCGCCCGCGCGCCGCGCGCACGCGCATCTGCTGCGGCGCACCGAGCGCCTGCTGAGAGAACTGCGCAACCTGGACGCGCACAGGTATTTACCACAGTTTTATTAAGGGATCATCCATAGAGTATGTCACACTAATTTCGCGATTTTGTAACTATCCCGTCCCTATCCCGTCCTTGTCACAGTTGGTCACATTTGTGAGAGTGTTCCCGTGTTCAAGTTTATAAGGTTTTAAGCCTTTAATATTTAAGCATACTTTTGTCATTTTATGTTATATTGTATTATCTAAGTTCCTGTCCCTAAAAAAATGCAAACAAATTGAATTTTTAACCTTTACATACATACATACATAAACTCACGCCTGTATCCCATCATAGGGGTAGGCAGAAACCACAGACCACCACCATTTTTAACCTTTTTACAGCAAAAAGTAATTGCTTCATTTCATTTGTTCTGTAGTAAGTTTATTTCAAACAAAAGTGACAGGAATCTAGATAAATACTGTATTATCTTAATAATAACGTAAAGCGATAAGGTATGGTTAATTTTTTTTCACACAAACTTAGAAAATTCACAGTCCCTCTGTATATTAGGATATTAGCACTAAATTATTATAGATGTACCTACATCCTTATGTATTTGTTTCAGATGTCGTGAGACTCACAAAGTGGCGGTGATATACGTGGGCAAGGGACAGGAGGCTCGGAACGAGATCCTCTCGAACCGCTGCGGCAGTCCGGCTTATGAAGCATTTCTGGCCGCGTTGGCTTGGGAGGTACGGATCTACTAATTTTTACTGATGTAACAATGGTTTGTGACATGATTATTCCTCTGATTACTCCCGTAGACATCTTGAATGCCTAAAAATCAGAGAGATGACTACAGCGCCTTGAGAATACGGTCGTAGTCTTATATTACGTTTCTGTTCTCTCTCATGCAAGTTCACTGGTTTAGGGTACTTTTCATCTTGTCCTTATCCAAAATACTATAAAGTCTAGAGAATCAACTATAAATACACTACTCACAATGGATCTAGGCATTCGTAAAGTTAGCCGTTTCGATGCGTAGTACCACTTTTTCATACAAAATATTCTACTGCGCAGCGAAACGGCTAACTTCACGAATGCCTAGATCCATTGTGCGTATGTATTGCATTTATTAAGCTTTTGTAACATATTAGTTAGAAGATAACACGGGAATCCATCACGTGTTTTACCTTATTTTGAGGACGCTTTGATCCCTCAAACACTTATTGTTGCCTATTGTTTTTTAACTAATATGTTACAAAAGCTCAATAAAGGCTAATATAAAGTATGATTTCCAGGTGGAATTAGAAAGCCACGTAGGTTTCACCGGTGGTTTGCGCGGCGGCGGCGGCGGCGGCGTGAGTGCTCCCTACATCGCCACGCTCACTTTGGAGGCGCTGTTCCACGTCGCGACCAGGATGCCGGCCGACACACCCGACGCTATCCTCAATAAGGTACATTTAGTCATTTATACTTCGATTTACATTACTAGCAGTAATCGAAAAATCTATTTTTATTGAATCTAGAACTAAATTGACAAAAATTAGATAGAATTAGAATTGGCTCTAATATATTTTTTCAAACCTTTGTTGCTCAGAATCTGAAGCACTTTTAATCTGCCTGGTGTCAAACAATAGTACAATTCAGGTTCAATATGTTGAGTCTATATTTCATACTTTTTATTTGTAGAAGTCAATATCTCTTATTATTTGGCAAATATTGCCTTTGCTGTCGCCTAATGACCTGAGATGATCAAAATCGCTGATCATAGGCAGTTTGCAAAGGTGAGCGGGGCCTATTCTCAGCTGCGAACATAATAGACCAATCGAAATAAGTTTGTGTTATGGCCAACTTTAGTAAAGGAAGTTTTGAGACCATCTGAAGGCCTCTTACATTTCGTAAATGAAGCGCTCGTGGCGTAGCTTGCTTAGACGTTCTTGATTGATCGTTTAAGTTAAGCAGCGTTAGCCGCGGCCACTCTTAGGATGGGTGATCGCAAGTGGTATTACGAGCTGAGCGCTTCCGTGCTTCGGAGGGCACGTTAAATTGTCGGTCCCGGCTTTTAAGTCGTTAAGCCATGAGGCCTTTAGGCGGTCTAAAAACTCCGTCACCAGAGTTGGCCACTTACTCATACGAACTTATTTACTTACTTATTTCGTAAATTTGTTAACAGACCCGACATTTGGGCAACGACGAGGTGCACGTTGTGTGGAGTGAGCACTGGCGCCCTTACAAGCGCGACACTTTGCCGACGCAGTTCTGTGACGTGCTCATTGTACTATACCCGCTGCCTGGGGGACTATTGCGCTGTACAGTATCCAGGAAACCAGACGTAAGTGCTCTTATTCATCTAAAAAGCTCACATAATATCTCATAACGTTCGATAATCACACGCATATAGATAAAAATGTCTTTGATGACTTGAATAAGTCGCCAAGACGAAAAAAAGGAAACAGGTGATGTGTACCTATAGGAAATGTAACTACTACGAAATAACTTTAGCCAAGGACATATTTCTTATTTTTGCACAGTTTAGTGTGGGATAATGGTGCACCGGTACCTCCTTACCTCTCTAAGTTTGTTTTTACTGAGAAAACTAGAAAGCTTGTGCTCCCACTAAACAACCACAATTTTTCCAGTAGTTCAATTGGTTAGAGAGAGAAAATAGATACTTCTGGTTAATTCAAATCCCTTCTGAATTTATTTTTTGAATCTTTGAACTATTCCTAAGTCAGAATTTAAACGGCAGATGTGAAACATTGAAAGCGACGGAATGACGCTATGAGAGAGCGTCATGCCATATGCCGTCGCGGCATACGAGTCTCCATGGCACGCTAATAGATTTCACAACAATCTTCCCTCAGGTTTGCGTGTTCGGTCCGATATGGGAAGAGAGCATAATCCGCGTGAGCTGCGCCGGCGCGTTAGTTCGCAGCGCCGCATTCGCCGGCGGGCGAGCGGTTCGCGCGACCATGCCTCTATACCAGCACGCGTACAGCGAGCGCGCGCGAGCGTTGGACGCGCTCGTGCATCACCACACACTGCCCACCACCTTCGAGCGGTTCGTCGAACGGTTGCGCGAGCCGCTCCCTAACTACTCCCAGCCTGGTGAGTACACACCTGTTTAGTTCACCTGACAATCTAAACTAAAACAAGGAGTTTATAAAAAAACTAAAAAACCTTACTGCGGTGTAAAACTGTTTTCAAACATAAATATTACATATATTTTCGTGCTCGCCTTCTATAGCCCTTTATTTCGATACCCCACTCTTGTGCACTAGGGTCTTAAAAAAAAATTTTGGTCTGAAAATTAAAGCGCATAAAATCCGCCATATTATAAGAATTATAAATACCCAGTGACACTTGCGCCGTCAACACAAATCTGCATTAGATTCGTATTCGTATCGTTTATCAAAATCGGTTGAGCGTTGCGTAGTTACGAGCGAACATAGGAATGGATACATACATACAGACCAAATACATAACCCTCCTTTTGGGCTTCGCAGCTTCATTGTAAATTGTTATTCCAGATCAAGGCACCGGGCGCTTAGCAGCCGCGCTGCTCGACCACACGTGGTCCGGATCCACAGAGACGCACAGCGTGTCACCGCGCCCTTCCAAACGCCTCGGTCCGTTCAAACGACCGCTCCCCTCGCAAGTCCCGCCCGCCCCCCACACGGCACCCATCCTCTCCTCCCCGTCGATACAACCTGCCCCTCCGCTTAGGAAGAATCGGTGAGCAAACGTTACTAAAAAGTACTTACTGGTTTACTCTTGAAAGCGATTCCAGTTGTCACAATCTAAGATTCAAGAGTAAAACCGCTAATTTCACCAGCCTTTTATGTGATGTCTAAAGCTACGCGTCCACTGCGTCGGAAACAGAGCGATTTGTTGCTTTGGATTAATTTCTATGGTACAGCGTGCACTGAATCTACATTTCTGCGCCAAAGACCGGTATTTCTGCTGGCTTCGAGTTCTGTGTTGCCAATGCCGATGCAAAATCCGAAAGCAGTGAACGCACGTCGGCATTTTGTAAATATTGACGCTTCTTAAACTCCGATTCCCACGCAGTGGAGGCGTAGCATTAGAAGTCTATGGTGAATGATTTATATTCGGCCTTGCCCGATAAAGACTGAAAAGACTTACCTCGAGTAGTTTTAATTGGATATTTATCAGCAATTTGTGGTTCCGTCAGTCTTTTTCAGTCTGGTTCGGACCTTAATTATTTTAGTTAGACATGTTAATACATAAGATGTAAAATCATGCATATAACTAAGTACTTTGTATAATGTTATACGTACAAAGCTTGTCCAAGTATCTAAGTATGTGCTGATTGTGGATCGTTCAGTATACTCTTCTAATATATTTTTTATTTATTCATCATTATGCCTAGAGATGATAGTTGGACAAGTTTTTTTAAAACACTAGATCTGGAATTGACATTATTGTTGTTGTTTTAATTTTATTATTATTATGTTATACAATGTTCATTTACTAATGATGACTTACTAAGGTTAGGTATTTTCGGATCGAAATGTTATTAATTTTTTGTTTGTAGCAACTCTAGGTAGTTTACAAGAATACGATATAGGAGCGAAGTTTACGGTTTACATTTTAGTGAAAAATCGCCCAAGTTATTATTATTTTCGCATTATATTTCCCTGTATTGCTACATAATTCGTCCATTATGAGATTATAGCACTATGGACTCAATTGTTTGATGTACTTAATTTTTTATAAGCTTTCAACTTCTGTAGTGTCTTACATGTTTGTGCAAAGTTGGTAAATCATTACTTTGTGAAAACACATAGGTAGTAAGAGTTTTATCGAGATGTCCAACTTTGCATTCGTTTTTGTATGTAATCTGTAAACTAGATATAAAGCTTTAACTGTTGTAGGTTTGTTATACAATTTATTTATTTTTGCCTATGATAGTGATTAAAGTATTTTCTATCTGTAGATTTCAATGTCTTGATATATTATCTATAAAATAGTGATTCTATGTGATGTTCTTGTAACTAAAAATCATTTTTTTATTAATACGCAAAGTATTATTTCATCATCTGCTTATAATAACCACTTTAAATGGGGGGTTGCTATTTGACTGCGAAAGTTTTAGTTCTTTTTTTATTACATTGAACACCATGCATCATACTACTATTGCATCAATGCTTTTTTAGGCCGGGCAGTTGCTTTGAACTGCGGTTCCATAGTTCACTGAGCTGTCGCAGCTTAAAGCAGTTGCATCCTGACTGCTTCAAGCAGTTCATATATGCCCAGGACTAGTATAGTATTATCTTATCTGTGGGCCGGGGCCTGGGCTAAGCGTGATGTAACTTTTGTGCTAAAAACCCTCTGTATTCTCATATGGAAAGTAGACAAAACATTGCCAAAACCATTAATTTTCTTTGATTCACAATGTTTTGTCTAAAAAAATCCTTATTACGATAATTATTATCACAGCTTCACACAATATAATGGAAAATACCTTCTCTTCATAATAGGAACCTGTATTTACCTGCCTGTAATATAGTGTGTTTGTTGGACACAAGATAATACATTCCACTTATTATTTGTTGCATAACTGAATACCTGTATTTTCCGAAATTATATTTATGCATTTACCTATTGGACAGTAAATTCCTGTGCATTCCATTAGAAATTCCTAGAAATCGGTATTGTTTTTCAGTATGTCCTTGTTTTATTTTATAATTTTATTGTCAATTAAATTGCTTATTTCCACTAACTTTATTCAGTATTTAATAGATGTTAAGACTGACACACGAAATATAATATTGTAAGCACATATTATTAATAGTATTAAATTTTCATTAATTATTTTATAAAACAGTGTGGTGGTATTATGTATAATTTATTTTGTGCTAACTTATTCAAAACAATAGAAGTAAAATATTATGGCTTTGAAAATTGTCACATAACTATAAAATGTAAAAAGTAATCTGGTTAACTCACAGGCAAAATGTAACCAATTTTTATTTTTAAAACCATTCAAAAATAAAGTTTTGCTAAACTTTCTTCGGTTTTTATTTAATGTCATGTAGGTACCTAAGTATTTTTTTTTCAAGTATTAATATTCCCAAATGGCTAAATACAGCTATTAATTTTTAGGTAGTTTATACATTCCCCCTTGCAATATAAGTTGATGAGTCCTAACTTTAGTATCTAAGAACTGTCTCAGTTCCTGAAGGCTGCACTCTGTGCCTGGAGCCTGTGATGCAAACATCTTTAACATCTGATGAATGCGGTCCAGTGGCAAGGAATCAAGATTTGTCAACATTCCTACAATGTAAGACCAGAACACTTGTAGCTCACCCTCTCTCTGGTCATGAGCTGAAGCCATGGCACTCTCAGTCTCATCATCCTCACAGATCATTTCCTGGACCTGGTTTGAGGAACCAGAACCCTTGTTAGGATCTGAACCATCAACTAAAACAAAATGATCAGGGCTCTTCTCAGAAATCAGCCCCATCGATTGCCAGTAGGTTATTTTTCTTCTCAGTACAGTTACAGGTACTTTCATTACCTGATGAAGCTCCTCTATAGACCACTCTGGCTTATTTTGAAAGTGCATTATCAAAGTTGCATTGAATGGTGAAACAGTCAAGTCCAATTTCTTCTCTCCAATTTCTATTTCAATGTTTACATTACCGAGATGTGGCTTCCAGCTCAATGTTCTGTTGCCTTTCAAAGCTTCAAATGATTTTGTGTATGCTTCTAGATGTTGCTTTATTTCCTCTGGAAGTTCTAAGCTCTCATCCTTAAATGGAGGCCAAAACTGAGCTGACAGTATCATAGCACTTGAAGTAAACTTTTTATTCAGTTCCTCAATACTCTTCTCTTGCTGTATCAGGGCATTAATTCTTTTCGAATCTGAAATATCCTTCAGCATCACTTCACAGAAATGTAGTTGTGATTCTCCAAATCTCAGCTTTAGAAGCTCTAAATATCTTATTTCCCTCTCTGTGTTTATAGCAGTTTGCGCCAACAATCTATCTGCCAAGAGTGTTCTGTATTCATTAACAAACAATTCTTTACTACCATAAACATTAACAAGCATAGATATGATGTCATTTGTTTTCCTATCGCTAGAGTTTACTTTAGGGTCTGCATCAACTGGATCGGGCACCCACTCATCCCATATCTCATCTTTATCCTCATCTCCATCGGGTTCTGCCGCAAACTTGGCCAGCTCCTCGGCTAGCTCACAACCAGTGCCCTCCTCAGTAAGGCTACTGACTACACTTCTTACTGTATCTTCCCTGTTCCTCAGGTAGTTTTTAACAGGTTTTGTGACAGTTTCAAGAATCACTCCAGAAGGGTCGATGTATCTCAAAGCTTTGATTGTTGAAATGTATGCAGTAAGAATATCAGGGGTGTTGACACCGGGATGGAGCAATCTAGTTTCAAGAGCACTTTGCAGCTTTTTACATAAAGTTGGTCTCAGATCAGTCATTTGCAATCCTATTCTGATGTCTTCCACTGCAGGTAAAGAATCTGGATACTCAATGATGATGTTAAAAAGTTGATCTATTCTCAACATTGTGTAGCTGTGATGCATAAAGTAGCTCAGTTTTTGCCTGAACTTGGATATGGCATTTTGAATGTATGTGTCATCTGCAGGTGGTTTGGATGAACCTGCGCAGTATATTCTAGTCAGCCAGGACACAACTGTGGTTTCAAGCCAGTCATCTAAAAATCCCATATGAGATACATCAAATGATCCAGAACACAGTTTTTGCATGTGAGATTCTATTCTCACTTGACTGAAGTTAGTTAGCACTTGACCAGCGAGTCTTTCAAGTAACTGCAATTCCATCAGTTTCCTGTTGGTGTCATGAAAAACTTTAACAATGTATGCACAGTTACACTCGGAAAAATCATTCCAACATCCAGAGCACATAACATCTTCTCCCATGTCTGGATTTTCATATTCGTTATCAAACACATTGAAGGATACTTTATAAAAATGGTTTATAATCACATGAAAGTCTAGTGGCAATTGAGAGAGCAGGGTGGCTCTGACAAGTTGCTTGAAACCCAAGGTTACATCCCTTTCTCCATAGATGGGTTTGTTGTCATTACAAGCATTATTGAGTGTAGTAAGTCTTCGAAGCATAGCAGCAAAGTTGGACACCGATTCATAAAGTTCGTTCACGGCAGACTTGAACAGCTGAAACCCCTTCACTTCTTCCTCCACTTTCGTAAACTTCGACCAGAACAGGGGTGCCACATGTTGCCGTATATATTTTTCAATATGAATAAGTACCAGATCTCGTATTTTTACCTGGATTCCCAAGCCGATAATAATTTCGTGAATTTCTTCATACTCTGCGGCAGAGCAATCAGTAAATAATGAATCATTGAGGATTGGGAATGCATAATTCATCTTGTTCCAGTATATTTTTAAATCTTCTTGGTTATGAGACATTATCACACTTTTTTTCTTTTTAGAATTCAGCAAGAATCTACACTTTTAATTCAATTCAAAACAACGAAAATAATCAGTTTTTGGAACAACCTAGAATCGAAATAAAATAACAACAAATAAATAAAGCCAGCTGATTTTGAAGTGACATTTGAATTTTTTTTTTTTTCTTTATTTTGGCTTCGCACGGTTGTGCATTCAGCCAGTGTCAAGTAATTAAATAAACTTCAAGTTTATAGATAAATAAGATAGGTATATAAATACATATTACAATACATAAATATAATATCCCACCCCTCCCTTGTTCCTCAGTAAAGATGTGGGGCTTTACTGAAACATCAACACGGACTTTTTGGGAGAACTTGAAAAGCAATGTTATCCAATTTTGTTTCACTTCCCTACACTTATGCACGTTCACGAACACTTAAACGGTTAATAATCCACCATTAATACACATTAACATTCGAAGAAACACAAGTTTTGGAAAATAAAACAAAAATGAAACTTGACTTCTCAAATTCCCGCCAAAAAGCCGACATTTGAATTCTGACTTGACAACCATTGACACACACTGTCTGTCTTGATGACATAACTTTGACTTGACTCAAGTTGCGTTCAACCACAGAGAACATTATTTATTTCTTTGATTTTTATTTAATAAATAATAGTTGTCGCCCGCGCCGCGGCTTCGCCCACGTGAAACAGTTAACGGAACTACTTTTTATACGTAGTATGATAGGTGATGATGATGATAGTAGGTACTCTAGTAAGTCTCCACATGTCTGTATGAGAACCCTTTACTTTATTTTATTTAGTAAGTACTTCCCTGCCAGGGTAAAAAGTACCCACTGCTGATGCTGTGTGAAATCCAGCATTATTCATTTTTAAGTATAAAATGATATGTGCATGATTGGGTGAGCCCCAGTCTATTATGGCGCTTTTAGAGCTATTATGGCGCTTTTAGAGTGCACAACACTCTCTGTTGATAAATATTTTAAAAATTCAAAATAATTAGTAAAGTGTGTTTTTGTTCCCATGTTTTGGTGAAATTATAGTGACTGAGTGCCAATTTATCTCTGTGAACGTTTTCTCAGTGAACTGATCAGTAATATTTGAATTTTAAGGCTTTTCTCAAAACAACCGCCAACAGTGTTTAAATTTTCGCGCAGTGCAAAGCGAACTATAACGGACAAACAAGTTGGTAGACAACCACGTGACATTAATAATTTCTCTAGAAAATTGTAGCAATCGCCTATTCCGCTATTTTATTGTTCTTTTTCAATAATACATATACACGCTAAATAACAATCAGCACCATCTAGCGACAGATACTGGAAACTGTGCCGTATCCTCAATAACTTTTTTAGTTCGTTTGAATATGCCAAGATGGCGCCAATACGAACACCTACACGGAATTATGGTAACTGCGATAAATGTTTTCAATCATTTTTGACGAAACATTTTATGACGTGTGCCTCTTGTAAAATAAAACTTCATCTTGATACTTGTTCAACCGTAACGGACAGACGTTATTGTTCGATGAACGCAGAATGCAAAGCTAGATGGAATTGTGGACCCTGCATTATAAAAAATGCTAACCGGAATATTTCTACTCCAACAACGCAATCTCAGAGCAGTATACAAGAAACGGAACTAACTCCCATTCCGTCAAGACACCTTAATGTTACTTTTCGAAAGAAAGCTAAAACAGTTTGCAAGCCCTCCATAACACCGACGGCGTCCGTTACGCCCTCTACCGCAAATGATGAGCACACTACGGCTAACGGAATTATCTCGGAAATCAGGGATCTTCGTACAACAATAACTCAACAATTAAGTATTCATGATGCCAAAATCGATGACTTGACCAAACTATTTTTGGAAATCAAGACCGATGTCAAGGAATTAAAGAACAAATTTGAATGTATACGAACTGATTTAGATGGCCATTTTAGCACCACAAACGACATTGCAGATGAGTACAGCTTGCTGAAGTCATTGGTACAGTCTAGTAATGAACAAGTCTGCGAGATGCTCTTAACAAAAACGAAGCTACAACACGAAATGGCTACCACCAACCAGAGACTAGAGTTGTTGGAGAATCAATCGAAAATCAGCCCAGATCCAAATACTAACACTACAGTTATAGATTCAAGCGAATCCTCTCCAGAACAAATCTTGATTTCCAATAACTTATTTGCACCACTGATGACTGCAGGTACTGAACGATCTCAACCAAAAATCCGTAATAAGAACCAAACTAAAAAACAACGTACTCCGAAGAGTACCCAAGTGACTGCACCAGTAAGTTCACCTACAACTATTCCACGTTTCTTGGAAAAAAATGGCGATGATGATGATGATGATGGAAATGGCTGGCAAATACAGAAAAAATCCAAACGTCTCATAGGCAACAGGTCATAAAAGGTATTGGACAACAGCAGAGTCAGCTACAAACGGTGGAGAGGACCAGGAAGCTTCATGCATGCTTCTTCAAATCAAACACCACGGAGGAAGCCCTACTTGCCCACATGAAACAGCTAAGTTCGACAGTAGATGTTGAAGTCAGAAAGCTAAAACTAAGACATGACAGGTATGCTTCATTTATCTTAACTATACCAGAAAGTGCAGTCGAGCTATTTAGGGATCCTTCATCATGGCCTGAGAGGACCGAAGTTCGAGATTGGTTTCCCCGAGGAGCCGGGCGTGCCTCACATGTCAATAGTAGACCCTACACTCCCGGCCGAAGTACATCAGATTAGGTCTACACAGAAACGTAAAACAATAGAAACGAATTCCAATAAGTTTGACTTACATCTTGTCTATCAAAACGTCAATGGCCTAAAAACTAAACTTAAGTACTTCCGACAGAACACAATTATATCAGATGCAGACTTAATTGCAGTTACTGAGACAAATTTAGATATTTCCATTAACGATGCTGAAGTTCTACCATGCGATTGGACCCTACTGCGACGAGATCGGCCTATGAAAGGAGGTGGTGTCCTGCTAGCCGCAAGGCCAGGACTTGAGGTTACTCGACGCAGCGATCTAGAAACAACAGATTGCGAAGATATGTGGATTTCGATAAACTTTCTTGGTCGTGTTTATTTTTTGTGTGTGATTTATATTAGTCCTAGTGCCAAAGACGACGAATACCTTACCTGGTTCTGTCAGGTTGAAAACAATATGGATATAATTTGTGATTCGCCTATAATTATCCTCGGGGATCTAAATCTTAACAGTGCCACCCTAAATGTAAATAATTATGTATGCTATTTTACAAATTTCTGTGATCTCATAGAGCGTAATTATTTTTTTAATGATCGTGGAAGCAAATTGGACGTCGTAATGGTTAGTGCTAGTTTACGAAATGTGAGTGTGAGTATAACTGAGGATGGCCTGGTAGAGCGCGCGGACAGGCATCACCCTCCGCTAGATGTCACTGTGAGCTGTGATAGGGCAAAGGTAAATACGAAAATGCAAGCAGCTAATATGGTATCATCTACTGACTGGAACTTCAGTAAGGCAGACTTCACGGCACTTTATTATTCTTTCAATGATATTTCTTGGAATGATGTTTTAAATCAGTCAGACGTGAATAAAGCAGTAGATTCACTCTATCAAATACTGTACAATAGTTTTGATAAATGCATTCCTAAAAAAGTCCGCCGTCCCACATCGACCAGAAGATACCCTACATGGTATACCAAAGACATAATTACAGATCTTAAGTTAAAATCTTCACTACATAAGACTTGGAAGGCAGGCAAAGATAAAACAGTTTATAGTTTCTTTAGAGCTATCAGGTCTGACATCAAAGCAAGAGCTTCATTAGCATACACTCACCACATTGAACGAATAGAGGACGAACTGGTGAAAAATCCTAACGCTTTCTGGAATCACATTTCTAGCCTAAGAACCAAAGGTGGCTTCGAACCCTCGGTTACATATAAAGATACTAGTTACAGCGGTCCAGAAGCTGCCAAAGCTTTTGCAAACTATTTCAGTAGTGTTTTTCTACCAAACACACCAGCTTTGCTTCCGAACCAAGTTATACCTACCGTAACTAATAACCTTATAAATATTTTTAGCATCTCAGAGGCAGAAGTTGAGCATCACATAAAAATGATGAAGTCAAAAAGCTCTATAGGACCGGATAATGTTCCTGCTTACATTATTAAAGCTTTCAATTCAGAGCTATCTATCCCACTAACACACATTTTTAACCTATCACTTAATACAGGAACATACCCCACACGCTGGAAAGTATCCCGTGTGACACCCATCCCTAAGTCTGGTGACAAATCTCTCGTTGAAAACTATCGACCTATTGCAATACTTTCATCATTTGCCAAGTTATTCGAAAGTCTTTTACACACAAATTTATATAAACAACTAACACCATATTTAAGTGACTCACAACATGCTTTCAGGAAAGGTAAATCTGTAAATACTAACTTACTCTCTCTTGTTAATTTCATTTCAAAGAGTCTGGACAATAATACGCAAGTCGATGTGGTTTACTTGGATTTTAAAAAAGCATTTGATCGAGTAGATAACGACGTATTATTAGGAAAGCTAAACGCATATGGTTTGTCCCCAAAACTGTTACGATTCTTTGCTAGTTATCTAGGTGACCGTAAGCAGTTCGTCCGACTGGGGTGTTATAATTCCTCCCATTACCACACGCGCTCTGGTGTGAGCCAAGGGTCTTCTCTCGGTCCATTATTATTTACCATCATGATAGATGACCTAACTACATGCATAGATAGTGATCACTGCTTAATATATGCTGATGATGTCAAAATTTTTAGGCAGATTAGGTCGGTTCAGGACACTGAAGCTCTGCAATGTGACATTAATGCTATACAAGCATGGAGTCACAAAAATCTATTGCAGTTCAATGTATCAAAATGTCAAGTGATGAGTTTTACACATTCTACACATCAAATAATAGCACAATATAATCTGAGTGGCGAGTTAATTACTAGATGTTACTCTGTAAAAGATCTTGGAGTCCTATTTGATCCAGAGTTAAACTTCCACAACCATATCCATTCACTCACAGTCACATGTTTTAAAAAACTCGGTTTTGTTTCCCGGAATTGTAGAGACTTTAAAAGCATTAGAGCCGTTAAAATGCTGTTTACTTCACTAGTCCGCTCTAAGCTTGAAACCAGTGCGTGTGTCTGGAACCCTTATCAAGTCACGTATTCACAAATGCTAGAAAAGGTTCAAAAGAGATTTTTAAGGTTTCTTTATAAGAAAATGTACGGGTATTATCCATACATGTACCCAACGAAATTTCTTCAAGGTACTTTGGAATTTAATTCCTTGGAAACAAGACGTTTATACAGTCAAATTTTATTTGTTTGCCGACTTTTGAGAGGTTGTATAGATTGTCCTATTCTTCTAACTGAAGCTAGTCGCCTCTGCGTTCCAGAGCAACGAATCAGATTTCGGCTAGGCCGAGTGCGTCTGTTTGAGCCGATACGAGTACGCACGTTGTACTGTGAGCAGTCGCCTATTTCCCGTGCGCAACGCGACCTTAACGAGCTCATGGATGGACATCCTCAGTTAGATTTGTTTGCGGATGGCTGGAAGGTGATAGAGCGGGCGTGTTTAGAATTTTGTGAAAACTTATCACTAGATTGTTAATAGTTCGTTTAAATAGGTAAGTACCTAAAACTACATTGTTTTAGGTAGTTATTTTTTGTTGTTACGTTTTTTATTTTAGTTGTGTTTTTTATTTTATTTTATTGTCCTACCTATTTCTTAAGTGTTTTTATTTTCTGGTGTTTATTTTATGTGTACATTTTATTTATTAGCTATAATGATTTGGAATTGTTCTGTAATGTTAGAGCTAAGTTTTTGTAAATAAAGAATTTGAATTTGAATTATGGGATTAGGAGGCAGGAGTATAGGTATAGAAATAATATAATCAGAGATTTGAACCTTACATTTAGATTATTAATTTATTCTAGGGTTTAGTGAATTGGCTCTGGTTGCTGTGTTATTAGTAAACCAAATCTCTTCTTGATTGTAATTCTTTGTCTGGAGTATTTGTCCTCAGGTGAAAAGCGAGCTGCAAATAAAAAAAAATATGTTAGATACTAGGTACACTAAAATACATATTCATGTATTTAACAAAGGTTGAATTTCTTACCGGGATGAGCTGAAAGCGTAGGTTTTCCAGAGGGATCTATGGTCTGAAAAAAGTTATACTGTCAAAGGTTTTCTCTAACATCATGATACCTTCCTACACTTTACAAAAATTTCAAATTAGTAATGACATATTCTAGCGTGTTTATTTCAAAGTACCTACACATCCAAGCTGATACTAAAAACTAATGCTATTGTTGACAGTATTGTATAATTTATCTGTAATTTTACTGTTTTTGGTTCCAAATAAATACTTATATTTGTATAAATGCTGACTAATTAACACCCAATATTGCAAGAAATATTTACATACTTTAAGGATAACACTTTTTAGCCCATACATACAAGGTAAACCCCACACTTCTTATTTTGTTTGTATCACTACGAGTATCATGAATGGTACCACAATATTATGAAAATATTTGTCACAAAAAACAAACTCGTACGGCTCGCACTTGGTATTGTCATCAATTTTATAGTTGATACGGCTCATGATACGGCTAAATAAAATAATTGGCCCTTACAAATACTTGACGGGATGCTCCTTTGTCAGCTTGTTGAGGTCCGAGTAACCAGAACTTAACAACTCAGAAAGGAAAACCTTAGTGTTTTTATGGTTATACAGATAGAAGGTAGCATGCTTTACCCATTACGCTCGCTAATCGGTGTCGAGTGAACTCAAGTGGGATTTTATGCACGTGTTTAGAGGTTATGTATCCATACAGAGGTAAGACTTACGGCAAGAGTGTACTGTCTGTCGCCATTTTCATTCAAAAAATATCTGAGATACATTGTTCTTGTGTTTATTTTACTTAACACAGGAAAATAAGCTTGCTTACAAGATTTTAACTTTTACGTTGTAGTTGCACCGAATAAATCAAAACAATACTTTTTGACAATGACATCTTTGACATAACATTGACAATGACAATACAAAGAGATCTTCTCTAACTTGACGGTTTAATAATTTGAAGTTGAAAGTTTGGCAATTTTGGCAGTTAGCATTGGCAATTTGGCACGCCGCAGCATGTCAGAGTCAGACTGACTGATTGGTTGTGCCATCGATTGATTGATTTTGATTTGTTGTTGTTTTTTCGTCGACAAAGAAATGGTCTATTGATAAAATTTATGCGGCGAATCTTCAGTAATTTATTAAGTCCAATTATTCCTTACCGCAATATGGCTAATTTACCTCCACGGAAAATATCCGCTTCTAATAAAACCAAACAAGATGCTACGCCGCTACAAATCCTTTTGCAGATGGGATTTCCGAGACACCGAGCGTGAGTTATGATTTTTATCTATCATAGTATTCGTACTCAATTGCAATAAAACTCAAAATAGCTACTAATTTACTTAACTTATTACACGAACGAAAGCTGTCATATTCATGAAGCTTTTCACTCAGGTTGAAAGCTCTGGCTGCAACTGGTAACCGCAGTGTCCAGTTGGCCTCCGACTGGCTGCTGACCCACGTGAATGACGCGTTCATCGACTCTGATGAGCCACGAGAATATATCTTCTATGCGAGCCCCACCGGTCCGCTGTTGGCGCAGCTCCTCGAGTTCTGGGAAAAGTCGAAAGCCACTGCTGGATGGAATGGGGCTCATAATTTCCCGCCACACATCACCTTGGTATCATTTTTTAAGGTACATCCCTCTAAACTTTTAACATGTTCTAATCTATATAAAGTTCAGTTTCCATAACATAGACTATGTGAAAAAGATCATATAGGAATCACTCATCAATGTCACTTTTCCTAATATTTTTTATAGCTGTTTGCTAATCTGTTTGTTTCAGGCTCAAGATGATACATCATTACAGCTAGCTAAAGCAGTTAAACATGTAGTGGAGAATGTGGGTGACCCACCATCAAGCCCCCTGAAGTTGGAGCCCTATATATCACACAACTTCATGGGTTTGTTTCTATCTGAAGAGCATGCCGACTACTTGAGGAAGATCGCCATTCAGTATGTGAAGCAGGTGTCATCAGCATGTAAGTACTGATAAATATTCTTAATATGCTGAATTTATTCCTTTAAGAACTACACCTAGAAGTATTGTTACACTTTTTAGTTCTATAGTAACAGACCATTGATTTGAATATACTGTGGTATATGTGATCACTATTAGAAAAATAGATCTAAGTGGTTTTCATGTAACTAACAGCCGTATTTGGTTAAACTCCATGACCAGTATAGGTCACTAGCTACCACAACCTGTCTGGAATGTTAAATTCATATGTATTCTGGAAAAAATAAAAACTATAGCTATATTATCAGGTGAAGGTATAGCTTTATCACTAACCTATCTCTCACTAATCTTTGAAGCCATACTTTATATTTGTTATTAAGGAATGTTTGTTTATTTTCTAATATGGCATTATTCACAGTGGGGGTTACGGTGGATACTTATGAACATTTGGACGCACTTGGAGCATGCTTTCCTTGGTGCACCATGCAACAAGAAAAACCTATTAAATGTAAGAGTGTTCTGTAGTTCATATTTATTTATCTATTGTATTTTTGTTGGCTTGACACACAAATTGATTTGTTGACCATTCTGGCATATTTTGCTCGCTTTTATTGTAATGGAATGGTCTACTGGATGACTAATGGAATTAGTTCACAAATCTGAATGACCTGAGACTTTTTGTGAAACAATAGTTGTTTTTTATAATAAATTCAGTCAAACTTTATGTAATTTGCTAAAATGGTTATTGCAAAAACTAATGAATCTCTCCAGTTGGCAATACAAAGCAAAAACCAACATTTTTTATAATTTCATGTGAAATTCATGCTAAATGAATCAATATTGCCTTTTTTCATCCATAAACAGTAATGGTACATACATAATGTATTTATTTCATTTTAATTTGCTTGTAGGCTAGCTAGAGGGTATAAAGATCCCTTGAGCATGTGCAACAAGCTTTTCAAGGTAATTATTTTTTTTATACAGTTGCTTGCATTAGATGTTTATATAACATTTTATAACTTTTAAATTAATGTAACAGTACCTAACCATTTTAAACTAATAATTGATGTTGATACAATTGATTGTCAAATAATTTTTCAGGTCTTGTTGTGAGCCTACTCTATAATACCTATAATCTATTGGTTTTACTGTGACATTATTTTAAAAAGTGTTATTGTTAACAGTAAGGCCGGCTGCACATTATAAGGCTTTTTTTGTCAGAAAATTTCTAACGCTAGCCAGAAGGCACTCTGCTCATGTTTTGGTACCGTTTTTGAAGGCGCTGCATACTATCAGAATTCTGACGTGTTTGACGTCCGCGTCTGATGAGTCCCGGATGCCACCGATCGGACGTCAGATGTTTTTCTTATCAGAACGTCGGATCACGCTTGTCAGAAATTCGCATCTAAGCTATCATGAGTTTAAATAATAGTAGAGATATTAATAATAGTACAGTTGTCGAGCGGACGCCGAACTAAACTAAACTCAAACTTGCTGGAGCGAAGTTTTTGATAGTTGTGTGGTGCGATGTGGCATGTACCGCGGCGGGCGTCAGTTTACTGACTGAAAATTTCGTATAATGTGCGGCCGTCCTAAATCTAACCTACCTACTTACTTTTACTTAACATTGGGGTAGGTATGTATTGTATGTCTAACCAACTGATAAAAAAAACATAATGACTAATTTCAAATACAAACAAAAGTTAAGTATTTGTAATTTAGTGAGCTCTCTATATCTGACACTTTCAATTCTCATTATCGCTTTCATGTTTTAAAGTTTAAGAAGCTCCATATTAAACAGTTCTTGTGAAACAGCAATAAGCTTGGAGCCCCACGTGAAGTCTCTGCACATAACTCTGGCGTACCACTTCGAAGTGTCGGCATACGACGCGTTGAAGGCGTTAGTGGATGAGTTGCAGCCGGCAGAACCACTTAGCTGGGAGCTGAGGCTGTATTCCAGAGACCCGAGATTCGCTAACCATCAGGTGAATATGAGATGGTTAGTCTTATAACTAGTCGAGGCATAGGATTATGATAGGTTTAAACCTGTAGGAGTATCTTGTTGGATTCAGTTTGAAGATGTGGCTATTCATTCTAATCCTTGTGTCAAAAGCTCAGCGGGTCTAAAGAGGCGCTTTAGCTGAATCATAATATGATTTGTATTATTGCCGTTCAAAGATATGAGAGTGACAAAAAAAAACAATACGAATCGTATTATGATTCTTATAAGGAATTGCGTTTAGCCTCCCTGCCTTGTCTTAGGCCAACCGCACTAAAGCTATACATTAAACAATATGCACTAACACTTTATGTGCGCTCGATGCAGGCGGTGCTACGGCAAAACGTTATACCTACACTAAACATTAATTAAGCTACCGGGTGATGTCCTGTCGCTCGATCGTCTATGTTGCTTTAGCTTAAGTCACATAAAAACTAACAAAAACGGCCTAAAACTCCGTCACTAGAGTTGGCCACTTGCTCATGCGAACTTACTTTTTACCCGGCTGACTGTCAAGTCACCCGGGTTATGTAGATCGCGCGTTTCTATGTATGTTCGTTCGTTCGTTCGTTCGTATGTAAGTAATATTCTTTATTACCACGTTTCTCCTATACGGCTGGATGGATTTTGATGAATGAGGTATCGTTAGAATCGTCTCCATCTCGATTGTGCTCTAGGATACTTTTTATTTCGATAAATCAAATAGTGCGGCTAAAAAATGCAACAATGTGTGAATTTTCAAAATGAAAATCACGCTATCATATCAAAATCCATGTCAAAATCAAGAGGTTGGTGGACTGATATCAAATATATTTTTTTTTTAAATCTAACATGACATCTTCGAAGACTAAATCGAGTCTCAAAATTTTTGAAAATCTATTTTTCGCCCTAAATAGAATTGCTAACCAAAACGCAAACTAAAACTTTCTATTTAGTCACACGCAACGTTTAGAACAAACTGCATCGAAATTGGTTTAGCCATTTAGGAGATATCTCATATTTAAGAAATAACTTACGCATTTAATTTAGGTACTCACAGAGCCATCTGTGTGTCAACTGTGACAACAACGTTTAGGAAAATGCGTACGGCATCGAACCCTAGATACCTACATTATAATAAAATTGTAATTTAATTTTGTTTTGTGATTAATAAGATAATGCTGTTTCCAACTTTTCAGTTCAGCCGGGTTTTTTTATTTTTGAATAAATTGCTTGTTCAGTAAGCTAAATAGTATGAAACCTCGCATCGGACGATTCGAACGAATCGACGCGACGCGGGCAGGTGTGCGAGGTTCCATTTTGTCGCAGGAATATGTAGACAAAACAGTTTTTGTCTCTTGAATATTATAATTTTGTAGTCTAGTTTGTGTCTGATATGAGTCAACTGTTCCTCGATGTAATCGTAAGATGTCCGTAGGTGCACAAAGTGACGCAGAGCTACGCGCCGAAGGCTAGTGATGAATTGGAGCTGGTTCTCGGAGACTACATCTACATTGAAGAGAAGGAATTGGAGAATTCTCCTGATGGATGGGTGCCCGGCACTTCATGGCTCACAGGTATGATATGCTTTAAAACAACAAACAACGATGAAGAAGATAATATGGTTTGAATTCTGATGTTTGATAACAGGTTGTTTTAAGTGTATCAAAGATGCAGCTCATTGTACTTTTTATCATATAACTTGTTAAACTTTCGCGATTTGTTAACATAATGATAATTATTATTCTGTAATTCTGTAATTCTGTAATTCTTTATTGTACACATGAGAACATTTACAAACAAGACATTAAAAAGTACATGTACAAAGGCGAGCTTAACCCTAAAAGAGTTTTCTACCAGCAAACCTTTGAGTATAGAGAAAAGCTATTGACAAAGGTGGATGCAATGTGTACCCATATAAAATACTATAATTATAATTATAAGTACCTATATAATATACTAATATATACCTACATACATACCTATATTAATACATATATAAATATATACATATATTCATTCTAATACATCTAATACATATATTCATTCTAATACATATATTATTACGGGATTTTATCGCGTACCTTTTATTTATTTTGTTTCCCGACGTTTCGAACACGTTGCAGCGTTCGTGGTCACGGGATGACATAACTTTTTATCATATTTTCATAAATAATACTTGACTTTGAGATAAGCGATATAATTATCTGGATACCAGAAATGCAAAATAACAGTCTGTAACTTGTTTATCGATGGATTATCTTGATAGGAATATTACTCACTTGATATGAGCCAATCACAGCAGAATATGCGTTATCGATGGGATGGGACGAAATACTTAAATGTTTCTCAATTTCTCCGACGCTAGTCGAAGTATAACACTGAGTGAAATAATTAAATAAAAAATAAGCAACTATAGGTACACCCAAAAGTATTTTACTATATTTTTTACAACATAATACTTTGTTCTGATAATCGTAAGTAAATATTTCTTTTAATTACCACAACTCATTATTTGCGCATACCGATGGTGTATTTTTGAGCCATATTGGCCGAGTGAGATGTGCTTCGACTTTCGATCCGAAGATTGAGGTTTTCTGTTTTGGAAAATTTAAAAACGTTTTGACACGAGCTCTAAACTGGGAAGGAAAACAGCGAGAGGAGATACACGGCTTATCTAATCTATACTAATATAATAAAGCGGAAAAGTTGGTTTGTTTGAACGCGCTAATCTCAGGAACTACCAATCGGATTTGAAAAATTACCCAAATAGAAATGTACATACTTTCGTTTCATTAAGCGCAATCCTTTCTCGGGTGACAAGATCAAATTATCATTGCATTATGTTTCTTTTACTATTGTTCTTGATTTTAACAATGGTTTAGTTCGTTGACAAATTACAATGGCTGTGTTTTTAATTCTTCCGTTTAGATATTTTACACGAAAGGTATACCTACCTAACTTTGTGAATTGGTGAGATATCTATTGAAATTATTATTAGTTACCTTATGATTTTTAAATCGGCTAATCAAAAAATGATAATTTTCATCTGGCGTCCACAATTTACATCACAAATTATTTCAAATTCATCTAAACTGATCAAACAAGGTTCACGAGCTCAAACCAATGATATGTTTTTACTCATGTGTGTACATATTGTTTTCATTCCACTGCACTGGTATCTAAACATTTACTTTAATTATCACAATGAACTTCGATACTATTGACGCACAATAAAATTATACGGAGTTGCATGCAAGTTATGTTTGCATAAGCGAAACAATTAAACGATCGAGAACGCACGATGATATAATATACTACTACTGTAAAACTGGACTTCGTACCATTTTAATTCCTAGCTCACCGAAATAGCTGTTAAAAAATACTATGGTACTACTACGTAGTACTATATTCTGTGGTACTACTAATTATTCCGCGGCGACTTCTGCAAATATTACATTGATAACTCACGATAGTGCGTCAATAGGTATCACCATCTTGCTACTACCTAGTTCCTGCGAATACTGATATCTTGTTCATTGAACCTTATCGCAATTGTGAGTTTCGAGTTGATTGGAATTGTATCCAATTCTACCGTGTCCTAGACCCGAACTTTATTATTTCCCAGTTACTTTTACATTTGCTGTACAGCTAATCAGTGTGTGCGTGTTGTAAACAGTGGTCGTCGTCTATCTAATCTGCGCTACAGTGCGTTGATTCGCTTACGTCATAATGACTGTGTTATGTTTGCGAAGACTGCTGAACTTGAAATCGGGAGGTTAGTGTTCTCTTGGCTCGAGGCCAGCCAGGTAGTATTTTCGTGCCCTGAATAATCTTATAATTGGTAGAGTAACATTTTGTTTTGTATAAAGTCTTTGGATTTGCTTTCTGAATTGGATGGATATTTTAATTCAAAATAATTGACATTGATCTGTTTGGCCGTATTTTTTGGAATAATATTGATATCTGGATGACGGAACCTTATGGGGAGATGTGGACACGGTTTTTGGCGATTTCCAAATGATTATTTGAAAATTAAAAAAAATATAGGTTTCGAACTAATTTTCTCAAAGAGCGAACTTTATACACATAATAATATGACTCAGAGTGAATTATATTTACTCGATGAGGCTATCCAGCCGGTTTAGCGTCGTCACAGTTACCGTGGTTTTTCTATCAACTTACCTAGTTGTAAAAAATAAACAAAGGAATCGGTCTGTACCTGAGTTCACTAGCGGAGACTCGTAAAGACACTCTCAGTTTAGCGAAGTTCTACAATAAGGAGGTTGTTCTATTTTGTAATGTCACATGCATAAATAAATATTCATAAGACACATCTTACAAGTTTGTTTGAGACCAATCTAACAGGCTTTATACTGGTTTTGGTCTACAATTCATAAAAAAGGAGTATTTTGAGAGTATTTTTGCTTTAATATTGCTTTTTTATTCAGATTGTAAAAAGTCTCATGTGATTGACCTTTATCATCTTTATCAAAATATGAACACGAACTTTACAATATTTTGTGGCTCTCTCTACATAGCATTGTGTAATTAATTTATCATTAGAATTTTTAAACGCGATCATAAGTCATATTAAGTTTCAAATTGGAACGCAGGTACTTGGTAAATGCGATGAACTTCCTTCAATATTAAACTAAACAATAAATGATTGCAGGTGTGAGTGGATATTTGCCAGCCATCTGCACGCAGCGCACGGCGGAATCGGACGCTTGGACACTGCACCGAGCTATCTCACTCGGGAATAATAACAGTGAGTTTATTTACTAACTTCCAAATATGACAGCTCAACCGCCTGGGAAAGATAGATACTTATATAGATAATTCTTTATTGTTACACCAACATTATTGCAAACTTAAACTAGAGAACTTAAATACTAATGCATGGTGGCACAATGGGCGGTATTACATAAAGAGTAATGATTATCTCGTTATGACTGGGGTAGATGCACTAGCTTCAATGTGGATTCACTAGATGTAAAATAAGCTAATTTGTCTCTAGAAAAAAATTCAGATGTAAATTATTGACTTTACAGGTGCGTGACATGAAACAATAGTCTCTAGGTGTTATTCCAGGTCACATGCCATTTATAACTATTCGTATGTACCTACGTTATATTTTATAACTAGCGGATGCTTTTTTCGGGATAAAAAGTACCCTATGTCACTTTCCAGCCCTCCAACTATCTCCACACAAAAAATCACGTCAATCCGTCTCTCCGTTTTGACGTGAAAGCAAAACAAACAAACACACTTTCACATAATAAGGGTATGATGGATGTTGAAATAGACGAATATGAAGGACGGATCCATGCCTCGTTTAGACATATTGCTTCATCGTACATTCAAAGTGACATCACATATTTCCTGTCGATGCTGGATCCATAATGTTGATCAACTCATATAATGTTGAACAACTGCGGCGCCGGGCGGGCTAAATCCAAGTTCTCAGCTAGATACTTTTACGAGATCTCCGTTCAGGACGAACTACTAGTTTATTTTTAATTCAACGTAAACCAGTTTTGTAAAGTTTGTAAAGGGGTCCTGTCGGCAGTAGAGAGGATAGAGCGTACTTAACCGCCCGTCTCATTATCGAACTAAATTATCACTGCCGCTCACTTATTAGTATTACGATGATTTTATTCCCGCTTCTTTTATTATTGGTAGGTGGTGACTGTAAGTCGGAGTCCGGTTCGAACACTGACGTTGAGATGAGTTTCCCTCATGAAGACGCATCGGATCTTGGACGAGAGAAGTCTGAAGAGATCTGGAAGGAGTGGCATAAGTACTGGACCACTGTTGCCACTGACAAAACTGACGGCATTCTGAGTGTTACTCAAGGTTAGTATGCAATCCTAACACACTTTATAGGCATAACACAGTTTGTCCTTTACTTTCATATCTTCTTATTCTTGCCAAGATTTACTTTTAGTCAAAATGAACACCAAAGATCTCATAGTATCGTAGTGCATCCAAAATGACCCTCATTCAGATATCACCCTCCCGAGATCTTCGTAACACACTTTAAAACAAATTGTGCATTATAATTTGCGGCATTCAGCCCGGAAAAACTCGTAAATAAATTCAAAAGCTCGTCCGCATAACTGTACAAGGTGGCACAACAGCTCATTTTGTATCGCAACATGATTTAATAAATAGACTTTGAATCATTTTCCTTATTGAATTTCATACCTATATAATTGTAAAAACTTATACATAATTGTATAACTAATTTATCGGGTTATGAGAGTCTCTATAATACGATTTGAGACGAAATTCGTTTGTGTTCGATGTGTATAAAACAAGTTAAACTTGTACCTGACCCTGTTTTATGGTAATGAAATTAATAATTATTGAAAAGAGTTTAGGACCGGCATTTTATATCAGTTGATTTAAAAATAAGTAAAAAAGTGTTCTTGTCTAATGCGATGGTTCTCATGCATGGTATAGTATTATTATTATGTTCTGTGGTATGGTACGGGTTAAGTTAAAACAAAAAGTTATTTGTAAAAAAAGTTGAAAGTATTCTTTTTATACTATTTTGGGGAATCTGCATTTTAAAGAAAGAATTAGTACTGATAGAATGAAAAAGAAACAAAAAATAAACATTGATGCCATATCAAAAATATTTTATTTTCTTATTACACTCATTTCAATAAAAGAGGTGGGATGATGAGACAGACAGTTTACCTTTGTTTTTTATATGGCATCGACTTTAACACATGAGGCTGATAGTCCAACTGCAAAATCAAGCTAGTTATTTATACTGCCCTCCTAACAAAGAGTACAGTAGCTCGATTTTTGGCAAAAACTAAAATCGATATTTAACTAAATGTTGTGGAAGGTCTGATAAACGAATCAAAATTACAAAGTTTACTTATTTGTTTATCGGTAAACTAAATTGCTCAACTATTTGTTTTAGGACAATCAATTAATTGGGACTCCCATCAGGGAAATGGCACAGCTGTTAAAAGTGAAAGCAAGGTTAGTTCCAAATCCTCTTATAGCAACTAAGACATGGAAGCATTCCTTCAAGAAATTTAGACGCGTATTTTCGAAGTATCTAATGTCCCAATATAATATGTTACAGTCAAACCTCTTAATCGATCAAAAGTACTTTTGACTCAAAAAAAAAAACAGTCAAAGGAAGTTTTGACTGAGCATGAGCAGGTTGGTCAAAAGTAGTTTTAATTGAAAACCAAAACCACTAGTGGTACCTAGTGGCACTATGTCTTCACACTAGTGGTAAACCTACCTGGATAAAAAGTAGCCTATGTGTTATTCCAGGTCATAAACTATGTATATTCCAAGTTTCATTAAAACCAGTTCGGTAGTCGTTAAGCCATGACGGAGGCCTTAAGGCGGTCTAAAAACTCCGTCACCAGAGTCGGCCACTTGCTCATACGAAAGAAGAAGAAGTAGTTTTTGCGTGAAAGAGTAACAAATATCCATCTATCCTCACTAACTTTCACATTTATAATATTAGTAGGATCTTTCTACTCTCCGGTAGCGTCGCGTCGCATCGGCCGTGAATGTGTTAACTGTTTACAAAAGAGTTTACTTTTTATCATCATCATCATCATTTCAGCCCATCTCCACCCACTGTTGGGTATAGGCCTCCTCTTTATCACGCCATTCTTTCCGATCCCTCGCGAGTCTCATCCACTGATTCCCAACCACGTTCACGATATCGTTCGACCATCGGGCGGATGGTCTGCCTCTTGGTCGTTGAGCTTCCCGGGGCCACCATTCAGTTACCGCCTTTGTCCACCTTCCATCATCCCTTCGAGCCAAGTGTCCCGCCCAACTCCACTTTTTATGAGATTGCTAAATATTTTCATGATAAATGTTTGTCCAAGAAATCTGACCGGCGCTGGTTGTTCGCGATGCGCCACGGAGAGAGAGTGGACCTTACGTTCGGCCACTGGGTCAACCACTGCTTCGACGACAACGGGACTTACGTCAGGAAGGATCTCAACCTGCCCCTGAAGCTAGGCGAGAGGTAACATCCAACTCATAATAAATTTAAAAAAAAAATCAGAAATTCTAATTTTCTATGACACAATGATTGCGAATGGCGTGAATTTTGCAGTACCGTAAAATACGCCAACATTGCCCACTTTTTTCGAATAATTTCAATTTTTGTAAAAAAATTCTATGGGAACGTAAGTATTTTCTTTTAGCATCTGCTATTATAAGATTATGTGCATGTATTACTTTATCAGATTTTATTATGCGTCAATATTTAATTAAGTATTTTATACATTTTGATGGCGGGCAAAGTTATCTGGACTTTTAGCCAACATTGCCCACGTTGATTTTTGACGCAACTAAAGCCTCTAGAAAGATGAAATAAAAATCCAATACAAGAATTTAGGCAATAATGGCGTTTACTTTGGGAATTAAAACGATACTATAGAAGGTTTCCTAGCAAAGTGGCTGGGCAAAGTTACCCTAACATTTTTTGTCTTTTTCATACAAACCGCATTTCACATATTAAAAGTGCTAGGGTTGGCACTTCTTAGTAAACTGATCTTGTGATCGTAGTTGTTGTAGATATAAAAAAAACTAGTTATTTTTCATTCAGGTATTTATTTAATAAACTTTAATCAACATAATTATGTAGGTACCCAAATGAAAATGAAATGCTAATTGAGATCAAATGATGTTAGGAGCTAAATTAAAATAATTACTCAACTATCAGACATTTTCAGCTAACTGTCACTATATTATTACATTGTCACCAAAGACTCATAATTTTACCAAAATTCAGCTCAATCTGACACCGGGAAGTAGGTCAAATTAAGCTTGCAAGAGTTGACCCGGACAAACATATTTACAAACATACGAACTTACGAACATACAAACTTACAAACATACGAAAATTGCAAGTTAATTAAAAGCTTTAAAAAAAACAAGTTTCTGAAGTGCCAACCCTAAGTTTATTTTGATGGCGGGCAATGTTGTCAATAGTAGATCGCTACATTGCTGGATAACTTTGCCCACCGTTATAACTCTTGTTTGAAAAGACATTCAGCAACGATAATAACATATTAATACTCCTAAAGTATTCTTACATATCATAATATTAATAAAACTAACCTGTGTTTTCGCCATCACTCACAATTCACTTATGAATTTGCACCAAAATTTGCCCGCGAAAATACGCACCGTACTCAACGAGTTCCAACAAGTTACTGAGTGAAGCTAGCGACACACCCGATAGACAGTGTTGCTAGACACATAACCTATTTTCTATTAAAGTCAAAAAATGTTACCATATTATTCAAATATTTTTGCAATCTAAAATTTTGCTTATAAATTGATCTTCGGGCAAAATTACCCTTGGTGGCAATGTTGGCGTGTTTTACGGTAGGTATAGTAGCCCAGACTGACCTGAATCGATTAACTACCCAGACTGGGATAACGAGATGACTAGATTTATAAATAAGAACCCGTATCTTGATATGGCCCGTTTGACAATTTAATAGATCTGCCAACGTTTGGCCAGAAAAAAAATATATGTTGTTGCTAATTCTTTGGGCAAACAATTTCATTACCGAAAAGGCTAATATCCTACTTATTCCATGGACCCAAATGTCCATGTTAATACGTAATAAACCTTGCTTAGTAAATAGTAAATCTAGTTGTAAATTGTTCAATAATTTCAGAACTGGCGGCGCAGATTCCTACTTCAAAGACACACCGCTGACGCGTGTGGGACGATTCCAAGCTCAGCTGGTCGGCGAGGGAATGCGATTGGCGGGCGTCGGCGTTAAACACATCTACGCCTCGGCGGCGTTGCGCTGCGTCGAGACCGCTAACGCTTTCCTTGAAGGTAAAGTCTGGGTGTTTTCTATGTATATTATGTATGTATTTACAAAAAAAAAATGTATTTAAGTAGTATATCAGTCATGTGGGTTGCCATAACACAAGCTCTGCTTAGCTTGGGGCTAGGCTACATGATGCTGTGTGAAATGTCCAGCATTATTTATTTATTATTATTTATTCGATCGAGCGAGCGAAGCGAGCGAAGATCTTAGTGGTAAGTTGGGCGATTTTGCTTTGTATGTTTGTATGTTTGTATGTTTGTATGTTTGTATGTTTCACGAATTGTTGTTCGAGCATAACTGTCGAACCGTTCATCCAATCTGCATGAAACTTGGTAGGTCAATAGGTTGTGGTAAGGAAATTTACGGGGGAGCATATGAGCTTAATCGATGAAGGGGTTGTGAAGATATTGGGTTCCCAAGGGGGTAAAAAATTATGAAAGTTACACAAATAAATTGAGTGGGGTGTCATACGAAAGGGCTTATTTTGTACATTACAAAATGGTTTTTATTTTTAATCTAGGATGTATAGTTTTTGAAATACGACCAAAGACCAAAAACTACGAAACCAGAGCTGCAAGAGCTCCCGTTGCATAGAGTTTCGATGACTTCGTAGCTCATTGACTGGTCGGTCTTAAAAAGAGAGTGGCATCGTTGCGGTTTGGTTTGCAATGATTTTAGATGCTACTTGATTTATTTTCATGATAAAAAAATTTTTGATAAAGAATGAAAATAATTGGGGTAAAAAAAGTTAAGTAAACAAATATATTGAGTGGGCTGTCAAATGAAAGGTCTTTATTTGTACATTCCAAAATAGTTATTATTTTTATTCTAGGACGTATACTTTTAGAAATACGATGAGAATTCATAAATATGAAATACCTAAATGAAAAATTTGACGCGACATTATGTATTGCATGCATGCCAGTATTTTTCACCATGAAGAGCTAGCGCAATAGGCATACTCGGCAGTATCAGTAGTAGCACTTGAAATTATAGGGGTAGTCAGAAGAAAGTCCAAATGTAAGCCATCTACGGTGCGCGAGATCTCAGTTCGGGGCGAACTACTAGTTTATAAAGTGGCCTTGTAGGAAAAATCCACAGTAAATGCTCACACTTCACCTGGAACTTTGGGCTTCACCTTCTCTGTGGATTAACTTTTCAACTGGTACCTTTAACTGGATCTCTTTCGTATTGTCACAAGCACTAGCCAACTATTTGTTTAGTGCTAAACATTACAGAACGATAGGCGACACGAGCGCTATGAATATTCGATTACCTGTTGCTTCTGATGTGCTGATTTGTGTTTTTTCTTTCATCTAAAAAAGTTTTAAACGAACCAGGTTTAACTTTGGCACACTCTCATTTTTATACTATAAACTTTGAATAGATTTTTTTAAATTTAATATTTAAAAGTATTTTCATTACGAACAGCATTTTCAACTATAACTACATAATCCGATATGGTCTAGTGGCTAGGATACCTGGCTCTCACCCAGGAGGCTCGGGTTCGATTCCCGGTATCGGAATATCGTTTTGTAACTTTTTATATTTTTCGTAGGTCTTCAGGCTGATCCATCGATAAAAATCAAGGTCGAGCCTGGTCTCTTCGAGTACAAAGGATGGCATATGGCCAAAGGGATGGCGCCTTTTATGACACCGCTTGAGCTACACAAAGCAGGCTACAATGTTGATCTCAGGTAAATACACACAAGTGGAGTTTAGCGGGACTGACAAAACCAGGAGATGACAGGTGGAATAAAACGTTGACAGAATATAGAACTGGTTAAATGATTTTTGTATGTGCATCGGTACAGTTGGGCCGGCGGATCTCGGCGTTCGTGAAGTCAGGCTTTGCGCTGCGCAGTAGAAAATTTTGTATGAAAAAGTTGCACTGCGCATCGAAACGGCTAACTTCACGCACGCCGAGATCCATTGGCCGTACTGTACGTTGGGTCGCCCATATTGATAGCATTGGCATTGTGGCTCGATAATGTGCCCCTGGACCGGTCGTAGTGTCGAAAAGAGGCCACTAGTGGGTAAAGTCGGGCTATGGACGATAATCTGATAATAAATACCCAATACAAAGTATTTACATAATTTACATTTGCTTACTAAAAAGATACTTAAGTACTTCATTTCTTTTTGTTATAGTTACAAGCCGTATTTTGACTTGGACACAAATTCGACGGAAACCATGGACGATTTCTTCAACAGAAACGAGATCGTTATGCGAAATGCTGCCAAGGATACCGAAAAAGAAGGTAATTAATTATTCTTCAAATAAACCCCCTTAGATATCTTCAAAGGAATACCTAAAACGATGTGAGAGAATTTCTACCGCGCCTTACACGGATTATACGGGTACAGCTGATCATTTTTCATTTATAATAAACTAACAACGCCCTCGCGGCGTTGCCCCCGTGGTGATGATGATGATGAATAGCCTATAACCTTTCTCAAGAGTTTATGCAGAAATCATTTTTCATATCCGACTACTGGTAGTTCCTGAGATTAGCGTGTTCAAACAAACAAACTTTTCAGCTTTATAAATTGGTATACCTAGATAGATTGTGTCTTTTTCAGGTGGTAACATAATCTTCGTCGGGCACGCCGCTACGCTAGAGCTGATGGCGACCACTCTTCAAAGAGTAGAGGACAAAGTGGAAGAGCCACACAGCTACCAAGTCAGCAAAAATCTTCTCAAAGTGCCCTACGCCGCGCTTCTAGCTATGAAAGACAAGCCTTACGAAATGACGACTCCTCCTTGCCCTCCTTCCATTAACTCTAGCTCGGGAAGATTCGATTGGAAGATCTTACAAAACAATTAATATATTACACAGAATCATTTGTACAGCCAGCGGAGCTAAAAAGGTCGCTATTGCAGATTCGCAATATGAAATGAACTATAATGCCGTCTCTTTTCACTCTCAGTCAATGAAAAGAGATGGCAATAGTTTAATTCCTTTATTGCGATACTGCAATAGCGACCTTTTTAAGCCCGCTGATCACATCAATCCAGAAGAGTTGCACTTGCCCTGTAACACACACATCTTAATTTCATGATGAAATGTCACGCAAAGCGACGATAATGTAACGGGGACTCTATTCATTGATTACGATTAACATATTGAAATCAGTGTTTAATGATGAAAAAGCTGATGAGTTTTATAATTACAAGTTTAATGCTAATTTGTTCTATATTTGTCAATAAGAATGTAACATTTCTTAAAATTTTTGAGTGCCAGTGACGAGTAAAGCCTTTTACGAAAGAAGTGGAATTTTGCAAAACCAACAAAAAAATATCTTCACAGGTAGATACTAGCGCCCCGCTCCTAAGACTTGTATTGTGAAAAGGACTCTAGCCTGAACGTAATGTGACATAGAATTGAATCCTTGTCCACGGATATAATATATGTATCCGAAGTAACTGGACATGTGACTCTGCATGAATATTATCCGTATCGACCCTTCGCAGCTTTGAAAATGGTATTAAATTAACCAACAAAATTTTAAAACTGACAATGATCTAAATACAAGTAAGTAATTTTTTTAATGTAATTTTGCAGGCTCCGCTATGTGTATAGTTGAAGTGGGACAACCAGAACCTTAGAAATAGTGACATCGTAATTGTAGAGACCCAACCCGTTATTTATAACTTGGCTTTCCATAGAGTATAATAGACTAATGGCTGGATTATATGGGGTCAGTAACGCGCAGTACAGTAACCCAGTCCAGCGCTGACTTGCTACTGGGCTTGTACAGACACTAATTTTAAGTCAGTCCAGCAGTGCTGACTTCTCAAGTAAGTCCAGTTGACAGCCTGCCTGTAACTGCCGATCCCATCTTACATGAACCCAGTGACTGTTCGAAAATCTGAGTCACTGGGTCAGTCACTTGCCCCGTATAATCCAGCCCTATAGGGTAATAAAAATATAAGATATCTAAATTAATATCAATAATGAAGAGTATAAAACATCAGCAGTTCATGGGCTTTCACGCTATCACTAAGCAACAGTATTTTGTTCTAGTCACAAAAATGATCCCATATTAACATCCATACTATGAACATGTTAATTTTGTATGAAAATCCTTGACAATATTAGGGATATTAGCTTTAGGTGTCTTAAAAATCAATCTTTAAATAAATGTGAAAAAAGATCTCGAGTTTTCTTCTGTTTTGTGGTATTTCTACTTTAGCGAATTATCTAACCCACAACTGCCTTGAATTTAGATAATTATTCCTCATAAAGTTAAGGTCCAACTGAATTCCTATTACTTTCTGTGAACTTTGAGTTAAGCAAGAAAATATAATGTATCTGTGATTTTAATAGATCTATTGGTAAACTTTGTACCTATGCAACTATGTGATGCTGAATCAAGCTAGGTCAAATTGGACTTTCTAAAAATAGAGATCTATCTAATGAAATAAAACTTTACGTAAAATCAACATTTTGTTTTATTTTTATCTTAAATTACAGCTTAGCAGGTTACAAATCGTCTGACACGCTGACTAGATAACAAAGTGTGTCATAACAAATCCAAAAAATGCTTAATTCATCACAAAATGTTAAAGCTGGTTCACTTGGATTGCAATGAAAGGGTAAGTTTTGGGAGATTAAAAGTTGTCCAATGTCCAAATAATATCGGCCGTTCCCAATAGTTTTACCGAGTAGTCTTGCCAGTTGAACTACTGGGAGTTTCCTTCCCAAAATATTTAACAGTAAGACTACTGGGAACGGCCGAACAATGTTATAGAAAGTTCGCCACGAACTAATGAGAAATTGCGGTTAAAAAAGAACTTTTTTCAAAAGTTCAAAAACAGATCAACAGTTTCAAAATTTTAAATCTATGTAAAAGGTTCAAGAAGAAAACATAATGGACATAGAAGCCTCGAAGTCCAGAATAGCAGGGTAAGTGATTTCAGTTCTAAAAAATGTAAAAATTTATTAACTTTTGTCGATTTCTACGGTGCGTGATAATATTTGATAATCCGCAGAATCACGCACCGTAAAAAGCTTCAGAGCTAGAACCGAAAAGTTTGAAGTAACCGACTAGCCGCGGCGGATCGGACGCACGCACCGCGACAGACGAGTCTGCGCTATCACGCACGAAACCTTGTCCAATGGTGCGTCGGTCTTTTCCACACCTTACCAACACAAGTAGCCTTTTCCACACCGACAACCTCTTCAAATCATAATAATATTTTGTTAGTTATTACATTACTGACGTTACAAGTTTGCCAGACTGCTGTCTTAACAGTTATAAAGTGAAAGTTATAATAAATTGGGCACTTTAACATAAAAAGGGATGACATGGTCACTAAATGAATTGCATCAGGGCGTATTATCAGCTGTTGTTGACACGTTGCTGTGACTGCATTTTGTGCATTGCAGTCGTTACACTTGTTCCAACGGATCTTGGCTTTCGTGAAGTTAGCCGTTTCGATGCGCAGTGCAACTTTTTCATACAAAATTCTCTACTGCGCAGCGAAAAGCCTAACTTCATGAATGCCTAGCTACACCTAGCTAGATCCATTGGGACAACTACAGTTTCAATCAACTAGAAAAAAACGCGAGAAATGTTGCTAATAAAATTCGTAAAAAAACAATCAGCAGAGGACAATCAACAAACATCGAGATCAAAATAATTACAACAAAAAAAACTTTGCAACAATAACAATATCAGCTTATTTATACAGAGAAGCGCACGCAAACAAATTGTGAACAAAAGTTGTATCACTGCGTTTTTCGTACGCGCGTCAATGCTAACGCGCTGCTCAAATGCGCGCGTACGAAAAACGTGCTCACTCCCTTAGCCTACGATCATTTTATTTTTATTAATCTTTTGTAAATTGGGACATTCTTGCACTGTCTTATGCCTTGAACAGGAAAAAAAAACAAGTAGAAGTAATATTGATCCCTTTGTGTCTGATATTTAACATTATTTACACAAAGTTCCAAGTAATAATGGATGAAATTTCATTCGAACTATATACAAACTTGGTTTAAACATTCCAATGTCGAGAATTTAAAATTAGGCGGAATCAAGAATTTAATTATGTAACTTCCTTATGGGGATCTCACGCGCATACCTACATCTACTTATTTCTGTTCTGATTTTCTAACATAATGTATTAGTATAGTACGTAGTATTATTATAATGTTCTGTGATATCAGTAAAAAATATTCTACCACGCTTTCTCTGTCAAATCAGCCTTTTCACTTATGTTCTTTATTAGTAAAATTCATTCTTTCCGATAGCACCTCTTCCACAATTTTTTGAATAATTTGTCTGTCTTCTGCTCTTATATCTTCTGGTTTAGTCTTGTCATCATACACTTTCCTATCTATTAGTCTTGAAATAACCTCTTCAACTATCGAGTCTATATTTTCGTTAGTGCGAATCGTTGATTCATCTATTTGGATGACGTTTTCGATAGTATCAGTATCATTTGTTTCTATTATTTCTTCTTCTACATTTACTACTTGAGCTATGGTTTCGGATTCAGGGATATCCCCTCTATCCACTTCTTTTTCTTTGTTTGATATAATACTTTCTGCAAGTTCTTCAGCGACATGCTTATGTCGTTTCATAATATCTCTCAGTTTCTCTTTGGCTGATGCTACAACTTCTTTACGAGTCTCAGTTTTAATTTTTTCTATTGCTTTCTTTTTTCTTTCCTGTCTTATTAATCTTAACTCATCTAAAGCTTTTTTAGCTTTGACTTTAGGTGCGTCTTCTATTTTTTCTTCCACGACATCCGGAACATTTTCTTCCTCTATATATTCGTCGATTTTCTGTTCTGCTACCACGATATCTTCAATTAGAGGATCTTCACTCTCACTAGCTTCCTCATCAGTAGCTTGCGTGTTTACGTCTACTTTGTCTTCGATTTCAGTAATGACATCATCCTTTTCATCATCAGTTTCATCCTGTTCGTTATCCTCGTAGTTACCTACATCTAGTACAGTTTCAACTTGTGTCTTATCTTCTTGATATTCTTCCGATTGATCTTCTTCTTTCTCAACCTCATCTTCATCTGTTTCATCGATTATTTCTTCATTAATAGGAATATTTCTACCGTATGGATACTCACGGAAGTCTTTTCTTTCTAATATGAAGATAGCTGGTCTGGTTTTGATTTTTATAGGTGGAATCATTTTGTATGTCAAGGATATGTGCGAAAATGATTCGATACTGTCTAAGACATTGTGAGTATTGGCAAACGCTTTAATGCTTAGCGAGTATTTACTTTTAGCTTCAACCAAAAGATGCGTGTATTCTTGTAACTGTTCGGGTGTTAGAGATTCGTTCTTGCTATACGTCCAATGATTATTTATTTGCGAGTATCTAGTCACCCCTGTTTGAGCAGCCAGGTTGCAAACGTGAACGTGGACGTAGGGTTCGTTTTTCAGGTGCTTATGAAACCTGTCAAATTTGAGAAGCCAGTTAAAAACATTTCGCATGTTTTATTTAAAAAAAAAAAACAAAAAATGAAAATAGCAAAACCATAATCTTACCTTGACATAGCCAAGCCTCCTGGATAGTTCGTCATGGCTACAGTTACGAAAACCAACGTCATTATAATATTGCCAATTATTATAAAGATTTGGGCCCAGAATAGAAGTTCGTAAATTGGTGCTTTTGCTCTTCTTATGTATCTGAAAATTAGAAATATTATATAAGCCTAAATTACGATAATAAAAGGCGCTACTCACACACCTGCCGCAGGGGCAATCTAGGGTGCATGGCGGTTGTGGCAATATCGAAAGTATCTCTACACACTTGCCAAATTGCCCCTGCATGCCTACACACATCACAATTAAGGATGCAATTAAGGGTCATCCCCACTCCTACACCCTAGATTGCCCCTGCGGCAGGTGTGTGAGTAGGGCGCTTTAGACCATAAGCACATCGTGCATTCAAAAGGTAGCTCAGGGTTCAATGTTGAGACCTATATTATTCCTATACCTTATGTGCTTATGATGTGCTAATTCATTCAATTATTTATTTATATTATAGCCTTTATTGGACTGACAGTCACAATTAAATTACATTTTCTTCTAATTTATTCGATTTTTTAAACTTCCGCAAAGTCACGCCTGAATCAATTAACTAATTTTATTCGACTCTAATGCACATCCTACCTCAAAACTCCGTCACCAGAGCTGGCCACTTACACACACTTACTAAAAAACTTACATATACGAGCAGCAAGAAGCGGACGCCATATTAAGCAGTGGGAACACATATATTATGAACCGAAGCTCCTTGTGCGGTAGTATCGAGTATAGCAGTATGAAGACGAAGGCCGGGGCTGCCACTTGTACCATGCGGCGGTCTAGATACAGCCCTATGGGGATAAGGACTAAGCTCGGACCGAGGCCTCGTGGGAGAGCCGAGTAGAAGTACCAAAGGAATGGTGATGTCTGTGTCATTTGTTAAGGACTCTCTGATCAGTGAACTCAAATAAGACATGGAAGTATTTCTTTAACCGCATAACTCGGCTAATGGCGTTTTCACCATCATCTGTTTCATTAACTGATAACTTTTGCAAAAGGATACACCCCAATTCGAGCTCTTGTTCATAATAGTGTTGTACCATAGCACCTCTGCCTCAGGCCACAGCAGTCGACCCCAGAATATTGAGTCCACCACCACAGTGAGAACTATCAGCCCAATGCCAACTGGGATCACTATTTTCAACAATCTGAAAACCAAACATTATTAATCTCGCTTTCAGTTTGTGCATCAAAATCTTGTAGGTATAGATAACTCTTTATTGTATCCAACTTAATCCTAACACAAAAAAATTAACAAAGTTAAAAACTAAAAACAGAAGGAACAATGGGCGGCCTTATCACTATAAGTGATCTCTTACAGGCAACCTTTGGATGGACAAAAACTGTCAAGAAAAAGCATGGTGTTGCATTACATTATTAGTTTTTTTTGAATACTTCATGTTTTATGTATTTATTAGTAAACCTGTTTCTTTTTTTTCTGCTTTACTGACATAAAAATTTGTTGAGTAATTTTCTGAATATGTTCAAGTAAACGTAAAATAACCTTCTAGTAACAAAAATATTTGTATACCTGGTAATTTCAATCTTCTTAAAATATAGATCCATAATTAAAAAGAGGCCAAACAGCATGGCAAGTTCAGATCGGAATATTATGATGGAAGCTCCAGCTGATATCAGAAACTGTTTGTGTTTGCCGGCCAGCCATCCTTCATATGCTATAAGCACTGAAATTGAAGAAAACATAGTAAGGAATAATAGGAGTGCTTAATCAATTTTATTAGTTAATGAAGAGAAACTCTACTAGAGTAGGATTCAGCACTGAAGTCCGATGGACGCAGCGCTGTTCTATCGCAGAACTAGGCTATGTAAAAAATTACTAATTGTCCAAGTAAGGCTTGAACAATAATAATTATGCTAGTTTGTACGTTCGTTAGCTCTACACACCAGAACAACTGAACGACCTTGACTTAAAGAGCATAATAAAGTAAATAAAACAATTAGTTCCCGCTTTTTCAGTAGGACTTGAGTGCTGAATCCTACTCTAATTACTTTTTCAAACTTCCTTTATACTAAGTCGGAAACCAAAACTGTTATAAATCTAGAGTAATTAGTTTGCCTAGTAGGGTACCTAGTATTTTATTAACTTACCTAGAGGCATTGCCATCATATTGGGCAATGGTCGACTCATGTAAAACATGAAATGGTACTGTGTGACTGTGATCAAACTGAACCACCAAGTAAAGGAGTTCCCATACAATCTTTGAAGAGTGTTCTTCAGGCGGCTCCATGCCCCTATCACACATAGTGCCAGGGCCAAACGGACTGCAACATATTAGGGTAATTAAACTATTTTTGGACATGTTTGATTCAATTATAAATCACAAAAAATATTTGGGTTAACTACCTACTCTATTTACTATCAACTTTAGCCCTTCGTACCTATTTATATACTCACCTACATATTGCGTCCAGAACTTGTGGAGACCGGCGATATTGAAAAACAAAGTCGTCGGCGCCGACAGTGCAGAAACCACCAGTGGTCCAATAAAAGTACGTGGCACAACTCCCGGGAATTCATTATGATCGTACTGGAATAGGAACAGTTATTATTATGCGATAATAGAGCATCCAACAGAATCCAAAATTAGAATCTTGTAGGCACCTGAGATAGGTTATGTCTATGATACAATATATCATGAGTGGCTTGTATATTGAAGCTTTCCTCGACTTTGGTGAATGGACATAGTAATGTGTGTATGCTAGCTATAACATAAACTAGCTGAACCATTTTATTTATAATTTTATGAACCAAGTTTACACAATCACCCCATCGCACGATAAATTAAAGAAAACAGCTGTAAAATCAAAAATAAACTGACAATGACAAATGACAAAAACGTTGTCAATGCCAAGCCGAACTTGACTTTTGTCGAACTAATGGGGTTTTTTTTTTCTCTTTGTTTTCGCTTCCCACGGCTTGTGCATTCAGCCAGTGTCAAGTAAAAATACTTCAAGTTTATAGTGTTAAATCTTCAATAGATTGAATTAATTCAAGGAAGTTATTATCTCGTAACTTGATATAATGTACTAACATTTCAAAATCGTAGGTGAGTTATGATTATGAAGGAGCTAGGAAACATTCACATACAAAATTCTAAAAGGATGAGTAAAATAACGAAACGCATTTTTGACAACATCGTCGTCAGTCAACAATGGTGGAATGGATGGGTTCTGTGACACTAGTTAGATGCAGTGTTCGTTTTCTGATACTAGAAATATCAATAATGATCAATATTTCACAAAATCTAACTGTTGCGATAATATTAAATTAATATTTCGCTTTGTCTTGACCATAAACTATAAGAATGTGTGATGTTTGTTCAGAGTTTTCACAGCTTTTACTGAATTGTAAGTTCATTGTTTCGAAATTTCCGAGTTCTACTTGCTTGTGTATGAGCTTTTCGCTCTTATAACGCAGTAAATACGACTTGCAGAATAGTTTTGAGTGATTTTTATAGTTATTGTATTGAATTTCTTTCAATTTTTGTCACATTTTAGGTGAAACAAGATTGACTGAAGATGTTTCCCAATATCCAACACTAAATCAGTCTGATCTAGATACAATCCTAAACTTTATTCTTCAATGGCCTCAAAGGTAAGAAACCTAGCACTTTTTTCACATGAAAATTGAAAATAGATAGACCACCATGATATAGGTTATAGATTCATTGTAAGTAAGTACCTAAAAAACATGGTGTTCAAGCAAAACTTTTCAATGAGAAAATAGTGAATTCCTTTACATTTTATACATTCTACTAAATTTGTAAGCTTATAGTTTATTTAAAAAAAAAAAAAAAACAATCAAATTGTTATAATTAACTCTATCTTTCCATAGGCAATGCATGTGTTGCTATCGCGATGTGAAGAACTTTGAAAGATTTTACTTAGTTGTTCAAAGTATTCTTTGCCTATCAGTAAGCCAACTTAAGCAGCTAAAAGATGAACTTATTGAGGCAGCTAATAGGCCAGCTACTGACAGTGCTACATCACAGGAGAAACCTCCAGATGAAACTTGCCCACCGAAAAGTGATGACAAAGACGAAAGCTCAAAAGAGGACTCTACACCTGAAGCTATTGAAAAACCTGCCCCAGAAACTCCATCCACTGACTTGAGTCAGAAAAATGAGCCAATAGAATTGGATAAATCTAAGGATGAAGAAGAGGAACCAGAGTATACCCTCTGGTCGATAACACAAAGAGAAAAACTCATGCACATCCTATCCAAAATATTTCTCCTCAACTTCCCTCTCTACTTGGCATGTAAACATTCAGCTTTGAGTCGGTTAGATGATCTGTCGGCGCAGGAAATCACAAGCTTAAACTCATTCTGTGACCTCCATGATACTGAGATACCAGCTTACCTGCTGAGGAATGTTAGTTTTTTCTGCAAGTTGGGAGGGGTTGGGGCAATGATAAATGTGTTTGAGAATGCGTCTCCGGCCATTCTTCCATTGTCTATGGCTCATGCGATAGTAGCTGCTGTTGGCAATCTCAAGTTATGGCTAAACTTCAGAGCAGTAGCACAACTCTTCATGCCTTTGAGAAGTAGAATCTTGAAGTACATGTGTTTGTTGGAGGATAAAGATCTGAGGATGCCAGCTGTTAAATCTATGGCAGGTAAGAAACAAGTCCTATTCCTGGTCATTATCTATCTATCTATTAAATTTCAGGCAAATCGGTATATTGGTTGTAGAGTTATAGAGCAACAAATATACATCCATCCATCCAAACTTTCATATTTATAATAATAGTGTGAAATAATAGTGCGATTCGTATCTCTGAATTGAAAGGATATCTGAATATAATGTTGATGCCTCCTTTGACTTCTTCTACTGGACTATGTCCAGCACCACTCATCTCCAATAATGTCCAGCAATTACTTTTAGGTTGTGTTCCATCTTGTTTGTTGGTACCCTTTTTCACTTGCTGTTTTTGGGATACCAGTCAGAAACACTTTTACTGTATTTATCTTGAGGGTTTTGAATGAATACAAGTTTGTCCTACAGATTTTATGTGGGGTGCAGCTAAGGAGCCGCTCGATGCTCCCTTAGCATTTGATGGTGATGGCCTCGCTTTAGCCTTCAAATACTTCAACAGCAGCACCCTCACAATGAGACTGGCTGGAGTGGCACAGATCAACTCTCACATAGCCGCACATAATGAGCTTTGTGCCGGGGAGCCCGCCTCAGATGCTGAGATGGCCGGCCAACAGTTGGCATCTTGGCTCATGGGAAATAATATCATTGAACATCTGTTTGGGCCCAACTTGCATGTTGAAGTAAGTGAGAGAAGTAATTAATTTTAATTGTTCAGTTGAATTATTCTGGTAATATTTAAAAGCAAAAGAAATATGAAAGTTATTCAAAACATTTCAGATCACACAATTAAGACTATCCCTAAGAGTGAGAATTGTTTTGTTTTCATCATGACAATATTTTGGTGCAAAAAAACATGATTTTTTTGCCCTTACTATGATTTCAAATGGTGGTTGAATTTATTTGAATATCTTTGAAGACAACAAAGAAAGACAAGTTTATGAAAAAAAAGCAGATATAAACACCAATAACATGATCAAATAAAATGTTTCCTAAGATATTACAGATTTTAACAAGCTGTTTCTTACAGGTGATCAAGCAGTCTCATTTGATACTAAAGTTCCTCGCGGTAGAAGGTCGCGTTACCAACGACCATGTAGACCTGGTATGGGCGGCGGCGCAGCTCAAACACTGTGGAAGGCAGGTGCACGACCTACTGCCCGGATTCATCAGAGCGTTGGCCCCTAAGCCTTGCGCACATTTGTACAGCTTACTCTGCGCTCTGCCGCCTAAAGATCATACTGAACAAGTGAGTTAACCTAGTATCTAGTTCCTAAGTTCTGTAAGGCTGAGGTCGAACGAGCGTAATTTTTTGAGTTGTGAGTCGCGAAAAATGAGTGAGTACTTTTAACAAAAACAGACAACTCATTTTGCGTCGCCGTGTGATGTGAATCAAACAGGACTTTTCTATGAAAACAAATGTAGCAGATATTACGCGACCGAAATTACGCTCACAACTCAAAAAAATACGCTCGTTTGGCCTCAGCCTAAGTAAGTAAGTTCGTATGAGCTAGTGGCCAATTCTGGTGACGGAGGTTTTAGGCCACCTAAAGGCTTCCGTCATGGCTTAACGACTTAAAAGCCGGGACCGACAATTTAACGTGCCCTCTGAAGCACGAGAGAACAATGATCTCGCATTTCATTGCCTGTTAGTCTCATCATTGATGACAGTTTTTAGGTCGTCTGGAGGCCTCTGACATGGCTTAAAAGCCGGGACTGACTATTTAACCCTCCAAAGCATAGAAACGCTAAGTTGTTAATGTCACTTGCGATCTCCCATCTAAATTGTGCGTGCTCAGCTATTTAATTGAACAGCTATTTATATCATCTATCTTAAATCTATCCAGAACGTCTACTACGCTACGCCACGAGCGCTTTAAAGCGTATAGAGTTATACGGATATCTTATATCCTACAGTTAATGTAGGGTCAAAACTATGGTGTTTTTTTGTATTTAGATTATAAAGATTGTGTGCCTGCCTTATACCGCGCTGGGCGCCTGGTACTAGCTTCTAAGCCTTTGAAAAATATGTTAATTTCACCCAGTTACAGCACTGCCCAGTTTGTTGTAACCAGCAATGGACTTTTATTTGTCGATTTTTTAATGAAGATTTCAGATATGTAACTCTCTGTTGTGAACCATAATACTGCAAAGTAACTTATCCCTAAATGCGATATTAAAAAAATACACATTTAAATCAATCAAATCGTTTATTGTACATGTACATGAAAGAAAAATAAATGATAGGAAGCTACTATGTATTTTACGATCGTACTTCAATGGACGCCTTTTCCGTGACGCTAATCGGGATTTCCCTAAGATTCATGCGGCTAGATGAATCATGACTTGATCTACAACTTAACGGTAACCTTCCTGATAATGTACCTACCTACTTACATGAATGAAACAGGCATTTGATGATTTTTTTTCTATACAGACTTTATACCTAGCGTCAGCACTGATGCGGGCTATGTGGTCGCGGGGCACTGGCCTGACAGGCGCGGGGACTCCGCCCCCGCTGGCGGAAGACCCGGCGCTGCGCCCCCCACAGCCGGCCTGCAAGCCACATCACAACTCTTCGTCGGAAGCCAGTGTCAGCATGGACCAAACCAACTCTGATGATGACCCAGTGAGTGTTTAAATCTTGAGTCCAAGTATTTGTACTGCTATTACGTGCTTGTAAGTAGTCCTGGAATGCGCGGGTGTTGCAGCACAACGTCAACAAATCCTCAACAACCCGAGGTCGCTCCTCGAAGCTTGCGAAGACCCCAGGTAACTTCTGTGCTTCTGGGAGGAGCTAGGCTGGCTTCAGATTTAATGAGCCAGGTCATCCCCACGCAAAAAGGACCACCTTTGAATCTAATTACGGAAAAGGGAGTCCACATACATACATACATACATTGTACTGCTATTTTGGAGGTATTTAGACTTTGTGTAAGCTACAATATCTGTATTATTGGAAAAAATCATCAAAGACTTACATAAAAAACCATAGTATAGCACGCGCAATTATGGGGACGGTTTTAAAATCATATTCCTTTTTTTTTCCAGTGCGAAGAGCTAAGCACATCTGGCGAAGAGGCGGGCCCTACGCCTCGCAAACAAAGTAAACACCAGCGTGAACTTACTGGTAATGTATATTCGGTAGATTAAGCTTAGCAATTACACTTTCAATTTTGTGAATAAGTACCTAGTAATTTTTTTGCGAATTTAGACTTGCTCTAATGTTTCATCATTGCTGTTTTAATAAAAAGAGATGCACTGATATTTAGCAAGTCAACAGAAATAGAGTTTAAAAGTTACAATGGACGGTTTCAGCGGAGCAAGAGTGGTTGCGTGAAGGTGCGGAACTGACTAAGAAAGAGTGTCCTCCATTGAAGCCTTGTCAAAAGTAAGTAATTTAGTTCATGAAAAGCTGTAATAAGCTTGTAAGCTGTCATTCGGAATGGACTAACTTATAAATGTGGTCATGTGTTAATCGTATGTTTGGACACGCCTCTGACTACCCCCTAGACCTCTTTAAAAGATCATGAGTATCTAAAGATCATTTACATTTTCTATCGTACTTACAAATAAAAAACAGCCAGAGAGTAAGAAAACTGCCTTGAGCATGTTAGTGCATCCAAGTGTTCTGGGGTCTTAGTCTCTCTTATAAATATATATACATATATTAATATATATATTCATAATTATATATATAAAGAATACTTGTAAAAATTAGATAACATTTGTAATAATTGCTTACATAAAAAAATATATATATAAAAAAAAATTACATACAAAAAGTGTGTCACCGAAAAGAGTGTTAGGCCCCAAACCGTGTTTGTTGCCCTGGTTCTTCACGGTCTTGGTCGCGAAGGAACAGGAGTAGAATCACCTAGCTCTTAAGACGTTTCAAAGTGGTACACTTGTGATCTTATTGAATAAATGAATTTGACTTTTGACTTTTTGACTTAGTTCTTATATCTAACTGTTAGAGAAGTCTAATCATGATGCTTCTTTCCATTTCGCAAGCTAATAGAGAATGTAACTTCAGAAGAGAAGTAAGAATGTATATATTTTGAGCAGACGCAACAAACGCGCCGGCAGCAGCGGCAGCGCAAGTAGCGGCGCGGAGGAGCTTCTGAGGCCGCGCAAGAAGAAACTCTACAAGAAACGACACAAGCCCGGCAAAGCGCGCCATTTCCGTGAGTGCATGGTCCAGCGAACACCTCTTATTTTATCATACATCTTTGTTATTATAAAACTTAGTCCTTTACTAGATGTTTTATACAGCATCAGGCAGCCTGTGCCTACAAAAGTTCTTTTTGAAACTTAGTTCTTTAGATGTTTTCGGCGGCCGGCAACTCTTAGCCTATACGCAACCGGACGACATAGTTCCAGGGACATTGTCAATCTCATTGAGTAGGATTATTCTAAAAGGCCATGTCACAGGTGCGCGTACGGAGAATTAAATAATATGATCTCATATCACATAAAAACAAATCTATAAACGTGGTTTTCTACATGCAAGACAAACAAGTTTTTAGTATTATTTATTTGTTATACTTTCGTTAATATATCGACGACTACAGTTCAATCACTGTCCTAAAATCTAGGAAAATTATTTTTAATTTTCATCATCATCATTACAGACCAGTATTACCCTAACTCTTGCCAAACTTTCTGGTTCTGCGCGAACCTGATCAAAGTTTTACTTCCGACTTTTTGATAATAAGTTATTTTAAATTGTATACAGCAGCTGCACAATTGAAAACAGCCGATCTGGCGGAGTCTGTGTCAGAAGTTGAGGAAGAGTCATCGGGCAGCGATACGGGGCATTGTCAACTACTCTGCGATAACGTTGACGCTCGGTAAGTATCCTTATTACTTAGACCTTTAGGTACATCTGTATTAGATCGCCAATACGTAAGGGACTGACTAAGCCAAATGTTTCCTAACAATGTTGTCTTTCACCGTTCATGTCAAAGTGCATATGAATTTTCTGAAAACCATCTTCTAATGAAACTGATTATAAAAGCTTTAAAAAAACTGAATCTACTGTTTTTGGTAACTGTGCCCATAGAAAAACACTTGAAAAACAGCGTCTGTTAGTTCGTCTTTTTTTATTACTATCTGTGGGCTGATTGTCTAACTAACTTGTCTCAAGCCTCAGATTGGTCTCAAACTGTCAAAACGATCGCATAGATATCTTTTGTCGCGTTCGGTCTCGTTGAGGTGAGAGTGACAGAGCTACTTGCATTGTCACTGAACATATTTGAGAGTTTGAGACCGATTTTGGTTGCTATCAAAGATAGACAACAATTGTATCTACAACCATGTGACAGCAATAAATGTATTAAGTACTAGCTGCGCCCTCGTAGTGATGGTATATGGTGATGATGATGATGAAAAGAAGCCTTCCTCAAGAGTTTAGCTATCAAATGCAGAAAGAATTTTTCAAATCGGACATGTAGTTCCTGAGATTAGCGCGTTCAAACAAAAAACTCTTCCACTTTATATAATTAGTATAGAGTATAGATATAGATAGTATAGATTGAGTATTGACAATCAGGGGGCTGTTTCTCCCCAGGCGGTTAATGGAGCTGCGCTTAATGGAGACATACAAACGTCGCGGGGAGGAAGAAGAGGGTAGCGCCTCCTCTGCCCTCTCGCCACACTCACACCCGCACCTCGCCGACCTCGACGAAGACGATTCGGCCTGTGAAGAGGAACTAGCTAGATTGGCTGCGCAGGTATACTATAACTAGCAGCGCCCTCACGGCGTTGCCTCCGTAGTGATGGTATATGGTGGTGATGATGATGAAAATCGGCCTATAACCTTCCCCAAGAATTTTTCAAATCGAACTGATAGTTCTTGAGATTAGCGCGTTCAAACAAAAAAACTCTTCTGCTTTATATAATTAGAATAGATATAGATGTGATAGTTCGGCAATCTTCGTGTTTCCGAAGTAATAGTAATACGAATGTACAGTCGGGTATTTGTGCCTCGTTTCTTACGCACTCACATTTCACGAAGTCCCTAGAGTTGTTGGTATATTCACATAACACATTATTGTTTAAGTGTACATGAGTTATAGAACCAACAACTGACAGCTCTGAGCTTACGCGTACTTATTTAAATGCACTCACACATACATAGCTGAACAGACTTCGTGCGTAAGAGCGGCTAAAACAGCTCCATAAGGCTACTAGAGCCATTATTTTTGTAACTACGTTCTCTGTCTACGTTCTAAGTTCTCTGTCATTCCATCACAGACAACCAATACGTCCAGCTATAAACTCATTAAGTCATAAAAGTTTACTACCATATTAACCCTTCAACGGCTAATGATTCCAACCCGAACCAACCTAAAACCAGAATGTTGGGCTTTTTCCTCATGGCCTAACTATTTCGCCTAACTGATTTGGCTACGAGGACCAACATAATGGCCGAACTCGTGTCAAAAGTCAAAAGTCAAATTCATTTATTCAATAAGATCACAAGTGTACCACTTTGAAACGTCCTAAGAGCTAGGTGATTCTACTCCTGTTCCTTCGCGACCAAGACCGTGAAGAACCAGGGCAACAGACACGGTTTGGGGCCTAACACTCTTTTCGGTGACACACTTTTTGTATGTAATTTTTTTTTGTTATATATTTTTAGGGTTCCGTACCTTAAAAGGTAAAAAAAGGAACCCTTATAAGATCACTTTCTTGTCCGTCTGTCCGTCTGTCCGTCTGTCCGTCTGTCTGTCCGTGTGTCACCATCGATTATCTCAGGAACGGGTGGAGCTAGCAAGTTGAAATTTATACCATATACTGAGGTCTATAGTCCCTATTGTGAGTATAAAAATCAAGGTCCTGAGACAACACTATAAAAAGATATAGGCCAATTTAGGTTTTCGTGAAAACTTGTAAGTACCAAAACTTACCTTAATTATCAACTTTTTTTATTTTTCGGAATTTTTCCTTTACTTGTGCTGTAAGACCTTGCTTGTAACCAAATTTGACAATTCTAGGTCAACCGGAAGTACCCTAGAGGTTTTGGGTTGAAAACCTAAATGGTAGTTCCCGTTGACCTAGAATCACGAAAGGTTCTGGCCGGATCCTGCTCCAGAGCCGAATATCGAATTAGACTATGCGTCTGAATAATATTATTTAAATAAAATATCACAAAATTAACTGGTACATACAGAATACTTAGATATCTCGTGCCCTGTGGGAATATAATTATGTTATTTTATTAGTAACTTTAGTCACTTCCGGTACTACAGTCCGTAATGCCTCTCCAGACTCACGGCGAGAAGTTTCACCGAGACTTCTCGAAGAACAAACAAATTATCCACACTCTCAATTTTCTCACTCGTGATCTGTTTGAAATCCTTTGTCTCGGCCAAAAATAGGTACCGACACCGAAGCGCGAGAACAAGAAGGCGAGAAACTCCTCACATTCACGCTTCTCGGGTGTTGTTGGGGTTTCTTGCCGAGAGTCTGGAGGGGCTATTAGGTATCACAGAGAATATTTTTATCAGATAGACCTACCTTCTTTTTCGCGGTTGACATGACACTCAAATAGTAAACAAAACAGACGGACAAGAATTTGACAGATGTAAAAGGAATTTCGTTGAGTTTCAGTTGTGTGATTGTGTTGTGATGAGTGATTTATGAGGATTTATCATATTTTATTTAAAATTACAAAAAGTACCTACTGACGCCTTGGGATATGCATACAGACTAAAATGGAAGTGGGCTGGACATGTAGCCCGTCTACAAGATGGAAGATGGACTAGGAGAGTGACAAATTGGGAGGGTCCAAGAGGTCGACGCTGCATAGGAAGACTATACGCTCGCTGGGACGACGACATCAAGAAAACTGCTGGACCAAACTGGCTCCAAGTAGCACAAGACAGGGTCAGATGGCTGGCTTTGGAGGAGGCCTTCACCTTAGGGGTTCTCTAGTACCTACTTAGATTTTAAGCATTAGTGATAAGAAAAAAATGTTAATTATAGAGAAATAAAAGGCTTTTTATTTTATTTTTTTATATCGTATTTTATTTTAGGCTGTAAGTACAGAATCACTGCACACGAGTGTAGATAATTTTATTGATGAAATTCCCAATTTTTCCCAAGTACTTTTCTTTTTTACTTGAAATTGTAGGTACTGGGAGCACTTGTGTGCGTCATTTATTTTCTATACCTACTTCACTTAAAATTCTGCTAGTCCTAATTATAATAATGAAAAAGTAAATGTTCACACAGCGCCATCTATCCCCAACGTAAGCAAAGCTTTTACTATATGAACCTTAAAAATATAGTTTCCTAGGTTCTCCGTTCATGCTGGGCGTCATAGCCTGCTGCTTTATATTAGAATAACTTTTAAATCCCACTTTTTAGAGGAAGAAGATGAATGGACTCTCATTATAAAATAAAAAAACAAACCCAAAAATCCCAATTTGGTCATGACGCAAGCATTCTTTCCTGTTGGCATCTGTGGGGCAAATTTATTCAAGGAATCGGCCATCTCTTTTGGCAAAAAGCAAGGTCTTATAGCACAAATAAAGGAAAAATTGCAAAAAATTAAAAAAGTTGAAAATAAAAGACTGTTCCCATACATACATAGTTGACGCCAATTAAGATTGTCCTCTGAGTTGTATGGGCGCTCATACAAATAAGCGGGCTACAATAACATAATGGGTATAATGGGTAGGTACGGAACCCTCGGCGTACGAGTTTTACTCGCACTTGACCGGTTTTTTTTTTATGTAAGCAATTATTACAAATGTTATCAAATTTTTACTTTGTCAAAATAGACAAAGTACACTCGCCACCGCAGAGAGTTTAACAGAGTTTTCTTTTAAGTTCTCCTTAGTCCCGTATCGAAAACGCACCGAACGCGGTAACACCGAGCGCTATCGCTCTAACCTACTCGTACGGAGCTCTTTCTCTATCTCTCTTTATGTAGGCTCGTATATTCCAGGCACAGTTGACGGAATACCAAGCGAATGCGTTGGTGGCGCTAGAGAAACGGGGACGGCCGCCTTCGCCGGCGGTGACGGCCGGCGCGCCTCCCGTCTGTAACGTGGACGATGTATGCAGACCGGGGAACACGCTTCTATGGGATCTGTTGCAGGACGGCGCTATTGTGAGTTGTATGACGACGTGACAAACATTAAATGTGTACTTATTATTCTGCTGAGGGCGTTCGGTTTTTATGGCGTTTGATTGATAAAAAAGTATAACGTTATAACTAAAGTCTGATTGATATATCAGGCCTGTTCATGATCACTTGTGTAATTATTCATGCGCTATTGTTGACTGATCATAGTATTGCAGTTAATCCATACTGAAAGCTGTAGAATGAAATTTTAATACTGTTTTGTCAGGATTTTTTTTAACTTATGACCTCATTTAATTTTTTCGTCATATAATTTTTTTCTGACGAATTAATTTTATGATTTGATATATTTTCTAAAAAGATCGGACCGTTACTTTTATTACCTTTTAGAATCATTTAGCTACTTAGATATTTTTTTCTCATTTAAATGAAACTTTACAGGAACAACTTGGCGAAGGGTTAGGTATGGAGGCGGAGAAGGCCCTCTGCGCGCTCCTTTGCTTCAGTACAGACAAGTTCATACGCATCAAGTTCATTGAGGGATGTCTGGATAATCTCGCCAACCACAGGTCAGTAGGAAATTAATTCTCATATGTCTTTGGCAGCCTATGCCTAAGCATTACGCTGTCGTGGACATTGTTATAATCTTGCTCCTGTATCTATACCCTCCTCTCCGACTCAGAATCTGTAATTATCTGCCCTTATTACACTCTTTATAAGGTCAGCACAACTGTAGATGTCATTTTATTGACACGAACTTTGATCTTTTCGCAGCCGAATGTGGATCCTATGATCTTCGGATGAAACGTGTGAAAATGCTATGGCTCCTATAAACCCGTAAAGAAAACATTTTGCATTGCTCTAATATAAAAGTAATTTTATCAACCGCTGATTTCAAACCAAGGAGAGGCAGACAAACTGATTTAACTCTTCTAACTCATTTATCTAATACTAGCTGCTGCCCGCGGCTTCGCGCGCGTGGTACCCGGATAAAAAGTAGCCTATGTTACTCTCCAGCCCTCCAACTATCTCCACACAAAAAATCACGTCAATCCGTCACTCTGTTTTGACGTGAAAGCTGGACAAATAAACAAACAAATAAACACATTTTCACATTCATTTATAATATGGGTACGGATTTTGTTTCAGATCTGTTCCTGTATCCATTCGCCTATTGCCGAAGTTGTTTTCGTCATTTCAACAACTGCGAGGCATGGACATGCATCAAGTAAGAAAGTGCACCCCCATCCCTTCAAATGTCGAAAACCTATAAAATACCTATTGTAAACCCAATATATATGAGACATAAAGCTCTTTTTCCCGTACCAGGTGGTGATGTGGGCGGAAAGAGAAAGAGGCATGATGCGTCTGCTGTTAGAAGACCTACGTCACTACATGCAGACTCCTCGGAATATGACGACCGACGCGGCTCAGTATATGCATATATCGGAGGTCACTGTGAGACTGCATTTTCTCACTGCGATATTCTCACCTGTTGGATCGCCGCAACATTTTAGGTGAGATTTATAAACTTTATGCGATAGCTAGTTTATAAACTTTCTGTGAGAGAATCGACTGGCTGAAACTTATATTGTTGTGTGTATTGTTTATTATCTGCTTGCTCCATATCCATAGGACTGATAAAAATAGGACAAAAATAACCAAGGTCAAGAGTACCCTAAACCGACGAGCTTGCATGAAAAATGTGATGAGAGTGAATGAAGCGAAAGAAGTGTGTCAGGATCGTAGCAAGTGGCGATCTGTGGTCTCTGCCTACCCCTATGATGGGATACAGGCGTGAGTTTATGTATGTATGTATGTAAAAATAACCAATCTCTCTATCTATGATCTCTGCAACTGATTTAATAAAAAACAATACCAATAAAATTTGAATTCATCTTTTTCAGACTGACAGTGGAACAAGTGGAAGAGTTATGGCAGTGTCTGGTAGTTAAAGGCGATAGTTCGGTGGCAGATTGCTTGTACTCGTGGCTGTTATCGCACACCAAGTCGCCCGAACAACACGCCTTGGGCTTAGATGCGTTGAGGTTCCTGTATATTGAAAAAATGCCTACTTTGGATCCTGAGGTATTTATTATATCTAGTTGCAATTAATATTTTTTTAATAGAGACTTCACTCCCTTGCATAATGTTGTCCATGAATACAAAAACAGTCAATGAGATAGCAACAAACTTTACAACCAGCGGAGCTAAAAAGGTCGCTATTGCAGAATCGCAAAATGAAATGATGTCGTCTCTTTTCACTCTCAGTCAATGAAAAGAGATGGCATATAGTTCAATTCCCTATTGCGATTCAGCAATAGCGACCTTTTTAGCTCCACTGTTCAGATAATAAGAAACCTATTTCATGTTTCCTTTTCAGACTATCACAATAATGGGACTGAGTTTATACCAACAACTGTGCAACCTGGCTCGTATGGCGTTAGGCGATTCCAGGGACTACCACCATCCACATTTACGGGCCATGGATCACTTGTGGAAGATCGCTCTACGCGCAAATAGCACTGGTAAGATTGAAAAAAAAAAATCATTCATCATCAACAAAAATCTCCCTGCGTGCCCGATTGTTTTTAACTTAGGTCAATATTGCTCATTTTCTTTGAAAAAGTATTGGGATATAATGCGTTCTTCACTTTCAGATGTATCAATGGGTGCAATCCAGTACCTAAATAGCTACTACATGGGCCAGCAACTGCAACAAGAAGACGATTTCGTAGCCAAATGCATGTTCCATCTATCTTCCGCGGCCGAGCGACTCATTTCAAAGAACGACACAGAAACACTACCGAGCACTTCGGAGGAGAAACAAGAGAAAGCGGATAAACTGACGTTCTACGAACACATGACGGAAGAGGCGGCGCTGCAGTGCATACAGAGGGCGCTACTGTTGCTAAAAACTCATTTGGATACTTTCAAAAGACGGTAGGATGTGAAACTTGTTTTTGTTTGTTTTTGGACGTACCTAATTGAATGTCTTTGGGTGGCACAAACGAAGGGAGGCATATACCCAGCAGTGGACGAAATCGGCCTGTTTGATGATGATGATTAAGATCTGAGATAATTTTGGGATGTAATCGTGACACTGTTATTTTAGTTAAAATAATTTAGTTTGATCTAAACAATAAGTTACGAATACTAAGGAAAGATTAAGGTGAGTGCCTCCTGACGTCGTTCCTGCTTCTATTACTCTCTAGCTAGGCCACCACTTGCGGTCAAAGCGGTCAAAGGAACGGTTCCTTTGACCGCGTAACTACTCAATGCCTCTACCGATTTGGATTAATGAGAGTCATTAGAATCGTCTTTAAGCTTTAATGTGCGGCCTGAATAAATAATCTTTTCAAGACCCTCGAGTGTCGTATCAACATAAAGAGCTTTAAAAGGCGAGTACGAAAATAGAAACAATCTATGTTTGTAAAAAGTTTTACACCGTCAGTCGGGTTTTTATCTATACCTGGTTTATTTGTTTGAACGCGCTAATCTGAAGAACTTCCAGTCGGATTTGAAAAATTTTTTCTGCATTTATAGGCTACTTTCATCATCATCACCATATACCTTTACTACGTGCTGCCTCTTGTTTAAGGTACGCGTATCATCTCCGTCGTTGGGCGCTAGCCGAAGCGGGTTCGTGGGAAGTGACGATAGGGCCGCCGAACGCGGGCTCCGTGCGACTGACGCTGCAGCCGGCCGGGGCGGGCCCGCGCGCCTCCATCGTCATGCACCAATCGGACCTCGTGGCGCATTTACGCGCGCACGTGCACGTCTGGTGGGAGAAACAGGTGAGAGAGACGAGGAAGAAAGGTATCACAGTTCATACAAGTATCACACGTCACGTTTGAGTAGAAATCCGAGCGTGAGAGCGATCGCGCATCTATCACGCTGTCCCTTACTCGTGGGAGAAGAGGTCACTAAGTAGGCATAACATGCGCAACGTCGAGAGATATATCTCGATCGGTCGAACTGCTCTAACTTAGAGCAGTTTAACCGATGGAGATATCTCGTTTCTCGACTCTCGAAATTGCGCATGTTAGACCTACTGGTATTTATTACAGAAAAACAGTTTTTTGCATTGACTAATTAAATTAACAGAAGCTTACATTTTTGAAAATAGTATGTTTTCTCAATACAAACGCATAGTGCATGCTCTTACAATATGAGTTTTATTACAGGTGATTAACTAATGGACTTTTCTCCACAGATACAAGGCGAGGAAGGTGTGACGTCACTTGCCACGGATGGCCCGCTGCGCATGATAACGCAAGGACAAGAGCTGACTATCGACTACGACGAGAGAACGCTCTACGATATGGGGTTTAAAGATAACCAGGTAAGCGCTGTGATCTCTTCTAAATTATAGGATTTAGTCGATATAAATATTTACGTCATACTTTTATAGGCAACAGCTTTGTTCGCAAAGCAAAACGACAAAAAAACTACAGGCGATCAGCTTGCAAACTGTCATATGGAATGCTAATATTTAAGAAATGCAGGCTTGTTCCAAACATGTATCTCTGTATGCCTCCAGATAAATACATAGTACATAGTCTACACTACACACTGCGTTTTTTACAGCGCGTTTGTATCGATACAAACGCGATGCGAACGCGCAGCTAAAAACGCGCTTCAGAAAACGTCGTGTGTCCACTCTCTAACATTATATAATTTTTCCCAGCTGGTGTTTGTGTCTGTGGGTGTTGGCGGTAGAGGCGCCTGGGCAGAATGGCCCTCCGCCCAGCCGGCGCCGGCCCGAGCCCGCCTCCCAACGATGCTTCTCTTGGACCCTACATACTTCCATCACCTCTTCACGCTTATGCAGGCCTTGGGACAGATGAGGGAACCCGGCGCTAATGGGGTAAGATTTAGAGCTTATTATTGTCTGATAATATTGGTCTGGCGATAAAAATGTGAAAGTATGTTTGCTTTAACCATGTCGCGCTTTGAGCTTTGTGCTTTGAAGGAGGTCCGGGAATGTAGTTCTTACGTTTTAATACCTATGGGACGGTGTATCAGTTCCTATCAGAGGTACAGTTGTTGAGGCTGCTTTATTGCTGCCATGTTTCCAAATCTAGAAGAGATTACGAAAATAATTATCTTCTAGATTTAGGAACATGGTGCTAATGGCCAAGAAATAGAGCTGATTATTGTATAATGTTCCCTTGAGATATGACACTTCTTACTTCTGTCCCATTCTTTAGGTTACCCATAATATACGTGGTTTTCAGGAGCCAGTAGCCCACACAAAAGCACAACTCCTCTCCCGCCGAGTATGGGACATACTCCAGGCTGTGCCACTCAACCCTACACTACTCGAAGCCTTCCAAAACCCCATCGAAAGCAAGCTGCCAGAACTACTTGACCCCACCAGCCCTCAGAAACTTATGTATTCCCTCCACATTATTGACAAACTGAGCTCAAGTAATGGTGGTCTTCTTCCGTTATCGAGCCCAACTGTAAAAGACTCTTCAGGCACGACTGAGAAGAGCGAAGAAGAGAAAGTCTGTGTTGAGAATTGGGCTGATTTGTTTGTGAAGAAGGGCGGGTTGAGGATACTTTACGATATCATGATGTCTGGTAAGAGTCAACAGTATTAACAAACGAAACATTCACTCTATTTTATACCGAATGTTGAGCTAATAAGGTCTCTTTCCAGGTATATTACAAAGAAGTGATGACAACGAATGGCGGCAAGATTGCCTTGCGTTACTCTTACAGTTGCTGTGTCGACTCGGAACGCTACCATCCTCTGATCCTTCACAGACACCTAAACTACATCCGGTATGAACATTTGATGATAAATATTTTTATTTTAATTTTGATTGCCAATTTTATTCCAGGAATATACTTAATTTAAAAGGGATTCTAATCTAAGCCATTTGCGTCAATAATTTATGACAAATTTCATTGACTTTATAAATCTTTTTCAGTCTTTGCTCTCTCTAATGAACGTGGAAGATACGACGGAACGAATGATCTCAATTTTATGCGAAGCTGCCTCCGTCAAGGAGCCGACTGTATACAAGACTGGATTCTGGGGACGAGCTCAAGTATGTGATTATGAATTGAGCTTTATGGTTTTTGTAATACAATTCAAACTATTTTACAACTTTGCTAGTTATATTTAATTTTTATATCTTAATACTTTTGCATAGGCACAATATTATTCTTTAAAGCGCAGTTCAGAGTACGCTATAATATGACAGCATATAGCTTATAGTTCATAGCACAATAACATCGCGCACCGTGGAAAAAATGCTGTTGCTCATACATACATATGTATGTACGAGCAACAGCAAATCACTCCTGTTTCCCATCACAGGGGTAGGCAGAGACCACAGATGTCCATTTGCTACAATCCTGACACACTGTTGCTCATAATAGTGGTAAAATAGTTGTCATTAATTTACTTAGCTATATTGACAATGCATTTTAAGCTTAGGACCTCTTAAATGAAGTACATATTCGTGTACTCATTTCGTACTCAGCGTTGGTCTGTTTTCAACCTGTGTTTATAAAGATAATCCCTTGTAGGTGGTGCAACACGCGTTCAGAATGTGTGTTTGGTGGGCGCGGGGCGGCGGCGACGCGGTTGCTCTCGCGTGGTCATTGCGAAGGGCAGCGCCTAGATTACTGTTAGATGACGCGGATCCAGCTGTGAGTATAATCAACTGCTTGTTTTTATTTGATTGTTAGCCGGACTGAAACGCAATGATTCAATATGCATCTGAAAGTTATAAGGCTATGGCTGTGAGGCCACTTATTGAGAGTAGATTGACAAGAATATGAATACCTGACCGTACCTCACAACATTCAAAAAGTCCTTCAGTTGGTAGAGTGATAGATTATAGTTGGGCTGAGTTATAGATTTTTGGGCCTTCTAAAAACCAGGAATAGCTTCAAGAGAGTATAGTCAGTATGGTCCAAGTACCTCCAAAATACAAAAATGGCATAGTCCTCACTACCTTTCATCCAATCTACAATATTGAGCAAATGTCTTAAAATTCTCCTAATAGAGTCAAGTGGGGCTAAAATGGCCACAATTGCAGAATCACAATAGGAATTGCAAGATATGTCGTTCCTGTCACTCTCAGTCTATGAAAAGAGATGGCAAAACTCAAAACTCAAAACATATAGTTCAATTCCTATTGTGATTCTACTTTAGCGACCTTTTTAAGCCCGCAGCTCGTTTTATCAGTTTCGCCTTGGTCTGCCGCGTTTCCGTTTCACGTTTGTCCTGCATTATATAAAGATAATAATTTTCTCCATTTTCCCAGGTAAGACGCGAGGCCGGTGGCGCCCTCTATCGTCTGTGTTCCGGCGGCGAAGTCGCAGTATTAGCGCCGTTATTACAGTTGCTACTGGAGCATTTACCGCGCGCGGCCGATATGAGACCACATCCACCCACGCATCTACATCACCACCACCATGAAGTAAGTAAAATGAACTCTGTTACTGAAGTCAAAGGGTATAGATTTGACCAGCAAGCGAACAATTTTCTTGGATGAATCGTAATAAATTATGGTCGAAATTATTTAAATGCCATTTTGTTTCGCTACCTACATGGTCGTAGGTACTGTAAAGGAAAGATTTGATATCATTTCTTCATTAGTAGGTACTATACACACAGACCTGAGACAAATTGCAGGTCATACAAACATTTGCCTCGCGGCGGGAATCGAATCCGCAACCTTCTATTTCAGCCGGCCTTCGCCCACTGCCACAGAATAGTACAGAAGGCGCACTCCGAACTTTAAGTACAAAGCTACAAGTAAATAGGCGGGCCTTGGCAGTAGGGTTCCCACTTGCCGCTCGGCTCGCAAGCTAGCCACGTCGCGCGTAATACCTATAACACGCGACAAGTCGACAACCCATCCGCGTCACGCCGCGCCAGACAGTGACAGAGTTATGCGTTAGAAAGAGAGGCATGTTTAGGTGAATATAGCGTTAGGCACTAATTGCTTAAGCGAGCTGAATTGCACTTTGTTGCATCGCAGCAAGAGTCGTTATTTAAATAAATGTTTTCGCGAAGTCAGGCTTCTGTACTTATTTATTCTGTGCCACTGCGCCACAGAAGTCGTCCTATAGATATAACACATTTTAAACTTTCCCGATCTGTAGACATAATTTAAACGAACTAACGGGACTTTATCGCGTAATTACCTTAACTATTATTTCCCGACCTTTCAAGTGCGTTATAGCTTTAGACTATCCGTAAACACGAGAGCTGTAATAATAAATTAAGGTAATTACGCGATAAAGTTCCCGTTAGTTCGTTTAAATTATGTCTTATAGATATGTTGTGGGGCAGAAGTTTTATAGAGAGCAGTACGCTTTCTTCCAGATCGTGCACCACCATTCCGAGGAGGGCAAGGAGCCGTACGGGCCCGCTTGCCGCGACTACTTCTGGCTCGTCTGCCGGCTCATCGACGGACTGCCGGAGGACTTCTTCAAAGGTACATATTATTACACTTGTTCCAACGGATCTAGGCATTCGTGAAGTTAGTTCCGTTTCGATGCGCAGTCTATCTTTTTAATACAAACTTTTCTACTGCGCAGCGAAACGGCTAACTTCACAAATGCCTAGATCCATCGTGCGTACTTTTCAGGCTTACGTACTCCCCTAGGCGCGGTAGATATTCTCTCAGATCTTTAGGCACTTAGGCTTGTTTCACTCTTCAGCGTGTCGCCGGTCGCGTTCGCAAGTTGACCATTCACAGCACAGAGAATTTTGAATTTTCGAATTTCTCTGTGCTGTGAATGGTCAACTCGCGGACGCGACCGGCGACACGCTGAAGAGTGAAAGGCCCCTTAAGATCCTTTGTGTCCAAGGGGATAAGAGGTGCCCACATTTTGCAGACATTAGCATTCCATAAGTCATAGGTTGCAAGCCCATCACCGCTATTATAAAGCTAACTGGTTTCCTCACGATGCCGATGTTTTCCTTTACCGTTTAGAGTTCGTTTTAATGCGCATATACATTTCTGAAACAAAAGATCGACCTTATAGAGTCTATACTACCAAATATACCGAAATATACTGAAACGTAGCCTAAATTTATTTCTTTCACAGAAGGCGCAACATCAGAAGACAGCGGAGCCCCCGATTTAAACGAGCTATGCGAACAGATACGTTCGTCGCTCGAAAAACGAGAGATAATAGAAAAGCGAAGCGAGCCGTGTACGCCTGACGATGGTCTCTACGGACAACTCAGCTTGTTGCAACATTTGATGAAGCATCCGCTGAGGTTCAAGACATCGGAACAAGGGGCCATGACCTTAGAAATGGTAAGACTGGTTTTAACAAGTTCAAAATGCAAGAATATAGAATTTACAGGAATATATTTATCAATGCACCAATACTTTGTCAGTTATCGTAGAGGAGCGAAGCGAGCCGCCCATGTTTACAATGGATAACCCAAAATTATTTTAACTCATGTGAAACATTTGAAATCTATAGATAATATTTTTCATGACACGGAATTTTAGTTGTCAAATACAAGTTCATAATAAATACTAACTTATTGATATTGTCTTCAGGTATTTGGATTTCTCTTTGACGTGCCGACTCCAGATCGGCGAAACCTACCAAAATGCAAGTCACAGAAATCTCGCTCTGCGGCGTACGACTTACTAGTGGAGCTCGTAAAGGGTGCTCCGGATAACTACATGGTGTTGCATCACAAACTTATGGAACATCACAAGCCTGGTGAGTGCCTTGTTTAATACTTAAAGATTTAGTATTTAAACTTCCTCTCCTTCCTTCCACTTTTCCTTCAATGATGTTCTTAATGAAACTGTCAGGTCATAATAAGATGTCCAATCTTCTTTCTTCTATTCTCAACAACTTGCAACAACGAGCTTCCCTCTTCCACTCTTTGCTAAGCCTAAATGTTGGTCACTCTTTCCGTCCAGCTGATCCTATCCAATTACGTATGATGATTCTCTAAATGACTTATGATGCTGAACTAAATTATTACCAGGTCCATACAGCAGTCCACAGTCCACATACCCATGGGACTACTGGCCCGCGGAGGAATCCCGCTCAGAATGCGGCTACGTAGGTCTAACGAACCTCGGCGCGACCTGTTACATGGCGTCGTGTATGCAGCATTTGTATATGATGCCACAAGCTCGAGCGGCGGTCCTTCAAGCTGAGCCCGCGCGTTCTAGACACGCGCCTACGCTAGCTGAGATGCAACGAATGTTCGCTTATCTTATGGTAAGTGCGCGTTGAAACAGTATCGGTTGACACCTTGAAGGGCACAAGATATTCGCATACTTTATGGAGTAGGTCTTGAATGAATTAATGAATGAACACTTTTTTGTACACCAAGAAAAGTAAAATATAACAATGGAATATACTCTTACTTAGTACAATGAGCAAAAAAAAAAAATGACAACAAAACAATTTAAAAGTACTGAGTAAAAATTAAAAATTTAAAAACGGTTTTTTACAATTTTTACTCAGTACTTAAATCGTATAGTATACAGGGTGTGGCAAATTCTTGGTCACTGAAGGGTAGCTACCTTTTCTCTTGTAGTTAGAAAGTTTTGTTCTTAGAAAACTTCAGTTTTATTTTGAAGAAAAAAATAATTGCATTTTTAGATTTTTGAAAAAAAGTACGGTTAGCCTAAAAAATTACATTTGTCAAAAAAAACAAGTTGGTCTTAATCGACTCTATTTCCCACCAGGAACACTTCTCCCAAAGTAACTTATTAAATCAAATCGTAAGTTTTTGCAATAATTCAAAAAAACACATCCCATACATTTTCTATGAAATTAGTAGTTGTAAACATTATAGTGCCACTTATTCGATCGTTCTTAATTTAATTTCATAACTGCTTCGGCATGCTAGGAGGCTATTGTAAAGCGCGTATTTAAATTTAGAACAAAGTGCTTCCCTACCGATGTACTAATGGTATGCTCCATGCATACCATTTTCTCTTGCGGCTCTGTCTTAGGCGCCCAAGGCTTTACAATAGCCTCCCAGCATGCCGAAGCAGGTATGAAATTAAATTAAGAACGATCGAATAAGTGGCACCATAATGTTTACAACTACTAATTTCATAGAAAATGTATGGGATGTGTTTTTTTGAATTATTGCAAAAACTTACGATTTGATTTGATAAGTTACTTTGGGAGAAGTGTTCCTGGTGGGAAATAGAGTTGATTAAGACCAACTTGTTTTTTTTGACAAATGTAATTTTTTAGGCTAACCGTACTTTTTTTCAAAAATCTAAAAATGCAATTATTTTTTTCTTCAAAATAAAACTGAAGTTTTCTAAGAACAAAACTTTCTAACTACAAGAGAAAAGGTAGCTACCCTTCAGTGACCAAGAATTTGCCACACCCTGTATACTTCAATGTTATAAGCTGAGAATTTTTTTGCACTTTCGAGGTGCATTTCTGTTCACAATTCCTCGCCAGATCTATTATATTATATCTCACATATTTGTGTTTATGCAGGAAAGTGAGCGCAAAGCGTACAACCCGCGCAGTTTCTGCAAAGTCTACCAAATGGACCACCAGCCGTTAAATACTGGTGAACAGAAAGATATGGCGGAATTCTTCATCGATCTCGTCTCCAAGCTCGAAGAAATGACGCCAGAGTTGAAGAAACTAGTCAAGACGCTGTTCTGTGGAGTGCTTAGTAATAACGTCGTTTCATTGGTGAGTACCTAAATCGCTTTTTAGCGTAGAGAGGGGCAGATATCACTAAATGTACATGGGTGACTCAAACCTCAAACTTTGTTTTGATTTAGGAATGCATTTACTTTCTTCCACATCACTACATAGTATAAAACAAAGTCGCTTCCCGCTGTCTGTCCCTGTGTATGCTTAGATCTTTAAAACTTTAAGGATTTAGATGCAGGTTTTTTTAATAGATAGAGTGATTCAAGAGGAAGGTTTATGTATAATACCTTCATAATATAGTAGAGAAACAATGATAATTTTAGAGGTTTCTAATGTGATGTATGATATGACCCGTGCGAATCCGGGGCGGTTTAGAGTGTTACATACATTTTTCGTCATCGAAGTATAGTCCGGCAAAAACGGTATTTCAGTACTTTGGAAACCTTTTCTCTACTAATCTATGGTAAAGTACAGGGGCCCTAGCCATATTACACGATCTATCGTCGCTGTAGAACGATCTATCGTCGCTGTAGAACGATCTATCGTCGCTGTAGAATAGAACACTTCAAAATGTATAGGAATTGACGTTCTGACCACGTGACTTGAAACGTCAAATCCTATACATTTTTAAGTGTTTCTATTCTACAGCGACGATAGATAGTGTAATATGGCTAGGGGGGCAGGTTTCTTGTCTATGGTATAGGTACCGAAGACGTCAGTCAGAAGTAATAATTTACTTCTAAAAGATAATTCATCTATTTCGCGTATTTAGCTTGCACAGTGGCGCCCCCATTTATTTCGATTATTTTGTGTCGGACTATAATATCGTGATTTTCCAATTTTCTTTAATTTTAGGATTGTTCCCACGTGTCCCGGACTCTAGAAGAGTTCTACACGGTCCGTTGCCAAGTGGCGGATATGAGGAACCTACATCAGAGCCTCGACGAAGTTACAGTCAAGGACACGCTAGAGGGAGACAACTGCTACACCTGTTCTCAGTGCTCGGCTAAAGTTCGCGCCGAGAAACGGTAACATTTACCCTATTTTCTTATCGGTGAAGGAAGAAATCGTGAGGAAACCCGCGGCTTAGTCAGTCCCACATGTATTGACTATGTCTTTCCTGTGGATATGGTTCCGGTTAAGCTGAGAGGTTTAGGCGCTTGCAATATTCTAACATTTAACTTAAAATATTCCCAGATTTAGTGAGTGTTATCTAACTGAGTGTAAAATCATTACAGAATGTAAAAATTGAGATTGTGGTTGTAGAACTATTTTCTCTTGAAATAAAGAAAGCACTTTGGCAATAGTAGAAAATAAGAAACTGTTACTATTTTAAATTTTAAGCATTAAGGTTGAGCGCACACCTATCCGCGCCGAATTCTCGAAGAACTGCCAGATTCGATCCAAAGATCGCTGCATACGTAACGGAATAAAACCTCGGACGGGACGGAGACGTCGTCCTTATCACAGAACACTAAGGTTCTTATTGATGTGTTTTCCGTTTTTGACGTTGACGGGGCGGGACGGCAGGTGAAAAAACATCAATAAGGACCTTAGTGTTCTGTGATAAGGACGACGTCTCCATCCCGTCCGAGGTTTTATCCTGTTACGTATGCAGCGACCTTAATTCTAAAATTCGTTTCGGTCGATTCGTTCGCACGGATAGGTGTGAGGCCACCTTTATGATTATGAATTTGGATTTATCATGTAATATTTTCAGGGCGTGCTTCAAGAAACTCCCTCGCATCCTCTGCTTCAACACAATGCGATATACATTCAACATGCTCACGATGCTCAAAGAGAAAGTGAACACGCATTTTTCCTTCCCAATGCGGCTAGACATGTCCGGCTATGTGGAAAAACATCTGATGCCTGCTCAATACCAAGGTAATCAATATCCTACTCACATTATAAATGCGAAAGTTTGTGAGGATTTATGGATGTCTGGATGTATGGATGTTTGTTAATCTTTCACGCAAAAACTACTGAACGGATTTAATGAAACTTGGAATATACATAGATTATGACCTGAAATAACAGATAGCCTACTTGTTATCCGGGTAGGTATTACGCGAGAAAAGCCGCTGGCGGAAGCTAGTACATGTACATTGTAATATGACGTGGACGTACATTTTGATAGTTTAAGAATAATATGATTATTGATGAGGTGAACGGTAAATCTGATTTTTAACTTTAAAAGCATGAAGATAAAGTGTAATTTAGATTGTATTATGATTATACGTGTATTTGTTGTAGAGGAAAAAAGAAAATCAGCGGAGAAGAAAGATGGAGATAGCAGTCCAACTGCGGAGTCTGACGAATCGACGGAATTTGAAGAACATTATGAGTGAGTTCTAATTATTTTCATAAACTGTTACTGCGCTGTCCAGTTCTAAATAATTTACTCTTAAAAAAGAGACCCTGTGACCTTTTTCAAAATTTCATGAAACTTGCTTTTAAATCCCATCCTATCCATAATTCAGTAAACAAACCATTTACTGACTTTTATTTAAGGGCTCGTCAAACTGATCACGCTAAAGCCTAGCGCTCTGACGCCGCGCCGCGTTATAGCGCCGAGTTGTGTTGTACTGTGACAGTAGTAAGCTGTCAAACATCGCAACACTAGAACGCGACGCTACTAGCGCACTAACGCTGCGCTAAGAACCCCTTCTTTTATACTTCTAGTAACACAAGATCGTAGATAAAAAACTTGTATTTTGATTCTTTGACTCGGATTACATAACAGAGACCGAGAACAAGAATAACTAACACAAGTAAGGATGTTCGTTCATCTTTCTGTCCTTAGGTACGAACTAATAGGCGTGACAGTGCACACCGGCACAGCAGACGGCGGCCATTACTATTCGTTCATCAGAGACCGGGAACATGAACACCACGACCGATGGCTTCTCTTCAACGATGCTGAAGTCAAGCCGTTTGATCCGGCGCATATCGCAGCTGAGTGCTTTGGAGGGGAGATGACGGTCAGTGGAATTTGTGCTTGATCTCAACTGAGTAAGGTGTAGTTTAGAAATACCTAAAAAAACGTTTTGTCCAGCGCATATCGCCTCAGTGCATTGGAGTAATAATCAGTGATCGGAATGAGGCGGGCTAAAATACCTAAAGTTCGAAAAATAACAGAGACAAATGGAGACGCCTTAGGACTAGATATTTTTCGACCTAATTATTTCCGTTTCCGGGACATTAATAAAGAACATCTAACATTAAGGTGTATCAATTTTTTACCTGAATTAATAACAAAAACTAAAATGTAAATTTTAAGGATAAAAAACTTTTTTCCATCGGTCAAATAGAAAAATTATTTGAATTAGTTCACAATATTATTAACATTAATTTTAAATATACTTACTCACTGTGAAAATTGTGCCAACTTTCAATAAAATTCTTACTACAAGAATAAAATTCTTGTAGTAAGGAAGTCTCCCCTTTTTTGCCTCTGTTCTTTGAACTTTAGGTATTTTAGCCCGCCTCATTCCGATCACTGGTAATAATATTACGCGATAAACAAGCTGTCTGGTGACGTATAGCTCCATCTCGCTCTTTGCCTAAGAATTTCGTATTACACGTCCTTGTCCCGTCCTTGTCTTGTCGTAGTTTTCCAGAGGACAACTTGTTTGTCATCTACAGTTCGTGGTGAAGTTTACAAAATGCGAAGTCGTAAGCCACGTAAAAACTAAGTTTTATATAGTTCAATACAACGTATTTGACCATTCAAGGTTGCTAAGTAAGGCAAAGTAAGTATAAATAGAATACTGTAAAATGTATCCTGTGACGAAAGAGCAAGCTCTGCTTATGCTCAGCTAATGTTGTTATTGAAACGGTGAATAATACAAGTTCGAATAAAAACTTTTTGTTTCAGAGTAAAACATACGACTCAGTAACGGACAAATTCATGGATTTCTCGTTCGAGAAGACGAATAGCGCTTACATGTTGTTTTACGAGCTAAGTCCGCCGCGGCCGCAACGCGGCTCAGATAGCGGGCAGCAGGAAGAACCTCAGGTTTATTTTCTCTCTCACTGAAAAGTTTTATGGACACGGGATTTTATCGCGTAATTACGCGATAAAATCCCGTGTCCATAAAACTTTTCAATATGAATAGTGATCGCGAAAGTTCTCTCTCACTCTCTCGTTCTTTACATGTTTCGTTCCTGTTTTCTCTCTCCAATGAAATAATTTATCTGTTTATTGCCTTCATTCAATTTAGCTCAATTACTAGCTTGTTATTATTGAAGTGTTTTTAAAACTAGTTCCAGTATGTAACATTCAGTATTTATTTTCGAAACTAACTGGTTTAGAAACTTTGTAAAATGTAACAATCTTAATTCTTTGATTTTACAGCTTCAACTTGATAGAAGCATTAAAGCGTTCTTTATAAATCTAAAGTTAGGCACTCACTCTGACGAACTTAATTTATTATATTTTTATTCTAACATGTAGTCATGCAATTCACATACTTTCCTTCTTCAACTATTCTTAACTCTTTTCGATAAATCAGCATCAGTATGTTTATTTTCAGTCGTCTACAGCGACAGAAGAGTTGAATACAGCCACAACAGTAGAGCGTCGGACGGACTCAAACTCGACGCCCATCATCGAACTACCTGAGGAGCTACTCAAGTGGATCTGGGATGACAATATGCAGTTCTTACACGATAAAAACATATTCCAGCATGCATATTTCACGTAAGGATTATTATCATTTTTGTCTTTCGAGCCGGATGGATTTTGTTGAAGGACCTTCTGCCATGTGCTTCAAAAACCATATATTGTAGTGTAACTTTCCTCAATAGAATCGTCCTCTAGCTCAGTGTTCCACAAAGGGTGTGCCGCGGCACACTGGTGTACCGTGGTCATTAGTTGGTGTGCCTTGGAAAAATAAGGTTACCTATCAGTAAACTACTCCGAATTCAGACCGCATGTGCTCAACTAAACAAGCGCATGTTTCGCATTAAAAAATTGATTTTTCATTTAAGGTGTTCCTCCAAAATTTTTCGATTTCCTACATGTACCTTGAACACAAAAAGTGTGCGGAACACTGCTCTAGCTCAATGAAACGAATTGAACAATCCGTATTGTAAATGTTTATTTTCTTGCAGGTTCATGGGCCAAATGTGCAGTTCTGTACCTCAGTCTCTCATGACACTGAAACCAGAAATCACGGAAATTGCCGCCCGCCTCTCTACGTCGTTCTTCATTGAAACTTTCATACACGCTAAAGAAAAGGTATACTTTTGAGGTTACCCTAATGAATTGAGAATAAGGCGACTCTAACACCGGTATTCACAAACAATACTTGCCACTACTCTTAGCTATGCGAACCAAGGATTTTATATACTACGTAACTGGATGGTTCACTGGCATTTAATGTACAAATGATTTTGAACCTTATCACGACTGTCCAACGTTCTATTATAATTCAATCCTGGTTGTAAGGATTGTCGGTCTCGTTGAGAGGCATTCCTGGTAGCTGTGTCCCTTTCACACTCGTTGTTGGATTAGTACCTAGTGTGCCCATATCATTTAAATTTCAGGATATTCACTAAGGATTAGGAATGTTTAGTTCATAAATTATGGTCGCCCTTTAGAAAGAAACACACCGCCCAAGTTTTATCTCTCAAGCGGACCGCGTTTTCTGTCTCAGTAAACTTTCCAGTTACGTTAGTATACAAATTCCTTGATGCGAACGCACTGCGTTGAATAGAGCTCTCTGATCGGTTCGTTTGTGTTACGTACTTCACTTCGATAGGTTGTTGGAACCCAGTGCGTCCGCGCGCACTATGATACCTCATAGTAATGTTTGTGAATACCGGTGTTGATTACTTTGTTATTATTTTATCAAAACATATTTTCTGTTATACAGCCTACCATGGTTTCATGGGTGGAGTTAGTGACGAAGCAGTTCAACGCATCGGCTGCGGCGTCCGAGTGGTTTTTGGGTCACATGGCGGACGATACGTGGTGGCCCATGCAAGTAAGTCTCGTTTTCGCGAACCATGCTTTTTTTGGCATGGTAATACTCTACGCAAAAGCCAAATTTATTTCGAACGGATTCCTAAGAACTTTTCCCTCTAACTCTTAAACTATGCTTACGTTTTTACTTACACATTTAAAACTATCTTTCTATTTCAGGTATTAATAAAATGTCCGAATCAGATGGTCCGGCAAATGTTTCAAAGACTTTGTATGCACGTTATACAGAGGCTCAGGTAATTTCTTTAAAAATATTGAACATTACGTTTATTTTGATTTTGTTGCATGTTGGATTTTATTCAAGTTAGTTCTTATGTCCTTGGTAATAAAGTAAATATTTCGTTGTTGCAGATCTAGTCATTGTGCTTTATACCTGCAGGGTATGGAAGAAGGCGAGGATAATAGCAAGTTGGGCGAAGCGAGTTGTGTTACTAGGTTTATAAGAATGTTGTTATCATTAGTAAGTATTTACAATTAATTTTCTTAATTTTTACCTCTACCTTTTTCAAGAAACATGAAACGGCTGATCAGATTTGGATGTAATTTAAAATAGAGATAGCATAAATCTTGGATTAACATACAGGCCACGTGACTTTGCCATCGGGTGAGAGAAAAACACTAAAAGCCATTTATAACATTGCTCATGCTTGCATGAAACATGTTTTTGTTGAATCGATCTCGTGTGTCTTTCGCGCTGTCCCTCTCTTTCACGTGAGAAATATTAATTCACTGTCCCGCTCAGAATTTCTACGCCTGGTGCCATTTTTAATGATACACCTGTTTCAGATGGAAAATGGGGCGCGGTCCCACTTGAGGCATTTAACGGAGTACTTCAGTCTTCTGTACGAGTTTAGTAAGATGGGCGAGGAGGAGGGCAAGTTTATGTTGCGGATCAACGCTATCAGCAGCATGGTCAACTTCTACCTTGGACAGAACAATACTGTGGTGAGTTCATTTGTGTTGTAATATAAATAGGTACAAAAGCCTGACTTCGCGAAAACATTTAAATGGCGACTCTTGCTGCGACACAACAAGTGCAATTCAGCTCGCGTAAGCGCTTATTGCCTAACGCAATCCTCTCCTTCTAACGCATGACTCTGTCATTGTCTGGCGCAGAGTGACGCGGAAGGGTTGTCGACTTGTCGCGTGATAGGTATTACGCGCGACGCATAGGCAAAATAACTAGTAAGGAATACCGCAAGTTCATAGAGATTTTCTTTCCAAATCTGTCCCGAATAAACGTCAGGAAGAAGTCGGAGTACCTTGCTTAGACATTATAAATTAATTTCTATTATCCTAATCTTCTTATCCCAGATTTACTTCGCTTACCTCTATCGGTCTATCGGATACTACTTTTGAGTGAAAAATCTGACAAAACGTTATATTTGAATTTTTGAGTGAGCAACCACATACTTATCGTACAAACCCCCAGACTTAATGAAAATTCTTGAAATGTGCTACTGCAAAATAATCGTAAACTAAATGACACATCGCAGACTGATCCTAAATTCTTCAATTCATTCGTTTGAAACCACAAACTAATCCTAATCCTTCAAATATTGAGTACCTCAGCCATCAATTTCCTTTCCCAGGCGGAATCTCCATCAGAAGAAGCCGGTGGCAGTGGCAGTGGTAGTGGTAACGCCGAGTCAGCCGGTGACAAGCTGCGACCCGGCGCTCTTGACAAGATGGTGGCGTTAGTGGCTGGACTAGTGGAGAGGTCACGAGACGCCGCCGGCTTGCTCGCTTTGGACGAGCCTGATGCCAAGGCATTATTACATGCTAAGGTTTGAATCTTCCTGTTTATCTAGCATTTATTTACTGAGCTGTTTTTTGTTCTGGTTCATCGCTCTTGACAAGATTGTGACGGTACTGGCCGGTTTAGTAGAGGGTCACGTAATGCCGCCGGCTTGCTCGCATTGAACGAGCCTGCCCCCCTAGCCATATTACACTATCTATCGTCGCGATAGAATAGAAACACTTCAAAATGTATAGGATTTGACGTTTCAAGTAGATGAGTCACGTGGTCAGAACGTCAATTCCTATACATTTTGAAGTGTTCTACTCTACAGCGACGATAGATCGTGTAATATGGCTAGGGCCCCTGATGCTAATGCTTTGTTCATCATCATCATCATCACCAGCCTATAGCAGTACATTGCTGGACATAGGCCTCCCCTAATGAGCGCCATCGCGCCCTGTCTTCAGATTGACGCATCCAACTTGTGCCGGCAGCCTTTCGCAGATCTTTGTTACACGCTAAGAATTGTATCTTCCTATCTGTCTAGCATTCATTGGCCAAGTATAGGCCATTTTTTTACCACGTCCTCCTAACTCGGCGCACTTGACAAGATAGTAAATAAGTGCATTAGTATGGCAATAGGTGCAGACTGATCTCTAATAGTTATATGTTTATACCTTTGTACAACACGTACAGAGCCAGTTACGGATGCGAGTAATAAAATACCGTTCATGTTTCATCCGTGGTTTAAGTTAGACAGTTTAGTGTATACTGAAACGTTGACCTATTTGCATCTATATTAACCTTCTATAGAAAACCACGACAATGTTTAATCTTTGCGTTGTTTCAGGGTTTCCCATTCATATACCAGCAAACCCGCGACTGCCTCAACCTGCAACAAACGCGCTCGCTGATATTCGCGCTGTGTCGCTGGAACGAGCCGCTCGCAGAGAAAATTATCAGCATGATCTTTCAAGGCATCGCCAAACATACCGAGGTGAGTCGACACTGAAAAAAGGTTTAGGTTTTTTGTTATTTGCTATTGATTTTCTCAGTTATTTATAGCATACCTATATAGCCATCTGTCCTTGAGTTTTGTTTCTTACTTGTTGATTTTCATATTATTATTGAATACAGTATGTGTTTACAGTACTTTAAGCGTTATATTGGACCTTGGTTATTCTCGTGTTTTCCGAATATGTCCGACAGCAGTGTATGATTCCACAAAACAGAATGCGACAGAAGTGAACGGCTTGCAACTAATTTGCTTTTCTTGAAAATGACATTGATATTTATTTGTTTGCGGTAAAGTTGAAATTTTGAGTCATTTTAATTTCCTTTCTCTTTTCTTTTCGTCAATCGTTTTTGTAATTTTGTACGATTGTTTCCGATGTTTTCCGAAACGCATTATTTTGCTGATTTTACTGTACATTGAAGGTGTTGACTTTGGTTGTTTAGAGTTGCGGTCCGTTCTTCAAGCTGCTAACTCTGCTGGTGGAGGGTAGCGGCGCGGGCGCGGGCGCGGCGGGCGGTCTACCGTGCTTCACGCAGCTTGTCATCGCGCGTCTATGGGACGTGGCCGATGTGTGTCCACACGCCGCGCTAGAGTGGCTCGCCTTGCAGGTACACACAACACATATTGGACTACGCTAGCACAGTGTTCCGCAAAGGGTGTGCCGCGGCACACTACGCAATATGCGCTACAGCCGCACAATACTCTCTACGGATGTTTGTCCCTCCGAAGATAGGTGCAACAAACGATAGCGCTTAGAGTAAACGAGTTAAGACGATACTCGCAGTCAAGTTCAGAAAGACAACTATCCGTTGTGTTGCTGTAAATACTACTTACTACTTTTATAAATCTACTAGCTGTCCCGGCACGCGTTGTCGTTTTCAAATGCAAGTTCATAAAAAAACCTATAGAAAATAGCATTTTAAATTTTACCAAAATAACCCAATTTTTCAGATGACTTTTCAAATGCTCCTTAAAAACCTTATTTGGATTGTACATGAAAAGTAGCTAAAAATTAAAAATAGCTTGCTGGTATGGTAAGGTTGAGCCGATATGCTATTTTTGTGTTAAAAAAAAATGGTAAGGAGCAAAACATAGAACATAATACAAGCAAAGAATATTTAAATCAGTTTTCTTTATAGCCTAGCTAGTGTCTCAATAATATATTTTATTTTTATGTAATGTAGGTTAGTTACTAGGTTTAAGTTACTACTAACACAATATGGACACAATTGGTCTGAAATAAACGTATTTTATTTTATTTATTTATACTTACTTACTACAATGAAATACGTATTCTCCTCAGGTGCCAAGAAATAAAGCAGCGCACGCATGGGCTCTACGAACAGCGGAGCTATGGGTGGAAACACAGCTACTCGCAGCGAACGCGGCTCGGGTTCGCGCGGCCGCCGCGTTACTGCTGGTGGCGCTAGTGCCTTCGCAACACTTCCGAGCAGGCTATTCGAGGTCAAGACCGCACCATCCCGCTAAACTACCGGACACGGCGCATCATACCTTACATCAGGTAACTTATACTCGGGAGCTTTTGTATGTCATGGTAATTTCTCAAGTGCATCCGCGAAAACCAAAGATTCTATGTCCAGAACTCTTAGCATGGAATAAGAATTCGCCCGGTCGCCGTGTGAATTAATTTCTAAATACTACAATATTTAGAAATTAACTGACATGGCGACCAGGCGTAGAATCTAGTGTTAAGGTCGATTCACACATATCAGTGAAGCCACAATTCCGATACAGTACCGGCACAAATATTCTTTCATACATTCTCTACGAACGCATCCCTACTTGTCAGTGTCAGTGACGACACAGTGATATGATGATATAAACAGAGATGGATACTGAACTGAGCGAACGCGTTTCCGTGACTTTATTCAAATGTGTGAATCGACTTTTAGTGTTTTTGTATAATCGCCAATATTATTAAATTTTACTTTGTTGTAGTGATTCCTGCTCTAACCGATTTATTATTTTAGGTGTACACAATGCTGCTGGGAAAGTTGAAAGCGGCGCGGAAGTACACCGACATAGCCGTGCATGGGACCATGAAACTGACTGCTTACTTCGGAGTCATGACGTACTGTGTCGTCAGCAGGGTCGAAAAGTTGATGGTGAGATTCTTAATCACACTAATATTATAAATGCAAAAGTTTGGATGTTTGGATGGATGGATGTATTTTTGTTCTTCTATAACTATACAATCACTGAACCGATTTGACTGAAATTTCAAATTTAGATAGATAATGACCGGGAATTGGACATAGGCTACTTTTATCAGCGCTATTTCGCACCTTCGGCAGGACAAGGTCGTAACTGTCAAAAATTTCAAAAATGAGTTGAGTATGCCCAAGGGCCTAAAAAACGGCCTTTTATCTCAAACGACAGAGATTCTTCCTTAGTTTGGCTTTATTTCGCTATAGGGCAACAGTGTCTTTGTCAGATTATTGCGATTTTTCGTCAATTCTGGCGCGACAACGCCGTAAAGGTTAATATAGGGCATATTCAAAGACCACATATTTTTGTTTTTTGTTTAAGTTTGTGGAGGAACAAAGTCATATTTAGTACTTATTTTATGTTAAATATGCAACCCTAATTACAAAGTTATTTAACTTTTGGAGGACAAGGGCATAAACGTGACCCCTTTTTTTTAAAAACCTTCTATAAAACAAATAAAAAATATTTCACTCATTTATGAAACATGCACCGATTCATAAAAGTTTAAAGTATATTTTGTGCAAAGAACAATCTCTTCAGAGCAGTTTATACAGAATGATACAACGTTGAATGAATAAAAATATTTAAAATGGCTCTCCTGTAAAATCACAAAATGTGCAGTTGAGACCTTGTCCTGTCGAAGGTGCGATTTGTTATTATATCTATGTATTCTTTCGTTAATTGAATGTTAGAAAAGTCATATTGACAATTTTATGAACACGGGATTTTATCGCGTAATGTTAGAAAAGTCTTTTAGCTATACGATCAACTGTAGTTAAATAATAGTATGTGTTCTTCTGTCTCACTACTTCTGTACAGTTATGATGATTGTAATGCCAAAACATATGGTTTTCATAATAATCATGATGTGCATCCCGTCTTATACCATTGATTTTTGCTGCATTTATAAGTCATCGGCTATTCTTATGTTTTAAAGATTGAAGGAGAACGAAAAGCGTCCCTAAATTTCACTTAGAAGAGATTCGAATCCACGACCTCTGCCTTTTCTACCGCTCCACGAACTAAGCTACTGGTTAATTATTGAATTTTGTGGCATTATTTTGAAAATTTTTTATAATTTGCGAAGAAAGAAAAGCGTCCCTATATTTCACTTTGAGAGATTCGAATCAACGACCTCGGCCTTACAATTTCTTCCACTCTACAAACTAAGCTACCGGGTAGTTATTGAAATGTTGTGGCATGTTTTAATTCTTTTTAATGATTGTGTTCGCAGTTCGGACAGTACTTCAACGAGCTATGGGATTTGTACCACCCGGCGCTGTCGGAGCCGTCAGTGGCGGTTCATCCCAACAAGCAGGCGTTACTTACTTTCTGGCACGCGGTCACCGTCGACTGTCCCGAGAACGTTCAGCTGGCCGTCTCACACTCAAGGCTCACTAAACACATAGCTTATAACTATATACTGTGAGTATCATCTTTTCAGTCATTATTTTGAGTTCGTTCAATGACTATATTGTAGTGAACGTGTTTAACATTCCTATTAATTTTATAAACATTAACTCTTTTTTAACACTTTGAATTCTGTCTTACTTAGTGTCTCTTAGTTTCTATTAGCGAAACTATCGTGACGAAATCCATTCCAACGAGCTTGCAACCAGTCCTTTATGTAGCATTCCAGACGGAATGTGCTTAGAAGAATTAATCTACAATCAGAGAATATCTAATAATAATAATAACACGTTTATTTCAGGCAACAATAGTACAAGTAAAAGATGTTAAATACTTATAACTACGGCCCATATAGATATATACCTTATAGTCTAACATACCTATTATAAACTTATCTACTAGCAAGTAATGTCTGTGACGTGTGACACTCGGTATGTGCTGTGATCGGTAGTCTTCCACGAAAACGCCGGAACAGCACATTCTTCGGCCAGAATTCTTCCATAATGAAGGTCGAAAGATTTTCAGTTGAGATACGCACCACAAAAGATTTAAAATCTTTATAACGCCAACTGCTCGACCCTCAACACGGTGTTGGTCTTCCTCTTCACATATTCCACGATCTCCTCTACCTTCGTAGTAAAGTGAATATAATACTATGTATGTATATCAAAATCAAAATCAAAATCAAATATCATTTATTCATTAGGACCGTTATGACCACTTTGAATCGTCTTAAGAGCTAGGTGATTCTACTCCTGTTCTTTCGCGACCAACACCGTGAAGAATCAGGGCAACAAACACGGTATGGGGCCTAGCTTTCTTTTCGGTGATCCATCCGCTTAAAATCTAAATAGTCAAGTTCCAGTGTGGAGCCAGTCGAACAATGTGAGTCTCGTCAAAGTCGTCAAAAGAAAAAAAGGAGGATTAATAAATATACCCCGCCAACTATGTGTATGTGGGTGTACCAATAACCAAATGTGTTTCAGTGCCGACCACGAAGACGGCGAGGTGGTTGCATACAACCGCGCAATGCTTCCCCCCTACTACGGCATCCTGCGGCTCTGCTGCCGGCGGTCGGGCGCCTTCGCGAAGAGTCTCGCCCAGCATCAGAATATACACTGGGCGTTTAGGAACATAGCGCCGCACGCGCATCTCTATCCAGCCGCCGCGGACGAACTACTCAGGTGAGACTGAGAATACAGCTCAACACTTCTTCCAATGGATCTTGGCATTCGTGAAGTTAGCCGTTTCGATGCGCAGTGCAACTTTTTCATAGACTACGCGCCACCATTGCACCCCTATTTTGCAACACACGGTAAGTCGCTAACTCGGATTCGTTAAAACAAATTGTTTTTTTACGAACAACATTAAAGTTATTTAGTGCAAAATTACTTCACATATTTATACACAACAAACATGTCTATCATATATTTTTTTCAACCATCTTCTACCATTTCAAAGTATTGGTTGAACGAATCCGAGTTACCGACTTACCGTGTGTTACAAAATAGGGGTGCTGAAGTCCGATAGACGCGGCGCTGATATCGCAGAACTAGGTTATGTAAAAAATTACTAACTGTCCAAATAAGGCTTGAACAATAATAATGAGAAGATAATAAAATTCCAGATTAGCACGAATACTCGCCGCCCGCGGCGCCAGCCACAACAACAACACGAACAACAGCCCGGCCACCATCACCACCGCCACCGCCACCGTCAGCTTCTGCAACATCAACAGCAATAGTACTGAGACGTCGGAGACGCGCGAGGCGGCGGCCTTCAGGCGAAGCACACTCTCCGCTTACTTGCAAGGTGAGAATGATCCTGTTGTATCTTTGTTAAAGTTACGTTGTGCGCGGTCACAATGAAATGATGTGTCTATGTCTTTGTCACAATTTGGATGAGTGACCGCAAGTGGCATTACGAGCTGAGCGCTTCCGTGCTTCGGAGGGTACGTTTAATTGTCGGTCCCGGCTTGTCAGTCGTTAAGTCATGACGGAGGCATTGAGGCGGCCTAAAAACTCCGTTTCCAGAGTTGGCAACTTGCTCATACGAACTTACTTTATCTTTGAATCTAATGCGGCGTTACACGCTAGCGGGCAAATAGACATGCAACAAGACAGTGATATGATTAGAGCGAGCTCAAAGTAGCTCTGTCGTTCTCATTTCAAGGGAAACCGAACACGACAGAAGATTTGCAGAAGAGAGTCTGATCCAAGGAATTTCTATACTACGTACCTGGAACGCTGACTGAGACAGAAAACAAGGTCCGCTTGAAATAAAACTTGGGCGGTGTGTCTCTTTCTTTTTGCAACTGTGTGAAAGAGACAAAGCACCCAAGAAAGCCTCTCAACAAGACCAACAATCCTTATAACCAAGATTAAATGATAATAGATCGTTGTGCAGTCGTGATAAGGTTCAAAATCCTTTGTACATTAAATGTCAGTTAGCACTCCAGTTACGTAGTTTGGAATCTTCTTGGTCTGATCTCATATTAAAGGTGACTGACATAGCATTTGCTCGCGTAAATGTGTTGCTGTCGTGCTCGAACGATCACGATGGCAATATTTTACGCGAGCAAAGCTCATGTCATTCACCACCTAAGGAGTTTGCAGCTTGAACACCTTTGGTATGTTTTTGCTAAATTAGCGACTGAAGCATAGTTGTGCCTACTTTAGTATACTTGCGTATAGATTTTCTAGTCACGAAATAAAAGCAGCATTGTCCTAGTTTTATAAGATAATCTGATAAGTACTGTTAGGTTTGTAAAAAGTGTTATTTTTTTCCCATGATTCGTTTCGAGGAAGCGACTAAGCGACGCGAATACTTTTAAAATAAAAATATTTAGTCCTACAATACCCTAATTAACACATATTCATAAGTGTAGGTAGACGGATCGATAACCAGCTGTTTTTCTGTACAGAAGTAACACTCCAGAGAGCTATCTAAACGCTAAAATAATCAAACAAGATATAGTACTAACAAAGCACACATAAACGCATTTAGTTTAGCCAGACCAATAGCTTGGGTATAATAAATTTGGGTCTTATGAAAGATGTTTAAAGTTGAACACTTGTTAAACAACGTCCTGTCGCTGTTTGTCACTATCCACAAATAAAGACAGGACGTTGTTTAACCAGTGTTTAACTTTAAACATCTTTCATAAGTAAGGCTCTTTATCTTTATACACGCATCCCTCCAGGGAGTGACTTAAACATCCCCCGGACTTCCAGTATGGAGCTCGTCGAGGGAAGGGAAGCCGCTATGTTTAGACGGAGTATGCTCTCCGCATATCTACAGGGTATGTGTGTACACAGAATAGGTACAGAAGGCACTCCGCACTTTAGGTACAAAGCTACAAGTACATTGGCGGGCTGAACCGGGCGGGCCTTAGCAGGTAGGGTTCCCACTTGCCGCTCGGCTCGCACGCTAGCCGCGTCGCGCGTAATACCTATCACGCGACAAGTAGACAACCCTTCTACGTCACTTCGCGCTAGATAGTGACAAAGTTATGCGTTAGAAAGAGAGGCAAATGGTTAGGTGAATATTGAACTAGGAACTAAGCGCTGATGCGAGCTGATTCGCACTTTGTTGCGTCGCAGCAAGAGTCGTTATTTAAATGAAAGTTTTCGGAAGGTCAGGCCTCTGTACCTATTTATTCTTTGGTGTAGCTTAGGTACGTGCGCTTATGTCTGTGTTTGTTTAGGATCGTAGAAGTGCTTGCTTGTTTCCAACTAAATAGCGTTGGTATCGATAGAATAACAGTTACTAACTTACAAGCGTTTTAAGAATACACAACTCAACTCGCTTTATTAAAAGTGTTATACACTAACAGATTGAGTATCCCCGACATACATGGTGTAATTAATGAGTATTTCCTTAATTTACTTATGAAACCAAAATCACTTCTCCCACAGACTAGAAAAAACTAGAACTGAATTGTTGGTAATCCTAAAGAATCATTTTTTGTTGGTAATGACAAATAGTGACATGGCGAATCCTGAGCATTTTTAACCAGTGTTCAAGTTTAGGGGCGTTTATTAGTACTTAAGGCCTTGCATTTTTATGTTACCCGGGTGTGAATAAAGTTTGTTCATCGAAAATGAAAAGTCTTAACAAAATTTTGAATTCCGACGGGATTTGAACCCGCATCCAAGATGAGCAGTGAGCTTATCAAGATTTTCAACCTGACGAATATGGATTCCATGGCCGAGTTGGTAAAGGCGCTCCGGCAGGATCGCTTGTATCATTGCGGGTACGAATCCCGGCGGAATTGAAAATTTTGTTATGGCTTTTCATTTTCAATGAACCTGTGTGGTTTAACACTATGGCCTCTATTAATAAACTCCGCTCAACTTGTGTCTAAGTTGCACCACGGATTTAACTATTGCCGTCCTTATTTGTCACTGTCTTACAAATAAAAAAACCGGTCAAGTGCGAGTCAAACTCGTACGCCGAGGGTTCCGTACCTAGCCATGGTGCCAATTAAGCTAGTCCGCTTAATTGTATGAGCGCCCATACAACTCGGAGGACAATTTTAATTGGCGTCAACTATGTATGGGAACACCCTTTAATTTTCAACTTTTTTAATTTTTTAGAATTTTTCCTTTATTTGTGCTATAAGACCTTGCTTTTTCCCAAATTTCGTTATTCTAGGTCAACGGGAACTACCATTTAGGTTTTCGACCCAAAACCTCTAGGGTACTTCCGGTTGACCTAGAATTGTCAATTTTGGTTACAAGCAAGGTCTTCTAGCACAAGTAAAGGAAAAATTCCGAAAAATAAAAAAAGTTGATAATTAAGGTAAGTTTTGGTACTCACAAGTTTTCACGAAAACCTAAACTTGCCTATATCTTTTTATAGTGTTGACTCAGGACCTTGATTTTTATAGTCACAATAGGGACCATAGACCTTAGTATATGGTATAAATTTCAACTTGCTAGCTCTACCCGTTCCTGAGATAATCGATGGTGACACACGGACAGACAGACAGACAGACGGACAGACGGACAGACGGACAGACGGACAAGAAAGTGATCTTATAAGGGTTCCTTTTTTTACCTTTTAAGGTACGGAACCCTAAAAAGGATGGCAATAGTTAAATCCGTGGTGCAACTTTGACAGAAGTTGAACGGATTTTATTAATAGAGGCCTATAAAATTAAAGTGTTTTCGTTTGACATTTTTATGAAGACTATGTATGTATTTGACTTGACAGGTCTGAATGGCAGGACGTGTTGGACGACGTTGATATCCGCCTTCTGCACGCTCGTCGAGAATGAGGACGATCGTCTGTTCGTTGTATACAATGGTGGACTGCAGATGACTTTTGAGGTACCTTTATGACTTAAACTAAAGAATAACTTACAAGGCTCTGAATAACTCGGAAGAAATCTATTCAAAAATGTACATGAAATATATGAATACTCATCTAAACAATCTAATGTCTAAACTCGTCAAATATTGTTTGAATTTTTTTCTTCGCGGATGGGTGCCAAACAATATTTGACTGTGTCATTTTGCTTTTATGTGTAATTCAATATTACAAGATTTTTAATACATTTGCCTTTGACTACCCTACTGCTAATAGACCACCTAGACGTCTTCATAGGATCTTGAATATTTGTGGATTTAGAATATCTAAGCAGGAGAAAATCATGGAACTTATTTTGCAATACTCTTACTTATATCAATTGCTACAATTTACTTATTGTCAATTCTTGATTATTCCCAGGCAAAGACAAATAAAACTATATAGACTGCTGGATCGTCCCTTCGCACTCACACAAAAACAAAGAAGGATATATACAAAATTCTTGTGAAAAAATGAGATGGAGCATAATATCTTTTGTCCCTCATTGTGTGCCGGCTCTTTGTAGGTAGAGAACATCTATGTTCTAAAATTCTGTACTAATATGGACCTTATGTGTGCTGAAACAATGGATCCACTTAATTTTTGTCCCTTTCGGCGGCACGCTGTCAGTGAATCTGAATCTAGTACTATTATACATCTATGTTCCCAGGCATTGCACAGTCTCCACGCGGTATACGTGGAAGGTGGAGGGGCGAGCGGTAGCGGGGGCGGGGGCAGCGCCGTCGCAGCCGTACGTTCCGAACTGACCGCCGCGTTGCGTTGGGCGCGAGCCTTGTGTCGGACGCTACGCACACGGCGGGATAGTAAAGAGGCTAGAGCGTTACTGCTCGCTTGTAAGGACTGGCCGGAGTGTGCCAGACGACTGCTGACGATGCTGCATTTACACCATCGGCTCGATAGACTGAGGAACGCTGCGCTCGGTGAGTTAAATAAATAAATAAAATAAATAATGCTGGACATTCCACACAGCTTCATGTAGCCCCAAGCTAAGCAGAGCTTGTGTTATGGGAACCACATGACTGATATACTACTTAAATACATTTTTTTTGTAATACATATTATACATAGAAAATACCCATTAGGTTTTAATCTGAACGCACATCTACCCGAATCGAAAGAAACTTATTTTAGAAATCTTTATATGAAATAGTATGAAACCTCGCACGCCTGTCCGCGTCGAACGGAATGTGGTATGTGTGCAAGGTTTCATACGATTTCTTAAAGGGAATTCTAAAATTCGTTTCTGTTCAAGCGATTTTGATAAATGATACGTCATTAGATTCGTCTTGATGGCGCGAGTGTCACTGGGGCATAGATATAAAATACTTAAAAATTACAATAACGGCTTTAAAAAATGTGCGTTCTGAAAAAAAAAATTAAGTGATTTCAAAATAAAGCCGCGGTGACACGATCCAAGTCAGCTTGGAATAGCTTGTCAATAGCTTTTCTTTATACTCAAAGGTTTGCTGTTAGAAAACTCTTTTAGGGTTAAGCTCGCCTTTGTACATGTACTTTTTAATGTCTTATTTGTTAATGTTCTCATGTGTACAATAAAGAATTACAGAATTGGACCAAGTGCAACTAAGATGAGTAGAACACGGTCCTAGTCAACTATGATTGGACGCCCGTCGTCCAAGTGCACTCACTCGGACGACGGCGTCTAATCAGAGTCATCCAAGTTGCATTCAAGCTGGCTTGGATCGTGTCAACCCGGCTTAATGGCGAGTAGGAAAATATAATACAAGCTTTTTGAAAACAGGTTGGGGTGACAAAACATTAAGGCCTCTATTAATAAACTCGGATTAACTTCTGTCTAAGTTGCGCCACGGATTAAACTATTGCCATCCTTTTTTGTTAGAGAGTGACATATAAGGATGGCAATAGTTGAATCCGTGGCGCAACTTTGACAGAAGTTAATACGAGTTTATTAATAGAGGCCTAACTTGGTATTTTTTACACCGCAGTCGGGGTTTTTAGTTTTTTATAAACTGCCCTCCCTAGCCATATTACACTATCTATCGTCGCTGTAGAATAGAACACTTCAAAATGTATAGGATTTGACGTTTCAAGTAGATGAGTCACGTGGTCCGAACGTCAATTCCTATACATTTTGAAGTGTTCTATTCTACAGCGACGATAGATCGTTCTACTGCGACGATAGATCGTGGAATATGGCTAGGGCCCCTGGCTTTTGTTGAGTGGATGTCGTTCCTCAGGTGTACTTCAAGAGTTGGTGATGATAGGCGGCGCGGCGGCACTAGGCGCGCTAGTGCCGCTTGCGGCGGGTGCGGCCGGCGCGGCGGGTGCGGGGGGAGCGGCGCGGGGGGCGGGGAGACGCTCCCTGCATCGCATGCAACGCGCGCATCACGCGCACCACGCGCCGCTCGCACAGATATACCGACCCTATCACAAGTTTATAGGTACGTACGAGGCTTTTCATAGGTGTTCTGCAAGAGTTGGTGATAATAGGCGGCGCGGCGGCATTAGGTGCGCTAGTGCCCCTTGCGGCGGGTGCGGGGGGGGGGCGGCGCGGGGAGCGGGGCGACGCTCCACGCGCCGCTCGCACAGATATACAGACCCTATCACAAGTTTATTACGTACCAGGAAAAGAATGCGTTTTACCCGACTGGTTGCCCGACTTGTTGCCCGACTTGTTGCCCCACTGGTTGACCGATTGGTTATCGGGCAACCACGGTTGCCACATGGTCGGCCAAACTAGTAAAAAATAATATTGTTGTAGAATTGTTTGATTGCCTTGATTTTCCCAGTTACAAAAAGCATAACGTTACACGTCTACAATTTTTATATCACACCAATATTTTATAATACATTCGCATTTATATGCGAAAGTTGTTTGAAAGATGTTTGGATGTATGTTTGTTCCTCTATTCGACAACCACCGAATCGATTTGGCTAAAATTTTAAAAATAGATTGATAATGACCGGGAATAAGACGTAGGCTACTTTTTATCCAGGTGCTACGCGAGCGAAGCCGCGGGCGGAAGCTAGTTTTAAATTAACTAGAGATTGTATTGGCATTGGCTATGTCGCCATAGATATTTGATCGAACAATATTATTTCAGAGACGTGTTGCCACGTGGCGCGGGCGCAGCGTTGCGTGTCGGAGCAACTGGTGGCAGTATCAGCATTATGTGCTCTGGACGCGGTGCCTTTGAGATTCAACTACTTCGCTGCCTTCTGGCGGGACGTGGCGCGAACACCGGTAACACTGCTTTCTTACTTTATTTTCTTTACTCTTTTAGCATTACTTTTTTTAGCGCGATATTGGCGATGATTCTGATACTGACTACTAAAATTATCACTAAAACCAAAAGCTCTTATTCGACGAGCTGAGACTTCGGCACGTTAAATTGTCTGTCCCGGCTTTTAAGTCGTTAAGCCATGACGGAGGCCTTTAGTAGGCGGCCTAAAAACTCTGTCACCAGAGTTGGTCACTAAAGTAAGTTCGTATGAGCAAGTGACCAACTCTAGTGACGGAGTTTTTGGGCCGCCTAAAGGCCTCCGTCATGGCTTGACGACTTAAAAGCCGGGACCGAGAATTTAACGTGCCCTCCGAAGCACGGAAGCTCGAAATGCCTCTTGCGGTCACCCATCCAAATTGTGACCACGCACAACGTTGCTTAACTTCAACGATCAATCAAGAACGTCTCAGTAAGCTACGCCACGAGCGCTTCCTTAGTTGGCCACTTGCTCAAATGGACTCACTTAGTATTTCATGTAATTCGCAGGCGGACGCGAAACTAGAAGAGATGCTATTAGAATGCAGCGTGCTTTCCGAATACATCGACGCGATACTTCTGGACGAGCGTGAATCTCTCGAAGACAACGCCATCTACGAGTTCATGCAACATTACTATCCCAAGGTAAGAAAGTTTTACTGTCGTATTACTGCACTCTTATACGCGTATTTTTATGGGTCGGACTCGGTATTGGATGTGACGGATATTTGAACGCTGATGATAAATAGATCCGTGAACGAAGAACATAAGAAGAACAGAAAATAAGATCGATTTTTGAACAATTCTTTCGTCATGAAAATCTTGTAATTACATAAATGTTAGCAAATTCGCGTCACAGTTCCGATCTGTGTGTCTAATTCCCTTGAAGAAATGCTTGACATGTTTGCGTTTTTTGATTTTCGACCGCGATAACGTCGACATAATATCATAATACTTGGGAAAATCACGCAATAAAATACCATTGTGACCAGTCTTAGTAATCGAAAAACTTAAGAATGATTTGTTTTCATGCATCTCAAATCTTACCTACATTCCATAGGTCGACACTGCCTAGAGATGATATGAACACTGAACAGTAACCTTAATCACTCCAAATAAAGCTTTATGTAACGGTTCACAAAGTCTACATTGGAATTGATTTCTCTGTGCTACATTCCAGATCGGAAGCTCAAGCACGAACACAGTGGTCGAAGCGCTGACGGAAGAGATATCGAGTGCGGGCTCGCTACGGAGACTAAACTCGCTACTAGGGCCACTACGCGCGCTGACTCTGACGGCGCGACGCGCGCGGTTAGCGCCCGGCGCTGCGAGGGATCTGTTGCGGGCCGCACATGCTATACAACAACGATTGGTGCACGCTACAGGTAATACTTTATAAGAAATAATTTATTATTTATTTATTTTAATTTAACTAATACGGTTTACACCAATTACATTAATTAAATGAACATATTATGAAAGAGGCAATAAGTAGGTACACATTATAAATAATTATAAGTATTATAAGTATTGCTGGATATTTCACACAGCGCCACCTAGCCCCAAACTAAGCAAAGCTTGTACTATGGGAACTGATAGAATCCGTACCCATATTATAAATGTGAAAGTGTGTTTATTTGTCCTGCTTTCACGTCAAAACAGAGCGACGGATTGACGTGATTTTTTGTGTGGAGATAGTTGGAGGGCTGGAGAGTGACATAGGTTACTTTTTATCCGGGTACCACGCGAGCGAAGCCGCGGGCAGCAGCTAGTACTTTATAGACAAACTAGCCTCCCCCCGCGGCGCTGCCCGCGAGGTACCTAAATAACATATAGCTGATGTTCATCCCGAAAGTTCATTCTAAATACTTGTGAAATAATTTTTGAAATCGGATGCGTAATTTCGAAGATTACCTCCTACATAATAAACCTTTACCTATAATATCAGTATAGAAGTACAGATGTAGGACACCGAGTTCCCATAATGGTTCACTGTGTCTTTTGATGCTAACATCACAACATAAGCGCTGACAGAGAAGATATCCAGTGCGGTCTTGCTACGGAGACTGAATTCGCTACTGGGTTCGATGCGCGCAGACTCGGCGCGCATTTCCTCTGCGCCCAAGGTTTTACGAGGAAAGGACCTTCTGGATCTACAGCTTTCAAAACATAAACGGTAATAGTCCCTATAAAAATAGCCCTTATAATTCCAGACGAAGACGCCTCCGAGCCGGAAACCCCTAAAGAACCTCTCCCCGAGACGTCCCGCTGCCAGTCCCCCGAGGGCAGTTCCGGCGACGAGCCGAGTGATGACGTCATCGACGAGGAGGACTCTGACTCCGCGCACGCGCCGTGCACCGCGGCCCTCTACCGCACGCAACTGCGCGCCGCGGTCAACGACCTCGCAGACATCGCGCAACAAGCGCTCGTCGATGTATAAACGACGCTCTCCCTCTCCACGGCGCTCTGTCGACATTTGTCTAATGTTACGCTTATGTAAGATTTATTATCCATCCCAGATCAACACTGCACTAAGTCAAAATAGCACTTTTTTCAGAACCGACGAAAAACTCCTCTTGTATTAAAGTTATTGCTAAGGTCTTAAATAATTCATGTATTTTATTGTGTGTTACATGTAAATTATTAAAGACCTTAGCAATAACTTTTTTAATACAAGAGTAGTTTTTCGTCGATTCTGAAAAAAGTGCTATTTTGACTTAGTGCAGTGTTGATCTGGGTGTGCGATTTATTATTATGATTTCGGGTTTCGGAGGCCTACTCTCAAAAATAAAAACGTTAAATCCTGCCAATTTTCGTAGTATAAGTTGGTCAAATGTTCCGAATTTAGTTTCACACCTAGTCTGATCTACGAAACTGGCACGATAATATCGTTTTTAGGTTTGGGAGTAGGGAGCCAGATTCTCGGATTTTTGGATCATTGAATAGGACTAATTATCGGGATTCGTGTTAATTTCGTTGTGTGATAAGTACAGCCTTGATTTCTACAGATAGACACGCGCAACATTCGCCGAATACCGATATCTAGTCTCAGATTATGATTATTTTATCTCAGTTTTCTTTGAAGCGTTGACAGCCGCAAAATAGTGAAAGCGATAACGAGAACAGCGTTCGGCAGTCTACGCCTCTTAGGATACAGGTTATTTTGAATTTGTTACTTTTGTTTTTTTTTTGCTTACAAAGACAATGGTCTAGTTCCCAATAGCGGTTGCTCGCTTACCATGTCATTTCAAAGTACGGAGTCGCCAAGTACTGTATTAGCGTGGACAAGTGTCGGTCGATCGCAGTGGAGAGCGGATAAAGACTCGGCAATATGTTGAAATAGTGCGAGTGAATGATGTTAGTGACGTCAATGATATGCTCAAGGACCTGCAAGCAGGCAATGATTTTTTTCTGTGTTTTATCTGTATAATGATTCGTCGTTCGTGTGATTCGTGTAGCATTGGGCCAGACTCGTCAGCAAGGATTCAGCCGTAAAATATGAAAACGGAAATGCTCGCTGACAAGTAGGATTCAACTCTTAACTCAATTTCAAATGCATACTGAGTGCGCGCTTTGTTAAATATCGATGTTGTTTCCTTCTTATTTATTGTCAAAGAGACGTGAGTTAGGTATAATGAGACGATATTCAGCAATGCGCGCATTTTATATTTCTTTAGCGGTTGTAAACTTTTGCCGTCTGATTAAGCATAAGTTTGCAGAATATTATTGTAAATTTTATTTATTCAAAAGTTATTATGATGAAATTTTATGAATTACAAAGTAGACTGAGTGAGACAAAAAATGTACAAACCGAGGTAATGTAGATCTTTGTAGAAACATTCCAATACACAACCGACAACGTCTGAAAATGCATAGTGTGTAAATCTTTATAATAGCTGAACTACACTACACATACATGGTAAAACAGCTAGGTCCATTCATCACAAAAAGAAATAAAACTATACTATGGATGTAAGACTAATCCAGTATCGAGAACACAACTCCATATGTATTTGAAGATAAATATTTACTCTTCTCATTATGAATAAGCGGCGACATGACTCTTCATCTCAGTATTACGATGTAGGCCTATTTCGGAACGACCAGGAGAACTCTAAAGCCGTCTATACAAGTTGGGCGAGCCTAAGCCAGCGCGAGCGAAGGCAAATTGATGCTTTTTTGATTGAGGCGAGTGCCACCGTCCAGACGTTTGGCGAGACTGTGCAAACCATGCGCTTGTATTCACTCGGCCAGGCTAGGCGAGCGACACCGAGCGGTGGCAAGACAAGACAAATGTGTTGTCCGCACGTTGGCATTGGCGTTCACTCGATAAGCTTGCGGCAACATGTAGTAGCGACTTAAGATAAATAACGGTTAAAATATCCTTTGCTCAGTTGTAGTACCTACTACAGTCGTCTATGACCGGCAAAAGACTCTCCTTTTACAAATATCGTATCAAGTTTTCACTCTCTGTCTAAAATAGGCCATTTGAATCAGCACTAGCTTTGTTATGCTTAGGCATTTCAAGGAATTGCTGATTATTAAGGACTTAGTTTTACTTGGTGGCTACTTATGTTTAGAAGACTGTAGATTTTAAATTACTGGTAGGGTTACACGTGCACACCAATCAAAAATCCTTTTAATCTCTTACTTAATTTCTTAGAAAATGAGTGAGACAAAAGACGGCATTAGATTGATGTGTGCGTGTATGGTCTGAGAGAAAATGATTCGTGTGTATTTTGTTTATGTTGCGGCCATTGTTTGAATTAGTACATAAAGTTTCTGACTAAATCCTGAAGACGAGTGTAAATTTTCCTCAACAATTAAATTTGTCATTACCTAAAATATCAACTGTATATTACGAAGTTGTTGATAAAAAATAACAAAATATGATGCAAGTATTGTACTCGTCTTTTGGTGTAATAATTTCCCAGTTTCGGTAGTTTTTAACATATTATTGTAATGTATGTAGTGGCAACTGTTCTAGATTCTTAGGGTAGCCTTTAAGGCTTTGCTCTGCGTTCAGTTTCATATCGTATTATACTATAATTCGTCATAATTATCGTGTGTTTTGAAAGTAGTACCGCGTGTGTCACGTGTATCGTTTTGGCAGATCGTGCTATCAAAATTATTATTTAATTTTAGGCTGTGAGAGTTTTGTTATTTTTTTATAATCTAATTCGTAGATAGTTGGTGTAAAATTCGCTTTGTGTCGCGTGATATATTTTACAATTTCATAACAAACACCGTTATAAAAGTGTATTTTTTTAGCAGCACGAGAACTGATTGGACAGTAAATTTAAAAATACCAGTAACACTTAAACTTGAATTATTCTTGATTATCTTATCTTCAATCAAAATTGCTCACCTTATTTATGAAAAGATGTAGCAGCCCCTTGAAAGCTGTAATTCAGATTTTTGCACAGATCATAATCTATATGACCATTTCTAGTCTGCGACCACACTGTTTACTTTAACTGATGATAAGGATACCTGTAATTTCAGGATTCGTTTTATGTGAACATTTTTACTGAATGCTTTTATTTATCCTTGTATCATGGTCGCGGTCGGAACAAATTCACTGCCCAAATCAATGTAACGTTAATAAATAAACAAATATATTATAATCTCATATTATCGTAGGTTTGAATATTAGGGCTATGTTTAGAATATCTCTATTTACGTACATGTTGTTTAAAACCTGTCCATTTTATAACTTTTAATACTAGTTACGCCGGTACACTTTTGCTATAGTTTATGTAACCCATCACAATTATTATAATTAAGATGTATCTGGATGTCGTGCGTGATTAGAATAACCGATAGTTAACGAATTGTAATATTTCTCGAATTTTTGTCAATAAATATTTTGTACACGCTTTCCACTAGTTGCATGTGAGTTAGAAACAGTAACGGTAAAGCAATAATAATTTACTAAATTCAAATAATACTACCATAACAGTTTTAAGGGTACCTAATAAATTGGTGTAAAATGTTTTTTTTTTTATGTATTTTAACACTAATATGTTTTACATAATGTGTTATTATTGGTACTTATCGGAAAAATTGTCATTGGGTCGAGTGGACAGTCACTGGAAAGATTAAAAGAGGGCGGGGTTAGGAAGGTTTGTGGTGCTATCATGCTAATGGAAGTGACTGGAGGGGTTTAAGACAAAATGTGTGTTTAATTTTGTCCTGGTTTTAGAGCTTATTAATATATACATCTTAATATAAATACGCTGTAATTATCTTTTTATTAATTTTAAGATAATATTTTATGTTCCATTAAAGTGTGTTTTGAGGTGACTATGGGCTTTACAAGTCTTGGTCACTTGTCTTTTCTTCAGCTTGTAATTATAAACGTTTTTTAGACTATGTATTTATACATTTATGTTACTGGAACTAGAGTTTCAGTTGAATATAACTGTGTTATTGAATTATAATTTGTGAAAATTGAAAAAGAAAATACTGTAAATCGGACTGGAAAGCCAAAGTAAACAGTATTTTATATAAGAGTCTTTCATTTTGTTGATTACTATCCCAAATTAGGACACAGTTAAGAAGGAAATGTGGGTAGGTATGCGTCAAATGCTGCCTCTGACTACCATCTCACAAATCTTGAATGTCAAGATCTAAAGGCGTGTACCGGCATTGCGAGGCTGCCTCGCGAGTCTGAAGCAGTAAAGCCGGATTGACACAATCTAAGATCGTGTCAACCCGGTTAAGTCAAGGCAACATTCAAATTGGCTCGTGAGGCAAACGCGTCTTCACACCGCAAAGCGGCATCCCTCGCGAGGCAGCCTCAAAATGTCGATACATGCCTTTAGAGAATATTTACAGTAGGTTCCACTAGGATACGGGTCTTATTCTGTTTAGAAGAGAAAATACAATAGAATCAAGACTTTTTTATTTGAATAAGTTTGCTCTTGATTTCCTCAGGAAATGTATCTATGGATTTCTTTGCGCATTCTAAACAATATGACTTGATATAGAACAGGCTGCATTCCTTACTGATACAAACAGGTTTGTCACAAACTGCACAGTCTGAGCCCAGAACTAATATTTCTCCCTTCCCTGGTGGACTGAAAGGGTCCTTCATGACATAGCTTGAGTGTCTGAGCACAATGTTGCGGGAGAATGGCGGCTTTGTGCCTTTGTAGTGAGCCTTCTCATTCAAATTGCAATTAGAACACTTAAAATCATAAACAAGTATGACTGGTTCCTCCTTTGACTTTGAATCTCCCATACTTTACTGGAACAAGAAAGTTATTAATAGCTTTTATTTTTATTGACAGTTTTACAAATCTTATTTATTGTCAGGATCAGATAATAATTCCAGCATTCAGAGATACATACATACACAAAAAATTGTTCATGCCCCATTTAACACATTCTCTGCCCCAGCTCTAGCCACCAACCATAGCACATTTGATGAGCACTAAACATGTTAAAAAGCATAATTATTCTAGTTTATTCAATGAAGCTTTCTCTTTAGGTGCTTCAACAGGCCACCATGATGGTCTTTCTACTCCAACTGTATATTTTCCAATATTTAATTCTTTAGCCTCCAATGCTTCTTTGATTCTAATCAAGCCTAAGCCATAATTCCCCATAATTCCTTTTAATTTTCCTAAGTTAGACTTTGGGTTATTATTAGCTGAGATGACAGAGTCAACCTGTAAATCTGAAACTTCTTCATTAAACTTGAGAGGCATTATTCTCTTTCGCACAACACCCGTGTGATGGACTCTAGCTGTAACCTCTTGTCCAATATAACAACCTTTATGGAAACTCACTCCATGTAGGTAATCACAGTTTGCTTCTAAAGGAAAACTGGTTCCAGGTGGCAGATCACATGCACCTTCACTGACTCCCAGTTTATACCTCAAATTCTTGTATCCCTTTTCACCTTTTTCTATAGTCACTTCTTTCCCAAGAACATTAGAAATTGTGTCCTCCTTTACTGATATGTGTGATAAAATCCTAAAACCAAGCGCATCAAGGCGAGGATCTTTGTAAATATTGATGTTATAGCCAACTTCAGCAAGTCTAGGGTCTTTGTAGAGATGAATAGTACTTTTAGGATCATTGGAATTTGCTAGGACATCTGGGGGTGCGACATACGCCCATAGCTTGAAATTGTTGCTCATATCTCCAATTTCAACCATGCGTTTCAACTTATATATTTTGAGATGCCTGTGTAGTAGACTCAGCACATTTTTGTCACACTCTATCATGAATGCGTCGTCGAATTTGTGAATCAAAGTGTCGTAAAGCACTCTACCCTTGTTGTTGAGAAACATCGCGTACATCGACTTGGCACCCTCTTCAAAGTGTCGCATATCGTTTGTGATGAGCCCTTGCAGGAACATTGCTGCATCAGAGCCGGCTACCTTTAACATTTTTCTGTTTTCTAGCGGATACAATATCTTCGAAGGGGGCTCATTGTGTATCGAGCGAAAGAATTGATGCATTAAACTGGGCCTGAGTATAACTCTGTTTACCTGATTTATCATTGCAGCAGTTTTAATAATAGTAATTCTTTATAATGTAATATTGCACTTTTATTACCATAGTAAAAACAAACATGTAAATAATTTACAAATCCAGAAATCAAATAATTGTCGAATCAAAAGAAAGAGATCAACACAAGACATCCAATCCAATCCAATCCATCCAAATCCAAAACTGAACTGATTACTGATTGATTGATCTTGCTTGACTTTGACTGAACTGAAGTGACAAGTGACAATGACACGCACGACCGACCGACATTTTGTGCTGCCAGATGGCTACGTGAATTTGCCCCCAAAAATATATATGAAATTCCCCCGACAAATAGGTCTTTCGGAAAAAACCCCCAACCAAGCATAGGTCATCTTCTAAGGGAGTGTCCACATTGCGTTTTTTGCAGCGCGTTTGTATCGATACAAACGCGATTCGAACGCGATGCGAACGCGCAGCCCCCCGCGCAGCCCCTCCCGGTTCGCTTTTGTATGGAAAAATACGCGTTGCGAACGCGCGTTTGTATCGATACAAACGCGCAGCTCAAAAACGCGCTGCAGAAAACGCAATGTGGACACTCCCTTAATTACGAATTTAACATCTACAAATTGCTAGCAACAGTCTGTAGATAGCCATCCTGCTTCTTTTTCGTTTTTGCCGGACTATCCGTTGAGGTGCCCCGCCCCCCGGACCGATTGCCTGCCTAGCCAAACCAACGCCCGCGCAACTGTTGCCAGCGGTTTAACTTTTTTTGCCAGTGATTTTATTCCTGGACTAAACCTGTTTGTGGTATCATTGGAATCGGAATTTAACAAGCTTATTAACTACTTACTTACCTGCTCAAGGGGATTACATTGTCACCACCAAATAAATTGTTTATTCCATTCCGTAAACATGTTTGGCACCTTGCAAAATAAAAACTCACAATTGTTCAAAATTGGTAGCAAATATCTGCGTCAACATGGTGCACACACTTAGTACACTACACACCTTTATTATTTAACACAAAACATATACACATCGACATTAAAAGTAATTATCTATTCGCGTTTGCAAAAGGCCAAATTACGCCATTTTGTTCCGCGCGCGACGAGCGGGAGGGCGCTCACGGCAAATAAAAATTCAATACTACTTCATTTTTCATCCTATAGCCTTGTCTGAAGTCTTTCTGATTGGTAGAAATATGTAGTTAGCCAACAAAACGAACAAAACAAACCTCATTCACTTCAGTCCTATACATCAATCACAATACCAACCTTCAAAAAGAAAATTCACCCGCAACATTCAAAATGTTGATCAAATTCAAATTTTTTAATATAAAACGGGGTTTTAATGGTTCAGTAATTATCCTAAATACCTGTCAGATTTAATTAATGCAAAACATGTATAGGTCATCGCTGAAAATCTTATTTGAACCTTCTTTCAAAAATAAAGTTTTTTTCGTATTTTTCTCTTCCGGTATTTTGACACATTGTAGAAATATTATATATTATCTATGACTTTTAGTGTTACCAGTAGTGGGACAATAATGTTACCAACAAATAAAGACACTTTCCACGTATGGGGAAGCCCTAACACCATAGAAATCGTGATTTTAATCGGCGAACGACTCAAATAGAGCTCGGGCCAGTACAGTGGCCTAAGGCACTTTGGCGGTTATAATATAGAAAATATAATATAAAATAATATAAAATATAATTGAATATAAGTTTATAATATTTCTGCAAATAAATAATCAACAAAACTTTCTATAAATAAAATAATTAAATTTCTCATTTCCTTTCCCTTTTTTTTCATACGATTTATCCCGAAAAATTCCACCCGAAACCAGAAATACCCCCGAATTCGCAGGGAATCCTCGCAATATGGCATCACTATCTTGGTGGTACTAAAATAAGAACTAGATGTCGCTAGTAGTAAAAATGTACCAATTCTAGATCGCGCTGACGAAAACATACAGAGAGCCAACAATTCAACTAAAACATAGCATTGCAGTTTAGTAAGGTTGTCACCTTTGTGATAAAATATTTTTTGAATTGAGCTTGAGCATGGTAACGTGCTGCAGTCCAGTCTTGAGTCTGCTAATTTCGTAGTTCAGTCAGATTAGTTCAGATTTTTATTGAACACATACATAGTACATACAAAAAATATCGTTTAGGGAGGATGTGGTGCAGTGCAAGACGGCCCGAGTGTTTTGTGCTAAATTTTTAATAAACTCAACGGGCCTTACTTATGAAAGATGTTTAACGTGAAACACTGGTTAAACAACGTCCTGTCTTTATTTGTTGATAGTGACAAACAGAGACAGGACGTTGTTCAACCAGTGTTCAACTTTAAACATCTTTCATAAGTAAGGGGGAATCTGTTTAAAAACTCGGTTCTGACTTAGAAGTTATACTACACTACAGTATTATTCAACTTAGGTACTCAACTCAAGACAAAAACAACTTGTTACAAATGTATTTATGTAGGTAAATAAAATATTAGCGTTTATAACAAATTAGTTTGGCAACGTAGGTACCTGCCTAAAGGGTACCCACCTACTTAATCAAAATGCATTGTCATACTCATACATCAAGCAAAACGACATCTCAAGCAGAATATCTTAAAAAATGGACAGCATTAACTAAGAAGCTCTGTCATTTGAGCGCACGAGATTTATAAATCTATCCCTGCAACAGTTTCAACACAAGGCAGAATTGGCTCATCAGCCTGTTTGGTCTCTCTTCAAAAGTTTGCAGGCTCGGGTAATCTCTCTTGTTCTGTATCGGGCATGTCGATGACGTTCCGTCTGACGGGCGTGGCCATGAGCGAGGATGGCGCAGAATCATGGCCTGGCTCCACGGACGCGGACACCAGCTCTGTGGTCACCGTGGGCTCGGATCGTACGGACACAGTGTCGCGTTTGGTTGGCGAGCTGTTTGTTGAACGAGACAGCTTCGACTGCGACTTTTTCAGATGTGGTGTGATTTTCTGAAAATATATTTTTGATTATAGTGCGATAAAACGCATTTAATTTTATTCCACTAATATTAGGGTAGGTAAGGAATTTGATTTGTTTGTAAGTAGGTACCTACATTATGTAAGTAATTTTCTGAATCTGTTATTCCTTTTTCTCGCGCTCCCAGATAACTATACTAATTTCAATTCAAGTCATTTTATTCAGTCCGGACCCTAAGATCATTTTGATTGAAACTCACTCGTGCTAGTAGAGTTGGTGCTTAACAAAGATAACGTAACCTTAGCCACAGATTACTAATTTAGTCATCTGTGCCTCGATCGCCAGTATGCACAAGTTTACTATTCGATCCGTGACTGTAGTATAGTCTCTCAAATGTATGGGATTCCGGTGCAGCGCCTCCAGTGGTAACTTGACTGAACTAAAATCCCAATACATTTGAGAGAGACTATACTACAGTCACGGATCGAATAGTAGACTCTGTGCATACTCGTGCTCGAGGCTCTGTGCCTTAGCCTTAGCGTCCCTGACACTTAATGAAAAGTTTACAAAAATCATAACTAGATGTCGCTAGTAAAATTGTACCAATTTTAGATCGCGCTGACGAAAACATACAGAAAACTAACAATTGAATGAAAACCGCTTCATACTCCGATCCAGATCCTGATTTTGATTTTTGATTATTTTTGTATAGAGCATCAACTCGAGCTCTTTTTAACCGAACTTCAAAAATAGAAGCAGGAGGACAGGAGGTCTTCAATTCAATTCGTCGGAATCTTTTTTTTATGTATTTTTACCGAATACTCAAAGACGCCTGCTGGACCGATTTAGAAAATTCTTGTTTGAAAGGGTATACTTTCCAATTGGTGCCACAAAAATTCGGTGAAGATCTGACAAGGATCTTCGGAGTTATGAAGAAATGCTCTTCGAGAGTGCAGAAAATTGCTCAGCATAAAACATTGAAGTCAGTTTTTTTATTATTTTTAATCTAGTCTAGTCTCTTATCGCGGGTCAACGCAGTTCTCACAATGGATCTAGCTAGGCATTCGTGAAGTTGTAGAAAGTGTTGTATGAAAATGCTGCACTTCTCATCGAAACGACCAACTTCACGAATTCCTAGGTTCAATTTATCGGTCCGCTCGATGTCGAAGTCCGGCGCGGCGAGGCAGCGCTCTAGCATCTCGCTCAGTATAAAAGTGGAAGAGTAGAACATATCGCACACCCAGATCAACACTGCACTAAGTCAAAACAGCACTCCTCTCAGAATCGACGAAAAACTCCTCTTGTTTCAATGTTATTGCCAAGGTCTTTAATAATTCACATGTAAACACAATAAACTACATGAATTATTAAAGACCTTGGCAATAACTTTGATACAAGAGGAGTTCGATTCGATTCTGAGAGGACTGCTGTTTTGACTTAGTGCAGTGTTGATCTAGGTGTGCGATATTATCTCACCTGTTGTGGATCCTTAGCGAGGTAGACCCCCGTCCGCTTGACGACGAAGTCGGGCGCGGCGAGGCAGCGCGCCAGCAGCAGCGCGGCGGCGACGGCCCAGGCGGCCAGTACGCCGGCGCTGGCCGCGCGCGTGCTGGCCGCGCGCGCGCCCAGCCCCCACGACGAGTTCCAACCGCGCTCCAGGAACGGGTTCACGGATTCGCAGCTGGAACAAAACAAATTATTCTGATAAACACGATCGTAGGGGAAGGAAACCCGAACTTTCGTCCATGCCCGAACTGAAAGTAGGATAGATACGGTATATAAATGTATGTAAGTACGTAGAAAGCTTGCCTCTCTCTCCGAGATGTCGGGATTATGGGTGCGTATCCACCGAAAGAAAGTTGAGCGGTACGATTGCGTAGCGAAGCCGCGCTGATGCGGACGGACGCTGTGAAACGATATGATTTTTTTCTACCAGAGCTGCAGCTGCCTCGCACATCTCTGGTCAAGGATACGCAGTTTTCTGCCTACAGTTGCAGCAGATAGGGTTTGTAAAAATAGTATGAACTTTCCCTGTACCTACACTGTACAGTTGTGTGTTAACTAACATTAAACTAATAGGTACTTACCTAACAAGGAGATGATAATGAACATGGTTTTGTCAACGAATACCTAAGTTCTTTCTAAATTATAGTAGTTATTGTGATGTGATTTCTAGATTGTTGTGACGCTCTACGTGGTCAAACTGTGACCAACCAATAGGCATTTCTAGTCATTTAGGCCTCCATCGGTCTAAAAAAACGTTAGGAGTCAGTCTCACATTGATTTTTAAATAAAAGAAGCCTAAAATGATCTTTTTATGTAGGTACCATAAGTGACAAAGCTTTTTATGAAACAGAAACTCCCAGTTTTTCAGAAATTGATCTCTCAGAAATTTCGTTTACTTACGTGGTGGAGTTTGTGACTTCAATAAAAGCCGCGCAGAAGGCGTGCAGTCCTTTGTTGGTGATGGTGAAGCTGTGCCCCGTCAGAGCGACCATCAGGATCGCGAATAACAACGCTGGGGTAAGGATACGCCATGGTTGCTGCAGACTGAAGAAATATTAATTAAGTAAGTATTATAAATCGATGAGTAGGTACCTGCTGTTACATTTAGTTAACAGTCATTTGAATAGCTACCTAAATGAAAAAGAGCCAATCTGAATTGATTAGGTAGGTATATTATTTGAGATGAATTTTATTTTAATTGGGAGAAAAGGGGGAATTTAAAAATTAAAAAGGGAGAATTTTAACGTTCACATCAAATTAAAGAAATAAAAAAAATTGATTTACTTAACTAGAAAGTTACTGTTCGATTAAAATAATTAACTCAGATAATAATGTTGTGAAATGTAAGCTATGACACCGGCTAGACAACGCTGATATTGATTTGGATGTTAATTTATAGAATAACAAACAACAGTAGGTAGGTAGGTACCTAACTGATGTGCTGATAGTAATGTACCTACCGTGCTGAATTTTATTTAATAGTTTCATTGCACCCTCAGTATCGCCTGCGGCCTGGTTTTACCCAATTATTCCTAATCTATCAGCTGTCATTTTAGCATGATTTAAGATTCGTCTGATAGTTCCACTAACCCAGTTCTGGAGTATCCACCACCCGGGCACATAGTGAAGAACGTGATCCACACACAAGCGAAGATAGTCGACAGGATGGGCATGAACTCGGCGAACTCACAGTCACTATCATTCTCGAATAGAGTCCGAGACGTGTCCAGCATTAAGCGATGGGTTGTATTCCCTGGGGATATCGATTTCGAATTAGCTATAGAATTATTCTGTTCAAAAAAACAGCACACGCCACACAAAACCTTGGCTGGTCCTATCGATTTGGGTGTCAAGGACCTTCGGCTAGCTTGAAGAGTTTGTATCGTTAGTGAAGCCACGGCGACAATCAAGATATTTACAAACTTGGGTCGATCGAGATTGTTCAACGTTCAAGCCGTTCCTGAACAATATTTTATTAGCCTTTTGTATGATGCAAACAGTACGAAATTTGAGTATTTAGGAGTAGTATTCAGATCGCACTTAAACTAAAAATGAGTAAACTCAGATTGGTTAGTAGGCTTAAAACCGGAATAAAACCAAAATAAAAGCAACTTAGTTAAAAGAGACGCTGAAAACAGACAAACTTTTTGAGGCCTTGGTTTTCAGAGTTACTATAAAATAAATGTAGGTGAAAGTAGGGGAGTCTGGAGAATCGTACACGGTCACTAGAAAAAGAAGAAATGTAAGTAACAAAGAAGAATTAGGTACCTACTAATATAAAGGGTGTCGTCGAAATGTCAAACGCAAGCAGGGAGGGAGATGCAAGAATAAAAATCATTGTATTATAACCACACCATGCGACATTACGTTCGACCACTACCACGAATTAAAAAGTGGTTTGACACTGTTTTCTGAGACACCCTTTACAATAATTTCAAACAAATTAATTAATTAATAAGAAGTATTTCAGAGGAAACGTCAAGAAACTTACCAGTTATAGCTGTCCCATTTTCGTCATGCTGAATTCTAGGGACATTTTCATCGTCCTCATTGATTTCTCGTTTCACTTTTTTGCCAGTTTCTGTTTCGGCAATGTTTCCAGCTGCAGTGTTCGTTTTATTTGCATTTTTGTCAGTTGCAGCTGGTTCTTCACCTTGAGCAGGACTCTCAGTCGTATTCTTTACTATAACTTGAGCATAATCAGGTTTGTCATCAGGAGTTGGGAGGTCGACCCATCGGAACTCCAGTTGTCGAGGGAAAAGGACGCAGTTGTCGTCTACTAATTGCATCGTGTTTTGTAAGAAGACAAAGTTGACGATGCCGAATATTGCCGCGCAGACATACAGAACTAGGTGCCATACTGAAATCATAAAGTTTGGATGATTTGAAAATTCATACATTACAAAACATTGTAATGGGTACCTACCTAACTAAGTACCTAGATACTTCGTAAAATTTTTATTTGGCCTTTTATACGAATATTATTTTGATTGACCTACTTAGATAAGGACGGACAAACGTTACAAGTAAGTAACTTATAATCTAACATTCCAGATAAAGGTTTAAATACCTACACAAAAAATAAATGGTCTCGTTAGCCGTATACCTCCCTAATGCCCGGGTTACACGAGGCTAGTTTTTCAAGCTAGGATAGCAAGCTAGTGTTAGTAAGCTAGCAAGCTAGTACTTCTAGCTTCGTGTACTAGCTTAGAAATGAAGCTAGTTGTGTCTACACGAAGCTAGAAGTACTAGCTTGCTAGCTTACTAACACTAGCTTGCTATCCTAGCTTGAAAAACTAGCCTCGTGTAACCCGGGCATAACACAACTTTTCATGCAAAATACTTAAATTATTTTTGATAGACCAGTATTTATCATCCAGTATAGTATTACCAACGAGTGTATTCATTTCTTATAGCATGACGACATTGTGTAGAGCTGCACCAAAAGAGTCTTGAACTTTGAAGTCACAATTGTGTGGTGGGCGTGCGTGGACTGATGAGTATCGTTCACGCGGGAACAAACAGTGGCAGCAAGAGATAAGTAAATATTAAAATAGTAGGTAGGTACATTCAAAATACAGTCAAAACTGAGTAATCGTCCTTGTCCTACATTTGGAAGTGCACATTATTTCAGTTTTATGGTTAGTTAGCTTGAGTCACTGTACGATCGTTATCAATACGCGTATGTGTCAAGTGGGTACCTTCGGTACCGTACGTTTAATGTTTAAAATTCAAATAGCAACAAGGAGTGTTCACAAGAAGGTGTGACGTGATGACATACAAATGTTGACACAATAATCTTTAGGTAGGGCTATGATGATGACCCCAGTCAGTGTCACAAGTCTAGCGATGTGTGAACGAGATTCAAATTGGCTTCGAGTAGTAGAAGGCTTGTATTTGTCCAAGCAAACCAATATTTTTACATTATTTATCATTATCTGGACATTCGGCTGTGTATTACCTCCGTATTTTAACCTCCGACGAAAAAGAGGGGTGTGTGTCTGTTTGTGGCATCTTACTTATAAATATGCTCCTATGTTCTTATCTCAGCTATAATTTATGAAGATCTGTTTGAACATCATCAGCTCTTTTCTATTAAATGAAGGGATATGTATATGTCCCAACTCCCAAGCCCAGGAACTATTAGCTTCCCGTCAATAAGCTAGATTGCCTACTGACGTTGTGTAAATCATGCAACCTGACAAATATCTCAAAATCTCTTACCTTTCCATACTTTGAGGTGTTTGGCCGCCCTGTCTTCTAGCACTATGTGGTCGTAGAGGAGGATCGTCATGGTCAGTTTCTTTACATTTTCAACCTGTAAAGAACATTCTTTTTAACCGACTTCCAAAAAGGAGGAGGTTCTCAAGTCGACTGTATGTTTTTTTTATAGCGTTTCGTTTAGAAACCTAATGAACTTATGGATTTAATGGATTCGAATGTAACTTGGAAAAATATGTGACTTAAAATCACATGCTACAAGCTACTTTTTACCTTGAAATATCTGTCACAAGAGATTTTGACCGGATAATATGATTAAAATTATCCTATTTCCTTCCTGTTGATTAGGACGGGCTGACGTAGAATAAATATCTACCTACCACTTGACTTTTGGAACAACACCAGGGACCTAGGGAAGCAATCAAGAAAAGTGTCGGCAGTACCTACTTACAGTACGCACGATGGATGGGCATTCCTGAAGTTAGCCGTTTGCGTAGTGCAGCTTTTTCATACTAAATTTTCTATTGCACATCGAAACGGCTAACTTCACGAATGCCTAGATCCATCGTGCATACTGTAAGGTAGTTCCACTAACGAGGTCCCGCCAAGCCTCTATGGTAGCCTCCGAAAGAGGGTGCCCAGCAGGGGATAAATACCGCGTGTGTCGCTCGGTACTGAACGCCCTGGCTGGTGATATGAATGTAGTATGTTTACATTGACAATAGCATTCAAATCGAGTGCCTTCGAAGTTCGTGCTAAGCTGAAAATTAGGGGATCAGTCAGCCTGACAGGAAACGTTTTTTGCAATTTCGGCTTTCGTGCTGAACAACTTGTTTACATACCTACATAATTTGTTTTGTTGTTCTATTCCGCGCCCATGACTTTAATTAAGTAGCTCAAAACATTCGATCGTCCATTAGTCATAATCATATTATCGGCTTTAGGCGTCGCCGATCCCCGGAGACGATAATTTACGAGCTGAATTTATGTGAACGTTCGCGTAAATAACGAAACTGGAACATGCGGTGGGGTATTGGGCCTTGTCCCGGCTCGTAAAATTAAGACGCAGAAAAAAAGCGCCTAATAATTAATAATTGAAAACCTTTAATTTTATCCTGTGTTCCATTTTCAAACAATTTAAATACTTTGTTAAATGTTTGACATTGGGCGACTTGCACAACAAACGCTTTTTTTGAATTTATTATGAATCGTTGTGCAAGCCGCTCTTAGCATCAGAGGTTGTGTTGTGTGTATTGTACCATTCCTTTTAGGTCAAATTCTCAGAAAAATCAACCAAAGACTTTTTTAAGTGTTCTAACAACATAAGACCCGTTGTTATTTTTATTTTCCAGTATTTGTTTGTTATATGGTAGGGTAGAGGATCGGAATTAAGCAAAATGATGAAAATTCGGATAAGTAAATCTATTTTTTCAAAAAATAAAAGGACTTTTTTAAGATATAAATGCAGTTCTTAGTTTTATCAAATCGAGCCCGTGATTCCTAACAACATTTTTCCCCTATAAGCGTTTAGATTTTCCCCTCAGAGTGCAGCAGAGAGCTCATCCGAACAATCAATGGCGCAGAAACGTAGTTCTATATGAAAATAGCACAATGGATTGGATTGGAAGAGTTCATTATGCAACGACCTCTGGCTGGTATGGTTGTGTGAGTCAGTAATCGGGACGCCTCAAAATAACTACAAATAGCCTACTGCCTAGGCTAGGTGCAATGCGGACGGTATACGGTTTGGTACTTGCGCTGTACAAACTACATACCTACTTGCAAAATGTTGTTTAGAATTTTTACGCTCTTTCTACTTTTTGACATTTTACTCCTCTTTCCAATAGGGGAGATATTGGGATTAAAGGGAGGGTCTTTTCCCATCTAGGTGAAATTTTAGAGATGAGACTCCTTTTGTGCACTTTGATATTTACCTACATCATGGCAGCTTTCGTTGAGAATTTACCAGTTGGTTAAAATTAGGTTTTAGAATTTATTATTACTTACTTATTACTTTTTAATTAGAGGTTTTTGTTATTGCTATAAGAGTAAATCCAAAGACATAACAGTTCCTAGATACGTAGGTACATTAATAATAATTAGGTAGGTATGTGCAACTAACTTTATATCTGGGTAGGTACCACATTGCATACATTGTATCTATAGTTCAATGAAATCGTAAATATCTCCGTTATAAACCATTAATCCTTTATAGCTCAATAGTAGCACAATGTTATTAGTTGTGATGACATCACGGTAATTTACTATTAGGTAGGTACGGTCACCGCTAGGAATGAAACATGGAAGCTGCATGAGTATTAAATTTAAAGATGGTTATAGGTACATTACTTGAATAACTTGGTATTTCAAGGCTGCCAAAATTATAGGTAGGTACTAGGCGTCAAAGAGCCTAGCTTACCTAACTATATAGGTAAAAGTAGACTGTTAGTAGGATTGAGTTATTTATCGAGCTTTTCATTATCATACCGCGGATCCAGCCCTCAAAAAAGGTTGTGGGCACAGCCACCCAAAACTTGGCCAAGTGCGAGCCGGAGTACGATATTATGTTGAAAGCTTAACTGACCTAAGAGCTCCTAAAAAAAATTATGTGCTTAGGTCGGTATCTAAATAATAGATACATTTGCTTTCTTTCGTTTCTTTGAATCAAACAAAAATAGACTATTTTGTACCAAACCAGATTAATCAAACACCCTCATGGTTGTAATTACCTATAGAGCCATTAATTAACATTTTCTTATATCGTTTATCTTAAAGTACCCACATTAGTGACCTTTTGTTGCCATTGTCATTGTTATATTTCCTGAATAGATCAACCCATTCCTAATTAATGCTAGCTAGGTCAATTCCACCTCATAATCTTGTTAGAGAGTGACGTAACGTTTAAATTTGACTTTTTTAGAGCATCGTTTGGTTCGCCATACACTACCGGTTGCTGATAGATGTTTAAATTAGATAAACATGGTTCTTTTTTACGTTTATTCATTTGCGAGTATTTGCGTGGTTATGTAAACGTTTGTTTTTATATTTTTATTGACTGTAGTTAATTGCCGATTATTGACATTAGCAGCATTTACACGCAGAGATCGGCCTGCGGATTTTCCCGCGGATCGATCTCTGCCATTCCAACCTTTGACAGTTTTATCCGCGGATATCCGTAAAGATATCTTTACAGATATCTGTACAGTCCAGATCCGTGCTAAAAACTCTACCGTTTAAAGGCCGCTAGTTTTATCCGCGGATATCTTTACAGATATCTGTACAGTCCACACAACGATCTATTATCATTTAATCTTGGTTATAAGGATTGTTGGTCTTGTTGAGAGGCTTTCTTGGTAGCTTTGTCTCTTTCACACTCGTTGTTGGATTAGTAGTGTGCCCATGTCATTTAAATTTCAGGATATTTTTACTTTATCACGCTCGACAAAATCAGCGCTTGATTTCGATCCATGGTTTCGATCCTTGATTTTGATCCTTGATTTTGATTTCGATCCTTGATTTCGATCCTTGGTTTCGATCTTGGATTTCGATCCTTGATTCTTGAATTTTGAACCTTGAATCTGAAATTTTAAATCTTGAATCTTTGAAGTGACAGCTGTCAAACTTCAAATGACCATATCTCGGGAACTACTCGTCCTAGACTCCCCGTTCTCAGTTCAAATGAAAGCTATGACCAAGATCTTCATTTGAAGTGACAGCTGTCAAAACTTTGTAAATTTATACCGTTCCACGCGCCAGTCCAAAATCTGCGGTTATCTGTACAGATATCTTTAAAGATATCTTTACAGTCCGGATCCGTGGGAAAATCTTTAGCGTTTAAAGGCCGCTAGTTTTATTCGCGGATATCTTTAAAGATATCTTTACAGATATCTTTACAGATATCTTTACAGTCCGGATCCGTGGGATAATCTCTATCGTGTAAATGCCGCTATTGATGCGTGGGAAGATTTTTTATGTGGAACCTATTTGCTTTTAGCTTGTAAGAAACCTCACGTCAACAAATCTAATAACCAAGTGTTGTCCTTGTGATTTGCAATCGACATTTTTTTATCCTTTTTCTCAGACGTAGGTATCAAAGCGTTTGAAATTCTTTATTATGGAAATTAGCATCTTATTGAGAAGTCCAATTAGAACTTCTTAAACTATTTTAATACCATCCCACTTCTGATTTACCTTCAGACTAGACTTGAACCTATACTTACTTACGTTTTAAAATTTATTATTACGCTGATGCGGCGCTTGCCCAACTGCCCAGACATTTTTTAACAATGTACCGATAGATAACAGATCAATGTTTGTTATTGTTATCATTAACTATGTAAGTAGGTACCTACATTTTATTTTCTTTTAAAGTTGGATTGGTTACCTGAGTACAAAAAGAAATGTCCTCGTATTGCCCTTCGTATTTCTGTAAGAGGCCAAGGAGTTCTACAAGGACAAAATACGAATGCTTGCTAGTTAATTTTAAGAACCCATCTACTTGCCTATGAACATTGGATCAATTTAAATATGCGACGTTTTTTACTTAAATAACAATTTCAATAATTTCAATGACAAACATATCTATTTTTAGTTCAACTGAAAACAGGAAATAGGTAAGTACCTAACTACCAAATATAATAAATTAAGTATATAATAATTTTAAAACTTCATTAATTTATTGCCTTTACAGTTTTAAATACTTATGTCATAAATAATGTCAATTTCCAAACGGTTTTGCACCAACATTACTTACCTTATCAATACATTCGAGTGTTGTTCCATTAATTCAGAGATAACAAACGATATCTACAACCACATCAGTTCACATTCTCACAAAGGTAACGGAATTTTCATTGATAAAGAAAGGCATACACCACTATTGAATAAATAAACAAAATAATCGAGTTTGTAGCACGTTAGCCAAACGCGCATGCCGCGTTGACTGCCTTGCTCGACTCCTCGAAATCTATTGCGATAAGCCACTTTGGAACTGTAGCGTGGAAAACTCGCAAGCGGAAAAGAGAAAGTAAAACAAACTCATAAGCAGTACGAAAGAGTTAGCTACAGTTTGAAAAGCTACTCTAGAGCTTCGGGAAGTTGCTTGGCGTGGTTTATTTTGTACCGACGACCGACGTGACGTAACCACAATACATGATATCATGGCAAACCGGCATTTTTATTTTTTTAGCGGGCTTTTTTTGTTCTTATAACAAAAGGTCCTATGATTTGAAAAGCTATGAAAGGATTATACTCTAAGTAAGTATTCAGATTGACGGGAATAAAGGTACAGTCACCTACAAAAGTTAGGTATTTTTTGTAACTGAAATTAGTAAGATCGTATATTTCTTCCAGAATAAAACAGACACTAAGTCTAGTGAAATGAAACTATTTATTCAGGTAAGTAAGTAAGTACCTACCTACTTTTGTTACTGACTCGTATCATGGGTTCATATTCAAAAAATAAAATAAACAGTGCATAAAATGTATCAATTTATTTCCTTTCGCCACCAACATTGTTCTGAATTAATATTTGTGGACACCTGCTGGCTTAAAAAGGTTGCTATAGCAGAATCGCAATATGAAATGAATTATATGCTGTCTCTTTTCAGTGACTGAGAGTAAAAAGAGGCGGTATGTAGTATGTGGTATGTATTCCTATTGTGATTTTGCTCTAGCGACCTTTTTAAGCCAGCTGTTCCATATTCTCCTCTTGAGGAGAAACAAGGTAGGGGTACCTAAGTAAGCACCGGTGTTTATGTTATTATTATTATCACAAAATTTACCTCTTTAGTACTCTGTAAGCGTTTTTAAAATACATTATAGGCACATGTTTGGTTCTCTAAATAAAATTAAATTTATATAAAACAAATTGGTAAGTAATACAGGTAATACTGCAGAAGATAGATCTAAATAAAGACAATCGGGTTAATAAAACCGTACCATGTGCTATTTTTATTTACATTGTGTAAATACTTGTTGTTTTATGGATGGTCATGTTAAAAATAGGTCTTAGGTCTCCATTCAAAAATTGATTGCCAAGCGTCTATTTGAACTGGCAAACTATTTGACTAAACTGATAGTACCTAATTACTTACTACTTTTTGAGAGTAGCCGAAAGTACCGACCAAGTTTAAGTTTTCATTAGGTACATACACACAAACACCCTGTATGAAAACTTCTTAAAGAACCTTCTCTATTCGTGTTTCTTACCATAACTAATTAAAATTATAACGTAAATAGGCGATCCCACCTAAAAAGTTCGCAATCACAATAAATTCGAAACCATTCAATTCTTCGCGAATTGAAACAAAGCAAGCAGTCTTTTCCAAATGTTTAGCAGCCTTTGATCAGTAGAAGACGTACGGTCTCACACATATCGGGCATCGGTCTGTAGTGGCGAGGCATTTCCGCAGGCAGTCGGCGTGGAAGAAATGCGCGCACGGCGTCACACGAGCTGACTTCATGGTGCCGAGGCAAACAGCACAAACGTCCTCTAACGTGGCTAGTTCCTCCGCCGTCGCGCGTCGGAACCTAGCGACGGACCCGCGCGCTTCCTTCAGCTTCACCAACGCCTCGCCGAGACGATGCCTTCCGTGCACCAACACGCACAGATACATCACCAGAACGGCCAGCCTCCACCTCCCGCTCCAAGCTAGAGCCGGCACCAACGGCACAGCCAACAACGTGGTCACACCTCTAGCCCACGCGTTGCAATACAGAACCTCCATACCCTCCAACCTCTCCAGCTTCAGCGCTGTCAACGCCATCGGCCATATCTCGAGGAACGTTCTCTCCGATAGAAGGTAATACGTCCCTGTCACGGTGATGTACAACGCTGTGGGCCGGAAATGCTCTAGGCCTTGTTCCAAACCGAGAGTTAGCAGAACAAACGTTATAGTAACGATGAAGGTTACGGCTTTGGTCCATTCTAGGACTATTTTAGTGGCGGACATGGCGAGATGCTTCACTCTAGAGTTGCGTGTGAGGTTCACGTATGGAGACCAGTCCTCCTTAGTGCAGAGGTCACGAACGTAGCTGACGGAATAAGTGACCACGTTGTAGAACATTAGAGAGTAGAGACTTGTGAGTTTCCCTTGCGCGACGAACAGTCGATCGCAGGCTGTGAATACCAGCAACTAGAAGGAAGAAAATTAGACCATGATCAGTCAATATCTTCAAAGCATTCTAAGCAGACAAAATAATGACACAATGGTCTTTCAGATATTAAGCTTTTGGATACTTGTATACGTCTCTGATTACTCCGTGACACATAATATGTCTAGGCAAAATAAACTAGAGCTGGTCAAATGAAGTAATATTAAATAGATAAAGTTTTACTCACTTGAAATAGCATTGTGGAAAGATTGTTCATTTGTAGAAATAGACGTTCAGCGCGATCAACCGGTGAGTAAGCAGTTTTGACGACCCCCATCACACGATTGAATGGCACTTGCAGTTTTCTTGCTATATCTGTAACAAACGTGAGATGACAATATTATTTCAGATCGGTTTCAGTCTGATACTCAGGGTATAGCAAGAGGCCCATATACCTCCTCTTTATAAAGATAAAGATATAAATAAGTTTACTTTGTGAGCATACTATCTATGAAAGGTAAGCTTACATTTGAATAAGTAACATAAACAGCCAACACTCAGCGTATGCTTTGGTAGAAATGTGTGTTCTCTTTTAACAAATTTAGGGATTTTGCGATATCGTTTTCTAGAATTATTTGAAGAAAAGGGTATTTTTATTGAATTACTAGCGGACGCCCGCGGCTGCGCCCGCGTGGACTACTATTTTTTTATCCCACGGGAACCGTGCAATTTTTCGGGATAAAAAGTAGCCTATGTCCTATTCCCGGTTATTATCTATCTACATTCAATATTTCATCAAAATCGGTTAAGTAGTTATGGAGATACGTGGTAACAAACATTCACACACACGGACTTTCGCCTTTATAATATTAGTAGGATTCGACATTTTATTCCTTTAGTAACAAGCCCAATGAACTGATAAGAGCCTGTCACAATAGATTGTCCAGTGTCCAAGAACAGAACACCTCATTTGCATAGTTCTAAAGAATAAACGCACTTTTAAAATACTACTTGTCTTATCATATTCTAATCACTGGGAAAATGGACGAATGCTTTAGAAAGTAACCAGGATTATTAAACTAACAATGAAGTAAATTGAGTTTTAATAAAAATAGCGTCGGACAAAAATACATATAGTTAAGTAATTGTCTGTATTGTCTTTTGGATAAGTAATTCTTGCCATAAAAGTTTTCAATCATTTGTTAGGTATTTATAAATAATCAATTGGTTCATCTTGCATTACAGATTCAGATTTCAGGACAATGTTAGGTATAAAAGATCGACCATGGACCAAGAAATATCAGTTCAGAGCAGCCTTCCACTGAAGACATCACAGATAACAGTCCACAAAAGCTCTGGTAAGTAAGTTAAATAACTTTACATCCTATTTAATTTTAAAGATGAGTTGTAACCACTTTTTTCTCTCTATCACTATCTACCGAGCTTTATTGATAACTAGCTGCTGCCCGCGGCTTCGCTCGCGTGGTACCCGGATAAAAAGTAGCCTATGTTACTCTCCAGCCCTCCAACTATCTCCACACTATTCACGTCAATCCGTGGCTCTGTTTTGACGTGAAAGCAGGACAAATAAACACACTTTCACATTTATAATATGGGTATGGATTGGAATTTATTAAAACCATGATTTGTTATTTTTCTGGTCAGGGAAAATAATACTTGTGCTTAGTTTTCGTCGTTCGCTCCTTTCTGATTCTTAATCGTAGATTTTTATAAAGAATATTTGTGTGTGATTGCCAAATTATTTTCTTATTACGTTTATTGGTATTAAGCTACTGCAGACTACCGACTTTCTATTGGCACATTGATAAGTCTAGTATAAATAAATACCTAATGCAGGTCATTTCACACAGCATCATGTAGCCCCAAAGTGAGCAGAGCTCGTGTTACGGGAACCACATGACTGTGATAATACTACTTACGTACCTATTTTTTTGGTAAATACAAACTTATTACTTATACATAGAAAACACCCAGACCCGAAACAAATATTTGCAGATCATACAAACATTTTTGTCCCGGCAGTAAAGTATATGCAGACCGTGCTCGATTAAACCTATAGTTTATACGGAATTCAATATCAGTTTGCCGATCTCCGATTTGAATCGTACGTTGTTTTCATCAGCATCTTTCGATATAAATAGCTTGCCATCATCATCGAAATATCTTGCATTGCTTTGTTTAGAAGCATTAGCATATCCCAGTGGAAAGGCATACTCCCAGCTGACGCAAGTCAACTGGCCAAGAGCCAGCTTCCGCCGGCCCATTCAGCTTCTCGACAATGACCTGACTTTTCAACATAAATATGTTTATGCTCAAGTACGACTGGCATTTATTTACATCGAAATGTTATTGGTTTTGCGACGGAAGCTATTCCTAATTATTTTCTGCGGATTTCCGACCTGAGCCATATTTATCGCACAAACAGATTAGACAATATTACCTCTACTTACGTATTATAAACACCTCTCAAGTCTCAACTTCTGTCAAAAGTTATTCAATCACCATCTAAATTAATGCCACCCGTTCTTCTACACTATCTACAGTCAGTCTACACTAATATTATAAAGAGGAGTAAAGAGGAAAGACTTTTTTTCTTTGTTTGTTTTGTAACGAATAGGCTCCGAAACTACTGGTCCGATTTAAAAAATTCTGTCTGCATGTGATAGCTAAACTCTTGAGGAAGGTTATAGGCTACTTTTCATGATCATCATCACCACCATATACCATCACTACGGGGGCAACGCCGCGAGGGCGCTGCTAGTGTTAGATATAGTGACAAATACTGACAGGGCGTATCAAGGCAGTGTTTAAGTTTCAATTTCTTGACTTTTGTTCGTTTATACTTTATACAAACAGTAGTTTCAATGGGGATTTCCATAGTAATATCCAGTTGATGGTTGATAAGTCCGTAGGATCTCTCTGTCCACTAAAATAGTGTTTATTTATTTTTAGTGTGTTGTTTTTTTACCATTGGTTTGTGGCTCCCTATAAAACCATACTTTCTGGGCCTCAACATCTCAACCCAGTCTCTGAGTGAAAAAGACGACAGATGATAAAGTCCATTTATCACACGTGTAGCAATTCGATTCTAAAAATCGCAAGTAGAAAAAACATTGTACTAGCGTGGGCGGGACATAGGTCAGGAGATTGGCACACCCCAATGTTTTTGGCAAACTCTTTCGTATTTAACTAGTACTTCTAGAGAAATGTCTCTCGGACGTGTTGTCCGAGACATTTACTACAGTCTAGGCTTACTTGTTGTGTTGCAAATAATCTGTACCTGGCTTAAAGACGTAAAACCATCTGCGTAATTCCTCACCCCGTGTTTGTTTCTGTTTTATTATTTGGGCGTTATGAGTACTTAATTTATTTTTAAACGTTTTGATATCTGTTTCATTACCTACCTAAAATTAGGAAGTTATGATTTGTTGGAAGTTTGTTTTGCTTGAGGGATAAAAATAGTTACTTATCTTTCGAGATCAACAGTCACATTTGAATGCAGGTGCAAAACCTCAAGCTTTTAGCGTTTTTGAGTGCTTGCTTACTCATGAATTAAGGGCACACTCACGACACTCATTTCTGAATATAAAGCTTACCTTGGGCTAACTTGGCCACGCTTGGATACCACCGCGCCGGATATCTGTAGTTGGCTGATATGAGAACAGGAACCACGAGACAGGTGTAGGCCGCCATCAACCATGCGCCTCCAAGAGCGACGAGCAATCCTCGGGGTGCCCAATATGGCAGTAGAAGCACCAGTGATAGTAGCCATACTGGAAAAAAAAAAAAAAAACAAATCATGAATGAAATGAAAATCGGGAAACTCTTTTCGACACTTGAGCCTTCTCAGAGGGCACTTTTACTCATTCATCATTGTTAGCAAGGACCATAATATTGAGTAGTTCTCTGGGAATTTCGACTAAAAGCGAAAGGTACCAAAGTCAGAGCCAGAGGACAGTGTTAAACATGAAACTGATATTTAAGTTCTAATACAATGTTAAAAACTTTTTTTGAAAGAACGGAACAGCGGGGCTAAAAGGCCGATACCTATAGCAGAATCATATTATGATTCGTATTTGTTTTTGTTCTTGTCATCTCATGTCTATGAAAATAGACTGCTTATAGTGCAATTCAGATTATGATTCCGCTATAACGGCCTTTTTAGCCCCGCAGTTGCATAAACGCCTACTACTTACTCTGTTGACAAAATCAGGAGATAAGAAAGTACTTTTTCATTTTCAATTAATTTATGATCATTCTTGAAAAACTCGATTGGTTTCGACCTAAACAAGTTGGAAATATTGCAAGGGTCAGTTTAATCATCATTTAGTTAGAGAGATTAGGATTCCTACAATTTTCTAAGCGGACTGTGGAGTTAGCGAATGAAAATATTCAATTTAATTTTCCTGAATCAACGGCAACTCAATCAGCAGTCTAAAGTTTTAAGTCAGTTTATATAATTGTAAGGTATTACTGTTTTTGTCAAGGAAATAATCCCTCAAAAGGCAGCCCAGACTTTTAATAAGATATTTCCGGAGAAACGCATCGCAATGACGTGCGCCATTGGACTGCAAAGCTTCAAGGGTATTGCCATCAATTAGGCTGGGTTCCAGCTGGATGTCACACTTTTATCATAAAATCTTTGAAATATAAGAAAAATTAGGACACCATCCTGTAGATAAGTATAGTTTGGCACAGTTTTCTTTTAAACAACATCAATAATTCATTTCAATTTCAGATACTGAAAGTCAATGCACTGCGACTAAAAATAAATCATCGTGGTCGTCTGGTCTAAAGGTTGACAAATATGGCTTAAGCGGGGAATTCACTAGACGGACATGCCCGCGGTCAAGTCTGGAGACATACCCGCCGGACCTCACTACTATAGCGGGGAATTCACTAGACGGACATGCCCGCGGGCAAGTCTGCAGATGGTGCCCGCCGGACCTCGCTACTATACGTCTGTGCAATGTTTGCTAGTGTAGCACCGTGGCAGTCAGTCTTGTAGGTCTGTGCAATGTTTGCATTGAATTGAATTTGCAAACTATAGTAGTGAAGTCCGGCGGGCATGTCTTCAGACTTGCCCGCAGGCATATCCGTCTAAGTGAATTCCCCGCATGTGACCAAGACAGTGACTGGTTTTACATGGAGTTTAAGAATACTCTCTCTCTCTCTATTAACTTATTGGTTTTGTATTTTGTTTGAAGATTGTCAGAGTTCTCTGGCAGCGGTAGGTATATCCATTAAAATCATTTAGTGATAGCTGACGCAGGCTACCTTGTTCCAATTCACAGTCCCGCCCGACCCAAATGCTATTACGTTCAAAAGAAATTCTTTAACATCTTTCGGATCATAAAACCAAAATAACATGGAGAGTTTTAATTTACTTTTTTCACAAAAGATCCTGAAATAATTTTGAAGTTTTGTTGCTCTTTCTTCCCGTCTAAACTCGTAATCGGGATTTCTATTTGAACTTCGTCTGGAATTGCAATGTTTTAAGATTTAGATTGCAACACTAATAGTATGTAATTATGTATTGTTAATGCAATAAAGAAATCAAATAAGGATATGGTGTAGTAAAATAATAAAATATTATAAAAAATACTAGCTTCCGCCCTTACCCGTACCCGGACAGAAAATAGCCTATGTCCTATTCCCCGTCATTATCTATCTAAGTATATTTTAAAGGAACAAACATACATCCATCCATCAAAACATTCATCCAAACTTTTGCATTTTTAACATTAGTGTGATCTAAAGATCGGACAAAGTTTTTGAATTTTGAACTACAAAGTAAAGGTGCAGGACAATTCTTCATGTCATGATTCTGTTAATAGATTTAAATCAGCGCATTACAAGCTTTCTCTACCATAATAGGTGCATGTGTGTGTACAAAACACGTGTACTATCTACAATTGTAAACAAATGAGTCACAGTTGTCAAGAAAAATAATCATGTTGAAATAATCGTGCTTAAATCTGTTCAATAAACAAGAAAATATTTTGGTGCCACCACCATTAAAAAATCCTAGACGTGGGCAATGTTTTCATGCAAATTCTACAATGCTGACGTCCTGTCAGTTTTTGTAAACATAAACACGTTTGATTTCGAAACTGGACGAGACAACAATTCTCAAACAAACACTTGCAACAACGTCATAGAGCACAGCCAAGAATATTAAAGTACTTATTAAGAATTCTTGGTAAAATGAAATGATTATGTTTTAGGATGCTTTTATTAACTGAGAAGTAGTTTATAAAGTTAAGAAGAATATTAGAGATTTAAAGACATGGGTCACTCACCGATGTTAGCGATTTTGTCCTCCGATTTCATCGTCTGAATTTTCGAGAAAGAATCACTGCGTATACGACCGCGCACTCTTGAAATCATACCCATGTTAATGGCTTTTTATATATCAAACCGAACACAAGTCAATCACAGATGGATAAATCCAATCAAGTCTGGAATAAATGTGGAGAGATAAATTATTTTAAATGGTCCGTTTAGCACGAAGTGTGTCACACGAATGCGTCTTTCGCGGCCAAATGCTTGGGCGGGCGGCTCTCGCGTGCTGAAATCATAAACAACACTAACATTGAAAATCTGCCAACGTCTGCTTTCCATTTCAGTATTCCTCCACAGCTCAAAATATTCCAGGCAGTGAAACAAGCAATGGTTAACAAACCAGCAGAAAAGATGTATGCCCTACGTCAGTTTCAGTTTTATTTACACCGCAATCCAATGACGACTTGTTTTTAATTTTAATATCCAAGTCAGTGACTTTCAAACGGAAACATTCGTCTTTATACAGCAGCAATTAGGTACTTACTTATGTTTCTAAAAATAAAAACGTTTTAGTTAGAAACACACGACAAAGGTATCTAGGTAATAATTATTTAATACTTTTGGAATTAGGAATATGAAACGGAAGAGTTTGACTAGCTCTAAAGATGATCTTGTGAGTTCTACTTCAATTCAAAGCAAGCAAAACTCTCTCATGAAAACTAATACAATAGATAGGTACAAATAACTATAAGTACTTACATAAGATTTACTTACTATTTACAACTGTCACAGAATAATAGTAGGTACCTACTCTGTTTCTCTGTTTCAAAACTTTTTGATGTGAAACATCGGGGGTCAGACAGATTGTTGGCGTGGCGAGACGCCTCGCTAATAAACATGATACCTAGAATGAAACATCTTATACGGTGATTACTTAATTAAATTAATTATTATTATTAGGTACTTAATCAGATTATTATCATCATTACCTGTAGGCACGAAATAATTTCGATGTTTCACATCTGTCAGGCGGCGTCCCGTGACGGCTCACTTTTTTATTCTAGTTCATTAATTATCCTCGCTTATCGTTTTGGTCTTGTAAAGTAGGTACGTAACTTTGGAAAACGGTTGATGAGAGTAAAGGGTGTTGACTGGGAGCGACCTTCAGAGCTCGTGATGGTTACGAAAGTCTATCTCGTGATACCACAAACCTATTTATGAAAATAGAAGCGCTACGTGCACAACGCCATTGCGGCTTTCAAATAATACCGGTGTTTACTGACATTGTGGTATGAACATTTTTTCCCCGAAGATTATCGTAATAGGGCCTCCAGACTCTCGAGAGAAGGCTCGGCGAGAAGTCTCGCCCGAGACTTCGCGAAGAACAAACAAGCTATCCACACTCTCAATTGTTCTCAGTCGTGATCTGTTGCTTATCCGGTATGGACGTCGATTTTGAAACTGCACCCGGTTTGGCTCTGTGTGCCATTGCATACTGTAACTTTGTGAATGTTGTAACTAAAAATAATGTTACAAAAAAAAAATACTTAATGTAAAAAACATTTATCTTAGTGGTTTCGATATTTAGCATCCCATAAAATAGGCTCAGATTGAAAAAAATCGATAAATTTCAACTCTATTTATTATTTCGCATTTTTACGTAAGAAAATTCTCGAAAAAAACAAACAATATGGATGTCTGCCCACCGCCGCTCATTAATCTGCAATGAGACAAAACGTGAGTGTAGGACCCTTCTCTTTTCTCGCCCGAGAAATCCTTTGGCTCGGCCAAAAATACCGACACCGGTCGGAGAACAGGCGAGCCAGAGAACGAGAAGGCGAGAAGCTCTTCACACTCACGCTTCTCGGGTGTTCTCGGGGGTTCTCTACGAGAGTCTGGAGGCCCTTTGAGACGTAGGTGCCACTGCCACCCACCCACCATGCAACAAAATAAAAAAAACAATTGTTTTAAAAGATATGGACTTTACTAAAAACGATTCCTGATCTGAAAGTCTAATTTTTAAGTTGCCTTAGAAGTAAAATGCCTAAACTATTTTAATATTCGTAAATCTACTAGTACCTACTATAGGTACCACGTTTCGCCTACTACTTGATGACGATAGTTTGAATAGTACAACAATTCATTCATACAACTACTCACCAAATAATCTAGAGACAAATATAAATTGTGATTAATAAAACGAAAACAACATTGATCAGTCTCGACGGTGACACATTCTTATTATTAAAATTCCTTGAAATATTTACTGATACACGACTGAATGAGTCCAAGATCATCGGAGAGAAAATATCGATTTTGAGGCCACGAAGAGACCGAAAGTCGAAAGTGCAATAACTCATCTTGCATTGCACGAAGCTGGCATGTTTATGCAGACTGGACGGCAACCTAGACATTCCGTGTTCACACTTGTCTTTGTTATCTTGCAATGATCTTTTGCAACCTTCGAAATCATTGTCAGATTGTAGATAAGTAACTTTAACTTGGCTACAGGCGCGCTGGCCTTTCTCTTAAATGTCATCAAAGCAATGTGGTCCATGTTTAGTATGTTCGCCTAGGTAATCCCCTATTTGAGGCTCGATTCAGACCTTCTCGGAATGCATTCCGAATTCGGAGAGTGACGTTTCTTCCCTGAAAAAAACGTCAACTTTTCGAAAAGCTCTTCGCATCGGATGCATTTTCGGAAGTCTGAATCACTGCAGCTGTTCCATAAACACCATCTCTCAATCTTTTGACCGTTGCTTCCGCCAAAGACTTAACTACCGACTATCTTTCAGAACTCTACTATGCATTCCCTAGTGCTGCTTTTGCTGATCGCATGCGACACTTCTCTGGGCTACTACAGAGGTTATGAATCCCGCAACCTCATGGAGCGAGAGCTGTCCACGAACGGAATTGAAGGGTAACTAGAATAGAATGATTCATAAACTAAGACTTACTCCTGTGAACCTTAGGTGTATCAAGCGATGATGAGTTCATCATGATAATTCTGAATGAGATTGCTTTAAGCGATAATCGCCAATTGTTTTTACCTATGTTTAGATAATTTACACTTAGGCCTTAAAATACCTGTTTTAGATCTATCCATTGGTCACTCACTTATTCTCGAGCTTCTTCACCTTTGTCGCGATGTGTGCACTATTTTTTTCACATGTTAAAATACGTCCATTGTAGATATTATAGATAAAGATCAAAAGGTTTATTGTTTCTTTACAGACTGGTAGAATGTCCGGTGTGCGACGAAACAGACCACTGGCTGCCCAGCAACGAGGTGTGCCCCATTACAAAAGGCAATAAGACATACAAGAAATGCGAACGAGGCACATACAAAAATAAGGCTTGCGGTAACCGCCCGGATTGCTTCAGGGTACGTGTTTAATAAAATTTAAGAAAAACATAACAGCAGTAGTAAATCCATGTTCGTCACGAAGAAATAGAAAAGAAAATGTCTGTATTATTTTTCATTGGCCGCTGAAGAGTTGGCGATACCTACGCCTTTTTTAGATTACGATTTTTTGGACAATCTGAATTGCACACATTGCGATAACAAGTACCTACAATTTTTGAATTGTACTTATAGAATATTTTTTTTTTTAAAACTGCAAACTTTAATTTAAAAGCCTTTAGAACTTCAAACTAAAAGATTGTCTGATTGATGTTAATTTTTTTTTTTCATTTAAAAATAAAATAAACAAAGAAATTCTCACCAAAGTCCTCTCAATTCCCGGCATTTTGTTCTGGTTCTGGCGACAAAGGCACTTGTAGGTACTTTACCACGGTTCTGTCTGTTTGTGATCTCTGTTGTGGTTTGTTGTTTGGTTTCAACCGCCATTTTTCTTTCACTTTTATTTCCTCTTTCACCGGCTTCTGATTTCAGGGACCCGGCGAGCCGTGCACAGAGAAACACGAATACGACATGTTCGGCCAGAGATGCGCGCCCGGATTGTACTGCAACAAGCACTTTGGATTGTGTGAAGGTTGGGACTACGAGGTCGACACCAGAGCGCAATTCACGCTCAACCCCACACCTTACACCTTCGGAGGAAAACATAGGGGAGGCTTCGGGGAAAATGATTTTATACGAGTGTAAACGACCAGATGATTTTGACGCTTTGGAATCAAGAAATATCGTAAACTGCATTTTATAGATGACGAGCCTGAAATATGATTGCTTATAGTTATAGATCTTTTGTCATTGTTTGGATTAATTTGATTCAAATGCGTGTATACGATCTCGTGTAATAATGATCTCAAATAATATTTAGGTACTTACTTATTAGATGTTATTTAATATTAAGAAATCAATGAAGATCTCAAGTAACTCATAATTAATTTAAAATAAAATAAATGTTGACAATTAAACCATGTTTATTGATCTGATGTTATAGCCGACCAGACTTAGAACTCCTAATATACTGAAAAATTACCAAGATTTTAAAAATGTTTCTCAACTAAATCCAATCGAATTTACTAAATGTAGTGTTGAACGCGTTGAGTGCCACCGTCATCCGAAAAAAATGATTTTACAAGATTACACAAAACACGTCAAACAATGCGCATCCAACTATGGTATTTTTTACTGATGGAATGTTTTCAAGTCATTATTTAGTAAAATTAACATTTTGGCACAACACATCCAATATTTAAACATATCCTATTACTAAGACTTTAAAAAATATGTTTCTCAACTAAATCTTACCGAATTCAACTCCACATTTAACGCTTAAACTAAAATAAAAGATATCAAAAGATCAATCAAAAAATATAGCACCTTAAGAAAATGGGCACTTGAATAATTTTTGCACTTAATTAATACGTACTAAGTATATTTTATTTTTACGCTTATAAAACCATTAGAAAAATAAACTTTTTAACAAATACTTAAGAAATAATGATTTGCCTAAAATTACTCCCGAACCTTTTTCAGCATACACAGTTGCGAATCCCTAATGGTCAAATAGGTTTTTTAACTAATGGAATGTTTTCTTTAGATACCAGTGGAAGGCATTACCTCAGTAAAATTAACATTTGGCTCAATACATTATCCAGTATTCATTAAACTTATCCTATTTAACTAACTACATAATTATCAAAAGATATAGCACCACTAGGAAACGGGCACTTGAATAATTTTGGCACATAATTAATACATGATGTGTATTTTGAGGTAGGGTCTATGTCATAGATAGACCCTAAAACAAAATACATTTTTTACATTTTATAGGTACAGAAAGCGTCATTAATTGGTATCCCCCTAGTAAGAGGTCGGTTTGCAAGCCGTTGATCTTAACTTTTGTAAAAACTTTTACATCCTTGCTTACTTATGGATATCTAACTTCGCTCGAGTTCCTAAATGCAATAGCTGTTATAATACCCGACTGAAATCCAAGGTTGAAATGAAAAGGGTCTTTGTTCAAATCAATAGGGGGATACCGATTGATGACGCTGACTGTACCTACTTTAAAAACCACTAAGTATAAAAAAGTTCTTATGTCTATAAGGTAAAACAGCATCAATAACTATTCTTATCATAAACTATTCCAAACATAATAGAGGAAAACCTATCGTGTAAACATTAAAAAATCTGTAACTTTAAAAGGTATAATAATGGCGTCATTTGGCGTGGGTAACCCTACAACTTGAGAATGGCTGGGCCGATTTGTTTGTTATAGTGAACAGTCCGTTAAGGTATTAATAAACTTGAAAAAATATGAAAAAGATGCGTAAATGCGTAAGAACAAGTCAATTTATTGAAATCTAGACAGGATAGCGACGGGTTTGCTAGTTTTTTTTTAATAAATTGTCATGAAAAATATAGAAACATTCTTAATGTCACTTGCGGCAAGACTTATTATTAAGCAGGGACAAGTAACGTATGTAGTTAATTTGATAAATGACAGTTTCATATGATTAAAATATAATTAAACAATCATTTTTAAGAATGTTCCATAAAAAACAGCAATTCATTTCTTTTGAAAAAAAAAGAGTAAAATTGCAAACGATAAACCTACATCAAGCAGCATCAGACATAGATCTAATATAATAGTGTTAAACAAGTGGACCAATTTGGATAAAACTTAGAATTAATGTAGATCGGGGCCTAGAGGTACCACGCGAGTGACGCCAAGGGTGGAAATGCAAATTAGTAAAAATATAGATTTCTCTTCATGGCATGACATTTGTATACACATTAAGAACATTTTTCGTTTTACATCATTAAATAATTTTGGTTCACAATTTTCACATTAATCTCCATCTAATGTAACAAGTTTAAAAATCTTAAAGATCTCCAAGTGTCTAGGTATAAAATAAAAAAATCTATATAAAACTAGGTTCCGGATTTTATATAAGACATAATATAATCAGGTAAACGCAGAGGGAAAAATTAGTTATGAAGGGAAAAGATTTCACATGCTACAGACGGTACAGCGGTATAGGAATTGAACTATATGCCGTCTCTTTTCATAGACTGAGAGTGACAAGAACGGCATATATTTCTATAACGGCCTTTTTAGCTGCGCAGAGCTCAATTCAAAGAAGATCTATATTCTAATAGAATATAAAAATATTGTTTTGATGCTTTTGTAACTTAAGAATGTATCACAATAGCTGCGGAAATATCAAGAGAAGAGAATGTCTTGAAAACCTAGAATGTTAAACACGAAAGCGGAGAGGGTATGAAAATGCATGAACTGAAAGAAAAAATAAGATGAAAAAAAAAGCGTTGTAAAGAGAAGAAAAAAAATAGTTTACACAAGTGGGTTAAAGACAGGGAGTTGATGAGTTTGTTTCTAACATAAATCCCCTCTTTGTACTCTTGCCATGGTATTCTGCAAAAACTTTGTAGAGTACAGCGGGGCTAAAAAGGCCGCAATAGCAGAATCACAATTGCAATATGCCGTTCTTGACACTCTCAGTCTATGAAAAGAGATGGCATATCGTTCAATTCATATTGTGATTCTGCTATAACGCCCTTTTTAACCCCGTTAAATACTCAGTGTACATACCTATTAACTAATTCTAATTAACCGTATATTCTATTTACCAGTTCCGAATAAAAACTGATGCTAACAAAATATCGCTAAAAACTTAGATGATTATGGTCTCACACGAGAATTACTCATGTAAAAATATCGTCTACCTACATGACTTTTATACTTTTTAGTAATTAAATACATAATTATATATAGAAAAACACCCAGACCCGATACAAATAATTGCAGATCATACAAACATTAGCCTTGCGGCGGGAATCATACCTGCAACTTTCTGTGTCTAAAGCGGGGCTTGGCACACTGCGCCACAGAGGTCGTCAAACTATTTAATATGACTATTCTGATACTGAAAAAGTTTTTATTCACACGAAAAATCAACGTCTGGGCCACTAAAAACCTCTTAAGCCGCGGTGACAGGATCAGAGTACGCTTGGACAGAGTTGACTCGGATACGGATACAAAATTCATCCGGAGAATTTTGCACCATAGGTACATCATCTCTCTTAGAACTTCCTAGCCGATTTCGGCCAAAATCACACTTTTAAGTGAGTAATTCTCGTGTGTTACTATAATAACTACCTCGAAGCTACCAGTAAGCCAACGAAACACCGTGCGAAAGGCAAACTACAATTTAACACCCATTACTCTTCAATTTTTCTTTTTCAACTTGTTTTTCGTTCAAAGCCGTCGTAAGGCCGCACTTATCAAAGCGAACTCTAGCTATTTCGTTCAGGAGATCGGACGTTCGTTCTAACTGTTGATTGTCTTGGCCATAGTAAGAGTTGCACTCTTTACAAAACTCCATGTAGAGGCGCCATTTGATATCACGTGTCAGACAGGCTGGGTTCCCGATGATTACCACCTTTGCCTTGCCTCGGGTTATTGTTACGTTGAATCTCTGAAAAAAACATTTTTCTCAAACATGCTACGATATACGACCATATATTACACAACCTTCTTTGGGATAAATCTTTCTTGCTGGGTCAGAACGTGTCCAGCATTTTCTTATCAGGCCGGCTCGTCGGCATCTCGAGCAGGCCAGATAATACATTGCTGGACACTTTCTGACCCAGCACAGCACTGCAAGAGCAATGTAATTTGAAAATGAAACGAACTTTTTAAACCCGAACATGTTGGCTAGAGGTCACCAAGTTTTATTCAAACGAAGGGGTACGACAAAAATAATGCGCCATTACAAATGACATGAACTAGAAAGAATAAAATAAATTCATATTTGAACGCGGATTAATCAGTTTATGTTGACTATCTACTTTAATTTACCCGCATGTTTGAGAAAAGGACTATACTTTGAAATTACCTAGTCGGCGGCACACTACAGTTTAGAAGTATATTGACGGTGCCTATGTCAATGGACTTTTATGTGCATAATGAACGCCGCTTAACTTCGACGATGTAGTACACTTCTAACGGATCTTAGCATTCGTGAAGTTAGCCGTTTCGATGTGCAGTGCAACTTTTCATATAAAATTTTCTACCGTGCAGCGAAAAGCCTAACTTCACGAAAGATATCCATTGTGACAACTGAACTCAAGACACTAACCTTGTCATCGACCAAGAAGCCAAGTGCATACTTAGCATCATACTCCAAAAGGCGACAGTTGGCCCTCACGGTGGAGACGAGGATCACTCGCTTCTCCTTGCCTTGGAACGCCTCGACTGTTCCCACTTCTATCTTCTTGTAGTTCTGGGCAATAAGCCACGCTTTCATTTTGTACACCTGTTGATAAAAGGTTGGTGTTGGTGTTTTTAGGCCGCCTATGATTTTAGTTTTTCTAAAATACATGATCACGACTGTATCCCCAAGGCGCGGTAGACATTCTCTCAGGTCTTTTTTTTGGCATTTTTTTTAAGATCCTTCGAGTATAAGGGGGTAGTCAGAGGTATGTCCAAATACATATTTGGTACATGCCCACATTTTGCAGAAGTTAGCATTCCATACGTGACGGGTTTCAAGCCCATCGACGCTATTAGAAAGATGACTGGTTTCCTCGCGATGTTTTCCTTCACCGTTTAGAGCTCGTGCGTGTTACTCTTACTTAGTTTAATTTTGTTTAAAAAAGAGTACTTCCTATAAAAGTATGTTATTATTACAGTAGAAACGCCTGCTATATCTCTTGCCCTCTTTTTTTTTTTTTGCATGTGAGTGTCAAGAAAACTATTTTCTTGAGTTTACCTATTTTGACAAGTATTTATTAGACAAACCGTATTATTTCTATCAGATATGAATTACTAATATACAGGGGATATAGAGATATGACACAAACTAAAGTCACATTTAAATTAAAAATTAACTTGAAAAAACGCACAGCAGAACAGCAAAAATAGAAAATCTTACTTGTCTGATATACGGCGCTATGATCCCGATATCTTCATGCAAAACTTTGTGGTCTTCAGTCAAAGCTTTGACGTAGCGCTTCAGCATATCAAGTTCCTTTTCGTTGAAGTAACTAAAACAACACACAAACCCTCCGTTATTTTCTGGTAAGTACAAAAAAAATCTTCAGACATTTTTTTAAGTAGATGGATTCCACGCTATTATGCGAAAGCGAGTTGCCTACTTGATGCGCCGCGTGCGAGATGGATCCAATAGCCTCCTCAATACCATACTGGACAGATTTGACTGTCCCATCGTACGCAAATGGAATGCCATTCATATGGCGTCCAAAATCGCTATGTTCAATGTACGGTAGGGTTTTGAAGATTTGTGTTTTGTTTAGGGTAGGTAATGTTATTGTGTGTTGGCTCTTTTTAAAATGTTTTTGTTTTATTATTATTCAACAACCACAACTTTGAAAAGTTACAAGTAGCATTCTGCATGACAGGATGCAGATCCATTGTCGTTTTTAAGTGCTAACCAGTTTGAGCTTAAAACCTCCTCGGCTTAAAGATTTTATAGCGACACAGAAGCGAAGCGCAGCTGTTAATGCATCTTTCGGTCACACATTTATTTTGTGACTCTTTTATCTATGAAAAACAACGAAGAACTACACCACGAGCGGTTCAGTACTAAAAAGTAAGTTCGTATGAGCAAGTGGCCAACTCTGGCGACGGAGTTTTTAGGCCGCCTAAAGGCATCCGTCATGACTTCATCATCATCAGCTTTTAATGACCCACTGCTGGGCATAAGCCTCCTTCCCTACCCGCCAAAACGTTATATTCTGGGCCTTTTGCATCCAGGTCCCCTGTACGGCAACTATGTCGTCATGACTTAACGACTTAAAAGCCGGGGCCGAAAATTTAACGTGCCCGAAGCATGAAAGCGCTCAGTTCGTAATGCCACTTACTTCATTGTGCCGCGCACAACGTCGCTTATAGCCTAGTTTACACGAGGCCATCGCTGGCTGCCAGTCTCACTGGCTGGCTTGGTATTTGCCTTGTGTAAACAGGAGGCGGAGGTCACTGGCTTAAAAAATAGACGGGCGTTCTATTCTCGCCAGCGCTGGCCTGGTGTAAACTATACTTAACTTCAACGATCAATCAAGAACGTCTCAGGAAGGCTACGAGCGCTTCAAGTACTAACCTCGGTGCGTTCCCCATCCTCTGTTCCCGCGAATGCACGGCGTGAAACACGATCGCGCGGTCCCCACCAGGTAGGCCCAGGATACTGGTCTGACTGAGGGGGTCTAGTGGTGCCAACGCCTAAAATTATTACAAATATATAATAAAGCCGCGTTTCCACTATAGTCGTATTGCTCATTATACGGACTAAAAATATGTGAAAAATGACATTTGTTCCATCAATTTTAGTCCGATTTTAGTCCGTATAATGAGCAATACGACTATAGGCAACATTTGGCGCGCGACATGTTGCACAACATGTTGAAAGTTAGCGCGGAACTTTTTCCACAACGTTGCGTTGTCTGTCTGTCTACGCATCTACTACTATGTCATGTTGCGCGCCAGCTGGCAACTTCGCGCGCTGTTGTGCAACGTTGCCGTACATGTTAAGCGTCACGTGTTGGGCGCCAAATGTTGGCTAGTGGATACGAGGCTTGAATATGTAGGATCGTGGGAATTTTGAGGCCAATCTCACCTTATTTTCCAATTAAATCAGCAAAACTCACAAAATCATTGTTCATCTTTATTCGTAACTCACAACAACACGCTATTTCTACGTTTTTTACATTCATCTGACATCTTGACATCTAATCTCTGACACTGACAGTAAATCTTACATCAATCACTCAACCAAACAGTGTTGCTAACAAAAAACAAAAAAAATCTTCTAAATTATTCGACACGGCCGTCCTGATCATTCATCTGTCCCAGATGAATATTCTTCCGATGAAATCCACGGCTTCATGAGGTCAGCTGAAGTAGTACTGTTGATTGGGCCTTCACTGTTTCCAATTTTCTTCACAGCATATCGTTCATTTCCCTTTATCTTGACCACTTCGTAGGGTCCCAAATATTTAGGGAACAGTTTACTTCCTTGGGAAAATTGTGTCTTCTTGATAGCTACTAAATCTCCAGCATTATAAGTAGTTGCTTCCTTTCGCTTCTTATTGTAGTTTTTTATGTTTTCTTCATGGACTTTTTGTATTGATTCTTTAGCTTTATTTCTTAATATTTCTCTTTTCTCATTAAAATTCTGTATGTTTTCTTCTTCTATTAATTCTTGTATTTCATCGTCTTTGTCTCTCATTTTAGTTCCAAAAAGCAGCTCAAATGGCGTCATTTTAATACTTCGTTGATATGTTCCGTTTATACATCGTTGTACTGTAGATACTCGGCGGTACCATTTTGTTGGGTCATCAGCACTCAGTTTGCTTAATACAGCGATGATAATCTGGTGGATTCGCTCAACTTGACCGTTTCCTCTGGGTTGTCCTGTCGTAATAGCATAGTGCGTTATATTTTCACTTCTACAATATTCTTGAAAGTCTTTTCCGGTAAATGCGGCATTTCGGTCAGTAATTATTCTTTCAGGTGAGCCAAAAGTCTGTTGTTGTAGTCTTAATTTTTCCAGCGTCTCTACAGCGGTTAGAGTCTTCACAGGGTAAATCCATGTAAACTTCGTATAGGCATCTACGACTGTGAGGATGTATTTGTAATTCTTATGGGTCGAAGTCATTGGTCCTAGATGATCCACGTGGTATGTCAACAGTGGAACATTGCCTTTGTCTATCGGGTGTAGGAATCCTTCTTTTTTACCTCTTTTGTGTGATATAAGAATGCATTCAACTCAATTGGTTATTACTTTCTTGACTTTCTCCGTTAAATTCTCAATGAAATAGTCCCGATTAATTAGTTCTTCAGTCTTTAGTATTCCAAAATGTCCTTTTTCGTGGTTCTTTCTGATTATCTCGTATTGCATTTTCTTAGGTACAACAATTAGTTTGTCTCCATCTTTCCTTTTGTATAGTATTTCGTTCTCTAGGATATAGTCTTTATAATTCTGTGTTTCTAATATTTTCTTTACCAGTCTTGCATAGTCGTCTTCATTCTGTGCCTTTCGTATACGAGCCGTAGTCTCTGTGAGGATCATACAAGTAGGGTTTCTGCTCAGTGCGTCTGCATGTCTCACTCGTGTACCTGGTCTGTGTTCGATCGTATAATCGTATTCTTCAAGTAGCAGAGCCCAACGAACGACTCTCGGTGGTAGGTCCTTTTTTTGCAGCGTCATAGTCAGGGCAGAGCAATCTGTGACGATCTTACAATGTATTCCTTGTAAATAGACTCGAAACTTCTTTATAGCAGCAACAATAGCTAGAATTTCTAGATAATAGCTATGGTATTTTCTATCAGCTGGGGTCGTCTTCTTACTCATGTAGTGAACGGGGTGAAGTTGATTGTCTTTAGGGCTTCTCTGTAAAAGAACAGCTCCATACCCGTCTGCACTTGCGTCAGTGTGTAATTCTGTTTCTAAATCTGGATTGTATATTCTCAGGGCTGGCGAACTACATAATATCTGTTTCAATTCGTTAAAAGCTTTTTCGCATCTTTCATCAAAATTGAATATAGCATCTTTCTTTAACATGTCTGTCATTGGTTTCGCAATCAGGGAGTAGTCTTTAATGAATTTTCTGAAATATCCTGTCAGTCCGAGGAAAGACTGAACAGTCTTTACATTATTTGGCTTCTTAAAATTTGCTACAGCGTTTATCTTCTCTTTGGACGGTCTTACTTCATTATCACAAATGATGTATCCTAGATATTGAATTTCTTTCTTCAGAAAATGGCATTTCTTCCAATTAAATTCTAGACCAAATTCTTGTCCAGTTCATAACTTGTGCAGTATCTTCGAATTCATCGAGAAAAGTCTCAATCGGGTAAGTGTCATCTCCAGTAAAAATAGTCATTGACTTTTCCAAATCTTTAAATAAAATCTGTACATCTGTCTCCTGCTCTTCATCTTCAATTTCCTTTTCGTCTTTCTTCGGCGGCATTGTGTTCAAATTAATATTGCTTTTAGAATCTCCCGACGATCTTCTTCTTTTAGTCACCGTGCAAAATGATGGTCTTCTTGAAGTCATTCAGTAGTACGTCTTTTTCAGTCTTAAAAAAAAATCTTCTATCTTCTACCAAAAGCTACCATTTTTGCATAGCGGTGGCAACATTTTTCGATTGACGGTAAATAACCTCTTCGCATACGTCGTGTGGTGGAGGATCCAATATGGCGGAACTTGAAGCCACGACCGGCACAATTTGCAAAGATGACTTGCCTCTTGTTTTCGTCTTGAGTCTTCGATTCGCCTCAAATTTCGGTTGATTCCGGACAAGCCCCCATAAAGATGTAGGATCGTAGGAATTATGAGGCCAATCTCACCTTATTTTCCAATTAAATCAGCAAAACTCACAAAATCATTGTTCATCTTTATTCGTAACTCACAACAACACGCTATTTCTACGTTTTTTACATTCATCTGACATCTTGACATCTAATCTCTGACACTGACAGTAAATCTTACATCAATCACTCAAACAAACACTAACAAAAAACAAAAAAAATCTTCTAAATTATTCGACATAAATATATATAAATATAGGGGAAATTTTCACACAGCGCCATCTAGCCCCAAACTAAGCAAAGCTTGTACTATAAGAAAGAACCAGATAACTGATAATCAGTGATCGGAATGAGGCGGGCTAAAATACCTAAAGTTCGAAAAATAACAGAGACAAATGGAGACGCCTTAGGACTAAATATTTTTCGACCCAATTATTTCCGTTTCCGGGACATTAATAAAGAACATCTAACATTAAAGTGAATCAATTTTTTATCTGAGTTAATAACAAAAACTAAAATGTAAGTTCTATGGATAAAAAACTTTTTTCCGTCGGTCAAATAGAAAAATTATTTGAATTAGTTCACAATATTATTAACATTAATTTTAAATGTACTTACTCACTGTGAAAATTGTTCCAATTTTCGACCCAATTGGGCGGAATAAAATTCTTGTATTAAGGAAGTCTCCCCTTTTTTGCCTCTGTTCTTTGAACTTTAGGTATTTAAGCCCGCCTGATTCCGATCACTGCTGATAATACTTAGTTTAAAAATCAAAAAAGTAGAAATTTTAAACAAGTAGGCGTGATGACCTAGATATATTTCGGGCTGAGTGGGACGAGGCTGGCGGTCACAAGGCTTGGTGGATGATCAGAGGAGACCATTGCTTAGCAGTGAGAGATTATAGAGTTCAAAAAAAGTTTAAAATAAATATAGTTAGTCAAAAAAAAGTAATACTTACAATCAGTTCATTGTTATAAAACAGTTCGTTGGGTAGTTTCAAAATGTCGGGGTTGGAGCGAAAGTTCTGGACGAGCATCGTGATATAGTTGGCATCGCTCTCGTACAGATTAGAGTACGACGAACGAAGACGCTCCAATAGGGAAGTACCTGATAATAAAATAATCACTCATCACAAAATAAGGTGAGATAAGCTCGTCAGAGTTTATGGCAAGACATATTACGATTTATTTTCCATAGATTCTTCTAAAGGAGCTAAGACAGGGATTTACAGGCAGGGCCGAGAATGTAATGTATCCTCCGAAGCACGGAAGCGCTCAATTGTAAATATCATTGGTCCTCATTTTGTGACCGCGCCGCGCAGTCCATTTGCAGTTGTCATCCTACTGCATTAGGCATCAGCCTGCACGCCAATTGGACGGAATACGCAGACGGTTTGTAATTACGATGCAAGCTGCACGAAAACTCCATCCACCACTGCTATTTTGCAGCTGGTATGAACGTATGTTCGTATGAGCTAGTTGCTTACTTTGGCGTAGTTTTCAGGCTGAAAGCCTTCGTCATAACTAAACGACTTCGAAGCCGAGATAGACAATTTAACGTGCCCTTTGTAGCTACTGGCAATTTAAATGCAGCCTGTCTGACAACACTTTCTTACCAAGTCCTTTAATACAGGCGTCTCGGGAGAGACACACCAGACCCAACTGCTGACGATCTCCGGCCAGCACCAACTGGCCAGTAGGGGCCAGCAGGCCAGTGATGGGCACCAGCGTCGACGGCTCTGAGGCCCGCTTGTAATATAAGTTTGTTTGTACCCACCCAGTCCTTTGCTACAGGCGTCTCGGGAGAGACACACCGGGCCCAACTGCTGAGGATCTCCGGCCAGCACCAACTGGCCAGTAGGAGCCAGCAGACCAGTGATGGGCACCAGCGTCTGAGGCCTGCTTGTAATATGAGTTTGTTTGTACCCACCCAGGCCTTTGCTACAGGCGTCTCGGGAGAGACACACCGGGCCCAGCTGCTGAGGATCTCCGGCCAGCACCAACTGGCCAGTAGAAGCCAGCAGACCAGTTTATGAACACCAGCGTCGACGGCTGAGGCCTGCTTGTAATATAAGTTTGTTTGTACCCACCCAGTCCTTTGCTACAGGCGTCTCGGGAGAGACACACCGGGCCCAGCTGCTGAGGATCTCCGGCCAGCACCAACTGGCCAGTAGGGGCCAGCAGGCCAGTGATGGGCACCAGCGTCGACGGCTCTGAGGCCTGGGCCGCTTCGTCGATGAACAGGTGACTCATTTGCAGCTTATGCTTCGCTTGACAACGGGCTCTATAATTTTTAATAATTTAGTTAGTAACTAGCTGCACACATTCTCACACTCACAATAATCTTGATGTTTAATTTGAATTTTTGTTTTGTATTTGTCTAGCTGTTCGTGTACGTCGATAAAGCGATTTTTTTTTCGTTCCCTAGCAGTTTTCTGAAATGCGACGGACTGTTACAATGTAATTAATGTACATTTTTTGAATTTTCGAGTTACATACTTATTTGTTTTAGAAAAAAAAAGTAAGTTTGTATGAGCAAGTGGCCAACTCTACACTATCGTTAATGCATAGATGATAATGATGAAAAGTGATGTATAAATAACCTTCCTTAAGAATTAAGCTATCAAATGCAGAATAAATCTTTCAAACCAACTGGTAGTTAGAGATTTCAAACGAACAAAAAGAAACTCTCCCGCTTCATAATATTGGTAGGTATAGGTTTATGGTACTTATTATCAAAGTAGTAACCTAAATATTTATTTATACCTTACCGTACCGTACTCTCTGATTCAGCATCTCGTAAGCATGTACAAAATAAAATAAAAATCATGAAACTTAATGTAGGTACAGCAAATTCTAAAACATCTTATAGAGTTAGTAGTCAATGCACATACAATATTAATTTTATCATATAAGTACCTATTTAATAGATATCATATTGTTGGAAACACTAAATGGCAATAACAAAAAAATACGACGGGCAGCGATATAAGGCGAGGCACGAGCGGCGCGCGGTCACTTCTTTGCTGGATTTGGTGCTTGGCGGACGTATTTCTGTTCAATTATTTGTTTAAAGAACTTTTGTTGTGTAATTTGTACATTTTGTAAATCTAATAATAAATAGGTCATCTTGGAATTACTTTTTAAAAAATTGGTTTTGCGTTTGATTCCTAAAATCAGAAGTGGGATAAAAGATTCACCCCCACAACTAAATCTCTTATTTTTAGCCCTAATTTTCTCAAAAATTGAGTTTTTATTTTCGCTTTATTTTACGTCCGCCAAGTAAGTGTTGAAATACCCTCTTTTTGTGATTTTCTTTGTCTTCGTTTTTCGTGTGTGCGTGTTCTCAGATTGTGTTACGCGAAATGGATAGATCGCCTTGATCCAGGTCGCGTGAGCACCGCTCGCGATGTCCACGACATTCTCGTTCACGCAGCAGGCGTTCGCGTGGTCAGCGTTCTCGCAGTTAGTTGCGAGGGTAAACTTCTTGGTGCAGGGCACTAAGGTCCAGCCCCAGCTGTGATGGAGAGTCCAGCTTGTCGCGAGGTTATACGCCGCAACAAGAAACACGGTATCGTAGCTGTAGCCCTAGTGACAGTGATTGTGAAAACCGTACCGCAGCCGCAGCTGCGACCGTAGTGGTCACGCACGACAGTCATTGAAACCGAAGTCTAGGTAGCGATTAACACAGTCGTGAGTCTTGGCATACTATCTTGTGTCTGTTCTCTTAGAAACTCAGTCGGGCCCTTTCTTGGTAGCTGCACTGAGTAAATTGTTTAGGCGATTCAATCGCTAAAATCAGTAAGTAGTAGTCGTAGTTACGATGTTTCTAACTTTAACTTCAACATTTAGGTACGATGTAGACAAATAGTTAGTACTTAGTATGTTTGTCGAAGTTGTTTGAAATGTGACTTCAAATCGTGGCTAGATGAGTGGGTCACCAGTGATCGCTCATGGAGTCAGCGTTGCCATATCTACCAACTTGTAGGTAGATCTACCTATTTTTCATTTTACATTCTACCAACTTCTACCGATTTTTGGCCCCTCATCTACCAATTTTCAAAAATTGTGGTTGGCAACACTGCATGGAGTAACTTTAAAAATGTTTGTGTGTTTAAAGAAAATCGATACCTACTGCTAACATTTTGTTTGTAGTAATGTCAACCGATTCGAACAACTTCCGTACTTATCTAAGCCGTAATATGAATTAGAATTAGAATGACATTTATGCTCGCAGTTCACTGCTGCGCTTGCGCATAGAAAAAGGTGAGCTCAATACTGCTATTGTGTTACCGAGCTACGTTAATTTAGTTCCTAATTACTTATTAATTACTTTTCTATGTTTTCGAAATCTGAAGTAGACGTAGTCGCGGGTAGACGTAGTCGCGGGTACTCGTACGGTGGAGTTACCCTACTCCAATAGGTACCTACCTAACCGCGACAGTAACAACAAAGCTCAAGGTATTTATTGACATCTCCGTTCATTTCATACAAATTCATAGCACTGGGCCTCAATTCTACTAATTTTATTACGTCAACCATTCCGTTATTATTAGGTACCGCTGCGTTTTGTTCAGTTCTCCGAAATGACAATAATTTGTTTGAAGGCATTACCACAAAGGAATCGTTCGTAGATTGGGATACAAAACGAAATCTGGGGTTCACGTTTTGCTTTGGTTGATAAGAAGGGGTTTGTTAGTAGAATCGGTCCCCTAAGTAAGTAAAGTAAGTTCGTATGAGTAAGTGGTCGGCTCTGGTGACGGAGTTTTTAGGCCGCCTAAAGGCCTCTGTCATGGCTTAACGACTTAAAAGCCGGGACCGACAATTTAACGTGCCCTCCGAACACGGAAGCGCTCAGCTCGTAATACCACTTGCGGTCACCCATCCTAAGAGTGGCCGCGCCCAACGCTGCTTAACTTCAACGATCAATCAAGAACGTCTAAGCAAGCTACACGGTCCTCTGATGTCCTTAAAGCCTTTGTTGTAAAATACACAGATCATTATTAAACATGCACTTTTACAGCCAATAATATCTTGTATAGATGATGATGATGATGTGCTGGGATCTCTTCCCGCATCAAAAGGCTACCTATAAAAATACCAATGTCATGCATTTACTAAACACTGTTTACTGGTGCCTATAAGTCATCAGGATGTTGATGAACCTCGGCGTGTGTTTAAGTAATAGTCTTAATACTTAGCTAATAGTCATCCTGTTGTTGGTTAGATGTATCGGGAAAATAACTTGACAAAGCAGGTAACCACCTGAACCTATGCTTTAAATTTATTGATCTGTCACAAAAATGCTACACACGTCTTAGTAAGAGTTGTCGCGATATCCATGATGCTTCTTAAAAATGATTCCAAAATAAGAAATGCTGAGATAAAGGACGGCCGAACGGCTGGCTATATTAATCGAGAGCGATGCAACTGTTAATGAGCCTTGGCGGCTCCTTTGTTTGTTCCAGGGAGAGTGGACCCCTGAGACATGTGCTGCCTTTTGTTTTTGAAGGCGAGCCCGAAGTCTACGCGGTAGCATTCCTTATCTCGCCGCTACCCGTAGCAACCTAAACGTGTGTACCTATGTGTGAAGTCTACGCGGTAGCATTCCTTATCTCGCCGCTACCCGTAGCAACCTTAATGTGTGTACCTATGTGTGAAGTCTACGCGGTAGCATTCCTTATCTCGCCGCTACCCGTAGCAACCTAAACGTGTGTACCTATGTGTGAAGTCTACGCGGTAGCATTCCTTATCTCGCCGCTACCCGTAGCAACCTTAATGTGTGTACCTATGTGTGAAGTCTACGCGGTAGCATTCCTTATCTCGCCGCTACCCGTAGCAACCTTAATGTGTGTACCTATGTGTGAAGTCTACGCGGTGGCATCTCTGGTCTCGCCGCTACCCGTAGCAACCTTGATGAGTATCTGTGAAGTCTACGCGGTAGCATCTCTGGTCTCGCCGCTACCCGTAGCAACCTTGATGTGTATCTATCTGTGAAGTCTACGCGGTGGCATCTCTGGTCTCGCCGCCACCCGTAGCAACCTTGATGTGTATCTGTTAAGTCTACGCGGTAGCATTCCTTATCTCGCCGCTACCCGTAGCAACCTTGATGTGTGTACCTATGTGTGAAGTCTACGCGGTAGCATTCCTGGCCTCGCCGCTACCCGTAGCAACCTTGATGTGTGTACCTATGTGTGAAGTCTACGCGGTGGCATCTCTGGTCTCGCCGCCACCCGTAGCAACCTTGATGTGTATCTGTGAAGTCTACGCGGTAGCATTCCTGGTCTCGCCGCTACCCGTAGCAACCTTGATGAGTATCTGTGAAGTCTACGCGGTAGCATTTCTGGTCTCGCCGCTACCCGTAGCAATCTTAATGTGTATCTGTGTGAAGCCTATGCAGTAGCAATCTTTACTCGCCGCTACTCGTAGCCACAGTACTATAGGTATGCGCATACCTATAGTACGGTGTGAAAGCTTTTCACTATGCAACCTACTGCGTTATGGTGAGCCTAACCGAGTGGCTGAGTGCAGTGTTGGTTATTTCTTCTTCTCTTTCGTTATACTCTTGAGAGAGTAGTCGTGGTCGTCATGTCGGAGGGGGCTGTGGCGATTTAGACAATCCTACGCCATTCATCGTGTATCGCAGCCTTTCTGGTGCATTTATGTAGTGGACCGTCTAATGCAGTCTTGATTTGGTCGGTCCATCTGCCCTCAACTCGACCCTGCACCACAAAGCGTTCTATAGACACCTTTCCGCGTCGCGTTATTTATTTGCACGTTATTTATTTGCATGGAAAGCTTTTCGGTATACAACCTGTCGCTTTATAGTGACGAGCCTACGCCGAAAAGTCGTTGAGTGGCAAGTGAACTGCCGTGCCGTGCAAGTGCTCAGTGTTTGTTATTTTTTTGTAGTACTTACGTGCATGCTTGTTGGGTCTACTCTATTTAACTTATTGGCCTATTGATTTGTGGTTCACTCAAAGGATCATAAATTAATACTTGTTGTATGCAGTGTTGGGTGACTTTTATTGTAAATCTTAACTTAAACCTAACAACAACTAAACCTAACATGACTAATTATTTTGGATCATTCTAACTATTTGATTTTCTTTGTTAAACGGTTGGAAAACATTGCAGATACATTTTGATGATTCGGATTATCCAGATAATGATGATGATGTCCATCCTTGACATTCAACCACCAAGATGAGAAGCAGGTTAGCCCGGGTCATCTTCAAGGCGTGATGAGATCTACGAACCAGTACCTCCATACAGGTCCTTTTCTGTACTCGACCCTGTCACATGTGATAAGCCTGTCGAGGACGTCAGGATGTCAGGAGAGGCCGTGTTGGAAACACTAAATGGCAATAACAAAAAAATACGACGGGCAGCGATATAAGGCGAGGCACGAGCGGCGCGCGGTCACTTCTTTGCTGGATTTGGTGCTTGGCGGACGTATTTCTGTTCAATTATTTGTTTAAAGAACTTTTGTTGTGTAATTTGTACATTTTGTAAATCTAATAATAAATAGGTCATCTTGGAATTACTTTTTAAAAAATTGGTTTTGCGTTTGATTCCTAAAAATATTATCATTATTTTAATGTTTAATGCACATACTAATAAGATAAATAATAAAGGCTGAGGGGTAGCCTTATTTTCTTGTCACTGTAATGTAGCATTTTTGATGTGTGTATGTACCGTAGTGGCGAAAATAAAACTTTTTTCTATTTCTATATATTACATAGTATACTTACGAAGCGTATTTGGCTGCGTGTAAGTGGGTAGTCACAACAATTCTGTATGACGAGACGAACTGGTTGTCTACATTTGTGAAATTTTCGTAACTCGTGCCGTTCGATACGGGCGCAAGGGCTGATGGTAATACTGTCCTGAAAACATAAATTTCACGAGTCTATTATATCATTACTAGCGGACTTATGTTTGGCAGATGTCCTGCCAAATTAAATTCAAAAAAAAATGGTATGGGATCACAAAATTATATCGGAATAATTTTGTGTAAGTATGGGATTATATTTGGTACAAGCAGGCCTGGCTCACTTCTCACTTTAGGTATTTATCGGACGCGCGCCGCCTCGGGGGGCGCGCGACATAGGTTGCCACTTGCCGCTCGCTCGGCTTGCGGACTAGACGCGTTGTGCGTAATTATCGTGATCTCGTATACATCGTTTCTTGTGATTTATGCACGATGTCTAAACGATCTAGTCCTTATAAAAGATACTGCTGTGTCTACGGGTGTCTAAACAAAAGGAAAAGCAATGAATGGACATTAACATTCTACAAAATTCCGGAAGATATTGAAAGGTTGGTACCTACTAAGCTTTTCTATAATTTGTTGTAAGTACCTATTTAAATAAATCATCAATAAATACCTAGGTAGGTACTTACTTTTACTCTGTAACTGTAGGTGCATAATGAAAACGAGATTTTATAGGTACCTATTCGATTCCTTTTTGATTGAATACCTACCTGTTTACAAATAAACAAACATAATACACCTACAAAACTACCTACCTACAAAACTGTAGGTAGGTAGGTACCTACAGTTTTGTTTATTTACCTAGGTACCTAAAAGTAAACGCTTTAGAAATGAAATGAAATGAAATGAAATAGGTAGGAGTGATGATCACGCACGTCTGTAGATATCCTCGAGGCGCGATACACATTCTCTCAGATCTTTTTTGGCATTTTAAGATCCTTTGAAGATGTCTAAGGGAGTTGTCACAGGTATGTCCAAATACATATTGTACCTTCCTACATGCCCACATTTTGCAGAAGTTAACATTTCATACGTGACAGGTTGCAAGCCCATCGACGCTATTAGAACTCTAATTGGTTTCCTCACGATGTTTTCCTTCACCGTTTAGAACTCGTGTTAATGCGCTTATTAGGTACATTACATTCATAGAGCCATGTTGGTCGAAGTGATTAGTACCTCAACTTTCGAGACGAAGGTCGTGGGTTCGAGTCCTGGCCGTGCTTTAAATTGCATAATTATGTGATTGCAAACCTAACATTAAAAGGGTGATTATCGGATAACGGCTCCCGGTCTAGTTGAGTGATGATGATTGTGTGTGTCTGATCGATGTCTAGGTAGGTATGAAGGTATAGATATTTTGAAATGCAATTGTTTACAAAACGAACGAGATAATAATGTAACTACCTACTTCACCTACCTACGTACAATACGTAGTACCTACTTACTACTATTTATTCCGTGGTAACGGTAGATTAAATTATATTTAGGCCTACTTATTTTAGAACTTAAGTAGGTAGGTACTGTTTTTGTGACAAATAAAATAAATTAATTTATTTGTGTTGTCGCAAGCGAAAATTCGACAACCCTTAAGAGTTGCGTCACACCGCGCCAGACAGTGACACAGTTACGCATTAGAGCAGGATGGGAATGTTTAGGCAAATATCTCGATAGGTAATAGGCCCATAGGCGAGTTGAATTGCACTTTATAGCTTCGCCGCGAGAGTCTCTATTTAAACAAATTTACTCGCGAAGTGACCCTTCTGTACGTAGTACTCTAGTATTCTGTGGTACAAGCTCACATTTAGAGAATTTCAAAAGTATATAAATATTGATAAAATAAATACTCAGTGTTATTTAACGGATCATACTATAGCTTAGAATAGAACCATCCAGCAGGTCCACAAGTGCAAAAATACATCAAAATCGGTCAAGTCGTTTAGATATAGATTAACTCTTTATTGTTACACCAAATTATCTAACTTTACTAGAAAAACTTAAACACTAACATGGTGGCACAATGGGCGGCCTTATCGCTCAAAGCGATTTCTTCCAGGCAACCTTTGGATGGACTGGAAGACTTTAGGGTCTATTTACATCTCGTTTTATGTATGTGCGCTGCGCTAACGTCTCATTGGCATCGGTTGAGTAAGTAATAAACGATTCTAGAATCTTACCACTCCCTGCAACGAGAGTTGGCGCGCAGAAGGAAATTGTTAATGTTCAACATTTTGTTGTACTTCAGAAGCGTTACGGCGATGTGGTCGGCGGCCATGTTAGAGTCGGTACAGAGGAGCACACGGTTTCTTGGGTTGCGGACTACAAGCTGCGGACAAAAGCGTTACTAAACCACTGCATTGCGAGAATATCACGGAATAAGGTGCAATAGTAGAAATAAAAAGTTGCTTATTCCATTCCCAACCTTATAAGTACTAGGAATAATGCAATTATTCATGTGACTAATGTAATTATTTATGTGACTTTGTGAATTTTTCAAGAATGTTTTCCAACACCATTTGATTTCCGGAAGTAAGCAAGAGCGTTTACATGGCTTGTTAATTATCAATTAAAACTCGTCAAAAATCATACATACCTGTACTATAGCTTCGACAATGGTGATGGTTTTACCAGTGCCGGGCGGTCCGAACACAATGTAGGGCGCTTTACCCGACGTCCCCGCCACTATGTGCTCAACGGCTGACCTTTGCTCCTTGTTGTCTCTTATTAGTGGGTTGTAGAATCTAGTACAAAAAAAAAGCAAAATTGCAAAAATACAAAATACAATTGTTTAGAAAGCGCAACCGAAGATTATTAAGCCTGGGATACACTAGGGGACATGTTGCGGAACATGTCCCTCAACAACTACGTGAAGTGTCCCGCGACAATTGTCATGGAACATTTTGCCGAACATTTTGGAGCAAGCAACATGCCCCGCGTCACGTACAATGTTGCGGGGCATGTTGCGGGACAATATGCAACGTTGCAGCGTCACGTAAATTATGTGTTGCGCGTCATGTTGCGGGACAAAATGTCCCCTAGTGTATCCGACGCTTCATGTGCATACAAATTATACTGGTTATAAGGTGTCAACTTTACAATGTCAAAATATTTAAACAAATGGTAGTTTGCTCTCGAGTGAAAATTTAATCACGTTTGGTCGAATCCAGCCTAAGGTTGGATTCGACCAAACAAAAGTCATCTTACTCCAGAGTAGTTATTCTAGTTAGCCGACATAATTCGAAATACAATTGTTTAGAAATTGCAACCGAACATTATTATGTATGCAAATTGTCCTGGTTATAAGGTGTCACCTTTACAATGTCAAAATATTCAAACAAATAGTACTCTCAAGTAAAAACTTAATCCAGTTTGGTCGAATCCAGCCTAAGTCGGCTAGTTACTCTGGAGTAAGATGACTTTTGGTCGAATATAGCCTAAGTAATCCATCATAGTAATCAAAAGTCGAACTAAGGCCAACACGGCTTCATTTACGATTAAATTACTCACTTGTTGATAGACTTTATTTGCACAGTTCCTCGCCTCGGTTCGGGGAAGAGTCGTCCCATCTGCTTTGAAGAGATCACCCATGAGACCGCCTCGTGGCAACGCTCCATGGGCACACGGGACATTATGAAACGGACGTCGAACAGAGCGTCTGGAGTGAAGTGCTCGTAGAAACTAAAAAAAATATATTGGTAAGTCTCAGTAAGTTCGTATAAGTGGCCAACTCTGGTGACGGAGTTTTTAGGCCGCCTAAAGGCCTCCGTCATGGCTTAACGACTTAAAAGCCGGGACCGACAATTTAACGTGCCCTCCGAAGCACGGAGCTCGTAATACCACTTGCGGTCACCCATCCTAGAGTGGCCGCGGCCAACGCTGCTTAACTTCAACGATCAAGAACGTCTAAGCAAGCTACGCCACGAGCGCTTAAGTCTCAGTGACTATTGCACATCATCAAGCTAAGAAAAGTTAGTTATTTAGAACATGGCATTAGACACGAGAGATACTACTACTAGACCTACTTCAACTAATTATGATGGGAAAAGTTGCCAGCAAGTGGCGTGTCGGTCGGAGGAAGAAATCTTGGTTGCGGAATATCAGGGAGGGGACGGGGTTAGCGAGCGCTGCCGAACTATTTCGCCTCGCTAAAGATCGGGAACAATATGCCATATTGACTGCCAACCTTCGCTATTCGGAGAGGCACCATTAGAAGTAGAAGTGACTATTATTGATAAAGCTTTTGAACCTTACAGACAGAAGAAAATTCTACGCAGTTTTTTTCATTCTTTACAACGATAAAACTATCACTTTTGTAACTTTTTAACTTAAGATCAAAGCTCTCAAAAGTACACGTTTTTCGTCCCATTTTTGACGTCTATTTTTGTGGAATGCAGGCTGGGTCTAAAGAAAACTTATTAAGGAACAAGCAGCGCCCTCGCGGCTTTGCCTCCGTAGTGACGGTTTATGGTGATGATGATGAAAAGTAGCCTATAACCTTACTTAAGAGTTTAGCTATCACATGCAGAAAGAATTATCACATCCGACTGGTAGTCCCTGAGATAAGCGCGTTCAAACAAACAAACAAACAAACTCTTCAGCTTTATTGTATTAGTATAGAAGTATAGATAGATAGTATAGATCTAGATAAAGCTTGGAAACTTATAGGGCAGGCGTATCTCTTCAAGCATTATTATTCTGTATAATCAATTTGAGCATAGACTCACCTTTCGTCCACATCAGACAGATGTACATAACTGTCATCTATGTTTTTAATTACACATTCAAATATGTAATCGTGGTCTCCCTGAGGCTGGAGTAAAACTCTGTCACCTAGAAAAGTATACAAATAAATGTCAATTTTGATAATAATAAAAAAACCGGTCAAGTGCGAGTCGAACTCGTACGCCGAGGGTTCCGTGCCTAGCCATGGTGCCAATTAAGCTAGTCCGCTTAATTGTATGAGCGCCCATACAACTCGGAGGACAATTTTAATTGGCATCAACTATGTATGTATGGGAACACCCTTTAATTTTCAACTTTTTTAACTTTTTGGAATTTTTCCTTTATTTGTGCTATAAGACCTTGCTTTTTGCCAAATTTCGTTATTCTAGGTCAACGGGAACTACCATTTAGGTTTTCGACCCAAAACCTCTAGGGTACTTCCGGTAGACCTAGAATTGTCAATTTTGGTTACAAGCAAGGTCTTCCAGCACAAGTAAAGGAAAAATTCCGAAAAATAAAAAAAGTTGATAATTAAGGTAAGTTTTGGTACTCACAAGTTTTCACGAAAACCTAAATTTGCCTATATCTTTTTATAGTGTTGACTCAGGACCTTGATTTTTATACTCACAGTAGGGACTATAGACCTTAGTATATGGTATAAATTTCAACTTGCTAGCTCTACCCGTTCCTGAGATAATCGATGGTGACACACGGACAGACGGACAGACGGACAAGAAAGTGATCTTATAAGGGTTCCTTTTTTTACCTTTTAAGGTACGGAACCCTAAAAATATACTTAATATACAGGGTGTGGCAAATTCTTGGTCACTGAAGGGTAGCTACCTTTTCTCTTGTAGTTAGAAAGTTTTGTTCCTAGGAAACTATTGTTTTATTTTGATGAAAAATAATATTGCATTTTTAGATTTTTGAAAAACAATACAGTTAGCCTAAAAAAATGGCGCTTTACAATAACCTCAGCCTTCAGTGACCAAGAATTGGCCACACCCTGTATAACAAATTTCAATTAACATACCACGCAACAAAGATGGACGCTTTTCCGCTAAGCCAGGTACTTCCAAAACCAAAAGTTTGTCCCTGTACTCCAATTTAACAGCAGTCATGTTATATTTCTGTTACAAATAAAGAATATATTACAGGTGATCTTTTCGTAAATTAATATTGAAATTGAAATAAAGAAATATAAAATACCTTCAAATTGATCTTGGTTATAATCTCCTCCCACCAAAGCAAATGATGGAAGTACTCCATGTAGTTAGTTTTTGTAATTCCCTCGTCAAAAATACACCTAATAAGAGAATATGAATGATGTAGATATGTGCGGTTTTTTAGGTCCCAAAAAGATAATTATGTAATCAACTAGCCTATTGTGTTTATGCAAACAAAATAATGAAATAGGTATAATCATAATTGAGGCGTATCAAATCCCCCACTGTCCATTTTCTAGAATTTTTCAGGGTAGATAAAAAACGTGCCGTGAAAATTTGAATCATCATAAATTTAGGAGCTATATTATAGAACTATTACATTTACATACATCTTTTTCCAGCTCATATGTTTTTCTTAAAATTTAATAAAAAAATGGATAGAGGCGATTTTGCACTTTAGGCTTTTTGGATAGAGGCGGTTTTGTACTTCATTCATAGGAATAGAGGCGGTTTTGCACGAAACTTGTCTGATTCGATTTACTGTGTAAGATTGAACCACTGCTGGAGACCCTGAAGTAATATTTACTTCCATTTACACAGCAAATTACACATAAATCTAATAAAACCACACACGTAATTATCATCTAAACACTAGGACAGCCATAATGGGTGCTGCTTATTGATTGGTCGAAACGGGACAGTGGCGGTTTTGCATCTTCGCATCTGGATAGTGTCTGTTTTGAATCTCACTTTGATAATGTTTTAGCTTTTTGTATGTGATAGAGGCGATTTCGATCTGAACCGATTTTACAGAACCATGGACAATGAGATTGAGTATCACCAGGCATTATAAGACATTTTTTCATTGGATAGAGGCGGATTTGAATCTATACCCCTCAATTCTTACCGGACTCCATACAGGAGTTTCCTCAACTGGTCTATCACTTCTGGTGGCTGTCTTATGCCCTCCAAAGCTTTTTCTTCGATACCTCGGGGAAGGAGTATCTTTAACAGATATGGCACTCGGAATTTTTGTGGATAGCTACGAAAAAAAAATGTTAAGTATATTAAGACATGTACAAGATTCTAAAACGGCAAATTCGGATCCACGACAAGCAATAGTTATCTTTTGAAATTTATTTTTATACAACCAGCCAGTCTAACTACAAAACTATCAAATACTTTTATTCCTGACCATCATTAACAGATTTTTTATCGAAAATAAAACATACAGTTCTTCAGTCATTCAAGATCCTTTGCAGAAGTCTACGGGGATAATCAGAGTCAAACATGCAAACTGTCACGTGAAATACCAGCTATAGTCTGTTCGTTATAGGCTGCTCTCTCTCGCACATTTGTATGCAACTGAAGGGGACGCACTATTATCGTGAGAGGCCAGGATTGTGGTTAGTAGGCAGGACTAGTGTTAAAAATTCTAAAATATTTATATAATGTCCAAAAATATAAGAGCGTGTTCATATTGCTCACTATAAACATATGCCCTATAGATTACTAGCTTCTTCCCGTGGCTTTGTTCGTACGTATCTTGGATGAAGGTGGGTTGTGGCTGATGATGGTAGAAATTAAATGGTGTACATACGCATCACTATTTGTAGAATGAATGAGATGTTTAGCCTTAGCCAAGTCTTCATTTATAAACGGACTCTTCGGGTATGAGTGACTTCCTGGGTTTTCTTCCACCATCACCACCTAGTAGCAAGGAAGTCTTGTTATATACAGGAAACATCATTATTAAATGTAAAATTTCTTGAATGTAAAAATACGCATTTATTCAAGAATCACAACTTCTTTGAAGACCTCTGTGGCGCAGTGGGTGAAGGCCCGCCTGCGACGCATGAGGTTGCGGGTTCGATCCCCGCCGCGGGACAAATGTTTGTATGATCTACAAATATTTGTCTCGGGTCTGGGTGTTTTCTATGTATAATAATGTATGTATTTACAGGAAAAAAAGTAGTATTTCATTCATGTAGTTCCCATAACACAAGGTCTGCTTACTTTGAAGCTAGATGATACCGTGTGAAATGTAGGTACATCATTATTTATTTATTACAAGAGAAATAATAATTATGATAAGAGAATTCAGAAAAGTATGTAAATTAGTAGTTGGTGCTGATAATGTATCACTTGATGACAAAATAATGATAAAATTGATGCTGCTGTAATTAGTTAATTATATTGATTGATTTCTTTATCCTCGTGGGGATTTCCCCAACTAGTAAAACTTTAGTTTTTTTCTATTTTAAAAACTATAATAGATTTAGCTTTAGCGACATTTCTAGTCATTGCTATGCTATTGAATGCAACTTCAGACAAGACAACGACCAGGAAATCTCTTCGAGTTACCTGTAGATGGCGCTAATCGGTGCTAAAACCGTTAAAATATGATCGATGGGTTGACACGATCCAAGTCAACTAGGACCAAGTCCAACTTGGATGACTCTGATTGGACGCCGTCGGACTCACGTGACTCACTCGGACGACGGCGTCCAATCAGAGTCATCCAAGTTGGACTTGGTCCAAGTGTACTTGGATCGTGTCAACCCGGCTTTAGTAAAATTTTCGAGCCGAGACGTCACAGGATTCCGTGGCTGAGTCGGTTAAAGCACTCCGGCTTACGGAGGATCGTTTGAATAAATGCGGGTTCGAATCCCGTCGGAATCGAACATTTTGGTAAGGTTTTTCATTTTTGAAAATACAAAACTTTGTTTGTCTGTCAGTCTACGCACTTAGTTATTAGATTACGATTCGATTTTTACATCTTTCTTTCTTTATATTTTACTACGTAAGATATTCTTTTTTGACAAATTGTTGATGAAATAACGTGTCTCATTACACTTACCATTTCGCGTATAAATATGAGGTTTTTCTTGCTTTTATTTTCGTAGAATGTAAACATAATAGGCATTTCATACTGTCCTATGTCAGCAGGATTGAACTTCACATATATCTCGTGTGGTAAGTCAGTCTCTGAAATGGAAAATATTTTTCTCAAACATGCTACGATATTACGACCATTTCTTACACAACCTTCTTTGGGATAAAATGTTCTCGCAATACTGGGTCACAAAGTGTCCAGCAATTTTTTATCTGGCCTGCTTGAGCGGCTGGCAATGTAGTTTGAAACTGAAACGAACTTGACTGAAGGGGTAACTCACCTAAGTTTTATTAATTTCGAACTGGTACGACAAAAAGAGTGCGCTGTTTCAAGAATGAAAAGTAAAAAAAACATCCATGTTTGAGCGCGGCTATTTTAATTTATCATTAAATTAGTTTTTGTTGACTTATTACTTTGATTTACCTGCATGTTTGAGAAAAGCACTAGTTCAAGTCTCGGCCATAACTGAGCATTACCGGACTCTGTGCCGCATACTCACGATCGTCCGGCAATGCTGCACTTGTAGGCCGCGGCAGTAATGTACCTACTATAGATTCTACATGCCGTCTCTTTTCATAGACTGAGAGTGACAAGAACGGCCATATGTTGCAATTCCTAATGTGATTCTGCTACAGGCTACAGCGGCCTTTTTAAACCTGCAGTTCTCGTATTCAGATTGTAAAAGAAACAAACTTACTGTTTTCCCAAATGTGAGGAGTCTCTCCAAAAACAAAAGGATGATCGTTCATCACAAACTGAGGCTGCGGATGGGCCAGCTGGATACCCACAATCAATAATTCATCTTTGTTGGACTCATTGCGTATGGAAAACACAAACTTTACCTCCTGCTTTGGTTTTATCTGAAAATGGTTGGTTTTTAAAACGTTTTTATTCTTGTTTGAATTGCAGATCGCTCGATCCCAACCAAGCGCAGACGTGCGAATTCGCATCGACGCGCGGCACCCCGCGTTTTCATAATTTGCATAACACAAATTAGTACCTTACCTAATGGAAATAGAGTTGAATATACTTTGAACTTTAAAAACATGACGCGTCGCTTCGCTGTCAGTCAACCCTAGGTGGATGCCTTCCACATCAGGATTGGAAACAAAACAGTTTTTTTTTAATATCATAAAACAAACAGTTCACACAGTTTTTTATAGTCAAATTGGTCGTAAAATTGTGTCGTTTAGCACAGTTTAAGTATGGAAGCCGTTATAGGCTAAGATAAGATAGATTTATCCAATAACATAAATATGTCTCCTCTAAAATCAAAATCAAAATCAAATATCATTTATTCAGTAGGACCGTTATGACCACTTTGAAACGTCTTAAGAGCTAGGTGTCTCTACTCGTGTTCCTCTCGGGGACAAACAGGATTAACCCAGGTAATATGGTTTAATCGATAAGGTACTTACATAGATACGAATCTTGTGATGATCTATCATACGAGTTTCTCCAAGACTTTTTCCATTATCATCGAATATCTCAACGGCACCCATAATAAAGATACCATTACGATTTTTGGAGAAATACTTCCTGCAACATAATAAGATCATTTTATTTTTAAAATTTGGTCACAAGCATCCAATATTCGTACTCACAAATGTTCATATTTAAGTATAACAGTGCCACTGCAGTGGTAAAATAAAATAATAATACCTACCTTACCTACAAATTGACCTAAACAACATTATTTTATTTATTTATTTAAGTATTTCAAATCAGGTGTTCACAAACTTACAGCCACTAGAGCCAAAACGATCGCTTGTATCATTGCGGGTTCGAATCCCGTCGGAATTGAAAATTTTGATAAGATTTTTCATTTTCAAATGTAAATACCCAAGTGTGGATTAAGGGAGTGTCCACATTGCGTTTTCTGAAGCGCGTTTTTGCTACGCGTTGCGAACGCGCGTTTGTATCGATACAAACGCGCGTTCGCAACGCGTATTTTTCCATACAAAAGCGAACCGGGAGGGGCTGCGCGGGGGGCTGCGCGTTCGCATCGCGTTCGAATCGCGTTTGTATCGATACAAACGCGCTGCAAAAAACGCAATGTGGACACTCCCTAACACTATAACAAATAAAAAAAATTATACTATTTATTTTTTAATTCTATATGTCCCTAAGACATTAGACGTTAGATCAACTCATCAGTCAAAGGTTAAAAAACCTATAGGTAAATTACAATTTTCCACAAAACAGTGCACTTACTTATTTTCCTTATAATTAGCCAATATGCTATTACAGGTGTGTTTTATTGTCCCACAATGCAAAATTTGCTCATTCTCATCATAATTTTCATCAACTATTCCACAAACTTTGCAAAACATGCTGAATATCTGAAACAAATTTTGTTTTTGTTACTTTAGCAGTTATAAAATTTATAAATCACAAGACAATAATTGCAAGACTAACAATTTTATTTTATATTAGATGGGTACCTACTCATTTTGATATTAAAATAAGTTCTTTGGCAGTATTAAAATCTGCAGTGTTGTCTGACCAACAAAAAAAAAAGATTAGAAGTATTTCAACTGTGGAATACACACCAATCAATCAATTTACAATGCCACTGATCATCAGAATGAGAACAGTAAATTATTTAATTTTTAATTGAAGTATTAAAGTCAAAACCTCTGATTTTTGACTATTCGTTGTATGATTATAATATTAATCATTAGTTGTTTAGTTCAATCCGGGCTGCATCAATGGATTTTTTGTTTGTAAACATTTATATGTAATGTACATTAACATGAGCTCAAAGGGTGAAGAAAAACATAGTGAGGAAAGCAGCTGTTTATTAGCTTTCTCATAGGCAAGGACTGGATGGTTTGAAACCTGTCACATTATGAGATGCTCTGAAATGTGGGCATGTACGAAATATGTATTTAGATTGCCTCTGACTGTCACCTTAACATCTTCAAAAAGGATTATGAATGCTGAAGAGATCTGAGATAAAGAGATAATTGGGAATAGTCTTGATTCAATAGATTAAAATAGGTAAGGTGGAGTGCAGTAATTGCAACTAAAAAAGGTGGAGTCCTAACTTCATCGCTTGATAATTCTTTATTTTTGTATAGGAATGTATTATTGAAAGATTTGTTAAAAAGCAAATTTTATGTAGATTTATATCATTAATATAAATAAAGTATAGCTCTAAAGAATACAATTCTATTTCATAAATTCATGACACAGGGAGCAATAGTTGCAATTACCCGTTTTGGCGGGTAATTTCAACTAGGTACTTACTTTTACTCCTTTTTAGGGTTCCGTACCTTAAAAGGTAAAAAAAGGAACCCTTATAAGATCACTTTCTTGTCCGTCTGTCTGTCTGTCTGTCTGTCTGTCTGTCCGTCTGTCTGTCTGTCCGTGTGTCACCATCGATTATCTCAGGAACGGGTAGAGCTAGCAAGTTGAAATTTATACCATATACTAAGGTCTATAGTCCCTATTGTGAGTATAAAAATCAAGGTCCTGAGTCAACACTATAAAAAGATATAGGCAAATTTAGGTTTTTGTGAAAACTTGTGAGTACCAAAACTTACCTTAATTATCAACTTTTTTTATTTTTCGGAATTTTTCCTTTACTTGTGCTGGAAGACCTTGCTTGTAACCAAAATTGACAATTCTAGGTCAACCGGAAGTACCCTAGAGGTTTTGGGTCGAAAACCTAAATGGTAGTTCCCGTTGACCTAGAACAGTGGTTCTTAACCGGTGGTCCGCGGACCACTGGTGGTCCCTGGAGCCACCCGAAGTGGTCCGCGAAGCTATCCGAAAAAATAAGCAAGTGACAACGGATCAAAGTTAAAAGAGAAAACTTTTCCGCTTTTGATACGTTTTGAATCATATTATTGGCTGACTGTGTGTTGAGCAGGCGCAGTCCCATGGGGGTCATTTGTCTTAAAAAAATCGGCTCGCTTCGGTCGCATTTTAGTTTCATGTGTATTTTGCGAACAAAGTGAGTTATGCGATGTCTGTCCGCAGACTAGAAATCGGCAGCAGCCAGCCTTTCCTTTGAGCACCGTAAGCAAAATAAATAGCCACATGCTGCATTTGCCTTCAAAAAATTTGGCTCGCTTCGCTCGCCTTTTATTTAACTTTAGCTTCATGCGTATTTTGCGAGCAAAGTGAGCTATGTCTGACCGCAAAAAAGGAATCGACCAGCAGCCAGCCTTTTCTTTGAGCACCGTAAGCAAAATAAAGAAGCATGCATTGCATTTGTCTTAAAAAAATTCGGCTCGCTTCGCTCGCATTTTAGCTTCATGATTATTTTGCGAACACATTGAGTTGTCTGATCGCAGAATAGAAACTGACAAGCAGCCAGCTTTTTCTTTGAGCATGGTAAGCAAAATTAAGTGTCACATGCTGCATTTTTCTTTAAAAAATTCGGCTCGCTTCGCTTGCGTTTTAGCTTCATGCGTATTTTGCGAACAAATTGAATTACGTCTGATCGCAGAATAGACACTGACAAGCAGCCAGCCTTTCTTTGAGAACCGTAAGCAAAATAAAGCGTAAATGTTGCATTTGTTTCGCTTCGCGGATTAGGGAGCTCGCTTCAGTCGCTTGGTGTGAAGCTCACTCGCTTTGCTCGCATATTAGCTTCATGAGTATTTTGCGACCAAAATGAGCTACGTTGCATTTGACTTAAAAAAATCGGCTCGCTTCGCTCGCTCGAGAGTGCGAAGTCATGTGACCCCATTCTGATTATTTGCCTGACAAAATACAAAACTATATAACTTGAATGATACATCCCCCCCCCCCCTACCATCGTGATACGAGTTGGTGGTCCGCGGCATTAAAAAAGTTTATCAAATGGTCCCCCATCACTAAAAGGTTAAGAACCAGTGACCTAGAATAACGAAATTTGGCAAAAAGCAAGGTCTTATAACACAAATAAAGGAAAAATTCCAAAAAGTTAAAAAAGTTGAAAATTAAAGGGTGTTCACATACATACATAGTTGACGCCAATTAAAATTGTCCTCCGAGTTGCATGGGCGCTCATACAATTAAGCGGACTAGCTTAATTGGCACCATGGCTAGGTACGGAACCCTCGGCGTACGAGTTCGACTCGAACTTGACCGGTTTTTTTTTTTTCTATGGCGCTACTACTGGGATTTACAGAACACATGCCTTGAATATAGCTCTTTCGATTTAAATAGCTATGCCCTTGCTACTAATGTCAAATTTTGTGCAAAAACACTTTTCAGCAAAGAATCCGGTAATTGCAACTATTTTACTACAAATAGTGATGGGAACCTTATCGTGATTTTTATTGATTCAATGTTTATTTTAATCACAGTAATCTTTTAGTTATGAAACAGCCTCTTTTACTCTTACAAACTACTTGCTAAGAACTCATAGCACAGTATGGAAGTAGATAATATCCCTTAAAAATTACACTGTGCATCAAAACGGCTAACTTCACAAATGCCAAAATCCGTTGGAACAAGTGTACTTACAGTATCTAGCTTTTGAGCATGCTTAGGGTGTGGTCAGAGAAAAAAAAAGGGTTGGATTTAGTATTAAGAAGCAGGATTTTGGGGGCAGAGTGAGGGGGGAGGTGAGGGTTCCCCCTCCCCCCTGGTACCACTCCCATAACAAGGTAACGCACCGTTCTGGAGATAATCAAATTATTGTTTTTATATACAAACTGGTAAAAATTGGTAAAAATTTAGTATTCGGTAACAATATTTTGAGGGGGAGAGGGTGGGGGGATCCCCCGCCCCCCTGGTACCACTCCCATTACAAGGTAACGCACCGTTCTTGAGAAAATCAAATGTAACCTAACCTATACGGGGCAACCGAAACAGGGCACCCTGTAGGTTAGGTTAGGTTTGTATATAAAAAAGCGAGCGAAGCGAGCCCACCCACAAAATCTGGTGGCACAAACCCCCATCACATCTAAAAGAGAAACTAAATCAGAACCGACACGGGGCATCCTGTAGGTTAGGTTAGGTTTGTATATAAAAAAACGAGCGAAGCGAGCCCACCCACAAAATCTGGTGGCACAAACCCCCATAACATCTAAAAGAGAAACTAAATCAGATCCGACACGGGGCACCCTGTAGGTTAGGTTAGGTTTGTATATAAAAAAGCGAGCGAAGCGAGCCCACCCATAAAATCTGGTGGCACACACCCCCATAACATCTAAAAGAGAAACTAAATCAGATCCGACACGGGGCACCCTGTAGGTTAGGTTAGGTTTGTATATAAAAAAGCGAGCGAAGCGAGCCCACCCACAAAATCTGGTCGCACAAACCCTCATAACATCTAAAAGAGAAACTAAATCAGATCCGAGACGGGGCACCCTGTAGGTTAGGTTAGGTTTGTATATAAAAAAGCGAGCGAAGCGAGCCCACCCAAAAAATCTGGTCGCACAAAACTGGTATTTGAGGGGGATCCCCCCCCCCACCCTCCCCCCCCAATACTGTTACCGAATACTAAATTTGTACCATTTTTTACCAGTTTGTATTTAAAAACAATAATTTGATTATCTCCAGAACGGTGCGTTACCTTGTAATGGGAGTGGTAACAGGGAGGAGGGGGAACCCTCCCCCCCCTCCCCCTCTCACTCCCCTCCCCAAAATCCTGCTTCTTAATACTAAATTTTTACCATGAATCTAGGCATTCGTGAAGTTAGCCGTTTCGCTGCGCAGTAGAAAATTATGTATGAAAAAGCTAAACTGCGCATCGAAACGGCTAACTTCACGAATGCCTACATCTATTGTGAGAAGTGTAGGTACCTACATAGTGTATTTTGTATTACCTATCTATTTGATGCTCATGAAAACTTCTGTAAAATTCGTGCATGATACTAAAGAAAGTTGGAGAAATAATAAACATGTCATTGGTCATTGTATTGTATAGATATGGTTTAGTAGATCCTTTGACGAAAGTAGATTAGTACCTATATTATAGTCAGAAAAATAAAATATTCCCCAACCGTACTAATTTCAAACAAACTCAGTTTAAAACTTACTCTATAGGAGGATCTTGGCACACACTTTGAAGAAAAACAAGAAACTAAGCAATTTAACGCATGAACAGCACTACCGGCAAATTTTAAAGAAACAATGGAAGAAAAGAAAGAAAGAAATAGGTTTCTTTTGTTTGACAGCTTTTGACAGTGTTGCCATTTGCCAACTCCAATAAATCCGAGTTGCTAGATTCAATCTGAAAAGTCGCTAGAACTAGAAAATCGCTGAAAACTGATTCCAACTTCCAACAATTTGTTGTTAGTAAAGAATCCTAACGTTTGTTAAATAAATAAGTAAAGAAGTACCTAAAGTCTGGCAAAAAATAATAGACATCAATGGGGGCGCCACTGTGCAAGCTAAATACGCGAAATAGATAAATTCTCTTTTAGAAGGAAATTATTACTGCTGACTGACGTCTTCGGTACCTGTAGCATAGACAAAAACCTGTACTTTACCATAGATTATTATTATTATTATTTAGCTATATACGAGCAGCTCGCGCTGATGTGTCTATGTCACAGTGTTGAAATGTCTCAAGTTTACGATAACACTTGATTGTCTCCTATTGTTAACAGTTCATTATTTCGCAACCAGTTGTCAAGTTTGTTTTTGACATTGTTTGTTTAGTATGCAGTAACAACTTCTTCCGGTAAACGATTCCAATTCTGGACTACGTACTCTGTTACTTATGAAATGATACGCAGTGTTTGTAGAGGATGGTGCACGGGCAATTCTGTAGCTATGCTTAGTTATGGCTATGATTATTAGAGAAAGAGTTTCCATTGTAATGAAATTTTAGTTGCCGTTTCGACCCGTTTTTGCCAGACTATAATTACATCATTAATCATTCTTTCAAGTTAACTTTTTTGTCCTTTCCATAACTTGAAATAAAGATAGATTAAGATAAAGATAAAGATTATTTATTTGCTTATAACATTGTGTTAATTACATACCTATCATGCAAGGTCATATTTTTACGGTAGGATACCGGTGTGCAAATTCAAAGAACAGACTTGCCCAAAAGTCACCAGTTAGGCTGTTACCATATTAATATATTTGTCGCTTTCGCTTATGTGATTTTAAGTCGTCAACACTTGAGCAAAAGTCGCTATTTCTAGCGTCAAAGTCCCTAAATTGGAAACACTGGCTTTTGATTTGAATGACAGAAAAGCGGAATTCCCCCAATTTTAATCAATTCATGAATTGATTACACATACTTTTTGTCTACTAAATTTTTGATGAAATGAAATGAGAATTTTGGAGCACTAAACTATGTCGAAATTAAATAGGCAAAAATCTCAGATTACGCTAAAATTGTGGCAAAAAAATATTAGTAAAATAATCCTGAGACTGACTGTCTGTCACTTTCACTGAGATCTGTCATGTCAAATGAAGTCAACAAGAGCAATGCAAAAGTCCTGCACTGCGTCAAACGTCAATGTCATGTCAAGTCAAGTCAGTTCAAAGTTGTTCCTTGGAGGAAGGAGTGCGCTACATTAATTTTGAGAAAATATTATTTTAAATTAAAATAGCTTGGTTGATAATTTGCTAACCTACCCATCATTCGTTTACACGAAAAAATTTCTAATGGACAGTTTTACCTGAAGTTATCTACGCACCTCACCTACTACCTAGTAAATTTCATGATCGTGGTGGAGATTTATTTCGGCGCAGCTAAAAAATATTGAATATGAGTAAAAATGTGGGTTTTGTTGAAATTTTGGAGCCGCGGAGAACAGAGTCAGGTATTTTCTCATTCATGACACGAAGCTGGAGCCCCCAGACTACATTGGTGCTGGACAGATACTATTCTCCACAGGAACTCAAAGATATCGTTGCTAATTCAGTTTACTTAGATGCAGTAATTGAAGCAGTAAGTACTAATTTTCTTACAGCTTGTTTAGTTATGTACTATTTTATTCTGCCTCGTTTAACAGTAGCCTGTCACATCTATGAAAGGTCATAGTTGAATTAAAGTATTCCTGATAATTTTTCAAACAGAATAGCTAATTGAGTTATCAATTCTTTACAGGGTTTCGTAGGTGTTTAATATAATGTAGGTGTTATCTCATTATTATTATAATTTTTTTTATTAGTATTGCTTCGAGGCAGACCACCTGCCCGATGGTCAGATGACATTCTGAGGGTTGTAGGAGAGCAATGGATCTGGCTGGCATAAAACCATCAGGATTGGCCTGATGGAGAAGAGGCCTTACCCAGCAGTGGGTGTTACAGGCTGCTTAGATAGATAGATTCTCTCATTAGGTATATCTGAATAAAACCTTCTAAATCAAACTTAAATGAAAATCTCTAAAATATTGGTTAGGTAAAGATAATCAGTTGTTCTTATAAACATTGATTTAATTTATGAAAACAACAGGAAAGTACAAAACAAGGCATAAGCAAGGATAAGCTACGAAAAGAAGTGAAGTTATACTTAGAGGAAATGGGATTTGAGAAGAAACTCTGGGTCATCAGATGGATGGGTGTCGTTTTCTTAAAAATTTGCTTTATGATGAAGATAAAACTATTTGTCAATGAAGCTGCTGTTTTAAAGGTAATTTTTAATTAACATTTGTCAATAAACACACTGAGTTATAAAATAACCATATTAAAGCAGAGCATAATAATAACATATTCTGTTTTCTTTAAATTTTCAAAATTATCATATCACAAGAAACTTTTTTTTTTCAGTTAAAAATGACTTTAGGGAAAAATCCCGTACTATTCCTGCCTACACACAGAAGCTATGCAGATTTTTGTGTAATGACCTATTTATGTTACCACTACGATATTGACTTTCCTACAGTTGCTGCTGGGATGGGTATGTATAAAACCTATAATATGCATATAACATAAACATCAATCATGCCTAAATAAATACCTTGGTACCTTAAGCATAGTCATGCTTAGCTTCTCAGGCTGATACTACTTATGTATCTACTTTTTTCTTTGAGAACTAAACTGCAATAATAATTACATAAAAATACATTAAAACTGATATTAAGTTTTCTTAGAAAATTACTCAGATAATAGTGAAACAAGCCCTTAGTTGGTTTTGGAAAAAATCAAATTACTAATGCCAAAAAAATTATCCAATGATTAATCGTTTAAACAGTTGTTACTCGCTTATAAAAAAAACTGAAGTTTTTAATTGCTAAGTTATTTGTGAATGAATCCATTGATTAATAAAAATAATGTACTCAGACAAGCAAACAAGTATCCATTCTATTGAAGGAGGAATTACATTGATATCCATGTACCTACAGAGTTTAAATGAAACAGAATATGATGAAATAAAATTATACTTCTAAGATTGTATTAGATCCCTGTATCATACATAGATGTTAAACCTGAATATGAAGTAGTTGGCTTAACACATTACCTAGCTATCTCAAACTATTTGTTAAATCAATAAAATTATAAACAATTATTATTTAATTGCGTTTGTTTGAGTAACTACAATATTGACTGACATAGTATCAATGTTATGTTAGGCAATTAATAGGATACAATACATAAGAAAATGTCTTTATCTATAGTGTTGCTCATCCTCAAATAACTAAACGAAAGTAAGATCGATTTAAAATGACAACATTGTTAAACCAATGAAAAAGTTCCAATGTGAGTTTGTTTGCGTTTTCGTACTAAGACCCGCGTCTTCCCTTGAATTCCTGGAATTCTTATGTTTTATTTGCTGCTAGATACAGACACTAACGTGATGCTGTTATCTAGGTCGTGCTAGTTTGAATATTAAAATTCTTTATTGCAGACTTCTACTCAATGGCGGTGGTCGGCCGTCGGATGCGGGAGACTTGTGCGTTTTACATCCGGCGGACCCTACTAGGGGCGCCGCTATATGCGGCGACTCTCAAACAGTACGTGAGGACTTTGGTGGCCAACCATTGCGCGCCCATTGAGTTCTTTCTAGAAGGCACTAGAAGCAGGAGTAATAAGAGTCTCCCTCCGAAGTATGGTGAGTAGTTTTAAAGATAATCTACGCAGTGCAGTAGGTAACGTTTTTCCTAGTGCGAATCTAAAACAGAAATCCATAAACATTTAAACAGGTATTGCCGGTTAGTATCAATGCATATTGCATATCAATTCAGAGATTGCTCAGTAAAAGTTCGCAAATTAAGTTAATAACTGTGCGCGCGAACGCAATAATGTGATCGGTCTTCTATTTATTTCTGTACAATTTGATAAAAATTCTAGATAAAACGTAGAGTAGAATGGTTTTTGCACATTGTACATAGTGTCTCTATTCTAGATAGATAAGATATAAAGGACCTTTGATCAATTTTATAATTTTACTAGATTTATTTTATCATGTGCTTACCTCCCTAACGCAACAATAGTAATCGTACGATAGCTGACGTCACCCTAATACTAGATTGTTTGACATAGTAGGAGGGCGTATAAAAAAAAATTAAACGTGTGATGCTGACTAAGCCGCAAGTTTCCTTATGACGTATTTTTGTATCGTTGAGAGCTCATGTTAATGCGTAGTAGATAAAGTTACCGACTCTAAAAACTATTGATTGAGATTCTAGGCGTTTTGTTTGATCAATCAAAAGACGCAAGCAAAAGGTACAAGCACGCTGCCAGTTTAGGGCGCTTTTGACCTCTGATCTTCTGCAATTTGAAAAATAATGCACACATTGGTCCTCTCCTTTCATTTTTTTCCATAGAAGCCTGTTTTATAAGCCTTTTTTCTATTTTATTGATCTTCTCATGTTCAAACCTCTCTCAATTTTCAACATTTAGCACTAGTAACTTTTTAACTTTTTTATTTTACGAAGTGCGGTAGGTATGTTTTGTAATTCAATTCAATTTCTTATACAAACTTAAGCTATAGCATTACAAAACAATTTTAAGTCATCATAGCTAAAACACAATTGTGTTGAAGGAAAACATAGTTAGGATAGGAAAACAGTCCTGCCTCTGAACCTTAGACATCCTCAAAGGATCTTATATGTCTGAAGATCAGAGACAGAGAATGTCTACCGCGCCTTGGGGATACAGTCGTGAAGGTGTTTAATTTGTTTTGCTGTTGTGCATTCACATTGCTTTAGAAGCGCTGCTTAGCCGTTCTTGATTGCGTTGTGCGAAGTCACAATTTGGATGGGTGACCGCAAGTGGCATTACGAGCTGTAGGCTCATTCTGTAAACTCACTTCGAACGTCGAAGCGCTGAATCCGCTGTGAGATTTCAAATTTCGTATTCGAAATTTGAATCTTACTACAAACATTTACAATACATTCTTGCGAATTTAGTGAGCTCGGTCACTTGAGTGAATTCGAAGTGAGTCTTGTACAGAATGACTCTGCTGAGCGCTTCCGTGCTTCGGAGGGCACGTTAAATTGTCGGTCCCGGCTTTTAAGTCGTTAGCCATGACGGAGGTCTTAGGCGGCCCCAAAACTCCGTCACTAAAGTCCACTTGCTCATACGAACTTACATTATTGCTTTAGACTAAACTCAGAGCTCTCTCATCTCTTTCTCCACCTTCAGTAAATATCCCTCTATCTTCAGGTATGCTTTCCATGACTCTGATGCCGTTCTTTGCGCACGAGGTATCAGACATCACGATAGTACCAATCAACGTGAGCTACGACCGGCTGATAGAGCATGGCCTGTTCGCGTACGAACATATCGGCGTGCCTAAACCTAAGGAGTCCACAGGGGTAAGACTTTAGTTCCTAATTCTTTACTTACTTTTATAGTGTAAACTTAGGCTTACCCAAAAATTTACCTACAAGTATTTTAACCCGAGACCTTGGCCTTATCGCGACCACTCTACCAATTGAGCTACCGGGCAATCGATGTCTTGATTGTTTTTTTTTTGTAAGTGTGGTAATTTAGAGGTCAAATCTGGTGATGTCTCTGGGCTCTCAAACTTTTCTTTTGAAATATTCATCTGTTGTTCATTATTCACTTACAATGTTACGAAATGTTGGCCAAGGGCGTCGAGCTTAAATTCACAAATGGACCGGTATATTTGTGTAGTCACTAATAATTATCCCGTGTAATTAAATCTTGTTGTCTACTGTTGAACACCTGTTTTAATGGTACAAATGATCGCCTTGGTTTTAAGAAAGCTCATGAGTAATTTTCAAATCCTTCAAATCCTAACCAAAATGCTACTCAGAAAGTATAATAGCTCAAATGAGTACTGAACACTTTTGTTGCTCTCGTGGCATAGCTTGCTTAGACGTTCTTGATTGATCGTTGAAGTTAAGCAGCGTTGTGCGCGATCACTTTTAGGATGGGTGATCGCAAGTGATATTACGAATTGAGCGCTTCTGTGCTTCGGAGGGCACGTTAACTGTCTGTCCCGGCTTTTAAGTCGTTAAGCCATGACGGAGGCCTTTAAACGGCCTAAAAACTCCGTCACTAGAGTTGGTCACTTGCTCATACGAAAGCAGAAGAAGAAGAACACTTTTGTTCATCAATTTTTGTGGCTAACAGTACACATAAGTAGGTATATTAATATTTAAAGTTTTAAAATTCATCACATATAAACTAGGTACTTACCTACTTGTAAATTATAAACAATTATCATCTTAATTAAATGAAACCCAGAACTGTTCATCTTTTTACGGCTGACTGTATCAGAAGCCTTGGATAGTTTTGTGTACATTTACATAACCGGGCCAGAATGTAAACATTAATTTACAATTCCAACACTCGGCTATTAACTTTGTAAACAAAAATACGAGAATGAAAACGGCATTTGTCTGTGCCGCAGGAGGTTTCTACAATTTAGTACATAAAACTATGAATAACATTATTACGACGACAACACCTTAACAATGAATGTAGGTAGGTAACTATAAAATAAAAATAAACAAATAATGCTAGCCATTTCACACAGCATCATGTAGCCCAAAAGTAAGCAGAGCTTGTGTTATGGTAACTACATGACTTACTTACATACTTTTTTATAAATACATAAGTTACATTATTATACATAGAAAACACCCGAACCCGAGACAGATATTTGCAGATCATACAAACATTTATCGGGGACCGAACCCACAACCTCCTGTGTCCAGGCGGGCCATCGCCCACAGCGCCACAGAGGTCGTCAAACAACGTGATTCAATCCAAAATTTAAACAAACATTCCGACAAATTAATCAATTTTAGTAATCAAAGTTTACTTCCAGGGATTACTAAAAGCGCTATCAAGCCTCAACGACCATTTCGGTAACATCTACATAAACCTCGGCGACCCTATCTCCATCCGTGATTACATTCAGAAAGATTCCATCCATCCTCACGAAGTCTTGAAGCCCACCGACCTTCAACAGATAACTCCAGACCAATTTAAATCAGTTCAAGATATCGCGGAACACGTTATAACAAAGCAACAAGATTGCACTGTTGCAACGATCACCAATCTAATGGCTTTAGTACTGATGCAGAGTTTGATGGACAACGAACCTTTGGAATTCACAGATTTGCTCAAAGAAGTTGAATGGATGATGGAGGTTTTGAATAAACTTGGAGCGAAAGTATTTGAGAATGATGTGAGGGGCAGTGTGGAGAGGATTCTTGTGGTGCATCGGAAGATGATGACGTTAGATAGAGAGAGGAGGTTGCGGCTGGTGGCTGGAGCGGCTATCGATGCGTCACCTGAAATCAAGAAGAAAATGAAAGGTAATGTAATGTAATATTCCTTGTATTCAACTAGCTATGAAAGCGTAGCGCTCTAAGAGCGGGTTATAGAATGAACGGGGCGCTAAAGGTGGAATTAGACGGTTCACTTTTCGCTCATTTCTGGACCTGTATCTACCATGACCTCTAAACAATTCAGTTTAGGTTCCTAATCTGAATCGCAAACTATTCGTACCATGACCTGTTTTAAAAGTGACAGTTGTGACACAAAAGTGAACCAACTCAACGCGTATTAAACGGTCATGGTACGAATTGTGTGAACGAAACTTTATCTAACAATTCAGTTTAGGTTCTGATATTTCGTCAGCGTCATAGCATAGCATACGTCAAGCGAAGCAGTTATGTTTAGGACCTAAAATGGATCGCATATAAAGCTCATGGTAGGCAGCCTGGGCGGAGTGGTATCCCGAATAAAGTTTTAGTGGTAAAAAACGTGAAAAATTGCCAGAATATTCTGATATTCAATTGAAATCTAAACAAGACAACCTCTGTCTGGCAACAGAGGCATGATAGAGTATCTTAAATAGAGGCATGATATAGATTTCCATAGGTAAAGTAAACACATTTTGGATTGTAATTCAGACTAATTATAAAGTTGAATGAGGTTCATTGAATAAGTAGACAAAACAATTATCAAAGCCATAATTAAGCATTATGATAATTTACCGATGTTATTTAATAACAAAACATTGGTCAAATTAAGGGAACTTGGTTTATGTATTTACTTTTAACGCAATAAACATAAATATTATAAAAACCTACCGGATCCCTGCTGTGAACTGATACACTATTTTCTACAAATAATTAGTTGAATTATCTTATTTGCTTTTACTTTTATCAAATAATTAATTAGCTGTTACACTTCTTACGACGAATCTTGGCATTCGTGAAGTTAGCTGTTTCGATGCGCAGTGCAACTTTTTCATACAAAATTTTCTACTGCTCAGCAAAAAGCCTAACTTCACGAATGCCTAGATCCATTGTAACATACTGAATTTTTTTACAAAACATGTCTTTTTTACTAAAACTTTGTGCGTTTTTGTATTGGTAGGCACGTCTGTGGGGCCAGCGAGTGTTCGATAAAATTTAGGACAGAAGTAAATCATCAACTTGAACTCCTGACTTAATTTAAATATATTTCAGGTCATGTTTTGAACGCGGAAACAATGGCAGTGGCGATACCTGTGATACAACTACAGTTATACGTGAACCCGATCCTGCACTATATTGTCCCATCGGCGCTCGTCTGCGCCATTGTGCAAAGGGCACCCATTTCTAGAGGTAAATAAGCTTCCGCCTGCGATTTCGCTTGTGTGATACCTACCCGGATAAAAAGTAGCTTATATGTCATTCCAGGTCATAAGCTATGCTAAACTATAAGGCGCAGGCCAGATAGAAGAGACGGGGCGCAGACATTTGTCTCTTCCGCGTCATTTTCATACAAAATGTGACGGCGCCCCGTCTCTTCTGTATGTTTTGTGGCGCGATGCTTCTATACATTTTCTATGAAAGGGACGCGGAAGAGACATAAAATATGTCTGCGACGCGTTCTCGTCTTACGTCTTTTCTGTATGTCCTGCGCCTTAGTATTCCAAGTTTCAATAAAATCGGTTCAGTAGTTTTTGCGTAAAAGAGTAACAAACATCCATACATCCTTACAAACTTTCGCATTTATAATATTATGCGCTACTACACCGTTGCTCTTAAAAGGGTGAACCAATTTACATGCAATTTTTTTATTTAAAAGCTGATTTTCTAGTGATGGATCTTAGACATGTTTTATCAAAATCGGTTCAGCCGTTTGAAGATAATTATCTCTTTTATAGTTTATGAAGGGATATGTGGGGGGTTTTTGATACCTTAAATAATGTTTTCTTGTGTTCCAGAGCAACTGTCTGATGACTACCACAAGTTAAGAAAGCTGCTTAGCCATGAGTTCTTCCATTTAGAAAAGACTGAACAAAATGTGAGTGTACATTTAGAAAGTTTGCAACGAAAGGGTATTATTTTGTTTTTAGAAGTGCCGCTATTACTTGTTTTATAATTATTAGACCAATTTAAACTATTTCATAAAAGTTCGAATAGGATTTTTACGCAACGAACAAAATGGTAAAGTTGCTATGAAAATTGGTGAAATTCTAATTCTAATTTCTGATTAATTTGCGTCGTGTACTTTTTTTCCCTATAAATAAATTGTAAAAACGAAACACAATCTATTTAAATTCTCTGTCCGGTCGTCTTCTAAATCAATGTACCGCAAAGGGTCTGCCGAGGCACACTGGTGTACCGTGGTCATTAGTTGGTGTGCCTCGGAAAAATAAGGTTACCTATCAGTTAAGTTACTCCAAATTTGGACCGCATAATTATGCCCAAGTAAACAAGCTCATGTTGCGCATTAAAAAACGGATTTTTTTCATTTATGGTGTAGAGTCGGATTCAGCACTGAAGTCCGATAGACGCAGAGCTGCTATCGCAGAACTAGGTTATGTAAAAAAATACTAATTGTCCAAATAAGGCTTGAACAATAATAATTATGCTAGTTTGTACGTTCGTTAGCTCTACACATCAGAACAACTGAACGACCTTGACCAAAAGAGCATATTAAAGTAAATAAAACAATTAGTTCCCTCTTTTGCCGTAGGACTTGAGTGCTGAATCCTACTCTACCTCCAAACTTTTCCGATTTCCTAGATGTGGAACACTGTTCTAAATGTTATGTTTATTTTCAGACATTCAACACCGCTTTAGAGTACTGCGTACAGAACAGAGTGTTAGCTTGTATCGGTGGATACTACAGTGCAGGCGAAGATAGGAAGTTGCAGCATTTGTTGAAGTGGTCCGTTTGGCCCGCACTGACCACACTCACTAAATGTATGGAGGTTTTAACACAGGTTTGTATACCACTCTTTGAAATTGTTAACTTAAGGCTGCTCCGCGGCTATGCCGCTCGTCAGTTTTAGGTATTGACGGGCGGGAAACGTAGCGCTCAAGCTTGTGTGCGTAGAACGCACACATTGAAAGCGCCACGCAGTGCGGGCCGCTCTGACACAAAGCGGTCAAAGTTTCGGCAAACATTTTTTACGTTTTAAAATTTATAACTTCGAAACGATTTTGTATTGACATCTATACCAATCTAATATCAATTCTGTAAAGCGGAAAAGTTTGTTTGTTTGTTTGAACGCGATATTCTACAAGTCGGATTTGAAAAAACTTCGCATCTGATTTATTTATTAAACAAAATGCACAGTTCTTAGTAGTAATAAATCGACTTATTTATGTTTCTTACAGCCAATGACGGATTTACATTTTTTAGAGTAAAACATATTATTACGACAGTCACTAAGTAGGTAGTATAGGTTTTAGAGAAAAGTAAATAACAATAAGAATAAAAATAGTTACAACCAAGCACTTTCGTGGTGTGTGTGTGCAGCGTGTGTGTGTGTGTGTGTGTGTGTGTATCTTCGTAACTTTGCATCTTCGCATCTTCGTATCTTCGTAACTTCGTAACTTCGCAACTTCATAACTTCGTATCTTCCTATCTTCGTATCTTCTTAACTTCGCAACTTCGTAACTTCGTAACTTCGTAACTTCGCAACTTCGTAACTTCGTATCTTCCTATCTTCCTATCTTCGTAACTTCGCAACTTCGTATCTTCATTATCTTCGTATCTTCGTAACTTATCAACTTCGCATCTTCGCAACTTCGTATCTTCGTAACTTCGTAACTTCACACCTTCGCAACTTCGTAACTTCGCAACTTCGCAAATTCGTATCTTCGTAACTTCGTATCTTCGTAACTTCGTAACTTCGCAACTTCGTATCTTTATATCTTCGCAACTTCGTATCTTCATATCTTCGTAACTTATCAACTTCGTATCTTCATATCTTCGTAACTTATCAACTTCGCATCTTCGTAACTTCGTATCTTCGTAACTTCGTAACTTCACACCTTCGCAACTTCGCAACTTCGTAACTTCGCAACTTCGCAAATTCGTATCTTCGTAACTTCGTATCTTCGTATCTTCGTAACTTCGTAACTTCGCAACTTCGTATCTTCACATCTTCGTAAATTCGTATCTTCGTAGCTTCGCAACTTCGTAACTTCTAGATACGAAGGTGCGAAGTTGCGAAGTTACGAAGATACGAAGTTACGAAGTTGTGAAGTTACGAAGTTACGAAGTTACGAAGATGCGAAGTTACGAAGATACGAAGTTGTGAAGTTACGAAGTTACGAAGTTACGAAGATGCGAAGTTACGAAGATACGAAGTTGCGAAGTTGCGAAGATACGAAGTTACGAAGTTACGAAGATGCGAAGTTACGAAGATACGAAGTTGTGAAGTTGCGAAGTTGCGAAGTTATGACGATACGAAGTTGCGAAGTTGCGAAGTTACGAAGTTACGAAGATACGAAGTTGTGAAGTTGCGAAGTTATGAAGATACGAAGTTGCAAAGTTGCGAAGATACGAAGTTACGAAGATGCGAAGTTACGAAGATACGAAGTTGTGAAGTTGCGAAGTTATGAAGATACGAAGTTGCAAAGTTGTGAAGATACGAAGTTACGAAGATGCGAAGTTACGAAGATACGAAGTTGTGAAGTTACGAAGTTACGAAGATACGAAGTTGTGAAGTTGCGAAGTTATGAAGATACGAAGTTGCAAAGTTGCGAAGATACGAAGTTACGAAGTTACGAAGATGCGAAGTTACGAAGATACGAAGTTGTGAAGTTGCGAAGTTACGAAGATACGAAGTTGCGAAGTTACGAAGTTACGAAGTTACGAAGATGCGAAGTTACGAAGATACGAAGTTGTGAAGTTGCGAAGTTATGAAGATACGAAGTTGCAAAGTTGCGAAGATACGAAGATACAAAGATACGAAGATATGAAGTTGCGAAGTTACGAAGATACGAAGTTGCAAAGTTGCAAAGTTACGAAGTTACGAAGTTACGAAGTTACGAAGATATGAAGTTGTGAAGATGCGAAGATGCGAAGTTGCGAAGTTACGAAGATACGAAGATACGAAGATACGAAGATACGAAGATACGAAGATACGAAGATGCGAAGTTACGAAGATACGAAGATACGAAGATACGAAGTTGTGAAGTTACGAAGTTACGACGTTATGAAGATACGAAGATACGAAGTTCCGAAGATGCGTAGTTGCGAAGATACTAAGATACAAAGATACGAAGATATGAAGTTGCGAAGTTACGAAGTTACGAAGTTATGAAGTTACGAAGTTACGAAGTTACGAAGTTGCGAAGATGCGAAGATGCGAAGATGCGAAGTTGTGAAGTTACGAAGATACGAAGTTGCGAAGATGCGAAGTTGCGAAGATACGAAGATACAAAGATACGAAGATATGAAGTTGTGAAGTTACGAAGTTGCGAAGTTGCGAAGTTGCGAAGTTGCGAAGTTATGAAGTTACGAAGAAACGAAGATGCGAAGATGCGAAGATGCGAAGATGCGAAGATGCGAAGATGCGAAGTTGCGAAGTTACGAAGTTGCGAAGTTACAAAGATACGAAGTTACGAAGTTTTGAAGATACGAAGTTACGAAGATACGAAGTTCCAAAGTTGCGAAGATATGAAGGTAAGAAGTTGCGAAGTTACGAAAATACGAAGTTACGAAGATGCGAAGTTACGAAGATACGAAGTTGTGAAGTTGCGAAGTTATGAAGATACGAAGTTGCGAAGTTGCGAAGATACGAAGATACGAAGATATGAAGTTGCGAAGTTACCAAGATACGAAGTTGCGAAGTTATGAAGTTACGAAGTTACGAAGATGCGAAGTTACCAAGATACGAAGATACGAAGTTGCGAAGTTGCAAAGATACGAAGTTACGAAGGTACGAAGTTACGAAGGTACGAAACGAAGTTACGAAGATACGAAGTTGCGAAGTTGCGAAGTTGCGAAGTTGCGAAGTTATGAAGTTACGAAGAAACGAAGATGCGAAGATGCGAAGATGCGAAGTTGCAAAGATACGAAGTTACGAAGGTACGAAGTTACGAAGGTACGAAACGAAGTTACGAAGATACGAAGTTACGAAGTTTTGAAGATACGAAGTTACGAAGATACGAAGTTACGAAGTTTTGAAGATACGAAGTTACGAAGATACGAAGTTGCGAAGTTGCGAAGATACGAAGGTAAGAAGATACGAAGTTACGAAGTCATGAAGATACGAAGTTACGAAGATGCGAAGTTACGAAGATACGAAGTTGTGAAGTTGCGAAGTTATGAAGATACGAAGATACGAAGTTGCTAAGATGCGAAGATGCGAAGTTGCGAAGTTACGAAGATAAGAAGATACGAAGATACGAAGATACGAAGATACGAAGTTGCGAAGATACGAAGTTACGAAGATACGAAGATGCGAAGTTGCGAAGTTACGAAGATACGAAGTCACGAAGAAACGAAGTTACGAAGTCACGAAGTCACGAAGTTATGAAGTCATGACGATATGAAAAGATAAAGATAATGACGATGACGATGATGATTGTGTTTCGCTCATCAAAATCTTTCATTTGATACCCATATCAATAAAAAGTTCCACGATCATCATCATCATCATCATCAGCATCATCAGCATCATCATCATCAGCATCAGCATCACCTAATCCAGATGATAAAAACATAAAATGATTGTAAAGCTTTCTATGTGGATGTGCATGCTTCTGTACGTATACTTTACCTATAGGCACCTAGGTACTTACTACTTACCTATGCTGTTAGAAAATAGTCCATTTTTATGCCAGGCAAAATCTTTATCAAAAGATGCCTTACATACTGTAATCTGATTTTATCGAAAATATGACATAGCACGTTTACGCGACCGCTTCTCATGTAAGAACACAGTCACGTGACGTCACTGGCTCTGCCACAGCTTAGCTAATAGTATTTACGCAATGTGACGTGCTCCCAGCTCCAATGGCCGCGGCCGTCTGACGATTTTTGGCAATGAATCGTCCTTTTATTCATAGTAGCTACTCCATAGAAAAAATGTATGGAGAGTTTTATCTTCAACTTTCTTGCCTATAATGTGTTGAATATAGCTACACCTACGAAAAAAAAAATAGAGCACAGGATAGATAAAATATTGAAGTTGTTGTTTTCGTATTTTTTAATTCAATTGAGTAATTTAGTGTTCGGTCAGGCTTAAAACCCCGCGCTCATATTTTGTGTACTTTGTCCAGTAATTTACTAAAAAAATACATAAAATATTGAAATATGAAATAGCCCACAGTGTAGATCAGTTCATTGGTAGTACTTAGAGTATGTTTTTCACTATCTTAATACGATTTGCTTTAAGAAAATCTTTAAAACGGTAAACCTCTATTTTGACAAATTCTCCTCAGTAGGCTCTTAAGCAGATGATATGCAGATTATATACGAGTAGATCACTTTTTAAAAAATTCTTAAATTAAAGTAATGATGTTTTGTTTTATTTTATTTATTACTAGCTTCTATTTTTAACCGACTTCAAAAAAGGGGAGGTCAATTCTTTGGGATCTTTTTTTTGTGCTTTTTTTTATGTATTTTCACCGATTACTCCGCCTAGACAGATTTGTTTGATACTTTCCGATTGCCATAAAAATTTGGTGAGGATCTGTTGAGGATCTTCGGAGTTATGAACAGAAATGCTTACTCCTCAATTTTTTTTATTTTTAAGTTAGCCACTTGTTTTTGTTCCAGAAAGTAACATGCGAACACAAACAAATCCTGAAGTTAATACAGCAGAGCGTAGAGTCCACTCGATGCCATCCTTACTGTTTGAGTCTGGAGTCTATGGGAAACTGCTTGCAGGGGCTTTTGGCGACTGGGGCCGTCGTCAAGAACAAAACGTAAGTGCATCCTGTTTACTTAGCTCTCTCTCCTAAGCATTATTCCCATATAATGGTGGGGTCTGCTTTCCTCGTCATCTTCTTCCACTTCACTCTATCTAACGCGTCGTCCTGGGAAACAAAACATTGCAGTCCTGTAGATCTTTTTTGATCACATCAGTCCATTTCTTTTTTGGTCTTCCTCTACGCCTGGACCCAGGAAATAATCCTGTTTATTTAGCATGGGAATTAAATGAATAAAAGGAAAAATATAAAAGGTGGGTATGTACCAAAAATATTTGGACATACCTCTGACTGCCCCCTTGGATATCTAAAAAGGATCTAAAATGCTGAAAAATCTGAGATAATTTATGTCTACCGCACCTTGGGAATACAGTCGTGATCATATTTAATTTAAAAAAGTGTAGTAATAGAAAAAAAAAAAACGTTTTGGGTTTCATTTCAAAATCTAGCTAGATAAAAGCTCAAAGCGATTTCTGTCGAGCAATCTAGCTATTTTAGTCGCTATAATAAAAAAAAACCGGCGTACTAATCATAAAAGTATTGATGAATAAAGTTGTGATAATGTATTCACAGGAAAGATGAACAAATATACCAAATCGTGCCAGAAATTATCGAGAGTTGCCAACGTCTAGTCACTTCAGTGTTGCCAGCTTTCAACGTGGACTTCTGCAGAAAAAACTCTGTTATCTTCGACGAGAAAACAGTAGCTAAATTATAGATCAGGGTTTAAATGGGATAGTTTTCCGACTCTACAACATTCCGTATGTTGTAGGCGTAGATTGCCTCCAAACGCTTTATAATCTAGTAAAACAAAAGCCTGTGTTTTTTGTAAGAAAACCAAATGTGAAGCAGGTTTTAGAAGAAAATCCATTCAACAAAATGCTTGTGATAGTCAGTTGAGCGCCATGAAGAAAACATGAATGTTCAAATTGTTAAAATACAGTATTTATTCTATATCAAGATACACAGAAGTAGTTAATTACCTACAGCTTACCCATTTTTGATAGAAACTACTATTAGTCGCTGTTTATTTCTAAGATAGACTTAAGTTATTTATTCCCAAAATAATCTTCCAATACACCTTTTTATTATTAGTGTAATTTGCTCATTGAATTTTTAATTGTAGAATTTGCCATTTTGATGTGATTTGCGATTAAAAAATTAACTTTCCTTTAAAAATTGTATTCCGGTGTCAGTATTATTTATTAATTCATGTATTGTACTGTGAAGTATTTGTTTAGTGCAAAAGTGTTACCTTACCAAGTTTATTAGTACCTATAAATTCAATTACAAAGGAAAATGTGTAAGAATATGTGATGACTGGGCGCCGTTACTTTCATATTAGTTTTTAATAAAATAAGCTAAGTGAAATTGTTTTTACTGTATTATTACACCAAGAATAGATGTTGTTAGTCAAAGGCAAATTACTAACGAATAGTCTGCCATACATACTAGTCTGCCAGGCAACATTTGTTAGATATAAGGGGCTAAAATAGTCACTATGCATGTCCCTTTATGAATTAGGCTAGTGCAGGGGTCGGCAAACTTTTCAGCTCGAAGAACCTATCAACAAAAAAAAAACAACAATAATTATTGAAAAGATATTTTAACCACAATTTTTTATTTTAGTCTACGCGCGGGCTATGTGTCTCTTCAATGTGGAATAAAAATAAGATTTTTTCGCGAATCTGAGTCGCGGTTTGTCGACCCCTGGGCTTGAAATGTATCGTTTACTTAATTGGAAATTTATTATAGGTACCTACATAATTCATGAAAATAATTCATAATGTGAATCAGACTTAGGAAATTGCTTAATTTTAGCCTCAATGTTTCAAACATTGTCATGCATTAGTAATACAAGACAATGTTTGAAACGAGCGTGTTTACAACAACAGTAATCAGTATAACTGTAGTTGTAAACACGCTTGCTTCATTAATAATATGGATGCAAAAAACGGCGCCTGGCACCTTACAAACGTAACTAATAATAACGTGTATTATTAAATTTAGTTGTAATGTTGTTTAAATATTCAGTTTTGTTCATTCAAATGTTTTGTTAAAATATTTTTGTTTAAGGTGGAGTGCCGTAATTGCAACTAAAAAAAGTGGAGTCCTAACTTCATCGCTTGATAATTCTATATTTTGTATCAGAAATGTATTTTTTAAAAGATCTGTTCTATAGTAAATTTTATGTAGATTTATATCATTGTTATGAATAAAGTAAAGCGATAAAGAATAAAATTCTATTGCATAAATTCATGACAGAGGGAGCAATAGTTGCAATTACCCGTTTTTGCGGGTAAATGCAACTACTTGTTTTTACTTCTCATTTTTCTATGGCGCTTATTACTGGAAAATACAGAACACATGCCTTGAATATCGTTCTTTCGATTTATATAGCTATGCCCTTGCTACTAATGTCAAATTTTGCGCGAAAACACTTTTCAGCAAAGAATCCGGTAATTGCAACTATTTTACTACAAATAGCGATGGGAACCTTATCGTGATTTTTACCCGACTGCGCAAAGCAAAGGAAGGGTAATGTGTTTATCAGTCTATGTTTGTATGTTTGTATGTGGCACTCTAGAGGCCAAACGCGTGGACCGATTTTGATAATTCTTGCGTCAATCGATTTGTCTCAACCTTGGGAGTGTTACTAAAGACATGACAGTTATCAAAATTCACCAGTGCCACAACCAGACGCCATATTGTCAAAATTAAAAAAATCAAAATCGTCACACTATATCAAGTGGGGTATCGTTGCATAGGTATTTCAAAATCAACTTTAGGTTTCTTTCACCATTTTTCATTTTGAGTAATAGTTTAGGAAAAATAACGGTTTAAAGTTGATTAATAATAATTCTCGCTATAGATGTTTCTATGTGGCACTCTAGAGGCCAAACGCGTGGACCGATTTTGATGATTCTTACGTCAATCGATTTGTCTCAACCTTGGGAGTGTCACTAAAGATATGACAGTAATCAAAATTCACCAGGGCTACAACCAGACGCCATATTGTCAAAATTAAAAGAATCAAAATCGTCACACTAGGTATATCAAGTGGGGTATCGTTGAATAGGTATTTTAAAATCAACTTTATCATAACTAAAAAGTGTTAAATAAAAACTTATTTAAAAAAAAACAAAAACCCGACTGCGTTAAAACTAAAAAGAATAAAACAAGCCTGCAAAGAATTACTCACAGTCGGGACCCATAACATTGGGAAGATTTGATTGTTAATAAAATGAATGGGGACCGACTGGGAGTCATTCTTTGCAGGCTTGTTTTATTCTTTTTAGTTTTAACGCAGTCGGGTTTTTGTTTTTTTTTAAATAAGTTTTTATTATCGACTCGATGTTTATTTTAATCACAGTATTTTTTTTAGTTATGAAACAGCCTCTTTTACTCTTATCTTTAAAGTCTTCTATTATCTTTTACTAAATATTTTTTCTAACTTTATTTCAATCGCATTATGTAATATTTTAGAAGTTAAACAGCCTTTTTATATTTGTTTCACATATTGAACGACTTTTGAAAGGGCTCCGCTAGCGCCAACATAATGAAGGGATTCAATCACTCAAACTACTTGCTAAGAACTCATAGCACAGTATGGAAGTAGATAGTATCCCTTTCAATAAAATATTACGTATCGACATAGTCATCGTCATTGTTACATCACTAGGTTTTTCAAACTTCATACAAAACCGGTCGTTAAAATGCAACTGTCAAAAAAGAAACAAAATGGTTACAATTACAAGACTATGCACTTTTTGTCTGGCAAATGTAACTACAACCATAACTCTGAGTAGATTTATCGTAGAATACAACAAACACATAAAAAACAACTTACTGTGTCTTATAATCACTCTCACTGTGAACACACCGGCGAAAAACCACGAAAAACATTTTTTTTAAATAAATTACGAAGAGCGTCCGAGCGGCGTCACTTCCGAAAAATTGGCAGTTTTACAAAAAGGCCTGTCATTCGCTCAGTTTTGGTCCTATCAACACCATCTATATTTTTAGACTGAGACTTTTAGAAGAAGTTCAATACCACATCTATCGATGTTCAAAAATGTGATCCTAGAGTTATTGACTCCAGTTGCAATTACCGGACAGTTGCAATTACGGCACTCCACCTTATTATTATTTTTTTTTCCTAACCTATTTCGTCCCACTGCTGGGCAAAGGTCTCCCCCCATTGTTTATAGCTTTTATAAAAAGTACCTACTTATACGCAACCTGTAATGTTTAGACCTGTTGTATTCAATGATTTTTGTTTATTACTACTGTTTTTTTTGCATATACCTGTGTTATCATTCAAAGTGGCTGTGTATCTGAGTCATAGCAGTACGTTTTTATATGTTCAAATTGTTGTGTTGTTAAATGTTAAATTGTTAAATTGCAATAAAGATTTTTTATTACTTACAAATTTCTTTTTTTTTGTACCATTAAAGCAAATTTATGCTTATACGGCTTATAATAAAACGAAGACAGAGTCCATTATAGCTTAGGACTAATCTTTCTTCTGTTCTAGGGTTTTGGTTTTAATAACCTTACTGATACTAGGCCTATATTTTTAGGTTTCTTTTATAACGCGTTTTTAATAAAGCAGCGCTTATAAATACTTACCTTATTTGTAACTTTCATTTTTAATTCTGCCTGGGTGGTTGTCGACTCATGATGGAAGCTCGCGCGGTATAAACCGCCGGCACTGCCAGGTGACGAGCGAGAGGGAAATATATTGAGGCAAAATATGCGAATAGCAGAAGACAGAAGGGCCTTCTTCAACCACAAGTTTCAAATAATGGTACCGTTTTATTTTTAGGTAAAAAGCTGTTATTGTTGTAGAGTACACGGGTCCATGGTAGTACCATATGAAAGATGGTCAGGTCATATTATATTGGTAAAATAAAACAAATACAAATTGTAATAATAATTTTATTTTAATTGAGATCAACTCAAAACTTTCGCTTACATAATAGTAGGCAATAAAACAATTTAGGTATTGTGATCTATGTAGAAGTCATACGCATAGCTTTAAAATAAAAATTACAGAACAATTTAATGATCATTTACTATGCGTATATCATTAATTTGTATTTACATATTACAAACAAACATTGATGTAAATCACTAGATGCGCCTCTAGCTCGGACGAAGTAACCACGGGACGCGAATTGCCATATGTCCCACTTGCTGGGGGGGAAGGGAGCCAACTGTCACACATGACATATTTTTGACATAATGATGATATATTTCTGTCATACATGAAAACTTTTAGTGATACCACTATCATAATTTTATGTTCCCCGATTTGAAAATATTTTGTTGAGACGTGTAGCACACTCTGTCTTTAGGTAATCAATAAATCTTAAAATTGTAACGATTTTATTTACAGAAAGTGATTTCCCCCCAATTCTACTAGATGACAACGCCAATCATTCCGCTGCGTTTTGGTTCGATCTCATAAATGTCAGCCATTTGGTGAATAGTAGAATAGCTTTTCAAAAATGTGTTCTGCCAAAGTCCAAACCTTAGCTAAAACCTCACCACAACTGAGTCGTTTGTCATTAGTAGAATAGGAAACAGTCGAAAATCTAAAGTTTAGTTGAGGTTTTGCTTGAGGTTGATAAAAAGTTTGGTACTAGAATTGACACCCTGCTAATTAGTTAAGTAAGTAGTTAACTTTACAAAGTAGGGACCTACATCACCTACATCTTTAGATTTCTCAACATTTTCTTACATTTATAGAAATATACCTACCTACCTAATATATTTTACTAGCAGCGTCCTCGCGGCGGCTTAGTTTTTGTGTGAGAAAAAGAGAAAAATGATGTTGCTTGTCACAATTTTTACATTATAAACTTTTAGTTAATCTTAAAATAAAGCTCTATCTACTTACTCTAAAAATCTGTACATACCATAAATATTGCGAGAAAATATACTGGTATCACTACTACCAAATTTACTTTTGACATGACTTTCATAGGGATTGATAAATATCGATATTGGAGATGTCGATGTTTTTTACACTAACAGTAGAAAATGTGTAGGTACCTATAATAGGTTACAAGTTTTTTTACCATTTCTATCCAAAAAAATACTTGTAATAAAAGACTAGGTAAAATCCAGTTGATCTAATGTCTTGTAAAGCTTATAATTTTTGATTATAAAATTCAATTAAAAAAAAATATTGCTGAACGCTGAACATTTCACACAGCGCCATCTAGCCCCAAACTAAGCAAAGCTTGTACAATGGGAACCAGATAACTGATAGAATACTTATATACCTTTTGTAAATACATACCTACATAGAATACTTTATAACACCCAGACACAGAACAAACATCTATGTTCATCACACAAATGTTTGTCCTGAGTGGGAATCGAACCCACGACCTACAGCGCAGAAGGCAGAGCTACTACCAACTGAGCTAAGAGGCCGGTCAAATTGTACCTAATTGTACCTAGAGTCCGCGTCAGCACTAAGTGCTACGGCAAAAGCGGGAACTAATAGTTTTATTTACTTTAATAAGCTCTTTTAGTCACGGTCGTTCAGTTGTTCTGATGTGTAGAATTAACTAACGTACAAACTTGCATAATTATTATTGTTCAAGCCGCATTTGGACAGTTAGTAATTTTTAACCTAACCTAGTTCTGTGATAGCAGCGCCGCGTCTATCGGACTTCAGTGGGGGCGCGCACTCTACCTATTGTTATATGTTCAAACGGCTGAACCAAGTTTGATTAAGCATGTCTATGAACCATTACTAATAAAAAACCTGCTTTCAAATAAATAAAAACCGCATTCAAATTGGTTCACCCTTTTAAGAACTACGGTGCACACATACAAACATAAACACACACAGCGGTCAAACTTAGACACCTCTTTTTGCGCCGAGGGGCGGGGGGAGGGTTAGAAATAAAAGTCAATAAAAAGTTTATAGGTACTTCATCATAATCATCCGCAGCGCAACTCGACTTCCCCCATTGCAGGATATAGGCCTCTTTTTGGTCGTGCCACAGTGTTTGTTCTCGGCTTTGTGCTAGGCTCATCCACTATAGTCCCGTCACAAGCCGCGCCGAGAGCGCACGTGCCGGCCGCTCCGCGGCTGACCGAGCGCCCCGCGCCCCCCCGGATGCGTCGCAGTTCCCAACTCCGCATCCGGAACACACCACCACCTTGCTGCCGACCGACGGCGCCCATCGCCCGTTGTCGATGCCCGCACGCCGGCCCCACCCCGACTGACGCTCGCCGACGGTTGCCGCCTGCTCGCCGCCGCGGCCACCCCGCCGGCTAGAGGATCATCCTCGCCGGTGCGTGGGTCGCCAGCCGCTGGCCGATGCGGCCGCGACCAGTCCGCTGGAGCCGATGTCGGCCCAAGGCCCGCCGCGGGCCCCGTCTCGGGCGCACGCGTGCGCCGCGATTCCTGGACTCCATCCCCCCCCATGACCATCTCGCTGCTCGAAGAGGCCGGTCACTCGCCGAGGACCGCCCGCTCGTCGGTCTGGCGTCGACTGACGTCCGCCGACCGTCGCCGCTCGCCCGCACGCCGCCGTCGCCTCGCCGGTTCGAGGACTGGCGGTGGGCCCGGGACTCACTGGCTCGAGGGATGGCGCGCCGCCGGCTGACGCGTCGCGACCTGTCGGCCTGACTGAGGTCACGCCCACCGTCGAAGCGGAGCAGGACAACGGCTGAGCGACCGGCCCCACCGCGCAGCACCGCCCTCAAGGGCGAATCCTCGTCACCCAGGGGCAGCCGCCCCTGGAGTTGAAGCCGGGGTAATGAGAATTTCTCGAGGCCCCTACCTCCCTACCCCCAAGGGTAGGAAGAAGATCCTGCTGCTGCTGCTCATCCACTGCGTGCACCAGCACGACATTGTCGGGCGCATTTTACTTATAATATAATTACAACAAATAAATTATAGAAAAAGTAGGTAGGCACACGAAAACGTTGAAAATCTTGATAAGATACTTAGGTGTGATTTAATACTATAAAAATTATAATTATGTTATGTGCCAATTTTCACAACTACACAACTACCTAGGTACAATACAACATAATTTAGTATATTATGTAACTTCAAGAAACTTAATGTAAATGGTTTTATCGATATCGATAAGGAGTAATAATTGTACATTACCTCATCGTAATGCAAAGACTCGCCACGTAAATTTTGTACCTTCGTAAACCTAAATTATTCAAAATTCGAACTATTGCCGATCGCAATAAGGCTAAACATAATTTTAAAAACCGCATTAGTATCGTGGTACTGTCACTCAAGACAGTTGTCATTAGACAGTAGTGCATGAGTGATGTCCAAAATATAGTAATTAATAGACATTGCTAGGCAATTATAGACCGTATCCACCGTATCCGTTACGATTGAAAATTAAACAGAGATGTGACGGCAGGCGATGCGATCTTTTTCATTTTAGTCGTAATATTTTTTGAATCGATGTTTTAACCTCAGTTAAAATAAAATAATGTTTATTGAAGTAGAAAATCAGCTAAAACACAAAAAAACATTTACATAATGAAATGTTACACCATATTTTAAAGATTTGAGGTGTAGTGGATTTTATTGCACTGGTATAGCACCATAAATTGGCATTTTCATGGAGCACCTTCCTCGGTGATAACGATACGGAGACTGATAAGAATCGATCATTAGGGTAGTTTTTATTGACGGTACCTGATTTTGATTTGTCAAAGTAATCTTAGCCGTTGGCTAGAGGGGTAAGATTTGTAGGATCATAAAGGCGCGTCCCGTTCTTTCGTCCGAGGCCTCTAGCAACCGCATGGACAGAGTGAGCTTACTTACATAAAATAAAGTAAAAAGATAACACCTGTTTTGTTGACTTTTATAGATAGATACGAGAGAAAACAATGCCAAAGATTTTAGGCGCAGGACGTATCAATGTTTACAAAAATCGTGCAGTTAATCTTTAAACAGTGACATAACTACCAAAGTGATGAAATGCAGATTGTGCTATAGGTACTGGCATATCCGTGGTCAGTATTCTGTATACTGTCCTTGGTACTTACTTTTAACTATCATTATTAGATATTTACATTATAGATTACAAAGCTACACTAATGGACTTTGTTGAATTGCATGTGGACATTATATAATTATCAAGAGAAAGCTGTATTAAAATATATTATAAAGCTGCACCCTCGCGGCGTTACCCGCGTCGTAATGGTGGTGATGATAATGATGATGAAAAGTTCCTCAAGAATTAAGCTATCAAATGCAGAAACAATTTTTCTGATCCGACTTCTATAGGATGACAGAAATGTCGACGGCTTTATGATACTAATCTTAATTTCTTTATAAAAATGACAATTGAAGAATTTTATTCTAGCTACTAAGTAGAATTTGAAATGATTCAAACTCACAAGCTTTTAACTCATTCATAGCCGCTAAAAAAATTACATTCAACTATAGTAATAACGCTTTGAATGCTGACCTTCGTCTAATAAACGTAGTTTATGGATGATTTGAAAATAAATTCGTTAATGTAAGTGTATTTAAATAGATACCTACATAAATAAATTTCACATTTAATCTAACCTCAATCGTAATCATAGTCACATTATTTGTAAATTTTAAAACTAACAAAAAAAAAAATCCGTGAAATATAACAACTTTAAATAACAACAATACAAAAGTCAAAACATATGGCATGGAAACAGCATACTACGTTTTATTTTGAAGGTAAAATTCAGTCCACTTTCTCTTAACTTATGGTAGTACAGTTCAACCATGTTTCAACGTCTGGTTTATGAAGACTGATCGCACTTCCATGGGGCAAAGCGTGATCACGCCTTCTTGCAATGGGTTCTGTATGCTGTTGAATGTTAGCGTACTCTCGAATATTCGATCTGGGGTTGCATCTATGAAATCTGATAGTTGGACCTGAAAAAACGTCGTACTTTAAATACCACCTAGCTAATATTTATTATATGTTCAGCTTGCTTGGAGATTACTTTACAAAACTGAAAGTTTTCTTGAAAAGAAGGAGTAATTAGTCTGTCGAAATACTTGAAAAATATTATAATGTAGGTAGGTAAGTATACTTTACTTTTTTCAAAAATCTAATAATGCAGTTATTTTTATCTTTAAAATAAACCAATAGTTTCCTAAGAAACTTTCTAACTACAAGAGAAAAGGTAGCTACCCTCCCCCTTACTTATGAAAGATGTTTAAAGTTGAACACTGGTTGAACGACGTCCTGTCTCTGTTTGTCACTATCCACAAATAAAGACAGGACGTTGTTTAACCAGTGTTTCACTTTAAACATCTTTCATAAGTAAGGCCCCCTGAAGTTCCCAAAAATTTGTATATTGTACACTTTTATATTGTACATTTTTATATTGTACATTTTAATAGTTTCAAAAGTTTATCTTTAGTTAATTTTAAATTAATTACAAACTTACCTGACCATCGCTGACCGGATACCACTTCGCGATATCTTTCTTGCCGTAGCACGTGTCCAAGTATACTCGTTGGAACGTCATTCCCATTCCGTGCATGGAACCCCCTTCTTTGCTCTGTGGACGATACAATATTGTTGAGAACACTTAATATATACCTACACGTGTTTCCGGGTATTTATCACGTAAATTACCTTATTATTTTGCCCGACGTTTCGACTGGATTGCACCAGCCGTGGTCGCGGGAAGACTGTATAATGTGTTCTGATCGCGAAAGTTTAAAAAAGACAATTGTTGAGAACACTTTTTGAGAATCTCATAACACTCGTGACCACGCTGACTGTAAAGCCATTCAAAACGTCTCGAGGTAAAAAATCTTCTCACACTTCTCGTAACGCTCTCGTCACCTATTCACCAGCTTACTCCTCAAGTCAAGCGTGCGTAAAGAAGTTTTACTTCAAAAATGATTTTGTTACGAGAATTTAGTTTATTTTAGACATGTAGATTTCTCCCCGTAGTCAGTTTGGTCTAACAAGGACAATTTTGTTGCGAGACTTTTGATTATGATGCTGTGATTATTAACAAGTGACTAAATTAAAAATTTTAAAAAAGCAACTTCAATGTTACAAGCTGAGCAATTTTCTGCACTCTCGAGGTGCTTCATAACTCCGAAGATCCTCGCCAAATTATGGGACCAACTGGAAAGTAAGCGGTATAAGTTACCTTGGCATGTACGTGCGAGTGAGAGGCCGCTAGCACGATGTCTGCGGCGGGAGGGAGAGGGCGCGAGTGGTGGCGGCGCGAGTCATCGCGAGTGCTGTAGTGCAGCGCTATAAGCGGCTGCAGGAGGGTTTGTTGCGAGACATGACCTCCGAGGGAAAGCTGACCTGATGGGTGCTCGGCTGGCGGCTTTTGCTGGAACAAAATAGTGTCGGGTTATTCCCGCCCGTCCCCACGCTTCGTCCCCATCGGAGACCAACGGGAAGTATTTTTCCCGCTCGTCCCCACTTCTAATTTCGATAGGGACGAACGAGAACGCGACTTCCCGTTGGTCCCCACTGTAATAATGTGTTTGTTTTTACTTAAATCAAAGCAAGCGCATTAATACATACTCAGTTTCCCGCAAACTTTTTCCCCTCTACTTATAAATTCTGTTAAAATTGAAACACCGTTTAAGCAATTGCCATCCTTTTTTGTTAGAAAGGTAGTGTCAAATAGAGACAGGGCGTATCTTCAGCATTATTTAACCAGTGTTACCTACCTATGCCTACCCGGATAAAAATAGCCTATGTGTTATTACAGCGGAGCTAAAAAGGTCGCTATTGCAGAGTCGCGGTGAAGGAATTGAACTATTGCCATCTCTTTTCATTGACTGAGAGTGAAAAGAGATGGCAATAGTTCGGTTCCTTTGATGCGATTCTGCAATAGCGACCTTTTTAGCTCCGCTGGTCATAAACTATGTATATTCCAAGTTTCATTGAAATCCGTTCAGTAGTTCTTGCGTGAAAGAGTAACAAACATCCATATATCTATTATACATCCAGACATCCTCATAAACTTTCGCTTTTATAATATAACTCCGGCGCACGCCAAAAACTATTATGGATTTCTACCTTGTGTTACAATACAATATTGCAATTTTCTTACGGAACCTGATTCACCTTAATTAATTAATATTCTTTAGTAATGTCCCGAAAACGGAAATAATTGGACCTAAAAATATTTAGTTCTAAAGCATCGCCATTTGTCTCTGTTATTTTTTGAAGTTTAGGTATTTTAGCCCGCCTAATTCCGATCACTGCTGATAATGTAGCTTGCTATTAATGAAATAATTTTTGATATCTGTCCAGGGCCTCTAGCCAAGTGGCATCAATCGATTCTATTTCTAGAATTCGTTTCGCTTCGCTTACTATCGCTGATGTTTCATTGGTGTGGTCAATGAAACTAAGACCACGTGACCTTACGTTCGACCAATGAAACGTCACGTTCGAGTGTTAGCGAATTATAGAAATCGAATCGCTTCATAGCGAATGCCGGTTGGCTAGGCCCTCAGTAGTTTCAAAGCCTATTCTTTACAAACAAAAAAATATTTCCTCTTTATAATATCAGTGTAGATTAAGATGGGGTAAGATTACATGATCAGATTACCTTGCAGGGTCCGTTAGCGGGCTCGTGTATAATTTTGAACATGTGCCGTGTTCTCACATTGTCGAGTACTCCTTGGTTCAGTCCTCTGTTGTCGTCTCTGCTCAGTCTCCGGTCTTGCATCACCTGCCAGACAGAGAAATGTATACTCTTGATAACTTTACTTTAAATAAAAAAATAAAAATTAAATATGATCACAACTGCATCTCCAGACGCGGTAGACATTCTCCCAGATCTTTTTTTTTAGTCTTGTAAAAAAAGTATAAGTAACTCCTTGCTGGGGTCTGTATTTCCAGAAAAGTATAATTTGGGTGTCTTCAAATCGAGTCAATAAGTTACTTCTAGGTAAGTATAATTTGGGTGTCTTCAAATCGAGAGTCAATAGGTTCCTTCTAGGTAAGCGTGCTTCTTAGACCACACTGTTACTTTACATCAGGCAGGGTGTGGTCAAACGCGAACCTATTTAAGTTAAAAAAAATACAGTCAGCTAAAGTGTAGTTCGCGTCATGTAAAAAGAAAGCTGGAAGAAGGTGGAGTGGTGTGTTTTGTTTCATGTTTGCGAATAGGTAACCCAGAGATGTATAATAGTACTAAATTCACTGACAGCGTGCCGCCGAAAGGGACAAAACATTAAGTGGATCCATTGCTTCGTAGTACACATAAGGTCCACATTAGTACAGAATTTTAGAACATAGATGTTCTCTACCTACAAAGAGCCGGCACACGATGAGGGACAAAAGATATTATGCTCTGTCTCATATTTTCACAAAAATTTTGTTTAATCCTTCTTTGTTTTGTGTGAGTGAGTGTGCGAGTGTCCAGCAGTCTATGTATACTTGGTCCATGAGGTAACCCATGCGCAAAATTGATACAAAACACACTCCCTCCACTTTCTTCCAGCGTTCTTTTTACGTGACGCGTTTGAAGACGGGGGGTTACATGTGGTGCCTGTGAGCCAAGGATCTTGTCAGTAAATACATTAGATATCATATATTTAATGCAGTCTTTGATTTAGGCTGGATTTTACCAAACTGTCATCTTACTCCTAGATTAATTATTCTCGTAGCCGACAGAATTCGAAATACAATTGTTTAGTAAGCGCAACCGAACATTATTAGGTGCATTCAAATTATCCTGGTTATAAGGTGTCAACTTTACAATGTCAAAATATTCAAACAAACAGCAGTCTAATCTGTAGTTTAATCTCCAGATAAAGCTTAATCCAGTTTGGTAAAATCCAGCCTTAATGTAACAAGATAAAAGAACAACTATACCTCCATCTGTCCCGGTTGTAAAGCTGCGAAACCCAATGGAGTTGAAGTGAGAAGAGTAAACCTCGCTGTTTCACTCTCTATATAAGCGGCCGCACCTAGAGGGTAGTAGTTAGCTTGTAATGGAATCTTCTCGAAGTACCGTCGTTTTATCATCTGTAATGAAATTCATCAATTCACCATCCATTCATATGGTTGAACTTGGCTTGGATTGTTCATGGCTTGACTTGTACCTGATTTAGATTGTACTTGGCTTGAGGTGTACTTGACTTGAAGTATTCTTGGCTTGGATTGTTCCTGGCTTGAGTTGCAATTGGCTTAAATTTAAACTAGCTTAAATTACACCTAGCTTAAGTCGTACTTGGCTTATAATGAGTTTGGCTTGAAATATACCTGGCTTGGATTATACTTGTACTTAGCATCTTAACTTGTTTCTAGCTTTGTACTTAGCTTGAATTTTATAGAACTTTTGTAGAAGGTATCGAGCTATAGGAAGTTTATAAATCCATTATGAAGGGTAATTTTCAGTTTTAACAAACAGCGGGGGCAGGCCGTCATAGCAGAATCATAATATGAATTGCACTATATGCCGTCTCTTTTCATAGACTTGAGAGTGACAAGAACAGCGGGCTAAAAAAGGTCGCTATAGCAGAATCATAATAGGAATAGAACTATGCCGTCTCTTTTCATTGACTGAAAGAGTGAAAAGAGATGGCAATAGTTCAATTCCTTTAATACGATTCTGCAATAGCGACCTTTTTAGCTCCGCTGAACATAATACGAATCATATTATGATTCTGCTGTGTGAAAGGAGTGACTACTGAGATGACGAGTGATAGGAGGGAATGGAAGATGAGAACATGTTCTACCGACTCCACCTAGTGGGAAAAGGGCAAAGAGATGATGATGATTATGATTCTGCTGTAACGGCTTTTATAGCCCGGCTGATACCTGCATTCTTGTGCCGACCCCACCTAGTGGGAAAAGGGCAAGGAGATGATGATGATGATTCTGCTGTAACGGCTTTTTATAGCCCGGCTGATACCTGCATTCCATTTAAGTCTGTATAGAAGACATCTCCATTTTTGATGCCAGTGGAAAACCTCATCGCCAGCTCCAAGTCGTCCACTTGTGGGTCGATCATGAAACTGTTGGAGATCTCCACTTCGGTGTGGATCAGCGACGGATTGTTGTGTACTGTTAGCTGTAATAGGTAATATGCACATTTTTTTATATTTTCATACGATAGGTTGTATTGATAAAAAGCCGTAAAAAAAATCCAGCGCCGTAAAACTAATATTTTGTAACAATTTTTTTTTAATTAACCAACCGCTATGGCACTTGAAACGCTCGTGACGTCACAGTCCATCACAACTAGACGCGCTTGTAGGTACTTTCAGTCATTTATCATAGAGTTTAAAGGAGTTTGAGCTAGCAAGCTATCTGACAAATAGCGTTGCGTTTCGAGTATTATGAAATTCCCACTTTTTTTTTGCACTTTTTAATCATTATTTTCTTAACGAAAAAGAAATAATATTAAAAAATATGAACATAAACATAATTCTAAGGCAATAATGTTCATAAAAAAATATTGAACTCTTTTTTGAATCAGATGCATATTCCCTATCTACATATATCTATACTACTACCACTCCGGCTAAAAGAGGATCGCTTGTATCATTTCGGGTTCAAATCCCATCGGAATTGGAAATTTTGATAAGATTTTTCATTTTCAAATGTAACAATACCTAAGTGTGGTTTTAGACTATAAAAATTAAAAAACATTTTTTTTAATACTACTTACAGCTAGAACGATCTCTGCCGCCCTCGGTCCATTGAGCGCGGTGTACAGGGTCGCTTTGTAAATGCCTTCAGTGACCACGATCTCGGGGAAGGCGTCGGGTTTGAACTCTTGCGCGTGACCTTTTGGTATGAAAAGATACGCGCCGCTGTTGTTGTCTTTGCCTTTCTGCGTGTCGTATCTATGTGAAATCAAGAAAACATTACACTTGAATTTGATAAAATATATCTAAGATTTTTTTCTAATTTTAATTTAGTTTTAATTTACCGGCAAAAAGTTGAAATGAGTGTGGTAACCTAACTCGCTAGTTTCCATACCTATCGGGGCCGAATTCGCCGAACGAAACCAATTTTTGAATTTTTTATATGGCCTTCTGACTGTTGTTGTTGAGGATCTGTGCTCGGCTTATATGAGACACTGGCTGGCAGTGCTTAGGCCAATCACACGCCTAGTGTCTCAATAAGATGTTTATATTTTTAGGTACCTAATGTAGGTTAGTTTCAATCTAGGTTTAAGTTACTACTAACACAATATGGATCCTGGTCTGAAATAAACGCATTTTTTTTAATTTGAAATCGTATGAAACTCACACCTGCCAGATTTGGACGATTCGAATCGACGCGGGCGCGGGAGATATGAGAGGTCATGGACGTATATAAGGGGAGGGGGGCGGGGGGCTGGGGGTCCGGACCCCCCCCCCCCCCCCCCTTAGCAAGTATTTGTCGAGTTGATTTTTTTAAGTTCGGGGCAAAACTAGTCAATCTTTGTATTTTGAAACCCTTAAACCCCCCCCATAACAAATCATTCTAAAATTTGTTTCTTTCGATTCGTTCGACGCGTTCGGGTTCGGCGTTCGGTTGTGCGTTCACCTTTAAAGAGCTAACTTACTGCACAAAGTCCATATGCACAGGACTAGTGACGCCATCTGTCGACACCAAAGCCTTGATCAGTCCGTTCATGGTAGCCACAACTCGGGTACTATTGCCGGCTTGGAAGGTAACATCTTCCATCAGTCTGGCACTGGGCTGCTCCACTTGGAACATCTTGGGCAGATCCACTGACCAGTAGTCGGCGTTGTAGATACGGACTTTTGAGTAGGATGTGTATCTGGAAATAGTTGGATCATTTTTGCGGACGTGTCTGTGATATAATGTATCGATGTACTGGTGCTATTATTTATTATGTACCCGCGGTTTAAAATAAAACCTATATTCATACACCTATACATACACCTATACCTATACATAAAACTTTCACACAAAACATTATTTCATAGCGGATGTTTACTTAATGAAAAAACAAGTTTATTCTCACGTGCGTTGATAGATCAGTTTGGACAAATGATTTTGCATTTCTAAGATTTTAACAACATGACCGTCGTCATTGAAAATTAATAGTTTGAACCTGCATCGATACAAGCGATCCTCCTCAAGCCGCCGGGTCGAAATTCTCTTTTCTGGTTCAATAAACAATTTTTATTTTATTTATTATTATTATGTAGGTACTTAACTTAATTAATAGGTACTAACACATTTCTGCTAATTTTATTGTATGCTACAAAAAAATGGATTATTATGTTTGAATAAAAAATATATTTCAATCTTACTTGTTCAAGCTCATGTTATCCCTCAACGAGACAGTGTAGACTGTCAAAGCCAGCGGTTCGACGGTGACAGGGAATGACAGTTGGAACTTGTTCGCGGCGAACCCGAGCCGTTTCTCTCCGGCCACCACGGGCGAGATCTGTGCCATCATTGGGTTACCTTCAGGGTCGAACACCTGCAAAAAATTTGGGCCTTTACATCTTTACTAGATGATTTATACAGTGTCAGCAGGCAATTTTTGCCTCCACGGGAAACTTTAGTGATGGAATAGGCTTGCCTAGCACCTAAACCAGGTTTCCTCACGATGCTTTCCTTCATCGTTTAGAGTTCGTGTTAATGCGCATGTAAATTTTTCGTTTGCGGCTAGGATTCGAACCCACGACCTTCGGATCGAAAGTCGAGGTACAACCTCGGCCTACACCTACAAATAAACATTATTACTTTACTCGTACTTCTATCTATACTGATATAAGTGAAAGAGTTTGTTTTTTGTTTGGTTGTTTGTCGCGCTAATCTCTGGAACTACCAGTCGGATTTGAAGAATTATTTCTGCATGTGATAGCTAAACTTTTGAGGAAGATTATAGGCTACTTTTTATCATCATGACCATAAACCATCACTATGAGGGCAAAGCCGCGAGGGCGCTTCTAGTGACCAATAAACTAAAAAAAGTATATAAGTACCTATTCTATCAGTTATTTGGTTCCCATAGTACAGGCTTTGCTTAGTTTGGGGCTAGATGGCGCTGTGTGAAATATCCAGTAATATTTATTATTATTATTAAACTGTGGGTAGCACCATTTACCTCAACATGTGGCGAAGAAACCAACACCGTCAATATCTCATGTCGTTTAAAAACCAGCGCATTATACAACACGATCTTCCTAGAAGGCGACACAGGGTCTAAAGCGATGGTAATCCTCGCTGGAACTTCATCGTGGCGCCGCCAGATGTCGTCCACTTCGAAATATATGTCATCTTGAACTTGGTCTTGTATCGGAGGCTCTTTTAAGAGGTAGTAAGCGGCTTGTTGGATGGCAGATTGAGAGTATTTGATCGCTGTTAGCATTCTGGAAGTAATGTAGAGTTATATTTGAGTATGCAGAATAAGTGCATGAGATTTTTATAACATTAGGGAATTCATTTTCAAAAACACTGATTTTTGATTCTAGAAAATTCTGAATCCCCTTTAATTCTCTTACAGGTTAAATTTTCATAAGAGCCCAGGGGCCCTAGCCATATTACACGATCTATCATCGCTGTAGAACGATCTATCGTCGCTGTAGAATAGAACACTTCAAAATGTATAGGAATTGACGTTCTGACCACGTGACTCATCTACTTGAAACGTCAAATCCTATACATTTTGAAGTGTTTCTATTCTACAGCGACGATAGATAGTGTAATATGGCTAGGGGGGCAGGCTCGCCGAGTGAACGCGCTATGCCTCTCTATCGCTCTCGCCTTACATCGATTCGCCCTCTCGCTCGCACTCGCACAGGTTCGCCTAGGCTGGCCCAGCGTGCGTTTGAGTCTGTAGTGTTCATCTTTGTGAACATATGAAAAGTATTTCACTTTCAAAACTTTCGTGAGTTGTACTAGATAAGGAATTACTCACGTAAAAATATAGTCGATTTAGATTTGAGTGTGAGACGCGACCGCGAATAACCTTGCCGCAACTCCCTCCTTACCCAGATGAAGGTTCTCCGGATGAATCGAAACATTGTCGGTATCTAAATCGACGATATTTTTACGTGAGTAATTCCTGTGTGTTAAATAATGTATATGAAAAGTAAAATACACCAAAATACTACTTGTACTTTGTGTACTTTGCGTGTGTACTTTATGCTACCACGGAAGACCAGCGCTATGGTAGACTGTCTAACGTAGCTTATGCTGAGTGGAGGCCTTTTTGTTAACTCATCTAGCATAATAATAACATGTACCTTATAACATGTTTACTAGTTAAAAAATAAAGTTCTTTGATTCTGATTCTGAAAATAGCTAGGAGACGCCAGTATTTATGAACCACTCACTTCTTGGCATAGTCCTCTCTGACGTCATCCCTGGAGGTGCCGGTGACGCCGTCGTGGTGTTGGAACAGCGCGAGGGCTCTTCTCGCCTGCTCCACTCTGTCGCGCAGCTGTAGCGACATTATATTAGACACGGCATGCGACGCTGTCGCTTGCGATGTTATTATCTCTGCTGCCCTGGAATATATTTCGCTTTGAGTCTACATTTTTCATATGCACGGCGAAAATGTGGAACTCCTTGCCGGGGTCTGAATTTCCAAAAAAGTATAATCAAATCGAGAGTCAATAGGTTCCTTCTAGGTAAGCGTGCTCCATCTTAGACCACACTGTTGCTTTACATCAGGCAGAGTGTGGTCAAACGCGAACCTATTTTCGTTAAATAAAAAAACAAAATTATTTTTTTCGTCTAAACACATCATATTTATTCTACAGAAGTTTTCTACTGGATATAGGGCGTCGGACACAAATAAAATAAATTTATAATACCATAACCTTTACTTTACCAGACCTGCGGGCTTAAAAAGGTCGCTATAGCAAAATCACACTAGGAATTGAACTATATGCCGTCTCTTTTCACTGACTGAGAGTGAAATAGACGGCATATAGTTCAATTCCTATTGTGACTTCCTATACAGCGACCTTTTTAAGCCCGCTGTTAGATAAACTACAAGCTAACTTTGATCATACATAACTTCTCGTCATGACTTATGACGAAAAGTGAAAGTGATCATTAGTTTCACTGTTTTGTGAATACACTTAAGTATACAAAAGTGAATACACTTAAGTTTTTTGAATTCAAGTGAATACACTTAAGTATACAAAACTCTGAGTGTGAGAATTTGCGAATTCTATGCATGAGATAAAAAACAACAATAAACAATAAGAAATAGTTTTAAAGCTTCAAGTATCAGAAACAAAACAACGAGTATTAAGTACATCTATATTCTGTCTGCAAATATGTGTCAAGTCTCGAGAACAAAACTCGCACCTTTATTCATAGTTCAATACCAACATCCCACGGAGCTCGTATAATCAAGCACTTTAGAGGTTCCGTTATGCATGAAAATGGAATACTAATCTATATTGATAGAACCGCTATTTTAACTTATCACGATTCGTATGCAACAAGGCCCTTCGCACGGTCGTTCTTAATCTAACAGTTATGCAATTCTTTCCAAATACCCGTCTAACAAGTATTGTAGCTTATGCTGGCCCTTTTTGGGCAGTAAGCAAAAATGTCTCGACAGTTAGTCTTCAAAGTTGGACTAATGTTTACGCATATTTGTTATGAGAGAGTGCTCCTTGAGAATTCAAAAAAGTGTAGTGGATAAAGTGTGTTTTAAGTGCAATCTTTTTTTTTGTGTTTTTAAGTGTAACTTATTGTGCAAGTTGCTTTTGTAAGGCGCGCTAGGTTTTTTTACCAAACAATACTTGGTAGGTTCATTTTAGGTGCCTATTTTCTCTGGTTATTGATCAATATAACAAAGTGTAGTTAAGTGAAGTATAACTACAAAAAGTAGTTAAACTAGTGAAGTATTTTTTAAGCTTTAATAAAAATAAACAATTGAGCTTAGAAGTGGAATTGGCGTAGTTTAGTTTGTTTGAAAGCATTGAAAATGTTACTCTCTCAAACAAACGCGCGAATGATCCATCTTTTGGTAAGTTTTGACGACTAACTAGACAAATTAGATATAATTACCTAAAACATTTTATTAATATTCGTAAAACAAAATATGTCCATACACCCTAACTTATTTTCACTAACAAGCTGTAGCCGATAGTTTTCTTCAATTGAAAAATCTTTTCCTGTTAGTCTTTTGTGTTAGACTGTACAATTTTTATTACCTTTCAAATCTAGGAACCTACATAAAGTTATTATACCAAGATTTTTCTAGCACCAAAGTTCGCAAATCGTTTTTAAATGAAAGTGTCGGTACATAACACAGGAGACTCACTCGGAGGAGACAGGTAGAATCACGCGGAGTAAATTTAAATAACAAATACATACATATACAAAAATACAACAATCAGCGCCTACTAAAATATGCAGAGCAAAGGACCAAAGGCGAAAAGTTCTAAAACTAGTAAGGCGATAACATTGGAATGTCGAAACGTGTACCTTATCGCGGACTAATCTTCACTCATATTTACATGTTACAAGGTTTTCTACACGATTAGGTGATTTATGTTTGACCTCGATGGCGTAGAGGGTGCTAAGCTAAGACAAAGGGAAGAAGCAAGGGTATTATTCCCGAGGTGTAACAAATATGATCTAAAGTAAGTAAGTTCGTATGAGTAAGTGGCCAACTCTGGTGACGGAGTTTTTAGGCCGCCTAAAGGTCTCCGTCATGGCTTAACGACTTAAAAGCCGGGACCGACAATTCAATTTACCGTGCCCTCCGAAACACGGAAGCGCTCAGCTCGTAATACCATTTGCGGTCACCCATCCTAAGAGTGGCCGCGGCCAACGCTGCTTAACTTCAACGATCAATCAAGAACGTAAAGTATGGTACAGTTTCTAGTTTGGATGATATTATACACATGATAGCAATTATTAGATAGGGCCCGAAATTCGTAACATTGAATTTTCGTATGTGACAGATAAAACAAAACTATGCCGTTCTCGTACACATAGCCACATTTTAAATTAAAAATGTTCCAGTCAGAACTACATAATTCAATCACATTTTTGTATGGATATGTATGACTTACCTTACATAAGCCAGTAGCACTCTGTCCATATTCTTATAGAAAGGCCTAGAAGTGTAGTAACCGCTCCAGTAATGTTGGTTTCTGTCTGCGTACGTGAAGAAATCTCCCGAGAGTACGGGAAAGTCTGACATTTTAATCTCACTGTGGACTGCTTTGAAGTAGTCTTGTAGAGTACCGAATGATATCTGAAAGGTAAATTAGTAGAGAAAAAAGCCAGGAATATTTACCGCGAAATTTGTATAGTATAGAATAGACTAATAGGAGTTACGGTCATTATAAGGAATAAACTTACAATATTTCGTTTTTAGCTCTGTGAATGAAAAATTAATAAAATAACTTTCTGAACACTATTAAAACGGGAATTTGTCACGCTGTTTATTTTTATCTTCTTTTACTTACGCCATAAAAGAACGTCTCGAAGTCAACACTAAAAAAAAAAGTGTAACAATGGACGAATTTAGTTGTTATTATTATGTCAAACTAGTAAAGCCCGCGGCTTCGCCCGCGTGGACTACTTTTTTATCCCATGGGACCCATACATTTTTCCGGGATAAAAAGTAGCCTCTGTGCTATTCCAGAACCTAAACTATCTACATCCAAACACCAAAATCAGTTTAGTAGTTGAGATACCTGGTAACAAACATTCACACACACACATACACACACACACACACACACACATACACACACACACACACACACACACGCACGGACTTTCGCCTTTATAATAATAGTAGGATAAGCAATCATCATTTACCTCAGCATTCAAAGCATCGTTCCCATTAATAAAATCAATAAGCATTTCGTAGTTAGAGTATTGGTTGTCCCACTCGTTGGCTCGGTCGTATCTGAAGTCGTCTCCAAGAGGGAACAGGATAACATTGCTTCTGTACAACTGGGCCTTTTTACGCCACTGATCTAATATCGCGTTCGCTCTGAAAAAAGTTTACTATGAACTAGGTCACGTGTCGTGGCATAGGTAATAATAATAATACATTCGTTTATTTTGGACTACTTAGTTCATAAAGGCCTAGGATTGTTTTAGGTGCTATCAAAAACTGTTCAAAAAATTTCACTAAAGGTGAACGCAGACTATACGCCGAACGAATCGAAGGTTCTCGGATAAGGGTGCGTTCATCTTAATATTTTATATTTAATTACATATATTTGATTTGTGTTTAGATCTCTTTCAGCAGCTGGTTTCGCATAAAATTTTGATGACTAGATATAGATACACAACAAAATAATACTTAACAAGGTTTGTTATTGTTATTGTTAAAATTACAGTCCAAGTGACATTGCTAGGTATTCTTAATTTATTGGTTCATTGGTAGGCACTTTATACCACGTTTATTTGTAGCGGTTAGTGTAGATCTAAGGCTGATTTTAGTCTCACGCTCGCCGTCAGCGCTGATAGGCGAGTGATCTTTATTACAATGAAATAAGGATACTGATTGTCCAGCACTGATGAGAGCAATCAGCGTAGCCATTTCTGCTAAACAATCAGTATCCTTACTTCATTGTAATAAAGATCACTCGCCTATCAGCGCTGACGGTACGCGTGACAGTAAAACCAGCCGTAGATCTAACAGTGACGGTAGTAACAAACCTCTCTTCAACATTCTTATCAGTGATCCTCCTAGGAGCGATGCCCCAAGGACACGTGACTCCATTCCCCGGCAGTCGCTTGAAGTCGAACTGACAGCAGACCTTGGGATCCGGTCCACACGAGTGAGGCACGTCGTAAGAATAGAACGGCATCATGTGTGTGAACATATCGGTCTTGCCGGCGCCATCTGTCGGTTAAATATATTACTACACATTTTAAAGATAGATAGAAGGTATTTCACTTTAAAAACTTGCGTGAGTTGTACTAGACATTATTTAACACAATGAATTACTCACGTTAAAATATCGTCGATTTAGATACCGACAATGTTTCGATTCATCCGGAGAATCTTCATCTGGGTAAGGAGAGAGTTGCGGTAAGGTTACTCCTCGCGGTCGCGTCTCACACTGCGAGCAATGTAAACCCCTTACCCAGATGAAGATTCTCCGGATGAATCGAAACATTGTCGGTATCTAAATCGACGATATTTTTACGTGAATAATTCCCGTGTGTTAAATAAGATAGAAGGTATGAGCAGAATTACCAGAAAAAAAAGGCTTAATTTTAAAATGTACAATTAAACGCATTTGTTAAAGGTACTACTGAAAAAAATACGAGAAAATGTACATAGAAATGGTGGCCTAGCTAGTGGGATAGTGCTTTAGTTTTCAATCGGAAGCTCGTGGGTTCGAATCGCTCGGCGGATCATCAATTAATTTTTTGTTTTGAAAAAATTATATGCGCACACGAGATATCAGTTAGGTTTCTTGTTAGATTCGTTTTTAATTTACATTGACAGCGGTATCGTCTGGGAGCGTAACTCTACATCTGGTCATTTGTGCTGTCGGCTGTATAAAATTAAAGGCTACTGCCTACCATAAAGCCAACCTGACATAAAAATACTTATTCTCACCCCAAAGTTGCCTCCATTTGAATTCCAACTGCCTATTCGAAGCCAGTTCCTTTTTCACTCTATAATGTATCCTCTGAATTAACGAGTTATCAAACCCGGCTAATTTGAGGAGGTAGGGCTGCGTACTGGAGTGGCCGAACGGGTCAATGGCCCAGGAGTTTTTGGGTATGTATCCAAAATTGTCGATGAGCCACTGATGGCCGGTGGTCAGCTGTTGGATGACAGATATCCAATGGGAGTTCGCTTCGTCGTTCATCACCCATCCCCCGGTTACAATCTCGATTTTGCCGGATTTTAGTAGGCTGGAAAAAAAATGACTAGTGAGGGACAGTTCAATGTGCGGCTATGGTTATGTTATGATGCTGCCATTGGCATACATCATAGATGCCCTGATGCCAAAATCCGAGGCATCGTTTTATTGTATGTGACTATCATCAAAAGTGTCATTCTCTTTTTCTACCACGTCAATTTAAACATGAATTTCTTTCTTTTATGAGCTCATTCTATCACAATTACATAGTTTCCACGCGGTCGCTCAATGTGCGTTTATATCAATGATCCAAGGTCGAATTCAGGATAAAAAGGTTTGAAAGTACAAATAGAACGGATTTGGTTGAAAGCCTATAAAACAGCAGCTCTTATCGATGCTAATGTAATTAATAAAAAATAATGGTGCGGAGAAGAAATAGATTTGGTAAAACTTACTTCTGGAATGCCGCCTTCTCCTTATCGGTAGCGTCAGAGTTCCACCAGAGTGACAGATAGCTGATCTCAGCCCATATAAACTTCCTGTTCACGCCTTCTAATAGTTTTTCAACCATATTCGTGAATATGGCGCGCGTTTGCGATTTATAATAATTCTCGAAGGTCTTGATCCAACCTGAAAGTTATCACTTTAAATATCTACTAAGCTTATAAATCTGTTTTATAACTTTTATGTGCTATTTTTTTCTACCCGTGACCACCAGAGCCGTAACGCAATCAAAACGTCGGGAAATAATAAAATATGGTAATATATGGTATAATAACGCGTTAGTTCGTTTAAATTATGTCTAGGTACAGATCGCGAAACTTTAAAATGTTCAATGTTAAGGATGGTATCTACAACTATAGAATAATAATAGTCCTTCCCATTCAGTATTGAGCATGGTGTGGCTAAAATGGTCCAATCTCAACGTGGTCTACTTCCGAACACGAATGGTAAGGAAGTAACACTGGTTTTGTGGGTCTATTATTGTGTTAATGATAATTATTATTACGGGATTTTATCGCGTAAATTAACAAATCGCGAAAGTTTAACAAGTTATATTACTGTGTTGTTGCAAAAAAAAACCTATTTGATTCTTTTCTACTGTAAATTGGGGCCTTACCTGGATCATTATGTGAATGTGGCACTATAAAGACCTTAAGTTTATTCTTCTGATTCCACTGGTCCTCCTTGTATTCAATATTCCACCCTTGTTTCCACACACCACCATCTTTGTCATCAAACATTATTCTCTCATACATGGAAAGCATCTGGAATTTATAAAAAATTGTAATGGTTGCATTTGCTTAGCAGTTGGAATAAAATGATGCAATGAGTTTATGAAATTAGAAGTTATTTTTATTCCATATTCTAAACTTTCGCGACTTGAACACATTTTTAAATTATTAACGGGACTTAATCGCGTAATGAAATACTTTTATTTACCTCGACGTTTCCGCGACGTTACAGTCGTCGTGGTCACGAGAAGTCTTCTCGTGACTACGACGATAGTAAAATGATTTCATTACGCCATTACGTCCCGTTAATAATTTAAAAATTATTTTTATTCCTTTTCAGGTAAATAATAAATAAATAATAAATGTTGTGGACATTTCACACAGCGCCATCTAGCCCCAAACTAAACTTAACTAATATGGGAACCAGATAACTGATAGAATGCTTATATATTTGTAAATACATACTTATAATACTTTATAACACCCAGACACAGAACAAACATCTATGTTCATCACACAAATGTTTGTCCTGGATGGGAATCGAACCCACGACCTACAGCGCAGAAGGCAGAGCTACTACCAACTGAGCTAACAGCCCAGTCATTCATAGACATTTTAAAGATTTAACTAATTCAGTGAGATGGGTGGATTTTATAGCAATATAAAACTAGACAACTGGGGTATTTAAGAATTAACAAAGTTCCTTCACACTAGAAACCCAGGAATTCATATTATGAACAATACAATACAATATATTTATTAATAACACCAGGTTACAAGTCATAAAGGCAGGTACAATAGAAATAAGAATTATATTGACCTTAATTATTAATTACATATCTAAATTAAATAATCGGTAATTCGTAAAATTCCTCTACAGTGTAGAATGTTTGGTCAAGCAACCATTTTTTCAGTCTTGCTTTGAAAATCATGGTGGAAGTTGCATCCGTTTTAATAATGTCCGGCAGCCTATTGTAAATGGACGGGCCCATTATGTACACAGACCTCTCCGAACTTCCGAATCTCATCTTGTGAGAGTGAAGAGTTAATTTTAATCCAGATATAGGACCTTTTATTCATAAAAATAACCTTAGTCTTGTAATATTCATATTAAGAAAACTGGAAACAAAATGACTAAGGCTGGATTCGATTAAACTGGATTAAGTTTTATCTGGAGAGTAAACTACTGTTTGTTTGAATATTTTGATATTGTAAAGTTGACACCTTATAACCAGGATAATTTGTATGCACACAATAATGTTCGATTGCACTTTTTAAACAATTGTATTTCGAATTAAGTCAGCTAGTATTTTACTCTCGGGTATAAATTTAATCCAGTTTGGTTGAATCCAGCCTAAGCAAGCAATTAAGCTATACTACACATCAAATCAATCAACAAAGTGCATATTTACCTGAACATCAGTCTTAGGTACACTCGTCTTCTGTATTGGGCAAGAGGACTCATTGAACTTAACCCTCATTCTTGGTGGTTCATCACCAACCACTTTGAACTCCCTCAATTTGGAGTCAATCATTTTCGGCCTTTTTTGTGGTGGATGAAACTCATGCGATTGCTCCACCATTTCATCAACTGCAGACTTGATTTCACCGACCATGGCATGGTGTTGGCTCAGCTCATTTTCTATGTGGCGGAGTTTTGATTCAAATGCTGACCATTTGCTCTGAAAATTTTGAATTAAACACCTTGATTATATTCAATTCATGAACATTTGTGGCATAAAAAACAATTGTAAACCGGCTGCACTAAAATTAAAAAAAAACCTATAACTCTAGTTTCATTTACAACATCAATCCATGTGTCAGTGTAAATTCGTAATAGATGTTATTGTGTTTAGTTGTTGGTACATTAGTGATTCAAATTATTTATCATTTAAGTCCTGATAATGAACTAATTGTACAGAAATAATAATTCAGATACTTACATTTTCTATTTCCTGTGCTTCAGGCTTGATACTAGGCAATTTAAAGCTGAGATCTGTGACCACATACAGGATAAAGATAAATGCGATTATGCAGGTAGACCAGAAAACCGCTGATAGTCTCCTGATACGCATTTTGATGAGCAAGAGTCACTATAAGTAATAAAAACAATAAAGTTATGGGGTGTAAAGATTTTGAATATTATGTCCTAGGAAACCGTGGAATTGTTGAAGCTGCACATACTGATACTGAAAGCAGTACTGAAAACATGGGTTTTTGAATTGTTTCAGAGATTAGCTACAAAAAAGATTATTTTGTTGCTGAGGCCTGGATAAGCAATAAATACCTATTAATTTGTTTATATACCTACCTTTTAATTTTACTGAGGTACTAGAACTAGTATACCTTCAGAATTTATACAATACACCAGCCAGCTTTATTTTGTCACAAACTAATTACGTGTAATCAATGTTTTGCTATCAACATTCTTTATTTTATTTTTCTCTCGGCTCACTCGGCGGCACGGCACAGCACATCACACAATTTGCTTGACAATGAAAGTTAGTTGCTTGACTTTGACAAGCCTAACAATAGTCGATTTTGACATTCATATTGTGAATGTCAGATTTACTATTTAATTCGGATATTTAACACAAAAAAACGAAACGAAACAGAATTTTATACAAAGATCATGTATTATTTCAATTCTCAGCCAAATCCATTCAGTAGTTTTAAGTGAAAGAGTAACAAACATCCATACATCCGTACATCCTCACAAACTTTCGCATTTTAGTAGGATAGGATAAATAAATAAAAACTGAGACACATTAAATTCCGCAGAGTCTATTCTTGTTGATATCCGAACGGATAATTTCGTTTTGTTATCGATTCTTTTGAAACGTCAAATTTGTTGTGAGCGAAAGATGGCGTCAAAGGAATCCCTGGATGTGAGTACAATTTTAATTATTTTCCGATGTAATTTACCACTTTTTAAATTAAATAACTTTCTCAGTTTACGCATTGAATGTTATTATATGCGTTCATTGTTTAACTATACTGGGTATGGCGATTTATGACTAAATTATAGCCAGAGAAGACCACGCCCCTTCAGTCGGTTTAATTTTTATGATTATTGGTCGATTTAGTTTGATTTTCTTTTTATAAAGTACGAGGGTGATATACATTCAACACAATAATAGTTATATAGCGTTGAAAAGGTCAAATTAAGTTTTCTAATTAATATTTTAATTCATGAAATCCAAGACACAGCTATTGATCTATGAGCTGTTTCCGCTTACCTACTGCTACAAAATTTATTAACAATAAACGAAAACAAATGTAGGTACCCTAATATTGTAAAGCGGTTGTTGGCTAATAATTCTTATTTATGTCATAGAGGTATATAGGGACCCCCAATCATAGGACTTAGAAAGGTACTGTAGGTACCTATACAATGATATCTTTCTTATTGCCTACCTATCGTATTATACACTCCTAAATTTAAAGTTGCGACTAAAAAATTTTTATAAAACCTCAAAATTTTAAAAGTTATGTAAGCAAATCTGACAGTCCATTCTTCAAGAGTTTAGCTATCAAATATAGAAAGAAGTTTGCAAATCCGATGGTAATTCCTGAGATTAGCGCATTCAAACAAACCAACAATCAATCAAATTCTCCCACTTAATATATTGGTATAGATAGAAGCCTTGTTGGCCAATTGTAATAGTGCCTCAACATCGATCCGAGAGTTGTTTGTTAAAATCCGAAGCATGTAACAATGGGTTTTTCATTTTAAAAAATGAATTAATAATTTGTCAGCCCCACATGTATTGTCAATGGCCGTCCGGGGATAAGGTTAGAAAATTTAAGAGAATGTTTAAGTGCTGAGTAAGTCTACTCCATCAAGTGCCAGATTAGATTGCCTCCTGACATTTTATAAATAACTAACTTACGCCCGCGGCTTCCCTCGCGTGTTACCCGGATAAAAAGCAGCCCATGTCCTATTCCCGGTTATTATCTATTTATACTTAACATTTTAGCTAAATCGGTTCAGTGGTGGTCGAGTTATAGAGGAACAAACGTATATCCAAACTTTCGCTTTTATAATATTAGTGTGATCTATTACAAATGAATGGCCAAGTTTTTCAAAGTTTTTTTAAAAGGTTGTTAGCAGCTACTGTAGCACAAGCTAAGTGTGTCTTATTTTAGCCTAGATTTAGTTTAAAAACATTGTTTTTAATATAAAGCTCATGTCACAAAATAAACCTCATTCTATTCTACCTCTGAATCTAAATCTCCACATCTCCACATCTCTAAATCTCCTCACGCAAAAAGGACCACCTCTGAGTCCAATTGCGGAAAAGGGAGTCCCCCATACATACATCTACCTCTGAATTGTAACTGAAAGTGTTTGAATTATTAGAAGAGCTGATGTAAATCAATGTATTCTTTTACGGATTTTTTAATACTGATTGGCACCATTGAGATAAAATGTATGCACAAGTTCTAACTAAACTGTGAAGGAAAATCATAGCTTTTATCTTATGATTATAAGGAGTGAATCAATGGATTTTTCACTTGGAAAATTTACATTTACATACAGGATAAACTAGTAGTTTGACTGGCCTCTTAGCTCAGTAGCTCTGCCTCTTGCGCTGTAGGTTGTGGGTTCGATTCCCACCCAGGACAAACAATTGTGTGATTAATGAATATAGATTATAGATGTTTCTTCTGTGTCTGAGTGTTATAAAGTATAATAAGTAGTAAAAAATTAATGAGTATTCTATCAGTTATTTGGTTCAGTACAAATTTTGCTTAGTTTGGGGTTAGGTAGCACTGTGTGAAAAATGTCCAGTTATATTTATTTAGTTAGTTATGAGATGAAGGACACATAATGAGGAAATTATTTAATTTAATCATACACCCAGTCAGTGATGGGCTTGCATTCTATGACTTACGTAAAGATAGAGAACTAAGTAAAAATATTAAGCATTACTAAAATATTGGATGTGCCTCAGATTACTTTGTAATTGTGTATTTTACAAAATAAAAAGCTCATCAGTTTTTTCTACCATTTCAAAGCATTCATCAGAATTAAAAATTTTTGGGAAGTAATCCGAGTTAATGAGTTAATTAAAATAGCCCTGTCCATATCAATGTGTGCACATGGTGTTGTTAGCCCATCACTTTATTTATTAAAAAGGTTGCTGGTTGCTTTACCATATTTTCCTTCACTGTTCAGACCTTGCATGTAAAATACAAAACAAGATGTCTATTGATGAATAGTCTATTGACTATTGATTCGTACCCGAATCGAAAGTCGAGGTGAACACTACTCGGTCAACACGACGGATATACCTATCGATTTAATTACGAATAATGTCCTATAACATATTTATCGAACGCTTTATCTGATACTTCCAATTTTTAACAGACTTCCAAAAAGGAGGAGGTTCTATGTTCAGCAGCTGTATGTATGTTTTTTTTTTCTTTTTCTGTGTATGTTCACCGATTTCTCCGTTAATTGTGGACCGATTTTGAAAATTCTTTTTTTAAAGACTTTACAGCAATAAGAAGATCCAAAAAGATTTTCGATCTCTTACTTATTCTAGAACATTTCCAGTAGACATTCAAAACCTACAGTTCAGGCGCACTTACCTTGCGTAGTGTTTAGCGCGGTTCGATAACGGCTGCTTCAATTGAGCGCATCCGCATTTGTGTCAAAGGACACAGCACGCGCTCTAAGACGCGCTCATCTCCGTCCAAGGTTACCTACACATCCGTAGGCAAAATTGCCTCTGATCCACGCACGTAGGTTGTACCGCTGGATCTTTGTCTCTATGCTACGAAGGGGACATTTTGCTGCTTGTAATTGCCAGTCCTTATTACCTTTTATAATCCATAGAGGCTATACCAAAGCAGAACTGAATCATAACTAACTAGTAATAAGATTAAGCTTAGGAGAGAGACATAAAGCTCCTCTGCTTCTGCTCGGAAGCAGCTGGCCAATCCGACTATCGATCTTATTCGAGCACTCTGCTTTTAGATAACCACTGGCCATGTAGTATTCACGAAACCGAGAAAATAGAAAGAATCTATTTGAGTTCTGTTAGGTAGGTTATCAGGAAACGCCTATGTGATCGGTCCTACGATCAATGTGCAATATACATATGATTTGATGTACGGTAATAAGAGTGCAATCAGTTAGTATTGGCAATGTGAATAGTACGACCTTCGCAGCCCATCCCATCATTGTGCCGTTCGCATTACGAGATGAATGAATACGTCTGAATTGCTCCAGTGCGTATAATTTTTCATCATCCGCATTGCCTAAGCTTGAAAAAAAATCTACATGGAACAGAATTTGCATACCTATTCTGTGAATAAAATGTTTAAATCCGTGCTTGGACGTATTAATACCGGCACTGACCGATATCGTTTTGGCTACTGGCCATTATCGATTTAAACCCTTATGGCCCCTAAGTCCTTTTAGCGTTTGACAAAATAATACTGTAAAATCCGTTCTCTTAGTGTCCATAATAGGCATTCGGGTGTGAAATTAGGAAACAGCTTTGCGAGTAATATTGACAGGGTACTATCAGCTGGACCTTTTCGGAGATAAAACACGTCTAAATCACACGAGTATCCAATTGGATACCCGTGTGATTCAACCACGTGCCGTGCAACCTTTTCTACCCAGCATATCATCACAAGATTGTTGATACTTTGTTTGACGGTATTGGAAATACTGGAATGATTGTGTCAGCGTGTTGTAGATAATGCAGGGTGGGGTCTGCCTCCTAGCCCATATACTTTCGGTATTTTACTAGTCATCTATTCCTGTTGCTTTGAATAGGTTCTGTCGAATCTCACACACCTTTTTAGATTACGATTCAATATTTTTTATTGGCAAATTAAATACAGGATGTGGTCGGATGGCCTTACGCTGCCCGACCTGCCACTGATTTGGTTGATTTTCTGCAAATTGTTTAATGGGTAGCTAGCTATAAATCTCAGTTGATTCGTCTGAGACATCGTCTACAAGTGACTAAGTACGCTAGTGTAAGGTCCTCGCGACTGACGCAAGTGGTCGCGCTTCCCGCAGGATGTCGCGAATGAGACCGTGTCCTCATATTTCTTGCGCTGTCGTGGGTGGCTGGAGACGTTGTGTAACTCCTCGCGGCTCGCACTAATGAGGATATTATTCAGGAGCGCCTAAACGCCAGCGGTGTGAGCCTTTTGCCATTTAATTACACCGTTAAAGGCCACCTCGTTAGCGCTCCGTGAAACAGTAGACAGATTGTGCTGCTAATTTAATTGAATCTTACCATTTAATTGGATTGCTCTTATCATATGTGATATTGCATATACCAATGTAATAAGGACTTTTAATTCAATTCTTCCATGATCGATCATGGTTAATATAAATTTATATTAGATGGAGGTTTTATTGGCTCGTCAGCTGTGTTAACTTTAGCCCGTTATGAAAGGAGTCCGAGTCTCAATCGCCTCTGAGAAAAGTTCCGTAAAGATTTATTATTTTCAAGTGGCATTAAATCTATAATTAATTTTACTGTTTAAATTCTGATGTAGCTTTATCATAAACGACTTAAACAGGAAAGTTGATTATTTCATCTCAGCGTTTGGTAAAATTAAGTGTGATAGCATCTTGTAGTATTTCCAGCTTATTATTTTTCATTGGTGTATCCAAGGACGATCTCTGCTCCAACGATGTCTTTTGGAGAGTATCGCCGGCGGAGCGTGAATATTTGCGTCGGCGTCAGACCGTCGAACATTGTTACTAGAATAATGACCGGCACTTTATAACAAGATCTCTCAACCCGAATATTTTACACGAAGGGCGGGCCGTTAGAAATCTTTGTCCTCCGAAGTTGCCCTCCGCAAGTTTGAAAAGCTCTTGAGAGTTGGACCTTTCTATAATTTAAACATACCCAAAGCTCTAACGAACTCTGCCTGACTGAGGGCTACTTACACTGTAAGTAGGGTTATTATTTCACCTAAATTTTATAATAACTTTAACTTAAAATTTAATGAAAAACCCCCGACAACTTCATTAACTAAAAAAGAGCTGATAAATAATCTTCAGACACTTGAACAGATCTTCTTAAATAATAGCTAAGAACCATCTCGATTACGTTAGTTTTCAAACGAAAAAACCGCATAAAAATCGGTCCATCCGTTCAGGAGCTGTGATGCCACAAACAGAAACACGACAAACTTATCACATCCCTTTTTTTCGTCAGGGTTAAAAAAGGCGTAAGTACCATACCTGCCTAGCCTACCAAAATTATGTAACCGACCCGAAGAATGCATGGTTGTTCGTAACTAAAAGAAATTCGCTATTGTACCTAGTATCTTTTAGTAATTCTTTTTTTTTTACTTTGCGTGTGCTAGTCTTGATCATAGCTGTAACGGCAATTTTTCGTGAAGGCCGTCCATAGGAAATAGGCCTGTGCTGGGGTGATACAGGGCGCCTTATTTAGAACACATCGATTTAGAAAATCGATTGGTGCCGTCTCGTCGACCGAAGCTTCTGAAGTTACATAAGTCAGGTCGCCGAAGGTTTCGTAAACAAATTCATAGTACTAATTACTCTCGACCTGTCAATTTGAATGTAAATAACATGCAAAATGGAACGCAATTTTCCTCCACACCTGCCCATTTTCATTCAATAAGTACGATTGATTTTCGATTACGGTGGTGATGGGCAACGTGCTCGAATTCGTTATGCATGAATAAAATACTGCCTCGGGTTATTGCCTGTTTTACCCACTTCACAATTAATCTTCATTTAAAAAGAATGACTATGTTCTCCATGATAATTTTCAATGTTGCACCTACTGTTTTAAACGTTTTATCTCACCACATGTTATTAGTGGTAACGGACATTTTATGGCATTTTCAAGGTTTACGAGGGCATTAGGTTGCAGGAGTTTATTATTACTGTAGGTATTAGATATTAGTATCTTTATGACTTCTGGCTTGGGGAGTGAAAGACGCACAATAAAACAAACAATAACCTGAAACTTTTAACTATACGATGTACTAAAAAATTGGGGCGGTATAGCTGTACCTTGAGTTGCTTTTTATTTTTTGCGTAAAAGAGATATGAGCTACAACAGCAGCACATTTATTACTGTTATGACTACTTTGCTTGGAAAAGCCTCTTTTGAGGAAAATGTTACGTAACGTTACATCCGTCGCTGGATTCCAGAATATTTGTAAATGTCATCTTTGCTAAATAGGATGGTAATTCGTTCTTGGTTATATTGTTTATTCGGCTTTTTGGCGGGAATTTGAGAAGTCAAGTTTCATTTTTGTTTTATTTTCCAAAACTTGTGTTTCTTCGAATGTTAATGTGTAATAATGGTGGATTATTAACCGTTAAGTGTTCGTGAACGTGCATAAGTGTAGGGAAGTGAAACAAAATTGGATAACATTGCTTTTCAAGTTCTCCCAAAAAGTCCGTGTTGATGTTTCAGTAAAGCCCCACATCATTACTGAGGCACAAGGGGAGGGGTGGGATATTATATTTATGTATTGTAATATGTATTTATATATCTTATTTATCTATAAACTTGAATTTTATTAATATACTTGACTCTGGCTGAATGCACAAGACGTGCGAAGCCAAAATAAAGAAGAAAAAAAATTGTTTATTCCCATCATAATAATTACTCGTTGTATATATTATATGCGTTTGGAACAGCTTTCTATTTCTGTCACGTGGAACCTTGAAGTTATCTATGTATGTCTTTTTATTTAGGGCACTTGTGACTTCTTATGCTCTTAATTTTAATACCGCGTTTACACGCTCGCGTGCAAACAGACATTCACCGAGACAGAGATATGATCAGAGCGAGCACGAAGTAGCTCTGTCACTCTCATCTCAAGGAGACCGAACGCGACAGAATATAAATGGCCCGTTGAATGGCTATTTGCACGCGAGCGTGTCAACGCGGCAAAAAAGTTTCAGTTTTCTACTTAGATGGACAGTTTTAAGGGAGTATTGTTCGTGAGTCGTTTTCTCATGATCCTCATGAGCTACATTTAATTCGAAATAATAGCTTCCTTCGCGGAGCTCTATATGAAACTTGACCCAAGTACATATTGATCTAGCTTTTAACTTGTTCCACCAACATCTGATCTTTCCCTTTATTAAATTGACGTCTTCACTATAGCTTCTCTTTGTATATCGGATTACATCGATAAAAGTCTCGCTTAAAGCCATCTTGGAAGATTTTCCGCCATTTCGCCTCTCAACGCAATTCTCATGTTGCTGCATAAAATGATTCAATTTATTTAAAAGCATCTTTTATTCTTTCTGGCTTAGCGAAATGTTTTTAGGGTTCGTTATGCAAGGGATGAATTTACATAAGTTCAATTAAGAACGATTTAGAACTGTTTGAATAGGTTCAAAGTTTGGAATTGTGTCGAAATTGTAAGCACTCGAGGGCACAAAACATTTGGAGCGAACATCAAACTTACAAATGAATTTTCCGTCTATTATGTCATAGTCAGCGTAATTTGCTTTAGGGCCATTTTTATTATTACCGTCACAGAGGCAATTAAACATGCTACGCTCCTGTTCCAGCCTTGCGTCACATAAATGGGCACCGTGCCACAACATGGTGTTTTTATTTTAATCACACTTCCTGTCTATTTACCCAGTCAGAGTGCGAGTGATGGTCTAACCCTTGGTCATTATGTTTTGTAAAGTGCTCTATCTCATAATAATAACCACACCTTAAAACAAAAGCGACTCTTTCTAATAATTTATTAAAAGCACGAAATAAATCGGACATAAAAAACTTTAATATTCTTTATTCGGGGTTTTTCATGAGTTTTTTCAGGATTATTAAATCGAAGTATCCTTTTACTCTTTCACCTATTTTCGTCAACGATAAGCCTCTGTTGTACCTATTTACATGGTAACTTAATATTTTGTGGAGTGCCACAGAACACACTAAAAGTTATCTTATATCCATTACTATTATTATAATGGTGATGTTACTGGCGCTTCTAAAAATAAGTTTTTATTCTGCCGTCATACGACTGTCCAGCCTGCCAAGCTCTTAACTTGTGTTCAAATCAAAATATTACCTAGTTAGAATTTCATGTTAAAAGTCTATTTTCTTCGTTAAATGCTATTCGCATTCTGTAGACAATGTTATAAATCGTGCCCTAGTTCCTTTCCACCCTAGTGTCAGTTTGTCTATTTTAGTACTCATAAAAGAAATTACCCCAGATACGAACTGCCATGTAGAAACTAGCAGCGAATACAGGCCATTTCAACGACGTTAGCTTCGAGGAAATCTACTTGAATTACCCACTTGACTTCCTAGACATAATTATAAATATTAGGTACCTAATCCTATTGATTTATACTCATCCGACAATTTAGCAAAGTTTTAGATACCGTGTTTTCTTGTCACTCTCAAGGCATTTAAAAGGAATGACAATAGATTAACTCGCCAATAGTTACAAGTCCATTCTGAATAACAAGGTAAGAAATCAATCGTGAGCCTGGGTTATCACAATAAATCAGACTCCGTTTATATTATATTTGAGAAATAAATATAGAATGGAATGTTTTTGTGGTCTTTAGGGTGGTTTTAGTCTATTTTCGTCCCTTATAAGAAATTGTCCCCCTTTAACGTGGAAACTATATTATGAAGTGACGAAGAGCACGCCACGGTTTTCCCAGGCTTGGTGCATTGCTCGGCAAAGGGGTCGTCATCGATTGGCGCAGGTCGCCGCGCTAGCTTCATAAGTTAGGTGCACTGGCGCCAAATTGGTACTAGGTAACAATTTCAGTCTACGCGGTCTACCGATTAACAGTAGATTATTTCAACTTTCAATCTTATAAGGGGTAGGCGAAGTGCATGCCGAACTTTTTGAAGCATTTCAATTTGGTAGTCAGCGGTTGTAGAAGAGCGATTCTGGAAATTGCTGAATTATCCAAAAGCGTGAACCTGAACGGGTATGTCTAGGAACAAGAGCGGCGTTTCTGTGATGCGAATGCGACTTTATAACCTTATGAATAGGGTTCTGCTCTTAAGCTTACAAATTACGATGATGAACTGAACACTTTTTGAACAGCTTCAAAAAAAAGTAAAGCATTGTTACAATTCGTTTTGGTACCGCTTTAAGGGTTATTAATTACGCCAGATGGCCTCATTTGAAATTAGGTTAACTCGAGCTAGTGCAATTTTTAAGGTAGCGCTTCCGGCAGTATCTGCGCTTAGCATCTGTTAGTTTCGTGGATTTAACAAAGGAAAGCCAGAATAGTTTGCGCTACTTTAATTTAATTCCTTTAGGATTGTTAATTAAAGACCTTTTATATATTTTCTGGATGGTGTGGTACCGCGTAATGGATAAAAGAAATATTTTACTATATTTAGGCTGAAACTCCACCAAAGCGGAGACGAGAGATGTGTTTAAACAATTGCATGTACCTACATTAGACAATTGTTGTGTAGCGCTATACAAATTTATATGACAAGGACTGTAGTGTCGACCTTACCTACACTAAAATTAGAAGTATTTTATGTTTCATTAAAAATGAGATGAGTTCATATCTATAGGAATGATTTATTAGTTAATGCAATCAGAAGATTGCACCTACTATGTAAACCATAGACAACTTAACAGTCAGTTGATACTATAAATATTTAATGGCTCTGCGGACAGACAAAGACGAAGCAATGCAAAATGCAATCGAATCGAATCGATGCCCCATTTCTACGAAGCAGTAGATTAATGATACCGTACTGTACTGTCCCGACGCCATTTTATTTATGAGTGCGAGGCGGGGCACCTATTGCTTGAACTTTTTGTTCCACTTTTCTATTGAAGTAGAAATTTTGTGGAAAACTAAGTCGGATAAGCAGAATGTTTATTCTGTAACTGAAAGCTATTCTTTCGTAGTTTTCTGAAGTGTGCATGACTGTAGCCAAATGTTGTGCTTTAGAGAGGTGAGAGCATCACAGATAATACATAGTATCATGAGAAGCAATTTTTATAACTAGGTACTTAGCTTAATTTCTGAGGATTGTACTTTCAAAGTTATTCGGGAAAAACAAATTGTGTTGTAGTTACCAAATTATGAAAACATAAGGAAATAAAAAAACCGGTCAAGTGCGAGTCGAACTCGTACGCCGAGGGTTCCGTACCTAGCCATGGTGCCAATTAAGCTAGTCCGCTTAATTATATGAGCGCCCATACAACTCGGAGGACAATTTTAATTGGCGTCAACTATGTGTGTATGGGAACACCCTTTAATTTTCAACTTTTTTAACTTTTTGGAATTTTTCCTTTATTTGTGCTATAAGACCTTGCTTTTTGCCAAATTTCGTTATTCTAGATCACCCAACGGGAAGGGTTAGAAGCTTTATGACTACATCTCTATTTGACTAGGCAGCAGATATGACTAGATCACTTTAAGACTAAATCGCGATATGACCATATCGCGTTGGGGCTACATTGCTTTTGGACTACATCACCAAAGGACAAGAAAGCGTAATGACTTAATCTTCATTTGTTTTCTAAAGTACAACTATGGCGAAAATCAAAACATTCAAGTTTTTAAGTAGTTACCTTTATTAAAAACAAAATGTTACTTTTACTTATATTTAAGTTTTAAAGCACTGACATTTTTTAAAAATTATCGCGCTCGACAAAATCAGCGCTTGATTTCGATCCTTGGTTTCGATCCTGGATTTCGATCATTGATTTCGATTCTTGATTTCAATCCTTGATTCTTGAATTTGAAATCTTGAATCTTTGAAGTGACAGCTGTCAAACTTCAAACCGCTATATCTCGGGAACTACTTGTCCTAGACTCCCCGTTCTCAGTTCAAATTAAAGCTATGACCAAGATCTTCATTTTAAGTGACAGCTGTCAAAATGACATCTGTCATCTGAAATGTAGATCTTGGTCATAGCTTTCATTTGAACTGAGAACGGTGAGTCTAGGACCAGTAGTTTCCGAGACATGGCCGTTTGAAGTTTGACAACTGTCACTTCAAATGAAGATCTTGGTCATAGCTTTCATTTGAACTGAGAACGGGGAGTCTAGGACGAGTAGTTCCCGAGATTTGGTGGTTTGAAGTTTGACAGCTGTCACTTCAAAGATTCAAGATTTCAAATTCAAGATTCAAGTGACAATAAATTGTTTTCTTTCCAAGAAGTACTTATACCTCTATAATATGCCGAAGTGTGAGGTTGAACCGAAGTGCCACTCATTGAGCAAGTGGTGCCACTTTTAAACACAACTGTACGTCATATCGACATTACGTCGAACTGATAATAGGACGTAAACATATATGGTCGAACAGCTATTTAACCCCAATGCGATATAGTCATATCGCGATTTAGTCTTAAAGCGATCTAGTCATATCTGCTGCCTAGTCAAACAGAGATGTAGTCGTAAAGCTCCTAACCCAACGGGAACTACCATTTAGGTTTTCGACCCAAAACCTCTAGGGTACTTCCGGTTGACCTAGAATTGTCAATTTTGGTTACAAGCAAGGTCTTCCAGCACAAGTAAAGGAAAAATTCCGAAAAATAAAAAAAGTTGATAATTAAGGTAAGTTTTGGTACTCACAAGTTTTCAGGAAAACCTAAATTTACCTATATCTTTTTATAGTGTTGACTCAGGACCTTGATTTTCATACTCACAATAGGGACTATAGACCTTAGTACCTATATGGTATAAATTTCAACTTGCTAGCTCTACCCGTTCCTGAGATAATCGATTGTGACACACGGACAGACGGACAGACAGACGGACAGACAGACGGACAGACAGACGGACAGACAGACGGACAGACAGACAGACAGACAGACGGACAAGAAAGTGATCTAATAAGGGTTCCTTTTTTTACCTTTAAAGGTACGGAACCCTAAAAACAGACAAATAACAATGTTCTAACTAACTAAACAGTTCCGCTACTTCCAGCTTTTACGATTAAAATAAAAGTTATGTTACATAGTTACGTTGTGACAGAAATTCTCTTACAAACCGACCAAATTGAAAAAGCCACAGCAAAATCTGTTTTTCTCGAATAACTTGGTTATTACAAATAACACAAATTTTAATCTTTGTGAACCAATTTCTTCTGATTATACACATTTATTTATGATACTTTTACTTCTGTGGACCCAACATTTTGCTGCGGTAATACACTCTTTCCAGACTGCGCTATGCAATGTTGCACGAAGCTATTCACGTCACTTCTGATCCGGAGTCCTCACTTGATTTACTGCAAATTGGCCATGCTGGCGTTACGTGATATTTTACATTCAGCACATTGCTTTAAATTATACTTTTTGTCATAGGTGCATGCTTCTGGCAAGCCCTACGGAATGTTTTCGCCAACAGCTAAAGAGGCCTTTCGCTTCCTTGGCAAAAGAACAAGATTCTGCTAAGTGGTTGTTGACTTGTTGTAACTGTTTAAAGTTGTGTGTAAGTTATACCGTCTAACTACTAAAGGACATGATTGCTTTACCCAGTAGTTTTGAAATATTTATAAAGATAAATTACTTAGATGGGAAAAAACAACGTTATAATGTTTGTTTTAAGATACGTAGCAACGCAAGACGTGAAACTATGAACGCTTAATGGAACATAAACCGCCTTATAGATATTGAACATTAAGGAAATGTAGTTCGGCAATATACAGACCGTTTTATGACCTACTGATATTTTATTGATCGCAATAGTACCTTCTCGCGGCGAACAGTGGTCGTAGTCATCCTAAAACCTATTTTTTCACAAGCCATTTGAGCTTTTAGACGGGATGAAATACAAAAATACAGGTAGAGAAAGGCAGACAACCGGGCTCAACGGGCGTACCGTACCCACGAGAGTTGTTTTCTCATTTGAGCTCCGCATTCCGAAAAGGTCAGAGGTGAGCTGGGCGTGGCATTTCACTGAAATAGAATTTTCCTGAATGCAATTGAAGGTTATGAGATATATTCGTGATAACTATTACCGCCTTCATAAAGGCTCAGTCCAATTAGTGCTTTGTTTTCTACCCGAAGTGTTTCGTCATTGTGAAGAAACAGAACCAATTAAGTCTCCGAAGGTCAGTTTACTTTCCCGATTAATTTTCCCGGGAGTGGCGCTATCACAACAGGGTGGATGTAGCTTACATAACACCAAACAATCTTCATAACAAGCCCGTAATTTGTCAAAGGACTAAAAATAAAATGGGCTCTGTTTCGTCGAGCACTTTGTTCCTAACCACGCAACACTTATAATTGGTATATTTAGATTACAGTTATGTACTGTTTATAACTTTTTGTTTATTGCTATTTAAGTAAATTACTTGTTTGTTTCTAGTACAACTGGGTCATAAAACGTATTATAATCTTTCAGACATTGTCCGAATGACCTTTAAGTAAAAATATCTACCCTTAGAAGACTGATCAATAAGAGATTATTATTTTGTTTGCGACTCGAAAGAGCTTTCAGAACATTCCAAACAATTCTCTCACAGCTATAGTTTAAAAACAATTCTCGACAATAGGTCAAGCTGAAATGTTATCTTATGACATTTCAGCTTTTTCTCTAGAAAATTGCAATGTCGTTTAACATTTTTCTTTGAAACTGAAGCTCCGCTAATAATATTTCGCTTAATTAAAAGAGAGCTACCGAAGAACTTCTTTTCCGAAGGCATTTCCCTCAGAAAAGCTGTTAGTAACTTCTTTGTTCGTAGGTATTGCTTTTTCTTTATCATTGGTGTCATTTTTCTGGCCCATTTATCCCCCTCAATAGAGTTTCTCTTCGAGTTACGGTATCGATTGCAATTAGCTAAGTGTTAGTACTAGCAGGCTACGCAGCGCCACGCCCTACTGTTTATATTTTATAATTTTGCTCTTTCAATGATATTCTAGTTTGCATCTATTCCAAGTTCCATCCAAATCTGTTCAAAACATGCAAACACACTCAAAAACGTTCAGATTTTAGTAAATCGATTGGACAATGGGGTGGATCTAGCTTATTACACATTTAAGTATTGAATGATATTAAAGTAACGCGAGCTATAAATAGACCCGTGTCATAAATAGACTGCTTACTTTTTAAATAGCTTAATTAACTTTATTGTTAAAAAAAACTCCGTCACTAGAGTTGGTCTCTATCTCATACGAACTTACTTACTTTATCGTTGCGAACTCTAACAAATTCGAAGTATTTGCATCGACCTGATTTGTTTAACTTCTCTTCATGAGGAACTATAGACTTCGTCTTTATTCGAAAACGCGGGAGAAGCGTACCTATGAATTATTCAAATAGCTCAATTCCATTATGCAAGTAGCTCGAGTGAGCATGACGCTAAACTGAGTACCTAACCACTCTGAGGATTTCATATGCTAATGTGCTGCAGTACTGGTTAGTTACTCGATTAATTTACTAGATTGCCGTTTACTTATCAATTGCGTGTACAAGACTCATCAGCACTTCTACGTTAATATTGTTTTTTGAGTGGATAATCATGTTTCTTCCGAGTCTTCCGAGTACACACCATAGTAATGTCTATCTTAAGCTTTTTCGACAAATTCAATAGTGAACCTAATGGAATACTTTGAAAAGGATAGAACCACGATCGATCATGATACTATGGATACAGGGTGGCGGAGGGATTGATAAAAGACACGGGTAGATAGATATAGGCAAACACGGACACCCTTAACTTGATAAAGAGTTTTTGTATAAATAGAGCCACCATCTTGACAAGGATACGAAATTGAGAATCGATCGGTGAAGATGTTTTCTCCACACCGCCAAACTGTCCATTAAAGTGTAAATAAACGTTGTCATTTTACTCTGAAATGGCCGATTCCACGACATCGCCTCGTATAATTCGATTCCCTCACTCCGTCAGCGATATGAAATATAATGTAGGTTGAAAATTGAAAACAGGTTTTCGTTAAAGAACATTTGTGCCAGAATCTACGATGCTATTCGGATTATTCTCTAATTAGGAATATCTTCCAAATGTACCTGAACGCTTACTTATGCGGGGCTGGTAGCGTCTCGGCATTCTAATGTCTCCATATTGCTGTGCCTCAGGGGTTGCCTTGTGGGAAAAGCAGTCCTTATAACAAAATTGGGAGTCCCTTTGCCGACATTATTGGACTTACGTATGTGACCGTCTGACACAGTTACATTTTGACTGGCTTTGAAATCGGATTTTTGCGACTGTGGGATAATTTTGTTGCGATTAATTTGATGAAAGAAGAAATTGCAAGTGTTAATTCGTGTTTCCACTGTATTAGCGTTAATACAAAACCGCACCCGAAGTCAAAGTTATCTCAAACCACCGGAATCGCTTAAGAGTTAGGTTTTTTACTCCTGTGCTTTTGTAGCCAATACCACAAAGAATTGAGGCCACAAATGCGATTGCATGTAAAATGGATAAAATTTTTATCTCCGCTTGTATTATCTACCTTTTGTTCTCCTACAACATATTCCTGAATATATTTCAGCGTTGTTACATAATTCAAAAGCTCTGCTCGCTCTTGTATATTTCTCTACATAGCGTTTATCCCTCTTTTATTAAGCTCCACTATCATTTATATGAATTTTTACGGTAGTGGAGTAGGTGAAAAAATGAAATTCTGAGGTAAACACCGTTTACTGTTCATACATCTTTAATGAATTCAATCTAATGTTTTACTCTAAATGCTAATTTCAAAATATCCGATAAAAAGAGATCCAAATTCTGAAGTATTTCAGTTTTAACTTTTAAAACTAATATACATAGAATCGGTCGATCTATTCAGAACGACTAAGCAATCTACCACGAGCGCTTTCAATCAAGATGAATCAACTACTTAAAATAAGACCAAAACAGCCCTATTTAATGATAACCTCTGTCACAATTCTTATTTATGTTACTTGCAGTTTTGTGCCAAATCGTATTGCCAACACTTGTAATAAAATGAACAATGACAATTTTTATCCGTTCATTGGCCCGTTATTACGTATCCAGCCATAAATATTTTTATGTTCGTGATTTTATAGTATCTTTTTATTGAGTTTGCTTTCCATTTGAATAAACTACGAGGGGCGTTCAATGTATTCTCGGTATCGGAACTTTTTTGTTAGTAATGGGGGTAGTTTTTATCCGTGGTTCATTATCAAAACATTATCCAAAGTGGCAACTACAAAATTTCGTCGGTTTTCCACCGTTAGTTTTTTCACAATCGTGCTTCGAGTGCAAGTGGTGCCATGAATTCTCACACCACCGCAGAGACAAGCGCGTATTGAGAGTTTTTGGAGCTCTATCATGAAAATCCTACCAATGTTTTCGATCGCGTCGTTACCAGAGACGAACCCTGGGTTCGTCCCTACGACTTTGAGAGCAAATACGAATCAATTCAGTGGTCAAAAAAGGTGCAGCACCTCCGAAGATGTTCAAAGTCACACAATCGGTCGGAAAGCTCATGGTCACAGTATTCTGGGACCCTAAGGAATTTTTTCTGATTGAAAATACCAAAAAAGGCATAAGTATAACCGTAGCAGGGTACGCATATACTATTCGTAACTTTAAGGAAGCAATTAAATAAAAAAGGCGAGGAAAACTGACCACGACAATGCGCCGGTTCACACGGCGCGTGTTGCATAGGCTGCTATTCAGGAGTTTGGTTTCCAAGAGATCAATCATCCACCTTACAGTCTAGACCTGGCACCTAGTAATTATTTTTTGTTCACAAAGTTGAAAAAAAAGATTCGCGGAAAACGATTTTCCGACGATGAAGAGCTCAAGGCAGCCATTAACGACCATTTTGCAGAGAAGGACAAAAGTTATATTTTTGAGGGTATTGAGAAGATGATTTCACGTTGTAACAAGATTATTTAGATTGCAGGGGACTATATAGAAAAATCAAATTATTTTGCCTTTTCCTTCATATCCATACCGAGAATACATTGAACGCCCCTCGTAAATATACTCTACCATTATATATATCCATTGCTTTCAAAAGAACCTAATCTTGAGGGTTTTTCACCATCTCCGACTAACGTTAGATTAGTGTCTTCCAAAATAATGTTACTGGGCAACTAAATTTGCCCAGTATCATTGGCAGTGGCAGGCGCAGTGGGCAAGGCCCGCCTGTAATACAGAAGGTTGCGAGTTCGTTTCCAGTCGCGAGGCAAATGTTTGTATGATCTGCAAATATTTGTCTCAGGTGTAGGTAGGCATTTAAAAAAAAAAAAAATTTTTCTTATAATCCAATATGTGGTTTAAACGATCGGATGAAGTTGCAATGTGGACTTAAATTTGCGGCAACGTCAGCCAGGACTCATGCCAAGATGGGCGCCAAGATATCTGAAGTGGAGCGCGCCGGCTTCTGGCCGTACATTGGCCTGTATAACGCGAAGTGCCCGCCTCGCCGTATTGATCAGGACTGCTGAATGTTATATAACCAAGCCGGCTCACCCGACCCCTTACACCGACACAACCGGAGGTTACCTTAACTATCCGTTAACAAAAATTTAAGATTAATATTAGCCGAGAAAGAACTTTACTCGGTGAAGTCGATTTTGAACGGTTTATTGCCTTTATTGGTGAACTCTGTACTGCAAGACAAAATTTGATTATACTTTCTTGTTGTTTTCCGTAACTTTTCACACACAGATAACGTTTGGGAATTCGCTGTCTCGCTGACATTTACGTAAGAGCCTTTTTGATATCGTCTGCTGACTGAAGCGCTGACGGAGACTTGCCTCTTATCTTTTTATTTTCTAAACGGATATTTTTTACAGAACCCTCTACGCTGTAGAGGGTTCGTAGAGTCTACGCAGTATTTCGTCTGTAAAGTACTTTGAACAAAATGTTTTGCAAAAAATCTTCTCAGCTTGAACTTTGTAGTTTTTTAGCTACTAAGAAAATACTTAATTAAGTATTTTCTTTTTTTATTAACTTGCCTTTATTGATACATAACGGCTAGTTAAACTCAAACGATAGATATCTGCAGACGATAGATTCAAACTCAAATCTTCTGACAAAATATTCAAGATCCTGTAAAAATGTTGGATAGTCAAAAGACAAATATTTTAAAATGGTTAATGTTTCATTTATTTTAATTATGTCAATAAGAGAGCGTGTTGTATCAATGTAATTGAATATGGGCGCCACTCCGTCTCTTCATTACCAAATCGGGCTTCGAGATACGTGACGTGACATGACACCTCTTTACGTTACACGGCTGCAATAAGACACATGTGTCGTCTATTAACAAAGAGAAATACGAATTGAATTTATACAAGACGAAGTTGCAAATGGAACTCAAGAAGAATTGATTTCTCGTTTAGAGCGAGAGTTAAGAGATCTCGTGGTGCGCCAGTTTACAAAAGTTATACACCCACATACTTCCCTACTTCACGCTTGAATATAAAATAAACTTTAAAGTATTCATTGTGTTTGTGAATATCATCTTGTAACGTGAACATACATAAGGAGCTTTAAAATGTGCATTTTTATTCAAATTCGTGTCCGATACAACACTTGAGTATCTACGACGTAGCTCGTAGCCGTAGCTGCTACGATCAGGCTACGCTGTGCTTGCAGAAATGCTTTTTATTTTTTCACTCATTGACAGACAGTCCGACTTTTTGGTTTGATTTGAGTTTTGCTTTTTGATACTGGGGTTGTGTTATGTTCGATGCTGTATTTTAGGTCGCTCTTTGATTATCAAGACGTATTTTCAGAGATAAAGTGACTTGTAAAAGTAGAGCTACTGGTGTAGTAAGTATAATCGTTTTAAGATACGATCTTTTCAAGCGATTATTAACTTGTACGCACATGTTCTGAAACCGGGTCTTAAGATTTCCCGTGATCCACACAACTCGCCATAAATAAGCATTTGAATTAGCAGGTGGATTTTTTTCCTTGTGAAAACATTGGGCTGTGAAAAGTTCTTTTTGGAATAAATACATTATGCATATCAGTACATTTTGACATTCAGTCCAAACCAACCGTAAGGAAATAGCTATACCCCATCGATTTAATCCTGATCCTTGTTTGACTCGCCTTGAGCTAGGCGCTAACAAACGTGCTTCAGCTTATTTCTCTATTTGCTCACCGTCACGGTCTAAGTAATTTCGCATCTAAACGCTGAAAAGTCAACACAGCGCACGTAATTATGTTTGCCTCCCGGTCGTGTAGAGACAGCCTCATAAAGGCCTACTCACATTGCGGTGTGCTCCGCACCGCATCGGATTGCAAAAGCCCTGGAAACTTTAACAAGTAGATATTATATACCGTAGCTCATTAAACCGCAGCGCTGCGCTTTTCCAGGATAAATGTTTTGCAATGGATGAAAATTGCACTCGATTCAAGCTTATGTATGTTTGCACTTTTTAACGTTTCATTCAAATAAAGATGAATTGGACGCAACGACGCGACTGTAACTTAAAAATTGTTCTAGATCTGTAAAATATACATCTTGAATCTATGATTTTGAAAGATTTTATCTGATTGTATTTTTAATAAATAAAACTTATATTATTTAGAAAGGAGGTAGCTGTGAATATTTTATGTCTACACACATGATGTGTGTTATAATTATAACTAGATGAGAGTAGATCCTCTTCATAAATGCTCGCTCAGCTACTCATAAGCTTAGTTCGTTAGCAGAAGCTCACGTATTCAGTGCATACGAAGTTATAATGTTTATGTTCTGGCTTTATAACTTGTTGAACTCTGCAGCGCTCCTGATAGAGAAGTTCCAAAACATTATGTAATTAATTGTGTTTGACTTCAGTAATTAAAAAAAGAAATACCTACTTACAGCCTTCATAAAATATTTACAGGACTTTTTACCAGCTTTTTCAACAGTTAAACATAAATATCCAATTTATGTATTCAGCATAACCGGGTGGATTAAATATTTTCTCTTGATCCTTTGGACAACTGAGGTTAGACGGATTGACGCAATACAAACGCTGCGTACATCTAATCATCTCGACAAAGCGTTTTCACGAGAATCTAATTATTAATTCAGTGGGATTTTATAAAGCGGAGCTTTCCGAAGTTTAAGGGATTAATTCTATCTAGATTCCTATGTATTGCGCAAGAATCCGAGTTAAAATCAACAGTAGACTTGCAACTCATTCCTAATTTATATTAAATCTAGTAGTTTTACGTGAACTGAAATATCGCGATTCCATCGAACGATTAAGCTCTTAAACGTTCTATTGACACCTTACTTGAAATTCTTGAATCAAAACCCGGTCTAGGTCACAAAGACTTGGCTTTATTCAGTTTCGTCCAAAAGGACTAATGATTATGAAAGGCTCAGCGAATGGCAATCTAGAATTCTAGTCTTAAACGATGTTATGCTACTTGTGTCTTTTACCACGTTCTATGAATTGTGGACTTTTGTCTGTCTGTGCTTATTTATTCAGCCATGCCATTATTATATCTGGTCCTTTTATATCTTTGTGAATCAAAAGAACCTGCTTCTTTCATCGTAATCTTGGCATTCATGGCACGTTTGAGGGGTGCTTTCGTCTATGTTTGAATCTTGATAAAGGATTTTATGGCTATTACTGAATCACTTTCTGCGAAATAAAACACTCTTTTCGTCCTTTAATTCAAAAAGTAACACAACTGACATAATTAACTGTTAAATAAATTAGTAGTAGGTATTTAATTATCGCTTTTAAGTGGTTAAGCCATGACGGAGGCCTTTAGACGGCGTAAAAACTCCGTCACCAGAGCTGGCCACTTGCTCATACGAACTTACTTACTTTTAGTTTGACTACTTTCGTTTCTGTTTAAAAGACAATTTGGATTTATAATCCAAGCGGAACTGTTATCAAATTCTCACTCTGTATTATATATACCTATATTATTATGTATACGGTTAACTGCTGTAATTGTCTGTTTTCTGGATCCGCCGCCGTTCTCTGATTGACCTTACGGCGCAGTCTGCTAGATAATTCGGTCAATTCAAATTAACAAACCTAAACAGTCTTTTTCCTCTGAGTCACTTGAAGCACGCTCGTGCTTCATCCTGAGGTTCAAAGACCAAAATTAAATCCAGCTACAACTGCAGTGTACTCGCTAACCGGTATCGTGAGTAATGCATTATGTCTCGTAATCTATGTTCCTTGTTATGTAACATATTGCATCGCTTTATAAGCTCACAATCTGCAGTTAATATATTGTGGCACGAACGTTAGAATCTATCGACTTGGCCCAGAATTTCTTGTGTTTAAAATCCTTGCTATCCAAAGTCAGTCGTGCCGTTTATTGTAACTTTGATCTTCGGATATTATTTATTAATAGATGAGCAAGCAAAATTTTCGTTAGCGTAAAATTAAACGAGCTCGTCCGATTATGCAAATAGCCACATATTTCGAAACTATAACGAGGCGAAACCTCAAACTATGCTTAGGGTTCTTGTGTAAGCATAAGCAATCATTGTTGGGGTGGCTCAAACTCACCGGAACCCCACCAACTGAAGTTTACTCGTTAGTTATAATGTGATTAACTCTTCAAAATAAATGCTTCTATCATTAAAATACATTAGTATTTTGAATAATATCAGTATTTATAGTCGCTGCAGACGTGTTTATTCTAACTGAAATTCTATTCTAAACAATATAGACTGATGTTCGTCTTACTGTGAATTTGTTTTTATTTCCGACTGAAATTTCGTTTCTTCCAGTTAGGACACAATTTCTTAAACGAATTACATATTGCTCTCAGTAGAATTTCAAACTACTCAGCTCGTTTAAATCTGTTGCAAAGCCTCGCTTTTCCGAGGAAAAATTTATTTCTCCAGGCATGCGCAAGGAATGCTCTTATAAAGTATAATGTTTTTTTTCTCTCGCGTTTTATAATTGGAGTAGCGCAACTTATGTAAGATAAAGACACTATAGACCTCCAAAATGTAGAAGCATTTTCCTCGTAATTCTTGCTTCCCGTCTTTCTAGCTCTACTAATCTATCCAAATTGCGGTATTAACATAAACCGGTGTGCATGAGTACCGATGGCCATTGTGCTGTCTGGCTGTGCGAAATTCATTCATACGACACACCCACGTCCAATTTGTCCACCGTCCTCGGATTACAATATAATGAGGGAAGAACGCTGAAACTCTTCCACAGTCATTTCTACAAATTGCCGCCACGTCTCACGGGCATAGGCCGTATAAACCTTCATTCCAACCTTCTTTGACTGGCTTCTTAGCTCAGTTGGTAGTGTTATAAAGAATAATAAGTATGTATTTACAAAAAATATATAAGTATTCTATCACTTATCTGGTTCCCAAAGTACAAGCTTTGCTTAGTTTGGGACTAGATGGCGCTGTGTGAAAATGTCCACGAATATATTTATGTATAAAAAAAAACTAAATTCATGGGTCTCCTTATGGGTTTTATCAAAAACCTCGGTAATCATTTCGTGTGGTCTTTGAGTTAACACAGCTCATCTGATTATACCGGCTTCACGCATTATAAAAGAAACGTCTCTGATATGCTTGGAAAGCTTTTTTGGTTTTGGAGTCTTATTTTAGGTACACACCTAATTTTGTAAATATAGTTTGATCAACTCAATTTATTGATTTCACAATTTCATTCTTTATCCCCAAAGCCCCAAATATTCTTATCATGGACACAGTATATAAGAAACAACAAAATTTTCCTAAAGCTAGTGCATTGAACTGAGATTTCTTCTGGGTGGTGGAAAGGTGACGCGAAAGGAAATCGTTCGGGGACCGCCCAACTAGACTGGCGCGCACCGCCCTGACTGCCTCGCACCGGCGCAGACCAGAACCGGATGGAACGCTCTGGACGAATATCGAATTGAATTTTCGTATCAGTTGCTTCACAAACGAAAATTTAATCTCGCACCGGTTTCATGATGAAATTGAGTATGAATCAATTCACCTGACTTTTATCAGATCATTAGGCCCCGCGTTTTATTACAACTCATTGATTTTACAATCTGTTAGGCTCTTAATAGAAGAATTGGATCGTGTCGAGAGCAAAGATAGGAAAACAGGTTTCATTTTCACATTTATGGATCTAACCAGAGGAAGTTTATATTAATAATTTAAACTACCTAATTATCTTTATTAGAAGTAATAAACATACGTTCCTACCTCTGTCGGGCTGACACATTGCTATGCTCATAATTGAGTTACATGGAGCACGGCAATTCTCGCATGCACTTAACGGTTCATTTACGAGATAAAATATGTACTAAGTTATAATGGCCTGGAGTCTGTTTAGCACAATACATGACCCCGTCCTCGATGGATTATCGTTGCAGTGAGCTGAGCTGACATCATTAGAACTGACTGTAGTTAAACGAGTTTCTAGATGTCGGATGTAAAAAATCTGTAAGGATTCACTTAACATTTTTGGCTCCTATCCCATAGTCTCTTTGCGTAATACTTCCTGTAACACGATAACTTGGGGATGTTTGTTGGCCCATACTCTGCTAATTCCTCCAACTTATTGCAGCCCACGAGTGCTCAAATGTCAACCGACATTCAATATCATATGGCCACAAATACTATTTGTTGTTTGCATTTGTATGGTTTTAGAATTCAAGTTGCCCATAATTTTATTGTGTAGTCTATACTATTATAATAAAGCGGAAGAGTTTGTTTGTTTGTTTGTTTGTTTGTTTGTTTGTTTGTTTGTTTGTTTGTTTGTTTGAACGCGCTAATCTCTGAAAGTACCAGTCGGATTTGAAAAATTCTTTCTGTATTGGATAGCTAATTTATTGAGGAAGGCTATAGGCTATTCAACATCACGAAAAGACCCTCAGAAGCCATACAAAATGAAAGAAAGCCTGAATTGTGCTGACGAAAACATGCGGTTAACAGATGATCACAGAAAACTATTACCATAGAATATAACAAGCGGATACGATTGCAATCTCCATACAAAAGAAAGCGTAAACCGGTTTTTTTGTATGGAGCTGGCATTCTGATGTGTTCTGAGGTTGACAAAATTATGTTTTTTTTTTTTTTTTTTCTTCTTTATTTTGGCTTCGCAAAAATTATGTTCTCTTCATATTCTTCTGATTCATATTTTCTTCTAAATGTATACAATATTTGACACTGACATTTGGAAAGGATTGAACATTCAGAAATCAGACATCTGTTTATTAATAGAATGCTATTTGACTTTAACACAAATTCAAATCCACAAAAAAGGTTTAGGTAAGTAACTGTAACTAAAACGTGAATCCATAGATAAAGAATCGTCGTCGTTCCTCCTGTGTGAATCACGGTCTTCATAATAGTTTCTACGCGCATCTATGCGTGATTCTTTTTAATAAACCGACTTAAAAAAAAGGAGGTGTAGGTTCTCAGATTCGATTGAACGGAATCTTTTTTTACGATGTGATTATAACTCGAAGATGTCTGAACCGATTTGGAAAATTATAAATCAATTAATATCAATCAATCAATCAATACTTTTAATAAAACTGTAACAGGTCATATTCTGTCCATACATTGAAGATATTTTGAAATTTTTTTTTTGGAGGGCTCTCTATAATCGATACTGAAGCCAAAACTGTAATTTTATCATTCATGTCTGTCTGTCTGTCTGTGTGTATCTTGGCCGCGCATCACGTCGAAACTACTGGATGGATTTAAATAAAACTTGGTATTATTTGAGTGCATACTACGAGGTATATAGGCCTTGGGAGAGGGGATGAAAGTCAAAATGAGTATCTGGTTGTAATTCATTAACGCGTAGTCCGATTTCATTGATTCTTTTTTGTTAGAAAGTAGGTAGGTACTTTAAATATGGTCCGGTAAAAATTTCAAGGTCATGATCTGATGGAGTCAGGACCTGTTCCATGAAACTTTTTAGTGATATGGGTATCAAATGAAAGAGCTTGATGAGTGAAACACAATTCTGTTATGATGATGGAGTCAGGACCTTCATGGAACTTTTTGGTGATATGGGTATGGGTATGAGTTTTCTCTCTTTCTCGCTTCTCTGCTTCTCTTTATACATGCTTCTCTCCATTTATGCTTGAAGCAATACGAAGTTTGCCGGGTCAGCTAGTATGTCAAATAAAATCATACTATGGCTGGTACTAGTTTTAAAGGCGGTGACGCTGAAACGTTCAAATATTGGGTTTGCGAATGCCGGTGGATAAATCGAGGATCGTACAGATATCAGTGTTGAATCACTATATCTTTTGAAAGCATCCGTGGCAGTAAAACTGAAAGGCGTTCAATTTTTAGACTATTTCTAAGAACTATAAATATTATCTAGTTCATATTCCAATAAATTTCCCTCGGTTTACACGCGAGAAGTGAGTGAATCAACATAGCAGGCCGTAGCAACGGCCGTGACGTCCTATGTTTATAGTTGCTCATATTTTGTTTACTCTAAAATAATTTTCATTGACTGAAATGTTTCAAGGATTAAGTACTAAGCTTTTCTACGAAAGCCAGTTACTTTCATTCGTTCTATGTGCTTATCATAAAACATTATGTTACCTATTATAGTTTCCTATTCACTGTTGCTATTCCCTTATTTAATTCTTTCCATCTCCCAGTACGACATCGTCCATGAATCTTCTTACTAGTGTCAAAAAATGGGAGACACTATTTATTCTTCACTACTGGCCTTTGAAATTCTATATTTTATTAATTTCTAAAGTAAAAGAGCAAGTAGTCTTCAATTCAAGACATTGTAAAAGTATATTTTTCATTTTTTTAAGCAGGTAAAATTACAATTGAGGCTAAGTCTTGGCCTTTAACCGCTCTTTTACCAATGAAATGTTCTATTCTTCCATTTTTAATGCAATATTAAGTCTTTTCAAGAAGATTAACAGATACTACAAATATTCCTTTCTGCAATTTGAGAGCAGTCCATAGATAAAATGGCCTTTCGTTCGGAATAGCTCGGCTAGTGCCTACTGCCTGGTACGCAAATCTAATATCGGAAATTGAGTCGACGGTTTATTCACTTTGGCCTCGTCTCCGCTCCTCCCGAGGTGAAGTAAAATTATTATCCCCCATTGCGTTATCAAATCGCGGAACTTTGTGTTTATTTCCCATTTAAAGAACATGAAATGAAATGTCTTGAGTAGATCTATTGAATTAGATTTATGAATATTTTATAGAATTATAAGTAGATATTCTTGTTTGCAGAAGTTATTGCATTAGTCATCATTCAGCATTTGATTCGTGACTTGCCTAGCACAGTAAAGTAAATATTACCTCTATTGTCAAGGAGCACGTACTGCTATGATATTGTATGTAGCAAAAACTAATGGTGAATATTGACGCATTTTATTGTTGGTACAATCGATTAGCTATATAGATTTTAACATCTTTCATGCGGTTCAAAGCGGTTCTAGGTCAGACCCAACCACTATTGCACCGAAGACAAATCTCTATTGATAAAGAAACCTTCAATAACATCCAACGCGGTCGCTGAAAAACAATACCAAAGGGGATTTGCATTGAGATAACAATAAGTTGAACAAAGCAATGGTCGGTATAATCTCCTTTGAATAAGTTTGACTAAGATTAAGTTGTTTCTGAATGGGACAAATGTTGGTCTAGCGACCCTAACTGAAAGGGTTAAAGTTCGCTATTTGGGCTTCCACAATCTGTTACATAAGTTTTATCCTCGGTTGTTACGCTTTCGACTCTCTACGACTTCGAGTACCATAACAGTAAAAACCACATTTTTTCCGTGTTTGTAATCAGGATTTAAACCATGATAATCACATCACACTAATATTATAAATGCGAATGTTTGGATGTATGTTTGTTCCTCTATAACTCGACCACCACTGAACCGATTTGGCTGAAATTTAAAATATGTATAGATAATGACCGGGAATAGGACATCCATGATAATCACATCACACTAATATTATAAATGCGAATGTTTGGATGTATGTTTGTTCCTCTATAACTCGACCACCACTGAACCTATTTGGCTGAAATTTAAAATATGTATAGATAATGACCGGGAATAGGACATAGACTACTTTTATCCGTTTATCACGCGATCGAAGCCGTGGGCAGAAGCTAGAGATTTATAAATAATAATTGGAATGTAATAAATAATTACATTCCATTTTTCTTAGATAAGGAGTCATGCAGAATTGCAGATGAACACCATAATTCGCTTCTAATGTTTGTAAAAACATTGTGTTCATAGTTTGAACAAATAAACGAACTAACATGGCAAGAAGTATAGAAATATGTACTTATATTTATCATAAGTGATATCACTTCTGCCTTTGGGTATTTAGTTGTGAGTAATAAATGCTTGTTATTCATTAATAATAATTTTTTTATCAAAGTATTAAAATATGCCGTGGGACAAAAAAAATTTAGGCCAAGCGAGCGAAGCCGCAAGCTTTCGCTAGTTTTAAATAAGCCAAAATCTTATTTTTGCCTGAAACCACAAACCAGCACCCAAAACCCCTAATAATGCCGTGGGAACAACGCAATTTCAATAAATTCGTCTGCCTGTGTATAGGTTTACAATAAGTTCAGAAGGTTTACGAGCATGCGCTGGCAACAATACTGCTGATCACGTCACTGGGTTGCCAACCAGTATAGTGAACTTATATTTTGTGGAACTACTTTCCTGACTAGACTATTTTTGAAACTCGGCACGGTCAAACAGACTGTACGGTCAAGGCACTAAACTTACGTTGAAGTTTCATACCTCAATTTCTATTTTACCCTTTGAACCTACCATACGTATCTTGTTTGATAGAATCGCGAATTATGAAAGACACTTAAGGTTAAAATATTCAATTAATTTGTGAACGAAACAAACTTTGCCATTCCATGTAGCTTATTAATGTAAAAAGTTTTTGGAATGATATTGTCAAAATGCAAATATGTACCTAACATGAATTTGAATCTTGTTTTTGTTTTTTCTTCGTATTGTGTTAGTAACTACGTGATAAATAGCGTAAAAGCTTTAGTTTCGAGAGTAACATTGTTGTTTAAGAGCCAGTATACAATTTCGCACTCGACAAAATCAGCGCTCGGAGGGACAAAAGTTGCTAAATTCTAACACCCAATGAACAGCGCTCCGTTTCTTAGACTAAACGGTTTTGGTAATTTTCATGTGATTGATTTATTTGAGATAGTAAAAATACTTTTTGGGTAGGTACTTAGGTAGGTACCTATAGGTATAACACAAAACAAAGTCGGGTTTTGAATACAAATAATTACAAAAAAATAAATGTTTGTTTTTTTGTCCCATAAACCATATTGTGCTGATCTGATGGAGTCAGGAGCTTTTCAACAGAACTCTTCAGTAAATAGTCCGATTGAGTTGAAACTTGGATCTCAGCATGTCAGTCAAGTTCCGACTACAATGAAATAATATGGTGACAGCTAGCTCATCTGATGATGGAGTCAGGACCTGTTCCATGGAACTTTTTAATGATATGGGTATCAAATGACAGGGCTTGATGAGCGCAACACAATGCTGATCTGATGATGGAGCCAGGACCTGCTCCATCGAACTTTATAATGATATGGGTATCAAATGAAAGAGCTTGATGAGCGCAACACAATGCTGATCTGATGATGGAGTCAGGACCTGTTCCATGGAACTTTTTAATGATATGGGTATCAAATGAAAGGGTTTGATGAGCGAAACATAATTCTGATCTGATGATGGAGTCAGGACCTGCTCCATCGAACTTTATAATGATATGGGTATCAAATGAAAGAGCTTGATGAGCGAAACACAATGCTGATCTGATGATGGAGTCAGGACCTGTTCCATGGAACTTTTTAATGATATGGGTATCAAATGAAAGGGCTTGATGAGCGCAACACAATGCTGATCTGATGATGGAGTCAGGACCTGTTCCCTGGAACTTTTTAATGATATGGGTATCAAATGACAGAGCTTGATGAGCGCAACACAATGCTGATCTGATGATGGAGTCAGGACCTGTTCCCTGGAACTTTTTAATGATATGGGTATCAAATGAAAGAGCTTGATGAGCGCAACACAATGATGATCTGATGATGGAGTCAGGACCTGTTCCATGGAACTTTTTAATGATATGGGTATCAAATGAAAGGGTTTGATGAGCGAAACACAATGCTGATCTGATGATGGAGTCAGGACCTACTCCATGGAACTTTTTAATAATATGGGTATCAAATGAAAGGGCTTGATGAGCGCAACACAATGCTGATCTGATGATGGAGTCAGGACCTGTTCCATGGAACTTTTTAATGATATGGGTATCAAATTAAAGGGCTTGACGAGCGCAACACAATGCTGATCTGATGATGGAGTCAGGACCTGTTCCCTAGAACTTTTTAATGATATGGGTATCAAATGAAAGGGCTTGATGACCGAAACACAATGCTGATCTGATGATGGAGTCAGGACCTGTTCCATCGAACTTTATAATGATATGGGTATCAAATGAAAGGGTTTAATGAGCAAAACACAATGCTGATCTGATGATGGAATCAGGACCTGTTCCATGGAACTTTATAATGATATGGGTATCAAATGAAAGGGTTTTATGCGCGAAACACAAAGCTGGGTTAGGATTTACTTTTGACTTCGATTTTTGATGTTTGATTTTTCATTTTTAATCTTGATTTTAATTTTAAAATCAAAATCAAGAAATAAAAATCAAAATAAAAATCCGAGATCCGAGAATCGAGAAATGAGAAACAAGAATCAAGAATCACAAATCAAAAATTAAAAAATTGAAAATCAAGAATTAAGAATCCGAGATACAAGATCCGAGAATCGATAATCGAAAATTGAAAATCAAGAATCAAAATCAAGAATCAAGAACCCGATATCCAAGATCCGATAATCAAGAATTGAGACTCGAAAATCGAAAATCAAGAATCCGAGATCCGAGAATAGAGAAACTAAAATTGAAAATCAAGAATCAAGAATCAAAGTGAAAGTCAAAATCAAGAATCAAAGTCAAAGTAAACCCCGACCCAGCTTTGTGTTTCGCTCATCAAGCCCTTTCATTTGATACCCATATCATTGTAAAGTTCCAGGGAACAGGTCCTGACTCCATCATCAGATCAGCATTGTGTTTTGTTCATCAAGCCCTTTCATTTGATGCCCATATTATCATTAAAAGTTCCATGGAACAGGTCATAACTCCATCATCAGATCAGCATTATGTTTTGCTCATCAAGCCCTTTCATTTGATACCCATATGATTAAAACGTTCCATGAACCAGGTCCTGACTCCATCATCAGATCAGCATTGTGTTTCGCTCATCAAACCCTTTCATTTAATACCCATATCATTAAAAAATTCCATGGAACAGCTCCTGACTCCATTATCAGATCAGCATTGTGTTGCGCTCATCAAGCCCTTTAATTTGATACCCATATCATTAAAGAGTTCCATGGAACAGGTCCTGACTCCATCATCAGATCAGCATTGTGTTGCGCTCATCAAACCCTTTCATTTGATACCCATATTATTAAAATGTTCCATGGAGCAGGTCCTGACTCCATCATCAGATCAGCATTGTGTTTCGCTCATCAAACCCTTTCATTTGATACCCATATCATTAAAAAGTTCCATGGAACAGGTCCTGACTCCATCATCAGATCAGCATTGTGTTGCGCTCATCAAGCCCTTTCATTTGATACCCATATCATTATAAAGTTCGATGGAACAGGTCCTGACTCCATCATCAGATCAGCATTGTGTTTCGGTCATCAAGCCCTTTCATTTGATACCCATATCATTAAAAAGTTCCAGGGAACAGGTCCTGACTCCATCATCAGATCAGCATTGTGTTGCGCTCATCAAGCCCTTTAATTTGATACCCATATCATTAAAAAGTTCCATGGAACAGGTCCTGACTCCATCATCAGATCAGCATTGTGTTGCGCTCATCAAGCCCTTTCATTTGATACCCATATTATTAAAAAGTTCCATGGAGCAGGTCCTGACTCCATCATCAGATCAGAATTGTGTTTCGCTCATCAAACCCTTTCATTTGATACCCATATCATTAAAAAGTTCCATGGAACAGGTCCTGACTCCATCATCAGATCAGCATTGTGTTGCGCTCATCAAGCCCTTTCATTTGATACCCATATTATTAAAAAGTTCCATGGAGCAGGTCCTGACTCCATCATCAGATCAGAATTGTGTTTCGCTCATCAAACCCTTTCATTTGATACCCATATCATTAAAAAGTTCCATGGAACAGGTCCTGACTCCATCATCAGATCAGCATTGTGTTGCGTTCATCAAGCTCTTTCATTTGATACCCATATCATTATAAAGTTCGATGGAACAGGTCCTGACTCCATCATCAGATCAGCATTGTGTTTCGGTCATCAAGCCCTTTCATTTGATACCCATATCATTAAAAAGTTCTAGGGAACAGGTCCTGACTCCATCATCAGATCAGCATTGTGTTGCGCTCATCAAGCCCTTTAATTTGATACCCATATCATTAAAAAGTTCCATGGAACAGGTCCTGACTCCATCATCAGATCAGCATTGTGTTGCGCTCATCAAGCCCTTTCATTTGATACCCATATTATTAAAAAGTTCCATGGAGTAGGTCCTGACTCCATCATCAGATCAGCATTGTGTTTCGCTCATCAAACCCTTTCATTTGATACCCATATCATTAAAAAGTTCCATGGAACAGGTCCTGACTCCATCATCAGATCAGCATTGTGTTGCGCTCATCAAGCTCTTTCATTTGATACCCATATCATTAAAAAGTTCCAGGGAACAGGTCCTGACTCCATCATCAGATCAGCATTGTGTTGCGCTCATCAAGCTCTGTCATTTGATACCCATATCATTAAAAAGTTCCAGGGAACAGGTCCTGACTCCATCATCAGATCAGCATTGTGTTGCGCTCATCAAGCCCTTTCATTTGATACCCATATCATCATAAAATTCCATGGAACAGGTCCTGACTCCATCATCAGATCAGCTCGCTGTCACCCTATTATTACATTATTAGTTACACAACAATTCAGATCATTATTCTGCTTTAACGGCCTTTTTAGCCCCGCAGAAAATATTTAAAAATAGGTAATTAATAACTTAGCAACCAATGTATCAAACGCTCCTATTTCGCTATATTCTTCGTAGCCGGCGACGTGCTTTGCGAGTCGACTCAGTGCGAGCTCCGGGATGCAAAGCGATACGTCCACCCCCTAGAAGCGCTCGGCGCGGTCTGCTTGCGTCAAGTAGATAGGGTAGTAGATACGACGCGTTTTAGGTTGTTTTAAAAGATTTTTCATTGCCAATTTTTTAATCTTTTTGCATTTTTTTTTTCAGAAAAGGATTGATTTTGAACTCAAGTTTATTTCTGTTTTGTTAATTTTACGAACAAGAGTTCTAAGTCAGTTCTAAGTAGCCAAAATCAAAAGCAATTCTTTGGCCGTTTTCTCGAAATTTGGACTAAGTTAAAGATTTTTTTACTCAAAAACTAAATAAAGGTAGTAAAAAGTGATCCATTTAATAGTTTGGTTGACTATCACAGCAAAACATCGTAATTTTTTTATACCATTTGGACGTCAAAATGATTCGTAAATATGGTGATTTCTAAACCTCTTACAGCAAAAATTCACAAAACAGTCGCCGGTTTGAGGTCGATTAATCAAAAAGAAATAATAAAAATACAAAAGTAGCTCATTTAATAGTACAAAATTGAAATGATATTTCATGCTGTGCCATAATTTTTTTATAAATACAGTGTTTTCATTGAAAAATCCTGCCCCAAAACATCACGTAAATCAGAAAATTTTGTCTAATGCCTCTTAACTAAAAGTAAAATAACCTAGTCAGTTTTCTACCGACCGCCGCTCCGGGTATTTTTTTTCCAACGGTCTAGTTAACATTCGCGACCTCATCGACTCGACTCGTCAGCAATATTTATGCGGCCACTTCAGCTCGCTCCCCGCCTCGGAACGCCTCATTATAAGCTTTCAACGTAGTTTTAAAATTATGACTCGCTTGAGATAGAGCCCGCAGAGAATTTATTGCATCATCTATTCAACGTTGAAGCTGCCAGCTGAATATCAGGCCGCTTCTGAAAAACCCCCATCTGATAAAGCCGCTGTACAGCTGTCTACTGTGGATTACTTTTAGATTATTTTGTTCTCTGTTACGTAACAGCTTAAATACAGACTACGAAACTGGAAAGAGTTGGATAGGATGTTGTTTCAAAACCAGGACGAAAGTGGCCGTTTTTCTCCTAGCGTTTCACTAGGATATTCTTCATATTTCTTTATTGTGATAATGAAATAGAGCGTGGGTTACCTTTTGTTGATTAAACAGTTTGTATAAGGGGTGATTTTGAAAATAATTAATGTCTATGGGCCAGTATGCGAGACACGTTAGGTAACCGATGGGGAGCGAGCGAGACAGTAGGACGGCGCGCGCCGGCTCCGCTATTGATCGTGGGGAATGACGCCCGGGGTGACCCAAATAGAGCCTCCGTGTACCCCCGCCCCCCAACCGAGCATCCCCCCTCGCTGACACCCTTCACCCGCCCGCGCGCCGGCCGCTCGACGACGAATTTTCATATCAGCCGGTCCTTCACGGCGAAGGAATGGCCCGCCAGACACGACTTAAATACTAATGCTTTTATATAATACAACATGAAAAACCCTCATAATTTATGTAATCATTAAAAAATATTTTAGTCTACCTTTTGGTATTAATGTCCAAGCAAGGTAAAAAAAGGTCTAAAACAAGCTCTTTATTTTTTTTAGTAGATAGGAAAAGGACTATTATCTCTGACACGGATACTGATACGGAGTTTAAAACAGAAAGGGTTCGACTTCTCTTTATTGTAAGATCTCAATATCTAGCGAGTATGGTGTGTCCAACACTAAACATTTGTAACGTTTACCTCTACTCTCCGTATATCATCATACCAAGATAGGTTGATACGTATTGCATACGACTGGTTTTGCAAGAAAGGCAGTTTTCCATACCATACTATAATGCAGTAAGCGCGCACAGTAACTGACCTATGGGCCCGGGAATCACCGGCCGGGTCGCAGCGCCGCGGTGCATGCGTACTATACCTTTGCCATTGTGATACTTATTACAGTTATTATATTACTTAACATATTGCAATGCATTGATCGCTACTTTAGATACTTGGAACAATGCGAACTACGTATTTATATTTGCATTGCCAATACAGATTACTTTAAGTGCAAAACTGGCTAAATTAAAAAAAAAACCGCCTTTAATGTTATAAGCTGAGCAATTTTCTGCTCTCTCGATGTGCATTTCTGTTCATAACTTCGAAGATTATTAACAGATCCTTACCAAATTTTTGTGGCACCAATCGGAAAGTATACCTTTTCAAACAAAAAGAGAAGAAGGCGTCTTTAAGTAATCAGTTAACATACATAAAAAAAAACAAGATTCCGACGAATTGAGAATCTGCTTCTTTTTTTGAAGTCTGTTAAAAAATAAATAAATCCAACAGAAATTCCTACAATTTCACGACAATTGAATCAACAACAAAGTCACGAATACTAGATGTATATCGCGCAGAAATGGGTACAATCTGAGCTGAAACAATGAGGAGAAAAATCCTTTTGTTTAACGTCCCCGTCCAGGCTGGTAAAATGAAAAATAAGCGCACAGCCGGGGCACGACGGACGCTGAAATTGAAAAGTGTGCAACTTTGCGTTTTATTATGCCTACAGGCATAGACTGCAGGAGATTGCAAATAAAACGTAGCCACTGTTGTTGCTTTTACAACTGCGGGCTTCAATAGCCCGCTTCACGAAGAAACTCCTAAAGTAAACGTTGCCGAGATTGTATGCCATGAACTTGATTTGAGCTTGGTTAAACTAAAAGTACAATCTTGTTTAAAAGTTATTATGTGCTCGCGTATCGCGATAGGCGTGGGGTAGCGTTACGTCTATATTTGCTGACGTGTAATTACGGAGCGGGTGGCGTCAAGTGCCGGAAATTAATATCTGACAGGCTCTCAACGGAAATGTACCATTGCTGGCCTCTTGACTAATGCTCGGTTTTTCTTTGCCTCATGCTATGTGAGCTGTGGGACATCTTTGAGCTGTAACCGCATTGGTTTCTGAACTAAATACGATCTTGTCACTATTCGAATAAAAGTAAGTTCATATGAGCAAGTGGCCAACTCTGGTGTTTTCAGGCGCCTAAAGGCCTCCGTCATGGCTTAACGACTTAAAAGCCATATACTATACGCATAAAGACAAAGGAATCATTTATCGATTAACCAAAAATATATGGTTCGTCCGTCACCTACTTCTCAGACCTACTACCGAGTCCCATGAGTTAGAGGTTTTTGCGCCGGCAAAACTTTCCAAATCCTCCAAAGCCGTTAAGTCCACACTATCACAATTTTCAAGTCTCAAGGACGTGTCACACAATTTACTGCTGATTTTCAGACAAAGGCTTAATTTAATGACCCCGACTGAAAGCCCTTTTTGGCTGTAATATAACTCGACCAAAGGTAATAAATTGTTCGTGTACCAGAAAACAAGACTTGTGGATATAGAAGGGCTGCACCAATGTTATACTTTATTATTGAGCCCTTTCTCAAATAATAAATTAATAATACATCCTTTTGAATTAAATTATAGGAGTGATGTTATAATCAAAAAGCGTAGGTACGTAATAAAACCGTAAATCAAAGCAGGAATAACATTTAATGAACCGGAATAAAATTAATATGGTTCTCTCTCATCACTGAAAATAATCACGTGACTTAAAATATGTATACGGGAAAATCAAATAAAAGTCTGTAGGTATCAATATAATAAGTAATGTCAGCCTAAACTGATGATCGTAAGAGACTTTTCAATAAAATAATCTAACTAGGTATACCGATAAGACAGGGCGCGTCGCGCGAGACATCCTTCCGTCCGCTTTCCTCGCCGCAACGCCGCCCTACCAGTAAAGTGCCTAATAAAAATTTATTAACGCCATTGGAGCACAGCTTTTATGTTCTAGATTTTCAATAATACCTTTATATGTGGGTAAATTGAGTGTGAATATCAAAAAGGTATTGTAGATTTAGAATGAGATATTGTTCAGGGATTTGATAAGGTGCGTGGATGAGAAGGCTGTCGATCAGCAGGGCTGTCATCGTACCGGTTGTGGAAGGTTACGAGCGCGGTCGGGACGGGCGGGCGCGGGACGCGTCGCGGCGGCGCGGCGGTAGAGGGCGCCGTGCGCAGCGGGGTGCGCGCGGCGATGTTCCCGCGGCGCTGGCGTCGTGACGCAGTGTGACGTCAGTGCGCCGTCGGCTCAATACGCGCCGGCCCCATCGTCAGTCGCCGCCCGAACCAGGCCGCCGAAAGACGCGCCCTTAGCGCCTCCGCCCCGCGCACTCTCTCATACCGGGTTTTAGTTTCATACCACGATGACATAGCCCCAGTGCCGTTCGAAGAGGCTACGTGAAAGCGCACACGTTTTTAAGTTTTTTCGTTGGAACGCGGAAACCGTAAAGGTCCCCCGTTGTTGCAGAACTAGCGACAACCCACCCCACACCGTAGAGGGAAAGAGGCGAGACCGAGAGGCGGCTTGTTCCTTTTTATCCGCCTTTACATAAAGACTAAAGAAAATGGGCGAGGTGAGTTCGGTGCTTGCTGTAGCGCTTGCCTTAAGCCTTTACAGTAGCCCGACGACGTCTTTCTGAAGTGCATTCGTGAAGGTGCAAGTGCATGTCGCTATCAGTGAGTGGTGCAAGGTAACACCGGAGGCGCCTTCTCGGCTGGTAGCAGTGCTCGGCAGCTTCTGGTAGAGCTTGCGATCCCAGACTCCATCTCTTTTTCGTTTTTCGCCAAAAAATCCCATCAGCCATTACACAGCCTTTGTTCTGTTCTGAATTTTTGAACTGCATCAATATCCAAAATCCTTTTGCACGAAATTTGTTCGAAATTTTTATTTAATGCTTGAATTTAGTATGAAATTAGAATATTAGAGAAATTGTTCATTGCATTGTCTTCCATTCTCCATCTTAGATATCATTAGTAACCTAGAGAGAGGAGGCAGAAATCATTTTACTTTTAGAAGACAGCGCCGGCGGTCGCGTTGCGTAACTTGGCGTATTGATCTGTGCGGCCGAGAGCGGGACCGCTCTGATCTCTCATATGCCACCGTTGAATCACTTCCTTGTTACATCCATACCATACTCCAAAATCTACAAAATCTGTATTTTGTAAAACCTTCAGAACATAATTTTGTTTTAAAAATACTCACTTTTCTAAATTCAAGAATTTACCTTATAACTTTTTACGTACATTTTTCCTAATGTTCTTAATGTTTCTAACATTATCCAATGTTAGCCCTTATTTCCACCGTTACTGCTATTTAAGAGGAAATACTGTTATTATTACTTAGGCTGGATTCGACCAAACTGGATTAATTTTTACTCGAGAGTAAACTACTGTATGTTTGAATATTTTGACATTGTAAAGTTGACACCTTATAACCAGGATAATTTGTATGCACATAATAATCTTCGGTTGCGCTTTCGAAACAATTGTATTTCGAATTATGTCGGCTAGTTTCTCTGGAGTAATATGATTTATGGTCGAATCCAGCCTTAGTCACATAATATTTATTCCTAAAATACAAATTTTAATACATAAATTCCTTAGAAAGCATCCACAAATTTATCACGGATGAAATCTAATTACAATCATCATAGAAATCTAATAGTTACAATAGCCTACAATCAGATAAAAATATAAGTAAAATTTAAGGTTATCGCTGTACAAAAGTCTCTAGTGAACATACATATTTCTCAAGAAAGAATGGTTAAGTCTAAATCTATGATAAAAAGCCCCTTCAAATCCACATATCAGTCGTGTTCCCACAGTCCTTTGGTACGAGGCCATGTGAATATGACACATTTGCCGGGCAAAGATTCTATTCCTCTCTAGGTGTTCTGAAGGAAGTGGATAACAGGTTGTCGGGAGCAGCCGTGCTTCGGACACAACTATAAGAGCTCCGAAGGTTTATTAGAAAATTGCCTTGTCATTATGTCATTTAAATCGCATAGAGTACCGTCGCTCCATTCGAGTATTTCCTTTATGACGACAGCACGCATCAATTAGGATGCTAGACGTGATCCTTGACTGTTTCCTAAGTAACAGGTGGTCCTCGGATTTCGTTACGGGAAGATTACAGAACTTGCACTGGCCCCGGATTTAAAGATAATCCCCCTTAATTATGAAAGATGCATAAAGTTGAACACTGGTTAAACAACGTCCTGTCTCTATTCGTCACTATCCACAAATAAAGACAGGACGTTGTTTAACCAGTGTTCAACTTTAAACATCTTTCATAAGTAAGACCCAATATAGTAAAAAAAATCTTTTCATATAGTTTCCTTGCAACTACAACATTTTATACCAGCTGGTAGCATAGTTGACAAAATAGGATTTCTATCTTTGGGTTATCTAATTATTCTAAGTTAAAACTTTGTAGTAAATTTATTTTTTTATTTAGGGCAGCTTTGAAACTGGTGCCTCCCAATAATCTACCAAATTACATCCTTCAACTTGTCTTGTATGTTTGATATAAAATCTGTCCCAAAAATACATTAACAACTTTAAATAACAATCCTCTTGTTCCAACCGACGACGTATTCTCTAGGGGTAAACTCTCTCTTATGCTTGTTTCACTCTTCAGCGTGTCGCCGGTCGCGTTCTCCGCGAGTTGACCATTCACAGCACATTTCTCTGTGCTGTGAATGGTCAACTCGCGGATACGACCGGCGACATGCTGAAGAGTGAAACAAGCCTTAGGGTAACTCCGAAAATATAAGAAATGAAATCTTTACTCTTGTCGAAATTTTATGATTCTCCCACCTTTTCTAAATTGTTTTGGCTCATTTTTTGCTTAGAATGTCAATTGAATATTTGTCTAATAATAAACAATAATCGGTAAATCATAAGTCTTACTGCCTTACTAATTTGGTCCATTATTATGAGCTTTCAGTTGTCAGTTCCTCATACAAATATTTCAGAAAAAAAAACTGTCTTATCATCTCGAAATGGATGCTGTTAATGCCATTATAAAATTAAATAACAACTGACATTTCCGTGCTTCAAGGGGACTTAAATTATCGGTCCCGGCCATATAATAGTTACCCATAACGGAGTTCTTTATGCGGCCAGAATAAACTTTCTGTCCATTTAGATGATGTAATGGAAATCTACCAACTCCCATCTTTTTTGATTTGCCTGCAAGGCCAGGTATCATTTGGTTCATTCCCTACCCACATGTTGTCACGGGCGACCTTTGCCTTGAGTTTAAACTGTAAATATTCGGCTATTTTCAAGTTTCACTGTCAGTCAATATTCTTGTTTAAAAACGTGTGTTGATAGAAGTCAGAAGTCATAGAACCATTAGGTATTACGAGATAATAGCATTCATGGTTTAATGTTTATTAATGTCAAAAAACCCACAAGTTTTCCTAGAACTAATTTAATATTCTCCTATTATAAAGTAACACAAAAATAACAGGAAAGTAACACACTCTTAATTTCTTTTTAAAACTTAATGGGTAAAAACTAGTTTGCGCGTAATATTTTGAGTTACCAAGCTATTATTTAGCTCGATAATGACCTCGTCAGGGCGTGGAGCACATACGATAAGCCTCCATGGTGGAGCTATCACAATTTCCGATCTGTTAGTATTCAGTAAACTGACTCAGACTGAATCTAGGTCATCATCGATTTCGGTATGGATGTCCTAGTTTGCATGGATCATAGTTACATAACAATACCATTTAAATAGTAGACTAGATTATTGATCTTTGGGATATGAATTTTTTCCTGCTCATTTTACGAACTAAAAAAATATGAAAAAAAAATGACATTTTGATCGTCAATTTTAGTGCGAATAATGAGCAATCCGACTATAGGTATATTTTAGCAAGTTATGTGGGATGATGGCTAAAAGTAACAAAGTTTTTAGTTTTTTTGACAAACCTTCGTCGTGGTTAATATTTACCTGAGACCAACAACTTAACGTACTCTTCGTTCTCTACTAGGTTGTCACCCATCCAATAAAAATCCATATTATCTTACCCATCCAATGTTGTAATGACCGCATTGATCACCAAAAGCGCTTGCTGTTTCCTAAAGTTCTAGACGAAACATGTCGTCGTCCTCATAATGTACCTATAAATATTTAATCAGTAACCTTACGAAGTTCGTCCTACCTTAGGTATTATCTCCTTTGGCTGAGTTATCATTTATAATTGAACAATTAATGCACTAGGTAATTACATTAAAAACATGACCTTTTAAAAATGTTTATACTTTTTACCCGGCTGACTGTTACGTAGATCGACAAGTCACAGGGTTACGTAGATCGCGCGTTTCTATGTATGTAAGTGATATTCTTTATTACCGTATTGCTCCTAAACGGCTGATGGATTTTGATGAATGAGGTATCGTTAGTATCGTCTCCATCTCGATTGTGCATTAGGATACTTTTTATTTCAATAAATTAATTATAGCGGCTGGAAAATGCAACAATGTGTGTATTTGGAAAAAAAAAAAATCTTGCCATCGTATCAAAATCCATGTCAAAATCAAGAGATCGGTAGACTGATTTCAAACATATTTTTTTTAATCTTACATGGTATCTCCGAAGACTAAATCATGTTTCAAAATTTTTGAAAATCTATTTTTCGCTCTAAATGAAATTGCTAAACAAAACTTATACCTACTAAAACTTTCTATTCAGTCATACGCAACTTTTAGAAAAAAACCCGCATCGAAATTGGTTAAGCCGTTTAGGAGAAATCTCGTTTAAAAAAAATGCTGTTTACAACTTTTCAGTTCAGCCGGGTTTTTTATTTTTTAATTAATTGCTTGTTGCAACTTAATCACCTTTTATCTTGTTTTGTGGATTAAAATTACCAATGAAATGTATCTATAAATATTTCAAATAGCGATTAACAATACCTAAAACATGATTATACGAAAGCTACGAATATTATATAATACGATACACAAAGGGGTCCTTGAAAGCTCATTTTTGATTAATCTATCTATTTCATACTCTGATTGATAACTCCCTTTAACATAACCCTTTGATACAATCGAAAAGATTTAGTGTCAGTCGATTAATTTCACTTGTGAAAACAACAAAGTTTCCTCTTTGTTTCTAGTTTTGGCTATTTTCGATGTTATGAGATAATCGATCGAGCGAGCGAAGCAAGCTAAGATCTCAGTGGCAACTTGGGCGATTTTGCTTTTTACGTTTGTGGGTTTATTATTTCACGAATTCTTGCTCTCACATAACTATCGAATCGTTGATTCAATTTTCATGAAACAGGTTGTGCTATGGAAAGGACATGGCCGATTCCTAGAACAATTTTGCCCCACAGATGCCCACAGGAAAGAATGCTTGCGTCATGATCAAATTGGGATTTTTGGGTTTGTTTTTTTATTTTATAGTGAGACTCTATTCATCTTCTTACTTTTTAAAGTGGGAATTAAAAGATAATCTAATTTAAAGCAGCAGGCTGTGACGCCCATCATGAACGGATGAACCTAGGAAACTATATTTTTTAGGTTCGTATAGTAAAAGCTTTGCTTACTTTGGGGATAGATGGCGCTGTGTGTTATGTCCAACAATAATTATTTAGTAAGTATTATTATGGACTGGCAGAATTTTAAGTGAACTAGGGTATGTAAAATAAATAAAATAATAAATTAAAATAAAAATTCTTTATTTCAGACTTTCATCCATATATTATTTAACACACGGGAATTTTCACGTGAAAATATTATCATTCATTTATATTATGTTAGTATTAGTAGGTAGGCAAAAATCGGTGGCACATTTGAGTGGTAAGTAGGTACAACCGGACAGTCAATGGCAAGTATAGGTTGGCAAGATGGCATGCCTTGACTCCCAAGACTGAATAAGATGAAAGTCAGGCCTGTCGGCTATCGCCTGAAGGAGGCTGTTGCAGCTTGACGCACACAGCTGCTCCCAGTACCTACAATTTAAAGTAAAAAAGAAAAGTACTTAGGAAAAATTGGGAATTTCATCAATAAAATTATCTACACTCATGTGCAGTGATTCTGTACTTACCACCTAAAATAAAATATGATATAAATAAATAAAATAAAAAGCCTTTTATTTCTCTTTAATTAACATTTTTTTCTTATCACTAATGCTTATAATCTAAGTAGGTACTAGAGAACCCCTAAGGTGAAGGCCTCCTCCAAAGCCAGCCATCTGTCCCTGTCTTGTGCTACTCGGAGCCAGTTTGGTCCAGCAGTTTTCTTGATGTCTTCGTCCCAGCGAGCGTATGGTCTTCCTATGCAGCGTCGACCTCTTGAACCCTCCCAATTTGTCACTCTCCTAGTCCATCTTCCATCTTGTAGACGGGCTACATGTCCAGCCCACTTCCATTTTAGTCTGTATGCATATCCCAAGGCGTCAGTTTTTGTAATTTTAAATAAAATATGATAAATCCTCATAAATCACATCACAACACAATCACACAACTGAAACTCAACGAAATTCCTTTTACATCTGTCAAATTCTTGTCCGTCTGTTTTGTTTACTATTTGAGTGTCATGTCAACCGCGAAAAAGAAGGTAGGTCTATCTGATAAAAATATTCTCTGTGATACCTCCAGACTCTCGGCAAGAAACCCCGACAACACCCGAGAAGCGTGAATGTGAGGAGTTTCTCGCCTTCTTGTTCTCGCGCTTCGGTGTCGGTACCTATTTTTGGCCGAGACAAAGGATTTCAAACAGATCACGAGTGAGAAAATTGAGAGTGTTGATAATTTGTTTGTTCTTCGAGAAGTCTCGGTGAAACTTCTCGCCGTGAGTCTGGAGAGGCATTACGGACTGTAGTACCGGAAGTGACTAAAGTTACTAATAAAATAACATAATTATATTCCCACACGGCACGAGATATCTAAGTATTCTGTATGTACCAGTTAATTTTGTGATATTTTATTTAAATAATATTATTCTGACGCATAGTCTAATTCGATATTCGGCTCTGGGGCAGTATCCGGCCAAATCCTTTGCTGGGGAGCTTAATGAGCTTAATCGATGAAGATGTTGTAAAGATATTGGGTTCCCAAGGGGTTAAAATAATTAAAGTTATACAAATTACGTTCAGTAGGGTGTCATATAAAAGTACTTAATTTTTATTCTAGGATGTATAGTTTTTTAAATACAACGAAAAACTAAAAATTTAGAAACCGCTGTAACCTAAGCTTCCGTTTGTTAGAGTTTCGATGTCTTCGTAGTTCAGTGTTAACTGGTATTAGAATGACAGTGGTATGGTTATGATTTGCAATGGTTTTAGTTGGTAAGTACTTGATGTTCTTTCTTGATATAGAATGAAAACAATTTTCCGGAAACCTGAAAATAAACTACATAATTGGAGATAAAAATATTAGAGACTACATAAATGTACTGCATGAATATTATCCTGTACCATAATGAGCTAGCGCATTAGACATCATTGTTAGTGAACTCAGCAGAAGTAGCACTTATACGTATAGGGGTAGGTAGTCAAAACCAAGTCCAAATCTAAGGCTTTCAACGCAACGGTACGCGAGATCTCAGTTCGGGGCGAACTACTTGTTTAAACGGGAAATGATAGGATAGATAATATGATAAAGCAAACGCATCTTGTTGTCATCAATCTGGTCTGGATAGAAAAGTGCAATTCCTTCGGTTAATAATAGTGTTTTGGCAGCAGTCGTGGCACTTGGGAGACGCCGTCATCCGCGGTCCCGTGCCTCCGTTCTACGTCAGCTAGTCTCGCCTCATTACTGTTAAAAATAATTGTCTCATTCACGCACACGTCACCCATCTACTACGATAGTAACCACAAATTTTCGGTATAAAGCAGTTTTGTGACCGTGGCAATGAATCTCCGGTCGCTGACTTTTTGACATTTGTTTAGCATTGATTCATATGTCACTGTGTCACATTCTCGCTATCTGTTTTGTTGCATCATTATTTTTGTTTGTGAATCTGTGCATAATTTTTCGTACAGATAAGAATGTTTATTTGCTGCAGCAGTTATTCAACTCTTGCTTAATAGGTCAGCACCTTTTGAAACTCTTCGGTTATATTGTTACCTTCAATAGATGAAACCAAAAATGGTCCTTTGTCAATCAACCCTACAGATTTGTTTCTTCAGAAAGATTGACCGTAAATTAAGTGCCAAGATCCAATACTCAAAATGTCCTAAGAATGTGTATTCAAGACACCTTGTCTTCCAGTTTCGAAACGCTGTGAAAGAGATTTATCATCCCCTTTGAGACGTGACTATTTTATGTTGACCAGAACCGTTTCGATTTTCTATCGGATATTCCGGTTTAACCTTTATAGAGATTATAAATGCGGTCGCTGGGGCCCGGGGGTGGCAACCTTGTCTTTTAGCTATTTATGTTGAGGGTAGCGAGTGGGGGGTTGGTCCGCACTGCGCATGTCCAACATGCGCGCCGCTTATGTAACCCGGCCCGTCCGTTGCCACCGCAAGCTGTTCCGATATGTCCTCGTGCTCCATCTCTACTTCCACCCTATGAATATTTCATCAGGTAGAGCCCGCCTCTTCAATGCTAATGAATCTCTAATTCGAATAAAAATCGCCAAGCCACAGCTCGTAAAAACGTACCAACACAACACAAAGCAGATTAGCTTTACTTGACGTGATTAAACCATCCATCACGCTTTGAATCTTTTGATTATATGAAGCGATCTATACGTTCTATACGCAGTTAGTTTAGGGACATTTTCATGATAGCCTTCGCCTGTATCCAGGGCGCGGTTTAATGAGGCCTGGTATGAAAACGTTCATCAATTATCGACGGCGACGGCTGACTTGTTTACGGCAGCTCGGACGCATTTAGATTCTGTGACATTACTCCCCAACTGCACACAATGTGAACTATATGACCTACTTATGAGAGCGTTTCCGGCTAGTACATACCTACCTATGCCCACTTCTGGATCATTTATCGCTTGGCCCCGTTGAATGATCAAATGCCATGCCACAAGCGCGTCATTGCATCCATCCGTAATTTTACCTACGAAGATTGATAGTGTTTCGACCTTAATCCACTTCGACACTGACAGAATGGTAAGGCCCTGGCGTATAGTATGGATGGAGCCGTTGTTGCATAGGTGTGCGGTGTCCTTCCATTTGCGCTCAGTTTCGCACGCGCAACTAGTTCAGATCAATTGAGTGCCATTGAGCCGCCGTAGTCGGTCCCTCGTTCCATAGAATACGTTTGACAAGGTTATGCTGCGTACTCTCCGTGTTGCTGTGTACCGTTTCCGTATGCTTTGGAATTGAATTGCTTTAAAATGTTTTGCATACCACTAGTATTTTTGCATTATAATACCTGCCGATTTGGTTCATGTAACAATTTACTTTACGTCACACCTGTTTAAGATTAGTAGTAAGAGCAATCCCATCCTAGATCGATATCCTCAGTGTGTGTTAAAAACCCTGTTTTGATTTAAGTTGAATTGTTCTCATTTATTGTTTTACATTTGAGTATCGATATTGCATGTCCTAGGAATCCTGCAAACTGAATATTTATCATAAATTTCATTTTCATTTAAAGAGTCTGTAATGCAAAATCGTTGCTCTTCATCCACTTCATTCATGTTTGCATGGCCCTTAGGGCCGGCTAGTAGAATGTGTCTAGCCCCTAGTTGTGTTTGCAGCATGGCCGCACCGATTCCTACCGCGTCGCCACCATCGGACCCATTAAGGACGATAATAGAACAGCTGATGGACAGTACAAGGTTTTTATTAATTTATCACCTCATTTTATTTTTAGTTTCTTGGTGGCAAACGTCACACAAGTGGCTTTAGTGTTAAGGCATGCTTCGATATCCATGTTCATCAATATCTACTTTGTGGGTTCAAAATAAAATGATTGTTCCCTTATGGTAAGTAAAAGCTTATGTATTTGATTATATTGGTTGATTGGAAAAACTAAACTTGAAATAAGCTGATTTCAGGAGTAGAGGGTTCGATTCCCTGCACGATTTTGTAAAATTTATATTTTACCAGACCCGATGTTGTCCAGTTGAAGACGGAAGAAAAAAAGAATCACTTACGTAAAAACTGCAATCTACATAACCCTGTGACTTGACAGTCAGCCGGTGATGTTAGTTGGATGTTAGTTTATGTCGGGAAAATGGAACAAGTAATATGTCACTATGATTACATTATCTAACATTCTTCAATCTGTAATTCCACAGACACGCCGGAAACCCCCTGCGAAGAAGCGGAAAGCAGGAGACTTAGATGACCTAAAACAGGAGTTGGATATCGATTTCCATAAAGTAACACCCGAAGAGCTCTACCAAAGATTTCAAACCCACCCGGAAAATGTAAGAATACTAGATATCGTTTGATTTATAGACAAACATCAAGATGCTGGCTGTTTCTAAACTCAGTTTTCTATTTTAGGGCCTTAGTCACGCAAAAGCAAAAGAGAACCTGGAACGAGACGGACCTAATGCACTCACACCACCAAAACAAACGCCAGAATGGGTGAAGTTTTGTAAAAATCTGTTCGGCGGCTTCGCGTTACTATTGTGGATTGGTGCTATCCTTTGCTTTATTGCCTACGGAATTCAGGTCAGTTGAGAGTTTACAAATGAACACGACACTTTCACAACGATCACGAATATAGAATGACATTGGCTATTATATTAGAAAAATTATAACTCTCATTCAATTCGAAAGTGTGAACAATGCATAACTGTTTTCTATATTTCCAGGCGAGTACCGTTGAAGAACCCGCTGACGACAACTTGTACCTTGGAATCGTATTAGCCGCTGTGGTCATCGTAACTGGCATCTTCTCGTATTATCAAGAAAGCAAGTCCTCCAAGATTATGGAATCCTTCAAGAACATGGTGCCTCAATTCGCTACCGTTATCCGTGAGGGGGAGAAACTGACGCTCCGCGCAGAGGACTTAGTACTTGGCGACATTGTTGAGGTAATTAATGATCAATTACATTATCACACTCTATAAACATCCCTTAAATCATTTTTTTTTAAACGAAAATAGATTCGCGTTTGACCACACCCTGCCTGATGTAAAGCAACAGTGTGGTCTAAGATGGAGCACGCTTACCTAGAAGGAACCGATTGACTATCATAGTCGGAAAGTATTAATAAATGCATTCCTTGACCTAGAAAACTTGCTGTCATCGAATTAGAACATTTCTCTAATCTAAATGTATAAATGAATGCCAAGGGCTCTTGCCAGATTCCTATGATGGATAGGGAAGTTGTTTGAATTTCAGCCAAAAAACTTAATTCATAACAATTTGTCATAGTACCTACCTGCTATATCTATGGCGTGCAGACACGTGTAAAGTACTTCAATAACGTTTAAACATTCGAATGTTCATAGATCAGCTTTACCTAATTGATGTTTCGTTTCGTAGGTGAAATTCGGCGACAGGATTCCAGCTGACATCCGCATCATCGAGGCGCGAGGCTTCAAAGTAGACAACTCCAGTTTGACCGGCGAATCCGAACCCCAATCCCGTGGAGCTGACTTCACCAACGAGAACCCACTTGAAACTAAGAACTTGGGCTTCTTCTCCACCAACGCCGTTGAGGGTACCGCTAAGGGAATTGTTATCTGCTGTGGTGACAACACTGTAAGTGGCTTTTACGATCGAAAAGTATTTAGGTACTCAATAGTTTTTTGAGATTTCAAACCAACTAAAGTATGTGTCTTTGTTCAGGTAATGGGACGTATTGCTGGACTGGCCTCTGGACTGGACACTGGAGAGACCCCAATTGCTAAGGAAATCCACCATTTTATCCACTTGATTACCGGCGTAGCTGTGTTCCTCGGTGTTACCTTCTTCCTAATTGCTTTCATTCTCGGGTACCATTGGCTCGACGCTGTCATTTTCCTGATTGGTAAGTTGAAGACTGAACGAAAAAATGTTTTACCTAAACAAGTATGGTTGCGTTCGTATTTCACGCTTTTACCGACCGTTGCTAACTATATAAATACACTGATAAGATTTTTTGTATATCATTCTAACAAACGTTCAGTAAATTATAACATCTACTTTTTTTCCTAAAGGTATCATCGTAGCCAATGTACCCGAAGGTTTACTTGCCACTGTAACCGTATGTCTGACATTGACCGCCAAGCGAATGGCCTCCAAGAACTGCCTGGTAAAGAACTTGGAAGCCGTCGAGACCCTCGGATCCACTTCGACCATCTGCTCTGACAAGACCGGAACGCTCACACAGAACAGGATGACTGTCGCTCACATGTGGTTCGATAACCAGATCATTGAGGCTGACACTACTGAGGACCAGTCTGGAGTACAGTATGGTATGTTCATCATTCTAAACAGATCCGTAAAACTATTGAAATTGATAGGGAACAATTAAGTTGAACATTCTATTTTTTTTAGACCGCACCAGCCCCGGCTTCAAGGCTCTCGCTAAGATTGCCTCTCTCTGCAACCGTGCTGAGTTTAAGGGAGGTCAGGACGGTGTCCCTATCTTGAAGAAGGAAGTCGCCGGTGACGCCTCAGAAGCTGCCCTACTCAAGTGCATGGAACTCGCTTTAGGAGATGTCTTGTCGATCCGCAAACGCAACAAGAAGGCCTGCGAAATCCCCTTCAACTCGACCAACAAGTACCAGGTTTCGATTCACGAGAGCGATGACCCCAGCGACCCTCGCCACCTGCTTGTCATGAAGGGAGCTCCCGAGAGGATCTTGGAACGTTGCAGCACTATTTTCATCGGCGGAAAGGAAAAGGTTCGTAGTCGCACTTTACAGCACTGTTTTACTATTCACAAGTATGACTTACTTATGGTATTAATTCCTGGGGATTTTCCTATCAGGTTCTGGACGAGGAAATGAAAGAAGCTTTCAACAACGCGTACTTAGAGCTCGGTGGATTGGGTGAGCGTGTGCTCGGATTCTGCGACCTCCAACTGCCTTCTGACAAATACCCCATCGGCTACAAGTTCAACACTGACGACCCTAACTTCCCATTGGACAACCTTCGCTTCGTTGGACTGATGAGCATGATTGACCCTCCCAGAGCCGCCGTGCCCGACGCCGTCGCTAAGTGCCGATCTGCCGGTATCAAGGTCGGTAGTTCGGTACAAATGTTTTGTTCATGTCAGTAGGCTTACGTTAAATCGATTGATGTTTGATAGCGAGGTTTTGTACCTTGTATTGTTATGTGCTATAGAAAAAATACGTATGATCGAATGTATTCAAAGCCAGTTTAAATTCAAGAGTTAGTTCCAGTTTACATCGTCTAACCTCAAGCTCCTCTCACAGGTCATCATGGTGACCGGCGACCACCCCATCACTGCCAAAGCCATCGCTAAGTCCGTAGGAATCATCTCCGAAGGCAACGAGACGGTAGAAGACATCGCCGCGCGTCTCAACATTCCTGTATCTGAAGTGAACCCCCGTGAAGCCAAGGCTGCTGTCGTCCACGGAACTGAACTGAGGGACATTCATTCTGATATGCTTGATGATATCCTCAAGTAAGTCTTGGATTCGGTAGAGCTTAAGTATTCGGTTTATGGAATAAAGAGACATGGGGTACCAGCTCTGCCTTGTAAGGAAGGGCAGAGAGATGAAGATATAAATCGTAATATGAAAAGTAGTATGTCAGTTCAATATAGGAAAGAAAATTTTGTACGAGTAATGCACATCTGAACACAGAAGAAAGGACCAAGTTGAAGTTTGAAAGCGAATATTTAAGAAATATCTCCGGTGTTGAATTTAGGTGAATAAATAGCCGAAGTTTCTCAGGAAATGACCGAAGCTAGAACGAGAATGAGGTAATAGAAAAAATCTCGGAATTTATTCCGGGCGTGTTTATTTCCAAACTTTAGAAGAATAATAATTATTTATGATACTGCTTCGAAGTTTCGCAAAACTTATCCCATTCATCAGTGGAGTTGCGTAGTTTCAGAATATACTACATCACATCTCCGGATTCCTGTACAAACTTATATAAGAGGCTAGTAGTATGAGCGATTATATAGGCTGCGGCTAACTTTGGGAGGTTGGCTTGGACTCCTGCTACCTAAAGCCATCACACACTATAGTGCTGAACCACTTTTATGGCCTAACTAAAGTATGGAAGTGCAGTTATGCGAGATATAGTTTCTACCCATCCTTTTTGTGACTGAATGACTAATTCATAAAAAAACCACCAGAATAATACGAAAAAAATATCAGGTTATAATTTTTTTTTTATATTCCACATAATATGTTGAGGCCTAGCATACAGCCCACTTGATGGTAAGAGGTCCTACCTACCCGAGTAAGCTCACTGATTACACCGAAAATGTCTTCAAAACTGTACGAACTTCTAGGCGTATATTGGCGCGGTCCTTTCTAAGGATGGCTTCAGATTAGGCAATCGATAATCTAAAGCCGTTCAGGGCCACGACTTAACCTACATCTGGACAGATAAATAGATGACGGAAGGCATCCATTCAAACTTTATCGAGAAACAGCTAGTCTTAAGGCCCTGATCGACGAGCGAGTAAAACCGCGGTCTTATGGCTCGTCGGCAAAGCACGCCGGTGTATCATTGCAATACCGCGGTTTTGTGAGTTGACGAGCCTGGCTTGCGGCTCGTCATGTTGGCTAAATTTCTTACTCAGCTCGATGAAATTCAAAATTCGAAACCTCAATTCGACTACGATAGGACTGTTTCACTCGCTAGTCGACCAGCACCAACGAGCCGCGAGTGAAACCGACGTTTTTTAAAACCGCGGTATAGGCTCGTACGTCGATCACCCACTTTACCAACGATATCTTTCAGGTTCCACACGGAAATCGTATTCGCCCGTACCTCTCCGCAACAGAAGCTAATCATCGTTGAGGGTTGCCAACGCCTGGGCGCGATCGTGGCTGTAACTGGTGACGGTGTCAACGACTCACCCGCTTTGAAGAAGGCTGATATCGGTGTGGCTATGGGTATCGCTGGATCTGACGTGTCTAAGCAGGTAAGTCAGCTGTTTTGCAATTCAAATATCTTATCTTGAAATGTTTACAATTTTGAAGTTCAGAATAATATCTGCAGAGAATAGGATAAACTAGTTAAACGGATCACAGTGGCGAATACCACTAGCTCTTCCATTTTTAGCTAGCTTATGGCAGTTCCAAGTTATTGAGTACTAAAATACTGTTAAAATGTCATGAGTGTTCAAATTCAAAAACTGGAAAAAAAAAAGCTTTCCTGTTGACAAAGATAACAAAAGGAATAAAAATGAGAGCGGATAGTGTCTTATCGATAAAGAACTAAAATAAATTCGTATCTGAGCTCTAGGCCGTGGCCGAGTGGGTATTGGAAAGGCGAGGCCTTTCGATCCGAAGGTCGTAGGTTCGAACCCGGGCGTGCATCAATGGATTTTTCGTTTCGAAAAAAAATATATTACACGAGCTCTAAACGGTGAAGGAAAACATCGTGAGGAAATCAGTTAGTTTTCTAATAGCGGCGATGGGCTTGCAAACTGAGTATGGATACTAACTTCTGCAAAGTATAGGCATGTACCAAATATGTAAGTATTTGGAAATACCTCTCACTACCCCCTTAGACACCTTCAAAAGATCTTAAAAATGCCTAAAAAGATCTGAGCGAATGTCTACCGCGCCTTGGGGATACAGCCGTGATCATAATTTCGTTTGATTTGAGCTCTAGATTTGCACTCGCAGTTTGCGGAAACAGGGTGTGGCCTGTCGAAGCCGCCATTTTGCTAAGATCGATGTTGTTGACCCACTTCAGTTTACCTTAAGCTAATTTACTAACCACATCATTGTTTTTAGTCTATATACAAGTTACACAGATAGAAACAAACGACCTTTTATAGCAAAATTAACTTAGGTGAAACTTTAAAAATAAGTTTCAAAATGTGTAAATAGTGTGTAGTCTCACACTGATGCGATTTCGAACTCAATGATCTAGAATGTTTCCTACTTTTGTGAAGGCTTATCGAATTGTTTTTGACAACTGAAATGTTGAGCTTGTGTACAAAAGCTCAACATTTTGTCAAAAAAAGCTTTGTTCGTGTGGGGTCTGTTGTTATACCCTCTACGGAAAAAAATCATTCTCGTGTGGTGCCAACATTTTAAATAGCTTTGTATAGGGGAATAATAAGTCGAGCCGCAGAATTTTTTTTTGGCCACGGAACCTACCTTCTGATTTTATAACTAAGCAACGGGAAAATAAGAAGCCTTCTAATAAACTAACTCGTCCTTTTTCCAGCATCAACTAAATATTCCAAAGAAAGCGTCAAGTAAATAACAACAATTATTTTTACTTGACCTACTGATTTATACATCGCCATCAAATTTACTAACTCAGCCACGGATTTTACAACTAACCAACAGTTTAGGTTAGGTTAGGTTAGATTATGAAATAACTACGCGCGAGGTAAGCGAGCGTAGCGGGCGTGCCGCGGCAGCGGCCGCCGAAGCGACAGAAAGCTAATTCGTAAAGAATACAATATATTATACTCCGGTATTTTCGACATTTTAAGCGTTCTACCTTCCAAGTATCGTCTTTATAAACTTCGGTCAATCGATCTTTATACATTTCTAACGTTCTTGATTTTGAAATTTGCTATTTTAAGCTTTGGCATTACAATTAGATGTTACACTATATTTTAAACATGCTGAGTTATAAAATTAGAAGTAGATAGACTTACTTTATTGGTGTCATATTTAAATATTTTAGGAGTTCCCGCTTGAATATGTGTTACAAATTTAGATCCTAAAAAACAAATTTAGATGCTAAAAAATAACTGTCATGCTGAGTTGTATTTACAGTGGCTTACATCGAGGATATTTAGTGGCTAAGATAGTATTTTTTAGAGGCACATTGATAGTGGCTGATTTAGTAATTCAGAGGTCAATGTAAATTTTTAGAGGCGAAAAATGCTATTAAATAGAAGGCGGTTTAATTAGCACCCCTTTGTATATTCTATTACAGACCACGATCTATACCTATTTCATGTTTCATCTAAATCTGTTCACCATTTTAGGCGTTATTAAAACACAAACAGAAATCTGAAGAGAAACTTTTTATAATATTAGTGGGAAGTAGGATGGGTAAGATACTAGGGTAAGATTTGGTTGCTCCTTTAATTTTTTTTATCCCAACCTTGTAAGATTAGTCTTAGATGAGAGGATCTCATAGGGTTATAGGATACAAATAAGAATTCAAAAGAGCCAAAGCTAAGCACTGAAACCCTTTTAGGCTGCTGACATGATTCTTCTCGACGACAACTTCGCCTCAATCGTCACTGGAGTAGAAGAGGGTCGACTGATCTTCGACAACTTGAAGAAATCCATCGCGTACACTCTCACGTCCAACATTCCCGAAATCTCACCCTTCCTCGCCTTCATCCTCTGCGACATCCCACTGCCTCTTGGTACTGTTACCATCCTTTGCATCGATCTTGGAACTGACATGGTAAGTTCGATTTTCTGCTGTACTGATTATGGTTGATTTTTGTCCATGTTATGTTGAAAGAGCGGTTATATTATACTTTTGAAGCTGTCTAACTATTTTATCTGTGGTTCTACGACCTTCAAAGATAAAATGTTCTCAATTTCAATTGAATGAGCATTCAAATCGAGATAACTTTTGGATTCTTGAGAAAAGACATCAATATTTTAAAGTGACATTTGCAATGTTCGCCCACAGTTCGTTAATTAGTTTTAAGAGATAACAATTGAATGCCGAACCGCTCTTACAACATTGTGTGTAACTTCAAAGTTATTTGAATGATAATGAAATTGTCTTACATTTTAAATCTGATTTGGAACACCTGTTCTTCCTTTGAAATGGTGATCTGCTTAACGTTTTTCTTCGTTATTAGATTTAGACAAAATATAAACTTTAACTTCTATCATTAAAAGGAAAAATAGGTGTAGAATGTATTAATATTTGTATCTTTCTTAACCTTTCAGTATTCTGGAGAAAATTGGCAATTTTATGAATGTAAAATTAATGTTAGGTACCAGCGATCGCTCTCGCGTACGAGTCGGCCGAGGCAGACATTATGAAACGTCCTCCTAGGAATCCGTTTTGCGACAAACTAGTCAACGAGAGGTCTTTATACCGCATACGCATTCGTGTGTTGCCCGTAACTGATAGCGCCAATTACCTCGATGTTGTAATATACCGTATTTCATTGTTAAATGGATTGGTTTTAAAGAAAATAACAAAATAATACGACCATGTAAATAGATTCAGCGTGAATTGAGCATGACGCTAAAGTGAGTCCTAGCTGAACTAACGAGTTTTACGAACTATAATCAGATTTATGTGAGAATGAGTATTATTTGTTTTGTTTGTGCTACTAATACTTCTAAATTACAATGTTGACTGGAGATACAGTAAGATGGCGTGATGTCTATAACAATAGATATATTCAAATAGTTGTCCTAACTAAACCAGACACAACACACTGATGTCATCGTCATTTCATTCCATCACCATCAACTCGAGAACCAATCATTTACTTCTCACAGTTCGCCGAGAATCAACATCACACCAACATCCGTTCAAATTTTTAATTTATTCAACATCCCAATAAATATCCAATCGGACGACAGAAGTCATCTCACGATCAATCTAGTTTTATGTTTTGTTATACTTTTAGTTTGTATAGTTTGTAAGCGTGTCAAGTTCTTGCAAGCATACGCTCGTGTGTCGTGCGCGGTGTGCGCAGTGTCGTGGCTTGTTGTCGCAGCGGCAGCGTCTGGTTGTAAGGCTTGGTGTGTGTTCGATGTTGTTCACATGTGACGATGCACCGCTTGTGTGCGAGTTGGTGGACGCGGGGCGCGCGTCGTCCCGCGCTCACATCGCTAGTGTTTGTGTAGGTGCCCGCCATTTCCCTGGCTTACGAGGAAGCAGAGTCTGACATTATGAAGCGACAGCCGCGTAATCCTTTCACAGATAAACTCGTAAACGAGAGGTAAAATACCCACGAGCGACTTACACTCGTTCGATGATATTATTCTATCCGCTAATTTGCTTGCTACCACGTGTCTAGTCTTCAATATAATTGAGGTTTGATTGTTGCCTGCAGTGTGGACGGCGTCCTGTCACGACTCTAGCGCTCTCTTTAATGGATATTAAAGGCGACGAAAGCACCGCTCCTAACTTTTCTGCCTTGCGTGTCTTTTCTCTTTTTCTTGTACTAACGTCTTTCCTTTTTCCGTAAAGTAGCTTGAAGTCGCAATGGAAGGACGTGTTTCGTGCCATCGAGAACAACTCTGCTCTGACACAAAACGCGTCGTTTCATTTATTTGTTTTTTTTTTATATCTCTAATCTAAGTATCTTATTCGTGTGTGATCGTGCTTGAAGGTAAGTGTTCGGTGTCTCCCTGTCTCAGTCATGCATGCACAAGCACATCTAAATGTTTTATTCCGATAATATTTTTGTACGTATTTTTTGAATCTCATTTCTTGTCTGTCATATTATCTCCATGCACAACATGACACACTATTTGTTTCTCAGAGAACATCCTATCATTCGAACTGTAGTCGTCCGCTACAGGCTTCATAACACCACATTATTCTCATATTGTGTCACACTCAGCCACTCAGCTCAGGCTACTGTCACACCTACTTCTGTTAGGGACAGCTACACAAGATGTATATTGTATTTACATAATTTATTATCAGAAACGCTGCTAGGGCTTGTTTTGTAACTTCTTTCACCATAGTTTAGTATTTCAGATAATATTTCGTACTATCTCTTTGAAGGGAAGTAACAGCTATTTTACATTTTAATCACGCCAATTTTCCACTTTCATATTTACTAGCCAACTTTGCGTCATATTTTAAGTATATCTTAGTATGTAATACTTGATACTATTATACGTCTTTGCTAGAGGTAGTGTTTAGGTGTCGGAGAGGCGTAGCAGAGGAGTGTGTATGTATATTTATTATGTATATGTATAAGTAGGGTGTTGACGGCGGCGGTCCGTCTGTATGTGTGGTTGGTTGTTGATTGCTTGGTGTTATCGAAGGTGCCTGCTATATCATTGGCGTACGAGGCGCCCGAGTCCGATATCATGAAGCGGCAGCCTCGGGACCCTTACCGCGACAACCTCGTCAACAGAAGGTTGGCCCCGCAGCCCCGCACCGAGCTCCGGCCCGCTGCGGCATAGCTTACTAGTTACTCATTTGGGTGTTAACACAATGCCTAGCCCACTGACGTCATTTTGCAATCAATTATTCCATTGGTGACATTAAAGGAAATCATTTGATCGGTGCGGCTACTTGTGGTTGAACAGTACCAATTGATACTGGAAGTGGAAGAGTGATTACCGTCCATGCCCCCGCCCCGCCCGCAGTCCAGTAACTGGCATTCGACCAAAATAATGTAGTATCGATCCCGGCCCCGTATGCGATTCGTACCTGAACTAAGCAGATACACAATAAATATACAGTTTCTTCATAGTGTTTCTTCCTATAATCTTGAAAGCTTTTTCATAAACAGTTTATAGATTTCTATTAAAGTTTTAGAAGTCTATTTTTGAATAGTTCTAGAATGGCTAGTCCTTTATTTCTTTCTCTCCGATCTTCACTCTTCCATATTTCAAAACTAGAAATTGATTAACATGAGCAATGCAGAGAAAAAATGCACGTTTTAGAGAACCAATTAGAAAAATGTTTAGAGATTTTCATAGAAAAAGCACTAGTGGTTATTAATGTGTGGATTCGTGTTAGATTCGTAGTGATTAGAGTTGATACGAATGTTTTATTGTCATTTAAACAAATGTTTTGTTTAAAGGAATGTTCTAGGCAACATGGAGTATTTCGTAATTTTTTATTATGTTCATTAGCTTATTTATTTAGAAATTATCTATAAAATGTATATAATATTTAGATATCAAAAGCACTATGCTAAAATTAAAAGTCACTACGCTGAAGCTTACAAGCTCCACTCACACACAACGTTTCTAGGCTATCGGTTTATCTTATTTTTTTTTCTTCTTTTATTTCTTTTGCTTCGAAGGTATATTCTTCTCATCTGACACCAACCAAAGCTTTTGCCTACTTCGCTCTTTCTAACTCTGCATGATTTCTGTAGTACGCCCTAAAGACGACCTTATCTTTTCAAAGATTTTTTGCATAATTTAGATAAAACCAACTAAGTATTAGTAAAATACTACCTAAGATAAGTTTGTCTGTAGGTACTAATCCTGCAAGCCTTTTCCTAACAAACTAGATTTAATGTTACTCGTCCTTGGTAAACCAATTTCCATTAGAAGCTGATTTTCCAAACGACGATCAACTGCTTCGAAAATCGATTGATTTAATTCAGCATTTGATAGTCTAAATTAAAAAAGTTTGTGTTCAGAGGTCTCATATTCTAATCAAATGTTGATCATATCAGTCATTAGATATACTAACAAGTAACAATAATATAAACGCTTCTCAACTCCCAATTAATCTGGATCACAGAGAGAGCACAGTGAAATCTTGCACGTCACAAATTGCTTAGAGTCTCGTAGCTTGTAAGTTCCGTGCTGACTATAGCGTGTGCGCAGGTTGATCTCGATGGCTTACGGCCAGATCGGTATGATCCAAGCGGCGGCTGGGTTCTTCGTCTACTTCGTCATCATGGCTGAAAATGGATTCTTGCCTCTGACTCTCTTTGGTATCCGCAAGCACTGGGACTCTAAGGCCATCAATGACTTGACTGACTCTTATGGACAGGAATGGGTATGTATATTTTTGTAAACATATTATTAATTTTCTATATTTTATCTTTATTTTATTATTTTATTTTTTTGGGAAGATTCTCGAAACATTACAATGACGATTTAGTTATTCTTATGAACTAGACAAGAGTAAGTAAAAAGTAAGTTCGTATGAGCAAATGGCCAAGTCTAGTGACGGAGTTTTTAGGCCGCCTAAAGGCTTCCGTCAAGGCTTAACTACTTAAAAGCGATTAAGATTTAACGTGCCCTCCGAAGCACGGAAGCGCTCAGCTCGTAATACCACTTGCGGTCATCCATCCAAATTGTGGCCGGGCACAACGCAGCTATACTTCAACGATCAATCAAGAACGTCTAAGCAAGCTACGCCACTAGACTAGAGTAATATTCGCCTCAAAACGAACGATTGTTTTATCAGTAGGCTAAATTTGGTTGTTTCATTAAATTCCAAATTCCATTCCAAATTTCATGAATTCCAATAATTACTTTACGGAAATGCTGTTCAAAAGTTGCTAATACTTTACAAAGAAAAATTCAATATTGCAAAAAATTCATTGGAAAAGTTAGTCCGCTTTTATAAAATTGGTTCGAATTTTTCACAATTTGTTTTAGTAATTAGTCAGTGAAAATGAAGACGGAAAAATGTTAACGTCATTTTGTTCCTGTAGCAAGATCAAGTTTCATACCTTACTTTCTACCAAAACTGAGGAATTCTTAAAAATTTTGTTAAGATCGTAAAATAAGTGTATCTTTTATTTTACTAAGTACATAATTTGTTCCTTTTCTTTCATAAACAATCAGTACCTTCTACTTATTAAATATTTTGATATTTCATTTCAAATATTCGAAACATTTATGTAACTTTCTTGAACTTATCTAATAAAAACTTCTACCATTCCAGACTTACCGCGACCGCAAAGCTCTCGAGTTCACGTGCCACACCGCTTTCTTCGTTTCCATCGTGGTTGTCCAATGGGCCGATCTGATCATCTGCAAAACCCGCCGTAACTCCATCTTGCATCAAGGCATGCGTAACTGGGCCCTCAACTTCGGCATCATCTTTGAAACTGCCCTGGCTGCCTTCCTGTCTTACACTCCTGGAATGGACAAGGGTCTCAGGATGTACCCTCTCAAGTGAGTACAATATTATTGTTCGGCCATATCTCATGAACTATTTTCAAATATTATTCATTATTTAACACACGGGAATTACTCACGTAAAAATAACGTCGATTTAGATACCGACAATGTTTCGATTCATCCGGAGAATCTTCATCTGGGCAAGGAGGGAGTTGCGGCAAGGTTACTCCTCGCGGTCGCGTCTCACACTATTATTTTCAAATAGCTCGTATTACTCAATGCAATTTTACAAAATCGGAAAAAAGACTCAATACCCAGCCACGATTTATTGTGATTCTTTGAAAATATAACGAGAGTGTCTGAATCAGAGGGTCAAGATTAGAGTCCAAAAATCCTTGTAAAACCAGGTGGCTATACAAATTTAAACATAAAATCACGCCTCTTTACCGGGGTAGGCACTCTACAGATTTCCATTTGCTAAGATCTATCTATACAATCTATAGTTACTTTATTATGGTCTATAAAAGCTATATCAGACTGCTTTTATACTTCAAGTGAAAACCTTGATAATAGACGAGCGACGCAAGGTTTGGTGTTCAGTTGTTTGGTTTGATAGTTTTTAGAATGATCGGTAGATAGAGAGTTGAATGTTATGTTCGTTTGTTCGCAGGTTTGTTTGGTGGTTACCGGCCATTCCGTTCATGCTGTCGATCTTCATCTACGATGAGATCCGACGCTTCTACCTGCGCCGCAATCCCGGCGGCTGGCTCGAACAAGAGACTTACTACTAAACACCACCGACCACTGTCCGCATCACTCGCTGCGTACATTACCGTTCGTTTGTGTTCTATACAGACTGACAGAGGTTGCGGTGCCGTGCCGCTGTCGTGTACGCTTCTCACCGCTTGTTACCGCAGTCCGCATCGCCCCGCACGGTGCCACACTGGCAGTCCTTTGAGTGCCGACCATCTAGATGTTTCATTGCGTAACGTGACCGAGGCGGCTCGCCCGCCGCCGCACAACCCAACATTATTGTTTTTCATGAACTTTGTATGTATATATGCACAGTGGAGTATGAAGTCGGTATTTGTGATTATAATAAAATGTTATACACAATTGATTATGATTTGGAAATGGTAAATAATGTTATTTTTGTATCCGGATGGTTCTGTCGAGTGATCGTTCGGTTGGGCCCGCGGGGACGGCACGTGGCGCCGCCGACTCGGGACTTCATGTTACTGTAGTTCGCCCTTTAACACTATAATGCATATAAGTTAGAGAGTAATTAATGTAATACCGATAAATTGTTTTTCACATACTTATATAATAAGTAATAAAAATGATCGTTTAGCGGTAGTTGATCGTTCGTGAATCGAGTGGGCGAAGGTAAGTAAGACGCCCGCCGCGCTCCTGCTCGGCGGCCAACGAAAAGCATTTGTTGTAAAATTACCGGTTAAGAGCCATTATTATTATTATAATTTAAGTGAATTAGATTTAAGTTGAATTTTTCGAGTGAATAAAGTTTAGTTGACGATTCGATCGGATGAGTGGCGTATGAGAGGTCGATGTGGAGTGCCTGAGTTTTAGTGTACTACTGCTTACTGTTAGGTAGGTAGTTGAAATTTTGATGCCGTATTTTCAATCGTAAAGTAGATAAATAAAGCATTCACAGACGCTCGGCTTAGAGCGGGCGCGGCGGCGGCTGCGGGGAGGCGGGGGGCGCGGGGGCAGCCGTCGGCCCAATCACGACGCTTTTCTTTTATCGACTTATCTGATTATTAGCGATTTTGTCAAATTTAATTAAAATAGTCTGCTCATGGTAATTACGTAAGATTTTATTTCTTAATTAAAGGATAATAACAAAAGTAGGGATGCGTAATTAGAGATTTTTAAAATTATACAGTTATGATAGAGTCGTCTTGTTTCGGTCGGCGGTCGGTTCTCCGGCTCCGGCGCGGCTGCGGTGCGGTTGCGGCGCGCCGTCGCCGGCGGGAGGACCGGACGGAGCGATGTATTACAATTTTTCGTAACGAATACATATAACATTATAATAATGGTTACAAAAGTAAAATATAACATTATAGCGTCTAATAAAATCTAAATTATATGAAATGTTTATAGATTTAATGATCGTTTCTTTAGGGTGTCCTTCTGTGCTTGTTTGATGAGAACGATGTACATCTCACTGACAATAGTCGTTGATGATATTATAAATGATCTGATCTTTGTAAGCGGTTTGTTTAACGTACACTGTAGAACTAATCTTGTTTTGCGTTCGACAGTTCTATACACCGATTCATTTTTTATAGTATTACTCTGTTGGCTAGGAGCGCTGTAAAAATGTAAGTGTTAATAAAAAAAACATTTTCAAAATACATATAATCATGGCGTTTCATTGTAACCGGTAACATTTTATTTGATACCCATTTATTTGTTACTTGTGTCCAATAGAAATATAATTTATATTAGATTGTAATAATAAAGCCTTTAGTAAAACACCAATCTCTTATTAATTCAACGCCATGTAGCTTTACGCCTGAAACCTCCTACTAGATGCATATTGAACTCAAAACTAATAAAAAAAAGCTCTATGTAGCTTTTGACTTGTAAATTGCTTTTGATTTTTTTTTTTTTCGGCAGAGACTCCAGCAAAGTGGAGACGAGAGGAGATGTGTTTAAACAAGCAATAGAATTTCGTTATTCACACATCTCGTGACACAGACGAAATGATATGTGCGAATAACAAATTTCTATTGGTTGTTTAAACACATCTCTCGTCTCAGCCTAACTAAAGAAAAAAATAATGTAGAATCAATTTAAAAGTCCAAAGCTACATAGAGCTTTTAAGTTTTCAAGAAAGTCTAGTAAGCTTAGGTTCTTTCTGTGGGTGCCATTACCGGGACTGTGCTCGAGGCAAGCTGCAGGAGGGTCACCGGTGCGTTCCGTATGGAGATCCCGGAGTCCCTCATCTTGCAGAGAGGCCGGCCACCAGCTTAGTTTTTAGTGAGTCGGCCAGTGTTGGTCAACCTCACACACCCCAATTGCGTCCCTCGGCGTAGTTGGAAGTCTGGTTGCAGATTTTCTAAGCTGTAAATGAAAAAAAAAAAAAGGTTCTTTCTTAAGGAGACTGAGAGGTAACTACTGTTGCTAAAGTTAAGCCAGTATAATCAACATGACTGTAAAATACTGTAATGGAATAGGTAGGTAAGTTATTTAAATAAGCAGAGTATTATGATTTAATACTAATTAACAGTTCATGGTCTAATCTGATCCATAAGCTAATAAATTATGTCTTTTCTAATAAACTGAAAATTCAAAAACCATTCAGTCTGGGACAGAGGGTTACTAATTTAATTTACAACATGACTAGGTAGGTACGGTACTTTAGTATTTGACTATACCATAAGAAGCAGTGGTGCAGCTCACAGATAAATTATTACTTACTATGTTTAAGTGCAGCCTTTTTGAGACAGGTTCAGTCAGAATATCAACACATTCATCAAAATAGTCTTGAAAGCGTCATGAAATTAATTACAAAGATTACACTAAAACGTAGTATTAATTTATCTGTGGATTACACATGCACGATACTGTGCACGAAACTGGAAAATGGCTTGTGATGTGATGATTAATTGTTTTTAAAATTTATAAGTCGCAATGACCCCAGGGTAGGGAAGGTGAATGTATGAATTATATTATTATGCAAACGTTGGCTATCAAGTAATTAGTCTAATTAAATGCGATACTTACTTGTTTTAAGGGGCACGTTCTCCAAATGAAAAAAAACTGAACCTGAATAACCCTTATCAGCTTAGACAGGGACCACTTTGTTGTCGGTTTGTCCGTACCCTTTTTCTCAGGATCTAAAGGAGGTAAGTATCAATAATTCATCTAAACGCAATCAATAGATATCCGAATAATCCTACTTCCTACTAATACAGTTGGGCCGACGGATCTAGGCGTACGTGAAGTCAGGCTCTGCGCTGCGCAGTAGAAAATTTTGTATGAAAAAGTTGCACTGCGCATCGAAACGGCTAACTTCACGCACGCCGAGATCCGTTGGCCGTACTGTACCTACCTTTACCTATATTCGAAAGTTTGTGAAGATGTTTGGATGTTTGTTACTCTTTCACGCAAAAACTACTGAACGTATTTAGCTGAAACTTGGAATATATAGTTTATGACCTGGAATAACACAAAGGCTATTCTTTATCCGGGTAGGTACTAGGTACCAGTGATTGGAGGCGCGGGCGAAAGCTAGTACCTACCTAAGTGAAAGTTTAGATGTTTGGATGTTTGTTACTCAATCACGAAAAAACAACTGAAAGGGTTTGGTTGGCTGAAACTTGTGAATATAGGTAATTATAATTTACCTAGGTACCTAGTTTTAATAATTCCATTATATCCTACCTAATATAGTTTGGAATAACACATAGGCTACTCTTTATCCCGGAAAAATCTTGTCTAGGTAAAATTGTCTTCTTATCGAATCTCTAATGGAAAAACATGACGCTTTCAATCTCCACAAATAAATTAAGAACATGGCGAAATTACATAAAAAGCAATCACAGTCTTTTCTTGTAGATGAAACTGGCAAAATAATACTGGACCCAGAAAAGGTAACAAAAACCTGGGAGGAGTACGTGTGTGAATTGTTTCAAGACAATAGTAGATGTGGGCTACAGACTACCCAATTTATAAACGGACCGGAGATCTTAAATAGCGAAGTCCTTTACGCCTTAAAGAGAGCAAAAACTGGTAAAGCTACAGGCCCGAACAATGTAAACATCGAAGTTCTTAAGCTTCTGGAACCAGATCACGTTAATATCTTGACACGACTTTTCAACCTCATTTATGAAACAGGTCACATACCAACGGACTGGCTGAAATCCACATTCATTGCTCTGCTGAAAAAACCGAACGCAAAGAAGTGTCAAGAGTACCGCACTATCTCCTTAATGAGTCACGTTTTAAAAGTCTTCCTCTCCATCATTCACCATCGTATAAGGGCCAAATGTGAGTTACAACTCGGCGAGAGCCAATTTGGGTTTCGGGCGGGTATGGGAACACGTGAAGCCCTCTTTGCATTAAATGTGCTAGTACAAAAGTGTCGAGATATGAAACAAAATATCTTTCTTTGTTTCATTGATTACGAAAAAGCTTTCGACCGTGTGAAACACGAGGTACTTATAGAAATATTAGCAAAGATTGGATTAGACACCAAAGACATCCAAATAATCAAAAACTTGTATTGGCAGCAGACGGCAGCCGTGAGAGTGACAGGAGGCAAGGAAACAGACCCCATACTGATCCAAAGAGGGGTGCGGCAGGGGTGTTACTTTCGCCGCTACTCTTTAACATATACTCTGAAAAAATTATCGTTGAAGCGCTTACGAATATCAATGCAGGAGACTTAGTAAATGGACAGATTATTAACAACTTGGCTAACTGAATCTTGGGAAAGTGACACTGAAGTACGCGTTCGCATTGAAATTGCAAGGTCATCATTTATGAGGATGAAGAAAGTTTTATGCTCTCGACAGCTGAACATCAAACTGCGAACTAGGTTAGTCAGTTGTTACATCTGGCCGGTGGTACTGTATGGCTGCGAAGCGTGGACCATAAAAGAAGACCTTCGTAAAAAACTGTAGGCTTTTGAGTTGTGGGTGTACCGCCGAATGCTGCGAATAAGTTGGACTCACAAGGTCACAAACGTCGAAGTTCTGAAGAGAATAGGTATAAGCAAGCCCTTCCTCGTGAAAACTATTAAACAGAGAAAAGTAGCTTATTTGGGACATATATTACGACACGAGCGCTACAATCTACTCCAGCTGATCATGATGGGTAAAATACCTGGCAAAAGAGGGGTTGGAAGACGGAGAACATCTTGGCTTCGCAATATAAAAGATTGGACGGGAATCAGGAAAGCGGAAGATCTGTTTAGGCTAGCACTAGACAAGGAAAAATTTGCCAGGATGACAGCTAACCTTCAGTAATGGAGAGGCACTAGAAGAAGAAGAAGAGGTAAAATTGGCTCTCAACTGTATTATCAGATACATAGGTACAGTAGACATTCAATCTTCAGGCACTCGAGATACTTTGACCTCTTTGTGACCAGAGTAAGAGGCAAGTCCATTACTTACATTCTGTTTTTTTTTTTTCGTAGCCTATCGAAAAACAATACCAACGAACTCCGTCAGGCTTATCCTTTTTGCGTATTGTTTATTGATCTCCCGAAAATCGGATTTACGAGCATGTTTGGAAAACCGCATGTGATGGTTTATTTGTATTACAATGCAATGGTACTTCCATTGAGTACGCGTACCTAAGAGACTTGGCACAGCTCCAGTGTCCTAATTGGAACGGCGCGCTTAATCCGGCTGCGTATTTCTGTAATGCGCTTTGCTTTTTCACATTTAGCGATGAAAAGTGCTGGTAAATTGGATGAAACTGGATGAAAGATGCTCAACTGTATTTAATTAGGTCAGGTTAAGGAATTGGGCCTACGTGGCAGCTTTTTTTTTTCAGTTTCCTTGCTTATGTATGAAATTACCAGATCCCAATGACTTTATATTTCCTGTCACTGAATATCTTTATTTGTATTTGGTTTGGTCGATCATTTTGTCCTTAATTTTTTTTTTGTGCAGTGTTGAATTTATCCTAAGATTTTGATGACCACCCCTTTATTAGCGAAAACAGGTCAAATCCTTGAAATGAATACAAATTTCGGATCCAGTGGCTTATTAAATTTGCTTCGATATTAAGTAGATTGGCTTTAAATAATGAACCTTCGATCAGCATCGCTCCAACGAATCGAATTACAGTTCACTTTATTGTGAACCGCCGAAGGGCGAAAGGAACGTGCCGCTTGGAGTGTCGCCCTCGGCCTTGACGACAGGGTCCTGTTGTGTAGCTCACCTGTAAGCGAGGCTTCGTCCTATAGCCGCGGCGAGCGCCCCACACACCCCTTCCTGCCTCCCGCCTTCTGCGCATGCCCCGAGTCGTGCTTTGACAGTCCGACCGTGCCAACACGTCCCAATTACTTCCCCAGCATTGTTTTACAAAATTATAAAATCTGTGAACGTTTGTGCGGGCCGATAGAGCGATGCGCATCGATGGTGTCCAGTGAAGCAGGATGGTGGCCAACATCGGCTTCATCAACTCGAATGGTAATCATAAACATGTCCGCAACAATTTGTTCCTATTAGCAGGTTTAACGATGAATAATGTTGTAGTGGAGGCGACAGCGTACATAAGTGCTGTAGCGGCTTTCGCGGCTGTAGTGCTGGTGGTTCTTCTGTTCCTCGGAAGAAGGTGGTGCCACTCCACCGCCTTCAGCCGCAAGTGCCGTGATGACATCCTCCCTGTGAACCCTCGCGTCGCCGTCGAGCCCTGCTCGCCTCTCGACAATGTTCAGTTTGGTGAGTCCCGACCTTCCATAGCTACAAATCCTTTGTACCAATTGTTAAATCTAGTTCCTTAGATTTTAAAGAAAAATAGGATCAGATAGATGTTTTGTAGATATGCCAGGTTAAAAAAAGATTATAAAACGTAGATAAAAATAAATGGATTTTCACTGCACAATAGTCATAATATCGATTCGGTAATCAATTATTAATGATACCGTTCGTGGAGCCATGAAAGCGTTAGCGTGTAGAATAGATAAGCTCATTAATATTTTTGTAGTAATTGTAGTTTCAAGGGCGTATAGTGCGTCACGGTGGTCCCTCGCGGGTTACCTTCAGGGGTAATTTCCTTTGTTGTTGGGCTTTTACCTCGTCCCTTATAGATTAGATATGCACGATGAACCTTGGTGACCAGTAAACTATTTATTTTAATTAAAATCTTTTTACGGTACCGCTAACAAACCCCATTTATCGAATTACTTAGAGGAGACTTAGAGAGATGTGTTCCAAGCTAGAGATTTGCAATCGTGAGCATATTATGTTTTTTTAAGCTACGTCTGCCAAGATCCAACCGTGCATACTAGAAGAGTCTAGTTTATCCATAGCATAGAAGTTGGACTTTAGGCTAGGCTAGGTTCCGTATGTTTTATTGATGTTATCCGTAAATCTGTGTTGTTATAGATGCTTTGTCGAAACCGAACCATTACCCCGATCGAATATACACGTATGAGGCCTCCGATTCGGACGACGAGCTGCGCTTGCGCATACAGGTAATAATTAATAGATGGAACATTGCGACTGAATGTATTTTGTGCCACTTTGATGTGTCATTACATTACCTGCCTACATCGATACGTTGGTAAACAGGAATTCAAATTGGGCATGCTAAACTAAAGATTCGGGACCTACTTACTCCAAACACTACTGTGTGTGGAAAAAAATCTCCGTTTAGCAGAACTTTACCTAATATTCACATATGACTTAGCTTTTTTGTCCAAAATCTTTGAAATTAATGGCTTTAAATTGAAATAATAACTCCTACAACTGTTTTCTTCGCTAAAATATCGATCTTTTTTGTGGCCCAATCTTAACTCTAACATTTCTTATTACCTAGTGTCTTTATCTAGTGTAGCTGTAGTACTTAGATAGGTACTAACTATTCTAGATTGTAGAATATATCATGATTGTGATTATATTATAAAATAATGCATGATCCCCAGATAGTTTTATCCAAATAATTTTACGAATCATTTATTTTTATACTTACTATATTTTGTAACTTTTAAGCTCTTCTTCATCAAAACTTTAACCAACTGATTAGCCTAACCCATAGTTTCTCAACCTTATCTTGCCCACCGCCCACTTAGAGCATATTATGTTTCAAGAGCCCCCCACCCCATATCTTAATGCGCCATCTCAATGTCCCTTAATTTTCTCTGGGTCTTCTACTGCCCCCCTGAAAGTCTCAAACGCCCAAAAGGGGACGTTATCGCCCATGTTGAGAACCTATGGCCTAACCAATACTCTATCATTGCACACGATAATAGGAAATAGGCGTCTGATTAAAAAAAGGGTGTTTTTTTTTTAATGAACATTATTAGGTACTTTTAATATTTTTTAATATTAATTTTTAATAGGAATTTCATAAGACTTGAAACGCAACGCTATTTGTCAGATAGATTGTGACGTCACACTCCTTCAAACTATGAAAAATGACTGAAAGTACCTACAATGCGTGTAGTTGTGATGCATATTCCCTATCAGGTACATGAAACCGTGACTATGATTAGCCAACCAAGCCAATGGTCAATTCGATTACAACTCTTAGTTTAGTAACTCGGCGTTATACTAATAGGACAAAGAAGACGTTGAATGCCACTACGAAGAGAAGAACGAGAATGTTTGTCCATCAACGAAGCTCGACGTCGAGTTGGTGGAGACTGCGCTTCGGGAAACGAGCCTCCGAGAGCCGAACGTTCGCGAGGGCAGCCTTCGTGAGACTAGCCTCCGAGAAACCAGCTTGAGAGAGACGACGATACGAGAGACCAGGATAGACCCAGTGGTCTCACAACGAGCTGAATACATTCATACTTTGGAAGCGCAGAGCAGTGTGGATAGCGATGTCATCGCCCATAACGTAAGTTTTCTCTTATTTTACTTTTGATACCAGAATTCAGTTTTTTAATCTCATATAATCGCCCATTAGAGCCATTTGAAATATAGCGGTAGATGCGGAATATTCTCGTCGCACGAATTTATAACCAACGAGTCGATCAGGTAGATAGTTGACTATTTTTCTATTTTGTTGTTGTATGTTGCTGTTTTGTTAGATCTGTCTTACCCGTATAAACAATTAGCTTCCGCCTGCGGCTTCACACGCGTGGTATCAATGTTTTAAATTTCAAATATCCATCCAAATGGGTGTAGTGATTAAGACATAACCTTTATAACGCAATTATACTCTCCAACTCCTAAACAATTTGTGATAATAACAAAATAAAAAATCTAAAATACTCACCTACTCATATTTTTCATGTCTTTAATTCAATCTGCAAATTCTTTTTGGAATCAGATAACACCACCGCCAAACTAACTCCACATTTTATTTATTTTAAAATGTTTCGGATTCCGCATTCCGTCAAAACACTACTAATTCCCTAATCTCTGTTTTGATACTTCTATGATAACATCGTCAGGACACATCTCTGCTCTGCGCCGACAGCGGCAGCAGCCAAGAGCGTGGTGCTGTGGAGCTCACATTGCTCTACGACGCACCCGTTCGCAGCATGACAGTACACGTGCTACAAGCACGGGGCTTACAGCAGAAAAATCCACCACAGATACTGCAAAGCCAGGTATTTTCCACAGCACGACTACATTCAATGCTGTTCTAGAAGGCTCACTGCTCTTTACACCAGTTCATAGAATGACAGTACACGTGCTACAAGCACGGGGCTTACAGCAGAAGAATCCATCACAGATACTGCAAAGCCAGGTACTTTCCACAGCACGACTACATTCAATGCTGTTGTAGGAGGCTCACTGCTCTTTACACCAGTTCGCTGCATGACAGTACACGTGCTACAAGCACGGGGCTTACAGCAGAAGAATCCACCACAGATACTGCAAAGCCAGGTACTTTCCACAGCACGACTACATTCAATGCTGTTGTAGGAGGCTCACTGCTCTTTACACCAGTTCGCTGCATGACAGTACACGTGCTACAAGCACGGGGCTTACAGCAGAAGAATCCACCACAGATACTGCAAAGCCAGGTACTTTCCACAGCACGACTACATTCAATGCTGTTGTAGAAGGCTCACTGCTCTTTACACCAGTTCAGAGAATGACAGTACACGTGTTACAAGCACGGGGCTTACAGCAGAAGAATTCACCACAGATACTGCAAAGCCAGGTACTTTCCACAGCACGACTACATTCAATGCTGTTCTAGAAGGCTCACTGCTCTCTCAACTGCAACCGCAAACTGCAAATCTCGGTCGGTCTCGGACTTGTACCAAAGACAGAAAACTATAGACTGCTGGATCGTCCTTCTCACTCACACAAAAACAAAGAAGGATATTTACAAAATTCATGTGAAAAAATGAGACGGAGCTTATTATCTTTTGTCCCTCATCGTGTGCCGGCTCTTTGTAGGTAGAGAACATCCATCTTCTAAAATTCTGTACTAATATGGACCTTATGTGTACTACGAAATAATGGATACACTTAATTTTTGTCCCTTTCGGCGGCACGCTGTCAGTGAATCATACTATTATACATCTATGACTCTCCCCTACTCTTACGCGACGGTGTGGCCAAGGATGGATCACATCGATCTAAAAGAAATGTCACTCTAGCCTTGAATGAGCCAAGATTGTCGATTTCAGGAAACAAGGAAGTTACATATCTTGTGAATGTGGATCCAAACCTTTGTGTACGAATATTTGGAATGTCCACGAGGAATGGATGCCATACGTAAACCACGTAGAGTGGTTATTACTCTATCAATATTTTTTTTGTGTTTAAGTGAAAATTGCTTTTAAAATCTAAAATCTACGCGAATGGCAAGAAAAAATCATCATTTATCAAATTGTCAAATAGTAGCCTGTACTCAATTCTATCACTATCACCATTTTACTTGAGAAATATTATCCAAATACAATTTTTTCAGGTCCGCGTGGTATTGCTACCCTTGAAAAAGCAGAAGTTCAAATCAAAGATTCGTAACGGTGAAAATCCACAGTACATGGAAAGTTTTGTTCTGCACAAAATCAACCCAGGTTTGTTCACATTTGCTGTTTCATATACTTTCGTTTGCCCTAACGTTACTTCTTTTTCATCATTATCTGCCCTTATACTTAAATGGAGCATTCACTTTTTTTTCCCTCCCTCAGCCGCTATTTCAGTACTTACTCCTTAAAAAAAACGTTTTTGCTCGGCGATGATGAATGAATCAGTCTTTGAATAAGCTTTAATAAATATGAGTAGGTATACATATGCCATATGTGTATGTGGCGAGTGTGAATGGAACAGCTGGAAGGGGAAGACCTAGGCGAATATACCTAGATCATATTAGTGACATTTTAGAGAAAGGCCAGGTCAAAAGTACCCTAAACCGGCGAGCTTGTATGAAAAATGTGATGAGAGTGAATGAGGCGAAAGAGGTGTGTCAGGATCGTAGCAAGTGGAAGTCCGTGGTCTCTGCCCACCCCTGTGGTAAAGGGGCGTGATTTTATGTATGTATGTATATGCCATATAATTGAAATGCCGTTTATACCATGTTATTTTTCCACCGTCCCTTAGAGGATGTCCACGGACTAGGCCTCCGTATCCGCATCTACGGATGCGAACGCATGCGTCGGCAGCGGTTGCTCGGCGAAGCGGCGGTCAGCTTCGCGACCTTGAACTTCGAGCTCGAGAACAGTCTGTGGCTTCAGTTGGCGCCGAGGCAGCACCATCAAGCTGGTATTCAGGTAGTTACAAACTAAATGATATTAACGCTTTAACTGCAGTCAGAGGAAGCTTATTGTATCGTATTCGCCTCTTCTTTGTTACTTCTCGTTTTGTCTATCTCTCTAGTTAAGTTTTTATTATTTCTGTACTTACCTACTTTTTTGTGTGTTTGTGCTGTCAAAGTTTGTGTCAATAAAGCTGTTATCTATCTATCTTATGACTAAAACTTTTTAATTTCGATTTGGGAGGGGTGGGCGGGGGGGGGGGGGGGGGCTGGAGCCCCCTCCAGCTACTAAAACTGCTAGCTCTACTACCAAATAAACGCTTCTTTAAACACATGGGTCTTACTTATGAAAGATGTTTAAAGTTGAACACTGGACGTCTCGTCTTTATTTGTGGAAAGTGTCACATAGAGACAGGGCGTTGTTGAACCAATGTTCAACTTTAGACATCTTTTATAAAGTAAGGGGGAATATTCTTAATTCCAGCTGTCAAAACTGGAGCTAGCCGTAGTTTTTACCACAATATTATTTCCAGCTTCCAAAACTGGAGCTAGCCGTAGTTTTTACCACAATATTATTTCTAGCTGCCAAAACTGGAGCTAGCCGTAGTTTTTACCACAATATTATTTCCAGCTGCCAAAACTGGAGCTAGCAAAGTGAAAGTCAAATTCATTTATTCAATAAGATCACAAGTGTACCACTTTGAACTACCGCCGTAGTTTTTACCACAGTATTATTTCCAGCTGCCGAAACTGGAGCTAGCCGTAGCCGTAGTAGTTTTACCACAATATTATTTCCAGCTGCCAAAACTGGAGCTAGCCGTAGCCGTAGTAGTTTTTACCACAATATTATTTCCAGCTGCCAAAACTGGAGCTAGCAAAGTGAAAGTCAAATTCATTTATTCAATAAGATCACAAGTGTACCACTTTGAACTACCGCCGTAGTTTTTACCACAATATTATTTCCAGCTGCCGAAACTGGAGCTAGCCGTAGCTGTAGTAGTTTTACCACAATATTATTTCCAGCTGCCAAAACTGGAGCTAGCCGTAGCCGTAGTAGTTTTACCACAATATTATTTCCAGCTGCCAAAACTGGAGCTAGCCGTAGCCGTAGTAGTTTTTACCACAATATTATTTCCAGCTGCCAAAACTGGAGCTAGCAAAGTGAAAGTCAAATTCATTTATTCAATAAGATCACAAGTGTACCACTTTGAACTACCGCCGTAGTTTTTACCACAATATTATTTCCAGCTGCCGAAACTGGAGCTAGCCGTAGCCGTAGTAGTTTTACCACAATATTATTTCCAGCTGCCAAAACTGGAGCTAGCCGTAGCCGTAGTAGTTTTACCACAATATTATTTCCAGCTGCCAAAACTGGAGCTACCCGTAGCCGTAGTAGTTTTACCACAATATTATTTCCAGCTGCCAAAACTGGAGCTAGCCAGCCCCATGTCCGGCATCCTGGCCAGCCCGTCGATATCGACGGTGGTGACGCCGGTGGGCGGCGAGGCCTGCAGCCTGGCGCGCTCCGACTCCGCCTCTTCCTGCTGCAGTACCAGATCTGCGCCCGAACTGCTGCTGGGGCTGCAGTACAACGCGACCACCGGCCACCTGTCTGTAGAGGTAAGGATAACCAGCGCTTCAGTTTGTCAGTCGAGGTAAGGATATCCAGCGCTTCAGTCTGTCAGTCGAGGTAAGGATATCCAGCGCTTCAGAACAATGCGAGCACCGGCCACCTGTCTGAGAAGGTAAGAATATCCAGCGCCTCAGGTTGTCTGTCGAGGTGAGCATATCCAGCGCTTCAGAACAATGCGAGCACCGACCACCTGTCGGTCGAGGTAAGGGTATCCAGCGCTTCAGTCTGTCTGTCGAGGTTAGCCTCTCTCCTCCATATCTAGCTGCAGTACAACCAACTGTCCATCGAGGTAAGAATATCCAGCGCTTCAGCACAAAGCGAGCAACGGCCACACGGTAAGTGTATGTCTGGATATCCTAAACTATTATTTTTTTGTTTGTTTATTCACGTTCTCGAAAATGGCATTAACGATTTCGATGAAATTTGCTGTACGTGGGTTTACGGGGGCGAAGAATCAATCTAGCTAGGTCTCAAATCTGGGAGGATTGCAATATGGTTCGTAATTTCGCGGGAGTTGTTATGATCAGAGCAGCTAAGTGGTTAGGGTATCCGCCTTCAACGCCGAAGGCTACGAGTTCGAATCTCAGCCATTAATAGTTTCTTTTTGTTCTGTTATCTCGTAAATACCAATTATTATTGTTATTATTTTTTTAATTCATATCTATTTGCGCCCGAGCAGAGCTCGGTCGCCCTGATATTTACAGAATAAATACTTTATTGAATTATTTGGCAGGTAATAAAAGGCACGCACTTCCGCAAGCTGTCTCCTAACAAGGCTCCCGATACGTACGTGAAGCTGTGTCTAATCAGCTCGCTCGGCATGGAGATGGGCCGCTGCAAGTCCACCACGCGCCGCGCGCAGTCCAACCCGCTCTATAAGGAACTCTTTATATTCCAGGTAAAAAAACTTAGGCCTTTACATCTTTACTAGATGATTTATACAGTGTCAGGAGGCAATCTACACTTAATGGGATACTGTAGTGCCTGGGACAACGTTAAGATGGAGTAGGCTTGCCCAGCATCTACACCATCCTCTCAGCTTAACCGGCCATATCCACAGGAAAGACATGGTCAATACGTGTGGGGCTGACTAAGCCGCGGGATTCCTCACGATGTTTTCCTTCACCGTTTAGAGCTCGTGTTAATGCGCATATAAATTTTTCGAAACGAAAAATCCATTGATACACAGGATTCGAACCCACGACCTTCGGATCGAAAGTCGAGGTACTATACCCCTTGACCAACAAGGCTCCAGGTAACGTAACATTAATCTTTGTTGATAGATAATATTCCAGCAGGCTGATTGTCTAACTTATCTCAAGCCTCAAATCGGTCTCAAACTGTCAAAACGATCGCGGTCTTGTTGAGATGAGAGTGACAGAGCTACTTGCGTGGTCACTGAACTGTCATAATTAAGAGTTTGATACCGATTTGGGTCGCTATCAAAGATAGACAATCATGGGGCAGGCATATACATACATATAGTACGCTTACGCTATCATATTTTTCTTAGATGAATGTGTTTCTAAACTAAATCTGAAATATTTATCAACTTTATCTACCGTCATCTCAAGCCTTAATTAGTTATCATTTAGTTATTTAGTCCTTATTTAGTCAGTAATTTTGAAGATCATGAAAAGCTGAAACGGCTACTATGCAAACCCTTTTATGAATTAGATTAAAATCCTAAATATAATTTATTTGAAGTTACACCATGTAGAAAGGTTTAATTTTTCTTAACGATCATTTTAGCCCTGCAGATAATCAACCGAACCACATCAATGTCAACTAAGTACATAATAGATTTATCTAAATTCATGTTTTGTTAAAGGTGGCGCTCTTCCAACTAACCGAAGTAACACTAATGGTGTCTGTATGGTGGCGTCGCAGCGTGAAACGTAACGAGATGGTCGGCTGGTTCTCTCTGGGGCACAGCTCCTCGGGCCGCGACGAACAAAGGCACTGGAACGATCTCTGCGAGAGGCACGAACAGGTAACACACCACTAAAGCTGTTCACTCGGATAAAGGTCACTCGAGTGATTGATTCATTTTCCATAATATAGTTACTCACTAAGGTATGTAATACCTTAAAACCTTTAAAATATTGTACGCCCAAAATGGGTAGACTGTTGGAACTTTAAAATACTGTAACACCTTTCTTTACACAGTTTTACAATAAATGATTCTTATTCTTATTCTTTCATTCCATGATCACACGTATAATACGGAATGATCAAGAAATGAACCTTCATTTTCTATTCTTGTCTATGTCTTGTCTATGTCATAGCATGAAGTCGTGCGTCTTGGATGGCCGACTCCGAGTGAAAGTTCATTTTCGTATTCAGACGGTTCATTTTCCTTTCATTCCGGAATGAACCGATCCGACAGTGTTGGATTGTTTCATTAGCGAATTCACTTTTCATTTTTTCTTTCATTTCAAGTTCAGACGCTTAATTCCTAGTGAAAGATGCCGAATGAAAGGCAGAAATGAACGCAAAATGAACCGTCTGATTTCGGCTTAAGCGAGGTAACATTACAGCACTGAGCTAAGTAACATAGTGTTAGGCCCCAAACCGTGTTTGTTGCCCTGGTTCTTCACGGTCTTGGTCGCGAAGGAACAGGAGTAGAATCACCTAGCTCTTAAGACGTTTCAAAGTGGTACACTTGTGATCTTATTGAATAAACGAATTTGACTTTTGACTTTTGAGTATCAAAAGTAAGTACCTACCTAAGTTCGTATGAGTAAGTGGCCAACTCTGGTGACGGAGTTTTTAGGCCGCCTAAAGGCCTCCGTTATGGCTTAACGACTTAAAAGCCGGGACCGACAATTTAACGTGCCCTCCGAAGCACGGAAGCGCTCTGCTCGTAATATCACTTGCGGTCACGAAAAGTCGGCTGAGTCTCATTGGAGTAAAGTTCGTCGGGGCGCGACCAGGTAATTTAATTTTGAGTGTCGTATCAACAGTTTGATTTTAAACAGCTAACTTCGCTCACTACGAAGTGTTTGTGTAAAAATCAACAGCAACTTATAGGCTTTAGCTTTCTTTCTCTTTCGCCATATACAGGTCCAACGCTGGCACGTTTTGTTAGACTCCTGACGGTCCGGTGGCAAGCGCGAAGAGACCGCGCCTTGAGCTCGCCTGGCCCCCGGCCTTTGGGATCTTCCCCAGCGACCGGCGAACAACCTACATCTGTCCTTCTCACACAACCCGAAGCTCAGACACGTCGGAGGAGTTCGCACGGTTTGTACTCAGTACCGCCCGGTACTTTTTTAAGGTCAACAGACCTTTTTGGTGTTTAAACTTTTAAACACTCGGTTGGCTTTTGTTGTCATAGCACTAGCGATTTGCTTTCGTTTTTGTGTGAGGTTTCGATTGAAACACGAATTTGGCACTTTGACTGAGGCTGGAATGAGAGTTACTGAAAATTGAATTTATACTGAAATGATATTGCTACGTCGAGTGCAAAGGAATTGTAATTTTGTAATGTTCTTCTTGAGGCGTAGGAGTGTAAAGATTTTGAACTGTAAAAGATTGTAGTTATAAAGATGAAGACTTGGAGCGCACAATGCATGTGAGATAGAATAGTGTTCTAGAAAGGATATTTATTATATTAATATACCTACTATTGTCTACACATACCAAAGTTTAATCTAGTCCTCTTATTCATGTATATTAAATAAATATAAAAACAGTACCCAATAGGATATTATGAAAGTTCGTTACTGATCTGCGGTTTTGATGTGAACATTTTTTTAAATTAATATTGCGTTTTAGGAACGAAAAATGTAGTGATTTACGTGTGGTATTAGTAAATATAATTTTTAATTAATTTATTCACTTAGTGAATTTAAAGTGTCATCGTGTATCGTAAATTAACTCATTGTGTGTACTTTCTATGCTCATTTTTTTTTATTAATAATTAATAGTTTTAATGTGTTTAATTTCTGAAACTAGAATTTTATGTCAGAATCGTTATTAGATGTTGCTAGTTTTAGACAAACAGCTAAGTATTAAAGTTGCGAAATCTCCAATTAATTCTTAGGAGTTCTGGTTTAGATGATAAGCTGTAGATTTTTTATACTTATACGCGTTTCTACATAAGCGAAAACTAGATCATTTATATGCAAAACTTAGTATATAATAATGTTTTTAGCAACAATATGCAGCATAACTTAAGATTATACTTAACTTAAATTTTATTAGTTTGACCACTCTCTCTACTTGCCTAAATCTTTGACAGTTAAAAAAGCCTTAGATTATAGTTTTCATTTTCAGATTTAAGATTTTTACTGTATACTCTGTATTTTACTGTATTCCATAATAATTCAGATTTTTACTAAAAAAAGTAAAAGCATGCTTATTTTAAATATGTTATTTTCAGGTTTTATGTATAAATTATATTAGTAACTATAAATATATAGCTTTCTTATCTATTTGTATTGCTGAAATGACCAATTTATAAAGTATAAAATTTAATCAACTTGCTATATTTAGATAGTATTCATTACCTTACGGAAAAGTAGTCTAAGTATTTATGAATTATGTACTGAAACATAATTACGTATTGTAGATATAAGTACCAATTATAACATGGTAAGCTTTTATTATTCAACTAGTGAACGCCCGCGGCTTCGCTCGCGAGGACTACTATTTTTTATCCCACGGGAACCATACATTTTTCTGGGATAAAAAGTGGCCTATGTGTTATTCCAGAACCTAAACTATCATTCCAAATTTCATCAAGATCGGTTTGGTAGTTATGGGGATACGTGGTAACAAACATTCACACACACAAGGACTTTCGCCTTTATAATATTATACCTATATATAGTAGTAGTAGGATTATTAGTTATAACCCGGTTCATTAAAGAAAGGAATCCAAAATGGCGGCGCTTATCATGTCCTCTCGCTCCGTAAGTATAGACGGAACTAGTGTGCAAGCGAGAGAACATGATAAGCGCCTCGTTCGATTAGATTCCTTTCTTGAACCGAGTTTTATATAGAAATTTTCTCTATTCCAAAAGGAACCCTTTTTAAGTACCTAAATCTGTCACTGATGTTTGAAAAGCCAAATTAGTACCTGCTAAAGAGATCTTTATTTACCCAATGTTTTAAAAATGATTATATTTATGTATGTGATACATTATTTATACCTTTAACGAGGATATTAGGGAAATATTACATTAAAATCGTACTTTCCCTGATCGCTAGTTCATAATTACCTACTAGCTATTTATAACAATATGAACAAATATGTTTCCAATTTTGGCAATAGATTTATTATTATGTATATTTATCCTTAAAACTATATATTATTGTGGTTCAATCACATAGTAATATTTAGTATTACCAGTGAGCGACCATAACCTGACAATGAAACGTACACTTCTTCCAACGGATCTTGGCATTCGTGAAGTTAGCCGTTTCGATGCGCAGTGTAACTTTTTCATACAATATTTTCTACTGCGCAGCGAAAAGCCTAACTTCACTATGCCTAGATCTAATGTGACAACTGCATATTATCCCGTAAAAATAATGAAGAGTTTTTACTATATCTACCTAAGTATAAAAAATATTCATTTGCAAATGGCGTCCTATTTTTGTGTCCGTGTACTATAACGGGCATTATAGACACGAAAATAACTCGTGTAAAAATTGTCAATTCACCAACAATTTTTAATATTGGTGTCTTATAAAGTCACTTTTAAAAGTGAAATGTGTTTGTTGTGTTTAAGTGGTAGGTGGTAGGGCTTAGTCGAGAGCCCATCTGGGGAAGTACCACCGTCCTGCCTATGCCATAGGATGCTGGGGGCAGGATTGCCAGATTTTAGGATCGAAACACACGGGCCAAACGCCACAGCCACAAATGCCGCCACCTGAAGCTAGAAGCTGCAAAGATGTGGCGACCACCCGCATCAACCGTGTGTTGCGAGTCCATATAAAATATATGAAAACTACATGAAATATGTCGGTGGCGGCGTTTTGTGGTTGTGGTCGGTAGCCCATGAGCGGCCAGCCTTAAAGTGTTACTATACCCATCGATCTCTAATGATCGACGTGTATAGTAGAATGAGAAGAATCGATATCAAAAGTTTTTACATAAATTATAAAAAAGTGCACCTCGAACAAAAGCTCCTATTTTCCATACTGAAATACTCCATCTTTTTTACCGGTTAATGATACAGTTGACTGTAAAATATTGCATGTATTTGGACGTGCCTCTGGCTAACGCTTGACATCTTAATAGGATCTTGAATGCATAAACATCTAAGAGGATATTATTTAACACACGGGAATTACTCACGTAAAATTATCGTCGATTTAGTAGAGGATCTCTACCGATTTCGATCTAAGAGGATGTCTACTGTGCCGTGGGGATACAGCCGTGGTCTTCTATTACTCGATCGTGTACTGTTTTGTTTTTGTAAATCAAATACTATGACTTATATTTTCAGCGCCTTATTAACAATATTTTAAACTTTTTGGACCCCATATGGCTGAACGAGTTTTTTATGCAACGGATAATTTAAGTTCCATGCGTCTGGAATGTTCAGCTAAGCATAATTTTGTCCGATGTTTATAAAACAAGATATATCTCAACAATGTTTACAATATTCATCAGTATTCAGTAAATATTTAGCAATTATATTCTTAAATATTTCAATACACCTTCCTAAATAGTTCCGATAAAACAATATTGTAACCTACACATTAGTTTGAGAAATTCTCAATAAACTTTATACATTTTCCTAAATATTGTTTTATTTACAAATTCACATTCATCTAGGTAGGCACATTAAAATTGGTGAAATACTTACACAAATAAGTTACCTGCCAATTGACTGACAACGCATATCAGCCCCCGCAGCCAAGTGGCATCAATCGTTTCTATTTCTACAATACGCTAACTCTCGCCGACGTTCTAAATTGGTGGACAATAAGACTACGTAACCTTACGTCGGCGTCGTTCGACCAAAGAAAAGACTCGTTCGAGTGTTAGCGAATTATAGAAATAGAATCGGTTGCCACTTGGCTAATCAGTCAAGATTAGAACTTGTATGATGTGATCAAACTTTAAAATGTTTATAAACTTTAAAGTTCAACCGTAGGATCGTTCAAATGATTAGTAGGTAGCATATGCATGCATTTAATGTGGACTAAATACCATAATTGGTGCTTGTAAATGAGCCGTTAATTATGACTACCGTGACAAATATCAATTAAAATTAATCTAATCACTATTTTCAAGGGTATCAAATTAATATTTCTATCTGTGACCAATACATACACGGTAGTGCCTTTCCTTATGTTGTTTCATACAGCTTTTGGATAGTGCACCTATTTCAATTAGACATTGTCTTTGAATGACCTGAGAACAGTAAATAGAACTTCCACCGACAAACGAACTAGTAAGTAAACTAATGAAAAACTATAGCAAATTTGCTTATTTATTATAAATAATCATAAAGGCCTCGTTTCGTACGAAAATTAAAAAAAGCGTTAAGTTTAACCTCAACGCTGTCGAATTTAATAATTATAGATTCTGTAATGATTTGTGTTATTTTTCTCTCAATCTCATCACCAAAAATTGTTATCTGTTTTCTTTTATTCTTAGTAATCGACTACTGAAACAATGAAGGGAAACTTTCGGACATTGCTGCGGAAGTTCTGCTTAGAGAGCACCGTACTAGGATTGAAATACTTTTACTTGTACCCAGATCGTCTATCTAGGTAAGTACTTATTCTATTTGTAACTTAAGTAGTACTTAGTAGTTTTTTTTGTATGCATCCGATCTGGAAACAAATTAAATTCGAATAGGTACAATATTTTTCGCCTAGCATTCTTCAGTTCAGTTCTTATTTAAACAGCAGTGGGATGAAGAAAATTAGATAAAAAACATGAAATATTACATTTACCAACACGCTGAATCAGCTACACTCTCGCGTTTATGTCTTTCCATTCGAAAAAAGTGTGCTACGCTACTGCTACGCATTCGCTACAGCAACAGTCCTGCGGCTACGCTATTGCTACGCCTTTGCTTATGTAGCGCTACGCCTCATTGTTGTAACGCAACATTGAGTACGCAACACAATGGCTGCTACATCGTTTTTCTGCTACGCTTTTAACTAACGTGCACTGCGTTACATTGTTAAAATGGTACGCAGAGGCTACTTTGACCTTGCATTGCCTGCAGCTACGCTGTTGCTACGTATTTGCTACAGTATCGCTACGAAAAGGTACGCAGTGGCTGTAATTATATGAACAATACTTTCTTTCTATGCCTTTACTAAGATACACTACTCTCCGTTGTTGCAACAATTCACAAAGGCTACTTTTTTTTGCTACATTCATTGTTTCAAATGAAGCTTCTTTTACTTATGGCTACGCGCTGTTGCTACATATTTGCTGCAGTTGTACTACGCAACAATTATTATTATTCTTTAAATATATAATGATAAGAATGATAAAATATAAAGCACTTGGTTAACGAATTGTCTTCAGGCATGTTGGATACTATTTGAAATGACGGCCGCGTATGATATGTGAGCAGTTGGTCTAATAAATAACGATAACAGATTGTGTTTCGTATAGATGTTTCTGGGGCGTCAACATGGTGGCGGTTCTGTTCCTGGCCTTCGTACTGACACAGCGTCTGTACGGCCGCTTCGCAGAGATGCCCACTCAGGTGATTGCACTCTTCATATTCAAACAGTTCGAGAAGGATTTTTGTTATTACAAGGGGATAATTTTGTGTCCTTAGCGACCACTACAGCTTCCAAGAAATCGACATTATTGTCCTTATTGTGAGGTTAACACTATAAAATTAAAAGGGCTACCATTCCACACAGATCACAATTGAGAACCAGTATGAGCCGGTAGGCAACCTGCCCTACCCCGCCATCACGCTATGCTCTCCCGTCCAGGTTACGAAGAGCTATATGAAAAAGCTTAATGAAAGCTTTGCGTAAGTACTAACCATACAAAAGCTCATCATAACGGTAATCATAAAGGTAATCATACAAAATCTCGGAAGGCAGACAGATCAAACAGACAGATCTCGACTGGTGGCACGGAGCCGTAAACACAACAGCTCGAATACGCTCAAGGAATGTGTCCCACTTTCTGACGACGGACACCTCAAACGTAGGGTGGGGCGCTGTTCTGAACAAGAGAATCAAAGACTCATCATCACATTGACAAGCATCGGAGATTTATTACAGCATGTCTAAGGAGGCAAAGAAGGTTAATCCAACACATTGCCAAATCTTGCAAGTAATTATCCGAAATAAATACAGGATCTGAATTAATAACGTAATTTTGGAAGATTCTACCATAGGAGATAAGTAGGTAGTTTTTTTTTTCATTCAAACTATCTTATCCCACTGAAACTATCTCATTACTGGGCAAAGGTATTTCTATCTCAGTCTTCCATCAAGCCATGACGGAGGCCTTTAGGCGGCCTAAAAACACCGTCACCAGAATTGACCACTAGCTCATACTAACTTACTTACCTTAATTAAAGTAAAACTTTTTATTTATGTTTCAGCAATTTATCCCCGGAAATAGACTTGGAAAAGGCACTCCCTGATGTCATAGGCTTTTACGAAATTCTTCCCAATGTGAATGAAACTTATTTAGTTGGATTACAAACACTTTTGGATTTGAAAAATATTTCGGTATGTCTTCTACGTTTCTTGATTACCTACGTTAATATTACATCTCGTATAGTCATTTGGACGACAAAATGCTTGGACTGCTCAAACTCCGTTAAATAATAATGAAATATTATTTAGAAATTAATAAGTAGATAGAGAGAAGTTGAATCTTCATGCTGTGAAATTATGGATTTTATCTGAAATAAATGAATAGAATACAATGAAGCATCAAGTTCATATCGAAGTATCATGTCTACGTAGAAGCATCATGTTCGTAGTTCGCAAGTGATCAACTTTTGAGGCCGCTTAAAAGCCTCCGTCATGGCTTAACGAATTCAAGCCATGACAGAATTGTGACAACCCTAGTCACAGTAGCCACAAAGAAGAAGTTGAAGTTGACTTCAAGCCGAGACCGACAATTTAACTTGCCCTCCGCGAAGCACGGAAGCGTTAAATGGAAAGCTCAGCCCCAAACCATATCGTGTGATTTTTAATTTTTTAAATCACTTGAATAGACGAATCTTTTTGGCATAAGTATTAGTAGGTACCTACTTACCTAATACTAAAAACAGATTTACCTACAATATCTATATACTTACTTACTTATCTCTATCTATTTGCGTCTTTAGATTTCAGAATTAATGGGCGGCGTTGCGCAAAGTTGCAACAGCTTTTTGAAACGGTGTTGGTTGGAATCGGAACATTTTGGAAGCTGCGAAGAATTATTTCGGCCAGTTCTGACCGCGCAAGGGCTTTGCTGCACTTTTAATAACAAATACTTCTTTAATGGGAAAAGGTAAGTCTCGAAATTTAGTTAGTCAAGTGATGAAGCCTTAAGCCTTGGCATTTTTTTATTCATCTCTTTCTTTTCTCTTACTATTGAGTTAAAGTTTTAGGGAGTTGACACATTATCCAGTCTCTACCCCGTCGCATAGCATGACCGTAGCAACACCGGCCCGGCAAAAATGATATTCTTTGTATTGAAATGTATGCGACGCCCCACACCACACCGTTCCTACACCGTCGCGTGCCCTGCCCGTGCCATGGCCGTCTTGTCAATCTCCGGCCGCCATGATTATTTTGCTGACAATCAATGACAAGCCCCGCCCATCTGTCAATCCATATAACCATCATATTAGTAGCGTAGCCAGGTCAGCCCCTAGGGGCAGCTTTTCAGCCTTTTTCTATAAATAAATAATGCTGGATATTTCATAGCATCATCTAGCTCCAAGGTAAATAGACCTTGTATGGAAACTATATGACTGATAAACTACCTATCCTAAGGTACGCGATAAAATCCCGTAATAATAATTATCATTACCTATCCTTTTTTTTTGTAAATACATAATATTACACAGAAAAACACCCAGACCCGATACATATATTTGCAGATCATACAAACATTTGCCTCGCAGTGGGAATCGAACCCGCAACTTTCTGTGTTTTAGCTGGACCTTCGCACACTGCGCCACCGAGTTGGTTCGTTTTGTTGGTACTGGATGTTGATTTATGGACACGGGATTTTATCGCGTAATTTACCTTATTTATCACGACGTTTTGGCTGTTGCAATAGCCGTGGTTGCGGGCAGTCTGCCCGTGATTATGTCAAAATGACAGATCATGTCAAAATGAGAGATTATGTCAAAATGACAGATTATGTCAAAAAGACAGATTAGGTGTATATTAAAATGACAGATGGGCCATCTCGTAAACCACTTATCCTAGACTCTCCGTTCTCTTCAAGTGAAAACTATTGAAGAGATCTACATTTAAAGTAACAGCTGTCAAACTTTAAAAGGCCATATCTCGGAAACTACTCGTCCTAGACTCTCCGTTCTTAGTTTAAATGAAAGCTATGACCAAGATCTACATTAAAAGTGACAGTTGTCAAACTTTAAACGGCCATATCTCGGAAACTACTCGTCCTAGGCTCCTCATTCTCAGTTCAAATGAAAGCTATGACCAAGATCTACATTTAAAGTGACAGCTGTCAAACTTTAAACGGCCATATCTAGGAAACTACTCGTCCTAGACTCCTCATTCTCAGTTCAAATGAAAGCTATGACCAAGATCTACATTCAAAGTGACAGCTGTCAAACTTTAAAAGGCCATATCTCGGAAACTACTCGTCCTAGACTCTCCGTTCTTAGTTCAAATGAAAGCTATGACCAAGATCTACATTTAAAGTGACAGCTGTCAAACTTTAAAAGGCCATATCTCGGAAACTACTCGTCCTAGACTCTCCGTTCTTAGTTTAAATGAAAGCTATGACTAAGATCTACATTTCAGATGACAGATGTCATTTTGACAGCTGTCACTTTAAATGTAGATCTTGGTCATAGCTTTCATTTGAACTTTGAACGGGGAGTCTAGGACGAGTAGTTTCCAAGATATGGCCGTTTGAAGTTTGACAGCTGTCACTTCAAATGAAGATCTTGGTCATAGCTTTCATTTGAACTGGGAACGGGGAGTCTAGGACGAGTAGTTTCCGAGATATGGTGGTTTGAAGTTTGACAGCTGTCACTTCAAATGAAGATCTTGGTCAGAGCTTTCATTTGAACTGAGAACGGGGAGTCTAGGACGAGTAGTTCCCGAGATATGGCCATTTGAAGTTTGACAGCTGTCACTTCAAAGATTCAAGGTTCAAGATTTCAGATTCAAGGTTCAAAATTCAAGAATCAAGGATCGAAATCCAGGATCGAAATCCAGGATCGAAATCCAGGATCGAAATCCAAGATCAAAACCAAGGATCGAAATCAAGGATCGAAATCAAAATCGAAATCAAAATCAAGGATCAAAATCAAGGATCGAATTCAAGGATCGAAACCATGGATCGAAATCAAGCGCTGATTTTGTCGAGCGCGATAAGGTAAAAATATCCTGAAATTTAAATGACATGGGCACACTACTAATCCAACAACGAGTGTGAAAGAGACAAAGCTACCAAGAAAGCATCTCAACAAGACCAACAATCCTTATAACCAAGATTAAATGATAATAGATCGTTGTGTAGTCGTGATAAGGTTCAAATCCTTTGTACATTAAATGTCAGTCAGCATTCTACTATGTATAAAATTTCTTTGCTTTATACATTATATTGGTACATTTGGTGACAGCTGTCACTTTAAATATAGATCTTGATCATAGCATAAGTATTTATTTATAACAATAACGATTTTATTTTTTGTTGATGATGAAGATGTTATCTTGTTTTGAAGTTTATCAAAATACGGCTTCGCGGCTGTGCTCCTATTTGATAGTTTTATTTTGGGGTATTGTACCTTGACTGTCCATTAGTAGGAGCACGAGGATATACTTATCCTATAAGATATAATTATAAGATATAATTATCCTTATGCTCCTACTAATAGGAGCATAAGGATATATTGGTCCTCGTGCAGGAGCAGTAGGACAATCGAGTAGGAGCAAGAGGAAACGCTCCAATATTGATAATAAATAATAGATAATAGTAGATAATAATTCAGTTATTTTTCTCACTTCACAAAGTCTTTCAAGTAGGTACCCCCATTTATACACATATACATGTACACATTCTAAACCTATCAAATATCACCCCTAAATATCAAGTAGGTACCTACCTATATAATTTATAATTTTTACCTACGAAAATTCCCCCAAAGGATTTCCTCCTGAGTCGATAAATACCCCAAATTTGAATTGAAAACCCCCCATCTAGCATCACTGAATGCGTTCCGCACGTTATGTGACATTTATCAAACGTCAAAATCCCATACTGCCCTCCGAAATCAAAGTGTAGTAACAGCAAAAACACGATTTCGAGAAAAAAGATAATCTTACACATTAAAAAAATATCCAGTTATTCATAAAACCTTGAATGTAGAGTGAAAGTACACTTAATCTATACCAACCAACCAGTAATAAAGCGGAAAAGTTTGTTAATTTGTTTGAACACGCTAATCTCAGGAGCTTTGAGGAAGGATATAAGCTACTTTTCATCATCATCATCAGGATCGCAATAATAATTATGCCATCACTATGGATTATAATTGGGTTTTTAAAAGGGTTTCTTAAAAGTCTGTTTTTTAAACCTTGTAGATAAAACTCCCATTTAAAGTTACACAAAATAATATGATGAAATATTTCACTTTGCTAGTAAACCCGACAAAATGTGTGCAATATGTATTTTAGTGTGGTTTAGCTTGTAAACGCTCTATATTTACGATAGTATTTTACAAAAAAAATTGAGTGATAAGTTTTAAAATGGGCTTTCAGAATAATTGTGTGTTTAGCATAAAACCAACAAAATGTCTATTACTGTGGTATAGGCTCGGGATTACGCTTCGTAAAACGGTTATGCGACGGTCCTAGTATGATACGGTCTTACTGTGTAAGGTGCTATTTTCGTGACGGGCTCGGTCATGGCTCGGCCCGCTTATGATACTGCGCAGTGAGCGATGACCTTTAAATGAGAAGCTATCGACCGTTAGTCTATAGAGTCATTCGGGGTAAGTGATCGCAGTGGGTAAGTGGGCGCAGTGCCATTATCTCCGAAACGGGGCACGGGGGGTATACAGTTTGTTTTGGTAAGTTGGCAACGTTTATGCAGACAACTAGTTGCGACACATAGTTTGACCGCGCTGTGCGTGTACGAGTTGGTAAGGAGCGAACTACAATTTTGACAATTTAAAGTTAGTTTTGGGTTATTTTACGAAGCGTGTAGCATATACGTTCTAAGGCCGATAGTGGTAAGGCTTTTGCTATAGATTTGGAACTTATCTGAGCGTGTTTTGCAAAAGAAAGTTCTTGGCTGAATGAATAATTTTCTGATTTTGTGTGCATTCATTCGTAATTTGTCCGTTTGGGGTAAGTGGGCGCGGGTAAGTGTTCGCACTTTTACGCTAAGCAAATAATTAAAAATAATTATTTTATTTAGGTTTATAAATTTTATAATTATTAATTATTTCATTTGCCAATTACTTAAGATAAGTTTTAGGTTTTTTTTAACTTGATGTCAAATTCGAAATACTAATTATGATTAACTGATCTCTAAATAGGTAAAATCTATGCAAACATAAAAGTTAAAATTTTGTTTAAATATGTAGGTACATAACATAACGTTTTATTAGGTATATAAATTTTATGATGATTTATTATTTCATTTGCCAACATGCTGGTATAATATTTAAAGTGATTCTTTCTTATGTGTTTTCTAAGTGTATTTTATACTTGTAATCGGAATAAATAATGCTTGATTTACTTTTATTTTGCAACGCGAACACTTACACCACATGCAATCACTTACCCCGTAAGGGTGCGAACACTTACCCGCAAGTCGGGGCAAGTGTTCGCATTCCGATTTTTCGTCTTAAAATGCATTTATTTCAAAAACTGAAATAAATGACAGTTCAAATTTCATTTATTTTAATTGACAGATAATTTTTCTAACTAAAAACAATACTTTAGGTGCTCTAAATACTAGATCTTGAGCACAGTGAGGTGTCAAAGTGGAAAGTGCGCCCACTTGCCCCGAATGACTCTAAACCCACAGAGCAAAAAAAAGGTAGAGAAGGTAAGCATGTTTGGCGACAAAGATCTTCAAACCAAAGAAGGATTAATAGAGGTAACATATACCTCTATCTTTTCGCTAAATCTCTCTGATGCCCTCATCTAATTAAGTCGGATCGGCAAAACTTGTTCCATTTCTCCATTTCCATCTATCACCCGTCATCTCAGGACTCACTTACTCAAGTTAATCATACTTATTATAATATTCTTTTGAAGGAATGAGCATGACCCGAATGCGATCATTAGAACTGTAAAGACCCCCGGGGCTGGGAGAGGCCTGCTAGTAGTCGCTGACTATGACACTGATGATGCGGTGGAAGCCACTGTTCTTAACGGAGGCGCAGTCATGGTTAGTATTCATCGACATCTCGACAGGACTTGTTGTGATTCCTAGACCAGCCAATAAAATAGACAGATTTTTTTTGCGGTTAGCTGTATTCTAAAGCTGCATGGTAATCAATAATTAAGCGTGTTCAAAGTTTTACTGTTTTTATTAAGAGCCCTTACCGTTGTTGAGCAAAGGTAGCCATTGCTCCCCATTCACTATGACATAAGTAACTAACCTAACTAACACTGTCGGAAATCTTACACACAGCAGTGGGTACGTACTATTCCGGGTATAAGAAACCACGTGGTTCCAGGTGATGTTATCAGACACTATAGAGTTCCCCACGGACCGTGAGTCCTCGCTGGTGGAAACCAACACCGAATCCTTCCACGTCCTGAATGCAGAGTACACCACCTGCTCAGAGGAAGTAAGGACGCTGGCTCCTGAAGAGTAAGTCTTCGAACATGTGAACAACAATCTGGCACGAGCTAACTAGTGACTATGTAAGCTGTAGGCCTCGTGAGTCTATCTTTGTATAGCTTAAAACAGAATAAATATTCGCCATTCTCTGGTTTTGTGATGAAAAGGTGGTCCCAGATGCTTCATCAATCCCTACTAAGTAGTTAAAAAGCCGATTACACTGGTAGAAATTTAAGAGCGAGCAATTTACTGCAGTTTGAGGATCTATTCTGCTCATCACGCTGAAGATCCTCATCAGATCTTCACCAAATTGTTATGAGACCTGGTTAGATTTATAGGCTCTACCCCGAGGATGACATATTTTTCCTTTCAGTCGTAAATGCTACCTAAGCCACGAAGCCTCTCTGCCATTTTTCGAGAAGTACAGCAAGTCGGACTGTGACTTCACTTGCATAGTTCAGGCGATCCAGACACAGTGCGACTGTCTGTTGTACTATGTGCCGCACGCTACACATCGGTCTTGCAACCTCACGAGCATTCCTTGCATTATAAAGGCCAGGTGTAAGTAAACTTATGCAGTAACTATAGCTGACGCGGCGAACTGACCCGCTTCAGAATCCGAGAAATCATCAAAAAAGCCGTTCCATACAAAATAATCCTAGGTGACCCGGTGAATAGCCTTGCCGGAGCAGTTACGAATTTAAAATAAGAACCATCGAATAAGTGGCACTGTAATGTTTACAACTCCTACTCAATTTCATAGAAAATGTATGGAATGTGTTTTTTTTAATTATTGCGAAAACTTACGATTTCATTTGGTAAGTTACTTTGGAAAAAGTGTTTCTGGTAGGAAATAGAGTCGATTAAAACCAACTTGTTCTGTTTTTTTGACAAATGCAATTTTTTTGGCTAACTATAGGTACCTACCTACCTACCTACTTTTTTTCGAAAATCTGAAAATGCAATTTTTTTTTTTTAAATAAAACAATAGTTTCCTAAGAACAAAACTTTCTAACTATAAGAGAAAAGGTAGCTACCCTGAAGTGACCAAAAATTTGCCACACCCTGTATAGTATCCTTGCTATTATCACAGAATACTAGCTATTATCCCGTTGCTTTTTCCTATAGGTATAGCAATGAACATTTTATATTCCTTACTTACCTTTGTGAAATTATAAAGTTTGGGAGACCCGATCCAGTAGAATGACAGAACTTTGGTCCGAAGTTCACCAAGTAATTTTCAGTTTTCAGTAAATTAATGTACTCGTGCAACTGCTTATCTGATTGCGAACCGCGCAAGTACACGTCTGACATTATCCTGGGAAACTTCAACGCTATGCCGTACATGCTGAACCCGATTTAGTAAGTTCTTATTCATCATCATTCTGAGATTTAAATGTTGGGCGATGTCTTTAAAATTTAGATTTAAACTTATTGTTACAGCGAAGATCTAAAGTTTAACCAGAGCAGCTTAATCTTGCACTTTTACTTCATCAACTCTATGTATGTGAAGAAGAAACAGGAGACCGTGATGTCGCTAACAATATTGACTTGTAAGTATCAAGGTAGTGGGTCAGAGGAAGTCTTTAAGTGGTGCCGATAAATGAAAGATGAGGAGCAACAGGTTGGCATGGTACGGACATGACGTCATGAGAAAAGAAGACGTCATGTAACTAGAAGAGTGCTGCATATGCATGTGAAAAGAAAAGGTGGATAGATTGTGTGAAAGATGACATGAGTAAGAACGGGGGGTGTGCTGAGATGACGGCTGTAAGATAAATGAAAGAAAAATAAATTTTGTGCTGAATCCACGTAATGTGGGACGCGACGAAGATGATGAAGTTTCAGTATCAAGTTCAATAAAAAGGTAGAAACATCTAAATTTGGCCATGCCTCTGACTAGATGGGTATCATTTTAAAGGAATCTTCAATATTCTAGACTTAGGATAGCAGCCCTTATTTATTATTTTCAGCAAATCTCGGAGGCATATTTGGGCTATGTTTAGGCTGCAGTTTCTTCAGCGTGCTAGAGATTGTGTTCTATTGCTACCTGGTCATCAGGAACTACTTCCGTCGCCGCTGGCAACGAAACTTCGTCAGAGTTATTGAGTACAGAAATTAAGGATAAGAAGTGCCCGTGACGCACAGCTGCGTCTGCTTTACTGCGGCCCTCTCTTACAGGGCCGGGGCAAGAAATGGGTTAAGAATTTGTTTTCGGCCTTCATGAACACGATTCATTTTAAGGTTTTACTTAAGATTATACTTAAGATCATCAAGTATCTCATTTTCTTCAACTATAAACAAGTCTTCAGATGTTTTTTCTTTTTACTCATAACTTATGGTAGGTTTAGTTAGACGCAGACTATTTTCTGGCACCGTATAGAGCACTTTCCGTGAATATATATGTATGCGCGCCTATGTTTTGGTAGTCACTGGCGCTGAAATTTAATATAGGCGTCTGAAAATAGGGTTTATAAGTGATTTATAAACAGAAGTCGAAGTGTTTTATCATGTCTATGTCATTCTAAAAATAAATGGCAGTAAATTAAGCTACTAGCTGTGTTACATAACTAGTAGTTCGCCCCGAACTGAGATCTCGCGCACCGTTGTATTGATAGCCTAGATTTGGACTTGTTTCTGACTACCCCTATACCTACGTTAAGTGCTCCTTCTAGCTAGTGTTTACCACAGAATGATATCTTATGCGCTACCTCAGTATGGTAAAGATTATAGGCATGCATGCAATACATTAAGTCGTGTCGTGTTTATATTCAATAGTTAACACCGCGAACTTCGTACCGCGCCTCAGGGAAGGCCTCTTAGTTCGAGAAATTATTAAAATAGCAGTTCAATACGAAATGTATGAGAAAATCCATTCCCTCCCCCTCCCCTCTCCCTACCCTCCCCTCCTCTCCCCTCCCCTCCCCCTACCCGTCCCCTCCCCCTCCCCCTCCCCCTCCCTCTATAATTTTGGTACATGCCCAGCCCACTATTTGCAGGAGTTAGCATTTGCATACGTGACAGGTTGCAAGCCCACCGCCGCTATTAGAACGTTAACTGGTTTCCTCACGATGTTTTCTTTCACCGTTTAGAGCTCGTGTTAATGCGCATTTAAATTTTTCTAATCGAAAAATCCATTGATGAGCACGGCCAGGGTTCGAACTTACGACCTATGAATCGAAAGTCGAGCACTCTTCCAATCGGCCAACACGGCTTTTATTTTTATCAAGTAGCAACTAAAATCATTGCAAACCAAACCACAACGATGCCACACTACTTGTCTGTTAACCAGACCTACGAATACATCGAAACTCTATGAAACTGGAGCTCTCTCCATACTTCCGTTAATTGGTTTCCATAATTTTTATTTTTGACTGTATTTCAAAAACTATAGAACCTAGAAGAAAACTAAAAACCATTTTGGAATGTATAAGTTGAGTACTTTCATATGACACCCCACTCAATATATTTGGGTAACTTTGAAAAAAAATTACCCCCTTGGGAACCCCATATCTTTACAACCCCTTCATCGATTACGTTCATACGCTCCACAGCAAATTTCCATAGCACAACCTATTGACCTATCAAGTTTCATACAGATTGGATAAGCGGTTCGATAGTTATGCGAGAACATAAAAATGAAACATACAAACATACAAACATACAAAGCAAAATCGCCTAACTTGCCACTAAGATCTTCGCTCGCTTCGCTCGCTCGATCGATAAACATTGTTGTAAGTAAATGTATGAACCTACATGTGGAATATTATCATCATGTTTGTAGTTAAGCGAGTGGTTAATGCTGTTTTCCTTACATAACTACTAACAAGGTACAACAACAAGGATATTCTAAAAATAAAAGCCACAAAATCGGGTGTATGTAAACAAATTTATATTTTCCAATTTACAGTTATCCTCTAAATCTGCTTAATTTCAAATAGTATCAAATATATTGCTTTACTATTACTTTCATGAAAAAATACAAAATGTAAACTACCATGCGTTATAAAATGTTATAGAAAAGTTACATTGACATAATCTATCTTATTATGCGTAAGTATGTAATAAAAATCTTGGTGTATATAAAATTGCGCTATTGCACATAATTTAGTGATGATTTGAAACATACATTACTAAATAAATAGTCTCCGCTAACTCGGCGCATTTCTATAATACTTGAAGGGAATCGCTACAACTAAATCTAACATAAAATCAATATTTGGCTTAGATTTTACATTACATCTACAATAAAGCATATAAAATAATATTTTGGTCTAAGTTATGCGTTATCATTAATTTTAGTGCCCTTAGTCTAATTATTGCCTTAATCTAAATATATTAATCCAGTGGTCTTCACCAATTATTGCCGACTCACGCCATCCTAACATAATTGTTTTAAAAATTTGTTATTAAACAATACATAGAGTATTTAAGATTAAACTAAACATTTATTCATCTATTTTGTAGTAAAATAAATTGTCCCTAATATAAAATCGTGGATGGCGCGAGTCGGGCGGACAACACAAGCGCCCTCTGTGGACGCGACACAAAATCACTGGACATATCACAAAAGGCTTACTATAATTTTCGAACTACCAATACCTAATCCAATGGAACGGTATAACGTTACATCAACATTGAGCTAACTTACATCAAATATATTAATTATTTAAGTATGTAATACATATTGCTGTTAATTTATGGTTAACTATAATTATTGTATCCCTGAGAGTAGACATAGTTAATGGCACTAGGTTTTATTATGACAAGATACTTAGAGAATCGCGCGGTAAATGGTTTGTGCCGAAGAAGTTCCAAGTAGAATAGCATAGTTTAAACACAACTACACTTACACTATAAACGCACCTATTGCTCTAGCCTCGCTAGAATAAAGCACAACACGAAAATAAATCCCTGAAATGCTTCAAATAAAACTCTGTTTTATTTTAGATCACAATTATTATTTTATCTGCCGAAATACACTATTTTATAAAAAATACTTTCAATAACGTTATAAAAACTCGTAAATTGACTTCCGTAGGCAACGCTAGGCCACTAAAGACTACGTTATAAATACAAAGCACAGTGAGCAAAAGTTTCGTAGAGCTCAATAAATAGAAGGTCGCTGACCGAAGAGAGAAGATAGAAAGACCGAAGAAACCGAATAAATACGTAGTCTTTGATTTTCTGCGTGTCGCAGTGCCACTTAGCTCTTAGATTTCTTGTAGTTGATCGAAGAGCGTGTAAGTGGCGTCGAGTTGATCTCAGAGGGAGACGAGATTGTGTGCGTCGGGGGAGACTTCTGGGGCGACTCGGGTTTGGTGAGCGCAGGGGTGCGGGTGGGGGTGGACTGGGGTAAGTCCCGTGCCGCCCTCCATCAGGCTGTCGAAGTTGAAGGGAATGCCGTTGGACGGCGTGCTTATCTCGATGCCGGCGATCTTATTGTTGCCGAGAGCTTTGTTGCTGTGCATCTGTAACAATTACACAATTTGATAAGTAAAAATGTAACAAACCCACGACTGTATTTTTAAAGCTATCTCCACAATGTCCCAGGCACTAAGTATGTATTTTATTGAAAATGAAAAGTCTTCAAAATTTTCGATTCCAACGGGATTCGAACCCGTATTGATACAAGCGATCCTCCTCAAGCCGGACTGCCTTAACGAATTCAATTTCAATGAAACATTACTCGGACACAAAACTCGGTCACGTATTTTCATTTATCGTATCTCACAAAAATAGGTAAAATTATAATATTAGCTAGATTTAATGTGTTTGTTTCCTTGCAATACAAAATTAGACATTTATGTAAGTTAATTGTGTCTCTGACAATAATTTACATTTGCCTCCTCGCAACGGGACTTTACCTAAAACTATTAATAAACATAAAGTACTTTACTTATTACAAATGTGATTTGATAGAGCGTGAATGAAGGTCAAATGCACGAGCAGAGTTTTTGTTGCCCAAAATGGAGGTTGCACTTTAATTAATAATTAATATTCTAAAAGTGTGCACAATTTTTAAACAAACGAGTCAACACTATTCTGTTTTGGTTGTGTGTAGGAGTGTGTATGAATGACACTAGAATGAGAGATATAAATATATTAATCTGGAATCTAACTCATACATTTTAAAGCACTTTTTTCGCTGCGCTAATATTTTAAGTGTTAAACCAAGTCGCAGGTGTCTTACATGTTTTTCTCACTATTATTACCTACTATAGCTAAATGCGTAAGCATTTACGACACATCTGTCTTCGAAAGAATGTGGGGGGCAGACATAACAGTGGGATAAGTTGACTAAAATAATTTAACTGTGTAAAAGTGTTCAATTAATAAAAAAATAGGCTACTTTTTATACGGGTAGGTTTTATTCGCGAGTGAAGCCGCGGGCGGAAGCTCAAATCAAATCATTTATTGTTCAGAAAATAAAATAACATACATCTAAAATCGGATTGCTCATTATACGAAGTAAAAATATATGAAAAATGACATTTTGACCGTCAATTTTAGTGCGTATAATTAAAAATACGACTATACAGTATAGGTGATTATAATAGGTAGGTAATTCTTGAAAACAGTTGCTTAAAAGCTAGTTGTAAGATATAGCAAAATGTCGTGTGCTTACCTGTGCCGGGTTGAGTGTGAGCGGCACTTGCAGCGAGTTGGGCCGGTTGGCGCGGCGAGTGATGGGCGGCGTGTCGAGCGTCAGGTGGGAAGTACTCGTCACCACGGCAGGGTTTGCCGCCGACAACATTATTCTGCAAGTAAACAGTCATGGGTTAATCTACAGAACATGAGAGAAAGGTATGTTTCGAATCGTTTAACATGAGAAATGTTGGAGGCGATAAAAATCATTATTAGATTCTTTTGTTTCACCATTGCTATTTAAATAATGTTTTGTGTACAATTAAGAGTGTATCTATAGTTAGATATATATCAGATTTCAGCTGCAGTGTCATATTAAGGGTAATAGTAAACTTTAGACGAGGAACGAACTTTAGAGAGAAGAAATAGTGAGAAGACAACTTTGTAACGAAAGTGTAAGCAACCTGCTATTGTTTTTTCTTCTTACCTTTTATTGTTAGCCGGAGATGTGAACATATTATCCATGTGACCCATCACAGGGTCGGCCGTGGGGTCAACGTTCTCCACTTTCACCCTGACTCCATCTTCAAGCATCGGGTAAGGGTAAGGCACCGGCTCTTGGAAAGGCTTCACATCAGGAGGGCTCACCGAGCGCTTATTTAGACGACAAGAGAGCATATGAGCTTCTAGAACCGAATGTAACTGTTCCCGCTCGGAGTTCAGCTTGCGGATTTCGTCTTGAAGCATCTGTTTCTTCTCTTCTAGTTTGTCGGTTTCGTCTTGAAGCTCGTTGGTGTGGTCGAGTCTGCGCTTGCGGCAGCGAGCGGCGGCCATCTTGTTTCGCTCGCGGCGAACGTTTCTCCTTTCCTCTTCTTCAGGGGAGATGTCTTGTGGGGCTTTGGCGGGGCGACGGCCGCCCATGTTGCGTCGCTTGGGCATGGGCAGGCCTGGACTGCTGCTCATGCTGTCGCCGCTGGCTGAGAGAGGGCCCGGCGACACGTGCAGCGCCGTCGTCGGGCCCGACTCACAATACCCCGTCGAGTTTAGCATACCTGCAATGTAAAAGGATAATGAGTAACGTAAGTGTACCAATCTTTGTACGACGTAACAGAAGAGTTGTTCTATATTATACCAACTCAAACACCTTATAACAAGTAGGTTTCGATTTTTTAGCCATATTTAAAAATTATACAAGTATGGTGATAAAACCGACACGATTAAAGTAAAAAAAAATTATACGTTCAACTTCTGAAGTTTTCCACTTCAGAAGTTGAACAACAGTATATATTTTTATTTCGGTATTTAATTTCATTCTATACCGATTACTGTTCAAAGTTCGTGATTCGGATTATGAATTATCAATACAGAAACAACGCTTACAGACAAAACTTAATAACAATAGGTTTACGATATTCCGAGGATATTGTCCGGCATCGTTTACATTTGAGAATTCATCGTGAATTAGGGATTTTCCTAGTTCCACATGCCTATCAAATCTGAGGTATTTCGTTTAGTGACTAATGGGTTACAGGGACCTTAGGTTCCATTGATGAGCAACTCCTGCTGATAACAGGTAAATACTATTGTTATTATCATTGATGACAAATCCTTTTGACGTATATGCAACTCATTCATACTGCGTTTAGGATAGTCCAATCGGGATTCTACCTTGAATAAGGATAAACTTACCTACTCCAAATGAAATTGTCACGTACCAGACTGTATACTTAAATCACGTGATTTTGGGGATGTTCCTGTGATGGACCTGACCGACGATATAAAGGCATTATAGTATTTCGTTATTATTCTACATAGAGTCACAGGGCAAGGGACTTTACATTAGTAATCTTCCGAGGGACTACTGAAAATAAGGTGGCTGAGTCGCAAGAAACAGGCAAAAGGGGACCTAACAAAGCACAAAGGGTAGTACTGAATACAATCATCTTTTGATTAAAGATGATTGTATTCAGTACCTACTACCCTTAGTCCATAGTCCTTAGTCCATAAAACTTTAAAAAAGAGTCTTACCAGAAAAGCTGTTAAGTCAGAAGAAACACGCCAAAAGGGACCTAACAAACCACAAACAACTCTGACCAAGTCAATAACCGCCTTCAAGGCGACGGACGAAGGAATAGAGTAAACAGCGTAGTTCGTAGGCCTCTACCTCCCTATCCCACAAAGGGTACATACCTAGGAAGACCCGTGCTTGTGCCAAGTCATTAGGATCTTGTTTAATGTTATAAGACTTTGGCAAGATAGAATAGCAGCTTACCGTAGTTGTTGGCGTGCGTGACGGATGGCGGCACGAAGCCCGCGTGCGTGGCCTGCTCCGAGCGGCAGTTGGTCAGCTCTATGTAAGTCTGCTCGAAGTTCCGCAGCTGAGTCGGCGTTATGGTGGCCGTGGTGCGGGTCGGGACCCCCGATTGGAGGCCCTCGAGGTTTGCCAACTGGAAAGAAAAGAAAAAGCACGTTAGGTACATTTTAAAATAAAAATACTAAGTAAGTGGATTCAAAGAAACTTCTTTAACATCAATTTTTAATCACTGCCCCACTGCGGAGCAATTAATAAATAGCCCATCCTGAAATCTCATAAGCCTTCAGTAATATGAGATTGAAAAATGGCAAAACTGGTCCAATAGTTAATGTATAATAGTAGATTATGATGAGCTATAAACTAAAATAGTCAAGAGGCCTGACTCAACATCACTAGTCACGGCAATGAACCAGACTTTCAACTATAGTCTGAAAAGAAAAGCTTTGATAGAAAGCCTTTTCCTAAAAATGGCGAGAAGACGGCTTGTAAATAAGGAATGGTAGGTAAAGAAGAATATAATATGGTAGTAGCTGCCATATGATGAAATAGTTATACAATATTTATTGTTTTGTTGCAGAAGATTGCTTCCACATTCCATTGCAGTTATCAGCAAAATATTTGCATAACAAAGTATCACAACAATAATATTTATAACAAAATAAAACTGACACGTTAGATAATTATATTATAGGTAAGTACTGTATTTGCGATAACAAATAATAACCCTATTTTTAATTATAGCGTGCTATGAGTTTCTTTCGGGGATATGCTCGAGAACCGTTAATGTTCTTTTAGAATACAAAGTTGAATATAAATTAGAATATTTATATACTTAAAACTCTTTGATATTCAAAGATAAAACTGAAGAAAATGGTGTAGGTACCTACAAGAGATCAATGCAAATTACAAGGTAGGCGTAGGAATTTCACCTCTTCTCAAGCTTAACTTCTAAATGGGTCAAGACTGATAGATGTTTCTGCAACTTTGTAAGAACTGGCAGGTAATTTCCTCTAGAGTATTTTTATCTCTTAAATATTAGTTTCTTCGTTTCTAAGCCGCGAATACAAGCTCCAAAGGTTTGGAAACCTTGAAATTCACGTGAGAGGAGATTCTTTGGTGGTTTATATACCTGCTGGCACCATAGCTCCGTGGCGAGGATGTTGGCGATCTCCAGAGGATCTATGTTCTGCATGTCTGCTGCGTCGCTCACTCAACCACGTTTATAATTAGACGCTTACTCTATTGTGTTGCGCTTTTTGCGACGCGACACCTTCGTACGGTTCGAGTTTGTTAGTCGATTTGTTCGTTATAATCCGCCCTCGCAAAGTGCAGTGTATTGGCTACAATGAGGTCGATCCTTCTGTTGCTGTCGGTTATGGGGTTTAAGGGATGTATTGATGTTGCTTTATTCGCGGGTCGTGGGGCGGATCGTCGGGTCGTAAGTCGCGAAGTATCGCGAGGGATCGTGTGCGCGGGAGTGCGGGTCGTTCGTTCGTTGCGCGCGCGGACGGCGTCGGCCGCGGCTGATCGCGCGCTACTGCCGCGCCCGCACCTTCTCGCCCGAAATCTTCGCCCACGAGCGACGTCGAATCATTTATTAATAGAATACTCCTCTAACTCCGGAAATATTTCGCATCATTTCGCATCGCACCGCACGCGGTGCCGGTTTGTTATCTGAGGTAACTCAAGTTTGCCCATAAACAAAGTTTATAATATTCCGCGACTAACTCGCTCTCGGCCATTAAGATCTTGAAAGTCTCTTCTAGTAGTGCTAATTTTTTCTTCTATCTGAATGATTTAGCTGGCCAAAATCAGGGACGTATATAAGGGGGGGGTTTAGGGTGTCCGGACCCCCCCTTAGCCCATTAAGTTCGGAGGAAACCTAGTCAATTTTTGTATTTTGGAACCCTTGGACCCCCCCCTTAACAAAGATCTTTGGTATATTGGAACCTTTGGACCCCCCCCTTAACAAAGCTATAGCTACGTCCCTGGCCAAAATTCATACTTTTTGAGATAACTGTGAACAGTTATCTCAAAAAGTAGAATAAAATGCGAAATGATGTCGCTTGCCAAATTGTCGGATGACGGCAGCAGGTGGGCGGTAGGCTGGACCTTGTGGCAAGGACGCCGCGGGTCCGTGGGCGCAGACACTCAATACAGCCTTATTCGGCAATCCAACTATGACATGTAATCATATGCAGGAAGCCAAAATGTAGCTAGAACTATTAACGAATGTCGTCAATGACTTTGTAAAGATAGAAAATCTTTCTTCCTTCATAACAAATGTTGAGCAAACAGAAGTCAGACGAAGACACACTTGAACTAGTTCCGAGATAAATGAGTAGCAGACATAAATTAACGTAAAACAGTAGAAGAAAGTTAAAAGAAATCAAAGGTTTTTAGTGTCAAAGAATTGGTACTCTGTAATTGTACCATACCAACTATGAAATGATGTTGCATCGTTGCAGACACAAAGGGGACGGCAACTCCGGAAGGCGCTTGGCCCGGTCAATTACTACAATTGTTCAAATGAAATTCGTCTCAAATACGCCACATACTGCTTCTGTGCGTTAATTGGTCACGGTGCTTTACCTAACAATTAACCGTCGGATTATGAATTATCTCGCATTCTTGCTTGTTAACTGTTTAATTTATTGGGATCCGCATTCGTTAGGTACCTACTATGATTTAGTGAAATCCACAAATTTCATTCCTTTTTGACTAAATGGGAATTCAAAAATGCGTACATGCCAAGATGATGAGCCTTTCCAATGTAGGTCTTCGCGTCTCCCGCGAAGTAAGTATTCTGAGAAATGTTGTACGCAACACGGTTTGCCTGAAGCCCTTGATGCGGTGCTCGACGTTATCGGACCGCGTGCTATGAGATCACCACTATATCTAGTTGTGACGTAGCTGTGCGATCATTCTCACCGTAGTAATTTACTCGTTCGGAGTTATTCAATCCGAACGTATTCTGAAAAAAGAAGCATTTTGTTGTTCTACTTATAAATTTTTCCAAGCTTCTATTGTGTCCCTTACTCAATTTGTTGTACAGGTTTCGGTTCAGCTTGTGAAAAACATTTTGATTTCAGATGTGGCTGTCGATAGGACAGCGCAATACTCGTACCGACAGGCGATAAGTAGACCGTTATCCGCACGTGTGCTCGCCTACACATTTTAATCTAACCGCGTGAGCCAATACCCACGAGCGAACTTATCTAGCTCAGAACAATACTCCCTTCCTAGCAAGCATAGTATTACAGAGCAATAAACACAAATATTACGTAGGCATAGGTACACAGGTTATATTCATTTCCGAAATTGATCCACTTAATAGCTGTTGTCAATGTTTTCCTTCAGATATTAAGGTCGCATTCGTGGAATTCTAGAACAAAAGGACACGTGTATTTTCCTTAAAGTTTTATTGAACGCTGAATCTAATTTGAATAAGTTTAATTTTCATTCTGCTGCGAAAAATATGGTGTCGCGCGTTCTTCCCCAAGTATCAGTCGTCATGGTTTTATTTAGCTCTGTATCAGAATCGCTTTCAGGAAACGATAGCCGACACGCATCTGCGAACTGTCTGCATTTATTTCACACAAAACAATCCAGTTGGTAAAGTAAATTGAAAAGGACGCAGCTAAGTACATCAAATGACATCAGAATTTATTTTATTTTAGTCCTTGAACGGACGTAGTGAAATGTAGATAATTTATCTATGAAACTTCCTAACGTGGATGCGCCTGCGACGCACGTGGCGACCGCGAGATAAGCTACAGGTGAACGCCCACTGCCCTACGAATTTCAGTAACCGTGCTCTATTCATCATATTCTGATTTTTCTCTAGGACAAGTCAGTAACCGTATTTTCTGGAACGAACACGAATAAAGATTCAACCTTGGACTTCAAACGATTCAGTACAATCTGTTGTGACTGGACTCTGACCGGTACAATGAACTAGCTAAAAAAAACAAAGAACTTTTCGTTGCATATTATTATCTCCTTTATGATAACATTGATAACGTAAAAGTTGTAATGAAAATAAGAATAAATCTGTTCAGTTATATAAGTAGATACTTAGGTAAATTCGTGGAAGTTATTGGAACAATAAACCAGAGAGATATGGAAGAAATTTTATAGAAGCTAGCTGGTAGAAACGTAAATTCCTCAGGCGTCGTAAAGTAAGCCTTGGATACTAGTCTCCTCGAAAACTGACCTCAATTCTATGGAAATACGGAACTTATTCTCACCGCACGCAACCGACGCAATAAAGCACTCCCAGACTATTACGCTATCAAGTTGAAGTGGCCATCCCGCGTTAGAGGACTGCTCGGCAGAGTCCATTTCAAAACTGGTCGTGTGTCTGGGAGCTCATTAACGCAGCGCTAATTGCTCGCACTAATAGCGATGCTCGGTTCGTCGAGTTCAAAATTCCTTGAACTAATTCAAAATAATATAAAGATCTGTTTGTAGCAGTGCATGCTGTGATACGGACGGTTTACAATTGGATACGCTGATGTATGCCTAACGAGGCTAAATACTATGAGGTTTGAACGAGCCACTGATCAGATTGCCAAATGCATAATTTAACAAAACTAATCAGAATCAGAGCAATTTTGTATCGGTATTAACCATACCAATAAAACGAAAGTGCTTAAAATGTCTTACCAGTGCACCTAAAACATTAAAGCGACAAAAGGACATAATCAAACTTAAAAGTGAATTAACACAAGCAACACATGCAAGCAAATGTACGGCGCCATCGACTGTCGCGACATTGACCGCCACTGCGCGAATAATAAAATAAATCGACGCCCTGGCACCGCGCCAACATGTCCCTTCACCTTTATTGAGCGAAGCTACAGCACTGGAACCATTGCTGCCTGCAGCCAGACTGGGGGAAAGTGAATCTACGACTAGCTAGTAATGCACGTCGAGGCTTTAGTACTACAAGACAAGTTAGTACGAGACCCATGGTAACTTGATCGATTCACTGTCGTTTCACCCTAGCTGTTCACCCTCGCGAATTAAAGTATGAAGGGTTAGACTAAATTATAAACGAGTATATGGCAGGGCTTATCGATGACCTTTTCCAGGAATTTGTTTCGCTTTCATTGTAAGTATAAAAGGTAAATTGTCGGTGGCATAAAAAGGGTGCCATTAAATCGTGTACTCGGCCGTGCCGACCTTCGTTTTCACGAAAACTGCGTTCGTTCTGATTCTCGGAAAACCCGCGTGAGTCACCGCGCCACTCGCTCTCTATCGCAGGTCACTACGATCGCGTATTTACATTCGTCGTAGGCACAATTCAAAAACTCGATTACGTTGAATGATTCATTCGCGCTATGAATCAGCGCGTGACATTGGACGAAATTTCGCTTCTGAATCTAACCAGCATCAGTCTATCAATTGCAAAGCACCACAAACTAGGTATTCCAGTCTCGAGCCTACGCAGAGTCCCCAAAGAAAACAGCATGAAGGTTACAAATAAGGAAATGCAAAATACCTAGGCTAACGAGAAAAACTTGTCAAATGGCGGAAATCTTTAAGGCTACTCACATGATATTATCTACATAATACTTCCAGTGCAATTTCAGATTAAAGTGTAGAATGCGATAAGTGCTTCTTTGACATTATTTTAAGCAAGTCGGTAGGCATGTTATCTAGAAGCTGAGCTAAATGGCGCCGGAGCGAAGAAACGGATATCGTCCGGAAATGGCGAGCATTCCGCGCGGCGCCGCCAACCGCACACTTCGCCGAAAAAAACACAAAAAGATTCGTGTTTTGTATTTGGACATCGCATCGTAACAGGAATTATTACAATTAAAACATGTAATTTTTTTTCTTTGTTTGGTTGATTCTTATACCTATACTTACCTAAATGCTCTTTGTAATTTTTGTTAATTACGTTTCTTTTGAAAAATCATAGAGCAAAAGGCACAATAAAAGCGAAACCAATTAAGATTCAATGCGGTTAGGTTAGAGGGTACGGGTTATCTATACCAAGAAATGTTATAAATCGGTAATTTATTGTTAGGTTACGATAACAACGGCAGCTGCGCGCGGCAGAAACAAAGAGGTACTCGTATAACTCTAACAAAAGAAATGGCAACGCGAATCGCCTTCAGCAAAAACATTTATAGCAATTCTTTCTAATGTTCAGATTACGTCCTTATGTGCATTAGCTTGAATTAATTAGAAACAGTGTCGCAATTGTTAAATCAGTACGATAAACGGAGTGCGTAGTCAACCTACTTGTTCATTGTTTGAACAGTGTTTATTAAAATTGATTGGTGTAATGTAATCAATGTTTCGCGTATGCACTGTTAGGTAGGTACCATTAGATGTATGACGGATACGGTAGAGTTAATTCTCTTTATACTTGCAGAGTAGAATCCTCGAAAGGTATCAACGGCCTGAGGCGACGCCTACGCAAACTTTATTATGTACTTACTTGTTTTTTTAATTTTTAATTGCGTCGCCCACGCTACTAAGATGTAAGGACTCCGGCTGTTTTCAGAGACCATCATCGGCCCAATCCCTAAGGTTCAATAAACGGCAAAAACTCCATTATAAAGATATCCAATTAACAACATCTGCGTAACAGAGAACCAGTCAATGTCCGTTTAAGGGTAATGTTACAAAAGGGTGTTGAAGATTTGGAACGCGATAATAACGCAACATGAAATGGAAATATATTTAAAATACAGCTAAAAAGGTTCAAGCATGTGTACAGTTTAAACATCTAACCTACGTAATAAATGACCTGGGACAGTATTGCTGAGACTAAACGACAGCGCTCATTACTGGATTCATAACGCGAATATTACCGGCTAATGCTGTTTGTCGGTACCATTATAATGGCTGGAATTACATTTTAACAGTTACAGGCGACCTGCAGACGGATAGACAGACAAAGCCATTGTCTCGACGCCTGCTCGCTGTGTTTGGCGGCACTTATGCTAATTTCTTTTGAGGTCCTACAGCCTTCCTTGCCAAGCTAACAAATGCTTTATTACCTGCAATATTTTTGCATTATTTAACAAAAGATAATTGCGACGGTAATGAATAGCGTATAACAATAACTTTAACTGCCCATATACGACTTGGAAATTCTGCTACTGAGAGTTTCCACCTTTCCGCGCAAACTCAGCGCAGGTGGAAAGACCGAAACTGAATACCTTTCCCGGAAATAAGAGAATAATGAAAGAAACTAAATCAAAGAAAGAACTAATTTAATTGAGGTATCAGTTTAAGTTAAAGCACAAAGCACACAGTATAAAAAAGTATTATTTTTACAAAAAATAAGATTTATTAACTTTATTTAACATAATAGTACCTATATCTGGACGTAACGGACATGATGCGCACGCGCCTTTAAATGTGGTTGGTTTATCTACTAGGCGCGGAAGGCCGACTGCCCTGGCTGGTACCGCCTAACACCGCACCGTAGTGATAGTTCAACGCCCATCAACATAAATACGTCTCAGGGAAAAACCTTCGACGTTATCAGCAACATCGTTTAGAAAACTAATCTATACATTTACATACATATGTATAGGTATACCAGCAATGTCTTGGAAAACTATATTTTCTTGAGTTGAGAATGTTTTAAAATTGTTGTGTACCTACATAAGCTACAGATGAAACTTTTTTGTGTATTAAGGTTTAAGAAGAAGCCATTAGATTAAGATCGCTTTCTTCATAGTCAATTGGATTGCATCCAAATTAACACGGGGTTTCACAGAAAATATTGTCAAAGTTCCAAAATCTCAGAGTCGGAAGTTGAATGTTGGTAAATATGGGTTTGCTGTGAGATGTTCATGAGCATAATATCCATAATCTTGGCATTGATTATGCTTATACCTATGCTCATGATAATATTGAGCGAGACTAGCATAGGTAGGTGAGTTCAACCAATTTACAATAGCGATTTACATGGCCAGATTCAATATTCTATATGGATTGCCTTAATGTGCTTAAATATTTGTAATTTTCAGTAGGTATAAAGATTACCTATATCAAATCTCTAACTACAATAAACTACAGATCTAATTCTATAATGTCATCATTCATTTTTACAATTAGCAGAATCACAGATAGATCGACTGTTGAAACTGGCCGTACGAAGGTCAATTGGAAAGAGGTTTTAATCCAGGCTTCTCATAAATTTCGAATCATATATTTAAGAATAGTTAGAAGTGAAAAAGATTAACCTTCTGGATATTGGGTCGTTTAAAAAATGCAAACAGGACACCTCGCTTTCTTATCGCAGGCAGATAGCGGCGTCCGAATTGTCTGTCCACAGAAAAACCGAACGTTTAACTGTGGCTTATCTTTCCACGAATATGTCTACAAACACTTGTGCTTATCGCGAATATTTCACAACCTCGGGAAAATTTTCCCTCCAAATCATCAGCTACATAAGCACTGAGCAAAAAAATAAAAAACATATTTTTTATTTACAACAAGAAAACAGGGCATGGTCTCTGAGCGACCACGTGAGGTGATGATGTAGCAGAATCTCTTCAATGTTCATTAAATTGAAAGTATTTAGGTACCTACAATAACAATACATCAGCGCAAGAAGTACTAGTCTTGTAAAATATTGGCAACATTCCAAGGTTTTCTCCAGTTGAGTATGCGTGCTCAATTCCACAGGTCATCAAATAGATGAAGTGATCATTAACTGACTTGTTGAAATGACTGATTGATAACCCGCATTCTTCACGAAAAAGGCACAAGTCAATCAAATTTAAGATTCATCACTTCATCAGTTAATCGCAGATATACCTATTTACAAATATACAGAGTGAAGTTTTGAGACGAGGCAGTAAGGGCAGCTACCTTAACCGCTGTAGCTACAGGAAAACGTTCTTATGAGACTATCCTTAACTTTTGAAGATATTTCGAGATATTTTTTCAAAATCTGTGAATGCAGATTCACAGATTTTGAAAAAATAAACAGTCAGCTAGAAAATGGCCCATTTTGACAAAAACTTTTTTGATGCCAATCGATCCTGTTTCATTTAGGGATTAAAAGGCTCTATCAAAAAAGTTTGCCCATTTCCTCGCTGGCTGTACATTTTTTTCAAAATCTGTGAATGCAGGTCGAAATATCTTCAAAAGTTAAGGATAGTCTCCTGAGAACGTTTTTCCGTAGCTACAACGGTTAAGATAGCTGCCCTTACTGCCCCGTCTCAAGAATTCACCTTATATATTTGTAAATAGGTACCTATATTTGGGTTCATAATAGAAAGATTAAGTAGGTGTAGAACAAGAACAATATGAAATAAAAAAGCAAAACATTTATATGTTATGCATGTTAAGTTCGTACTAAGAAAAAGATAATAAAATATCAATAGATTTTAAGCAAGCTACGAGTATCTTATTAAGAGACAATGCACATTATAAGGACACAAAGGGAATAATAAACCCGTATAATAATGATTTAAACATTTTTAAGAAACTGTGAGAGAATAATGGCTCCTGCAAGGGAACAATTCGAATAGCGCGCAGGATGTGTGTCGCTGTATACCCAATTTGATGAGTTTATTGTTGTCTAGTTGTTTATACAGGCTTACGACTATCTTGTGTGTTGTATAAAATAAAAGGAAAATAGCCGATTGCCATTTAAAGTGATAATGAGCGTCAATCAAGTATCTTGGAAGGCCAAGAAGAATCGTTTATGTTATCGAAACGTACACAGGATCTATTGTCTGTTTGTTTAGGTGCTACAATCGATTGGACTAATAAACTAATCTTATCGCTTACAATATCACTGATGATAACTAAAATAACTTCTACTGAGTTACAGAGTACTAATACACAGGCCACAAAAGCAAAAGTATCTACATCGAGATCAAATTAAAAAAAAAGTTTATCGATTTTTAAGTCTTGAATTGCTTTTGTTATGTTTTGCAAATGTCGAAGTTCAGGCAACATACAACTGAATAAGTAAGCTTCGAAGGGATTTTGTTCCAAACCACGCGGTAGGGTAGCCAAACTAAAAAGATGAGTAGATAATTAGAGGCGAGATTACAGCCCACAGTGGGTACAATGGTGATGCAAATAATCGCGATTATGGCAAGGTTGACGTCGGCGGAGGGTTCGTTCAACTGACCGCGAGCGATGACACGGCGCGCGCGCAGCGTCGCGACGTCACGCGACCACCCGCACCACCAGGCACCACCACCCGACGACACCGTGATCTCATGTCCATCACAAAGCTCAGCGTACAACCTTCGCCCATTCGTACGCAACACAACGGCCCTCGAATATCCCGTTGCGCTAAGATTTCAAATCTGATGCAACGAGGGTGTAAGTGCCTAATAACAATTTCATTGACCTCGAATAGAATTCACTAACAATAACAAACAGTTTTTCTTCTGTAACCTTGTTACAACAAAGATTTTTATAATTTTAATTTGTTCATATCTTACCGAACTTCCTCAAACTGTAATCCAATACACACACAATCACACTGAACAATTTCAACTGTAACTTTACTAAAATTTTCCGAAACTTGTCAGAACTTGATAATACACGCGCGCTGAACGCATGTGCGCTACAAAAACAATCGCCTGACAGATGTCGTTCGAGCGTCGGAAAACCCCTCAGAAATTACGCGGCGGCGCGGTGCACAATTTGTAAATATTATTGCTCCGACTGGACAAAGGTTTTTGTTATCTAAACCGGTGTCAGCGAGCGTCCACGACACGAGCGCGCGGTCAGCGGCAGAACGAGGAGTGAGGCTCGCGCGCCGGCCCCGCCACCACCGTCTGATAAGCCTGGCGCGACGCCCCCCGGCGACGCCTACGCCCCACTCGGCGCCGACACCGGTGCAACGTACACACCACCCCTCGGCTCCCAACACCTTCGCATCGCCGCCGACCCGGCCAGACAGGCCCCCGCGCATTATGCACCACGCTCCGCACCTACGCCAAGTTGCACAACCTCAGCGAGCCTCCTCATGCACAAAATCAAGAACTTTCGACTCCTTAAAAAGACGAGGAAACAGACTCGCAATTGCAAAACTATGGCGGCAGCCCAGATAGCGAGAACAATGAGGTGTAAACGAACACAGAACCTTTTTAGTGTCTTCCTAATTGGGCTGACTGAAGGAACGTTCGCCTTACAGAAACTCAATAGGCAACGCGATCGGCTAGCAACATAAGTGCAACTATTGAAAACAAGCCGTGCAGAACAAGAGTTGCTTAGCATGCACCCATTATCTTCCATATAGAATTGATGAAATAACCTTGTAAGTATGTAATACTTTCATACAACTAGAAAAAAAATATGGATAAGTCCTTGATCCATATTTTTTTCTAAAAGAAAGTAACTCTAATATATGTAAGTTATATAATCCACATATATCCATATAACCTAGTTCAGGACGAATTAAAATAGAATGTGAGTTTATTATTCAAACCAGTTCAAACCCAAACAGCATACCTATCTACACATTTATTATGGATACAATAAAAGTGAACATGTTTAATGTGTCTAAATATGATCATAAGTGGTCAGCATTTACGAGGGCCCGTATATTAATGTGTACCTATTATACACTGTCTAGTTTTAATGACATCCCATAAAGGAAGGTGTAAGTATTAGATAGCCGGGGACGACGTGTCATAACAACATTCATGATGTTGATTGACAGTGAACAAGGAAAGGTTAAAAATAGCAGATATTATCATGAAACGTGCGAATGATCTGTCCGCACCGATCAATCACGAAGACTGCAGTAAGCATACAGTCTCAAAGTTTGATCACCCGCGGCAAGGGGGTTCAACGTTCGACTAATAAGCAGTATAATAACAGTAGGTGTTTATGCTAAGTTCTGTAACTGCGTATAAAGTTTTTCGGAGAGGAAAATTTTCGGCTATCTTCTACGGAATTTTTATAAAGTATGAAATCAATAACCAATAAACTAACAGATTTTAAATGAAAATTGTAACAAAACTACTGTCATTGTGAGTTGTGTGTGACCCTGCAGTAAAGAGCGTAGGAGTAGCTAAATACAAAATTGGTTTCGTTGAATTGTGGCAAGTAAAGCAGTCATTCCAATCCCATTAATTCAGTTTATTTACTGGCTTGTACTGAAGCTCCCCTGTGTACATGATAGCGCGTAAAAGGAGTTTTTGTTCGTACAAAATTATTGAAAAAGAAATCGCATAAAACAAATCTGTGTTGGCTGCGACACTTTATGGAGCATTCATATGAACTCGCGAGGATGTCATAAAGCTGAGATATTGGACAGCATTGGACATCAATAAAAGTATCATACTTAACTCGCGACGCCGCGCTGGAAGAATCCTAAAAAAATAATTTAAAATAGCATTGAAGTTAAAAACGCAGCAGTCATAAACATTTACGAGTACATTACTCTCGTAACTGGCGTGGCCGTGCAAATTAGCTTCTTTAGGTACAATATACGATCATCAGAGCATTTGGTTCAATTTTATTTATTACCCGACTAAGTTAGCTGGTGGTACCTATCCCAAATAAAATGAATTATTACCATAAAAATATTTTAAATAGAACCCTAAAACCTCATTCAATTGAAGAACCAACGACGCCTTTCATTGTTGGATGACATGAAATCAATTTTTTAACGCAGTCCGTCAGAGGAATCTGGTGGGGCGCATAAGGCCCACATAAATTACGAGATTAATCTTTTCAAATAATTTGACCTTTCCATCTGACGAGGGTTCATTAAATAATGGCGTCGGTATCGGTAGTGCGGTTATTGTGCCGTCTATCACAAGTTCTGTTGTGGGCGGGATTGGGCTTCATTTACATTCCTTTTATCCTTTAAATCTCAAAGAGTTTATGAGTTCTTGGCATCAATAAAGCATAGGGTATTGCAGGCGGAATTAGTATTTGTTTACCAAGTGTGGCAAATTAATCCTTTGTTTAGCGACCTTTGTAAATGTAACAAATAATATCAACGCACGTGCAATGTAACCTAAGCATGACATCTTTTAATAAGGCAATCTAGGCGGAAACGTGGAAAATGTCAGTAATCTACACAGCAGTAAGCACGATTCTTGCCCATAATAAGAACAAGGACTTAGCAGCTGTTGTAAATATCAGCTCCATGATTATTATTGTGACGTAATTATTGTTCGCAAAACAAAGAACTAAGCCTAAAGCTCGCGAACTGGGGTCTTTAGGCGTTTCACACCGCAAGCGGTTCGGACCGCGGTGTGAATCGCCCCAGAGCTCTTTTTGAATGGGTTCTTTCGCACCACGGTGGTGACAGCGGTGCGAATCGCCTAAAGTATCTTTTGAAATGGGTCGATTCGGACCACAGGATTTGGACTCATATCAAAAATTAAGGCTTTCTCCTCATGGACAAACTATTCCTTACGGTTGGTTTGGACTGAATGTCAAAATGTACTGATCTACATATTTCGCCTACCTAACTGATTTGGCTACGAGGACTAACATTTCCTTATGGCCGAACTCGTGTCAAAATAGACAAAGTAGGTACACTCACCACCGCAGAGAGGATACAAAGAACATACTACGGTATCGTCACCACGAGTAGGTAAAGGAATATAATTGAAAAAGACAATTTCGTTTTAAATTGCCAACTCGAATTTTGCACAATGAAACCAGCATTGGACATTTCTTGGAAAAGCTCAGATAATTTTGTTCACTACATTTGTTATTTTTTACCTAATTTTATTTAATTTTGTACATAGTACCTACCTACCTATATCTTTTTGGCAATAGCAATTATGCACTATGTGTGTTGTGTTTTGGATCTAACTTAAAAGACCAGGACACCAGAAACGTTACAGAGGTTTTTTTTACTTGCTTAAATCAAAACACTTCTGCGATACATCTGATGTCCTGGTACTTCAAAACATTTTACCCGTTGTCGTCATGAAGGACAAAATCATGTTTTTGAAATAACGTTGCAAAACCAATTTCCACAATACTGTTAAAAAAACCGTTCCAGCGATTTTCGACCTTATTGAAATTTTAGGTTTCGATTATTTTCCAAGTCTTTGCCAAATTATTTAGAATATTATATTATTAATTCATCCTTCATGACCAATGGATAAAAATTAATGTTTGAAGTAGGTACCAGGGGGTCTAAAGTGGCCACTTTTGATGAAAAATCAGATGTTTCATAGATGCTTCATCTATAGCCGGGTACCCACCTAGCGCACAGGCTCGCGCGGCAGCCTCGCGAGCCAAATGCTCGGCTGATGTGGACGTGCCTCGGGCGGCCTCGGGCGCGCGTTCGCTCGCCCGAGCACGGCTCGGCCCCGAGCCATCTGTTGTCGGTAAACTTGACGCGCTCTTGCTTGCTAGATGTTGAGTGTAGGTAGTAGGTGTCAAGACTTTAAGAGCCTAGCGTCAAGTCGGTAGCTGGGACCAGTGAATATCACAAGAACTGTTCCCTGCCAACTGGTGACCAAGCCAGCTGGTGTCCTTCGTGAAGATAAGCACGATTGACTATACTGTTGAGTTGAAGGATCACTTACCTACGCTAGACAGTGCCGGGTCCGAGCCGAGCTTCGGCCGTAGAGCCGGCGTTGTCATTTGTTGTTTTTTTTTTGGTTGAAAATGTATTTTTAACCGACTTCAAAAAAAGGGGGTGGTTCACAAGAAAACTGTATTTTTTTTTTATTGAGAATTATTCAATACAATTGTAAACACTATAAACGGGATATTTACCATGATTTTTGGATTTTCGAGTTTCCCGATATTTCGGCACAGTTGCATGCGCCATGATCACGGTAAACTGAAGTTTTTGCGAGTTTGTGGGTAATCAGTGTAATCACAGGCAGACGAAACGGTCTACCCTCTTTCTAAGTCTTTTACTACGTCGAACATCAGTACCACCGGTCTCACTTTCGAACGCAACTCGATCGCGGCACACAACACTCACAGTATCCAACCGCACATCTGATGTTGGACTTTTTCGATTTATGCACAATTGCACCACCGGATTCCAAGCACCCGAGAGTTTAAAACCGTCTTCTCGATTGAAATTCCGGTGTTTGGTAATTTCTATGGCTTCCTTCTGCAGGTCACGTCAGTTGTTTTCTAGTGTTTCTTTCGGACGCGTCATCGTCCTCATTCGAAGCCATCGCAAAAAGAACTGAAGACCGCTCCGGTACACCGGAACGTCCCCATACACGCAACCAATGTTCGGTTGACCTGCGCAGGCATACCTGCATAAATGACCTCTCCGGTAGACCGTAGCGTGTATGGCTTACATAAAAAGAAAACTGTTTTGTTCCCCTCAGGTCCGAATCGACCCATCACAAAAAGTTATGGGGCGATTCGCACCGCGGTGCGAAAGAACACATTCAAAAAGAGCTCTGGGGCGATTCACACCGCGGTCCGAACCGCTTGCGGTGTGAAACGCCTAAAGACCCGCGAACTGAGGATCCTTTGTTTTGATTATTTAATGAAAACGTCATTACACTGAGGTGTAACATTATTAAGGTGCTGTACAAAAAATGATCAAGATATTTTTTGGAATGAAGAGAATGTCCGGAGGAATGCAGATCGGTGGGCTTATGACTCATTCAATATCCGAGGTCCCACCGGGATCTTTAACGGACCAAAAAGGCGAAATGCCAGAACTTGAAGAGGCAATTACTGTTCAAGTAACATGTTCAATACTGATACCTTTGCGGCATGCTCTATTACACAGTTAACCAAACCCTCCAGGTTTTATGACTTTATATTGTTTCGGTTTTGTGTCAACTGTGGGGATGAAAAAATCGGACCTTTTATGTGAAAGTCAACAACTTACACAAAAGGTTGCACCTTCAGAGGAATTTTGCGGTACTTTACTTTGGTCAGAGATTCCAAAGATTTATATCTTTTGTAAATGCGGGAACATACTTGAAATGTTGCCTTACAAATAGAACATTGACGTCAAGATTAATTTCAGATTATTGTCTTCTATTTTTCAAAATCTTACATACTTTAATAAAATAAAAGTATATGTGTGATCATAATTTATATTACGATGTAAATAAACAGGAAACTATAATAATAGAAGAATAAGTCTATAAAATTATGCAAGTAGGTAATATTCGTTATTAAAACATGAATACAAATTATTTAGAAACAACAAAGACTATAATCTTAAACAAAACAGGACAACACATATTTCTACATTGTAATAATGTACCTAAATAAATATTCATACTAATAGAGACATTAGCGAGTTTATTTTGCCATCGTATTACCACCGAGGTATTACTTAGTACCAACATCTTTTGTGGTTTCTATCTTTTACTTAATAGCAGAACGAACCTTCCTTACACATAATGTACTACTAAAGCATAAATTCACAATGATTGCAAGAAGAAAGCGGCAGCAGTTTTGACGGCCGTGACATCGTGGGTGGTTGCGCAGGCGCGGGCGCAGCAGTTATATCCCGGTGACAGCCAACAAAGCTTGATAAAGTAATGTGATGTAAAGGCAAAATAACAGACGACTACCTGTCTGTATACGAATATGGAAATAGTATCAAAAAAATAAAAGGACATTAGGAAGACAAAAGAGAGATTACTGCGACAGCTGCGTCGCTTACTAATGACAAAAAAGTAGAATAGAATAGAATAGAAAAAAGTTTTATTTTAGCCACCACGATACGTACAAAAGACAAATCTAAAATGTTTAAGTAGTATCACGCACGTATTAAAATTGTAAACAATAAGAAGCTGCGCAAGTACCTACTGTAAATCATAAAAATAATAATGATAAAATCTGTATTGGATATACTACCTTGACTTGACGTCGTTATAATTACAATTTACTGCTAGTCACGCTATAATGAAAAACATGCTTATATTTTACTTTTTGTTTTAAGTTTTTAGTACCAAATTTCAAAAAAGTAACTGAGCCTTACAACACTTCAAGTTTATCACTTTCCGATACCAAAGGTAATATAAACGTTACTTAAGAAACAAAGGGTAGCACTGGTAATGGACAATTGGACACGGACCACTCCACGTTATCTTTGGAAGACCATAAAATAACCTTTGTTGTTTGCTACTTGTGCAAGATTGTTCTGTTTTATGGTGCCAGACAGCTTTTAAGTTAAGATGTTTCTAGAATAGCAAGCGAAAGTAGTTTGTGAAAAGATAAAGTCGATGGAAAGCATAAACTTACCGGTTCAGCTTTTAACCATAAATTCGACGGAACTAAAATGGGTACCAGTAGTTGCCTTACTGAGTTAAATTATGAATTAAAATGTATGTTAAAAAGGAGAAAAGAAAGAAAAATATTAAGTTGCAAACAGTTCAAGTAGTAGGTACCACAGAGCGTTCTTTAGACATGACGTCAGTCAGCTTCACCGCAGGTGTGTGCAAGCAGTGAATTTTTTACCTACTCTAGAGAATTGCATCAGTCTTCAACGACTACACTATCCTGTTTATATTTCTTACACAAAAAGTTTACGATGCTGTTAGTATAAGCCTTTACTAAAACATAATGATCAATGTATAGAATTGGTTTGAACAGTATTCAACTAATATAAAGAAGCGTCACACGTCCGCAAGTATTGCTTCCGATGTAATCAGCGGATGAGTCACAGATTCTCAGAACCACGCGTGTGAACTGCGGATTACCTAATCCCTAGTTATTGTTACTGATAGATAGTATTCAATATTTCGATCAGGTACAATTTTAGTAATTAGCTGTTTGTGGATTTCTCGGAAGGCTAACTTTGGTCGCTGTCCTTTAATATAGCCCGTTTTCCTTATAGACCGTATCATGTAGGTAGAGTTAGAGAAGACGACTGAGTTTATTACAATTAAAGCAAATTGTCCACATCCGGCCCGTATTGACGGCAACCGTTTAATAGGTGTCGGTCAATAAGAGCCATCTGCACGAGTTAACAAGGTTAATCAATAGTTAAATTCAGACGTTTTAATAAACAGAACCAAGGACAGTGTCTGATTGACTGGTTATAAAGATGCATTCGTGGTAATTTCTTACGAAAACTAAAGAATATAACAGGTATTAATTTGCTGCGCGGGATTCCCCAAACGAACGTGCGGACGTGTTCGTGGAAGTAGTCAGGCGCAGGAGAAATTTCACAAGCGCCCAAAGTAGGTCAAGTCAGCCGGACTTGACGTTTTCGCCTCGCAAAGGTTACCATCACCCGCCCCTCTACAAGCCACGCAAATCCGGTTATTGTTGTGCAATCGATAGGTCTTGTTTATCAGATCCTGAATGATCCGTGTTTCTAGAACGATAATTCAGCTGGATTAAAGAACGATGCAATAAATTTACCGTTTGAATAGTCGAGTCGGGTGACATTGTATCATCATCATAGCATAGCACCGTATTATACCTAATTTATACAACTGCGGAATTGGAAAACCATTGGATTTCATTCATAAAATTTTGTAGGTATTTAAATCTTTGGAAATCCATAACGTAGTGAGCAATTCAGTAACTGTAGGCTAAGTTTGGGATAAGTACAAAGTTGTTGGCAGCATCCTTTATAGTATTATTACTTTCCTACTTCATACTATTTAACAAATTGGAAAAACCAAGTATTTCATTCATAAAATAGGTTTGTTAAGACTCTGAAAGTAAACAAGTCTGCGGTCAAGTGACGCTTGTAGGCTCGGTTTATCGATTTGTTCGTTTTTATTGAATTAATTATAAACTGTGGTGGAAAACATAGCAATCGCGGTTTATGTATGCTTACTTCAGCAAATAAAATGGAAACAAAGTGCAGATACTCAGTCACATCCCACTGATTAGTTGTTAATCTATGCCACAGAATTCAGAATTGTGTGATCTATGCACAAAACACGAGAGTGAAACTAACATAGGTAACAATTGTTTGTTGTAATCTTTAGAATTGGGTTACATTCAAAAATTATAGGTATTAGAATACTGATAAATAATCCAATTTAGGTCAATATTATTTTAAGCAAGAAAAAGTTCTTATATCTTTACGTAAATCTTTGTTGAATCAGCATAAATTAATACAAAGGTAAGTTGGGCAAGCCTAGCAAACTGAAGTCAGACGATATCGTATGATGATGAAATAATTGCTTGGCTTTTACCTGCTCTTCAAATACATGCATACGTGACTGAGGTCTCATAAAGCAAACAAATAAAAATTAATTATCTAATCAATGCATACCTAATGACATCTCTATAGCATATTTCTTTGTAAGACCAAACCAAATGAAGACTTAAAAAATAATACAAATCTAAAATGTGAATTAAGATGTCCGTGTGCACCAACAAATGACAAGACGATTTATGTAATCGTTTTGTTTATATAGATCTAAGATTTCGGAGAACAGGGTCTACGCGATGACGTCATCGTCGTCGTCGCGCCACAAGTGACGTCAATAGCCCCACCAAAACTAGTAGCAGCACCGAAAACCAGTACCTAATCATATAAGGTATGCCATACAGTAGACATGTATTGCTGTAGATAACTACAAATAATCAATGTCGATGATAATGATAAAATTGTTAACAAAAACAAATCTAAACCAGTATCGCCATCTATTGTTAATATATAGGAACTACATGGACTAGAATCATGTTACGAAGTTCAAGTAAGATAAAATATAATGCCATAATGCGCTGATTACGAGAATCGTGACGAGAACCGTATCCAATTGTTACAATATCATTTTGCTAAGACCACACGTGATGTAAAGAAAACATACTTATGTAGGTACCTTGTTATCACAACTGTGACATACAAATTGTTTACTATGCATTTGAATTAAATTAAAATGTAATTTACATGTATGATAGTATTCTAGAACAATCTGACAGGGTTTTATGCTTCAAATGATTATTTTTAACTATTTTTGTAATAATTTTAAAGACATCAAACAAAAAGGGACTATCTAATCGACCAAGTAGATAAATATATAATTTGAAAATTATTTTTAATGTAACAAAGATAATCACATATAAAGTGTTGAAGTTGTCACTAGGAAAGAATAACAACGTAATCACCGCAACACTAAAGATGAGTCATTCGTTATGAAATAGCTATACTTTTCTGAAACTATCATTTATTGTGTAAAAAAACGCGTCCTATGCAGCTAAGCGTACAATATTTAAATCAGTTTGTTTCAGGTGAGCACCGCCCTTACGGGCGATACCCCGACACCCGGGGGCAGCTGCCCCCGGCGTTGATGCCAGGGTAAAGCACAAATGCGACGCCCTTACCTCCTACCCCCCCAAGGATGCGAAAGAACACTCAGCCAAGCGTACAATCATTGAATTGGGAAATTTTAAAACAAAGTTTTTCTAAAGTTTTCACGTCAAAAACTCGACAAAAACTTCTTAAAAAATAAGCGCAGAACATTGTTAAATTAAACTTACCGTTGGTTTTGAATATTCATCTGCCTGGTAATCGAACATAGTAGCGAACATGAGACTGTCGTCCTGCTCGCCGCTATAAATGTGGTAGGGCACCAGCTGAGACATGAAGACGGGTTTTCACAAAAGAAGTCCACAACAACAGTGCACTAAAGGCTCAAATTCAAAAGTTCACTATACAAAAGTTCGCAAAATTCAACGAGAGCGTAATCAGTTCACCGTGATAAGAGTATGAGTCATAAGGTCTCAACTTGTGTAGACGTACGCGTAGCTAGAATGTTTTATATCAGACTGAGTCAGTTCGCGGTTTGTAGCCGGTTTTGTATGATGGTAGGCGACCGTTCCGCGCACGCGCAAACACCGCCTCACATCCAAAACGACGTATATCCAACTAAGTATTCCAACAATTCGCCAACTCGAGCCAAAATTTTTTGTGGCTCCTTCATTGAAGTTATCTTTCATGATTCAAGGAATAGTTTTGCCATGACATGAAACGTGCGATTTCCCGAACTGTATCATTTGGCAAAGTCATCGAAAACATTGTGGAGGAAGATATTTTGACAAACAAATCAAAGAATTTCGTAATCCTTTTTTATAAAGCTGCACTTCATAATAAATTAATGAGAGAGCATAAATCCGCATTTGATTAGGTACAGTTAAAACAAAGGATGGCTCAAATTCCAATTCTAGATAGGTTAGGTACTACTAATGGTTATGTAGGTCACTTGCCATCGTAAGATAGCACAGAAATACAATGCGACGCTTAGGACAATAAAGTTAATGCGACAAATCATTGGAAATAATAACAATTTGTCAGAATTAATTTTAATAATTATGTCAACAGACGGATAATTATATCTATAAAAAATAACAAATTTGTATCCGAATGGTTAACATTGCCTTGACGCTTGTAATTTCAGAATAATAATTTTATGATCTATATCAGAAAATCAATATACCTACTGAAGATCTTTTCACAAAAAGTTTTTCACAAAAGTACACAAAAGACAAAGACTGCTTAAAACATTTTAAATAAAGGCAAAATAGAATACGCAAAAACCAAAGCAAACGTTTCTTCAGTGAAATAAACGTTTGCAGCTGCTGACTGCAATAAATAACTTATCCAGTGTTCCGATCGATGGACCAGTTCTCAATACTTGATATTTAGGGCAATATTTCACAACAGACATTACCAACTTGATAAGACTGCTTTATAACCCAGCGATTGAAATTCAGAAGACCAGCTGTGCTAAGACCTAGTCACTTCCTGGTGATTCTTACATTATTGGAATAAATTGATAGTCAATCAAAATTCAATGAACTTAATATTTGAGATCCTTTAGTAAATGACGTCACAGACGCCTAAACGTCTGTCTTACATGATGAGTACCAAGTACCAATCTACCTTCTTACTACAAAATTACGTCATGTTTACAATAAAACTATAATCAGTTTATCAATTTCAATCGAAATGTATTTGACGCGATAACAGTCAGATTCATTTTCCTCAAGCACTTCATTTGCTTGAATTCTTAAAACCAATATGAAAGTCTTTCGTCGAATCGAACTTTACCATTCTGATAAAGTTCTCTTCTGAAGACACATGAATTTAGTTATAATAAAGAGGGGAAGTTAGTGACATAACCTTAGCCTTCTCTATTCTTTTAGATGTTTAAATCTAGGCTGTGATATCAAAGGAAAAGTTTGTAAGATTCAAAGATTGAGGGTCTTACTTATGAAAGATGTTTAAAGTTGAACACTGGTTAAACAACGTCCTGTCTTTATTTGTGGATAGTGACGAATAGAGACAGGACGTTGTTTAACCAGTGTTCAACTTTAAACATCTTTTATAAGTAAGGGGGGTATGTCGAATGTATCAGATTGATGAATATAACATTTTCTTTTAACTTTAGATCGTGTGAATGTTTGTACCATAGAATTTATATCATGACTCGACTGGATATTACGTAAATAATTTTCACGTGTTAATTGTAATACACTGTTATCGCTATAATTTACAGAGTGGTATGTGTATTAGTCACTGTCCGTTGCTTTGGTTACCGTAGTCTGTGATTTACTAAGTTCAAGGCCGTGCCCTCTTGATAGTCCACATGCGATACCGTAGTCTCAATGTCTTTTTCTAAGTCATCTTTTGTAGTTTTCGCTTCAACAATGGATAAATCAATCAACACAGATTTTCCCAGTTCTCGGTAGCTCTTTACTGCTGTCATTATTGATAGATTTTTAATGTCATATTTATCAGACTTGATACTTCTGTTCGACTCAAATCTTTTTTTATGCATTCCCCCATTCAAGATTCGGTATTTGGTATTTCCGATTCACTGCGCAGTCCAAATAACTTTCACTTCACAAGGCTACCAAGATGTAAATAAATCTTTGGTACCACATAATCCAAACGGTAGTGTTGTGGAACTATTTACAAGAACAATAAATCGTAGGCGTCTCTGTGTTGGGGTTCTTGCCCAACCTGAACCCTTGTTAATTGACTTGCTAATTAATGTTTGCGCCTGCGCACCGGTGGCTAGTGCGCACCAGCACTATTCAATCTTGAGGGAAATTCATAGCCTAAACTAACTAACTTATGATAATAAACAAAGCTGACAACGTAAGCTCCGGTCATTTGCATTGACATTTGCAATTTTTGCCATGTCATCTCCACGTCGACCTTGACATTGGGTCTGAGTATAATCCGTTTTTAAACGTTCTTTCCAGCGATGCTCATTATATTTATATAGAGACGTTTTACATACATAGTTGAAAAGTGTTCTAGTTTTCTGATGAAGTTTATCTTTATTTGTTTTAAGCATAAAACACTGGGACAAGACTTCTGCAAGTTTTTTAAGAGTTTGGATTGTGGTCTTATAGTCAAAGCGGGCATTATCCAACAAAAAGAGCTACTGTGAACGTCTTAGTATTCTGTCAGTAAAAGTCTGTGGCTTTGCCTTGAGATACAGCATGTACCCAGTCAAGGTCTTAGTGCAGAATCGCGTCAATGAACAATTCTGCGAAAACATTCTGGGTAATAAAAATGCAGAGGGAACAAGTATTTCTTTTTGAGAATATGATATGTGAATAATTTGCCTTTTTAATAATTATAAACCTTCATTTGGAGTAGACTAACGTAGTTATAAATAACAAAACAATAGCACATTTCTGACCTATTTGGTGTTATCCCTGTTCAACCAGGAAATTAAGCATAAATAATTGGAAAAGAATATATTAGGCTGCCTTCTATCAGCACGAGAATAGAAATATTTATGTTAGTACGGTATAATAAAATATATTTTGATTGCAAAAATATAATACGGTTGTAATTGAGAAGTTTCTGGTCCTAATATTTCCATAGGTACCAGATTTCTCTATTATTCTTGGGTAATTTGGTAAAGACGAATAAAGTAAACTATATGATTCACATTCGTAGATTTCCTAGTCAATGGAAACCGATGATCTCTGTCAACCCCTTGATGAAACAGGTGTATATTACTAGCTGCTCCCTCAAAAATAGAAACCTATAGTAGGTAAGTAGAAAGTATAACCTTCCTCAAAAAAAAGCTATTTAAGAAAAATTAAGCTATCAAATGTAGAAATATTTTTTCAAATCCGACTGCTAGTTCCTGAGATTGGCTCTTTCAAACAAATAAACATTATTACTATATTTTTATGGATCGAATGTTTGTCTAGGCAAATACTATGGGGTTTCGTCATGCTGATTAAATTTGTTTCAACTTTTTGTACTGTTTATTTATTTTTGTTTTTATTTAAGTAGTACCTACTACCTAATTAAAATCAAATTGTTAATGCAATTGATTTTGTCTCTAAATCCATAATTCGAACGATGCGAAGACGTGTTGTTTTTATTATTATCAGCATTATTTTATCTATAAGTAGCAATTTATTTTCTGAATTGAAAATTGTGCGCAATTTTTACGCACGGGTAGAGCTTTGATAGGCCCTGTCATTATTGGTAATAATGACAAACTGGCGTTTGTCATGTCATTTGGCAAATGACATGACAAAACAGTTGAGTGTCTCTCTAAGTACATTGTACTTGGCTTGTTGGTTACCATTGGCTCGAGTTGGTAATCTATTGACTGAGATTTCACAGGTGCTTCATTGGCGATTACCTTTGGCTTGCTGGCTTGCTAGCGTACCAGCAGTTTCGTCAATGGATCAGACCTTTTAGACCAACTAGTTTTCATTCTCAAACCTCCATCGTTTTGCTGCTTGAAATTGCCATCAGTTGCAATAGGTAATAATAGATGCTCACATGCATGTGATTATAAATCATAAAGGCTATATGTCAGGACTCAACATTCTCAGTACCTAATAGGACTAGTGGGATTTATCCTGTGTAGTCTTGTGTAGTGCACAAATACCACAACATGCCCCGCCCTACGCAGGCAAATGCGTCGATAAATTAATACTCAGGTTTATGATCACCGGTGGAGGCTACGATAGATGACATTGGATTTTAAGTCGTAATAATACATCCTTATAGAACCTGATGCAATGGCCATGAACGAACTCAACGAAAAGGTTTTATTTACTTTTTTATTCCAGATCAAAGTTCTTCGTCAGGTTAAGGAAAAATATTGAGGAAAATGTCATTTTAACTGAGCTCGGCCAGAATAATCAAAACAAGCTACTCCTGTGACTCAAGCACTACCATGCCTTAAATGCGGTCTATTAACAACTAAATAGGACAGTTAACATACCTAGTATCTAGGGTTTTTGTATCAAGTTCTGCAAGCATCATCTAGCTTAGTTAAAAGGGTCAGCAGCGCGAGTGTGACTCCTCTGGTGTCACAGGCGTCCATAGGCTACGGTAACCGCTTACCATCAGGTGGGCCGTATGCTTGTCTGCTACCTTAGTAGTATAAAAAAAAAAAAAAAAAAAAAAAAGCTGCTTACTTTGGGGCTAGCTAGATTCTAACTAGCCCCAAAGTACGCAGACTTACTTTTTTTTTATGCATAAGTACTTAAGGGACATACAAAAAAAACACCCAGACCCGAGATCAATATTTGCAGATCATACAAACATTTGCCTCGCGACGGGAATAGGACGGACCCGCAACCTTCTCTGTTTCAGGCGGGCCTTCGCCCACTGCGCCAGAGAGGTCGGTCAGAGTCAGTATGGGGCTAATCTATTAAAAATAATAATTTCCTTATTATAAAACTTAAGCATTATTACTTGTACTATTATTTGTTCTGTGTGTTCTTATATTTATAAACAATAGCTTTCAAACCGCATTATTTAATCCTCAGACAGACGATTGAAAAATCAGGACTAAAAAAATAAGACTGTAATGAATGACTGTAGTATGTATTAAAGTAAAATCTATCATAAAATAAACTTATGTTAAGTACGTGTTTTTCTAGTTCTTTTTAGTGTTTGGCTGGCGCGTGGGCCTCTTGTCAAAGAATAAGTGCCAGTTAGTACCGACCTGAGTTTTCCTCGAATTGTTGACGTCATCGATTCGGTCAACGGCTCGCGCAATGTTTTCCTGCTGAACTAACCTTGTTTTTAGCGATATTAGTGAACAGCGCAGTACGAAAAATATTCTAGTGGATACCTTTGTAGGTAGGTAGGTATCCAATGGAATATTTTTCATTGTTGTTTTGTTATGCAGGTAGGTAGGTACCTAACAAAGAAAGGAGTGAGGGCTGCTATGACGAATGATAGAAGAGAGGGCGAGGAATACATGTTGTGTCGACCCCACATAGTTGTGGGATAAGGGCAGGAAGAAGAAAAATAAGAAGAAACAAATAAACAAATAATGCTGGACATTTCACACAGCATCATGTAGGTAGCCCCAAAGTAAGCAGAGCTTGTGTTATAGGAACAACATGACTGTTATACTACTATGTATTAGTACTATGTACTACCTTATGTATTCACAGAAAGAAAAATATACCTAGGTTCAATTTTCCTCTCTACTCGAGCCGTGTTGGCCGATGGGATTAGACCTCTACTTTCGATCCGAAGGTGGGTCCGAATCAATAAATAAAAAAATCAATCCGTGGTTTCGAATCCTGGGCGTGCATCAATGGATTTTTCGTATCGAAACATTTATTTGCGCATTACCACGAGTTCTAAACGGTAAAGGAAAACATCGTGAGGAAACCCGCAGCTTAGTCAGCCCCACACGTATTGACCATGTCTTTCCTATGGATATGGCCGGTTAAGCTGAGACTGAGACTGAAGAGAGTGCTGGCCAAGCCTATTCCATCTCAACAATGTCCTAGGCACTACAGTGTCCCTAAGTGAAGGCAAAGATTGCCTCCTGACACTGTATAAATCATCTAGTAAAAGATGTACAGGCCTAAGTCTCTCTACTCATGTAAGGGAGGAGTGAATGCTGAGCGTCAGCTAATAGCAGGGAAAATCCTACTCTCTGATACCACTCTTCCATTATGAAGAGTTAGGTATTAAATTAATGAAAAATATGATTACGACTGTATTCCCAAGGTGCGGTAGACATATTCTTTCAGATCTTTAGGCATTTTTAGATCCTTTTAAGATGTCTAAAACGACAAATACCACATACTGCAACTGATCATCCATGGAAAGATAGAAGGGAGAAGAGGAGTTGGCAGGAGACGTTATTCCTGGTTATAAACCTGCGGGACTGGTTTGGATGCAGTACCACATCTCTTTTTATTAGAGCCGCAGTTTCCAAAATCAAAATAGCCATGATGTTCTCCAATCTCCGATAGGAGACCCAAAGAAGAAGAAGAAGATGTCTAAAGAAAGGGGTAGTCGTAGTAGAATTATAGGTATGTAAAATCCGTATTTGGTACACGCCAACATTTTGCAGAAGTTAACATTCCTTAGGCGACAGGTTGCAAGCCCATCGACGCTATTAGAAAGCTAACTGGTTTCCTCATGATGTTTTCCTTTACCGTTTAGAGCTCGTGTTACTGTTAATGCGCTTCTAAGTATAAATTTTTCGAAACGGAAAATCTATTGATGCATGCACGGCCGAGTTCGAAACCCCGACCTTCGGATTGAAAGTCGAGACACTAACCCACTCGGCCAACACGGCTTCTTATGAATTACCTACTAGTCCACTAAAAATGGAAGTAGTCTACCAGTGCCTACTTTAGTTTTTATTAACACATTCAGTGCCCATGACGTACTGTTCTCCTGGCAGCGGACGTCCTGCGGTCCTCTCCTTCGGAGCACCAGCCGGGGCAGGTCACAATTTTTAAAACGCTTACATCACCAATTTCCAGTAATTTCCGATTAAAAATGTGTATTTGTCCGTAAATATAATCGGTATCAAAATACTTAAGTAAATCGTTTGCTAAGAGATAAATTGAAGTTTATTAATAACGATGACTAACTCTTGATAAACTATCCTTCTTATCACCAGATAACGTACCATACCATTCTATCATTGTTGTATTACGAATCTTATCAATTTGTCACGGAAATGGATAAGTCGTTTCGATGGATAAGTTGCTTCATGGTTGTAACAACTTAACAAAGCCTAATGGACTGCATTTTTCGCCATCTTGCGTTTCCTTTTTAACCGACTTAAAAAGAAGGAGGTTCTCAATTCATTGGAATCTTCTTTTTTTTATGCAATTTTTATGTATAGGTATTCACCGATTAATTGAAGCAGCTGGACTGATTTGGAAAATTATTTTTTTGTTTAAACACTTTCCGATTGGTGCCACAATAAATTGGTGATCTGTCGAGGATCTTCGGAGTAATGAACAGAAATGCACCTCGAGATTGCAGAAAATTGTTGTTTATACATTGAAGTCAGTTTTATAATTTTTAATTTAGTCACTTGTATATTTTACAATAGCCTCCTATCTTGCCGGAGCAGAACCATGGAATAAATGGCACTGTAATGTTTACAACTCCTAATTTCATAGAAAATGTATGGAATGTGTTTTTATGAATTATTGCAAAAACTAATGATTTGATTTGGTAAGTTACTTTGGGAAAAGTGTTCCTGATTGGTAATAGATTGATTAAGACCAACTTGTTTTTTTTTTTTTGACAAATGTAATTTTTTAGGCAACTGGAGGTACTTTTTAGTATTTTGTTCTTTAAAATAAACCAATAGTTTCCTAAGAACAAAACTTTCTAACTTCAAGAGAAAAGGTAGCTACCCTGAAGTGGTAAAAAATTTGCCACACCATGTACCTATAGGGTAATAAATTATCAATTAATTTATCCTCCTTTAAAGCAACATTAATAAACAATGACAATACCTCTAAATACAGAAATCAGAACATAAGTTAAATTAAAGTTTATCTTTACCAGGATAGACATACTTCTAAGTATAATGTATTTATATTTTGCTTTTTCTGACTCATCATTGATTAAAGCCTAGTTTCGTAGTATTATTATTTATTGTATGGCCTAGTTTTGAAAACATACCATTGCATTATGCCTTAGGATGGATTCAACCAAACTGGATTAAGTTTTATCAGGAGAGTAAACTGTTGTTTGTTTGAATATTTCAACATTGTAAAGTTGACACCTTAGAACCAGGGTAATTTGTGCACATAATAATGTTAGGTTGCGCTTTCTTAACAATTGTATTTCGAATGATGTCAGCTAACTAGAATAACTACTCTGGAAATAAGATGACTTTTGGTCCAGCCTTAATAAGTTTATTTTATAAGTGACATTTTCATTTTTTTGCTTTTTCAGTTTTTTCAGCCTTGATTTATTAAATGGACCACGGGCCGTCGGCATTATGAATATGGACCAGTCAAAGTAATAAATTTATCAAATTGCCCGGCGCTCTTGGTCATTATTCATAATGACCAGTCCATATGAATACTGCCCGATTAATCAAGATGCCCGTGACAAATATACCTAATTCTCAGCTCAGTTTTTACTACAATTTACAGAGCATAGCATAAATCAAGTACTTACATCCATTTACAATATTTAATCTGACTCAGCCGTTTTGGGTTATTGGTCCTTTGATCATCGTGTAATGAAAGAGTAGGAATAGGTAATACAGCTTAGGCTTATTTGGATTTAAGCTTAATATAAATAACGAAAAATAAGGATCACTGGACGGTTATATTACGTTTGTTCATAATTTATCGATCAGTCAAGAATTTACCACAAAAGAAGCTCTTCTTACTTTTGGGCTAGATGATGCTGTGTGAAAGTCCAGCATTTTATTTAATAGGTACCTATTTATTTATTACAGCAGGAAATAAGTAACCTTACCATTACACAATGGATTTCCAAAAATGTTGTTTTTTCCTTGAATGACTTTCCCTTAATTAAAGTACTCATGATACAATAGCACGGTTTAGTTCCTATCATGTTATTTGTCTGTAATATTATAAATAAGTTCTCTTAGCCATGAGCAAAAACATCTTTAAAGCGACTGAGTCTTTTTTACAACATACCATGAGCTGATAATATCAGCTACGCTACATATTATGTAGCATAGCATCAGCTTATGGTATTGAAGTGATAAGTATATAAGTTTTTTCAAATAATTTTACATGAAAGTTCCTGCTTTCCAGGTTAGAATGCCCTGTGAAGGCCATCTATTGAACTTTGATACCTGCAAAGTTTCTGAAGTTTGTACAAAGTTTTAAAGTTATGTATGCACTTACCGCAAGGAGGGCTCTCGAGGTTGGCGCCGAGGAAACGAAGTCATTTGTAGAGGAGCCCTGCGACGATTGGCTGTCGCAAGAAAAGTCTGACTGGTTCGACTGACTATCACTGATTTCCAGCTTCATTGTCATTAGTCCAATAACACTTTAGGTCCAAAATACGTGACAGATTTACGTGATTATCAATTTGAACACACAGCTAGCTTTGTACCTACACAAAAACACAAACTTTTTGATTCTGCTTCTGCGTATCTTATTTTAATCAACACAACAAGTTGCTCAATCAAAGCGAATGCGACGAAGTTTCTTTGACAGTTCACTAATTGACAGGACAGTGGACAGTCGCGAAATAAAAAAATATCCACGAAAGTTAGCACAACAATGGTGACTCATCATTGCAGATTGCTTGCACGAAACGAATTCAACGATGGTCGACGATGGGTGACGTCGTCATCGCTTTGGGGATGCCCTTTACTGAGAATTTCTTGTAACTTTCTGCAGCAAAAGGTCATAACAGCCAACATCTAGCATGTTCAACAGTACATTTTGGTCGTGAGATAAAATTTTTAGCACCTAAAACCGTAGGATGATCTCATCGTCTAAAATAAATATCGCGTGATATTCAGCCAATGGGAATGCCTACATTCCGTGACGTCAACAAATTTCGAGATACAGGCTGTTCATTCATATATTCAGTTCATGAATTTTGTTTTCGAAGGTCGTAGGTTCAAATCCCGGCCATGAGTTAACTGATTTTGCTGGAAGAAAAATCATCAATATGTACTTTTATTAAATAATAATGTACTGGCCAGTTCTAAACGGTTACTGAAATCAATAAGGAAATTTTCGTTATTATACTTAATTTATCGCGCGCGCCCCGATCTTGTTATTTTGTTAGCGTTATTTTACTTGCATTATAGTATACCCAAACCCAAAATCCTCGTCATTTTGAAAAGTTTATCCGAATTAACAAGCACCATGTATAAAAAATAAAAGTTTGTGTTTCTGTGGATAAAGTCATGTCATTGTCACTGTCGAATTGAAGTTGACAGACTACAATCACTCAAAAACAGCTGTTTGATTGAATTGCATGCACTGTTTGTTTCAATACCTTCGCTCGCACGCATGCTGAGATTATTTTGTTTGTATTTCTATTTTACAGTTGCATTACATTCCACTGGTTTTCACTCGAGTTCAATTCAATGGTCGCGTAGAAAATATACCTATTAATAAAAAGGGTAATTTTCCGTTGCCTGTTAGATAGGTAAGGTAAAATACAATCATTTATTCAATCAAATTGTTATTATAAAAACAACTATAAGTAATGACCAGAGTACATACATTATTATAGGATAGCGACCATGTCTGGAAAGAAATGCAAGCATTGCGGGTCCTCCGACATCGAAGTAGACCCGGCCCGTGGCGATGCGGTGTGCACGAACTGTGGTTCGGTGTTGGAGGACAATATTATTGTAGCTGAGGTAGAGTTCCAGGAGAATGCACATGGAGGAGCCTCTGCTATCGGACAGTTTGTGTCTGCGGATTCTAAAGGAGGCGCTACTGGGTTTGGAAGAGGTATTCTTTTTTTATGTTATAGCTTCAATCAAACTAATACCATAAGCTCAGAATTTCGCGGGTTCCAATTCAACCCTGTTACGCTCAAACACCAACCTCTATAACGATTTCAAAATCATTTTCAATTAAATTTCAAAAACATCCCAAGACTTTCCAAATACTGCTAATACTAGGCTATAAGCTATTTTAATTGACGGTGGGATTAAAATGTAACTTTATTTCTGGTAAGAAATAATACCTGCATCTTCATTTAAAATGATAAAAATCTTATTTTCCAGCATTCAATGTTGGCATTGGCCAAGAATCAAGAGAAGTCACACTACGGAAGGCTCGAGAAGGAATCACCAGCTTGTGCCAGCAACTTCGCCTCAACCAGCAATGCATAGACATTGCATGTAATTTTTACAAGATGGCTCTTTTAAGACATTTGACCATTGGTCGTCCTGCAAGCCACACACAGGCGGCTTGTGTGTATATGACCTGCAGAACAGAAGGCACTCCTCGTATCCTTTCAAAATAATGTTAAGAAAATTATCTGTGTTGGCCTAGTTATTTCAATGTGTCAGCAAAAGTAATTCTTACTAGAAGTTTTTGCAATCATGGTTTAGTGCTTACCTTGTGATTTTTACTAAACATTCAAATCAATAATTTTTAATTTTTATAGTGTTAATCCACACTTAAGCAATACCTACTTAATTGAAAATGGAAAGTCTTATCAAAATCGCTTTATAATCGGTGCTATAACTGACAATATGAGCTTATCAAGACTTTCAACCCGATGAATAAGTATTTCGTGGCCTCTTTCAGCACTCCAGCTGAAAGAGGGTCACTTGTATCAATGCGGGTTAAAATCCTGTCGAAATCGATTATATTAAAAAACTCAAGAATAGAATAGAAAATGCTGCAAATCCAGTTTGTTAACTACATTTATTTCCTTAGTGTATTCATCAGATTTGTTGATTGATGTCAGTGATGCTGTCCCAATCTGTTGTTATCAACTTGGCCGTACTTACTTCAAGCTGGCAAGAGCATTGTGCATCATTGTTCCTCCTAATGGTAAGTGCTGTTTGTTTTTGTATTATCCGTGACTGCTCCACGGTACCACCAACGATACCCCCAGTGGTACAGTAAGTAATTATTTTTACCCACCGTACCCCATAGTGCTGAGACATGGATCCACACCGGCTTACGTGTCATAGTTATCTTATAGAATAGCATTACAAAAACCATAGGCTCAACTCACACTGACGCAGTCGAAGCGACGGACGCGACGTGTATGTTTTTTTAAACTTCAAAGTAAATTCATCTCTATTTCCATTAAGTAAGGTACAAATTAGTGTTATGCAAATAGAGATTAGCGCGTTCAAACAAAAAAATAAACTTCCGCTTTATAATATGAATAGATAGATAAATAAGGATTAAAATCTTTCACGCATTTAAAAATTTTTAACACTACAATGTAGGGATAATCAAAGGCACATTGAAAAATCCCTCATATTGCATTAGTTATTACTAGCAGCGCCCTCAAGGCGTTGCCAGTGTAGTGATGGTATAATAGTAATATGATGACGATGATGAAAACTATAACCAATAACCTTCCATAAGAGCTATCAAATGCAGAAAGAATTTTTCAAATCCAACTGGTAGTTTCAGAGATTAGCGCTTTCAAACAAACAAAAAAATTTACGCTATAGCTGTTCGATTCTGATAAAATGTTTTCTTTTTAGGGTTCCGTACCTTAAAAGGTAAAAAAAGGAACCCTTATAAGATCACTTTCTTGTCCGTCTGTCTGTCTGTCTGTCCGTCTGTCTGTCTGTCTGTCCGTCTGTCTGTCCGTGTGTCACCATCGATTATCTCAGGAACGGGTAGAGCTAGCAAGTTGAAATTTATACCATATACTAAGGTCTATAGTCCCTATTGTGAGTATAAAAATCAAGGTCCTGAGTTCAACACTATAAAAAGATATAGGCAAATTTAGGTTTTCGTGAAAACTTGTGAGTACCAAAACTTACCTTAATTATCAACTTTTTTTATTTTTCGGAATTTTTCCTTTACTTGTGCTGTAAGACCTTGCTTGTAACCAAAATGGACAATTCTAGGTCAACCGGAAGTACCCTAGAGGTTTTGGGTCGAAAACCTAAATGGTAGTTCCCGTTGACCTAGAATAACGAAATTTGGCAAAAAGCAAGGTCTTATAGCACAAATAAAGGAAAAATTCCAAAAAGTTAAAAAAGTTGAAAATTAAAGGGTGTTCCAATACATACATAGTTGACGCCAGTTAAAATTGTCCTCCGAGTTGTATGGGCGCTCATACAATTAAGCGGACTAGCTTAATTGGCACCATGGCTAGGTACGGAACCCTCGGCGTACGAGTTCGACTCGCACTTGACCGGTTTTTATTTTATTTAAATTGTTATTTTACAAAGATTGCATTTGCACCACTTCTTCTAGCATCTCTGTTATAGGCAGATCTAACAACAAACCTACATACTTAGTAGTACAAATGTTTGTTGGGTAATAGATGGTTCCTGTACTGTAGAATAATTTTAATTGGTATTTTAGAGGATGTATTGGAATTTGGAAGTGGAAAAGGTACTAAAAAAAACAATAGACATACCTACATAATATAATAGCATATTTTAAATCGCGAATTTTTGTAAGGGAAAGGGGATAGATCTAATATCTATGAATAGAGAGCTCTTTACAACACCCATATCACATTCTCAAGGTACATCCTTATTGACTACAACTATAACAATATACACAATTCAATCCTTTAAAACTTTCAAACAAAACAATTTTCAACACTTGGGGAATGGTTAAGTATTAATTTTGGATTTAAATAAGTCATTAGAATTGGGATTTCAGAAAAGCAAACAGTGCCCTTCTATACTGAACAATAAGATTGAGATCTGGTTGTTTGTCAGTCCTCGTTAGTGTTAGTGTTGGCCAGAGCAGTGTTCACTGTGGGCCCATAATAGATCAGCTCTGGGATCTGTCCTCCTTGCACTCCAGTTCCGTTTGTACTCTCAGATGAACAATGGAATTGAAATGTCACTGTGCCCATATAGACTTCACTCAGCCCTTCCTGGCCAAAGTAGCTCAGCTCACTGCCATCTAATATAGCAGAGGCTGTGTAGGAACACTCGGGTTCAATCTGAATAGGATTCTCAAAGTACACATGGAAAGTGTTACTTGAGCCATCAGAGAAGAATTTTGTGTTGTTCTCTGCTAACACTCTTCCTAAACGCTTCAGTTCAATCTTGACGTTGTAGTCAGCTGCTCCATTTGATGATCCATACAGTCCAAAGCCAACAACGAAGATCCTCTTGTCCACGCAGAACTGAATTGAGTCACATCTGCCTCTGTATCTCCACTGGTTACTTCTGTATGCACAGGACTGGAATCTGTGGCATATCTAAAAGATAAAACTAAATGAGTACCTTCACCTAAATATATTATTTGATTCGAATCATTGTAGGAATATTTAAAATTAATACCTGAGCTTTGAGGCCAGTCCTCTGCTTGATTGGATAAGCCAATAATGGTTTGGTAGCTGCCGTAAAATGCAAAAATATATCTATAGTTTCTTGCGGAGTCAGTATTCCAAGTTGGGCTGCACTGTTTGCAAACTCTTCGAGTGACATTGTGGGAAATCTTATGAGGTATATGGCACTTCCAAGCATGGCTCTTTTGTTATTGGGTGTTGGGTCAATTTCCCTTCTCATGCATTCAGCATGAGCCCATGTCAAAGCGGCTTCAAACAAATTGATCTCTTTGCAATTCAGAGTCTCTCTTGCTAATACTGATTCCAGTGTAGACACATCTATATCCACAAATCCTTCTGACGTTAGGGACATCTCAGCCTAGAAATAATACTTGTGGTTAAAAAGGGAAGAGGTCAATTAAAACTGCAATACAATTTGTAAGATTCTTTATTCATTTCCTTTTACATAATGGAATGATTTACAAAGTTACAATGTTGACAAACAGTTACATGCTTGATACAACATATATTTACAAACTATGTATTACGAATCTAAGCAAACTGTATTGCAGGTGTCTTAGTTTAGCCTAGACTCTTGACTAGAAACACACAATGTTATCAGCACATAAGACTATATTGTACAGGCAATCACACAAACCTATTTCACAACCAAATAACGAGTTATATAAACATTTTAATGGCACATTTAAAAATAAAATTTATACAGAAGGGCAGATTTAATTTCAAGAACACTGTTTAAATTGTGCAAATGAGATTTAAACATTTGAGCATTATCAATACTTAATTGCTATGCAAATATCTGAGTTTCAATGGCAAATGTTTAAGTTTTCTATACTCTCTTTACTTCCTGGGCTGGATAGGTTCTGACTTGAGGATTCTGAGAGTTCCATAAGCAGACTACTGTAGGATGAGGATTGTTCTAACCGGATTGCAGCTAGGTTCTCACTCGATTCACATACCTGTGCATCAATCACTTCCCAGCACCTCTGCATGAGCTCTGGCTCCTCAAACAGCCTTGATTGGCTCAGTAGAAGGCAAGCATTCTTCGCTGTGAGGCTGGTTTCCAGGTAATTGACACAAGCCTTAGCCAAGTGTGGCACAATATACTTTTTTGCAACATACAGAGTTGATAATACTGTGTCAGCTTCCAATTGAATCTCATCACAGTAGATATATCTGGAATTGATAAAAAAAATATGAGATTTGTCTACAAATCTATTGCTGAGATATTTATTTTCACAAACAAATATCTTAGACTTACCTCAATAATGTGAGAAATGCCGAAGGTTCAACATCAGGCACTTCTATCTCATTCTTGCATTCAGCTAATCCTCCATAAAACATTGCATAGAACACAGAACTAGCAGTGGCTAGGACATATTTGTGCGCAGGTATTATTTGTGTGTGACCTGTAAAAGTAATCAACTCATAAGTTACTATAATTTTACTGAGTTATACTTGCTTGTACACTTAGATTATGATTTAATATTAGAACTGTAACTTACATGGGCTGCCAACTATGAAAGTGATGTCAGACATGAGTTGGTTGTTGAACATGGCGGCATTTCTTTCTCGGATGGTAGGCTTGGTCGCCTGCCAGTTTGGGTCAATGGTTGCAGAGCCGGGCGGAGGCACTGGTGATGTTGTAGGCGAGGGGGTGACACTCGTAGAACCGCAAGGGGATGGAGGTCCACTGTAGCACTGCGACACCTGCGTGCCCGTCTCTCGCTGCGATATAGTATGCGGAGGTGACAGTGACAGGCCCCCACCATTGTTGATGTTTTCGGCTGAAATAAATAATATAAAATTATTTAGGTACCTATATTGATACGCGATTACATTTCGTAGTACCTATTTAAAGCACTAGCATAATGACAATGACATAGGTATGATGTATACTGAGTAATTAATACCTAACCATATTACATTGACTTCTAAGAACATGTTTTAATTATTAGGTGTGTCTGTCTGAGATGAAAAATCTCATTCATAAAATCAATACACAATTTTAGTCTCACCATTCATCCATGTATTGGTTTGTGCGACAGACATGCTATCTCTACCTTCTTGTAACCTTTTCTGAGGCTTTGAAACTATTCTAGAACACAAATTCGACATTGTGAATACGTGACCTCACAATTCTAATCAAAATACATCACGAAATAAAATTCACAAACGGAAAATCAATAGACAAGACAAGTCAAGCAAGTCAAGTCAGCCATTTTGTTGGCGAATATCGTGTTACCAGCTGCTCTAATATTTTTCCCTATCAAAGCCGCATCATGGTTGATGAGAATTACCTATTTGTTTTTAGCGTTTATCTGAATGGGCTACTAAGTAAAATTAAAAATATAAAACAATAAAATCTATAAGTACACGCTGTTACTAATTAAAGTCGGTTTTGGTTGGTAAAATCAGTTGGTGCCGTGCAGAAACTTTCAATAAGTATAATATATGTTCTTAGCTATTAAAAAAAAAAGAGTAGAGTAATAAAGTAATAATTGAGTGGGTTAAAATATGTAATAAATATGTACCTAATATATAAAATAACCCCAATTTTACGCATAAGATTTTAGGACGGCAACCCTGATTCTACTGCGTTCGTTTTTTGTTGTTTTCCAAATGTCAAACCAGTTTCGTTCGGAAACAAACCATGAACAAAAATAACTTTTTGGACCTTGGAGTTATTTTTTACAGAGATTTATTGCCAAAAAATTACTATGTAATTGCGAGCATTAAATACACCTCTATTTTTAACCAACTTCAAAAAAGGAGGAGGGTCTCAATTCGTCGGAATATATATTTTTTTGCTTTTTTTTATGTAGGGACCTGGGTCGTTTGCAAAAAAGTTGTACAGTGACACAAAAGAAACACAAAGGAATTCGTTATTTTCGTTATACAAAAGAAAAATGGTTACACAAAAGAGTTATAAAGAACACTTCATAATGATTTTATTGAAAAACTGTAATTTAAGAAGTTTCTAATGTGATGTGTGATGTGCGAACTGTGCGACCCGTGCGAAGCCGGGGCGGGTCGCTAGTTGATTATACAAAATGAATTTTTGAGACGGGGCAGTAAGGGCAGCTATCTTAACCGTTGTAGCTACAGGAAAACGTTCTTCTAAAAATATCTTTAACATTTAAAACTATCTTTAACATTTAAAGATATTACGACTTCTTATTTTTTTAAATTAGAATGCATTGTCATCGAGCTGTGAGCTAACTAAAGTTTCAGCCGAATAGCTAATCGGGATGCTCGTTTGAGTTGCAAGATTCCACATGGAACGACAGGGCGGCTTACTTTCTTGTCTTTTTTGCAACTTACTTTCTTGTCTTTTCGAAGAAGTGACCTAATTAAAATCTTAAAATAAAAAACTTCAAACCTTGATTAACAATTTGTCGCGAACGTGATCTATGCCCTCGAGACACGGAGGGTTCTTGGCAATTTAATTCAGCAAATCGACCATCCTCGTCGATTAGACTCTCGAAGAAATCCACACTGCTGTTCATTGAGGACCGAACTTGTAAATGACAAGCATACCAAATGAAACTGAAACAATACCAATAAAAAATTACAATCTCGCTGGTCATGCGTACATTCACTGAGACATTCTCATATAGGTAGGTACAATGTACCTACAGTCCTACATGCTCAAGCATAGGTACCTACATATAAGGTAGTACTTATAATATCTCCCTACTACAGATCTACCTGCGCACCTACCTAGGTATCCAGGGTATGGCAAATTTTTGGGCACTTAAAGGGAAACTTAGCTACCTTTTCTTTTGTAGTTAGCCTATAGTTTCCTAAGAACAGGGACTGAAAGCGGTATGGTATTATCGTTATGGTAGCGCAAAAAAGTAAGGGTACCATTATCAGATAGCGGTATGGCTAAAGCGCTACCTTTATCAAATAGAGGTATGGTTATACCGCTATTTTAGTGGTATAAAATAACGGTATAAAATAACGGTAGAGGTAGGCTATACCGCTATTATACCTTTATTTTATACCGGTATAATAGCGGTATAAACCGCTATCATACCCTTATTTTTAAACCGGTATAATAGCGGTATATACCGCTATCATACCCTTATTTTTATAGCGGTATAATAGCGGTATAGACTTAATTTTACAATATCAAAAATGAAGTCGAGCCGACAAGGATGCAAGCGGGGTGGCGACGACGGCTGGCGGGATGGGAGGGCTGGGGGAGGCCCCTTGGGGGCGCGCTACCACCGAGTGCCGAGTTTCTTTGAGATTTCGTTCTGTTACGCACGCGCTCACGCACGCAATCCACGCACAGTACCTACTTACTTATCTGCTTTCAATTTGGTACATACGTATAAGTACCTACTAACCTACCTACTAGAAAATATTATTTGCTAGGTACCTACCTAGTTATATCATTGCTTGTTACAAATGGGAAGAAAACGGAAAAACGCCGTCTAGGCTTATTACGAGCTTTTATTTAACTTGCAATGTATGTAATTATGTATGTATGTTTGTTAGGTTCAAATCTTGCGAATTAAATTTGTCAAGGATAGGAGTTTTCATAGATTACCTAAGGAGTACCTACCTACTTATCTACCTAGTTGTCATTCTTCAGACAGTAGGTACCTACATACAGTACATACCTAGGTACTTTATCTATGTAGGTAGGTATTTGGTAACGTTTTTGGTAGGTAGTTATTATGCTAGCCTAATCTAACTAGGTACCAATATTCAAATCTCAGAGGGGAGGCCGAGGAGATGAGGTGGCGGGTAAGACGGGGCGTACCCCCCGCTAGCCGCCCGCAACCTGCGTTAGGCTTGATGAGCGAAACACAATGCTGTTCTCTTGATGAGCGGAACATCATGCTGTTCTGATGATGGAGTCAGGACCTGTTCCATGGAACTTTTTATTGATATGGGTATCAAATGAAAGGGCTTGATAAGCAAAACACAATGCTGTTCTCTTGATGAGCGAAACACCATGCTGTTCTGATGATGAAGTCAGGACCTGTTCCATTCCATGGAACTTTTTTTTGATATGGGTATCATAATATGAAAGGGCTTGATGAGCGAAACACAATCATCATTGTCATCGTCATATCTTCGTATCTTCGTAACTTCGTACTTCTTATCTTCGCAACTTCGCAACTTCGCGAATTCGCATCTCCGCATCTTCACAACTTCGTATCTTCGTAACTTCGTAACTTCGCAACTTCGTATCTTCGTAACGTCATAACTTCGTATCTTCAAAACTTCATAACTTCGCAACTTCGTAACTTCGTATCTTCGCAACTTCGTATCTTCATAACTTCGTAACTTCGTATCTTCGTGACTTCATAACTTCATGTCTTCGTATCTTCACAACTTCGCAACTTCGTAACTTCGCAACTTCGCAACTTTGCATCTGCGCATCTTCGCAACTTCGTATCTTCGTATCTTCGTAACTTCGTATCTTCGCAACTTCGTAACTTCGTATCTTCGCAACTTCGTATCTTCAAAACTTCGTAACCTCGTATCTTCGTATCTTCGTATCTTCGCAACTTCGTATCTTCGCAACTTCGCAACTTCGCACCTTCGTATCTAGAAGATGCGAAGATACGAAGTTGTGCAGTTGCGAAGTTGCGAAGTTACGAAGTTGCGAAGTTGCGAAGTCACGAAGATACGAAGTTACAAAGATACGAAGTTGCGAAGATACGAAGTTGCGAAGATGCGGAGATGTGAAGTTGCGAAGTTGCGAAGATACGAAGATACGAAGTTACGAAGTCACGAAGTCACGAAGATACGAAGTTACGAAGTTGCGAAGTTGCGAAGATACGAAGTTACGAAGATACGAAGATACGAAGATACGAAGTTGCGAAGATACGAAGTTACGAAGTTCCGAAGTTTTGAAGATACGAAGTTACGACGTTACGAAGATACGAAGTTGCGAAGATACGAAATTGCGAAGTTACGAAGTTTTGAAGATACGAAGTTACGAAGTTACGAAGCTATACTAAATTACGAAATTACGAATCCATACATCCTCCCTCACAAACTTTATTAATTGCATTGGAGTGTTGTGATTGTACAAAGTAGGTTAGGTACCTACATGATTCAGGTACCTACCACGAAAAACGTGAATTTACGAAGCATCATCATCATCGTCATCATCATCATCATCATGACCACCACCACCACCACCATCATCCATCATGCATCATCCATCATCCATTTTTGAGGAAAATTCATGATTCTCCCAAAGTTCGCTCGCAATAATTCGTCGTCAAAACACCACACCGGCCAGTGAAATGACGAAATGACGTAAGTAAACTAAACCTAGCCAAGGATAGGCCGGCGCGGTGATATCAAAGAAAACCTTTATCATAAGGGTTTAGGTAGCGCAATTTTCTTATACCGGTTAGAATTTCGGTACCCTTATTGTCATACCTTTATTTTTTTCGGTACCGAAATATTTGGGTAACCGAAATATAGCGGTATGACGTCATACCCTTATAAAGAGGTAACGTAATTTTTCGGTTATTCAGTCCCTGCCTAAGAACAAAACATTTCATAGGAAACTATAGGTTTATTTTGAAAAAAAAACAAAAATGCATATTTAGATTTTTAAAAAAAGTAAAGTTATGCTAAAACATTAGATTAGTAAAAAAATATCAAGTTGATCTTAATCGACTCTATCTAATTCCTTACTAGAAACACTTTTCCCAAAGTAACTTACCAATAATTCAAAAAACACACCCCATACATTTTCTATGAAATTAGGAGTTGCAAACATTACGGTGCCACATATTCGATGATTCCTAATTTAAATTCGTAACTGCGCTTTAGATAGAGCCGCAAGAGAGTCCATGCATATCATTCGAACATAATGAAAGGAAGCACTCTGTTTTATTTACATAGAAAATGTATGGGATGTGTCTTTTTGAATCATTGCAAAAACTTACGATTTGATTTAGACATAGACATATACAGACGTTTATTCACCACTTGGCACACAATAAAAATTTCAAAAAATGTAACACAAAGAACAAACAGAAGCAAATGAGAGAGAGACAGAGAGAGTTTTATTGTGCGTCAAGTGATTTGTTAAGTTACTTTGGGAAAAATGTTCCTGGTGGAAAATAGAGTAAATTAAGATCAACTTGTTTTTTTTTTGAGAAATGTAGGTATTTTTTAGGCTAACTGTACTTTAAAAAAAATCTAAATACTTATGCAATTATTTTTTTCTTCAAAATAAACCTATAGTTTCCTAAGAACAAAACTTTCTAACTACAAAAGAAAAGGTAGCTACCCTGAAGTGCCCAAAAATTTGCCACACAATATGTGTAGGTAGGTGGTGCGTAGGTATAATACATATTATATTTATTACCAAAAATAAACATTAACAAGAAGCATTGTTAGGTATCGGTGGTCCCTAGCCACTCAGTTACATTTTATCGTGACATTGCATTCGTATCCACTAGGTTTGTAGCTTTTATCTCGATTGAAACCAAAAAAATGTTCTCATTTTATTAATAAAAACTAAAAGAAGTACCTACCTATACCTATAGCGAATACGAATCTCCATTTGTTGGAGAATAGTCTTATACTTATTTATTATTTGCATATTTTTTTACATTTTATGGATGAAAGATTAACATTATTTTGAATAAGAACTGTGTAAATTAGTTAGGTATTATACCTCACAGAAAATAAGAATAAAAGCTTTTTTTTATTAAATAGGTAAGTACATATATTTTTTAATATAAAGGTATAGTTACGTATACATAAAGAGGCCAAAGTCTGAACGCCCATCAAGCGTTCACCCACTCGCAAATACCGTTAGGTAATTTATGCAGGTAAGTATCTACCGTATTAATTAACAAAGTACGATAGGTAACAATTTGGAAACAGTGAAAATGGTTGACAAAAAACGAAATTATTTAAATCACAGTCAGATGTCAGGTCAGGGCATCTTGACACCAAAATGGCACATTTGTCATCATCATCATCAGTATCGTAAGTAAGTAAGTAATCAGCTGTAGGATGTGCACTGCTGGGACGTAGTCTTTCCCAAACCAACAACCAAACTGTTAACTCTTCTTCAAGCTTGATGACCTGCATTGCCATTTCAACTTGCTGAATCTAACGCTAAGTTGGTTATGGTTACTATAAGTTGTCTACGGATTTCCACAAGCATTGTGAAGAATTTAAAACTTTCTGTCCTGATTATTGCATAAATAAGAAAAATCAAGTTTTTTTTATTTCCTTATATTTTTACCGCTATGGCGACCTCAAAATATAAATCTTAGCCAAAAATTATCAAAAGGCCAAAAGTTCAAAAGTATGTAATTGAATTGATAAAATATTTACAATTTTTGTGATTGGGCGTACAAATATTTTCATCAATTGGCATAATTGGCATAACTGCCAATAGCCTCAATTTTCGGCATTATTATCAAACTGCGCAAACTAACATTTGAAAGTTAATTCTTGTAGCGATTTTAAATTAGATTTTGCATAGAAAACAGCGAAAGTTAGGTATTACGTAATGCTTTATTGGTTGTATATATTTCGTCATAAACAATCTCTTCATTACTCTACTTATAGACTCCTCTCAACTTCTGTCAAAAGTTAATCACCGCTTATCTCATCTTATCTTATGACATCCTTTTTATTATAATCTCCTTAAAATAATTTAAGTAAACAATACCTTTTAGGAGGTTATACTATACTGTTACCAGACTTATATATGTAGGTACTACTGCTGAAATATATTAGTTCAGGCACTCAGGTACGTAGGTACGTTAGTTATTTCCAGTTTAATAGAAGGTTAATAACTAACTTAATATAATAAAGCGGACGAGTTTGTTTGTTTGTTTGTTTGAACGCACTAATCTTAGGAACTACCAGCCCGATTTGAAAAAATATTTCTGCATTTGATATGTAGCTAAACTCTTGAGGAAGAATATAGGCCATCATCATTATACCATCACTACGGGGGCAACACCGGGAAGGGTATTATTCTAAGAAATAGCAGCAGCTAGTTCTTGGAATAACACGTGTTATCACATTAATGATTAATTCGTACAAAGATAAAGTTTCCGAAATGAGAAATCCATTAGTGCAAGGGAGGGTCTCGTATAGTGTCATATTTTATGTTTATCTTAAAACTTGAGTTCCTCTATCATGGTTTTTAGGAGTACTGTAAGCACTAAATACGGGATATTTACCATGATTCGTGGATTTTAGAGTTTCCTGATATTTCGACCCAGTTGCATGCGCCATGATCTATATTACTGATGTGATGATTTTGTCAAAAATATGACTCACTTTGCCATCTACACAAGTTGTTGCAATGGTAGAACTAACGTCCTCTTGTCAAATAAAGGCACCGGAGATTAGTCAGCACCGCACGTATGTCTTTCCTGTCTTTACGACCGATTAGGCCGAGAAGATGGCAACAATAGATATCATCAATATCATCATCATCTCCCTGCCCTTATCCCACTAGATGGGGTCGGCTCAACATGTTTTCCTCTTCCACTTCATTCTATCACTCGTCATCTCAGTGCTCACTCCTTTCACACACATATCTGCATTATAAGCTCAACTATCTAACAATAGATAGTTGAGCTTATATTAACACTGTACATGACTGATACTTGTTTAACTTCAGTAGTCAGTAGGGCAAGACACAACAGCATCCTGCTAACGGTAATTTTGATGCACATTGCACTCGCGCTATCATTCCACTTTTGTATCCACAATGAAAGTGCTAACCTTCATTTTACATCATAAAATGCTTTTTGCATGCTCTCCAGCTCGTGTGGGGCAGGGTTTATGTCGGTCTCACTATCAATTTCTACTATAGTAGAACATTAGAAACCTACGAACGGCATACCAACTAAAAACTCCAATGTTCCAACATTCATATGAGGGCCGATGCTTCGTCGAACTATTCATGAGATGGTTGTTTTGCCACGTCAATAGATTCTACTTAATGTGCTAATGCTAACCGTAAACTTAGGTGTAGCCCTTTTCTCTTATTCTAGTCTAGCCTAGACTATAGCCTGAGACATTCGTGCCTTTAAAAGTAAACGAAGGTTCTTAATAATGCTATTGCATTTACCACGAAGGTCATCGCATATTTTTTTTGTGTTATAAACCTGTTCGTTCAAAGTAAGATACGAAACTGGATGCAATCAGATGTAGGGTGTTTTTAAAAGTTGTCATCTGAACAAAGAATTTCATTGTTAATTCTGTAAATGGAAGTCAGGTACCTATACCTACCTATACTGTAACTAGTTAAAGGTACCATGTGAGGATAGTATTTGCGTGGACGGATAAAACAGCTAGGATAAATATCGTGTAGGTATTACGTTTGAAACACTAAAAAGGGAACAACCGATGAAGAGTTTTGATAGCCTCAAAATCTTATAGATCTCACAATCAAAGGTGAACGCATACCTATCGGAGCCGAACGTACCAAACGAATCGACTAAAACGAATTTTAGAATTATTTTTATGAAATCGTATGAAACCTCGCGAACCTGCCAGATTCAGACGCATCGGATTCGACGCGGGCTCTTTGGAGATAAATTTAAATGAATGTAAAAACAAAGAAAATCGAGCTATGTCTTAGCTCACCCGGTAAGACTCCGATAAACAATTAGGTATCCTATCATTCTTCAAAAAAAAAAAAAGAAAAGGATCCACAACTTTTTATGTTGTGATTCCAAGACGCGGGTTTTGCATAATAGCAATAAATGATACCTACTGTACATCATAGAGATAATTATGATTATGGTAATATCACAAGGTTATTCTTCAAAAAAAAAATTAAAAACTACCTACTTTAAAACTCTTTAAAAAAAAACATTAAACTCGACGTTCAGTTTGAATTTTAAAATCTTTAGCTTGCAATTACGAACATTTTGCACATATATTATTTTATAAAATAAACACTTTGTTACTAAACTACTGTGGCAGACCGGTCCGGTCATTACCATACCAAGTAGGTATACGGTTTACATACATACCTATTTAAAAAATACAAAGCTATCGAATTAATTGGTATCTTCTTTTTTGATGTCGGTTAACAAGGTAAAGTTTACTGCATTTATAAAATTCCAGTGAATCAACTTTGTGTTCTCTGCGCTTAATACCAAACAAATAAACAAGTTCTGTGTACATTCCACTATGAATAAACTCGTTACCTCACAGATAAGAAACAAAACAAACCGGTAAACGAACAGCACTAAATCTGCCTTTGTGAAGATCCAACGAAGCAGTACTTTCCCCAATATCACTGGCAGCTTCTTTGGTAGTTTTGTGGACCTTCCCTTCATTTCACTCCTTCGGGGCACAGGGTGTATCCGTCATGTCAAGCCACTATAACAATCCAGTTAAAAAAAAAAGTACTGGCACAATACACAGTTTTTGCTTCACTGTCACAATAACATAAGTTCGTTTTATTTTTAAATAAAGAACACTTTTTTAAATATACTAGTATGGTCGCGTCAATGCGCTTTGATGGCCGATACCGCTCTGCCAGCTTCGTTCGCCGGCTGACTCTTACGCAAGGCCACAGGGACACCTCCAGTGCACAACATTGATGAAAGTAAATGATGTCATAGTTTATCAATACACCCCCTTACTTATGAAAGATGTTTAAAGTTGAACACTGGTTGAACAACGTCCTGTCTCTGTTTGTCACTATCCAAAAATAAAGACAGGACGTTGTTTAACCAGTGTTTCACTTTAAACATCTTTCATAAGTAAGGCCCACAGTGCATAATATGCAATTCTGACTAAGCTTTTTTTGAACACTTACTATATCGCAATGGTAACATAATACTATTAAAAAAATTGTTACTGCCTTATGTCATCGATATACGTACACAATAACCGATATTTACCTAATTTTTTTCGTGAAAGTCTTCTACTACTCTTCCATCCTCAATCGGCTCAAAATTTCGCCAACCTCTCATCTCGAGAACAATACCACTCATCAAACAAAACGATAATTTACAAACGCTAATCACATCAGTCAAGTTCAAACATCATGTCATCAAATTCTGCATTCATCAAGAGCAATGCACTTTCATTTTAAAAATTCTTTACTTGCAATATTGTGCAATGTATGTATAATGTATAATAATTTATAAAACTGCCGTAGCATTTCCGATTTCCGACGTATGCAGCCTTAGCACTTGCCGGTAGCGAGAAGGTCACTGGCAAACCGATACGACCATTTGATTGCGCGAGGGTTCGCCTATTAGGAGAGAAGGTCGTATACATAAGCAAACGGACAAGCCGCCTGAATGTTTAGTCATAAACTTACGTTTTAGCCGGAATGTATACGTAGTAACTGTCGGTCAGGATGGAAAACCTCCCTCTGTATCCCCAGGCACGCATGATCCTTGAGAATGTCTTCTTAGATCTCCTGAAGCTTTAAATATAATAAAGGTTCAGACTGCACTATAACTGACGGGGTGCTGACCGGTGCTGTAATGTTTAACATACCCTATGCTGGAATTCCAGATAGAATAGAAAATAAATTGTGTCTCGTTGAAATCTACGTTTCGGAATATGAGAGGTTAAAAATAGTAAACTTTCGCGATCACTATTCATATTGAAAAGTTTTATGGACACGGGATTTTATCGCGTAATTTACCTTATTTTATCCCGTCGTTTCGGCTATGTTGCATTAGCCGTGGTCGCGGGCAGACTGCCCGCGACGGGATAAATAAGGTAAATTACGCGATAAAATCCCGAACTTTTCAATATAAAAATAGTAAGTTTTTTAAGCAGCATAGTAAGTTTTTTTTATAGACTACGAACGGAGTTTAATAACAGGTTGTATTCTTCTTTATATTTTATTTTCAACAACCATTTCAGTAATTAATGTTTATGTATTCACAATCGGTAGTTATAAGATCTAAATATTGAAAGTCAAGGCTTCTCCCCCAACTTTAAAGATGACTAAGAAGTTTTTGCTATTTATGCATTTTAAACCGGCTCACATTATCCATTTTCAAATGACGATCTGTCGATTAAGAAAAGGTCAAATAATAATTTAAAAAAAAAGAGCAAGTAAGTATTTTTATTTCACCGTATGCATATTAGTGTCGGATGCACAAACTAGTACCAATTGTGTCGGCGGTGAACGTATGCCCGAGGTCATAGTGCCTAGCGACCAATACTGTATCAGTTTAATTCGCACCTTATATTCTTCATACAATGGGTATCGAAACCACGGCCGCGGGAAACAAGACAACAGCAGTAAAGAACTTGGAAAGTTTCACTCAGACCGATAGCTTGTGCCAAACAGCTCATTTTACCCATTTTATAGTCAGTAAATGGGAGCTAAAATGCTAAGGCAAAATTGGCAGTGCCTGGTAAGAATCAGATGACCATAAAAAAAAAACCGGTCAAGTGCGAGTCGAACTCGTACGCCGAGGGTTCCGTACCTAGCCATGGTGCCAATTAAGCTAGTCCGCTTAATTGTATGAGCGCCCATACAACTCGGAGGATAATTTTAATTGGCGTCAACTATGTATGGGAACACCCTTTAATTTTCAACTTTTTTAACTTTTTGGAATTTTTCCTTTATTTGTGCTATAAGACCTTGCTTTTTCCCAAATTTCGTTATTCTAGGTTAACGGGAACTACCATTTAGGTTTTCGACCCAAAACCTCTGGGGTACTTCCGGTTGACCTAGAATTGTCAATTTTGGTTACAAGCAAGGTCTTTCAGCACAAGTAAAGGAAAAATTCAGAAAAATAAAAAAAGTTGATAATTAAGGTAAGTTCTGGTACTCACAAGTTTTCACGAAAACCTAAATTTGCCTATATCTTTTTATAGTGTTGACTCAGGACCTTGATTTTTATACTCACAATAGGGACTATAGATCTTAGTATATGGTATAAATTTCAACTTGCTAGCTCTACCCGTTCCTGAGATAATCGATGGTGACACACGGACAGACAGACGGACAGACGGACAGACGGACAGACGGACAGACGGACAAGAAAGTGATCTTATAAGGGTTCCTTTTTTTACCTTTTAAGGTACAGAACCCTAAAAATTGAAATAAACAAAAATCCATAATGTGACTTGACGACCATTTTAGCCCAACAAGTTTTATATGCATAAACTCAGAATACAAAGTGCATAAATCAACTTGTATATTTTGAAATAAACTGTATCATAAGCACTCGAAATTGTAACTTAATTTGCTTACACTATTGGTCTATTATTGAACAATTGTTCACCGATTTCTAGACAATAGCAGCATTCACACGCAGAGATATCTGTGCGGATATCTGTAAAGATATCTTTACAGTCCAGATGCCAGAGCATTTAAACGCAGAGATATCTGTGCGGATATCTGTAAAGATATCTGTATAGTCCAGATGCCGCGGGAAATAGCACGCGCCATTCCAACCTTTGACAGTTTTATCCGCGGTTACAGATATCCGTACAGATATCTTTACAGATATCTTTACAGTCCTGTAGGCTCATTCTGTAAACTCACTTCGAACGTCGCAGAGCTGAATCCGCTGTGAGTTCTCAAATTTCGTATTCGAAATTTGAATCTTACTACAAACACTTACAATACATCCTTGCGTATTTAATGAGCTCGGTCACTTGAGTGAATTCGAAGTGAGTTTAGTACAGAATGCCTCTGCAGATCCGTGGTAAAAACTCTACCGTGTAAATGCCGCTAATGAACCGTGCATTCGACAATTTTGACAGTAGAAGCGAAGATAAAACATTCTACATTCAAAAGGTTACTTCTGAATTTTAAGCCCGTTTATACAGGGTGTGGCAAATTCTTGGTCACTGAAGGGTAGCTACCTTTTCTCTTGCAGTTAGAAAGTTTAGTTCTTAGGAAACTTCAGTTTTATTTTGAAGAAAAAAATAATTGCATTTTTAGATTTTTGAAAAAAAGTACAGTTAGCCTAAAAAAATACATTTGTCAAAAAAAACAAGTTGGTCTTAATCAACTCTATTTCCCACCAGGAACACTTCTCCCAAAGTAACGTATCAAATCAAATCGTAAGTTTTTGCAATAATTCAAAAAAACACATCCCATACATTTTCTATGAAATTAGTAGTTGTAAAAATTATAGTGCCACTTATTCGATCGTTCTTAATTTAATTTTATAACTGCTCCGGCAAGCTGGGAGGCTATTGTAAAGCGCGTATTTAAATTTAGAACAAAGTGCTTCCCTGCAGATGTACTAATGATATGCTCCACGCATACATTCTCTCTTGCGGCTCTGTCTTAGGCGCCTAAGGCTTTACAATAGCCTCCCAGCATGCCGAAGCAGTTACGAATTTAAATTAATAACCATCGAATAAGTAGCACTATAATGTTTACAACTACTAATTTCATAGAAAATGTATGGGATGTGTTTTTTTTAATTATTGCAAAAACTTACGATTTGATTTGATAAGTTACTTTGGGAGAAGTGTTCCTGGTGGGAAATAGAGTCGATTAAGACCAACTTGTTTTTTTTGACAAATGTAATTTTTTAGGCTAACTGTACTTTTTTTCAAAAATCTAAAAATGCAATTATTTTTCTCTTCAAAATAAAACTGAAGTTTCCTAAGAACAAAACTTTGTAACTACAAGAGAAAAGGTAGCTACCCTTCAGTGACCAAGAATTTGCCACACCCTGTATATTCTATCTATCTGTGGTTGTGCTTAAATATATAACCACAATAATAAAACTACAGATAGATATAATATAGAAACTAGCCGTTAGTGCATTTCTTCTTCTTTCCATACTTTACTCAAAAAAAATGTTACACACTGAGCATATTCGATGACTCCTGGAGTGACACAGTCATGGCACAGAAGAGACAACAGTGAACGATTAGGATCACGGACAGAAGACATCAGTATTCCAATTGCGCGCAACAGCGCCTATAAGCAGACCATACACATGCTGCAATGCAATACACTTCGGTTCCAACTGGATACGTTCGTGTCGTCACGGTTTTTAATGCGGAATCCGATGGTACAGACAGTGGAAATTTGAATCAACATTTGAATAAAAAATGCAAAGTCAATTATACAATGATATGACTATTTTATTCCGAAGTCCTCTGAAGTCTAGCCACTGGAACAAAAACAAGCCAAGTGATCTGCTGCAGTGAAACAAACTTAAGGAGATTAAAACAGCAAAGGCAGTGTCTACGATTGCTTTACCGTTTTTTGAATATTCTAGACCTGGTCCTATAAAACCAGTTCAAGTTATCTAATTTCAATTAACCTGACCCAGATATTTTTGTTGGAAAGTTGAGATGCAAAGTGGACTGTTATGTATAGATAATAACAATTAAATAAAAAATATATCTCTTCATAAACTAGAAAAGAGCTGATGATCTTCAAACGGCTGAACAGATTTTCATTAAACATAGCTAATACCACTCTCGACAGAGACACCTTTCAAAAAAAAAAAATTGAAATAGGTTCATCCGTTCAGGAGCTATGATGCCACAGGCAGTCACAGATACACACTACAAACTTATAACACCACTCTTTTTCGTCGGGGGCTAAAAATAGACCATGGGTACCAATGATTTACTATAGGACTAGATCAGCAGTGACGGTGCCGACTCGCTGCCACATCGCATCGGGCCACAGCCTTATCTGACTTCAGTTGTCAGCTTGATACACAGCACACAACTACTCTCAATTGCTTGGTGATAAAAACAACAAAATGGGAAAAAGTGTTGTCAAAAACTGCACATCACGCACTAAAAAGATCAACAAGTTAAATGGTGTGACTTTTCACAATAAGTTTGTTCAATTTTCTTTAAATTATCCAAAAAAACAAATAAATAATAACAAACATCGTTTTTGCCACCAGTGCTACCAGCAAAAACAATTTTAATTTTCCCAAACAGTTGGGAAATTTTTGAATGACGAATGCATGCAGTTTCTGTCACTAAATTATTATTATAATCTGTTTGGTCTACTAAACATACTGAACGGTACCCAAACACTCACTAAATGGATAAGTAACACATTCATGTGGATTTCCAGGGTTTTACCTTAATATAATCACCACTTTATAAACCTTAAATTTTTTAGCAATAACCTTTTTAAATATTATTCTATTAAACGAGCAATTTTTGTTTGTTTGATGTTTGTTTGATGTTTGTTTGACGTTTGTTTGTACTGACGTTCTCGAAAACGGCTCTAACGATTTCGATGAAATTTGCAGTAGGTATGGGTGTTTACGGGGGTGAAAAGCCGATTTCTCGGCATTTTCACGCAAATGGATTTACCAGTGCAATGTGGTTCGTAATTTCACGGAATTTTTCGAGACCAAAGTGGCTTGGCGGTCAGGACCATTGCCTTACAGCCGAAGGCCGCGAGTTCGAATCTCAGTCAGTGAAAGTTTATTTCTTGTGAGTTTTTTTTTGTTCTTATTAAATTTTTTTCTATTTGCACCCGAGCAAAGCTTGGTCGCCCAGATATTTAAATTTTAAAATGAATCAATATTTTTATTATTTGGGCTTTTCGCAAAAAAAAACACAATATACCTACTACCTACAATGCTTTAACGTATTCCATTGCAAAATCTGTTAGTCACTTAGGATATGTTCTTTTGAAATTTTTTTTTAAATAAAATAACACAACTGGCTTACCGACTAAATTATTTCATTTCTTCACCGACGAGAGAACCTTTCATCACAGATTTCGCTAATTAAAAGACATTGAATCAACGAAATGCCGGTTTTTATCGACAAGTAATGTCGCTAGGTATAAAAAAATATATTTAACTAGTGAACGCCCGCAGCTTCGCCCGAGAAGACTACTTTTCTTTATCCCACGGGACCATACATTTTTCCGGGATAAAAAGTAGCCTTTGTGTTATTCCAGAACATAAACTACCTACATTCCGAACATCAAAATCGGTTTAGTAGTTGCCTATACGGAGATACGTGGTAACAAAAAAAAAAATGAATGTCTTAAATTATACGAGAAATTTTTTACTATTAGAAATCCTTAGGTACCTAGGTATTCATGATATCCAAAGGAAAATACCGGACTTTAAATTTAAAAACCGATCTAATAGTTTTAACAAGTTACCTAGTTTATAAATCCAAGTTACTATTTAAAAAAAAAATTAAAAAAAAACTTAGTACCTTTCACACAGTAGGTACCCTGATACAGATAGACAAACCTATCGAACTCAGTAGTGAAAACTAACTGTCATTGTAATTTCTATTAAATGTTGTCCTTATTATTTTGTCCTTGTAATTTTTTTTTAATCTTTAGTATAATGAAAGTTGCACTAAACAATCGTTCATAGTTTTAAATTGATTCAATAAATTAATTGAATTATATTTATATCATTCATTACGCATACATCATTCATTTTGGGAAAAATGTTTGTCGTTGGCAACTCTGGCTATTTTCTGGATGACAATGTCTTGTCTCTTTCCAACGCAATTAGTTTGACGGTAGATAAAAAGAGACAAACATAGATTAATTGTACAGATTGACATTTTATCTATCCGTTTCAAAGCTATGTCTTTAAAACTCCTAAGTGGCTACGCTTTTCTCAAATGTTGAGGATGACGTTGCGACTCTAGTTATTAACCTCGTTGATGGGTACCACAACAGCCAGACCCAGATTAAATAATTGGAGATCATGTAGGTAATAATTTGTTCCTTGGCGTTGCGAGGATTCTGCCTCCACGCCACTGGGGTCTTCAGAAACAAAAAGGTCAACTGCAGAGAAGCGATTTTCTTTAGTGTGAAATTGAAAGTACGAGGAATCAGTGTCAATTATTATACACAGTATTGCTGAATAACAAATAATTGCTTTGTTTCCAATTTCCGAAGCGCTGACATATGACGAAGTGCGTGCTAAAATGCCCTTGAGCAAAACATCGCAATATCGCATCGCATTTTCAATAAAAATACTAGAAATTAACACGTCATAGTATAATTTTTCACATAAGAATAATCATTTGATTTAATTAAAGCTGTTTCAAGATTTTGAGTACGCATTGGTCGAAACAAAGAGTCACGCCCTCTTTTTCTGCCGTTGTATGAGACGTGTCCAGTTATAATTAAACACTTAAAATTCTAATAATAATAAAATATCTATATGCTTATGCTGAGACAAATCTAAATAGACGCGAAAAATATAAGAAACACAAAGTATAAATATATGTTTGAACTCTATATTGTACAAGTACAAAAAAACTTAAAAATAACAACTTAGATGCCAACAAACATAAAAAAGGACACGTAATGGCGGTCTTATCGATTAAAACGTACTATTATTCTGTGTTAAAACGTAGTACTATCATTCTGTGTTAAAACTAAGTAGGTATCTATTTGTATCAGTGTAAACTTTGATCGATTCACACGTCACGTTCTGTTGGTTTAGTTTAGTTTATCGATCGAGCGAGCGAAGCGAGCGAAGATCTTAGTGGCAAGTTAGGCGATTTTGCTTTGTATGTTTGTATGTTTGTATGTTTGTATATTTGTATGTTTCAATTTTATGTTCTCGCATAACTATCGAACCGCTTATCCAATCTGTATGAAACTTGATAGGTCAATAGGTTGTGCTATGGAAATTTGCTGTGGAGCGTATGAGCGTAATCGATGAAGGGGTTGTAAAGATATGGGGTTCCCAAGGGGGTAAATTTTTTTCAAAGGTACCCAAATATATTGAGTAGGGTGTCATATGAAAGTACTCAATTTATACATTCCAAAATGGTTTTTAGTTTTCTTCTAGGTTCTATAGTTTTTGAAATACAGAGAAAAATAAAAATGATGAAAACCAATTAACGGATGTATGGAAAGAGCTCCCGTTTCATAGAGTTTCGATGTATTCGTAGGTCTGGTTATCAGACAAAGAGTGTGGCATCGTTGTGGTTTGGTTTGCAATGATTTTAGTTGCTTCTTGATATTTTTTCTTGAGATTGAAAATAAAAGCCGTGTTGGCCGAGTGGAAGAGTGCTCGATTTTCGATTCATAGGTCGTAAGTTCGAACCCTGGCCGTGCTCATCAATGGATTTTTCGATTAGAAAAATTTAAATGCGCATTAACGCGAGCTCTAAACGGTGAAAGAAAACATCGTGAGGAAACCAGTTAACGTTCTAATAGCGGCGATGGGCTTGCAACCTGTCACGTATGCAAATGCTAACTCCTGCAAATAGTGGGCTGGGCATGTACCAAAATTATAGAGGGAGACGGAGGGGGACGGGGAGGGGTAGGGGGAGGGGGAGGGGGTGGGGAAAGGGAGGGGCAGGGAGAGGGGGGAGGGGAGGGGAGGGAGAGAGACGGGGAGGGGGAGGGGGAGGGGAGGGGAGGGGGAGGGAGGGGGAGGAAATTGATTTTCTCATACATTTTGTATTGAACTGCTATTTTAATAATTTCTCGAACTAAGAGGCCTTCCCTGAGGCGCGGTACGAAGTTCGCGGGGTCAACTATTGAATATAAACACGACACGACTTAATGTATTGCATGCATGCCTATAATCTTTACCATACTGAGGTAGCGCATTAGATATCATTGTGTGGTAAACACTAGAAGGAGCACTTAACGTAGGTATAGGGGTAGTCAGAAACAAGTCCAAATCTAGGCTATCAACACAACGGTGCGCGAGATCTCAGTTCGGGGCGAACTACTAGTTTATTAATAACAAAACAGTTACAGGTCAATTTGGTTACAATAGTAACAATTCAATAATTTTATAAAAGAAACAGCTTATAATAACATCATGTTGGTTTAAAATTTTAAATATTGTGTGATTCGAAATAGGACAAATCTGCTTGTCTCTCTAAACCTGATTCATAACGACTTCTAGTCTTCAAACTGGACTTGTTGATGTTGCTAGAGAGTGACAAGACAAACACTATCTTATGCTGAGGCCACATGATCTGCAGTGCAAGCACCGTTCTTATCGATCGCTAAATTTGACATTTAGAATCGACAAAATTTGGATTTATCAATGAAAAATTTAATTTTATCGAATTTTATCGAATCTAAATGTCAACTTAGCGATCGATAAGAACGGTGCTTGCACTGCTGATTTCGACAAAGGTTCGCGTTCTGTATCTCTATCTGTGCTATGACTATAGTGAGGAATACGGCTGCGTTTGTCAGCCAACACGAATTTTTTTCCTAGTCGTTCACTGAATCAATACATCAGGATAAGGCTTTGCTTAATTGACAGATGAAGAATGGTGTAAATCTTAAGCATAGAGGTCTGAGTCGGAACTCTAGGTATTATGTAATCTAGGTTCTAAATCTCATTTACGCAGTGACCACAGAAAGTTCGGGCAGTTAGAAAATCTTGTGAAAGGCTGAGATTGTGAAGCAACTCATCGCAAATTGCGGCAATCTTCTGATTTCGACGGAGAATCAGTAGAAATGTACCTACTGAATACTAGGTAACTATGTGTGTTTGGTTGGAGATGATTTATGTTACATCAGAATGCCATTATTAAAACTAATCTTAAGTGTATCATCAATGAAACAGACTTGAGTTTGAGTAAAGTAAAGCGTCGTGTAGCCGAGTGTGTCATGAACGTCCATTTAGATAATTATAATGTTTACTTCATAGAACTTACCTAAAAATAGTTTTTATAGAGGCCTGTTTAAAACTCTAACATAAGTACCTACCTACTTAATTCTAGAAAAACGTAAACAATCTTTCAAAATAATAGCCGTGATTTATTATTTTACTCCAACAGTATCACCACGGACTTCTGTACAAAAACAGCAAAATACAAAACCTCATCTCTTATTTTGTAGTCAGGTTAGAAAAAATTCATGTTGCTATTTTAAAAAATGAAAAAAGTAAAATTAGTCCAGCAGGGTTAAAAAGGCCGTTATAGCAGAATCATAATAGGAATTGAACTTTACGATGCTCTTAGAATAAAGAACGGCATAATATATTGCAATTCCTATTGTGATTCTATTAGAGCAGCCTTTTTAGCCCTGCTGAACAAAATCCTGCAATATATGCCGTTCTTGTCACTCTCAGTCTAAAAAAAGAGATGGCTTAGGCGGTTCTCACACTGCGACGCATCCCGCTACATTGTGCGTCGCTGCAGATTTTAATATTGTATGCAAGTATCTCAATTTTTATAGAAAACACGCATAGTACGAGTACAACACACTGACAACGCATCGACGCGCGTGATTTAGGGTGAGGCCCCATTAGTGCGTTGCGTTGCGTCGCGTCGGCAAAATGTATGAGTAAAACGTCGCAGCGTTGACGTTGCGTCGTTTTACTCATACATTTTGCCGACGCGACGCAACGCAGCGCACTAATGGGGCCTCACCCTAACTGGAGATCAGTCTGGATTTAAATTAAAATGAAATGGTGTTCTGTACATTGATAACTTGAGAGCCCTGCGGGGTTAGAAAAGCCGATAAGTATAGCAGAATCCAATAGGAATTGCACTCTAAGGCGGTTCTCACACTGGCGACGCACGCATGCGTTGTGCAGATCTGCAGATTTTATCACTGTAAGGGTGAGGCCCCATTAGTGCGTTGCGTTGCGTCGCGTCAGCAAAATGTATGAGTAAAACGACGCAACGTCAACGCAGCGACGTTTTACTCATACATTTTGCCGACGCGACGCAACGCAACGCACTAATGGGGCCTCACCCTTATGGCTGTAATCCAATAAACGCAAGCATCATTGCAAGCATCGAAATCATGGGTACATATGAAAAGTCCGAAAACCGAAATGCCGATCCTTGAAATGCCGATGCTTGAAATAGCGAATGCTCGTAAAGTATAATGCTTAAAATGTAGAAGCTTTAAATGTAGAATGCTTAAAAATCAGAATGCTCGAAATGCCGAAAGCCAAAATACCGAAGCTTAAAACAACGAAGCTTAAAATACCGAAGCTCAAAATTTAGAATGCTTGAAACCAGTAATGCTCGAAATAATTATGATGTTGTAAGATTTTTTTTTTCTATACTAATATTATTAAGAGGTAAAATGTGTTTGTATGTAGGAGGTTATCTCAAAAACTACTCATCTGATTTAAAAAATTCTTTCACCTGTATTTAGAATGAACTTTCAGGTTGAACAAAGCTATTATGTTATGTAGGTACCTCGCGGACAACGCCGCGGGCGGAAACTAGTTTTAAATACTAAAGAAGTCAGTACCTATGTATGTTTGTCCGAACGTATCGCCGTAACTACTGAACCGATTTTGCTTAAATTCGGCATGTAGAAAGGTTAGGTTCCGGAATAACACATAAGCTATACTATTTTTCAAAAATCAACTCCTAAGGGGGTGAAAAAGGGTGGTAAACCTTTTGCCTTAAATTTCATTCCTTGGTTTGATTCGCTCAAATCTCGGTACAATTTAACTTAAAAAAAAATAGGTACCTACCTACTTATTTATTATTATTAACGATAATTACTTTTGGGAGCTTTAAAGTTTGCATAGATTTTTTTTTATTTTGTAGCATTCACACAAAACTCGGTTTAAATAAACTTTAAAATGAATAATGACAGATATATTTTATTTTTACAAAACTACCCCTAGGGGATGTGCAATAGAGTCCTGAACTTTGTATGGAAAAAAATATTTCCTGGTTTGATTCACATACAAAACTTGGAATAAATAAACTTTGAAGTAGGTACTTACTTAAATAATGAAACACGATTTTATTTTATTTTACAAAACTACCCCTAGGGGGTATGCAATAGACTCAGTGGTTCGATTCACTCACAAAATCGTTAAGTAGGTAAAAAAATGAAACGCAATGCTATGCTTTCCTTCCGGAGAAAATATTTGGTCTCATTTTATTCATAAGTCTACCCGAGTGAAGCCGGGGCGGGCCACTTTAGTTTAGAATACTAACAACAATGTAGGTATTATACCTACCTAGTAACTTGTAAGTTATGTTAACAAATAAAGTTCTTTGATTTGATTTGAAAAACACACCTACAATTTCCTTGGCAGACAGTAGCAGGCATGACGCTTGCTCACGTAAAGAAGTAGGCGTTTCCAAACAAAATTAAATAATAATTCAATTCAATTCATTATTGTTATACTGAAATAACATTACAGGCCTTACAGGTACCTAATTCGTTATAATTAGTTATAAACTAAATACATTATTCAGCAAACCAAAAAAAAACAATATTATACTGAAAATAATAAAAATAATGTAAAGTACCTACCAACCAACTTAACACAATAATAACCTACCTACCTAAACTATAAATTGCACAATTACTAAACATTACTAATGAGATGATAGAATAGGTACAATTAAAACCTACACTAATCACGTTTCCATCTATCTACTACACACCTAAACTACTTTCGCACCCGTAAAAACTACCAAGAAATAAAGTACTAAAAAATTCAATAATTTATGTATGTACTTATTTCGATCATTTTCGATGTTTTAGTCATTCGACATTTGGAACTTATACTTATTGAGCATTCTACTTTGTTCGGCAATTCAAACTTTCGGCATTTCGAGCATTCTGACTTTTAGCTTTCGACCTTACAAACTTCTACCTTTCGAGCTTTCTACATTTCAACCGTTCTACATATCGAATTTCGCTATTTCAAGCATCGGCATTTCAAGGATCGGCATTTCGGTTTTCGGACTTTTCATATGTACCCGAAATCATAATTAGTCTGTAAGAAGAGGCACCTGAACATAAATTTCTGAGAAACATCAAAGGTTATTTCGTGTGGAAAGCCACGAATTGTTTTTTACCTTTATACAGACAATCAGATGTTACAATGAAGCATTTCGAAATGAATATGAAATGTATTACGAGCCGAAGAAAGTCGATTCGGCGTAAATTACTTTCGTCATAATAAGCTGTGTATACGATTTGGAACTGAAAGTACATAATAAGAATGTTTTGTAATACATTTTGGCGTATATTTGTTAAATGAATTACCAACATGACCGTGAATGACTTTTGTTTGGTATTTAATTCTTCAATGTAGGTAAAGGATGATCTTTGTAACACTCTACATACTCGCAGGTAGGTACCTACCTACTATAATTAAAGATCTAAGCCAATTGGATTTTTTAGCTTAAATGCAAAAAAGTACAATACTTATATTGAATTTTACCGTGTTAAGCTTTATTTAGACTTTTACAAAAGTTCAAGATTTCGGAGTTTTTTTTATACTTATCCAATAACTTTTCGGACAATTATCGTATTGAGTAGTATCGATGTCTATTCGATATGACCTATGTCGAAATATCTCTTGTACCAGACACAAAACAAATTGTCGGCATTGATTAAAGTACCTACCTATGTGTCTATTCCAAAATCTATTCACTTTAAAGAGTGTGCACACGCCGTTTTCTGTACCTAGCGCGTTTTTGAGCTGCGCGTTCGCATCGCGTTTGGTATTTTATCGATACAAACGCGCGTTCACAGCGTTTTCGTATCGCGTTCGTATCGATACAAACGCGTTGCGAACGCAAGGCAGTCGGCAAGCTGTAGAGTGTGCATGTCGCAGCCAACTGGTTGAATTAGCCATTAAATTAAATGCCTAGCCATTTCATTGAGCGCCGCCATTCAATTAAATGGCTAGGCGGATATTTGAATCATTGAAGCGTTTGAAACGTTCAACACTCTGCCTGATTGAATGGCCGCCCTTTCATTGAATTCGTATGTTTTTCTGCCACCGCGGCGCTACTTTCGCTTTGTTCACAACATGGCGTCTACAGCTGGTGTTTCTTGAATGTTGTGTGTTGTTTTGTCGTGAAAAATTATCAAAATAAGTTCCCAGTATTATTTGTATGCCACAAAATAATGGATTTACCTTCGAGCAGCCTTTTTGCGTGGGTGTGTGATACGCAAGCTATAAAAAAAAAACCAAAACCTACTTACTTTTTCTGTGTGCAAGTGAACCGCCTAGCCATTTCATTGAGCGCCGCCATTCAATTAAATGGGTGACCTTCGTTTAACCGTAGTGTGGAACGTTGTGTTCAACACTACGACTAAACGAAGGTCAGCCATTTAATTGAATGGCGGCGCTCAATGAAATGGCTAAGCATTTAATTGAATGGCTAATTCAACCAGTTGGCTGCGACATTCACACTACGTTTTTCGAACGCGCGTTTGTATCGAAACAAACGAGCTGCGAACGCGCTGCTCAGAGTGCCCACTCCCTTATAGGTAGTCGTCATTTATCTTATTTCTCTTCGTGATTATTGAGTGTTTGTTATAATTTCTATAGACATCATCTGAAGGTCAAGTGCCTACTTCGACTTTTGGCTAAAAGGTCATGGCTTATCATTATGCTAAAATGTATACAAATAAACATTGCTCGATTTGGTAAAGGAAACAATTTCAGCACTTGTTCATTCGCACATTTCAAGGCTTAATTCTTCTATCACGAATGGCAGAATAATCAAACATGAGTGTAGATTTTAGGAGGATCTACGCTAATATTGTAGAGGTCAGTGTTGAATGAAGGTATTCCCCGAAATTAGTGAATATATTTTAAAAATAATTTCACGGATGAAAAACTGTTCTATCCCTGAATGTTGTGGGTTATTTAGAAGTTAAAAGACAACTAAGAATACAAATAGAGATCTGAGATAATAATTATGTAGAGGCTTCAAGCTGTGTATGTATGTATTACATGATTTACTTTGCTTCTTACTCAGATCAGCAGGGCTATTTTGACTCGCACGTAAAGACGCTAACTCGGATTACTTCGGATTTTTTTGAATTGTAGAAGATGTATGGAAAAAGTGATAGACATTATGTAAAATATTCAAAGTAATTCTGCATTCTATAATTTTAATATTGTTCGTAAAAAAACAATTTGTAGGAAGAAATCCGAGTTAGCGACTTTAGGTGTGAGACAAAATAGCCCTGCAGTTGCTCAGTAAGTAAATTCCTTCTTTCGTCTGCTTAGATAATGCGGATAGCCAATAGGGAACTCCCACAATTTTTTTTTATGATTTTATACGATAGGTTATATCGTCAAATAACCGTAACAAAAATTCCAGCGCCGAAAAACTAAAATTTTATAACAAAAATAATTTTTAAAATTTACCAACATTTTCATGCACTTGAAACGGACGTGACGTCACAAGTCACCAAAATTACACGCGCTTGTAGGTAGAAAAAAAAAACTTTCTGTCGAGTGCGAAGGAGTGTGACGTCACAGCATACGTGACAAATAGCGTTGCGTTTCAAGTCTTATGAAATTCCCACTATATTTTTGCACTTTTTAATTATTAATTTCTAAGCGAAAATGAAATAATATTAAAAAATAATTACACACACATAATTCTAAAGCCATAATGTTCATAGAAAAATACGTTTAACCCGCTTTTGAATCAGACGCATATTGCCTATTATCGTGTAGTTTGCGTGAAAATAAGGCATTTCCGTTTGGAGAGTATTGTTAGCGTAACTACAAAATAATTAACAATAATACTTAATTAAACGATAAATTGAATCATAAAAAGTATCATGAGTAGGTAAGTAAATAGTATAATTTTACTTACACCATTTTTTTACACAGGTTATAAATATACGAGTACCAAATAGACATCTGGCACATGCATTTTTTTTTTGCAAGTAGGTAGGTAAATAAATGGCTATTCCACATTTCCACCACAAGACTGTCATGACTTCGCCTATTGTAAGAATAACAACTTGAGATGTTTTTCTGCACCGTTAACGCGTTTACTGCCATTTAACAGTTTAACAAGTCGGTTCCGACTTTTAAGTCGTTAAGCCATGACGGAGGCCTTTAGGCGGCCTGACTGTCACCAGAGTTGGCCACTAGCTCATACGAACACTGACTTCCTCGTCATATTTACTTTAATTCTCATGTTAATGCACATTCATCGTCATCTCCTTGCCCTTATCCCACTAGGTGGGGTTGGCACAACATGTTCTCCTCTTCCATTCCCTCCTATCATTCGTCATCTCAATAGTCACTCCTTTCACACGCATGTCCTCTCTCATGGATTATGAGAGAGGACATGCGTGTGAAAGGATCCATCTTTTCTTTGGCCGTCCTCTACCTATGTATCCTTCCACATTCATATCCAACACTTTGTTAATGCACATTATAGATAGATTATCCGAAAAGAAAAATCTATTGTGTACCAATATACATTGGGAGTTTGAATTGAACCCATGATTTTCGGATCAAAAGTCTCACTCTCCTCTCTCAGCCAGAACATCTCCTCAATTATGATCAATTTATCTCAATGAGCTAAATCCTTTAGTCTCCTTTACTAGTTTATTTCTATCTTTGCGTTCCGAACCGGTCTTAAAATGTCACATTGTGATTTTGAAACTGCATGTTTCACAGTCACAGGTTTTTTTTACATCACACACAATGCATTACGTAAATGGACCAGTTATACGTATTTATGTTTCCTTGAAGTTTATATCTTCAGAGTATAATCAGCAGACTATAGTACGCCCAATAAAAAAAAACTCTCAGTAGCATCGGTACCAAATTCAGTAATGCAGCAAACAGCTAGGAACTTCAAAAATGCAAGATTATGAACTATTTCTTTTGTGAACTTTTAAAAAGATTTTTATATATATTAATTTTTCGCGATCTGTAGACATAATTTAAACAAACTAACGGTACTTTATCGCGTGATTACCTTTGTTTATTATTTCCCGACGTTTCGAGTGCGTTACAGCTCTTGTGGTCACGGGTAGTCCCGTTACTTTGTTTCAATTTTTTTTAGATTCTTAAACTGGTAGCGTTGATGTTACCTTTTCTCAACATTATCAGTAAGTTTTCCATAAAATCTAATATATAAACATTTAAATAAATATACTTAACTCAGTTTATATTCTTATAAGAGTGTAGTCAAACAAGAGTCAAACAAATGAAAAGATTGGATTTAACTTATTTCACATTTCTTTAGGTAGGTACCTAGTTCTAATGATACGATCTCTAGATCGATCCATAACTGACAGGATTTTATCCCTTGATCGCTTACAGAACAGTATGTGATTAAGTAACTGTCAATACGTTCGCAGTGTTCGCACTTGGCTGTCCAATCTGTTTATTCTTAGTCTAGAAAGTTTTCTTATAATATCAATGTAGCTCAACGAGATACAAGCTGTTGAAAATCAAGAATGTTACAGTTATTGCGGTTTATATACAAATTACACAGACATGTTCTATCGCCTAGACGTGAAAATAAAGTCGCTACGAAATCTGTTTATTGTCTTAGAACCATTGATGTAAATCATTAGATGCGCTCTCAGTTGTGAGCGATCGCATGTAAAATGTTGTCTTCGTGGAAGAGTGCGCTCACACTTAGAAAAATAATATTGAAATTGGTAAGGGAGAAAAAGAGAACGACACCGTTTTTTTGACTCTCACATACGAAAAAACATTGCTACGATATTTTAACGTCATGTCGTATCCTTCATTTATATCAATGCTTAGAACCAGTTCTTATTCATAGTTATATAACTATTAATGATTCTGGAAACTACATCAAAACTCATAAAGAGTCTTTTAATACGAACAAACTAGAAGAATTTAGAGCGAGACAAGTTTTATAAGGCTAATAGGAATGTAAATCTATATTTTAATATGCATAAATGGTCTCATCTAAGATTTTTATGTAAATCTAGCTTTATAGACTGTTATAGCATTCCCTCCCCGTGACTTCGATTTTTGAATTGTTTGTAAGAAAAAGATTTTTCGAATTTCACCTTCAAAGCATTCGTGAGTTAGGTATTAAGTACTTGACATTATAATAACTCAAGGCAATTACTCAAGTAAGGGCCTTTGCACACGACGTCTTTGAACGAGCTGACAGGGCGCCCCCGCGCCGACGACGCGCGTTTTTGATGAGCGCATCTTCTGCGCGTCATTAGCGCGTTTTAACAGATTTAATTTGAAAGTAGGTTAAGTATATACCCCTATTGATTTTCATCCGTAAAACTTACATAAATATTATGATACTACAAATTAATGTGTGATATAGGCGATAAAAAAGAGAAAGGGATCGAAAATATAGAAACCAGCGTTATAACTCCTAAAAAAATTAATTGAACGCAAGCCTGCATTGCATTTTATAAACGTTTATATTTTTCTAAACATTCAATGGGCCCCAAATTCACAAAACAATGTGCTCTCAGAAATAAAACTATTTAATTTCAAAAGGTTAATTTAATTATGCATTGTTTGATTGACGTAATATCATCCCATACCCATATCATTAGGATCCAGAGCTGTCTCGTAAATTATCATAATTGCCTCTTTTCCGCCCGGTTCTTATTTTAAACAATCTAAATGTATAAATTGAAAATCACATGATCTTTACTTATTAGGTATCTTATTTATAGGGTCATCGGAATGGTTATAATGAATATACAAAGATAGTGATCAAGGTCTGATGATGGAGAAGGAAAGAGAATAAATGATAAGATGAGGGAGTTTTATAAAAAAATGTAAACTTGTTTCATAAATCGCTTATCTATAAATAGCTATGGCATAATAATATATTAATATAAATCTCTACCAGACGGACAGGGCTTGGAAACCGTGAAAAAATTCAAACCGGTTTCGGCCTAAGATGAAACCTTTACTTTCCGGTTACGTTTTAACGTAACCCCTATTTAGAGCGGTTAATGCGAACGAAAGGGTTTCGTTCGAAAAACCGGTATAGAACGAAAAGATTCGTTCTTTCCATTTGGAAGCGAGCGCGCCCTTCAAATAATCTGAAGCGCGTTGCGTGTGAGAGTTTGGCTGCGAAATAAACCGGTTAATAGATGTTTTTATTAGGTTTTGATAACGCTCGCGCTCCGAAAGAAATAATTGAAATAGCGGTTTACACCGGTTACGATTACGAACAGGTTAATCATAAACCGGTTCCAAGCTCTGCAGACGGATACGTAGGTAGGGTGAACAATCTACATCGCTACCGAATATTAAAACAATGATTACAAAAACATCTTTTAAATATTTTTTATTACTTGAAGATGTATTAATAAGTAAGTACCTAAGTATCATTTTTCAAGTAATAACAATTTTTTTATATATAACGATCGAACAGTATTGATGAGAAATATAAAAAAACTACGAAGATTAATTATAATTTTCCCTTGAAATATCAATGAAATAAACAAGTACATAGTAATAGTTCCGTTTTCTATTGTTTCAGAGTTCCTAAGGTCATTCTCTTCGGGGCCCTTTAGTTGTATAAAAAGCTAGTCTCATCATCGTCTACTAGGAACTTAGTTCCACAAGTACAGTACAGTCCTACAGTACGCACAATAGATCTAGGCATTCGTGAAGAAATTTTGTATGTAAAATCTACATTGCGCATCGAAACGGCTAACTTCACGAATGCCTAGATCTATTATGAGTATTACTGTACCTAGAGGCAGTTTCCTCATTCATAAATTCTAGGTTCCTTATGACTTTGATTCTATTATGGATACCTTGTGTAATAAACTTTGAGGCATATCAATGGTGTGGAATATAAATTGTATAATTACACAGATCACCTACGTTGTCTAGTTTATTTGGTTATTATTATTCACTCACTGGTTTTAGAGCTTAATTTACTTACTTACCTACTTAAGTACTTAAGTACCTACGTCTTATTTTACATTTAGTTTTAACACACCAAGGTGCTTTGATATTTAAAAACGTTATGGTAATTAATAAACGATATTCAATATTACTAGCTGCCTCACGGCTTTACCCACGCAGTAATGGTTTATGGTGGTGATGATGATGATGATGATGAAACGTAGCTTATAAACTTCCAAGAGTTAAACTATCAAATGCAGAAAGAATTAATCAAATCCGACTGCTAGTTCATTCGATTAGCACGTTCAAACAAACAAAAAAAAAACTCTTCCGCTTTCTGAAATATAAAATAAAATGAAATCTGATCACGACTGAATTCCCAAGGTACGGTAGACTCTCAGATCTCTCAGATTTTAGATCCTTTGAAGATGTCTTGGACGACAGAGTAACGTTATGAAGTAACTGATCAAAACTTTACTTAGATCTGGTGATAGAGCCTTAGTATTGTTGCATAATAAATCCATGTACAGAAATAGAATTATTCCTTGACAAAGATGCTACAAAACATTTAAAACTATCATGGTCATGATTCGAGGAAATTTATGCTTTTGTGGAAATGCAGACCCCGTGATCACAGAGTTGACACTTACCAATAGTTACACAGGCTAAAATTGCATACTGTCATAATAGCTACGAGGCTATGTTGGAGTCTCCAGGGTAGTAAAATAATTGGTATTCTTGTTCCAGACCCTTGCCTCTACATCCTACGGTTCGCATCACAGCTGCAGTTCGAAGAGAAGCAGCACGAAGTCAGCATGACAGCTCTTCGGCTGGTGCAGAGGATGAAGAGGGACTCTATACACTCTGGTAGACGGCCGTCCGGGATCTGTGGAGCTGGTAGGTGCAAATTCTAACAAAATGTTTAGTAAGTAAAGGTAAACACTGAAGTGGAATTGATCTGGACGTGTCTGACGCATGCTAAATAAGCTATAGGCGAAGGTAGCCATCGAGCACCCCAACATGTCGCTACACTGAATACGGGCTGGTCATGTCAAGTGTGGTGTGGACGAAGGTAGCCGCCGAATGGCACCCCAACCCTGCGAGAAGACCGAAACAGAGGTGGCGAAACGATATCGAGCAATTTGACAGGAATGGTTGTCGCCGAGGACCGTGAAGTCTGGGAAGAAGGCGGGGGGGGCTATACCGAGCAGTGGCACACACAACGGCTGATAATAATCTAGATTATCATTTCAAAACATTTATTTAATTAAAATTGCAAAATTAGCGTAAGAAGCATGAATTTTAGCTTTTCAAAGACAACAGAAGGTTAATGTATTTCAAAATACGTTTACTGATCTTCTGTCTGGAAAACGATAAGTAAGGAAATAAAATAACTTTTCATATTGCGCAGGAAAATTATTTGATTTTCCCTATCAATGGCCTTACCATTGATCAATAGATGGTGACGCAGTACAGTGATATTGCGTTTCTGTTAAAACATGAATTTTCTAATATTTTTTCTTAAATAACTTACTAGCGGCCCTCCACCACTTCACTTGGGTCAATATTTATATCTTTGTCTATCTGCAGTGCGATTTTGACCGTCTCTGAACGTATTCCGAATTCTAAAAGTGACGAAAACGTCAACTTTACGTAGAAAATAATCGAATCGGATGCATTTTCGGAAGTCTAAATCGCACTGCTTTAACACACACCTACATACAATTATCATTCTCTGTAATATTATATTAGTATAGATTTAATTTAATGTACTGAGTTCAAAACAACACATTTATCAAAAAAAAAATATAGGTCATCAAGACAACCGATAATAAAATGTATTTATACCGTTGCGTAGTCGACACCAAAAGAAAATAATACGTAACCTTTATACGCCTTTGTAAAAAGTTGAAAATACATGCAATTTCGTAAAACAATGGATACAATGCACGCGTAGGCAATACACCTTCTGGATGTTTTAAAATATACCTACTGGATGTAGTATAGTAATATCTACTAATCCCTATGAATTATTACCTGAATATTATTCGTTTAACTAAACAAGTGTATGAGGCGAGTGTGAATGGAACAGCTGGAAGGGGAAGACCTAGGCGAACATACCTGGATCAGATTGGTGATGTTTTGGAGAAAGGCCAGGTCAAAATTACCCTAAACCGGCGAGCTTGTATGAAAAATGTGATGAGAGTGAATGAGGCGAAAGAGGTGTGTCAGGATCGTAGCAAGTGGAAATCCGTGGTCTCTGCCTATCCCTGTGGGAAAGAGGCGTGATTTTATGCATGTTTGTATGTATGTATTATTACCTGATAAGCCAAAGAACATTGATTTTTCTGTTAAATGTTTATTTATTTTTGGTCTTAATATGCTCTTTCCCAGTTTGAGCATTACAAGAGTCCCAGAGGCTAAGATCCTGTAGGTAGTGATATAAAATCTAGAAAAAGTGTATCTCTAATACGAGTTGTATTAGAGTTTATAAGACAGGACATTTTGCGCGCCGGACCCACATTTAAACAATCATAAACTGAACTAAAAAGATTTTGTCTCTTTCTTACAATCTTGGTCTAAAATCTATCCGTTTTCCGGATTTATATTGTTTATTTTCATTTTATAATGACCATCGGCACATAATAACATAGTACTATTAGCTAAGGTAGAATTTTACAGGCCATTTAAAGGTCTCCATCTCATCTCCACTGATAGAAAATTATTTTACACTTTGTATTTGTATTTGAATGCAGTCAACTTTGACTCCGGGGGGTATTAGTTCAAAGGTCAAAATGTCAAGGTGTTAAAATAAACGAATATAATAATATTATCTCCGGGGATGCTTGTGTTGAATTGTTTTGATGACTTAAAAAACAAGTAGGTACAATATCTTACCCTGAGATGGCAGCAAAAACAACGGAATTCAAGGAAAATTATATTCTGTTCTGTTGGCCTACATAAAAGTAGTATTCGGACTTGAAGATGTTTTCATACAAATGTGAGTTCGATTTTGCGAACTAGTTCACCTGCTAACCAACAGCTCAAATAGAGGTGTGTCATCGAGTCAATGCCACAGATTTGGTTCTAGGACACCGTCTCCCCACACTATTTATTTTAACAGTTAGTCCTATTACTCATTGTGGTTTTCGTGATGAGTGACACGCGCAATGCTTTCGAGACCAATTTAACCTTGGAACAATTTTTTTTAGGACAAGCTGCCTTTAAACATAAAAGTGATCTATCAGGGGTTGGTAAAATTCCCTGTAGTAGTGGATCCAGGGGGCTTAGTCCGTTTTAGCCATCGAGCCGTGGTGGTACATCGACATTGAACCAGTAAAGTCGTGGGTGGGACCCAATCCAGGCCGTGCATCGTTTCGAAAAATTACCATGTCTTACTAACTCTGAAGTCTGAACGACAAAACAGAACATCGGCATCGTGAGGAACCGAACGTCACGATTTAGTTACACTATATTGACCTTGCATGTCATTATGTCGATTAAACTAAGAGGATAGTCTAAGTGCTGAATGAAACTACACCATTTGACAACGTTCCAGGCGCTATAACGAACCCTTTGTTGCCTTCTGATGCTGTAAAAATCATCTAGTTAAGATATGAAGGTCTAAGTTGTAGTTTGTTAGAGCCGGGTGCTATATTATCTGTTCTGTCTGTGCTATTAGTACCACCCACTTCATCTAAGTCGCCAGGAAACAATTATCAGGTCCCGGTCATCAGAGTTTAAGTAAACAGATCCAGATAAAACAGTGTTATTGCGAGGTCGGATTGGAATTGCCGCGTAGGTATAATTGAATTAAAGGTCATGCGAAAAATCTTGTCGACTGATTGGGAATATCCAAAGAACAAAGTCTGATGGGTAAATACGAAACTATACAAAAGAGTAATTACCTACTTCCCGATAATTTCACATTTTCCATAAAAAAATACTTTTGGAAAGTCCACGCCGATGCCGTGCCGTGCCGATGCCGACTTCCTGAGTTCCTTGACGCTGTAAAAATCATCTAGCTAGAATAGGTAGGTAAATCCAGTCTTAATTTTTTTTTTGTTTTATGTCCCACTGCTGGACAAAGGTCTCCCCCAATATTCCCCACTGATCCCTGTCTTTGCCGATCTCCCACCATTCCATCTCGAACCATTCAAGATCGTCCCGCCAACGCCTTCTCAGCAGGTCTCGTCGTCGCCTTCCGTGCTCCGGCATTCAAGGAATGACGATGTTGCCTACTTCTCCGATTGCATCCGGCTAACGTGGCCTGCCCAGTCCCACTTAAGCTTAGCTGATTTGCTCAACTATTACTCAGAAATGTTTAAGAATTGAATACATCTCAAAAGTTTCACCTCACATTGGCCTTGCTCTTACCACTGAAGTTATCAGCTGGGCAATGGGCAAATAGTCAGCTCAATACTTAGCAATCTTCGTCGTAGTAAAAAAAAATGTTATTCCATATCCTGATTCTTTTCAGCTCTTCTCATAGCCGGCCGTCTCCACGACTTTAACCGAACACCAACCGATGTCGTCCGAATAGTGAAAGTCCACGAGACGACACTTCGGAAGCGACTCCTCGAGTTCGGGGACACTCCATCCAGTGCGTTGACCCTGGACGAGTTCATGAACGTGGATCTAGAGAAGGAGGAAGATCCGCCGGCTTTCAGGGCAGCCAGGAAACGAGATAAGGATCGCTTGGCAAAAGTAGGTAAAGTTTGGGACAAATGTCCTTTGATCAACATACTAAATCTTAGGACATGGTTAACCATTTCCTAGTAAAAGTTATGATAAGTTAATGCCTATCTATATGAAGTGTATTGGGTAGAAAAAGTAACGAATAGCTCATATTTTTTTATTTTTGTAATCTCTGAAAGCAAATTATTTGATAAGAGACAGTTTTCCTAAAGACAGGAATCTCCACAGGAAAAAAAAACAACACAAAAGTCCTAGGTGCATACCTACATACAAATACGTTTATAAGAATAAAAAAGTAAGTAAATTCGTATAAGATAGTGGTCAACTCCGCTAACGGAGGGTTTAGTCCGCCTTAAGGCCTCCGTCATAGCTTAAAGACTTAAAAGCCGGGACCGACAAGTCCCGGCTTTTAAGTCTTTTAACATAAGCACCGAAATCCGAAGCACGGAATCATGGGCAAGAATAAGAGAACTTATGAACCATTAAATAAAACAACTACTTCGCAAGTTTTGTTCTGCGATTATTAAGCATGCGGAAACAGGTGAATTGCATTTCCGTATCCGATTTAAAACAGTTCTGATACACTGAAGGTCAATCAATGCTTATTTTGATAATAAAAATGTAATGCACTTACTGGGTGTGATAGTAGTACTGTCGATTTCTGAAATGCATTCAGACCACGATTCTACTCATACTAGGATAAACCTGTAGATATTAATTTTAGCTTATGACTGTTTGACTGTATACTGTAAATACAAATAATAAAGAAGCATCGTTACTTTATTTAAAAATGAAATTTCTTAAAAATACTTTTGTAATATTTTCTTAAAAGTTATTAATTTGTTCCCTTCCTCTTTTGGTTTTAGTCAGTCAAGGTAAGTAAGTTTGTATGAGAAAGTGGCGAAGGTGATTTATACTCCCATCACTTTATATTTATTTTGTAACTAGTGGGTGCCCGCGGCTTCGCCCGCGTGTACTACTATTTTTTTTTTTATCCCACGGGAAACATCCTTTTTTTCTGCATAAAAAGTAGCCTATGTCACTCTCCAGCCCTCCAACTATCTCCACACAGAAAATCGCGACAATCCGTTTCTCTGTTTTACGTGAAAGCAGGACAAACAAACAAACACACTTTCACATTTATAATATGGGTATGGATATCCAGCTTTACTAGCTCTCGTTTGAGTTTTCGGTAGTTATCTTGTTACATCCAGTAAATTAAATTAATATTGTTACGTTCAATTTCAAGTTCAACTGGTTTTAAGTGATACAGTTTAAGGTACAAATATCGCTTACATTATTGCAAGTTCAATTCAACTTTGATTTATTCGAACTAGCTTCCGCCTGCGGCTTTACTAGCGTGGTGCCAATATTTTAAATAGCCTTTAAGCTATTCCAGGCCACAATCTACCTGATATATTTCCCATAGTACAAGCTTTGCTTAGTCTGGGGCTAGATGGCGCTGTGTGAAATGTTCAGCAAATGTTCACCAATATTCAAAGTTTCATCCAAATCGTTCTACTTTACTAGTTACATCGTGATTGAAACGAAACATTAACATCCAAACATTTCAAACTTTCATATTTAGGTAGGTATAGCTTCCGCCCGCGGCTTCGCTCGCGTGGTACCCATCTGGATAAAAAGTAGCCTGTGTGTTATTCCAGGTCATAAACTATGTATATTCCAAGTTTCATCAAAATCCGGTCAGCCGTTCTGGCGTGATTGATTAGATTTCTAAACACAGACTCGCGAGATCTACAGCTCACAGAGCCACTAGTCTAGTGTACTTCGAAGCACGGAAGCGCTCAGCCACTAGAGCGGTCACCCATCCAATTTGCGACTGCGCAGAACGTCGCTTTACGTCAATGTTCTATCAAAAACAACTAAGCACGCCATACCACGAGCTAATTAAAACAAAATACATACCTAGTGTTTTTCCCTATACTTACGTAAGTGTAAAAAATGCCTGTCAATTTAGATATTATCCAATTATGTACAGAAAGAATGCCTGACAATTTAGATAATATCCAATAATATACAGAGACACATTTTTTATATGCCATTTCATTGTTGCAATCTGGTTTATTTATTAAAACAATCTTGTGTAGGTTGATTTATTGTAGAGAATAAATGCATACTTGATTCTACTCTTTGTGAGACCTAGATCAAGGTGATTTCTAGTACTACTGTAACCTAATACTTAATTTGATAATCATGTCAGCTTTTATTTTTATTTTAAATAGTATTTCTTAAGTTTTATCTTAATCTACATGAAAACGTATTAACGGAAGAGCGAGATACCCTAGGACTGGTATTTTTATTCTTAAAAGGGCATCTAAAAAACCCATGAAATGTATTTTTTAGATTAAGTTGAAGAAATAAGCATTTGTATTTGTAAAGATAACCTAGAATATGGCTGGTTTTACTGTCACGCGTACCGTCGGTCGGCGCTGATAGGCGAGTGATCTTTATTATCTGCTTAGCTTGAGGCTACATGATGCTGTGTGAAATGTCCAGCAATATTTATTATTTATTTATTACAATGAAATAAGGATATCTACTGTATGTTTAGCAGAAATGGCTACGCTGATTGCTCTCGTCAGTGCTGGACAATCAGTATCCTTATTTCATCGTAATAAAGATCACTCGCCTATCAACGCTGACGGTACGCGTGATAGTAAAACCAGCATATTTCACGTAGGTATGTTGAAGGTTTGATGAAGAACTTTCTTTCCAGCTAATGGACGAAGAAGACGGCGAGAAAGAACTGACGGAACTACAGAAAGAGATAGAGTTACAGATAGAAAGAGACTGCAAGACGATAAGGAGAAAAAGTACAATAAGGGCCAATAGCTCTGCTTTATCAGGTACCTATTTATTATTCATTGCAAACTCAAAACGAAAAGTACACAATTAAGTAAGTACCTATACTTATCTGTAATAAATAAGGCACAGTAAATAGTAAGTGGCTTGCAAGGGAATTTGAGAAGTCAAGTTTCATTTTTGTTTTATTTTCCAAAACTTGTGTTTCTTCGAATGTTAATATGTAATATTGGTGGATTATTAACCGTTAAGTGTTCGTGAACGTGCATAAGTGTAGGGAAGTGAAACAAAATTGGATAACATTGCTTTTCAAGTTCTCCCAAAAAGTCCGTGTTGATGTTTCGGTAAAGCCCCACATCTTTACTGAGACACAAGGGGAGGGGTGGGATATTATATTTATGTATTGTAATATGTATTTATTTATCTTTATACTTGAAGTTTATTTAATTACTTAACACTGGCTGAATGCACAACCGTGCGAAGCCAAAATAAAGAGAAAAAAAAAGTGGCTTGCAAACGTTTTGGCTCTAGCTGTTAGTTTGTAAGTATTGAATAAATAAATAAATAAACATTTTATCACATCATATTATAAGTATTCCATTGGAATGCATGATGAATAAACTAGCAGTGTTGGCCAAGTGGGTTAGTGCCTCGACTTTCAATCCGAAGGTCGTGGGTTCGAACCCGGTCGTGCATCAATGGATATTCATCATCGTATGCGCTTTAACACGAGCTTTAAACGGTGAAGAAAAACATCGTTAACTTCCTATTAGCGTCGATGGGCTTGCAACCTGTCAGGTATGGAATGTTTTCTTCTGCAAAATGTGGGAATGTACCAAATGTGTTTGGACATACCTCTGCTTACCCCCTTAGACATCTTCAAAGGATCTAAATATGCCTAAAGATCTAAAAGAATATGTCTACCGCACCTTGGGAATACAGCCGTGATCATATTTTTTTAGAATGTTTTAACATCTTCAACAAACATCTACCTCAAATCTACATAAATCAACCTCTTCTGCTATGTTTCAATTGGTAGAGTAGCACTGCCTTCTGTACTGTAGGTCGAGGGTTTAATTCCCACCCAGGACAAACATATACACATAACATAGATGTTTGTTCTGTGTCTGGGTGTTATAAAGTCTAATAAGTATGAATTTACAAAAATACATAAGTTTTCTATCAGTACAAGTACAAGCTTTGCTTAGTTTGGGGATGGCGCTGTGTGAAGAATGTCCACCAATATTTATAGGTAAGTATCATATTTTATTTATTTCTACAGATGAACCAGATGACCCGGATTCCGAAGAGGTCCAAGCCACGATATTCGCTGGAGAGGACACACTTAAAATCATTGGCCAAATGGAAGAGTGCGAGGGGATGAAACAAGACAAACTTAAGTTAGAGAAAGGACTTAGTAAGTTACTATAACATCTCTATAGTCGAATTGCCCATTGTACGAACTAAAAATATATGAAAAATGACATTTTGACCGTCAATTTTAGTGCGTATAATTAGAAATACGACTATAGACAACTCTCATACAAAATCAAAATCAAAATCAAAATCAAATATCATTTATTCAGTAGGACCGTTATGACCAATTTGAATCGTCTTAAGAGCTAGGTGATTCTACTCCTGTTCTTTCGCGACCAACACCGTGAAGAATCAGGGCAACAAACACGGTATGGGGCCTAGCTTTCTTTTCGGTGATCCATCCGCTTAAAATCACAATCAATACAACATTGAAAATGAAAAGTCTTAAGTACCAAATTTTCGATGCTATAGTAATCGATAAACAAAGTTTATAAAGAGTTTCAACCCGACGACTAAGGATTCCGTGGCTGAGTCGGTAAAAGCAATCCAGCCTAAGGAGGATCGCTTGTATCATTGCGGGTTCGAATCTCGTCGGAATTGAAAATTTTAATAAGACTTCATTTTCAATGTAATAATACCTAAGTGTGGTTTAACACTAAAAAAAATTAAATTCTCATAGTTGTCGGCAAAAATAACTTTAAAAATATCGTCTTCGTTTAAAAATACATAATTTGGAATAAAAAACACAGTATTCCTTTGTTTCTTTGCATAAAAAGGATAAAGCACCGATTATTTTTGATAAGACTTCATTATCAATAAAATATATCTAATATAAAAATTGTCGGAAAAATTCTTGAAAAGAAATTATGAAGAAAATTCATTACATTTTGTACGGAACGAATTCTGAGGCGGTACAAAGTTCGCCCGGTCAGCTAACATAACAACTAGATAGTTAAATAGAACACTTATACAAAATCAAACCTTAGATACTATTCCGTTTAGAGTCTAAACGGAATAGTATCTAAACTTTAGACAAAGGCCTTGCGTCGTAAACCCGTCACGAGAATTTAATCTAAGGTATACGAATTTACTAATCTAAACCTTAATCTATGTTTTCTTTCTTAGGACCAGATTTAGCAATAATAGGCTTAGCCCCGGATCGAACAAACGAAAATAAAACGGACAAATTCATAAAACCCGAAGCGAAGCCTTCCTTCGCCAAGGATCTAGTGAACTCAGAAGATTTGGTGCTGTGCGAGAGAGACGAGGAATACGTCAGCAGCTTCATAATGAGCGAGGAGGAAACGAGACAAAAGACTCAAATGTGGAACAGGATAAATGCGGGATATTTGAAGCAGCAGAAAAGTATATAGATTTATTATAGAATGGTTTAATTAGACTGTAGTGTTTTAGATAAATAGCATGTACAATCACGTAGTACCTACTGACCACGCTAGATTTCACTATATTTGTGGTGTATTAGAAACTATTTACTTATACTAAAATATTTGGCAGTACACATAAATAGTTCCATTCCGTGCAAGAAATTGATACTTCTATATTCCTATTCTATATAACTTTAGTATTCTGTGAAATAGCCATGTCAGTAAGGATCGACTTTGGGACCGCTTTTATTTATTTCATCAAAAGATAAAGAGTAACAGTCTATAAGAATTTTATTTCCAGTAAAAGAAGAAATCCGCGCGAAAGAGAAAGAAGAAAACAAAACTAAAAAGAAAACCCGTGGTTCGTACAAAAAGAAAGTTGCACTAAACGCTGCTACGGCGAGCGAAGCCGTCGGAAAGATGTTATCGGAGCGCAAGATCAGCGCTAAGATCAACTATGACATCCTCAAGAGCTTGGACCATCCGGGTGGTATGCTATCGACGCCGAAGTTGGCGGCCGCTGAATCTGTTGTCGAGTGAGTAAACGAACCATAGAGTTATAAAGAGTTATAGGTGTTATAAAGTATAATAAGTATATTATTATTATTATAAGCCTGTGCTGTCCCACTGCTGGGCAAAAGCCTCCCTTCCCTTCCTCCACTCGGTTCGATCCTGAGCAAACGTCTGCCAATTCTAATAAGTAAGTATGTATGAAAGTGAAAAAGTAAGTATGTATTTGCAAAATAATATATATGTATTCTATCAGTCATCTAGTTCCCATAGTACAAGCTTTGCTTAGTTTGGGGCTAGATGGCGATGTGTGAAAATGTCCGACAGTATTTATTACTATTATTAGTTACTGTAAGACCCAAATCTCTCTCAGAACTCTAGTCAGTATAGGTGCTTCCGTTCTTCTGACACGTAAGATTTACGTTCCCGGCTTTTAAGTCGTTAAGCCATGAAGGAAGCCTTTAGCCACTCCCTTATATTTGTGCTAATATATTTTCTGTGATTATACGAACAAACGAAAGAGTAAGAAAAAGTAATAAAAAAATAGACGCACTGCCCTTTTTGTATAAAAAACAGAGTCGCCAAAATATACGAACATTATTTAACACGTTGAGTGCGATCGATGCACATGAAGTACTTGTTCGGATTGTCCTGCGGCCCCCTCTTTCGTAGAGCACCGCAGAGGCTTGGCAGATTACGCGTTAAATAAGGATTCAAGCTAGAAATGTCTAATTTGAAATCTAAAGTTAGCTTAATTAAACATACTGATGTTATGTCAGCTCAAAATAAGTGAAATTGATGATGATGTAACATAAATACAGGTTACTTCGCTCTGTGAATAATTAAGTGTTATTAGTATTTCCGTCTGCGAAGTGTATAAGGAAAGGATCTCTTTAATCCAAACTCCGAAAATTTACCCCCTGTTCGGATTAGTGGAGCGTTCGGATTATGGTACAGAGAATTTACAGGGTATTTTATGAAATAAAACTACATAATTGTATTGTGAAATTTTAAATTTATATGCATCTATAAACGTTACATTTATGAAACTTTTTAAAAGAAATCCAAAAATCCAATATTTTAGTTTGTCAGGAAGGTATTTAATGATAAATGAAAAGCTTTGTCTCGCAATTTCTACGTAAAAGCATTTTTTCTGGCAAAAGAATGTCCACTTTGCCAGCCCATTCAAGACATGTATCTAAGGCTGATTTTAGTCTCACGCTCACCGTCAGCGCTGATAGGCGAGTAATCTTTATTACAATGAAATAAGGATACTGATTGTCCAGCACCGACGAGAGCAATCAGCGTAGCCATTTCTGCTAAACAATCAGTATCCTTATTTCATTGTAATAAAGATCACTCGCCTGTCAGCGCTGACGGTGAGCGTGAGACTAAAATCAGCCTAAGGCAGATACCGCGCTTGAATTGGAAACGCTTGCAACTGGTTCAACGTGCAACATTTCTTCACTTTTGGCGGGGATGGGGTTCTGATTAAAGAGGTCCTACTATACTAAATTTTGTCATTATTTCAGAACAAAGACAGCAGTGATCGCCGTGCCTGAATCTCCAGCAGCAAAGATAAAGCAGCCGCCCACGATACCAGAGTCTCCCGCGAAAAAACGCAAAAAGGCCACTCCAGTCATACCCGCCAAGAAAGTCCCGCCCAGTCCAATCGCGCCACCCACACCATCTGTACCAGGTCAGTACATATTTATTGGGCCTTTAGATCTTAAAGTATATACTAGAGTCTCCCGCGGACAAACGCTAAAAGGCCACTCCAGTCATACCCGCCAAGAAAGTCCCACCCAGTCCAATCGCGCCACCCACACCATCTGTACCAGGACAGTACATATTTATTGGGCCTTTAGATCTTAAAGTATATACTAGAGTCTCCCGCGAACAAACGCTAAAAGGCCACTCCAGTCAAACTCGCCAAGAAGTCCCGCCCAGTCCAATCGCGCCTCCCACACCATCTGTACCAGGTCAGTACATATTTATTGGGCCCTTAGAGCCTAAAGTTTTTTAAGAGTCTCCCGCGAACAAACGCTAAGTAAGTTCGTATGAGCTAGTAGCCAACTCTGGTGACAGAGTTTTTAGGCCGCCTAAAGGCCTTCGTCATGGTTTAACTACTTAAAAGACGGGTCCGACAAATTAACGTGCCCTCCAAAGCACGGAAGCGCTCAGCTCGTACTGCCACTTGCGGTCACCCATCCTAATTGTGACCGCGCACGACGTTGCTTAACTTCAACGATCAATCAAGAACGTCTAAGCAAGCTACGCCACGAGCGCTTCAAAGGCCACTCCAGTCATACCTGCCGAAAAAGTTCCACATAGTCCAATCCATCCATCAACGCCGTCTGTCTGGTACAAACATCAAATTATTTTTGACTGGCCTCTTAGCTCAGTTGGTAGAAGCTCTGCCTTCTGCACTATAGGTCGTGGGTTCGATTCCCACCCAGGACAAACATTTGTGTGATGAACATAGATGTTTGTTCTGTGTCTGGGTGTTATAAAGAATTATATGTATGAATTTACAAAAATAAGTCTATATATAGGTATTCTATCAGTTATCTGGTTCCCATAGTACAAGCTTTGCTTAGTTTGGGGCTAGATGGCGCTGTGCAATACAGCAATATTTTTTTATTTTGTTTATTATTATTTACAGATACCACAGAGCAAGATGCAGAAGATTTCGAGGACGATATCGAAGACGTCGTTGAAGCGGTTAACAATGAGGAGTTCTCTCTCTCCGCTATGTTGCAGAATGGGCCTGAGGAGGATTATTATGATTATGACGAGTATTGATATCTTCTTCTTGACTGTAGTTAATATTAGGTAGTAGTTATAAATAGTGTAAAACTTAGTTAGACCAGTGTTCTGCAAACTTTTGTGTTCGAGGTACATCTATGAAATCGGAAAATTTTGAAGGTACATCATAAATGAAAAATCAGTTTTTTATGCGAAACATCAGCTTGTTTAGTTGAGCATATGCGGTCCTTTGGAGTAGTTTAACTGAGATGGTAACCTAATTTTTCCGAGGCACACCAACTAATGACCACGGTACATCAGTGTGCCGCGGCACCCTTTGCGGAACACCGATTTAGAACACACAATCTAACCAAACAAATAAATTGTAAGTGCCCGTTTATATATAACTAGCTGACCCGGCAAACTTCGTATTGCTTCAAGCATAAATGCAGAGAAGCATGTATAAAGAGAAGCAGAGAAGCATGGAAGAAGAGAAGCAGGGAAGCATTGAAGAGAGAAAACCCATACCCATATCACCAAAAAGTTCCGTAAAGGTCCTGACTCCATCATCATAACAGCATTGTGTTTCACTCATCAAGCTCTTTCATATGATACCCATATCACTAAAAAGTTCCATTCCATCTGAAATCTTGAATCTTTGAAGTGACAGCTGTCAAACTTCAAACCGCCATATCTGGGAAATTACTCGTCCTAGACTCCCCGTTCTCAGTTCAAATAAAAGCTATGACCAAGATCTTCATTTCAGATGACAGATGTCATTTTGACAGCTGTCACTTCAAATGAAGATCTTGGTCATAGCTTTCATTTGAACTGAGAACGGGGAGTCTAGGACGAGTAGTTTCCGAGATATGGCCGTTTCTTCATGTGAAGTGACAGCTGTCAAACTTCAAACGGCCATATCTCGGAAACTACTCGTCCTAGACTCCCCGTTCTCAGTTCAAATGAAAGCTATGACCAAGATCTACATTTCAGATGACAGATGTCATTTTGACAGCTGTCACTTCAAATGAAGATTTTGGTCACAGCTTTCATTTGAACTGAGAACGGGGAGTCTAGGACGAGTAGTTTCCGAGATATGGCCGTTTCTTCATGTGAAGTGACAGCTGTCAAACTTCAAACCGCCAACCTTTTTTAAGTCGGTTTATTAAAAAGAATCACGCATTAGATGCGCGTAGAAACTATTATGAAGACCGTGATTCACACAGGAGGAACGACGACGATTCCTTATCTATGGATTCACGTTTTAGTTATAGTTACTTTCCTAAACCTTTTTTGTGGATTTGAATTTGTGTCAAAGTCAAATAGCATTCTATTAATAAACAGATGTCTGATTTCTGAATGTTCAATCCTTTCCAAATGTCAGTCTCAAATATTTTATATTGTCATTTAGAAGAAAACATGAATCAGAAGAATATGAAGAGAACATGATTTTTGCGAAGCCAAAATAAAGAAGAAAAAAAAAAAACTTAATTTTGTCAACCAAAGAACACATCAGAATGCCAGCTCCATACAAAAAAAACCGGTTTACGCTTTCTTTTGTATGGAGATGGCATTCGTCTCCGCTTGTTATGTTCTATGGCAATAGTTTTCTGTGATCATCTGTTAACTGCATGTTTTTGTCAGCACGATTCAGGCTTTCTTTCATTTTGTATGGCTTCTGAGGGTCTTTTCGTGATGTTGAATAGCCTATAGCCTTCCTCAATAAATTAGCTATCCAATACAGAAAGAATTTTTCAAATCCGACTGGTACTTTCAGAGATTAGCGCGTTCAAACAAACAAACAAACAAACAAACAAACAAACAAACTCTTCCGCTTTATTATAATAGTATAGATATAGATAATAGTATAGAATAGATGTAAATTTAAAAATTTGGTCTGTCTGTTTGTTCCGACAAGTCTCCGTAACGACTGAGCCGATTTGCTCGGGACTTTCATTCTCAAATAGCTAGTGTTCTATGGAGTAATTTAGGCTTTAGAAAAAGAATTAATGCTTCGCGCAGCGCAGAAAATAAAGCATAAAATAAGACGAAAAAGCGGAAAAAGTCGCGTTTTCTAACGAGTATATAAACTCTAATAGGGTCTCACAGATTTTTGTGAAACGATTATGACAAAATTAATATAGATATAAATCAACAAATAAAAGAGCATTAAGATGAAAAAACTTCAAAATCGCGGAGAGCGAGAATAAAAAAAATACTATTGTAATTATAATCTCGTGGTGGTCAAAATAATGTAGGTATTTTATATAAATAAAATCATGCCTCATTTCCGGGATAGGCAGAGATCATAAACTTCCATTTGCCACTACCACATCTTTCGCCTCACTCACTTTCTTTCTTCAAACAAGTTCGCTGGTTTATGAGTATCTTTGTTTATGTTAGAAATAATGTTTAAGGTGACCACACACCTAACCGCGCCGAGCGCGCCGAACGAATCGAATTTTAGAATTCTTTATATGAAATCGTATGAAACCTTGCACACCTGCCCGCGTTAGAATCGTCCGATTCGACCGAATCTGGCAGTACTTTTAAAATTCGGCGCAAATAGCTGTGCGCTCAGCTTTAGTATGTGTTATGCGTTTTTACTAAGTAGGTTAACTAATTTCCAGCTGTATCAAGTTCTACAATGCTACTACACATTTAAAATTACTTGTTAAGGCAAGCTTCCCCGCCTCTTAGTTATTAAGTAGATTATTCAATTTAGTAATTATTTGAAGCTTGGCTTAAAAAAAATTACAGATTTTTACCTTATGGAACTGCAGTGCAAGTACCGTTCTTATCGATCCCTAAATTTGACGTTTAGAATCGACAAAATTTGATAAAATTGGATTTTTTATTGATAAATCCAATTTTCTAATTTAATCGAATTTTGTCGATTCGGTACTTGCATTGTTGATAGGCAGATATTCTTCACATCTGAAAAATGGCGATGCTCAAGAAATCTGTCACGTATGGAATAGTAACTTATGCAAAATGTGAGCATGTATTTAGACATGCCTCTGACCAACCCCTTAGACTTGACATTGAATGCTTAATAATCTGCGAGTACTTATATCTACCGTGCTTCGAGTAACACAGACGTAGGTAATCCAGTTTTCGTTTTTGAAAATGTGAATACCTAAGTCTTTTTCGTCATTTGTATAGTTAAATCAAAGAATCTTTCGTTTTCAAATAATGATACCTACTTAGTACTTTTTCTGTTTTATTTTTTATATTTAAATCATGGCACTGATTCAGTTTTTGATGGTATTCATAATTAACCCAGAGTTATAAATACATAATTATGTATCCGGGTATTTATCATGTAAATTAGATACCCTTTTTACCACCTTTTCATTCAGTGTTTGTAATAACATAATATATTTAACTTAAGTATATTTATAAGCGATTGAGTTATTCTTATAAGTAAATAAAACTTAGATTATGATTATGTTTTGATAATAATACCTACGAGTTACTGATTCTCAGATAGAGCACGCAAAAGAACATTTTTGTGATTAGACTCAAAATGTTTGTGTAATTTTGTGCGTGAATGTGTTAGCAATTACCTAGCTGTTAAATATTTAAACAATATTTGATGAAAAAAGCAATTTAAAGTGCATTATGAAATATAATAATGTTGATCATCAGCCCGTTAGAGTTAGTGAGTGGCCACACTGCGTTTTTTGCAGCGCGTTTTTGAGCTGCGCGTTCGTACCGATACAAACGCGCAGACAGCTCCCTTCCCACCTAATAAATGAGCAATTGCTAAATTCGTTGTCTGTTGCGTTTTTCCGGTGTCCTCGCTACTCTTGTTGGATTTTTGAAAAATGTAGATGTTTCATTCCCAATATTAAATTTTAATGTGAAACTATACAGTATAGGCATCAAGAATATGTTAAAATATCATTCGATTATTAAAGATTTTCATACAAAAAGTAATTTTGTTTTCGGTAAAACATGATTTTTGCCATGTCCTTTCCATAATTGGTCATTTTCAAGTTGGATTATTTACTGTTTTTGCCAACGTAACAGTATATTATGTAGGGCTTATAGCCTTCAAAAATTATTTATTATTAGGTATCTGACGATAAAACTATTCTAAAGTACATAAAAATTTAGAGAGATACAATTTAGTGTGAGGTCAAAATATGGACCTCGGTGGAAACTCCCACTTAGTTACGAGCTTTTTCTTGATTTTCTACCAAAAATACTGCTAAATGTTATGATTTTTTTTACTTAGCATCACTAAACAGACGATGCACGTTAGCCAATTCGATTTTTGTCCTTTCTGTTTCAACCGTCGTGCCGTGGCAGAAGGTCGCTCTCAGAAGGACTTTTTTGTGTTCCACTGAGTTACGGAGTTTTTGGTGGTAAGTAGCTGGTTTCATGTAGCAACTTGGTATTATTTAGTTCCCTATGTATTCACCACAACTAAAACTACACTAAACAACAAGAAAGTAATCGTCTATCCTAATTTTTTTTTTCATTTTAATTCTGAATCAGCAGAACTGTTACGTTCCACTGAGAAATTTCGTAACTCAGTGGAACAAATTGTAACTCAGTGGAACGCTAAAGCCGCGATACAGTTGAGATTTTATTCTGTTTACCCTACACGAAAACTAAAAGAGGGTTATGTTTTAAGCAGTGTGTAAAGTTGTCAAAAACCAGTAAAGTGTCCCGTAAAAAAGTGTCCTGTAGCTAAAGTGTCCCTTAGCGAAAGTGTACCGAAGCAAAAGTGTCACGTAGAAAAGTGTCCCTTAGCAAAAGTGTCCCGAAGAAAAAGTGTCCCGAAGCAAAAGTGTCCCGTTGCAAAAGTGTCCCGTAGAAAAGTGTCCTTTAGCAAAACTGTCCCTTAGCAAAAGTGTCCCGAACCAAAAGTGTCCCGTAGCAAAAGTGTCCCTTAGCGAAAGTGTACCGAAGCAAAAGTGTCACGAAGAAAAGTGTCCCTTAGCAAAAGTGTCCCGAAGCAAAAGTGTCCCGTTGCAAAAGTGTCCCGTAGAAAAGTGTCCCTTAGCAAAACTGTCCCGAACCAAAAGTGTCTCGTAAAAAAGTGTCCCGTTGCAAAAGTGTCCCGAAGGAAAAGTGTCCCGAAACAAAAGTGTCCCGGGACACTTTTGCTTCGGAACTTTTTTTCAACGGGACACTTTTGCTTCGGGACACTTTTGCTAAGGGACACTTTTGCTTCGGGACACTTTTTCAACGGGACACTTTTGCTTCGGGACACTTTTGCTTCGGGACACTTTTTCAACGGGACACTTTTTCAACGGAACACTTTTGCTTCGGGACACTTTTGCTAAGGGACACTTTTGCTTCGGGACACTTTTTCAACGGGACACTTTTGCTTCGGGACACTTTTGCTTCGGGACACTTTTTCAACGGGACACTTTTGCTTCGGGACACTTTTGCTTCGGGACACTTTTGCAACGGGACACTTTTTCAACGGAACACTTTTGCTTCGGGACACTTTTGCTTCGGGACACTTTTGCTAAGGGACACTTTTGCTTCGGGACACTGTTGCTTCGGGACTTTCTAACCTGAAGCTATTTTTGTAAATAAAGTATTCAAATGTGAACGCCACCTTACTTTTTTTTGAGACATTGTCCCTCAATTTTGATTCGGTATTTTTAAAAATACAGTCTAATTTACTTGAAATTGTTTATTCTTGTGATGTTAACTTGTTACAAAAAGTGTTTCCTATTTGCCAGACAGCTCCTTGTGCTTATTTTTTTCAAACTGATTGAGTTCTAGCTAACTAAAGGATGTCATTGAGTCAGAAAAGTAACTCAATGGAGTAACTATTGAGATTATTACACCATTAATCTGATTTTTCTATCAGTTTTTGTGACTATTCGATAAATATGCCTCATTTCCTCTATAAAAATATTAAAAGTTAGTACTTTGCGTTTCATTGAAAGGTTTTACATGCAATTCTGTTTGTTTCTCAATGGAACAATTTTTTCAGAGTCATGGAACTAAAAGCTAAATATTTATTGATTTTATGCATTATCCTCTGACCTTTTATAATGAATAGGTGACTAAGACATTTATCTTTTGAATAATGGCATTTTAATAGTAAAACAATCACATTTTTTTTACTATACGCAAAAAAGCTATGAGACAACGAATTTAGGAGTTACTCAAATAGGTATTGTATTTGTATCTTTATAACGCGATGCGAACGCACGTTTGTATCGATATAAACGTAACGCGCAGCTCAAAAACGCGCTGCAAAAGACGCAGTTTGGCCACTCCCTTAGGTAGGTAATTTAGGTTACAGACGCTTTTTTAATTCGTTTAGGTAGGTACTTATATTTTTTAAAGTGTAAAACCACAATTAGGTAGGGCCTACACGTTATAAGGTTCCGCGGCATAAAATATGCGAGCTCGAATCCCGTTGGAATAGAAATGATAAGAATTTCATTTCCGTTTTTTCAATTGTCAACTAACTTTCGAGAGAAGAATACATCAATTCTCAGGATTCTCTCCATGCGCTGTCAAATAACAATGTTACTTAACGATTGAAAAATTAGGCCATTAGATTTAGTTAGACAGAGCTACTGTGTGTTTAGTGTGCTAGACAGGCATAGTACAAAATGTTATGAATGAGCCTTGGAAAAATAAGTACATAATTTTGTTTTTTATAGTGTTAAACCACACTTAGGCCTCTATTAATAAACTCGTATTAACTTCTATCAAAGTTGCGCCATGGATTAAACTATTGCCATCCTTTTTTGTTAGACAGTGACAAATAAGGATGGCAATAGTTAAATCCGTGGCGCAACTTTGACAGAAGTTAATACGAGTTTATTATTAGAGGCCTTAGGTATTCTTTCATTGAAATTAAGTCTTAACAAAATTTTCAATTCCAACGGGATTCGAACCCGCAATGATACAAGCGATCTTCCTTAAGCCGGAGTGCCTTTACCAACTCGGCCACGGAATCCATCTTCGTTGGGTTGAAAATCCTGATGAGCTCATTTTATCGATTAAAGCATTGATTAGCGCCATCTACAGGGAAACCATTGTCCGAAGTTACATTAATCGATCGAGCGAGCGAAGCGAGCGAAGATCTTAGTGGCAAGTTAGGCGATTTTGCTTTGTATGTTTGTATGTTTGTATATTTGTATGTTTCATTTTTATGTTCTCGCATAACTATCGAACCGCTTATCCAATCTGTATGAAACTTGATAGGTCAATAGGTTGTGCTATGGAAATTTGCTGTGGAGCGTATGAGCGTAATCGATGAAGGGGTTGTAAAGATATGGGGTTCCCAAGGGGGTAAATTTTTTTCAAAGGTACCCAAATATATTGAGTGGGGTGTCATATGAAAGTACTCAATTTATACATTCCAAAATGGTTTTTAGTTTTCTTCTAGGTTCTATAGTTTTTGAAATACAGAGAAAAATAAAAATGATGAAAACCAATTAACGGATGTATGGAAAGAGCTCCCGTTTCATAGAGTTTCGATGTATTCGTAGGTCTGGTTAACAGACAAGGAGTGTGGCATCGTTGTGGTTTGGTTTGCAATGATTTTAGTTGCTTCTTGATATTTTTTCTTGAGATTGAAAATAAAAGCCGTGTTGGCCGAGTGGAAGAGTGCTCGATTTTCGATTCATAGGTCGTAAGTTCGAACCCTGGCCGTGCTCATCAATGGATTTTTCGATTAGAAAAATTTAAATGCGCATTAACACGAGCTCTAAACGGTGAAAGAAAACATCGTGAGGAAACCAGTTAACGTTCTAATAGCGGCGATGGGCTTGCAACCTGTCACGTATGCAAATGCTAACTCCTGCAAATAGTGGGCTGGGCATTAGCGTGGGTCACTCTTGTATGGAGAAAAAAAAAAGTTTAGTTTTTATACGGGCACAGTGACAAAACGGTGCCAATTGATGAGTGTAAATAGATTATGAAGTTTCATTGCAATCGGAATTGATCTTCTGCCTCCGAAATCATGTTGGGTTTCAACAAATATGGTTAAAACAGGCCTAACAGCACGACATTCAAAGTTACACTAAATAATCACTATTCATTAAAAAAAAGTCTTAAATCATTGGTAATTAAAGGTTTTTTAGAGAGCACACAATTTTTACTTTAAATATTATGGAAAACAATACTAGAATAATTATTAAAGTAAAGGGTTTAGTCTGTGGTGAAATCCTTTTTGCTGTCGAATTTCAGTATCGCTTTTCTCGAGTCTATCTGGGTTTTAAGAATCTTTCTGTCATTATTTTATTGCATAAAATAGCTGATACTTCGGTCACAGCTTTAATTCCTCCTTCTACTGCTTTTTTGTGACACAGAAGGTGAAATAAATCCAATTCCCCTTTACTTTTTTTGTAGAATTAATAATCGTAGAAATTTTAATAACAATAGCTTAGTGACACTTTTACACCAATTCAAAAGACCGAAATAATGTTGATGCGTTAAGTTTGTCTTTATTACTAACTAAAACAGACGCATTTTGATGCTGTTTTTGACTTTTCTTTCAAAATTTGAGATGCAACTAATTCACGAACGTGCGGCTGGGGATCAATCAACATTACAAGCAAAATGTTTTCCGGGTGTGCGATAAAGCTGTTTTTTTTTTAATTACTGGATCGTTAACGGAAACGAGCTAATACATTTAGGAATAAATCTCGACACATGCAAAGCCGAAATATCAAAGAAAACGTTACTTCCAAGCCGAGACTCTTCCACATTGTTTTTAGGTGTTTTTTGGTGAAAATAAAGAAGGTTTTTGCATTTTAAATGTTAAGTTTGTAATAATACCTCATTTGTTTTGGTTCTACTGAGGGGTTAGAAGATTTTGACCATATTTAAATCAGGTTTGCAACTAAAACGGCCTCTATTTCTTTATACGTTGGATTTTTTTTCGTTTCTTTCTTAAATTTCAACTTGTGTCGGGTCCACTCATAAAACATCATTACATCTTCGTGATTTTGCAATATGCTATCTTTAGAATCACGTAATAACCAAATAAGGGGCCCCTCCAACTATTTCGAGTGCATTTCATTTTTCTAATGTCGTAAAACCAATGACTGGCACCCATGCGTTTTACCTATAAATTGTGCTTCACTTGTCTCAACTTCCACCGCACCCTGTCCCTCCCTTCTCCTTTGTACTTAAACTACACTAAACACTTATGTTTTTGTCATAACTAAAAACTATTATGCATGAAATCTGCTGTAAAATAACTTTAAAAAAAAATTGTGAAGTGACATCAAAAATCTACTTTTTTAAATAACTCTATGACAATCCGGAGGCAATAAACCTTAAAATAATGGGATGAAACTTTACATATCAATTAACAACACCATTTGGCACGTTTTTAACGCTGAGCGTTTTTAAAAATCAAGAAAAAAAAAAAACGACCCTCCCTACTGGGCATGTACCAAAATTATAGAGGGAGACGGAGGGGGACGGGGAGGGGTAGGGGGAGGGGGTGGGGAAGGGGAGGGGCAGGGGGAGGGGAGGGGAGGGGAGGGAGAGAGACGGGGAGGGGGAGGGGAGGGGAGGGGGAGGGGGAGGGATGGGGGAGGGGAGGGGGAGGGTGGGGGAGGGAATTGATTTTCTCATACATTTTGTATTGAACTGCTATTTTAATAATTTCTCGAACTAAGAGGCCTTCCCTGAGGCGCGGTACGAAGTTCGCGGGGTCAACTATTGAATATAAACACGACACGACTTAATGTATTGCATGCATGCCTATAATCTTTACCATACTGAGGTAGCGCATTAGATATCATTGTGTGGTAAACACTAGAAGGAGCACTTAACGTAGGTATAGGGGTAGTCAGAAACAAGTCCAAATCTAGGCTATCAACACAACGGTGCGCGAGATCTCAGTTCGGGGCGAACTACTAGTTAATTAAGGAGGATCATTGCGGGTTTGAATCCCGTCGGAATTGAACATTTTGATAAGATTTTTTATTTTTAAACCGTTGAGTTTTCAATAGTTGTTCCGTGATTTTAACCAATTATGTTTTCAAAAGGGTTTTTTGAAAATATAATTGGTTTAATGAGAATATGTTTACTATACCTAGGTAGGTACTTAGTTGTAATTTAGGTTTCGACTACGACTGTGTGTAACAGTCATTTGTCGTTTCGGTTCTGTGTTATTAAAATTTCTAATATATTTAAAGATGGTGTTTCGATGCTTAGAGATTTTACTTTTAATTTCGCAAGATTGTTGCCTAGGGCCAAAGAAAAATTAACACTACGTCTCCTAGGGCGTTCATAATTTTGTTTATTGTACCGCACTTATGTAGTACTCAGTTATATCTACTGTACCTACAGTATCGACACCAATTTCATATTAAAAAAACATTAAACTGCCTGTTTGTTTATTATATAATATCGTTTTTTATTTCAAATTATTGTTGATTATTTTTCTGTGTGCAATTTATTATGCGAGTAACAAAAAATACTAAGGAAGTACCTAACTAAGTTGTAGGTACTTAGGTATAGTTCGCGTCACGTAAAAAGAACGCTGGAAGACAGTGGAGGGGGATTTTTGCGCATGGGTACACTTGCACACGAAAGTAGGTAAGTACTAGGCTTATTTTTTTTTGTTGTTTGTTTTTTTCTATGGAAAACAATTTCGTAATTAAAAACTTTTGTGCGCGATGGTATTAATTTGCCTAATTTTTATACTTAGGTACCTACTTATTTTATTTAGCTTCACAGCACAGATAATTATTACTTACCTACTGTTCAGGTAGGTACTTACCTACGGTAGGTACCTAAGTACATAGGTAAGTTGGATTAATCTGCTTATTGAGGAGGATCACAAAACAAATACCTACTTACCTACCTACTTACCTAATTGACTTTGCGTAGGTGATGATTATTATAGCATTATGTACCTTCAGTATTTAAAGAAGAAGGTACCTACCTAAGGTGCCTAAGTACCTAGAAAGCAAAGCTAGGAAGGTAGGTACCTACCGTGAATAGTATTAATTCCTGTTTTATTTTGAGATAAAAATTTTGGATCACTAGGTAGGTACCTACCTACCTACGGTACCATCCACCTCACCGTGCTTGTACCTACCTACTAATATTAGTTGGAATCGTTACGACAGTTACGTAGGTACCTACCATAAATAGTGATGATGACGCTACTGCAGACAAGTCGAAACCTGCATAGTACCTATCGCATTCTTGCAGCAGCGCTCAAACACTAGGTTTGTGAGTCAATGACTCAAAGTACAGTTCCCGACACTGAAAGATAGATCTTACAACAAGAGTCTTATCTTGTAACAAGACTGATCTTTGGTGAGTCCTTGCTTTGATTTTTAGTTTCCTAAATAAATCATGGGTCTCAAATATTGGCTGATCTAGTTAAATAGGTAGGTACCTAGGGCTTTACGCGAATGATAGGTACGTTCCGCAAAAAATCGTGAAAAATTAGGTCACCTGACGTTACCGTCAACCGGGGTTACATTTGATTAAATTCTGAGTTAAAAGTACCTATAGTCGTATTGCTCATTATACGGACTAAAGTGAAGGAAAAAATGTCATTTTTCCTTCAATTTTGACATAAAACGTATCAAAATTGAAGGAAAAATGACATTTTTTCCTTCAATTTTAGTCCGTATAATGAGCAATACGACTATAGTCTAAAACTTTAACGGGTACCTAGGCAACTAGAAAAATCTGAAAAAAAAACTTATTCTGGTGGACATGTATTTTGGAGTAGTTACTTACCAAATACCTACTTACCTACCAAAAATAAAGAAAATAGGTTCATTATATTCTGAGAAAAAAAAACTAAGCTAATTTCTATCGACTTGCTATGGGGTCACTTTGATACACCCAGTTTTAACTTGAAATGAGAAAGACGCCCATTTTTAACTTCTTCGCCCAACTTCGCCCCGTGATTTCAAATCACCCCGGTTGACCGGAACCTATGTTTCGTTTTTATTATTAAGTAATATACTTACCCATAGAAAATCAATAGAAAGTAGGTACCGTAAAATACGCCAACATTGCCCACTTTTTTCGAATAATTTCAATTTTTGTAAAAATTTTCTATGGGAACATAAGTATTTTCTTTTATCATCTGCTATTATAAGATTATGTGCATGTATTACTTTATCAGATTTTATGATGCGTCAATATTTAATTAAGTATTTTATACATTTTGATGGCGGGCAAAGTTATCTGGACTTTTAGCCAACATTGCCCACGTTGATTTTTGACGCAACTAAAGCCTCTAGAAAGATGAAATAAAAATCCAATACAAGAATTTAGGCAATAATGGCGTTTACTTTAGGAATTAAAACGATACCATAGAAGGTTTCCTAGCAAAGTGGCTGGGCAAAGTTACCCTGACATTTTTTGTCTTTTTCATACAAACCGCATTTCACCAATTAAAAGTGCTAGGGTTGGCACTTCTTAGTTAACTGATCTTGTGATCGTAGTTGTTGTAGTTATAAAAAAAACTGGTTATTTTTCATTTAGGTAAGTATTTATTTAATAAACTTTAATCAACATATTTATGTAGGTATCCAAATGAAAATGAAATGCTAATTGAGATCAAAATTAAATGATGTTAGGAGCTAAATTAAAATAATTACTTACTTATCTATCAGACATTTTACGTATATCATTAAAGATAATCACATTTCTCTGGAGAGTTAAAGCAAAGAAAAACATTGCAATACAAACATTGCAAGTTAATTAAAAGCTTAAATTACGAGGGAACAGATGAACATTCATACATACATACATACCGGTCAAAATCATAACCCTCCTTTTTGCTTCGCCGTAGTCGGGTAAAAAAAAACAAGTTTCTGAAGTGCCAACCCTAAGCTTATTTTGATGGCGGGCAATGTTGTCAATAGTAGGGTGAGTGGGGGCAAGATCGAACGGTTTTTTGATGAGATGAGCAGTGTTGTGTTTGATCCCTTGTAGAAGAAAATATATTAGCTTATGCTAAAAATTAATTAGTTGTCCTTAAAGAGGAAAGAGTCTACTTTTATATTACATCAATAATTGCCTGTTATATCTGTTCCAAAAGTAGAAAAAAATAAGTTAAAATATTTTATCACGAAAAAAAAGTTGGGGGAAGATGGAAAGGTGGCGGGGAAAGATCGAACGTTTTTCTAAAATTGTGAAATCAGACAATAAATGAATATTAGGACGTTGTTGATGGCCCCTAGTCTATAGCATTTTTTGTCCTGAAAACTCTAAACTGAGTCTTGTCCCAAAATTCCTGTTTTTAACAAAGTTATAACAGATTTTCATATTTAGAATATATCAGTCTTACCCCACTGGGGGAAGATTGAAGTAAAGGTTCTCAAACTTTTCCACTCGAGGTCAAAGGTCAATTACCCCTGGGTCAACGGTCAATGACCTCAAGTTGACCCGTCGTCGTTCCCCAACCCTAATACTCCCGCATGCCCCCTCTCCCGAAGTATGATATGGCGTTGTTTTTTGTGAAAAATTTTCTAAGTATATACTTAGTGGTGCGTTTTCTACACCTTGACCCAAATATCTCAGAAATTATAATTATCACTTACGAGATTCAATACTTTTTGTTTGTATTGTAATCACTTCCTCTATCGATTGACACAATATGTTTCATCTCTGGCTGCCAAAACTATTTTTTTTAAATGGCTTACAGTAGGTATGTCAGGCTCCATACATAAAAGTTCGCACCTCTTTGAAACATAAAAGGGTACCTACATACCTATTTAATACATCCAACATCTGTTCAGGAAAAGTTTGAGAACATCTGACTCTTACTATGAGTTTTGAAAATGAGGTAAGATTGGTACTTGTATATGTTCGTCTTACCCCGCAAAATTGAGATGGGGAAAGACTAAAAGTTGAAATAAATCCTAAACTACGAGAAGTAGCCATATTTAGACGTAATAACACAAGTAAGAATTAAAAATAATGAGTAGATATATCAATAAAACACTCGTACCTACCTTGTAGCTCAAGTTACTGGACACGGGGTAAGATGAAAGGACTTGAGCACTTTGCGTAAAAGTCACTGTGTCAGAAAATTGCACTTTTTACACAACCCCTGGATCTAAGCAGCAAATGTTGACTGAGGAATGCGACGTGACAAAATGGTGGTCTTGACAATGTTACCAGCACTGTAAAAAGATTACTCAATCGGGAGTTATTGACTACTTTTTGTCTTACCCCGTTTTCGATCTTGCCCCCACTCACCCTAGATCGCTACATTGCTGGATAACTTTGCCCACCGTTATAACTCTTGTTTGAAAAGACATTCAGCAACGATAATAACATATCAATACTCCTAAAGTGTTCTTACATATCATAATATTAATAAAACTAACATGTGTTTTCGCCATCACTCACAATTCACTTATGAATTTGCACCAAAATTTGCCCGCGAAAATACGCACCGTACTCGACGAGTTCCAAAAAGTTACTGAGTGAAGCTAGCGACACACCCGATAGACAGTGATGGTAGACACATAACCTATTTTCTACCAAAGTCAAAAAATGTTACAATATTATTCAAATATTTTTGCAATCTAAAGATTTGCTTATAAATTGATCTTCGGGCAAAATTACCCTTGGTGGCAATGTTGGCGTATTTTACGGTACCTAACCTACTAGGTTTTTTTGTTTAAATGCATTGGTTTAATTGGTTTTAAACTGGCCCTAAATCTATAGTTGTGATGACTGTGAATATAGACATTGGCATGTATTTCGTCCATGGTAGTTAGGTAAGCAGATAAGTACCTACTTAAGGATTGGCTTTGTGGTATTGGTTAGGTAGGTACTTACCTACTTAATCATACTTATTAAACTGAGGTGAGGTTTGATTTGAATCAAACAAGAGTCATAAGAAGAAAATCCACGTTTTTATAAACCCGCCAACTGTTATTTATGACATGTAGGTAGGTAGGTAGTACCTAGGTACAAGAAAGCTGGTTGCTGTAGCATTGGCGTTGGACACTGTACCAACCTACTGCACAAAGCCAGCAGGCACTAGGCAGCAGCACTAACAGTATATCTATATTAGACACTAACTGTTATCTTATTCTATGGCGTGAGCTGCAAAGTAAAAGCATCACGCACGCAGAACTTGTTGGAACAAGACGACGTCTTAAGGAACCCCAATATAGGGATGTTCGATACGATACGATATTTTCGTGTATCGATACAATGGCATACGATACACCCGATATTTGTATCGATACAATGGCATACGATACGGCGTATCGATACAACGCATGCAAGGTGTATCGGATCAAAAGTATCGTATCAAATTATTTTGATAACGAATTGTTTTGACTTGCAAATTACCCGGTTAAAAGGTGGCATAGGTCCTATTTCCGGTTATTATTTTTCTATTTCAGGCAAATCGGTTCAGTGGTTGTCGAGTTTTAGAGGAACAAACATACGTCCAAACTTTCGCATTTTTTAATATTAGTTTGATATCACAAAATACCTTTTTTGACAGTTATAACTACGCACATTTTCGTAATAGTGCACATTATTAAAATAAAATATATTTTTTTAATTATCAAAGTACCTGCATACTTTGTCTTGATTCGATACTGTATCGATACGATATATCGTATCAAATGCCCTGTATCGATACGCGTATCGATACAATGCGTTACGATATATTGCGATACGAAATATCGATACAATCCGAAATATCGAACATCCCTACCCCAATACCAAAACTATTATACCTAAACAAATCAATCAGACAATCAAGAATCTTATCTGAGTAAAATGTGACGTGTAAAGTTCTGCTACTGCTACCATTTGTTATAAAAAAATAAAAATAAAATTTTTAGTTGCGATAAAATGAGTCCTATAGAATCAAAGGCGGTAATCTGTCAAATTTGTCAAAAATGACATAATGGTATGGCCGTTTAGGGAATTTAAAATAACGTTTCATTATTTTCTCAATCTGTATCAAAGGTGGCATTCAAGCGTTCAAAATTGACGTCAAAAATCAGCATTAGTTTCAAATACGGCAATCTTTCTTTCAAAATAATTTCAAAACAGACTTAGTAAAACGTTTTTATTGAATTACCAAAATTCAGCCCAAGTACAGATTACCGCCTTTGATTCTATAGGACTCAAATGGGGTTCTGTTGTAAAATTGAAGAATTGAAACTACGGAAGTTAACTAAAAATAAAAATCTTTCTACATTTTACAACGAAAGAAGAAATGTTTTTATTAAGACAGCAAACGGGTTTCTATCATTATCGTTAAATTTAGTGAATATTGAAGTGTTGATGGACAAAGCCCGAAAAATCCTCTGCAACAGGTAGGTGTGTTTGTGGTTTGTGCAAATTGGCTTATTAGTTGGAGGCTTGTTGGAGTTAAGTTTTTCCTCAATGAATCACTACTAATTTACTTTGAATGAGTATGTAGCGTACGATTTTGTGATTGTTGCACGGGTTGCAGCCCTGTAAAATCTTTATCTAATTTTAAAATTCGCGGGTTTTTCAACAACATTTTTTCGAGGCAAACACAAGCATAACAATAACACGTAGTGGATTAATGTCAAAGTCATTATTTTTGACGTTGACATTTTATGGCTTTCTAACGAAACATTGTTTCACGGAAGGAACGATGATAAGCTATCTATGGTTTCACGTTCCAGAAAATAGATAGATCACTCTTTGTCTATTGTCTTTTTATTATGTTGGTGGTTTAGGGTAGTGTACAGTGCTACTTTTATTAATAGACATAAATGGGGGCGCCACTGTGCAAGCTATATGGTAACCCCAAAATATGCAGCTAAATGATTTTGATACTTGATCATTTAATTTTTTTTTATTGCTCATAATCGGTACCTACTTAACACAAGTTAAATGCGTACAACCTACCTGTGTGTAACAGCTTTATGTTACACCTTTTGACTATTATATAAAACAATTGTTTTTGTAAAAAAAAATATTTATATTGTTTTACTATACTAGCGACCCTATTATCAGTGTTTCTCTACTATAATATGGCATGTATTATACATATAAACCTTCCTCTTGAATTACTCTAGCTACTAGAAAAACCGCATCAAAATCCGTTGCGTAGTTTTAAAGATCTAAGCAAACATACGGACAGACAGCGGGAAGCGACTTTGTCTTATATTATGTAGTGAAGTGATAGTGATACCTCCACATAGGATAAACAAAACGAAATAACAACAAAAAAAACCAATACAATAAAAATTTAATAATTGGAAACAAATTACAATAGTACAAATCTAGACACAAAACTAGATGACACTTATTTATTTAAGTAGGTACCTACCTACACACATGTCTAATTTATTTTAACACTGAATAAAATAGAAAAACATACCTACAATAAAGAAATAAAATAAGATGAAATGATGATGTTAGCGTACAGAATAACAAAAATAATCTTATAAATTAAAACATTTATAACTATAGTCGTATTGCACATTATAAGGACTAAAAACATATCAAAATTGAAGGAAAAATATCATTTTTTCCTTCAATTTTAGTCCGTATAATGAGCAATCCGACTAGGTATAGGTTAAATATATATATTTATTTATTTATTTTCTCTCAAAAAAATATGTTGGCTCTAAAGGTAGTTTTTGGACGACTGGCTCTGTTTCCCGGGCGAAGAGAACTTTCCGTTATCTTATATGCCTTCATTCACAATTCTTCTGACTGTGCTTATAGATTTCCCTGCAAATATAAATGAGACCATTAACATTTGCGACCAAATGGGAACTTTTGTTTGAAATCGTAAAAAAGTATCAAAATTGCCTTGTTGCTCTATAGTACAATGTAAACATAACCAACAAATCGTCGTTTTATAATTTCTCAATTTAGGGCCAAATAAAGGTAAATAACCAGTATTATATAATAAGAGTAGTCAAATGTTACTGATAAAATAATTGGATCTAATCAAATACCTCTTAATTCGACGGTACGACGAAAAACTTGTGTGTCTCTGATGAATTTTTTCCGGCTTCTAATTCCAACGAGCATCGCATATAAACATTGAAAATCACTTCTCTGGTGCCACACCGTAATGTTTCACGTTGGTTATTGTCACTTTTACTCGCACTAAATACGCGAAATAGATAAATTCTCTTTTAGAAGGAAATTATTACTTCTGACTGACGTCTTCGGTACTTGTACCATAGACAAGAAACCTGTACTTTAGAGTTGCCGTTGTAATAAATGAATGAATGAAATTTTAGTTCCCTTTCTATTAATAAAAGTAGCACTGTACACTGAGAGATAAATAGCATGAATAAATTATATTATATTATTTTGTAACCTGAAAAGCCTGAAAGGAAAAATTGTCATATTTTTGTATATTATTAACATTATATCCAAGGTAAACCAATTAGATTAGTTATAAAAAACCTAATTTAGAGATCCTATCACTGATTAACTTCGTTCAGAATGTGCTGTGTATACATACCTATGCCCTCCCCTTCCCCCCTCACTCCCCCCCAAAATCCTGCTTCTTAATACTAAATTTTTACCTCATCCGTAACCCGACTTCCTCCACTGCAGGGTATAGTACATTCATTCTAGATTTTTTAGCGGCAAAATTAATAATTAAGTTTTGATGCTGGTGTGCTATACCTATAGGTGAGTACATTAAAAAAAACAACTCTCCCTCCCCCTCCACCTTCAGCGTCACCCCTCCCCCCCTTGAAAAGTGTCCCGTTTTACGGATTTTCTCAATTTTCAGGAAAACTATACAAGCTATGACAAAATGGTCAAAGACAAAATTAGTTATTAATAAATTACCTACAAATAAATACCAACATTTATTTTGATACGAGTTATAGTTTTCAAGTTATAGAGCGTCAAAGTTTATTAAAAATCTGTGCTTAGCAAACACACAGGAAACAGCAATATTTGTTATTTGTTACAATTAATGCGTTTATAATATTGTAATTATTTTTTAAAATAAATCAGTATCGTCATCCTTATCTTTTAAAGTTTTTAACCGACTTCAAAAAAGGAGGAGGTTCTCAAAATTCATCGAAATCATTAATTATTTTAGTTTTTTTGTGCTTTTTTTTGTGTATGTTCAGCGATTACTCGAAGACGTTTGGACCGATTTGAAAAATTCTTTTTTTATTTGAAAGGGTATACTTTCCGATTAGTGTCCTAAAAATTTGGAAAGGATCTGTTGAGGATCTTCGGAGCTTCTTCTACTTGTTCGTATGCGGCATCCGGGTTATTGAAAACCTTTATCGTACCTTGCAAGTCGATTTTTTTACTAAGAAGAACAGACTGAACCTTTCCTTTGCTGTAGAATGCTGATGCAGTATCGCAACCACTTATTGTGGCAATGTATAAGCGCATTAATTGTAAGAAATAACAAATATTACTGTTTCCTGTGTATAATGTTCATTTTTGCTAGGCGCAGATTCTTGGTAAACTTTGACGCTATATAGCTTGGAAACTATAACTCGTATCAAAATAAATATTAGTATTTATTTGTAGGCAATTTATTAAGAACTAATTTTGTCTTTGATCATTTTGTCCTAGCTTGTATAGTTTTCTTGAAAATTGAGAAAATCTGTAAAACGGGACACTTTTCAAGGGGGGGAGGGGTGACGCCGAAGGTTGAGAGGGGGGGAGAGTTGTTTTTTTTAATGTACTCACCTATAGGTATAACACACCAGCATCAAAACTTAATTATTAAATTTGCCAAATTTTCCATACATTGAAATCTAGAATGAATGTACTAGTATAGGCACAGACAAAACAGAGAATAATACTACGTAGAGTTTTCACAATGGATTTAGGCATTCGTGAAGTTAGGCTTTTACGCTTATAAGCTGCGCAGTAGAAAATTTTGTAAGAAAACGTTGCACTGTGCATCGAAACGGCTAGCTTCACGAATGCCAAGATCTGTTGGAACAAGTGTATAGGCCACCGCTTTTCTGTGCCACTCCTTACGGTCCCGTGCTTGCCTCATCCAATTTCGTCACAACGACACTCGTACCATCGAATGATGAATGTAGAATAAATAATAATGATTAAAAATCTAAGCTGACAGATTATCATCGTACGCCACGTCGCTTGTGTTCCTTGCTTTATTTGTTTTAGATTGTTGGTATGCATTAACCGACGCTCATCTAGCTTCACTTCAGTTCATTCGGTCGGCAGCACGGGTAGAAATGTTCCTAGTCAGAAGCTTGGACTTGTATATTATCTGTGCTTTGATTGAAAATTGATTGGAAAACGATGCATGACTTTTCGTTCTCCACTCCTCAACTCTTCCGATTCCGAATGAGTTGCTATTTTGATGATAATGTCAATGTCAATGAATGATTGAGATCTTTGAGGGTAGGTATCTCTGTGGATGTGGGTAGTCTGTGCTCTGCGGTCTAATGTCTAATGATCATTGTGTATTTAGTTTGTTGATTTTCCCCGCCTATTTCTGTTCCTTATTAGCTGCAAACGGTTTCTACCTTCAGTACCTACGATGTATTTTATGTGTTGTGTTGTACCAGGTTGTACAAATTTGCGAAAGGCCGCTGCATTCCATATTCCCAGTGTGTAGTGTAATCAGACTCAAAAAGTGGCTCGATTGTTTATGCAATGATTTGTTGAGAAACGTGAGTTTGAACGAGATTTCAAGACGCCAAGTGTGTCACAGACATTTTGAGGCCTATAAGACCCGCCCCGGCTTCGCACTGGTCACATCATACATCAGTTACATCACAGAAACCTAAGATTTATCAGTGTTTCTCTAGGTACTTTATTATGTATGTATTATACGTTTAAACCTTCCTGTTGAATCACTCTATCTATTAAAAAAAACCGCATCAAAATCTGTTGCGTAGTTTTAAAGATCTAAGCATTGCTCAAATCTTTAAAACTACGCAACGGATTTTGATGCTGTTTTTTTTACATAGGGACAGACAGCGGGAAGCGACTTTGTTTAATATACCTACCTACCTATTATGTAGTGTTAAGAAAAAATTTAAAAAATAATAATAAATGATTATTTATGTTTCGTTGTTTTCTATCAACATCACCTTCTTTCCCTTAGGCCACTGACCTCTACTATGGCATTGATCTCAATAGTACACATTGAGATCAATGCCTTAGAAATATTGAATGAAAAAAGCAATCCTACCAAATTAATTTGTTTGGTAGAATGACAATTCTGCTCGGTGCCGGTGTAGCAGAAAAAAAAAAAGAAACGTCATACATCGTTTTCTGATAGCCAATCAGGAGCGAGTAACATCTATTTAGTCTGTGAACACAAGTCCACACTAAAATGTTCCCGACATTTCCATCTGATACGTAGTATCTCTACCTAATCTGTGGTCGGCAGCTTTGTCGCCCCCGAGCAAGGCGAAGATAGTCACAATTGAAACAGAAAACACGACGAAGCGAATTCATTTGAGTTTTGTGTTTACAAGATTTTTGTCGGGATTGAATTATAGCGTTCTACTTCTAATCTTGTTTCGAGTTAAGAAACGTAAGCGGTAGTGAAAAACATTACTGTTTTAATGTTTGCGGTCGTGAAGTGTGGAATCGACGTTGGTGGATTAGCCAGCAGTGTGTTTACGCTATTTTAGCGATGTGTGAATTTACAAAATTGATTTGATGGTGTTTGAATAAAATTCATGGTGTTTCAGTATAAGTTAGTGCCGTTTTTAGAATACAGTTCGAATCATAGGGTCCACAAACGAGCAGACGGATTCTATCATGGTCGTAAAACGGTGAGTTTTTTGTTCTATCATCGCAACGTGGTGCTTTTGTCTGTTTTTTTCATCTGCTCGTCCCAGAACTAAGCTCTATTACCCCATTGAAAGTAATATACGGATGAGAATTGACTCTACCTCAAAGGCTTTGTAAAACAAAATGTAATACATACCATATTCACACAAAACCTTTGTTTACGTAAAAGAGTCCATGTTACATCTAATTTATGGTTCTAATCATTATGATGTTCAATACTCAGTAAAATAATTAAATATTTGATCATACATACCATGTACCTATACCTCACAATCATGTAGTAACAATCATGTAGATTAAAAAAAAACACAATTCAAAATAATACATAAACATACTTACCAAGATTATTTCTGATCATCAAAACCAGCTGGTTCTTGACAAACGCCTAGTACCTATAACTAATAATTAAGATTAAGTAATTTATTGAAATATAAAGTGCTTAACCACAGCTAGGGGTAACCCACTAATCTGTCTACAAAATTTATAATAAACCAAATGCCTTTTCTAGAAGTCGTGTCACGTAAAAAGAATGCTGGAAGAACATGGAGGGGTGTGTTTCTCTCATGTTTGCGAATAGGTAACCGATGCGCAAACATGAGACAAAACACCCCCTCCACTTTCTTTCAGCGCTCTTTGTACATGATGGGAACACTACAAGTTCGAGCTTGTAATTCAGAAAAGACATGGTATTTACTTAACATATTCAGTGCACATGGGCTCCGGCAGCATGAATAACAGTACCTAAAACTGTCAACACTTAGTCAAATTTAGGTTGGTATGTCATACAATACCACCTATGTCTACATTAAAAAAAAGATTTAGTATTCATTGAAAATGGTTCATTCATAGTATCAATTGTTAAAGTCTTCTATAATTCGAATCAACAAAGACTATTTTATGCTGGGAAAATAGACCTCTATGCTTAATCTAAATATTTAATGATTCAATGAAAAATGTTTGTAATTTTGACTATCATAATTATTGTCAGCTTGTAGTGACCCACAGCTTTCATAAGCCTCCTTGCATAATTGTCTAACATCATCTACTTTGGGCCTCTTGCATCCAGTTCTTAAGTGCCTGTGCTGCAATTATGATGTCCATCAATCTGGCAGGTGGTCTGCCAAGAGGCTAATCCATGAGGCCACCATTCAGTTTGACTATCATAGCAGAATATATAAAAACTAGAACTAAACTAGCAGACCCAGTAGGCAGGTGTTAGAGCAGTTCGACCTATCGAGATTTCCGTCGATGTTGCACAGGCTAGGCTCACAGGTCCGATTGTAATGAAGAATCTGTAATAAGTTAAGTAACTTAATTATAAAAAATATCAAAATCATTGAAACAGGGAAGTTACGAACATATTGGATTTTTATCATTGTGATAAAAGTAACTTTTTAACACTAGACAAAGAAATTGTTAGAAAATTTTGAAAATGTACCTATCCTAATGTGTGTGTCTATAGAATAATTTTTATCCTGACTTGGTTTACTCAAAATTATATGAAGCATAAGATTATTTATCAATCAAGGTAGTTCAAGGCAATGCAGATGATTATTGACGAGGAAAACTATGTCAATTTGTTTTTAATTGGTGTTTAACTCATAGACCATAATTATTAATCACATCAATGTCCAAGAATATACAAAAAAATGGTTATAAAAAGATAACCTACGTTTTAAATTAATCAACAAATTAATATTTTTTATTTTTGTGTCATTAGAAAATTTTTGTAAAGATTGTGTAAACATGTCGATTGTATAGCACATTGTTTTTATTTCCATGGCTTCTTTCCAAGATTATAAGAGGTACTGAGCTACTTATACTTTGTGGTATCTTGTCCAAGCTATTTTTATAAATCTGGCCTTTTTATGTCTTAGCGTTTGTTTAAATCTATTGGGAATGGTGGTTGAAATGGATTGGTATATACTAAAAATAGCTGCTGCCCGCGGCTTCGCTCGCGTGCTACCCGGATAAAAAGTAGCATTGTTACTCTCCTGCCCTCCAACTATCTCCACACAAAAAATCACACAACACAACAAACAAATAAACAGAATTTCACATTTATAATATGGGTACGGATGTACTTGGGCAGAGCCGGTAGGCAGACATTGCTCTGCTACCATCAGAAAAAAAAAATAGAATCTTTTATAAGCACAAAGCTTATCATATTTTGATCAAGACACATACAACCTGAAACAGTCCTGTACATTGTAAAAAACTGAAGAAAATTTGAATTTCGCTGGGTATCCGTGCGGCTCCACCTTAAAATACCTAAAACTCCTAATAGGTACCTTCATAGTTTCTTTGTAAGTACCTACTTACTTACATTAGGTACTTTGTTTTGTAAACAATAAAGATTTGGTATCATTTAAATAGGTAGGTACTTAAATTCCTACGTTGCAGCTAATCTATGCTAGGTACGTACATTATGTTCGTATGTGTATGTTATCTACCTACATGCATATTGTATAATGGGTAACCTTGCATTGCGTCGTCGCGTCGATAACGTTTGAAACGCAAAGAAGCTTGACAAAATAAGATTTTCAACATGTAGGAAGGTATACTTAGCTGTGCCCGTCGGATTCACCCACCATTTAATTTAGAAGAAATTGCCTGATAATCTTCCTCAAGTAATGAGCTATCAAGCAGAAATCATTTTTCAAACCCGACTGTTAGTTAGTTCCAAAGAGTAGCGCGTTCAAACAAACAAACTCTTCCGCTTTAGACATGATATTATAAAGAGTATGTAGATAGATTAGATAGTATATAATATATGTTACTATATAACTTCACTCACTGCATAATGAGACAGGGAAAGACAGGTATCTATCCATGTTTAGATATGCGCAGTCACTTGGCAAACGCTAGACAATGGAATAACTTCGCTTCGTACCTATTATTAGTTTAGGTTAAAGTCCCTAGGATTATTTGAAATACGTTTACCAGCGGATTGTTTAAATTGTAGGTGACTTCTGTAACAAACCTACCACTGCCGGGCAAAAGTCTCCCCCGTATCTCCTACTATCTCTCTCCGACATTTTACACCAATCTTTCGAAACTACTCTCTACTTAATACTAAAAAAAGAAAAACTATAGATAATAACATAAAGATACGTACCTAGAATGTATATTGATTCAGATAAGCCGGGCCCATAGTCAGTCAAAGCCACAGAATTGAGAATAATCTGAATTCTGTGGTCAAAGCAAACAGGAATATCCCAAAGTTACACAGCAAGCTTTACTGCTTAGAAAACTGACAGCGCGGTTTTTCCTCTGATTTCCTTTTGACCTGACCGCCCTTCCATTTTAAAGCATTTTCTATTTTAAGCCAACCTTTATTACAAAGTGTTGTGACGTTTGCGAGAAGCCCTCTTCCAAGTCACGCTCATTAAAGTTTCATCTCGGTAGGGCCGCGTGCCTCCGCTACACTTAGCTGATTGTGTGAAATGTGTCGTGCGTGGGTCGAGCTTTAGCTACATTTATTATGCCGCTAATGTACCCTGTGATTTATTGTGGCCCTGCGATGATCGTATCTTTACAGGGCTGCAGAGTGCCGATGACCAGTTATATTCAGGCCTAAGGCGAAAGACAAGCCCACTCAACCGCTTGTAGTCAGTTTCACTTCAATTGATAGTCCGTGACATTTAAAAGCAAGCATTTGCACATTTCATTGTTTCAATTTCAACTCTGTTCAACTAGGTTTTAATCTTGATCGCTCTTCACCACATACTCCACATAGTAAACCTAAGCTAAGGACAAAACGAAAAAGGCTCAATAGCTAAGCTAATTAGCTAAGGTAAATAACAAGAATTAGCTCGATCTAGTTAATGATTAAAGTTCCGCTTAGTAATATATCCAGTTACTAAGTCAGAAATTACGTTAACCTATTTACAAACGAGTGGTGTTATGCAGAAGACGACCAACCCCGGATTTTGCGAAAATTAGTTTTAAAGCTTGTGGGAATCCCATAAGCATTAAACCTCATTTTCGCAAAATCCGGGGTTGTTCGCCTTTCTGCATAACACCACTCCTTGATCATGAATTGATTGCTCAATATAGAGATCTCGGTTTTCTGCTCAGCATTATATTCATCGGATTCTGAGAAGGCCGATACGGATTTTACCTGGTATCGGACCTCACAGACTAAGTAATTTTATATTTCCACCACCCATTAATATTTTACATTCCTCATAAAATATTGTTATATTGTTTCCAAGACAATGTAAAAAAATACCGCTTGGTCTCTCACTAAAAGTTATCTAGAACATTTCATAAACAATAGCTAACTTGTAAAGCCCTTAAACTAATTTGAAGTCTAGCCCCAGGTGGCTGGACGTTGCGCCTCAAAGCTAAGTGGATTAATGTACAAAGCTTTAACTAGGTAGAACTTACAACCAAAAGAGACAACCCACAACCGTACGATGTTGCGCAGAAATACTAAGAGGGCTGACCCCAAAAAAATTAGGATGCCAGGAATAGCCAGGAGAAAGAAGAAGAAGATCTTAAATTGCATTATATTGGTGCCATCGAGTCAAAAGCCCTTTAAATGCGGGATAGTACACCTGCAGGCTTTCCACACCTGCGTGACAGATGTTGCGTCACGCCCCATGAACTAATAGATTCCTGATACAAAACGTCGTTTGGCCGCCTTCTAAAGAAATTAAATATGTAGATAGATAAGTAAAGGAATGCCCCTTCTAGAGCAATAAAAAAGGGCACGTGCCATTCCTCGCCCATCTGGGAAGGAAGGGTTGACGACTAGTAGTCGCGACGACCAATGACCGACGCCCCGAGTCGCTTTGTTAAAGAATTCACGGTTAAATAATTCACATTAGTCCCTTCCGGCGGACCAGACGTGTACGAAAATGTTCTCAAAAATTTGGCATTCCTTGAACCCTAAGGCTTGTTTCACTCTTCAGCGTGTCACCGGTCGCGTCCGACGCGGTCGGTCGAGTTGACCTTTCACAGTTCGGCGTGCGCCAACGTTGAGCTGGACGTGTACAATCATGTAAACAAATAATAAAAAAAAGTTATTCTTATTTCTGTGATAGCATTAAAACAAAAAACGCCGTGTCAGTCCAAAAGGAAAATTATTCATGCATCCTATACCTACTATAACTTCAGCCCATCTAACGTAACGCTGTATTCGTATTCACAACTACGAGAAGATGCAAAAAAAAATGTTTAATTAGGTAGGTACTTATGTAGGTACCTCTCTACTTCAGAATGAAGAAAAAGAAAATCTGTTTGCGTCCCTGTCAACATTTTCAAATAACTTTTTATTCATTTTTAATGTACCTACACACACATTATATTTTTATCACTATAGAGATAGAAAAACAGAGCAACGAATTCTGATATACCTACCTAGTTATACGACTTAAGGTGTAGGTAGGTACTATAACATTAACTAATTCCCTCCAACAACTCTGTTTTATACAACAGGTTTTGTAAATCTCAAATAGCAGGCATTTTTTTACTTTTCCTAACAACAGTCGTCATGACTGTACGCAAAACGCACACGCGCACGTCCAACAGTGAAAGCTCACGTGGCAACACTGGCCCGCGCGCCAACCGGCATACGCGGGGCGCGCGGGCTCCGGTCAGCCTTTTGCTCCGGTCCGGCGTCTCGAAAAACGCGACCGACCGCGCGCGACAGAGTGAAAGCCGCCATTCACTCCCATGCTACTTGCGTCGGTCGCGCTCGCACGCGACCGACCGCACGCGACAGAGTGAAAGGGGCCTAAATGTAAATTGAAGGACGTTTAATAGTAGCTGTCAACAAAAGGACGTCACCTTAGCTGATATTGAGGAAATCTAGGAATACCACGATTTGTATAGTAGGTAATTTTATTTTAATAAATCTGTAGTTAGCTTATTAATCTCTTATTTTGTCGATGATCACCTTTTCTGATGATGAAAGATTTTTCTCATTTTCAAGGGCTGGGCTAAATTGATTTGGGTACGTGGTAAAGATTAGCAAAATGCCTTGGTCATCCGGCTGATGTAGACTGATCTTCTTCTAAAGTTAATTACTTTAGTTTAGAAGGTACCTACCTGAAGATCAGTCTCAAATGTGACGTTGCGTAGTTCCTTGGCCTAAAGATTTTATCAGCTTTTATAATGTGCATGCGACCTCCATGCCGGATTGCCGGCGTGTGCGCATACGAGTGCCGACATGTTGGCTGCGGTTCGCTGACCGCACGCCATCGGATGGCCTCGATTGATGCACAACACGGTTGCCAAAAAATTAAGTCATTTACAATCAACACTTGCTCCTATCCCGGATGTACCGTCTTATTAATCTTATGGTGCGTTGGACATTCGGGCGGATGAAACCCCATTTTTTAATCGTGAAGTAGAATCTTTTGACCGACAATTACCCGGAATTGACAAAAACCAATACCGTTACGAGACGTTACTGTCGGTCACGCTAAGACGGTTCGTGATTTGAGAATTTTTCAAAGCTTATTGCCCAGAAGCAAATAGGTATTTCGAGAACTATTGCGGTTAAATTGAATAATTTTCAATCGCAAAATTGTGCATACTTATATCCTAACGTGGCTAACTCTAGAAAACAGTCGACTCGATTCCAATCATAACTTCTTTCTGTTACAATACTACAAGCGCACGATTAGCAACGAATCTGGTCATCAAATAACTTCATCAAAAATACGTCATCCATCACATACGAGACGAACGTTACCCCGCATCCACACGTTGGGGCCAACGTTGGGGCCAATGCCTCTCACCAACGTGTGGTGCTGACAAAATAGCTTGGCGCCAACGTTGGGGCCAACGTTGGGGCTTGGCCGTGCCGTGTCGGTTTTATCAAAGGAAGTTGGCGCGCCAACGTTGGGGATCCGTCCACACGTTGGCGCTATGCTCAGTCCCGTTTCGACGCGCATCGTGAGCGCACGTGTCGACTGACGAGCGAGAATGTCATCGTATTCCTTATTTATTGTGTTTGTAGAACTATCGGGCTGAAATTTTGCACACTTATAGATTCTCGGTGACAATGAAATATTATGGTATCAACAAGCTGATCTGATGATGGAGTCAAGAGCTGTTCAACAGAACTCCTCAGTAAATAGGCCGATTGAGTTGAAACTCGGCATATTTGTCAAGTTCTGACTACAATGTAATAATATGGTGACAACGAGCTGATCTGATGATGGAGTCTACTATTTTTTTTTATGTTACGGAAACCGTACAATTTTTTGGGATAAAAAGTAGCCTATGTCCTATTCCCGGTTATTATCTATCTATATTTTAAATTTCAACTAAATCGGTTAAGTGGTTGTCGAGTTATAGAGGAACAAACAAACATCCAAACTTTCGCATTTTCAATAGGTAGGTAGGTAGTTTATAATCGCAGTGTGTTGTGTGAAGTGTGATAGTGACATAGTGTGATGTGATTGTGATAAAATTGGCATTCAGTAATGTAAAATCACTTTCACATGATTGCTCCCCGACATTTTATATTTGTCTATCTGTGTACCTATTTAATATGTTAAACAGGTACTTATTTATTTCAAAAGTATTTATCTCGATAGATTAAAAATTAAAACACCGAAACCCCAAATAGATAGTTGTAAATAGCTAGGTAAACTCGGGAACTAGATAGCACGCCTGAGCTATTTTTACGGAATACCTTGTTGCGATTTGCTATTAGAAAACGAGCAGGAATATACAAATTTTAGCGTTTCAAAACCGTATGTTGTTTCAGCGCAATAGACTCAAATCTGTAAATGTTATATATTTAAAACCTCAATTGCATATTAATCTTCCTTAAATTGTCGAAAATATAAAATTCAGAGCTTTAGATGAATTCAATATTTTAGAAAACAAATTCCCCAAATCAGCGCAGCGCCAAAGTAAATTATATCAAAGTATTCAAATTTTCTATCCGTGTATTTATTATGTTAAATACCTATGTATTTATTTAAAAAGTATTTATCACGATAGATTAGAAATTAAAACACCCAAACCCCAAGTAGATAGTTTTAGATAGGTAAAATGGGTAACTAGATAGAACGCCTAAGCAATTTTTACGTAGGTAACAGAAATACCTTGTTGCGATTTGCTATTAGAAATGCGACAGGCGAATTTCCATAAAAAACGTAATACCGAAATCATTTAAAATTTAAGCGTATTTTTATCAGTTTATGTTGTTAGATTAAGAGAGTATGTATTTATCTAGGTTCCTGTTACACTTTTGATCCGAAAAACTTACCTAAAAAGAAATGTAGGCAAATTGAATTGAAATCTTTGTAGGTACACCAAAAATTGCTTTTTTTTCTTTTCATTTGTTTTATAGTAAGTTTTTTGGAACAAAAGTTTAACAGGAACCTAGATAAATACTGCCTTTATCCAAATAATGATATAAAGTGATAAAAATATGCTCAAATTTTAAATTATTTTGGTATTACGTTCCTAGGTACGTAGGTACGTTCGCCGGTCATTTTAGAAAACAAATTCCCCAAATCAGCGCAGCGCCAAAGTAAATTATAGCCAAGTACCTATTCAAATTGTAAATTGAAGATAGAAGTCTTCAAAAATCAATTAATCTTACCTACATTAATTAAACCCAACTCCAAAGAATCAAAACCTATGTACCTAAATTAAATTGAATTAACCCGCAATCTATAAACATGACTGTAGTTATACATTACGATACAGAAATTTCAATTCTGTATCGGACGCGCAGACATCGGACGTCTGCACGTTGGCTCTGACGGAACAAGACTGGTGTATCGCCAACGTGTGGATGGTTCACGAAATCTTGGCGCCAACGTTGGGACCAACGTTGGGGCCAACGTATGGAGCCGGCGTTAGCAGTGTCCGGATCCACGTCGATTCAAAGTAATTTCCGCCTTTGGAAAAAAACGACCGTTGGACTATCAACCGTTGCTCATCAGGGGCTCTACCCGCTTACGACGAACGAACGATAATTAACCGAAATTACGCAAGTTACCTACCACGGTTCTTATTCGTTCCGAATTTCGTCCGCCCGAAAATTGTTTGACATTAAAATTCTCTAAACCTACTCTAATGCGCAAATGGTCCGAACGAAAAATAGAATCTGACAGATCTTTGTGCGGAATTCTAACCTCAAATCGACGAAACCAAAAGTGTTACCTTTTCATTTTCGGAAGTTTGGATTTGGTGATAATTTTAATTGAAATGGCTGCAAGAATGCTTTTAATCGAGGCTGCTCTACGTGAAGAACGTTTAGAGCGTAGAAGGAACCGGCGCCGCCTGCGCAATCAACTTAGTTTAAGTGTAATACCCGATTTAGAATTCAGAGGAAATTATAGGCTTAGTCGAGAGTTATTTGAAGAGTTGTGCCTGGAAATAGTGCCTCTATTACCTCCAAAGGCAAGAAGCCATGGAATCGAGCCCACAGTTAAGGTAGTACATATTATTTTATTATCAATCTTGTTACGGTAGGTATGATGTACCTACCTACTATCACCAATAGTTCCGCCTTAACAATTTTGAAACTGTTTCGCTCGCAAGCAGTTTAACTAGCTGACTCCGCCTTTTCTTTGTCTATTTTTTATTTTGATTATTGCCTACATAATAATATTGCCTATTGTCCAAAATTTGACTTCACAAAACTTCACTTCACAAAACAGCTGACCACTTCTTTCATTGTTAAAGAAACAAAAGGGTCCTTTTTCATCTAATGACTGGCCTTCATCACAAAAATAAACTATTATGTCGCTCTTGTTCAAAATAACTTTACTTAGGTACCTATAACAATCTTGAAATACTCAGCTTCCATTGTTGTTCCAAAGCTACAATAAAACTTAACTTAGTACACCCTTACCTATGGTGATAAGTGCTTTTTTTGGTGATAGTAGGTAGGTACTTACTTACCGTACTTTAAATTCTTAAACATTTGCATTTCACTGTATAAAATCTTCATCTTTTTCAGATCCTTACAGCCTTGAATTTTTATGCCCGAGGTAGTTACCAAGGGTCTGTTGGGCATAACATGGACAGCCCCATGGCACAACAGACTGTTTCTCGTTGCTTGCAGGAAGTCACTACTGCCCTCAATGCACCCCATATATTAAGAAAGTACATAAAATTCCCACAGAATAGAAATGAAAGGAATCTTATTAAGCGGCGGTGAGTAGTTACCTACATACCTAACATGTACTATCGACTAAGCCAGCGCCTTTCAACCTTAAGGGTGCATTTTCTGTAAACCGACTAGCAGTTACTTATGCCTTTACAATTTTTGAACACCAATAGCAGCAAAATATTCGGGGCTCTGCCATTAGTTTTTATGAACGTACAAAAAAGCTGAATGAAGTGGCTTCACTGTTGATTTTTTTTTGTATCGAGTGTCCGAAAAAAGGGCCCTTTGTTTTCTCTAAGAAACAAACATGTGCTCGGTTGTTTTGAGAATAAGTTAGAGCCCCGAGATGACCTTTCCTTTAAATAAACCAACAATAAAATAAGTAGGTAGGTAGGTAAGCAATTTTTATTACACTCGTGAGTGAATAATTCTGTATAGTGGCCGTAAGAAATCCGGCAAATAAAATTTGCCATATCCCCGTGGTGTGGCCGTAGAAAAGCCGTAAAAAAAACTTACATACCTACCTAGTTAAGTTTTTTTTTAAATTAAGTAATGTAAAACATTAATTTTTCAGATTTTATGAGAAATATGGGCTTTCTGGTGTTATTGGGTGCATCGATTGCACTCATATTGCAATCATTAGACCTTCGCAGCACGAGGAACAATATTTTAATCGAAAACATTTTCATTCGATTAACACCCAAGTTGTGAGTTTATAAATTTAACTTAAATTAATTATTTTATTGTGACATTTACTATTATTTTATAAATGTCACAATAAAATTAAACACATAAGTAAATAATTCGCATAAATCTCTTTATGTAATATTATTCTTTTCCAGATATGCGATAATGATTGCTATATAACAAATGTGGATGCTTCTTATGGTGGAGCAACGCATGATGCTTATATTTGGAGGGAGTGTGACATAAGAAGCCACATGGAGAGTCTCCAAAATGAAACAGTTTATCTATTAGGTATGTTTGCATATTTAACTGGTAATTTTGTTACCAACTCTCTGACTACCCCCTTAGACATCTTCAAAGGATCTTTAAATGCCTAAAAAAGATCTGAGAGAATGCTTACCGCGCCTTGGGGATACCGTCGTGATCATACTTATTTCTTTTTTTTTTTCATTTCAATTTTATTATAATTTATTATACTGTAAGTACCTACCTACAATGTACTTTAATACTTTTAGGTGATTCTGGTTATGCTCTGAGGGAGCATATGATGACACCAATAGACAATGCTGTTGAGAACTCTCCTGAAGGAAGATACAACTCCATTCAAAAGCGAGCACGCTCCACCATAGAACGCACATTTGGCATTCTGAAAGGGAGATGGAGATGTCTTTTGTCAGCTCGGGAACTGCATTACAGTCCTCAAACAGCAGGTAAAATTATATTAGCCTGCTGTGTTTTACATAATTTATGTATAAGGGCTGGTATTGATGTTCCCGAGTTGACAGAAGATGAACTCCAAGTTGAAAGAAGCAGGCAGGTTCCCTCTCAAACAGCCGCTTCTTCAGCTCAAGCTCTACAGGCGGGTCGAAGGGCAAGAGCTCTGTTAGTGCAAATGTTGGAAAGGAATAGGTAAAATAAAGCTCTACCCTAGCCACGTAGTGAGAGTAATAAATAAGACAGTATGTTAAGTATAAAATTTATTCAATTCAATATAACATTTTATTGCTTCAAGTTGGTTTTCCAAGGTCTTTTAGATATTTTTTCCGCAACAAAAACCCTGCAAAACCCCAAAACTGCAAAATTTAGTTAAGTAAAATTTATTTAATTGTAACTTTACAAAGGTAAATAATTAGCAATAAGTAAACAAAAATTTATTATTTAAAGTAAGATAATTACTATTGTATTAGGTACTAAACAATTTTATCTATCTAGATTGGCACAGCCATAAATAGTACCTAGGTTCTTTATTTGGGTCTTCTTTGGGTTTTTATTTGGGTAGGTAATCATTTTGTTAGTGTTAGTTAGCTATTTAATTTAATTTTTTTATACACCTGTTTTTTGTTTTATTAATTTGATCATCTAACTAAATATTCATTTACACTGTAGAAACTTTTGCTTATTAAGTAGGATTTTAGTTTATTTTTAAATGTGTTGTTTTCAATATTTTTGATTGCTTGGGGTATTTTTTATACATTTTAACAATTTTAATAATATGTGAGTCTATTATTTAACAACTTCCAGTTTAGTGTACCTTACCGATGTCAAATCACAATTGTTGTAAGTATTTGAGATCACCCATCCTCAGGGTTTATGATTTAGTTTGAACTGTCTAGTTTTACTTAAATTAAGTTATCTTCTGTAAGCCAAGTTGTTATTATTTTAAGGTTTATGTGTATGTACGTTGTTGCATAGAAAAATTACAGTGATGTTGTATAACATAAAATAAAGTTTTATTTACTTAACTCCTACCTAGTTAGATATAAATATTAAAAAAACAGGAAACAATTATTACTATTATTTAAAACGAACTCCTATCTAAAAACAATAGGTTTTCAAAAATAAAGCCAACATTTAATTAAAATTAAGTAAAATGACTCAAGGCAATAGTTATTTGTTTCTCTAATTAGAAACAAATAACTATTGCCTTGAGTCTAAATATTCTCTAAGCAGCCCACACAGCTGTAACAAGGCAGCCCTAATGCCTGCAAGCTCGGTGTTCCTGACTGTTTCCCTCTCTGCACGTCCCTCTTCAAATTGAAACAATCTGCTTCTCACATCAGAGCCAGCAGCAGATTGTCTCCTTCTGGGACGTGTAGGTTGTGAGGCTGCAAAACAAAACATTTTTTTCCAATTTAGGTAAATACCTTGACAAAAAATGCTTGGCACTTGAATGGGTTTGATTAATAATGTTATCTTTTACTAAGACAAAGTAAATAATTATTATTACTAAAGAAAAATTGTTTCTAAAATACAAAAGAAATATCTAGCTAGTGCCCTGCAATATTTGTATAATCTGTATTTTGTTTGCAAAATCCAAACTTCAAAGTCACTCTGTCTGTTACCTTTTTACGGATAAGCTGCTGAACCGATTTTGATGAAATTCAGTCAGGTTCACACTATCTTCATGGTGTGAACCCCCGGGAAGGACATAGCCTACTTTTTATTCGGGTACCACGTTGAGCAAAGCCGCGTGCGGAAGCCATTATGTTATTATGTAGTTGTGTTCTATCATGTAAGCACTAAAATTTGTATGATAGAATTGCTTTAAATAATACAATAACAAATACTTACGAAGTCTGGAAGTCAAGGGTTCTTGTGACACTGGCAGTGGACTCGTAGGCTGGTGGCGCTGACTGCCCTCTTGGTCGAGTTCGGCATACTCCACAACTTCCTCAGGCAAATCCAAACATAGAGGCTGTGAAAGTGGTTGGCTTGCTTGACTGGAGGTGGACGGAATTGGTTCATTGGACTGAAAATGAAATACATAGATTTAATACAAAACAGAAAATACTAAAACTAACATTACATTTGATTAAAATGGATTTTAGGATGATTCGCAAGAAGCGGTCCGAAAAACGGTACCCCATTTTCGCAATTTTTTTTTGGTTATTTTAAAAAAAAAAATAACATACCTAATTAAGCACTCAAAGACATGCATTTTAATGTTAGCGGCCCTCAATTTGATAAAGCCGTTTTGAAGTTTTAGTGGTTTAAATATATTCGTGCCCATTGAAATTAGGTTTGGTCCAGAGAAATTAGAAAAATGCCAGAGAAATTAGCAAAATGCCAAAGAAATTAGCAAAATGCCAGAGAAATTAGGAAAATGCCACAGAAATTAGCGACAGAGAAATTAGTTTTTTATCGCGGACACATTTGTTTGCTTTGTAAAACAGTAACGTGGAGTTAAAATAACATGAAATTTGATTCACCACTACCTAATAGTATCTATATGGATGATTCGCAAGAAGCGGTCCGAAAAACGGTACCCCGTTTTCGCAATTTTTTTTTTGGTTATTTAAAAAAAAAAAATAACATACCTAATTAAGCACTCAAAGACATGCATTTTAATGTTAGCGGCCCTCAATTTGATAAAGCCGTTTTGAAGTTTTAGTGGTTTAAATATATTCGTGCCCATTGAAATTAGGTTTGGTCCAGAGAAATTAGAAAAATGCCAGAGAAATTAGCAAAATGCCAAAGAAATTAGCAAAATGCCAGAGAAATTAGGAAAATGCCACAGAAATTAGCGACAGAGAAATTAGTTTTTTATCGCGGACACATTTGTTTGCTTTGTAAAACAGTAACGTGGAGTTAAAATAACATGAAATTTGATTCACCACTACCTAATAGTATCTATATTAACGTTAACGTTATAAAAAGTGTCAATTTATATTTCATTATTGCGTAATAAGCGATTGAATGCAGATAGGGGTGTCGCGGACACGCCAGAGAACTTAGATTTCACGACTTTAGAAATTAATTACAGCTTTCCTATGTATATAATTGAGGATATTACTAGTGCCATAATAGCGTACTCGTATACTATTTCCAAATAAAAATACAGCAATACTGAAACTGGTCATTTTAATAGGTTCGCAAGGCCGGACATGCCAAAAACACGAGTCCTGCGAAACACCCTTTAATTGGTTTAACATTAAAATGCAAGTATGTACAAGGATTGTTGTTGAAATAAATATTAGAACACAACAAAAATTGTAAGTAAATAATTAAAATAAAAAAAATGACTACCTCACTGAAGGCTGGCACTCTGGCACCAGTTTGGCGTTCACCAAACCCATCTCCCATTATGGATAAGATCTTTAACTCCCAATGGGAGAGTGGGGTTGCCGTGGATGGTCCACCTCCAGTCGCTGAAGCCAACCTTCGAGATTCAGCAGCAGCTTTCTTGGCTAAATGTTTTCTATCAAACCATACCTGTAAAATATAAAAGTATTATAATAAGATTATGGATGTCACTATTTATATACTTACGTTACTAAAACAAGATATTAGGTTATAGTAGTACCTTTTGCCACTGCTGAACTGTTTTTATGCAACCGCCCATGGAATTGAGCATGTTGCACAATTCTTCCCACAGCCTCTTTGCTTGGACTTTTCCTTCGACACTCCTCAATCTCCCGCGAGCTAGATCCTTATGCTCGTCCAAGAAATTGAGGAGTGTAGTGATTTGCTCTGGAGTAGCCGAACCCGTGTGAGGAGCCATTTATAACTGAAAAGTAATCATAATTGGTTATTTATTTTACAACGATTTTGAGAGAAATAATTATGTACTTAGGATTTGTGATGTTTACTTACAAAGTTTCCAAAACAAAGAACTTGTGAAGAATTCAATGCGGGCTACGTCAGCTCTGCCTAAAACTTTCTTACGGAATGTGTATCGCGATTGCGATGGATGTAAAAAAGCACTTGGAAACATGATTTATTAACACAACACTTGAGAAACTAACTTCAGAAAACTTTTCAAAGAAATCAAACAAAAAATCGTAAGTTATGATGACAATCTTCATAAGATTGCATGTGAATAGACGGATATTTTTGGTTGTCATACGTTTTGTACCCATCGTTTGCATTATCTAGAACTCTTTTAATTAGTCGGAAATCAATGTCCGTGAAAGGGTGTTTTACAGTGTCTCGATGAATTTTGTCAAAAACGTAATTTTATTTGTTTAAATATATTTCCTGCATAAATATTACAAGAAATGCATAATAAACCACATCTTGTATGTAAAAATATTATTCAAGCCGAAATAGTTGAATAAATTTAAGTATAAGTAAAAACCGATAATTTCCGCAAGTGACATCAAAAAGCGCCTACACAATATTGTTCATTTCAATCGTTCACGAAAATTGTCTATGAATCCGAAATTCTAGTACGCGTCCGAAAATGAAATAGGGTAGGATTACTAACGAAATTTCGTTTTAATATCGTTCGTTTAAATATCTTTCGTTCGTGGAAAGCAAGTAGACGTCCAGGTCGATTACGAACTGGTAAGGACGGGACGGTTTTCCTTTTGCGCGTCAACTTAAAGCTAAAATACTTTAGGACCATAGAATCACTTGCTAACTGGTTCTCTAATTCATTGTATTTCCCAAAAAATGCGACGAATGACTGAAAGCTACGACTGACAAAATAATCCATGAATGACCATCGCCTACAAATATGCCCCACCTACAGATATTTACATAACAATCGTTAAATTCTGTTGACGAATCAACGGTTATGAGGCGCCAGATTTGATTCCGTATAATTAAGTTGTTTGAACTTGATCTTGCCAGTTCTGCTTCTGTTGCCGGGTTTTGTTTTCCACCTACTTTTACGAAATGGAATAGATTTGATTTAGCACAAATTAATGTGACGCGCAGATTGAACCGTCGTCCTAGCTAGTAAGTGGGAAAGGAACCAGTGGGGCTGAGGTAGAAAGCGTTCGTGCAGTCCATCCAGTCTCTACTTCGGACCGTGCTAACTGCGATCGGTGAAAGTAAAGAACAAGGGTCTAAAACTTATAAATTATGTTGTAAAAATATGCAATGGATCATTAGATATTCCAAAAGGCATATTAAAACTGCTCGATGCAAAGCACACGACAAAAGAATAAAGCAGTAGGCAATCAGGGCAATCTATGTAGGCAACGTTTGCATGTTGGCGTCTTCCGCTCCACAATTCATCAAGCTTCGTAGGTATTCAAAGGAAATTGCTTTTGCTTACAGCGAACTTTTGCCTGCCTATCGAGGAATGAGCTAAGGCATTCTCGTCGTGTAGGAGTGATTCTTCGTAAACTTCCGCCAGAGTTCCCATATTCGGCGCATTTCGTGTTGCATGCGGCCGGATGCTACGCAGCCTTTTATCGACACGTGCTTAGTATGTCGAATAGTCATCAAGTCATCGTCATACTGATGCTTTTGAGTCATCACCTTTATTCGTAGAATCTACTATCGTAGTAGGCGCGTCTACTGTCATGTCGTCATAGTGAACTTTTCTTCAGAAAATATTAATATTTATTTAAAACAAACTGTTGCTACTAAGTGGCTTCGTGAGATGTACCTACCTCGATATTCTTTAACCAACTTCCTCAAATAGTCGATTAAAACCTGTTTTGCTTACTTAATGATGGCGTTTTAATAGAGAATGCATTTTCTACCATCATGAGTCGTTACAGCTCAATGCAATCTAGATGTCGAGATTAAAGCCATGCAGACAAAAGCTGAGACAGTCGGAAGAATCATGCGGAAAAAATTACACTCAGACATGCAAATGAACTTGATTGTTTCTGTCACGGAATTTCTACGCCAGATTTACGTAATAGGCGCATGAGCAATAACGAATTCAATCTGATGATGTAGAATAGTTCTGGATTTGATTGGAGCGAGATTAAAAGCCGGGCTGATTGGGGTAATTTGATATCTGTGGTTGAATGGCTGGCGTGAGTTATTATTCAAATGTAAGCTTCGGTAATTGTGGTCCGTCGTCTTGTCCTCGGGCGGGGATGGTGGCGGGGGCTTTGACCCCGTGCCCGTAATCATGGCCACTCGATGCGGCCCTATATGGAAAATTACCTAATTTAACGGAGCTTTCTTTCTTCCTAAGCGGATATTATGAATTCAATTTAAGCTTTCTCTGGGGATTACTTCCAGACTTGAATTTTATACCTACTTAATACAAATTAGAGCAATCTTTATGTAGGTAATTTTTTTTCAATCGGTATTAAACGTTAATCTTGATCGGCTTTTTTAATTTGTAGTGCACGGTTTTAATAGCTACCCTGCAACATTTCATTCAAAAAATCTTATGCAAATTAGGAAACTGTACACACCCAAGTACAATTTCAAACACGCAACTTGCTAAATGGGCCTAACCTGATTATAACCGAGCCTTAACAAAAGCGAGAGTCAACTTTGTCAGGCAGTGCTCAAACATCGAGTACGTGCATTTAGAGATAGAGTGGCCTAGTTCGCAGGGCGACGAGCCGATAGCTTATCGTATCTGCGCGATCGATAAAGCACTCCAAGTCTCAAAGTGTTTAGGTCTATGAAAGACAGGATGTCAAAGTATATGAGAATTCCCATACCGCTGCTCTTCATTTCACTGAAATTGGTTGACTCATGAAGGAAGCCCTGTTACCTAAGTGGGATAGTACGTTGTGGGTTGGAATTTGGAATAAAGGCCATGTATCTTTTTCATTTCGGACTTTATGATGGGATGGATGTATTTCAATGTACTCTTTCCCCCGACATCATCAATATCTTGTAAATGTAAAAAAATATCTACAGTTCCTGGAGATCCGTTCTTGATCCTGTTCTCATTTCTAATAAACAAAGAGTGATACGCTCCATACGTTACATTACATTGTTCGGTATAATAACTAGACTTAATAACCATTAGTTTTATGACGCTTGCGTAAGTGTCGGTGCATCGGCCGAAACCGGTTTCCGGCGTGGTAATAATTGACCACTAATCTTGACCCACAGCTGCCACGACAGTACCCGAGATGCTAAGACTGAGATCGTTGTCAATATACACGAGCCGGAAGGATAATGTGTAGGTGGTCGTTGTGACCATATGACTTTTCCCTGAAATGTAGCTTCGTAGAATTCTGAATCATATTCCGTAAATGGAATATGAGTTAGAGACTGTCATAGCTAATAGTGATTTTTAAAATTTGAATTGTGTTTTGTGTAACTTTCGCGTGGTACCTAGGTATGACCCTTTTAACTTTTACAGTGTAAAAAGGTCTAAGCAATTTTTACTCTCCGTTCATATGTTTGATGAGCTTGATTTCAATACAAACAAACACTTGAATAATTATGTAATCTTTGCATTTGTACAATTATTATGAAGTTTTACTGAAAAGAACAACTATTTACCATGTTCATTACTTAAATACCTACTTCTAAAATTCTTCTAAGGATTCTTCATTGAATTTGTCGTATCTTTGTTGCAGTGCTGCGGACAGTACTGCAGAATCACCAATATTGGAAGAAACTGGTGAAAGCGGTTCAGAACAGAAGCCCAAACCCCTGGTTAAATATGGCGAACTCGTTATCCTTGGGTAAGTCATCGCACTGTCTTCAAAACATTACAAGAGTAGTTGTTTAATTTCAACCAATTTCTTGGTTCAATAGAAATATTTCAGAGGCATTTATCAGTATCAGCGCAAGCTCTTATAATTTTATATTTATTCGAAAGTATTCATTCACTGCCAGGACAGAAAGTAATCCACGCCTACATTTCGGACGCAGTAGTGTTTAGTCTATAGGACAATATTTCTTAGGCTTGCCAGTTGCTTGTTGAGTGGTATCCATGCGAGGGTCACAGAACACAAAGTAGTCCACCAGACAGTGACGTTAATAGGCCTCGTTCGTACGAGAGTTAAAAAAACGTTGCGGGGGCATTCCATAGTGACTAGTGGGACATTTGACTCCAGAATTTGACCTATTGGGAGCTATAATTATGCTGTCGAAACTTATAGAATTGTGAAATATATTTTCTAACATAGATTAATGACTAATGTATCCAATTCCTATAAAGAAAAAACTATATACTTCATGAGCTCTTTGTAACTACTCGTTGATTGAGTGTGACTAGCTGGACACTGAAAAATCCCTGTCTTTTGTCTTTGTGCACTCAAAGACATATTTCAGTCCAACCACTTAATTTTCAAATTAGATTTTCCTGTGTTGTAAACTATAAAGGATAAGCCTTGCTTTCCATTAAAAATTAAACTGATGACGTTCGTAGAAACAAAGAAAAAAATATTTTAATTTGTGACTAGTGGGACAGGTGTTTGTGACTAGTGGGACGAGTGCGAAATTATGTAAAATTGTTGTTCATTAAAATCGGTTTTATCGTTGTTTCAACTTTATTAATGTAGTTGTTCCATTTCCACCTCAAAGGAAAACTAAAACAGTGCAAATATAAGAAATAAACTAAATCTTTGTAAGTTTTGGTTCTCTATAATGTTCTTCTCTCTCTATTCGTTTGAACGCGCTTATCTCAGGTATTAGAAGTCGGATTTGAAAAATTATTTCTACATTTGATAGCTTAATTCTTGAAGAAGGTTATAGGCTACTTTTTATCACTATCATCATCACCATATACCATCACTACGCGGGTAACGCCGCGTGGGCGCTGCTAGGTAATAACAAAAATAAAGGAAACCTCTTTCTTACAATTTAAGTAAGGAAAATAAAGGATTTGGCCGGATACTGCCCCAGAAGAGCCGAATATCGAATTAGACTATGCGTCAGAATAATATTATTTAAATAAAATATCACAAAATTAACTGGTACATACAGAATACTTAGATATCTCGTGCCGTGTGGGAATATAATTATGTTATTTTATTAGTAACTTTAGTCACTTCCGGTACTACAGTCCGTAATGCCTCTCCAGACTCACGGCGAGAAGTTTCACCGAGACTTCTCGAAGAACAAACAAATTATCAACACTCTCAATTTTCTCACTCGTGATCTGTTTGAAATCCTTTGTCTCGGCCAAAAATAGGTACCGACACCGAAGCGCGAGAACAAGAAGGCGAGAAACTCCTCACATTCACGCTTCTCGGGTGTTGTCGGGGTTTCTTGCCGAGAGTCTGGAGGTATCACAGAGAATATTTTTATCAGATAGACCTACCTTCTTTTTCGCGGTTGACATGACACTCAAATAGTAAACAAAACAGAATAGTAAACAACTCAAATAGTAACAAGAATTTGACAGATATAAAAGGAATTTCGTTGAGTTTCAGTTGTGTGATTGTGTTGTGATGTGATTTATGAGGATTTATCATATTTTATTTAAAATTACAAAAACTGACGCCTTGGGATATGCATACAGACTAAAATGGAAGTGGGCTGGACATGGCTGGACGTCTACAAGATGGAAGATGGACTAGGAGAGTGACAAATTGGGAGGGTTCAAGAGGTCGACGCTGCATAGGAAGACCATACGCTCGCTGGGACGAAGACATCAAGAAAACTGCTGGACCAAACTGGCTCCAAGTAGCACAAGACAGGGACAGATGGCTGGCTTTGGAGGAGGCCTTCACCTTAGGGGTTCTCTAGTACCTACTTAGATTATAAGCATTAGTGATAAGAAAAAAATGTTAATTATAGAGAAATAAAAGGCTTTTTATTTTATTTATTTATATCATATTTTATTTTAGGTGGTAAGTACAGAATCACTGCACATGAGTGTAGATAATTTTATTGATGAAATTCCCAATTTTTCCTAAGTACTTTTCTTTTTTACTTTAAATTGTAGGTACTGGGAGCAGCTGTGTGCGTCAAGCTGCAACAGCCTCCTTCAGGCGATAGCCGACAGGCCTGACTTTCATCTTATTCAGTCTTGGGAGTCAAGGCATGCCATCTTGGCAACCTATACTTGCCATTGACTGTCCGGTTGTACCTACTTACCACTCAAATGTGCCACCGATTTTTGCCTACCTACTAATACTAACATAATATAAATGAATGATAATATTTTCACGTGAAAATTCCCGTGTGTTAAATAATATATGGATGAAAGTCTGAAATAAAGAATTTTTATTTTAATTTATTATTTTATTTATTTTAAAATTCTGCCAGTCCATAATAATACTTACTAAATAATTATTGTTGGACATTACACACAGCGCCATCTATCCCCAAAGTAAGCAAAGCTTTTACTATACGAACCTAAAAAATATAGTTTCCTAGGTTCATCCGTTCATGTTGGGCGTCACAGCCTGCTGCTTTAAATTAGATTATCTTTTAAATCCCACTTTAAAAAGGAAGAAGATGAATGGAGTCTCACTATAAAATAAAAAAACAAACCCAAAAATCCCAATTTGGTCATGACGCAAGCATTCTTTCCTGTGGGCATCTGTGGGGCAAAATTGTTCTAGGAATCGGCCACGTCCTTTATCCGTAATTAGAAAATAACTTTAAGAGTAATAATATTTAAAAAAAAATAACATTTTCTGCAAATTGATAGAAAATTTGGTCTCCCAACTGTTTATTATCGGATCAGTATTTCGTTTATTTGAAATATCGATCTGTACATTTTTTGCCCAGTTAATAACCATGTTAGGTAAAAAAAAGATTAAACACTTCTATTATACAAAGAAATATGCTAAAAACTCTTTAAATATCAAAGTTAGCCAGAGTTGAAACATGTTTCATGAGGCAAGTGTGACTAGCTGGACACATTTCAAAATAGTCTCTAGATCATAATTTTGATCTTATAACCATTAAAAGATGTTTAAATGGTACACCAACCGTTTATTGTTACTCCTAGAAGAAACGGAACTCATAAAGTCATATTTGAGGCGAGAAAAACTACTTTTATATCTTTTGGTGTGACTAGTGGGACAGGCAACATGCATCTTTTTAGAAAATAATTACGCAAGAACTAACAAACATTTTCACTTTTTTTTTATTTAGTTACTTAGGTTTTTTCACACTTTCAGTAATAAACACGCGCCAACTTTCTACAATTGACAGAAAGACCGAAAAATGTGCTGCCAGTAAAATATATTTTTCCCCCAGAGTATTTTTTTGGCTGAAGTAAAAGTTTGCACTGACGAAAATGACATTTATTTTGTATTTTTTAAATATTTTTCTACAGATTCAAGTAGATTAGATATTTAGCTGTAGGTTATTACTAAAATATAAACGTTTAATGGAATTTCAAATTTTTTGTCATTTTCCTCTTTTACATGGAATGCCCCTGCGTTAAACCTCAACGTTGGCGAATTTAAAACTCAAATTCAATTACGGACATACAGACAGACGGCAGGGAAGTATTGAATTCGACTGGCATAAGATCGGTAAACGTGGTTTGAAAATGGGGAGGCCTATTACTTAACAGTGAGTGGATGTGGGCTTATTAAGTAGAGAAATAGGCTTGCCAAGCACCTATTACCGTTGTTTTTTCAGTTCAAAAGTGCATTAGTCTAAGCTCCACCAAAAGCACCACCAACCACTGTTGTCCCCGCGATGTTTTCCTTTACTAAACATGTGCTCAAATAAAAATTCGAAAATAAATTAATAAACCAGCTCGATGTTTTTTACTACATGGGGCAGAAGCAGAATTTTTGGAATGTGGGGCGAACGGCCAACAAATCCTTCGTTGATATGAACTTCCAAAAGCCAAAAATGTAGCCACAGTTGAAAATGTTGTATGAAAAAGCTGCACGGCGCATCGAAACGGCTAACTTCACGAATGCCTAGACCCATTGTGAGAAGTGTACTTGGAAGATATTAGTTGTCTTATTTACCTACTTACTATTCAGCTCAACACTTACCTAGTGATAATGTGGGGCTAGAAATGAGCACCATAGTAGCTTCAAAACAGAACCATTAACTATTCCCTTTGACAGGCTTTAAATCGTACAGGACTGATCCTTCCTAAAATATAGGCTTGTTGTAAACATTCTAACGACTATGATTAACGAAAACGAACCGTATTCTCAGTTTGTTTACCATTTCGCAAACCGGTTGCGGATGTTTCCGATGACGCCCCGTAAAGGAAACTAATTTATTATTATAAGATGGCTGGTACCCAGAGTTATGCTAAACATTAATTTGATAAAAAGTACACCTTCTCAAGTTCTGTTTACGATTGTCTATGACTCCCCCGTAAACGTTGAACTTAGGCGCGGGCCAGATAGAAAAGACGTAAGACGCAGACAAGGCGCGGACATCTGTCTCTTCCCCGTCCCTTTCATAGAAAATGTAGTGAAGCGTCGCGACGCAAAACATACAGAAGAGACGGAGCGCCCCGTCTGCGTCTTATGTCTTTTCTATCTGGCCCGCGTCTTAGTCCAACACAGCAAATGTTCTTCACAACTTTTCTGTGTATTATAAATAGTAAATACTGTCAAGAATCCGTTAGTTTAGGAACTAGGTTTATAGAAAACTCTTAAAACACATGAACAATATTTGGTATCACGTTTCCGCTCCCACCTTTGCCAAAGGTAGTTACATTCAGAAGCCTTCACTATCACATCATTGAAATTTTGAGAAAAACTCGACTAACGATTCCATTTTGTACAGTTCAGACAATCCCTTACAAACCCAAATTAGATATTTCGTCCTATCACTCACACAGTTCACACTACGTTTGCTCACCTACGCAAATGTTGTTAGGATGCAACATTGTCTGATATTCTAGGCTCAAAATGTCAGTGCTCGGGTACAAGGTTATGTAAACATCATTAACTAGGAACTGCGTAGCCGTAGTCATACTATGTTTGATGTATTTCAATCACACGATCGTGCTAATTGCAAAAGCAACTATCCTCATTTATATATGCGAATGCGACATAAATTCATTGATTAGTTTCATTTAGTGTTTGCATTTTCCTTTTAATTGACCGAGCGAGCGAAGCAAGCCAAGCGTGTGCTTCAGCAGGACAAGAATGCTTTCGTTTGTCCGCCGGATGTCTGTCGGACGTCTGTCTGTCTTGTCTGTATGTTCCCCTGTACAGGAGCAGGTTCGATAATTTTATAGTTTTCTTGTCGTCGGGGATTTTTAATAATTGGTACTTCCTCCAAAAAGGGGACTACAGGATATCTCCGCCTTAAGACAAAGGTTGTAACTAGGTTGGTCTCATAAAAATTTTTGAAGATCCGATGAGGATGTTCAGCGTGATGAGCAGAATAAATCTTCGAAATGCAGTATATTGCTCACTTTTAGATTTCTACCAGTGTAATCGGCACTTGCACTAGGTAGGGACTGATGAAGCATCTGGGACCACCTTCTCATCACAAAACTAGAGAATTGTGAATATTTATTTTGTTTTAAGCTATGCAAAGAGGTTTACATCTCACAGAGCCAAGTTAAAATACAACACAATTTTAGGTTTGCTCACAAATTGTTCACAAACGAAATAACGAGATCTTGATTACAAGGGCAAACCCTTAGCCGAATACAAAATGTCGATTCAGAGTGGAACTAATGTATTTTATTTATGTACTGTTATAAGAGTTGTGTTTTTTATTTACTGGCGTTTTGAAGCTAAAGATTTAATCTATTTCAATGCCATGTTGGCCCAATGCCACACAAAAAAGTAACCAAGGAACTCAACAAATCGTAGCGACCCCGAAAATTGAGTTTTATGGAAATAAAACCAACTACGCCACTCTACTTTGTTACATTGTATTATCCATGAATTACCATAAAAATTTGCATTATGGCTCTCAAATTATTCATGAAATCAGTGTAGTATCTGAGGTATCAAATGACATTATATTAGGAATAAGTATTAAGCATATTTTTCTCAATTCTACCTAGTTTTTTCTTTGACAATTAGCATACTCAGGCTGGATTTGACCAAACTGTAGAGTAGTTATTCCGTTAGCCGACAGAATTCGAAATACAATTGTTTAGAAAGCACAACCGAACATTATTAGGTGCATTCAAATTAATTATCCTGGTTATAAGGTGTCAACTTTACAATGTCAAAATATTCAAACAAACAGCAGTTTAATCTGTGGTTTAATCTCCAGCTAAAACTTAATCCAGTTTGGTAAAATCCAGCCTTAGAAGTATGCCACCTTCCGACTGCATATCTGTTCTCAAATGTGTAACGAAATGTTAAACAGTCCTTTAGTACTGACTGCATCACACTGTTGTACACGCGTTGGACACCATTGTCCTGACAAAGTTGACTGCCATCTAACGAAAACTGCATTTTGCATAAACTAATTTAAATAACGTTTATTTGCACCTTTGCATTCAGGTATCACCTGCCGTCACGAATTTAAATGTCATTAGCTCCTAATTAAAGCTTCCGCTCAATAAAAACCATTGAATAGATTAGTAACAAGTTAATCAGATACTTTGAATTAGACATTGTCGTGTAATTGTCTAGCACTAAGCTTATCCCATACGTATTACGTACCATTTATGGTATGTTTTCATTGAAACAGGGCACCACTTTCTTTTTCTGGCGTGTTTAGAAATGTCTGAATGCAATCAGCCTGCCCTTTTATAGTCTGCAGCTGAATCAGGTTTTGTAGAGATTGCACTGCGAACGAATATAGCGAACTGCGCAGTTTTGGCTGACTATTTTGTGGCTGGGTTTTTTAGCACCAGCGTCCTGTAATGGCGTCTCAAGTACGGCATTATGTTTACACTTTACACACAAGAAAGGCATGCGAACGATGGAGTACTTTTGACGTCTCAGGCTTGTAGTTTTCATCGTGCAGTAACGTGCCATTGAGTCCAGCGCTTTAATGGACAATAATGTTGACAAAGCTATACAACGTGGGAAGGAGATGCAGTTGTAAAATGTTATTACTTAGAATCTCAGTACAGATATCTATGCAACCGATATGTTCAGATTCATTGCGGTCATGACACAAATTCATATTTTATTGTTGTTCATTGGGTGAGCAGCTAACCGCAAAACTTGGTTTCTTGCGTATTCTACTTGGAGGTCATGAACACTTCGTCGTTTCCATTGCAGTCACGTTTTGATGATGCCCGTTTTATTCATATGTCACGCATTCAGGCTCTTCTGTTTTGTTTTTGTTTGCTAGATGTAGAGCACATAAGCATCAATAACGGAATATAAATGTATAGATTGCGTTGACATCTTTCTTTATGCTCACGAGCGTTAGTAATGATGGTGGTTGTTTGTAATTGTACTTACTATAAATTAAGTTTTCGGATTTTCTTCAATCTATCCGTTTCAGCAATTTTTTCTAGTCCTATTATAATATCTCAGTAGCATTTCATACACTGTAATTATAGAACATACTATGAAAACAAAGCGTTTTAAATTATACACGTACCATTTCAACTGTGTTTTGGTTCCCAATTTGAAACAAAGGAGAATTTAGAGTAGCATTCCTACCAACGGCACACGCCTGTGATATATTATGAGAACGACAAGTTAATTAGGCTACTGCTACTAGCGACCTATTTCACATTTGCTTCTTCCGTACACAGTTAAAATTTCATCTAATGTATATTTTATAGGGGTTAATATAGGGGTTTTGCTGGACGTCCTTGGTTCTAAAAAACACGTTAAAAATGTTGTTTTTTCTAGACCAAACACAAGGTTTTAGGTAGAAGAATATTTTTCGTTATTATATAATGCTTCGGACCAGTAAAAGATTTAAACGCTTCGTACGTTTAGCTTTTTGGCTTTTAGCTAAATGTACGGAGATTATAATGTCTCAATTTTGTGCTAAATGTGCTATTACATCAGCATGAACTGCAATGTTACATTATTTTAACTAACCGTTTATAGTTTTATAACAGTTACGAAAGGTGCATAATTTGGTCTGGATCGCATGCGGTCTGCGCGGAAGCGTAGCACCGAAATAGATGTTGCACTGAATGCCTGTCTGAGTTACAGCGATAGTAGCGTGCAACCACGTAGTCTCAAACTTTTGTTCCGATTTGACTGCCGTTTTGAAATAAATTATATACATGCAAACAAAAACACACATTACTTGCTTAAGAATTTCGATTCAGTCATCAGATCACACACCTGATTTTTTTCATTTTATAACCTTCCCGACGAATATGATCAATGAGAATAAGCTTGCCGATATTTGCGTAGAAAGCATGCTTAAATTAGTTTGAAATCACAAAAGAACGAAAGCAGGCTATTCGATCAATGTAATGATAATAAACCGTGAAATTACATTTCCGCAGCCATGTCGTATTTTACTATAATCTGTCACTTTCCCCTTAACTGCTTGTTGACTAGATTCTCAGAGGAAATTGTTGCAACTAAACAACTGCCTGAAATGGACATGGCATATTTTTTGTCCATAGATAGTAGTTATGCCGTGTGTCGTTAATTGTGTTTCAGTTTCCTGTACTTTATTATTATAGCTCACAATTTGGTAACTAGAAACTTCAAAAACAAAAATATCTGCTCGTAGCACTGAAAAGATATCACTTGTAGAGCTCCGTAGCTAGTCGTCTAATAAAGGCGTGGGTGGACGTGATGCACATAATTAGAGTTCGTCCGTTATTCGCTTTGATAAAATACGTTTGGATAAGGACAAGAAACGTATGTCACAGCCCAAAGAAAAGAATCATGACTGTGCTGTCTTCATCATCATCATCATCATCATCAGCCTATAGCAGTCCACTGCTGGACATAGGCCTCCCCTAATGAGCGCCATCGCGCCCTGTCTTCAGCTTGACGCATGTGCTGTCTTACCTATCATAAAATTCATAAGACAAAGCTATTTTTGCTTTTTGACCTGAAATCTCTGGTATCACTTACTGAAGTACCATTTCTCGAGATCAGCGGGGTTAAAAAGGCCGTTATAGCAGAATCACAATAGGAATTGAACTATTATACCGTCTCTTTTCATAGACTTAGAGTGACAAGAACGGTATATATTGTAATTCCTATTGTGATTCGGCTACAGCGGCCTTTTTAGCCCCGCAGATATGTTAGTTAGATTAATTAATTAAAAAAAGAATTCATAATTTTAATTTAATTAATATCATGCGCGTGTTTAGAATATCTTTAGATATCATGTCTGTGTTAAATGATATCTAATACGGTAGAGGAAAACAAAGGATTCGAGCGTGTTCGTTGTGCGGTATCATTTCGATCTTCATGATTTTACACGCAAAAAAATAATTTAAACATGCTCACCATTTTCGTTACAATGTCAAAAAGTTGACCAGGCTAGCAATTTTATCGCCAGCAATAAAGTTTGGCAACAGATGTTACTTCAATTCGATGTTTATTAGTATTTTATTACAATTTTATTGCTTACCGTACCTTAGACCTTTACTGTGCCTTTACAGAGATCCCTATGAGAGACGCTCTCCCTCAATATTCGTCAAAATTCTATTATCATGATAAATTACTTAGATTGATGTGGAAGAAAAACGACACTTTTATGATGTAAAAAGGATCTAAATCGACGCAGTTTTATAGGGTGCCGGGTCGTTTTGCTCGAATGATTCACGAGGGAACCCCTGTGAAATGGCCACCGTTACGATTGATTTGGTACCTACTATGAATTTAGAATAAACCAATTTAAAATGTATCTCAGACGTTTAATGCTCTTTTAGTCCTCTCAATAGGAACTATTCTCTATTCTATACAGTATAATAGTTACTAAGCATTCCATAAATGCATCTTGACGAGTAATAATAGGGAAGAACTGGAACTTATGGGGAGTTGTTATCGATCTATGAGTCATATTTTATTCATGCGATTTCTCAAAAGAACGAAGAGCCTTTCAAATATCCTGCGTTGACTGCGTGCCGCGATCACTAATACAATATCGCAGAATATCGCATAATACAGAATATTGCAGCCAAAGCACATATTCTTCTCGGGTGTTGTGATACTGCGGCATGCGGTGAGTAAGGTGGCCAGAGCTCTGCGAGAAAGCGCTGCAGTGACAGCTGGTGGATCAGTCTTGTCAATTGTGTTGTGTTGTCCTCTTTTAATGGGTCACCAGCGCGAATGTGACTCCTCTGGTGTTGCAGGCCTCCATAAGCTACGTTAACCGCTTACCTTCAGGTGGGCCGTATGCTTGTCTGCTACCTTAGTAGTATAAAAAACAATGGCTTATCTTTTAGGGAGGTTACTTGCCGTTTTTATATCAATAACACTTTGTTTGATCAAACGTGACAGAAAAATATCTGTTAGATTAGTTACATTTTCATATTTTCTTTCGGGATTTCCCTTATACTACATACCGATAAGATAAAACTTGTTACTTTATGGTCTCGGGTTTCGCCAGATTCTATTAGCCATTGTCCATTACTGAGCAATAGACAGAGCTGATTTGATTCAGGGCAATTACCTCGGTTACATGTTTAGCTTACGGTTCGCGTGCTGCGAAGATTGGGTTTTCCGGTGACAGAGGTACTCTATGACTTACGTGTACAGTAGCCGGCAAAAAGCTTTACGCCTTTTAGAAGTTATTGTTATTACTTTTGGTCGTAACGCAAGTTGAATTATAATCAGTGCTTTAGTTGACATGGAATATTCAGCATACTGAATAGCATTGATAATGATCAATTGGATTTTGTATGTAAAAGTATTTTTACGCGACAGAACGAGCGAGCCCGCTACTAAATACCTTATTAGTCCGCATCGATGAGTTTGTGCCCTAGTTATGATTTATTTTTGGTTGGCGCTGTTTCGTAGAAGGCAATGACATTATGATATGTTACCAAGAATTTGTATGAGCCCTGGGTTTTTTACTTCAAAATCGATACATTGAAAAGGAAAAGCTCAAATCTAATAAGCAGTACCTAACTGCATTAGCTGGCTTGCTTGCTTTTACTGCTTCTATGCCAGCGCTAATGTAATTGGTCTTCGCACTTGGGTCCAAGCTAGCATTACACTACTCAAACTGAGCAACCATGTAGCTAATTGGTCAATTACGTCTCAGTGCAGTGGTCGACTTATAAAAAATCCTTTGTTGTCGACAGGTTCATATGTAGTTACAAATTCTTCTATCTGATAGTGTATGTAGGTAGAGCTTCTACTTTTGACGCGAATGGTATCGGAAAATGTATGCATCAGTCTGATAATGCAACTTTGTGAGTAAAATACAAAACTGCGGAGTGCTTCAAATATCTGCTTTCGGCGCTCTATTAGTCATGCTAATGGGTTTATACTTTGAATACGTAAAAGTATGTACTTCAAAGAGTATTATGTCAATCGTGAGACATCAGTAGTGCGGTTACGGTAACTTACATAACAGATACAAAGGTGTGCACTTGCTCAGCTTCCCAAGCGTTTAACATTGTTTTATTTCTTGCTTTGGAATAAAACGTAATGAACTGTGAACTACTTGAAATGCAGTTATACTGTGAAGACTCACTGACATCATATCTAGACAAGATGGTATGGAATTAAATAGTTACGTCATTACTAAGTACGGCTTCAACAAGGGTTATTGCGTTTTCAAAGGTTATCACACTACACTACACATGTCATGTCGGCTAGGCACTCTGTAAGCACGTAGTTGGTTCGTGCCTAACAAACATTCTTTAAGCTTGTTTACTTCTCATCTATTGTTGGTTCTCTATCGTTCGTTATGCTATTTTATTGTATGTTTAAAATATACCGACTACACACACTGAGTAAACTTTCTTTTTGATTACTTTGTCGTAACTTTCAATACTTACTACAAGGGCTACAGTAACTGGCAAAAGTTAGTCAGCGCTCAGACTTTGGAAGGGATGGACTTTGGTAAAAAAGTTTATGAAAATACATTTCCCTCCGACCAAAAGAAAAAAGATCTATTAAATTTCCGTTAAAGCAATTAAACAACGGAGCAATAAAAGCTCAAACCGAAGTTGTTAATTAGTTTTAATTTCTGCTACCCTTATTTTGAACCACAGTAAAATAAAGGCGTATTTTACTGTGGTTCAGAATAATTACAATCTATTATAGGCTTCAAAATACCCGATGGTAAAGTAATATAGATTTCGCGTGTGATAAATCTTGAACCTTCCGCGTGGAAGAAAAATGGCGATAATGTCGAAATTAATATGCGTAAAGAAAGGCTGCCAATAAAATGTACTATTGTTATACTGTTTATTTTAATAACATATCAGAACAAACATTAATGTGTCTAGTCTCTAAAGTAACAGACAGTGAAGTGTCTGAAAATAAATGTACGCCGCGAAAAGTCATGAACAAAAGGGTAAAGTCGTAATGTCTTGTAAAATTTGGTAAAAAGCCTATTCATCCTGGGTACTCATTTGCAAGAATGTCTCTTGGTCTTCGTAGCGCAGTATTGCCTCGAAAACGTCCCCTCACCAAGTAAATAAAAGTCTTTATATTGTGTACATACCCTGTGAATATAGCTGTGAATAGAACATAGATGTATACCTGCCTGATTGTTTCTACAATTCACACGGAAGTTTAACCTTTCCCATTGACGATTGGAGAATATAATGGAACCTTTTAATAACAACTATTGTTTCTTTACGACAAACAGACCGACCTCGCCTTATTCGCTATAGTGTTAAACGACTGTGTACAGTCAATATCAAAAGTAAATGATTTGTATCGTTGTTATTTTAATTTAAAAATGAACCTTTGATACAAACTGTACCGCTTTGTGTTGACAGATAATAAACATAGTTATTTATGCCCTTCAAATGGTATGGAATGGACGACTCACGATGATGGCAACGGTTTCCTTGGTAATTATAATAGTAAAATCGATTGCTGAACGGTAAATAGCACTTGCTAGGTAGGTCTATACAGAAAACCTCTCTTACATAAGTTTGTTACACTATAGAATATGATCACGACTTCACTTGCGTTGTAAAAGTAAATTAATACGGGACACTGCTGCCTGTTTATTCAAATTAATTTCGTGTTTCCTGTGTGATTTAACCAGAAACGAAATATCCTCACAAACATGCTCATTTATCTTGTAAGACAAATCTATAATGGTTTATAACAACTGTATCAAAGCGGGTTCGAATCCCGTTGGAATGGAAAATTTTGATAGTTTTATACAAACACTGACGATCAACTATGTCTTCCTCTGATATCGCCATTGAACATACGTACGTACTTTAACACGAATGGGATCTATCTGTACGTGATCCCGCCAAACCTGCTGGAGAAATCCAGAAGCTCAATATCAACGAAATCATATTGTAGGACCTAGGTAATCGTTTTTTGTTATTCGGTCTCACGCGATACAGGCTCGCCCTAGTGCGGGTACTATCAGTAATATTTGTATGTGTTGTATTTTCTAATGGTAAATAAATGTATTTGTATTTGTATCATGTTTCTAATTATGAAATTTATTCCAGTTACAACGGCTACCTGCCAACAGGAGAGAGAGGTAGGCGGCGCAGCAAATTCGTGCTATACCGACGACCAGCGGCGAACGGCGTGCGGCGCTCCAAGCACTACGTGGTGAAGACCCCTCACAGCAGCAAGGCTATCCTCGATGCCAGCCAGCATTCAATATCGTACACACTCAGCCGCAGCCAAGCGGTCATTGTAGAGTACACAGAGGACTCGGACACTGATATGTTTCAAGTGAGTTGTAAATTTATAAGAAGAACGTTGTAGTCAAGAGAAGAATATGTTATGAGGAGGGATGAAAACCATATTACCAAGAGAGTGATGAGTATGAATGTGACTGGTTAAGCAAGTAGTGGAAGGCCGAAGAAGAAGTGGTTGGATTGTGTGAAAGAGGATATGAATGTGAGAGGAGTGGATTCTGAGTTGACGAATGATAGAGGTGAGTGGAAGAGGAAAACATGTTGTGCCGACCCCACTTAGTGTGGGATAAGCGCAAGAGAATGATGTTGTAGTTCACGGTGGGATGTTAACAAATGAGGCATTGATTCTAAGTTAAAGACAGTGGGCATAATATTGCATAAGGCTATCAGGACCACTTTGAAATGTCTTGAAGAGTTATGGTTGATCATAACTTCAGACAAATGTAATAATAACTGCTTAGCGCAGTTGGAGAGAGTTTTCGAAAATCATTCTTAAGCCTAGTTTGATGCCTATCAAATCAAATTAGTTGGTTCATTGGAAGTGATAATAATTTAGTATGATCTACTTTCTATTATAAAGCCTTGGTGGTATGGTAAGTAACAACAGCCCCCCTAGCATGGCGATTTCATCTCTTCTCTACACTAGAGTAGACAACTCATTTTCCTATCTTCCAATTTTGGTCTTTCACGCGAACATAATCATAGCATTATGCTATGACTATGCTCTTACTTATCTTACTTATCTCACTTATCTTACTTATTTCCTTACTTATCTTACTTTTATTACTTATCATCTTACTTATCTTACTCATCTCATCTTATCTCATCGCATGAGTAAGATAAGTAAGATGATAGGTAAGAAAATAAGTAAGATATGTGAGATAAGTAAGATAAGTAGCAAACTAGCAAACTACAAACGCGAGGCGAACGCGCGTTTGTAACGCATGGAAGAAAGCTTGTCTAGGTCTCAGGAAGTGTAGACAATTTCGGAAGAAAGTTTCTATTCTCGAATGTCAAAATCAGATAAAATTGAACGCCATGCTCGCATTTGTACACTAATCTCATACAAAATCGGACTATGTTGTCTACTCTAGTGTAGAGTAGAGAGGAAATCGCCATGCTTGGCCTGCAGGTCCTTTTGCGGCGAACAAATACCGCACAAATAATTATTAAACTTAACGCAAATATTATTCGGATCCGTTCGCTGTTTCACACATGCGTGTTTAAGGTACAGATAATAAATAATCAATAACTTTGTTTGTGCCAAGGTTTTTAATACCTAACGCATACATGACCACATGCCTGGATGCTAGTTGTTTAAACGCTAAAGCTGCAAACATTTATTTTATCACACGGTTTCACCAAGTAGTAAAACTAATCATTTTCCCAAATGTGCCTATTCAAATGTCGTAGAATAGAGGAAAACTGCTTCACCCTATTTACATGACGCGTGGTGTGGAAATGTTTATTCAAGTTGCCACACAATGTGATGTAGAACTATCCCTCGGTGTACAATGTTCATTGTATGTAATGTACCCTTCGGGACCGCTTATCAGACACCAGGCTCTGTCTGTTTGAACTACGAGGCGTCTAAACAACGTGCCAACAAGCAAAACAATACATGCGATTGCTAAATCGGGACGCGTATTACATCTGCCAGCGGCGGCAAAATTGATTCTTTCAACGTATTTGAAAGATAAAAACATTACCGATGAAATATTGCTTAATGAAATCGTTGGTTTTGTGCCAGAACCTCTAAAATTTCTTCTGTCGTAGGTATAATGGAAACGACTTCGAAACGCTTTTGCGTGATGAAACTGGGACGTTATACTTTGAGGTGTGTTAAGTTCCCTGAACCTAAGAGTGACACAAAACACACAACATAGTAACACTTGAACTTTTTATTCGTAAATATTGCGCAGTACGCTGAAGAAAGCTGAAACAGGATGTAAGTATATTGTTATCTTTGAAACTCAGGAGCTTACATTTAATAAAAAGATAACAATGTAATGTTTTGCAAGATGCGACGTGTTTACGTTACATGCTGCGGCGTCGCGTCGCGTCGTCCGTATCTAATCGGCGCATATGGGTGAGTGCCCCCCGGGAGAACAATGCGTTGGTCCCTTCATCGTCATCGACGCATTGACCGCACGCAGAGGCCGTCCGTTTATCTCAGCATCTACAATAAATGGGCGTCTGTCTCGTCTGATAACGAACTTTCACCGAGAAATAACAGCGCGGTAAACCACGCCGGGTTTTATGATGTTTTGGTACTATGTAGGATGCGTGGCGGCGTAGTTGATAACGATTGAAGATAACGTGTTTTAATTCTGATCATTTATACCAATTATACGGTATCGTAATGGGATGGTTGCTCGCTCTTTCTCTGGTCATTGAAATTCCATCTCATTAACATTATCCTTAGGCTCATTAGTTTCGGTTTCTTGGTCTCGAAATCAAAAGCAAAGGTATTAAATTGGATTTGTGGGTTTTAACGCTGTCCGTAAATTGGATTTTCGTATTATATTTCAGTTTTTTGTTTCTCTAACTAGCCGGTGTATAGGCTTACACGCTATACAGTGGTTTCGTATGTCGACATGCTCACTTGCCCAGTATTCCTATGGGGCTGCGAAGTTCGTTGCCGCTGCGGTCGTCGCACCGCTCCACATCCTGTTCAAACGATCGTACGCCATTTCATTGTTGCAAACGATACAAGGGCGCCGCAAACTCTTATGAATACACATCAATTAATATTTATTTACTCATATCATTACCAACAAAACCAACGACCCGAGCGCCATTAGTCTGCCCAGTGTCATTATTTATCACTGAAATAGTAATGCGAACAAGCAATTTATTCAAAAATAAAAAAACCCGGCTGAACTGAAAAGTTGGAAACAGCATTATCTTATCAATCACAAAATTAAATTACAATTTTATTAATAGGTAGGTATCTAGGGTTCGATGCCGTGCGGTGCGCATTATTCTAAACGTTGTTGTGACAGTTGACACACAGATGGCTCTGTGTGTAAAATTAAAAGCGTGTAAGATATTTCTTAAATATGAGATATCTCCTAAATGGCTGAACCAATTTCGATGCAGGTTGTTCTAAACGTTGCGTGTGACTAAATATAAAGTTTTAGTATGCATTTTGTTTAGCAATTCTCGTTAGGGCGAAAAATAGATTTTCAAAAATTTTGAGACTCGATTTAGTCTTCGAAGACGTCATGTTAGATTTTTTTTAAAAATATATTTGATATCAGTCCACCAACTTCTTGATTTTGACATGGATTTTGATATGATGGCGTGATTTTCATTTTGAAAATTCACACATTGTTGCATTTTCTAGCCGCACTATTTGATTTATCGAAATAAAAAGTATCCTAGAGCACAATCGAGATAGAGACGATTCTAACGATACCTCATTCATCAAAATCCATCCAGCCGTTTAGGAGTAACGTGGTAATAAAGAATATTACTTACATACCCACGAACATACATAGAAACGCGCGATCTACATAACCCTGTCTGACTTGACAGTCAGCCGGGTAAAAACACGAGAATCGCCTCAAATAAACAATTTTCTGAAGGAAACGGCTGACTTGTAGTTGTAGCCTATCAATTTCGTCAAACAAACAAGCCTCGCTATTTTTTGTGATAATAAATTGTTCGCAATATTGGTTATTGTGTTTTTTCTGCAGACAGATATCGAGTATTTACTTAAAGTATCAGTTCTGTTATCGTACATTAGAGATAGCAATTGACTGATATGCCAAGGCTTCTTTACTACGTAGTAGAATTCGTTTGTTTATAAAATTAGGACTAAGAAAGCGCACGAGTTGATTAATGGGTACCAGTTTAAACCTCGGTTATCAGGTTCACTGGCCAAAGATTTAGGTCTAGTGCTCAATAAATATGCTAATGTACTTTTATTATACGGTCTCGAGGTGAATGGTGCACGCTGGAATCTTTACTCCGATGAATAGTGGGCCCGCCCCCACAATCTTTGGAATTTACTGTTTCATTGATATGAGATATTGCTTTAATAATACTGCCTCCAGATTATTCTTAAGAACAATATGAATTGGATGACTGAAACATAGTTCTGTTTGACCTCGAATGTCTTGAACAAACTGGGCTAACTACTATACAATTTAGCGCCTAAAAAAGTAGGCAATCAGTTTAGCATTGTTTACGGCCGAGCTTCAATTGAATGGAGCTAAATCCGCGATCTCCCGCTCTTGTTAGCGTCAATGTAAATTGATAGGTTCTTTGTGTCCGTTGTATGCGACGCATGAATGCACTCGTGCATCGGTGTTACACTAACTAAACTCTCATGTGTGGATAGTTTAATAGTAACTGTTGGGTCAGCTGTGGTGTCTATGTGGGCTTTGTTCGTTCATGTGGTCTGTATGGTCGCCGCTTCCGTAATCCGATTGCTAGAGAGGTAACGATTTAATAGATGACTCAGTTGCTACTATCGATTTTAAAAGGGTTGTTGATAGAGCACTGACTGCAACGAGCATTATCACTAAATGTTTGTTTATGAAAAAATGTTTAAAATGAATGTTTGGTGAATACTTTAAGGCTGATACGAGTAAAATAAAACTTCATGAAATTACATATTAGAAAGGACCATGAATGCTCTCAGATCCTATTGCACGGTTAGTACTCGTACTTTAGCATGTCATGATATTATAATATCTAACATCTCATTATATTCGTCGTTCCACGTGCCTCCTGAAATCCAATATGACCTCTACTTTACCTACGGCGATCATTCATTTCATCTCACGAAGGTCAAAGTTCAACGTCAGAATAAGTTACGTTCAACCCGTGGCACAAAGACATCGATTCGCGAAGCGAATAACCAATATCAAAAATATAAGCAAAAAACCTGGCACGTAAAATCCATGGTGCATCTTCAGCAGTCTGCTGGTTGATGACGTCACAGATGACCCGCTCTGCATGTCAGCGCGGGTGGGGCGTGACGTCAGTGGGGGAGACGTGGACGGGCCAAGGACGTCGCCGGGCCGACCGGCGCGCAACACCCCGTCGGAATCGATACTGCCTTGACGACAACGATGTCATCTGCAGTGGACTGTCTTAATGGCTTTCCTACTTTTCATTTCTAATAGCCACTCCATACACCAACTTAAACTTGAGCAATATGTGCGCAAACGGAACGTGGATGCGGAGTGGTCGTGATGTAGCTCGTTTTCTTTATGTTGTTATTAGTTCGACGAAGTTATGTGACATTCAGTGCGATAATCGCACTGATGATGGCCAGTAGTGACATTAGCAAATGAAACGCTTCTGATATTCCGGAGGCCACTTTAAGTTGTTATTCCTGGCTTTGAAAACTATTCCATGGGCTTTTGGGCACCCCAAAGTCACCGAGCTGACCACTAGCTCAACTGATTTCCTAAAATTCCACTCTACTTCCACTAGTAATACTTCGATGGCGTCTTAAATATACTCGTATTAATTATACTTCTAGATCTAGATTTCAAAGACAATGTCCTTAGGTTAATCATGAATGACACAGCAAAAAAATATAAAGTGTGCTATAACTTCCTCTACTTCCATCTTTTTTAGTTCCCACTAAGAATGCCGGTTGGCATATCATTGAAATAAGGCCTTGAAGCTAACCTTGAACGGGTTGACTTGGAAAACTTATGAAATGCCCAGTCCAATTACGTTGCCCTTGTGTGAGCTCAACTGTAACAGTTACTACTTTACCGCTCTCCTAAAGTCAGCTGATAAGTCTTATAACCTTGTTAAAATTGTTGCTAGCAATAAAATTTTAATTCAGGTCAGACTTATCTTAAATCCAATGTATCCCAACCAGAAACACCATTTTAGTACAACGAATCAATCTTAAACAGCCCTATTTGTTTTGATTGATGGTTATAGCGCCAGACGTATAGTATGTCTGCAGAACCATTCCTCTATTCTATATCATGTCTACACGCGAGATTTCAGATCTATTTATGCCCCAAGATTTATTCATGGCAGTCGTTTTCGTGCTTTAAGAGCTCCCTTCGAAGTATGTTAAGTGTAGGAGGTTGATAGCTCTAATTCATCTCGATAAGTTTTATATGAGCTACACTACATGCCGTCCCGTCTACTTTCACTCGTATACCTCCCAACCTTCATCACGAGTAGTAAAACAGGTTTCCCCTGTCTCTGTCATTGTTATGACCTGTGTCTTGCCAAGAATAGCATTGCATAGATCATAATAAAGACATCTCAAGATGTCTTTGTTATATGGCTTGGCTATTCCAACAGTCATACGGATATAAAACAAATTGTCATTTGACATTTTGCTGTTATTCGACAAAAGTTTATGCGACATAGATATTTCTAGTTATAAGCTTTGTAATGGTCTTTAACAGAAATGGTGACGTGCATAAAGATGTTTCACTAAATGTAATTTGTTTTACAAACTGTTGCAAAATTTGATCTTCTCAAACAACTACAGTGGGTTATTCCAGTAACTATGAAGGGTTGTGGTTGCGTTTATAGCGAAACTTTATCTATTAATTTTCATCCGAAGCATGGTATAAGTTACATCAAAATTTAGCATCACAAGATTATTTTCTTTTGTGAAAAAAGAATTGTGCGATAAAACAGCGAACTGCGGGCTTAAAAAGGTCGCTATAGCAGAATCAGAAACAGAGGTATTTAATTAATTAGTTGTTTTTAGAATTTGAGACGATGGAGATGAAGGTATTGATTAAATACAAAATAACTTCGTATTTTGGTAGTTAGTAAAGTCTGCAAGTTTCTTCTTTTATCTTTTAATGAAGTGTTCAGTTTCAAACGTTTAGTTGTTAGCGAAGTTTCATAGCTTTGGAAAGGCTCCTTTTCTTTCAAAGTTGTTCTTCGAAGGCTGCACGTGTTCAATCAGTTAAGTCCATTTTGCTTTTAATTTTCATTAAATTAAATAATCTAATTCTCAAGTTTAATTCATTCTATTCAACTAATGAGTAAAATATCAAAGAATCACTTCTTTGAATGACATAATATAATACTAGCGGCCCGCTCGCGGTTCACGTAGTTGGTAGCCTGCGGGCCTATGAAGGTCGCTATTGCAGAATCGTAATAAAGGAATTGAACTATTGCCATCTCTTTTTATTGACTGAGAGTGAAAAGAGACGGCATTATAGTTCTTTTTATATATATTGTGATTCAGTTTTAGTGACCTTTTTAAGTCCGCTGTTCAAATTCAAATATCATTTATTCAGTAGGACCACTAGGATCACTTTGAATCATTTTAAGAACTATGTTTGGTGATTCTACTCCTATTCTTTCGGGACCAACACCGTGATGAATCAGGGCAACTGTGACATGACATCACAAATATTGTAGCTTTCCACCCGTGAAATATTAATTTTGTTTTTAGATGATTAATTTTATGGATTACCTCCTACATTAAAACTTACACACCTTATCCTTATATAACCACTTTACTTTCGTATGAGCGATAACTCAAATGGTTTTTAAAGATGTCTTGGAGAACCGAATCCTTTGGGACAATTTTTGTCTATTTGGACGAATGTCATCTGCGAATAATGGGGGTGGTTGGGTGGTGGGGCCGTCGAGACGGTTCATCGGACCCTCGGCACAGAATAAGCCATAGCTAGTAGGGATTTGAAGCTGGGAAGAGCAGGGAGACTTTTTGTTCATTTGTGTTGTACCTACTTAAGTCTAGACGTCGCTATGTTCATATCTCAATTTATATTTGGGTATCTCGCTTGATTTGTTAATTTGGTAGATTGGATGTTGCAATTAATAGATATGTAAGATTTATTTTTTGATAATGATTACAGTTTCATTATTTTCTTATTAGAGCCTGTACCGTAGTTAAAAAAACAGCTTAACAAGTTTACATTGAATGGAAAAAGTTATATTTTTGCCTTCGTGTAGGTACTAATAACTGAAATATTCATCATATCTGATGACATTATGCAAATAGAGCGATGTAATATCACACCCGGTAATTTGAACGAAAACCTTTAAAAAAAACAAGGTCGTTTATTGTTGCTGACAGCATGTCAACAATATGTTGTTTAGATTATATTTATAACAACAGGATGGTGTTTAGAGGACTACTTTCAAATAGCTCACATACAAAATCTGTTTGTAACAGATTTATTACAATTGGTTTTTACTTAAAGTAAAATGTAGAATAAATTACCTTTTACAATATAAAGCAGTAAGTTCAACAAAGCTGCAATAAAAATCTAATTCGAAAGCGCATAAAATAAGACCACTTATTCCAGAAGTGAGTCTGACTGAACTCTGTATCTGAGAGTAAATGATGTTTTTCAAATAACAATAAATTTTTATTAGGTACCTGGTGTGTGCCAGAGAAATTGTATTCTACCGGCAATAAAGTGCTGCTTCCGGCGGAGTGTAATTTTATGGACTAATTTAATTTTCTTTAATAAGCAATAAAATGAACGAAGATTTTATTGATAGGTAAAATGTTTTTCAAACTTTTGACTCTGAATTATAGCTGTAAATATTTGGACATATCTACACATATTAAACTGCTTTTCGTTCATGCCTCTACCTCTTTTTTGTCAGAAGTTATTTGGTTGTTTAATTTAACATTACTAAAAAGCACTTAGTACAAAACTGTTCAAAAGAATAAGAATCAATATTGCATTCCACATCCGTTTTAAAGCGAAAGGTACACAACAGATTGACAGAAGTCAATAAAAACAGTGGTAATGATGAATGCATAAACTCCGATCTCCATCTCAGATTAGATAATCTTAATGATTTATAAAGCGTCATGAGACACCCTATACTCGTATTAAGGGCCTTTACATCCTTACTATATGATCTAAACCAGGGGTGCCCAAACAGTCGATCGCGAAGCTTTTCGAGTCGATCGCCAGCAATATACCAATTATCCCTTCATTTTGATGTACCTATATTCAATTTAAAAGTGCAGTAAAACCATGTTTAAAAAATGTTTTTCAGTACCTAACCTATCTACGTAGTAATTTAGTCGATCCTTTGCTTTCAAAATATTTTCTGGTCGATCGCCGACACTATAAGTCTGGGCACCCCTGATCTATACAGTGTCAGGAGGCAATCTTTGCCTACACTTATCGGGGCACGTAGTGCCTGGGACAATGTTAAAATGTGCCTCGCAACTTTACCGGCCATATCCACAGGAAAGACATGTATAAGACATAATATTCAGGGACACTGAGTATTGTTGAGAAGGAGTAAGATTAGCACTTAAATCTACTTCTCAGGCTAGTCGGCCTCCTTATCCACAAAAAAGAAATGGTTAACACGTGTGGAGGTTACCAAACCGTGGTATAACCGCATATTAAATGCATATCTACTACATTATTTCAATCAAGATTAACACCTTTTATGCCCACGACGCCGCACATGCTGTACTTGTCGAAAACATTTAAATAAACACAAGATGCAAGTTTCTAGAGGCAACAAAAGTCATAATTTCTTGATGCATAAAGCCGCGCTGGAAGAAACGTGTCATTATAATCATATTCACGGCACGGAGCCTATTATAGCAGAACCGTTACGGTAACTCATTTGACCTGCTTGCGGCTGACTGGCTTTGATGATGGTTGACAGTTTTTATAAAAAAAAGCTTCTTTTTGCATGCACAATTTTCTTGCATTGAGGAAAATCGGTTTGGACAGAATTAGTATCGTAATTAGCATGGGATAGAGTTTACAACTATGACAGCTAGATGAATGAGAATGGTGGCTTTTGGTTGTCCATCAATGGTGGCTTTTGTCAATTGGGTGGATTAGTTTTCCCACAATCAGGTTGATGTGAATATATCATGGTAACAAAAGTATTATAGTAAAAAAGTTCCAGGTGATAAACGACTTGAATGTTTCTCTTGAAGATTCAAATAACGGAAAGAATAGCCTAGTGTATGCCTTCGTATGCAAATTGCAAGGAGCAGGTGGCCTAGCTTAGTTGGCTTGCATGCAGGCTTTCCAATAGCCCGCGCGTGTCGGCCTTTAATGCTTCTCAAAATATCGTTAACAGGGTTATTGTTCTGACATGGAAATGAATTCTGAGTTTCATAAAATACTCTGAAAGTACCATAATAAGGCCAAAAAGCTGGCAAAAGAAGTAGAACTTTTACTTCTATAATCCAAAACAGAAATTCGAACTTCTCATCTTCTAAATTTTCCAATTAGCTTCATAATTGTTAAGTACTTTTAAAGTAATCCTGGCACTTTCACGACTGGATACGGACCATTGGATACGTAAACGACTCAATTTAGCGCTTGGGGAGTTTCCAAATTGGGTCACCTCCAGGAGCCAATGATAGCTTTCTTTCTTACGTCATAGGGCCAAGTGCTGACGAAAATCAAAACAACGTCATAATTTAATTTTAGATAAGCATGGGTCTTTGATGTCTTTGACCTTAGACATACCATCCCCAAGGATCAATATTTATTAGAACTAGTCTAATAGTTATGAGGTGAGGTGATGGACTGTTGGACTAAGACTTAAACGAATGGTGGCCAAAAGACCGAAACGTTGGACGAGCAGAGATGAGATGGGCAGATGTTATTTAACTTTGGTAGCACTAGATCGTGTTGGATGGTATAAACAAAAGGTGTCCCAGTAGTAAGCGAAATGCGATGATGAGTCTAATAGAGTGACGTGGACATGATACCATGTACTGAACATTTCTACTTCATCAGTAAATCATTGACACCTACCTAAGTTCTAAGGCTCCAAGGTTACTACAACTATGCCGCTACTATCAAACCGTGAAGGATGATGCAGGATCGACAGCCATTTTGGAATATTGCCTTTTGTTGAATGGACAATGGCCACGAGAATTGGGATATGAAGACTGTATGCGAAACTAACAATGGAAGACAATCGGCCACTCATTATTTGTTGCAGTGATTGGGAAGCTATTGTTGGCTGGCTCGTTGGGTCCTCACCTCGGTCGTTTACAGTTAAATTACATGGAAAAGGTTTATTTTCGCAACTAAACACAAGCAAGGCTTATACTAGGTACCTACTCAGACAATACCTATATGTCAAATGACAAGACTTGAAAAATGCGTGCTCTTCAATTACTGGATGTTTCTCATTCAATCTGTGATTGATTTAGGTGTAGGTTAAAGTGGTAGATACCGAAAGGTCGCGAAGGAACAAGAGTAGATTCACCTAGCTCTTAAGACGATTCAAAGTGATCCTAGTGGTCCTACTAAATAAATTATAATTTAATTTTGAATTTTGAAACCACAAATGTTGTGAAATTCGATTCCCCAACATTTGTGGTGGTATTTCCCAATAAAGATACGCTTACTTTTGGGAATTAATCTTTTTTTTTTACCTTATAAAAACGAAAATTCCAAATGGATATTCCGGGAGTCTATAGTGCCTAATGATATTGAGATATCATGTTAAAAGTAGGTACCTACTTACTTAGATAAAGGAAACTACGGTTTGCGGTTTTCTGAATATTTTTAAAAAGTTGGGCAAAGTGAGTATTTTATCTTCTTTTTTGCTTCGTTATCTCTCTTTTTGTTAATATATAAAATACCGACCATTAATAATACACTAATGGTAAGCGTCCACATGTCGGTATCGTACGCTTCGGACGCATCGCACGCAACGGATCGTAGTATTATTTGTATAGAAACTCATATAAGTGCGTCCACATGTCCGCATCGTACGCATCGCATTACACAGATAATCCGTTTGATGCGATCCGTCCGCTGCGTGCGATGCGGGCCTGTGGACGCTTACCATAAATTACCTCTCGCAGAAACATCAAAAAAGTGATAAAATTATACTAAGTGACGTTTCAGTAGGAGCAATACTTCTTTGTCATCATCATCATTACAGCCAGTTTGCACTCAGGAAGATGTCTGCAAAATTGCCAATGTAATTTTTTATTGTTGACTTAGAGAGGGACTAACATTAAAAAGGTATGACTTATTGTTGTCTTCTTATAGCATTCCATACGTAAGTTTCCTAGTACACCGCTACTTAATGGAATACTTACCGGAAACTAATCATTCTCTACTAACATTCTAAAACCTCTGTACATTTAAAAACAGAATGTCGATAGTCTCCATAGTATGTTATTGTCATTAGAAACCTGGATTGGTTCGGCAAAAACGGAAATTGAATTTGGAAACGGCTCCTTCTCTACTCTATTATTAAACTTAGCTTCGAATCTATTGTTTGTTGAATTAATGCACTCCATAAATCGTAGCCTATAACCCTCGCGCGTGTTAATCATTAGGAAAACTAATCCGAAACTGTCTTTATCCTCTTACGAGTAAACCACTAGTGAAAATACACATCGAATTAGTAAGTTTTGAATTGCAATACTTGAGGGAATAAACTTAGTATGAGTTACACTGTTGATCCAGTTTCATTATTGTATAAAATTTCTATGATTTCTGGCACGGTCAGGATAATTCGATAATTCGTTTAAATCGACAAACATTTAAGTTCTTTGTGGAAATCTTAGAGGTGTTAAGAGTCGGGCCCGAACTCAAAATGATAACATGCATGCAAGTAATTTGTATTCCACATTTCAAGCCCATCGCCACCATTTTTGTACTGTCCTCATCAGGTTGTATTTGTTGTTTAAAGACAGTAACCAGTAACACGGTCAGTTCCAAATCAGTATGATAGAAAATAAAGTTCCGCTTTCGTAAACGTTTGGTCGCTAACAACGCTAGAGACAACTCGGAAGTTGCACATCCTTCTGTTTCCATCACAATTTCTTGTGCAGCTTTTGCTATCATATTCATCAACTCAAATACACTAGCTTTAGTAGCCAACTAATTACACGAATTGAGCTTTTCTTCGATAATCTCAAGCTGGGTATAAACATTGTGTAAGCTGTTAATTAAATAATGTATTTATTGCATTCGCTTTGCGTAAGAACAATGCAGTGCAATACTCATGCAACTAGAACGAAGGATGTCCCATTTCTAGGCGTTGCGTGGGCAGCCCGACGCTCGGAATCCAACCGATTATATTGCTTCTAATATCTGCACTTGCCTTTGTAAGTCAAACTGTAACTGCGTAGTGGATAACTTGTTTATCTTCTTCGCTTATCCAACAGTTCAGTTAGTATTGAACTGCGCGTTATTTTCGGTTTCTTTGTTTCTTTCGATTTTCTCTCAGGGTCACATCATACTTGAAAATACCTTTAATACGATATTGTATTAAAGTTTACTTACTATAAATGAAATACATATATTTCTTTTGAAATTCATTCCGTTTCAACTCATAACAACGTGTGCCTACATCAGACAGTTAACCTGTAGCTGTGGCATCCGACAAGGGTTCGGATGCCACAACGGGAAAGTCCATTGACAGTTGGCAACTTGCTTGCAGACTGACAGCTCGACCGGATCATTTCCCCACGTTTCAAATACACCCTCAACCTTTTTCACCAGAGAATAAAGAACAAAGTTGCTAGAAATGAAGGTTGGCCTAAATAATAAATTTAGGTCCAAAGGGCCGCAAGGACGGACGTATCGAAACATGTGTCAGTTGCTGTAAGTGACATGAAATATCGGGTTTATCTTCAAAAATACGTTCTGAAATAAAAAGGCAGGAAGTTGAAGGCAGAATTTAAATTTCAAATGAACCAAAGTGAGATTCATTGGAGCGTTGAAAATGCCGGGAGGTAGAAGCGGCTATGCTCCACTTCTATATAATACGGAGTTCATTATTAAATTGTTCGGATCTTATTATGTTGTTCAAATTTTTTGAAGTTCATTGTTCATTTAATGAGTCCTCATTATGCATAATTGAGCACATTCTGTATATTCTTATGTCCGCATCGCCTACATCCCGCCTACTAGTAATGTATAGGATAAATCTAACACAATCTACGACACAATAAAAATAAATAGTGAGTACTTTGTTCATTCTTGATATTGTCTAGAAATAAATGAATCTGTTATGTTAGTTAATTGCTAATTTAATATATTATTACTGAAGACTTTCTAAAAGGAATTAGTTGCATAGTATGCGTTGTGTTAACAGGTGATTAAATAAGACTACAATTGTACATTTACTTTAGTTTTATGTGGAACCTTTTTCTATTGTTTTGTGGTTCTTTCTAGCATAGAGAATTATTAACTCTTTTCGTGGTATATGGAACAAAAATTACAATGGAGTTCCATTTACACTGGTCGCTTCATTCGGCATGTGCATAACCGTTATGAACCAGAAATATTCGGTTAAAATTCTGCTTTTGTTAAGGGTGGGTTGCACCAGCTTACTTTAACAATAACAAACATGTTAAAGTACCGGTTAGGCAAAAAATGCGTTGCACCATCTGACAATTGTTAAATGACGTCATAACTTAACTGCTAACCGTAACCGCCCAATCTTCGCTGGTTAAAGCTATTGTTAAAGTTAAATAGCTGCCAGATGCGTCAAAATCATAAAAACCTCATACTTCATAAAGCGTTTGTGCTCAAAATAACAAACAACATGTCCCTGCTTCTAGAATTTACAGAGGAATCTAGTAGTTCTGAAACGAAAGTAATAATATTATGATTAAGTAATAACAGGTCTACGAAAAGAAAAGTGTAAGTACCTACCTAAGTGTAAAAGTGTAAAAGTGTAAGTACCTACCTACCTAAGTGTAAGTACCTAATAATAAACGCAGTAACCGACATCAAATGTGTTTAGAACCAAAATACCACAGGTTAAATCTTTCAAAAAAATTGCCAAATATTATCGGACAAAAACTATTTAACAAACTACCATTAGAGATAAGACTGACAGAGAATGACAACGCATACTTAAATAAGGTAAAAACTATTCTACTAGTCAAAACTATTTACAATGTTAGTGAATTCCTACAAAATGACTATGTATACCTAATGAAATGAATGACGCAAAATGTAGATTATTCCAAAGTTCTTACATACCTAATACAGTCTTAATTTTAATGATGATCTCTAACTATTTATACAAATTAATTTTATTATTAGATAGGTACTGAAAATAAGAATTTCTTATTTTATTTTATTTTATTTATGACATTTTTAACATATTGTTTAAATTTATTATACTTTTGACGTCAATTTTTTAATACAATGTACAAATAACTGTTTCATACTATTCATTTTTGTGACAAGAAACTGATCGCGATTAACCTTGTTCGATTATTGACGTTACATATTGTTTCGTTTAATTATTGACAACACTGTTAAGACGCTGTTCTTTTTTAATAAATGAAAAATGAATTTCATTTCATTTTCATTTCATTTCATTTCATTTCATTTCATTTCATTTCATTTCATTTCATTTCATTTCATTACCTATTTGCCTAAACCTGCTGGGATATAAAGTCGCTAACTACGATTTTTTCGTTTTTTGTTCGATTTTTTACGAACAACATTAAAGTTATTTAATGCAAAATTACTTTACATATTTTACACAACAAACATGTCTATCACTTTTTCAACGATCTTCTACCATTTCAAAGAATTCACCGTAAAAAAACATTTTTTGTTGGAATCAAATCCGAGTTTCTCGAGCTTAATATAAAGTATGAGCAAAAACAAAGGTTTGTTGCGGAAACCATTTTTCTATTGGACTGTTAAGTTTTCGAGAAATAAATAAATTAACTACGTCACAGACACATTTATCATCGATTTTCTCAAAAACAAAGTCGGACAAAAAAATATACCTACGGTAATAGTGCTTACACACGTACAGACCAAACCGCAGACACAGTACTCTGTCTCATTTGTTCACATGAATTTTGTATTTTCTGTTCCTTGTCACTCGCACAAAAGAAGAAGAAGGATATGTACAAAATTCATGTTAACAAATGAGACAGAGCACTGTGTCTGCGGTTGGGTCTGTGCGTCTGTTACGGCTATTAAAAATTACGAGATCTAAAAAGTCATTAGTTTGAAAAAAAATATTTTGAGTCTCGGCTGTCAGTGTCATTGTCTCGCAGACAATGACACTGACAGCAAAATTTGTCAATTGACAGCGTCATTTGAGTTTTCGTCTAGTATAGCCATATTTAAAAATGTTTTTTACACTGATTTTGGGGTAAATAAGATCTCATTTGACTTGTAACCCTGATAACTTTAGCTATGCCAAGAAATACGATGGTGCAACCGATTCCGCAGTCAATGTTAAAGTCAACGTTAAAGTTATCGTCAAATTTGACATAAACCTTAACTTTAACAGCCAATATGGTGCAACCCAGCCTAAGAGTTTTAAATTAAATGGTGTTGGCTCTACCTGAGGTTTTTGTCGCTAAAATAACAGGAAGCAGATGAATGGCCTGCGCCGAGTCGAGTGGATGCTAAAAGGCGCCAGCCAGCCGGGGTAGAGGGCGAGGAATCGGTTATTTGTAACAAATACAGCTGTTAAAGATTATGGTTTCGGCGTGTTTTGGCACAATACCTTTTTATCTCATGCTGGTTTTTGTTCGCGTTTCATTTTTCTCAGTTCTTCTCAACAGTTCCTTGCGCTAAATGGTAAATAGTAACGGCTACTTGAATATTTTTCTCGTTGAATTTTATATGCTGAAACAGTTATTATAATATGAACGTGCTCTGGACTGCAAGGAACCACGCTGCGGAAATGTATTTACATTCACACAGCAGATTACGTAATTATCGAAATTGCATTTCTAATGAAAAACGTGCCGTTGCGTTAGGATGACTAATTTCAATAATAACGATAAAAAACCATAACATTTTAATCTTTACGACTTTGGCTTTTCAAGAGAGTTTATGTACTTTTCTTTGTTTCAACAATAGCGGTGAAATGTATGTCTGTTTCCTTCCGTTTCTCCAAGTTAGAGTGTATGTGAGTGTGCGAGAGTACAGATATATATTATATCAGTATAGACTTCAGGAAAATAATCCGAACTTTATTATTAACATTCCATAAATCGTTGACATTAGAAAATACGAGTACCTTAGTTAGTATCACAACACACCTCAAACATATTTTCATATCTAGATTATGTTTAGCAGCAGAAATGAAGCGCTCGTGGTGTAGCTTGCTTGGACGTTCTTGATTGATCGTTGAAGTTAAGCAGCGTTGTGCGCGGTCACTATTAGGATGGGTGACCGCAAGTGGTATTACGAGCTGAGCGCTTCCATACTTCGGAGGGTACGTTAATTGTCGGACCCGGCTTTTAAGTCATTAAGCCATGACGGAGGCCTTTAGGCGGCCTAAAAACTCCGTCACCAGAGTTGCCCACTTGCTCATACGAAAGAAAGAAAGCAGAAATCAACTCACCTCTTGCCGACTACAAGAGGTGAGTTGATTTCTGCTGCACTCTTCCGAAGTCAATTCTATCTTTAAGCAGAAGTTTCAATTTATTCGCAGACCTTTAAATAGTAGTGTAAATTGCTCGCGACTCTATTGAATTTAGATTCGTAATAAAGCTCATTTTATAAATTGAAAGCCTATTTCCCCGCGACACTCGGCTTTTGTATTGAAGGGAAGGAAATTGCCTCGGCAGCCTGTCAAGCAACCAGCCCCTGCCCTATTAACTCGCACCTGCCCGCGGTTACAACGAATAAAGCATATTGTGCAAACTGGAACACAACCGTATTGTGGACTCCTATACCATTCTGAATAACTGTTACTCACAAAGAGATTGTAGTATGAACGTTGTGTAAACTATGTATCTGAAAAATATGTGCCTATGTACTTACTTCAATTAAGTTTAAGTAAAATAGTATTTTGTGGTCTCTCGATGAGGTTGCTATCAATAATGTAATGTGTATGTATTATAATCTAAAACTTAAACTTAAATATTTCGCTATTAGTATGATCTGAGAGAATGTCCACCTCGCTCTGAGGATACAGTCGTTATCATATTTAGTTTGGTTTTATTAAGTTCAAAATCATATTAATAACACTATTACATCACATCTCGGTGTATTTCGTGGCCAGCCTAGCAAGAAGACCAAGATAAAACTGATAATACGAAATGAAGTTGCACATTACAGTACTCTGCCTTTGTAGGGAGCTATGTCATGTCAGGTTAATTTTGAGTTTATTTTAATCCCTTTTGACCCTTTGAAACTCCAAACATATACTTGGAGGCCGTGTCATATTGTAGTAAATAATAAATTGTGTACTCGTATTTAAGGTAGAGTTCTCTTGAAATCAAGGACATTTATTTTACGACTTAAACATATGTGATTTATACCGTGATAATTCTCATTGTGTCGTGAGCACGAGAGTTTTACTCAGTTTTGACAACCAGTAAATTACTATGCCAAACCGGAATTAAGTTTCTCTGGGAACAATGGTACACAACCTTCCGTTTTGTATACTAAAATTAGCCTTCTTGGAACATTGTTCACCAAAAAAAAAGGCGGTTACCGTAACTTGTAAATTTACCACTACGAGAACGATTTAACCAAAACTTTAAGCGACATACAAGCCTAAATGCATTTTACACCATGTTTTCATACATTTTCTGCATTTAAGCAAACCACTCTTCATTCTTGATTGATTTCATTAAGAGTCTATTGTTAAACGGTACATTAAATTGGTGATTAAACTTTTGAAACTATCATGGTTGTAAACATTGTAAACACTATAAATGGGATATTTACCATGATTTTTGGATATCTGAGTCTCCCGATATTTTGGCACAGTTGCATGAGTTTACCGTGATCCGTCCGCATGCAACTGTGCCGAAATATCGGGAGACTCAGATATCCAAAAATCATGGTAAATATCCCGTTTATAGTGTTTACAATTAAATTGGTGAACTCTAGTGTTATTTGTACAATACAAGTAGATAATTAATGTGATTAAATATGCAGTAGCCTTGTTGAGGCTTCTTATTTAGAGACCTTCTCGTGCTAGAGCGGTCTCTTTCTGCTATTTAGACTTATCCTGTTATTTATAATGGACTTCAGGCTTCCTAGAGCTCAACCGTTAATATTTTACCATCATTTTTTATTAACGTACAAAGTGACAAGAATAACGTAGAAAGTAAAAAAAAAAGCATTTAGATTAGAGCTACAAAGTATTCTATTCAACTAATTTAAAATGTGTTTTTAATTGTTGGGTTTAAAATGTTTAAATTATGTGTGTTATTTAAAATAAAGTGTTTTTTAATTATGTGTTAAATTCATATACTTAATTATAAGAAGAGTGTTTAATAACTTTTGACCCTTTTATCATCCTTAAACAAAAATGTAATTGGGATTTTCCCGTACAAATTGAATGAATAAATTATCAAATTCGGATAATTCGGTTTCCCGATTCTCGAATTATGATTTGCCTTAAAAAGTAATAATATAGCGATTACGCAGAACTACTTTTCATCTAAATGCAAAGATAAACTAAATTAAACTTTGACTACGTTTGCTGTGGTCATGCGTCGCGTTGTAATTATAGAAGTTAGATAACCCTGTGCAGTCTGCGTGCACGTAGGTCGTAATCTGCGGTCAGCTGATATCGGTTTCTGCCTCGCTAGTCGCTACTTCATTACAATACCATGGCTTCAAAGGAATCCAATTCTCTCACCACTAGTGTGTGTACCGTATCTCTGAACAGCGGAGCTAAAAAGGTCGCTATTGCAGAATCGTATTAAAGGAATTGAACTATTGCCATCTCTTTTCACTCTCAGTCAATGAAAAGAGATGGCAATAGTTCAATTCCTTTATCGCGATTCTGCAATAGCGACTTTTTTAGCTCCCCTGAAACTTACAGCAGCTTCAAGTAATAATTCCGAGATCCTTTTCTTTCAATTCCGATGAAACTATCAGAGCAGTTCTTGATATAGCGGTCCGGCATAATCCGGCAACCAAATAACGTGTAATCTCTAACATCTTTATTCTCTCGTCACGCCTGATGGTCTATTTTATTGTTTTGTCCAATAAATGCTATATTCAGTCGTAGCAGCTGTCGTTTCGTAATAACTTTTTGTGGTTCCAAGATCCAACTGTGATTGAATTTGGCAGCTGGCGTTGCTCACAAAAGGCATTACGACGACGTTTGAATGATTTGTAAGCAGCCGACCTGTTGGGCAATTAGGAATCGATTATGACCTGGCATTTATCTTTTTATGCCATCCATCATGCGAGGTTTCCAAGGTTCCTCGAGTGTCGCAAGATGTCGCATTTCCCACAATGCGGATGTGGAGTGAAACCATAGAAGTTGCGTGTGTCGGAACCAACCTTGACTTGGCCATAGGTCATGCAATCGATTGTTTTACAAGTGCATAATGCAGGGCCTCATGGTTCATTTTAAATTGGATAAGAAACTGAAAATTAAATTTTGCCGTAAACATTCTCTTTACTTTTTAGGGTTTCAAATGAAGTAATTGGTCTAAGCTGTGTTCCTGTATATGTGTTCCGAGGGCTGGTCTAGTATCGTGACATGACGCAAGCGCCCGCGACGGCCCCGCGCGTTACCCAACATCGGCAATGCGGAGTTGATCACGCCAATCTGCATTCTTTTACTTACGAATGCCTGCCACTACTGAATTGACTTCTGCTGAGTGAAATTCCAACCTTGAGCTGTTAACATATCAACGGAATGTCCTAAAACAATCATGACTTCAAAGACTCTTAATTGCTTCTACGCAATCAAAATAGCTCCAATAACCAGCTCTCAGCGGTCGGTCGGTACGCCTTCACAGATCTTGATTTATTAATGGTTAATTGAACCCGCTCGACCTCCACCGAATATTGGGATAAATTGGATTTGTAGTTTCACGTAATTGGAAATTTCACTCTTCAGATTTCTCTCAAGCGCACTTAAATTAATCACGCTGCTCTTTAGTAATTTCAGACTTGGCTACGGATAGCTTTCACTGAAAATGCCAAGATTTTAAGGGAAATACTCAGTTTCTAATTGATAGCCTATCTTGCAGTGGAAGTAAAGACTGCCAAGGGGCTTTGTTTCTGAACTTGCAAGGAATGTTCCAAATTGTGCATATTTATTTACTGGAAGGCTGAAATTCCTTGAGCAGTTTGAGTTTTATAGCGGTTTTCGTGACTGAATTTATGTAAAAAACTCATTTTCATGATGGAGCGCTTCAGTCATCATACGATATTCAACAGCACGAGGCTATCGAAGCTGTCGCTGAAGCTATAAAATGTCCATTTAAATAAAAGCCTGAATAATGCATCGGAACTGGCTCGCTTTTATAATACTCACATAAATCGCAGGAAGTTAGTTCTTATCTAAAGGCTGCAAATGCTCCTCGCTAGACAAGTAGAGCGATGCACGCGCAGTCCGGAACGGTTGTCGTAACGCAGCCTTCACACCCGCTGACCGCCTGGCGTTTGGGCTAGCTAACTCTGCCTAGACCAAACCGACTGTTACAATCATTATAAAACTTAATGTAAGCTCTTTTGATACTATGTGTTACCACGGCGTCTACGAAAGATATAATTCAGCCGAATCGGTTTGGAATGGCAATACTACACTAGTCTGTGGATTATTATGCACACCCTTTACGCTCCTAAGTTAAAAAAGCTCGTGAAAAAAAAAATGAAATCACCGAAATAAGATACACAATTAAAATACATTTACACGGTCTATCGAAAGATTTTTATGTATAAAACGACACAACACAGTATTTGAAACGTATTGCTAATACATGACAAGGGTCTACGCAACGGGATTTACACGAAATGAATTCAAAGAAACCTAGTTATTGGTTTACGTCTATTCCTTTCGTGTGACGTGGGTGAGATTTTTAAGGAATATATTACAATGATACGACGATACACAATACTTATAGAATAATAGCTGCTGCCCGCGGCTTCGCTCGCGTGGTATCCGGATAAAAAGTAGCCTATGTTACTCTCCAGCCCTCCAACTATCTCTACACAAAAAATCACGTCAATCCGTTGCTCTGTTTTGACGTGAAAGCAGGACAAATAAACACACTTTCACATTTATAATTATGGGTACGGATTTGTCTATATGCTTGTACTGATTCATGTGTAGGTATGCAGATGCTTTGATATTACAATAAAGTACTTGGAAATTCCAGCAGGAAACTTTGTTTTCTCCTACTTTTGCACAAAACAAAAACATTTATTCAGATTTAAATAGGGGTTTTACCAAGTGATTTTATATCTGTACGAGTAGGTACCTAATGTAAAATCGTTACATTGCGTTTTTTTGTAGTACTAAGAAATAGAAAGAATACCTTCAAAGGACACAAGTTAAATTTTTCATCGAAAATAGGGCTACGGTTTTATGAAATTCACTACTTTCACCATTTTATTATAATGTGTATGTTAATTTTCAGACACTTTGTATTTCTCATTGTAACATTTTTTCCTTGTCGGACCTTTAATAACAATTTGAAGTTGTTCAGGGTCTTAGGAAGTAGAAGGATCCGTTTTATACATTCCATCCGGTCCATTCCATTCTGTAAGTCCGCCATCTGTTAATAAAGTAATTACAATTTGATCTTATCCGGCGAATCCATCTGTTATCCTCCCTCATCTTAATACACTTTAATTTAATTACCATGCAGCTCAGCAATATGTAATTTAATTACTAAAACTACGAAGTGTATCATAGAAAAACAGTCAACGAACACGTTTGCGCTGTAAAATTTTATGAATATGGAGGTATATTTATCTATTCAGTGGTCATTATCCTCTTCGCTAATGCGGCTGCACTAAACTACTTATTCTGTGAGTAAACAGAAAATGTATCCCTAAATATCCCATTTTCCTATATTCCAATGCGCAATATCCTCTTACGTTGGGCAGTCCTAACAAAGTGGGTTAAATCCGATTAAGATTTAAGATCACCAAAAAGAAAGTTTGGCCCCAAACCGTGTTTGTTGCCCGATCTTAACGGTTTTGGTCGCGAAGGAACAGGAGTAGAATCACCTAGCTCTTAAGTCGATTCAAAGTAATACGCATTTGATCCTATTGAATAAATGGTTTTGATTTTGACTTTGTACTGCTGGACTTGTCCAGCAACACTTCTTCAAACAAGATTGCCGCAGAGGCTCGGCATTGAACGCGTAGTCTGTCTCGTCTCGTATAAACCCATTAGTATGAATCTAAAGAGAATTCTTCTTGTCCACAGATTGGAAGATCATCAGAATCGCCGATTGACTTCGTTGTAATGGACACAGTGGCTGGCGACAAAACTGGCGACACCAAGGTCTTACAGAGCACGATATCGCGGTTCGCGTGTCGCATCATATCTGACAGGAACGACGTCAATAACTGTCGCATATACGCAGCCGGTTTCGACTCTTCAAGAAATATATTTCTTGGTGTAAGTCAAACTATAACAATAAAATCAAATATTACAGTAAATCCTATAGAAACCTTATCAACAAAATAGACAAAGATGACAATTGAAAGAATCAAATTTTGCTGATTAAGGATCCCAAAAAACTATCAACACTTAACTTTGTGAGTGCCTTTCAGAGTGATGTAATTGAGTAGTGTTTTATTGTTCTTCTATTTTATGCCATTGTTTACCATGATTTCATACAAAACGATGAATAAGCTTCTAGTCTGATGGCGCAAAGTGAAAGGGATTCAATCCTTTGTAGACGAAACAATAGGACTGTAACAGTGCTAACTAGGTAACCTACATTACTCATTCTAACAAAGTGGTATCAAGGACAAGCGAAAACAGAAGTTCACTATTCTCCTATCTATCTATTTTAAGCATAGGTCCTTGATCTTATACCTTGAGGATCTCTAGGGATTGATGTATCTTGATCCATCGCCCTCAGAAGAGCAATATGACCTTTGACAAACACTCAAAACATGATTGATATATTGATATATTGATTATAATTGAACCTGTCTAGACGATGTCAAGTCGATCTTCTCGTGTAGCAAAACCAATCTATCGAAAACCCATTTTCATCCAAACCAGGAGTTGAACGTATTTCGAAAACTTCATTTGCGAGACAGCTAAATTGTCAATGAAATGAACATCTGTTTTCGATGGCAGAGACTTTTTCAGAACTATAATGGAAACCTGGGTATCCTTCGAGTTCTGAAAAAGTCAAAAGATTATATACAAACTGATAATAATCAAAGAAAAGGAGTTGGCACAGTCACACACCACAAAATTATCTGGTAGCTAGACTTTTTCGGTACCTAGTTTGTTTGTTCTGACGTGAGATGTAGGCGTAGTGACGCGAAAGACGTGCGTGGGCGTAACACGTATAATCTAGACGTAGGAATTTATCTTTGATAGCGCATTCATATTTTTGATAATGTTTACTTTTGCGCAAAATATTTCAATATTAATGAGGGTAGATGATTATTTTTGGATGACTAATTTCTTGTTTATCTTATCTGGCAGGATTTTTTTGATACTGTATTGTTAAAAATAGAACTGCACACACAGTTAACCGACCAACACCCTCATCATTATCATCATACGCAGACCGATCTCTCTCACTGCTGGGCATAGGCCTCCCTTTGCTTTTGCCATTTTCCCGGTCCTGCGCTTGCCTGATCCACTGCCGCGACGCTAACGATATCATCAACCCATCGTGTTGCCGGACGTCCGACGCGTCTTTTGCCAGTCCTCGGTCACCATTCCGTCAACGCTTTACATCACCCATCATCACGTCTAGACAAGCGTCCCGCCAAACTCCATTTGAGTTCCATGACCCGTATACCGACAAGATTTTAGACAGTGTGCTTAGTAACTCTCATCACACTGTCCTTTCGTTTCTCTGGTAGTGTAAATCGAAATTCACTTGTATTTGTTTGTCAAATTTTCAGGAAAAAGCTACAAAATGGACGGAGAATCACGAAATAGATGGACTGACGACAAACGGCGTGTTGATAATGCATCCTCGTGGGGACTTTTGTGGCGGCAGCGCGACTTGCGGTCCGTGGCGCGAGACCTCGGTCGGCGGCGCCGTCTTTTCGCTACGGGAGAGCCGCTCTGCACAACAGAAGGTAAAAATGGTCGCTTACGCAATTCCCTTTATGAACTACTAGTAGCGCCCTCGTGGCGTTGCTCACCTAATGATGGTATAAGGTAATGATGGTATAAGGTGATGATGATGATGAAAAGTAGCCTACAACCTTCTTCAAGAGTTTAATTATCAAATGCAGATAGAACTTTTCAAAACGGACTGGTAGTTCCTGAGATTAGCGCGTTCAAAAAAAAACACAAACAAACAAGCAAACTCTTCAACTTTATGATATTAGCACATATAGATATAGATGGTATAGATTAGTATAGATAGTATGATTCGGAATATGTATTTTTCTTGTCACTCTGATGTCTACGAAAAGAGATGGCATATAATTCATTTATGATTCGGCTATTTGAGAACATAAAAGTGAAACATACAAAGCAAAATCGTCCAACTTGCCACTAAGATCTTCGCTTGCTCGATCTACAACATTACATTGAGCTTTCTGAACTGTTTGTCGGCTATACAGCACTTTTAAGGCACAACTACTCTGTTCTGCACAAGAGCGGGTAAATTTAGCTTACATTGATGTTTAACTAATGTATTTGATTCCAGGGCCTACCCTGCCAAGCGGAGACAAACATACTAAGAGATGGAACAATGATAGACTTATGCGGAGCCACGCTGCTTTGGAGAAGTGCCGAAGGACTTAAAAATTCACCGGTTAGTTAAATTGTAACACCTGTTTATAGTACTTCAAGCTTTAGAATGGATCTCGGTAACGTTCGTGTTTTCCGAATATGTCCGTTAGCAGTGTATGATTCCACAAAACAGAATGCCATAGAAGTGCACGTCATTATCAGCGCAGCTCGCACGGCTTGCAACTAATTTGCTTTTCTTAAAAATGACATTGAACAAGTTGAAATTATGAGTAATTTTCATTTCCAAATGACTTTTCGTCAATTGTTTTTGTAATTTATTTAACAAAAAAAAAAAAAAAAGAATGGTTTTCGTTAGACATCGGAAGCAATCGCATAAAATTACAAAAACAATTGACGGTTTTTGTAAATTTATGCGATTGCTTCCGATGTCTTACAAAAACTATTCTTTTTCTGGTTTTACTGTAGATTGATTGTCATATTGATTTATATCGGTAAAAAGCATAATTTATTTCAGACAAAACGCGACCTAGAAGCGCTTGTAGACGAGCTGAACGCCGGCCGGCCGCAGTGCCCCGTCGGTCTCAACACTCTCGTCATACCGCGCAAGCTGTCCGCGGCGCAACAGGACCTGAATCAACCTTACGTATACCTCAACTGTGGACATGTACAAGGTATGTTGGAATTTCACAGCGAAGACACACCCCGGACACTCGACGAAATCTTTATGCAAACACGGTGTCTAACTACCTATTTACCAGGGTTCGCAGATATATATCAGCGGATATTATATCACGATATATATCAATTTATTTTTATCTTGAAATGAGCCGTGTTGGTCGAGAGGTATAGTACCTCGACTTTCGATCCGAAGGTCGTAGGTTTGAATCCTGGCCGTGCATCAATGGATTTTTCGTTTCGAAAAATTTATATGCGCATTAACACGAGCTCTAAACTTTGTCTTTCCTGTGGATGCTGGTTAAGAGAGATTGGCGTAGGTGCTGGGCAAGCCTACTCCATCTAAACATCCCAGGCACTACAGTGTCCCGTTAGGCGTTAAGTGTAGGCAAAGATTGCCTCCTGACACTATATTTAATTATCTAGTAAATGATGTAAAGGCCTATAGACTATGCAAGCTAAATTCGCGAAATAGATAAATTCTCTTTTAGAAGGAAATTATTACTTCTGACTGACGTCTTCGGTACCTGTACCATGGACAAGAAGCCTGTACTTTACCGTAGATTAGTAGAGAAAGGGTTTCCATTGTAATTAAATAGTTGCCGTTTCTACCCGTTTTTGCCAGACTATAAGTCAAATTCATTTTAGCTCAAGTTATATTTTACCATGTTTCCAGGTGAACATTCATGGGGTGCAGACTCAAGCGAGGAAGGCATGCGTCGCTGCCCGATGTGCATGACAGCCGGCACGGTAGTGCGCGTGTGTATGGGCATCGAACCCGCGTTCTACGTCGACGCCGCGCCGCCGACATACGCCTTCAACCCTTGCGGACACATGGCTTCAGAGAGGACCGTCAAGTGAGTAATGATTTATGATATTTTTAACCGAAAACTCAATTCATTCACGGTGAAGGAAAACATCGTGAGGAAACCCGCGGCTTAATCAGCCCCAGACGTATTGACCATGTCTTTCCTGTGGATATGGCCGGTTAAGCTGAGAGGATGGTGTAGGTGCTGGGCAAGCCTACTCCAACTCAAACAATATCCCAGGCACTACAGTGTCCCGGTAAGTGTAGGCAAAGATTGCCTCCTGACACTGTATAAATCATCTAGTATAGATGTAAAAATTTATATGATTATTTTTTGTGTCTTCTGCATTTGCCTTTGTTTCAAGTTAATCTGTAAACATCTACACTTTGCATTGTGACAAATAAATGTATTTTCTTTCTTGCTTTCTTTCTAAATGCCTAAGTTTTTTTTGTAGATACTGGGCGAGCGTGGATATCCCGCACGGCACGAACGGCTTCCACGCGATCTGTCCGTTCTGCGCCGCGCCGCTGCAGGGCACGCCGGGCTATGTGCGGCTCATTTTCCAGGATAACCTCGACTGAGTCCTAAGGTAACCGTTTACTTCACTATTTCAACTATACACGAAACGAAACATTCACATCTGTATCCTTGAGGATACCTTTAATGCATTGTCATTCCACAGGAAAAGTCACGGGAAAAAGTATTTTCAACACCTAGACTTTTCCCGTGATTTTGACTGATATAAAAGCTATGTCCATTCCAAATTTCATCTTAATCCGGGCAAGTCGTTTCAGCGTGAACAAGTTACTGAGTAACATACTTTCATACAGACTCGCAAACTTTCAAATTTTCAGTAAGTATTAGTGTAATGATCATCATAAATCCACGTCGCGGTCGCGTCGAATGGAATACCTTGTGGATGTTTACTAGAACATCTGGGTTTATTGTTTTATTACTTACAATCGCGCTACACTAAAGCGATTGTCCCTAATCGCATTTATCTTGTAATTACACATGGTCAAAGAGAACAAGGATATAATACACAGATAAAGATAATAATAAACTTATTTGGGTTATCTACACTCAATCTTCACTCGGTTAGACAAGTCAATGCGCTTGGTAAGTCAACGCACAATCGTATTATCAAATAATGATCCTTTGTTTAGACTAGTGTTTACCTTGAGAATTTAATTATTGTTTACTTCTACACTGTGAATCGTTTATCGATTTTACTTTAATCTGTCTGTGTTAAAGAGATATGTTTATTTTGAGGCTTTTGTCTAGTTAGACGCAGTTGGTTAAACAAATTTGTTTTAAATGTCGCCTAAATATTTATAAGTCTAATAACCAAGAAATGTAGTTTTCTGCTTTTATAATTCAATAGGTAGACAATTTTAACTTCCGAATACTTCTAAAACCACGTGAATGATCAAATATATCAATTAAAGTAATCAGTGGTTAGCATTAACATTATTCTGAAATTACAAAAATGCTCTCTAGCTAGAGTCTAGCTAGACTAAAGCCTTATTCAGGTAACCTTCACGCGCTTTTCAAAGTATTTTGGAAAAGAGAACACGAGAGATTTCAGCTATTGCGAATGCTTAGGAGCGGGGTTATTTGATCCCTGCCCCCCAATCCTTCTAGATGACAATAGCGGCATTTACACGATAGAGATTATCCCACGGATCCGGACTGTAAAGATATCTGTAAAGATATCTGTAAAGATATCTTTAAAGATATCCGCGGATAAAACTAGCGGCCTTTAAACGCTAAAGATTTTCCCACGGATCCGGACTGTAAAGATATCTGTAAAGATATCTTTAAAGATATCTGTACAGATAACCGCAGATTTTGGACTGGCGCGTGGAACGGTATAAATTTACAAAGTTTTTTTCTTGATTCTTGAATTTTGAACCTTGAATCTGATAGCCCCTCCAGACTCTCGAGAGAAAGCTCGGCGAGAAGTCTCGCCGAGACTTCTCGAAGAACAAACAAGCTATCCACACTCTCAATTTTTCTCCGTCGTGATGTTTGAAATCCTTTGTCTCGGCCAAAAATACCGACACCGATCGGAGAACAGGCGAGCCAGAGAACGAGAAGGCGAGAAGCTCCTCACACTCACGCTTCTCGGGTGTTCTCGGGGGTTCTCGCAGAGAGTCTGGAGGCCCTATCAAATTTTGAATCTTGAATCTTTGAAGTGACAGCTGTCAAACTTCAAATGGCCATATCTCGGGAACTACTCGTCCTAGACTCCCCGTTCTCGGTTCAAATGAAAGCTATGACCAAGATCTTCATTTCAAATGACAGCTGTCAAACTTCAAAGCACCATATCTCGGAAACTACTCGTCCTAGACTCCCCGTTCCCAGTTCAAATGAAAGCTATGACCAAGATCTTCATTTGAAGTGACAGCTGTCAAACTTCAAATGGCCATATCTCGGGAACTACTCGTCCTAGACTCCCCGTTCCCAGTTCAAATGAAAGCTATGACCAAGATCTTCATTTGAAGTGACAGCTGTCAAACTTCAAATGGCCATATCTCGGGAACTACTCGTCCTAGACTCCCCGTTCTCAGTTCAAATGAAAGCTATGACCAAGATCTACATTTTCAATAACAGCTGTCAAAATGACATCTGTCATCTGAAATGTAGATCTTGGTCATAGATTTCATTTGAACTGAGAACGGGGAGTCTAGGACGAGTAGTTCCCGAGATATGGCCATTTGAAGTTTGACAGCTGTCACTTCAAATGAAGATCTTGGTCATAGCTTTCATTTGAACTGAGAACGGGGAGTCTAGGACGAGTAGTTCCCGCGATATGGCCATTTGAAGTTTGACAGCTGTCACTTCAAATGAAGATCTTGGTCATAGCTTTCATTTGAACTGAGAACGGGGAGTCTAGGACGAGTAGTTCCCGAGATATGGCCATTTGAAGTTTGACAGCTGTCACTTCAAATGAAGATCTTGGTCATAGCTTTCATTTGAACTGAGAACGGGGAGTCTAGGACGAGTAGTTCCCGAGATATGGTCATTTGAAGTTTGACAGCTGTCACTTCAAAGATTCAAGATTCAAAATTTCAGATTCAAGGTTCAAAATTCAAGAATCAAGGATCGAAATCCAAGATCGAAACCAAGGATCGAAATCAAGGATCGAAATCAAAATCAAGGATCAAAATCAAGGATCGAATTCAAGGATCGAAACCATGGATCGAAATCAAGCGCTGATTTTGTCGAGCGCGATAAAGTAAAAATATCCTGAAATTTAAATGACATGGGCACACTACTAATCCAACAACGAGTGTGAAAGAGACAAAGCTACCAAGAAAGCCTCTCAACAAGACCAACAATCCTTATAACCAAGATTAAATGATAATAGATCGTTGTGTGGACTGTACAGATATCTGTAAAGATATCCGCGGATAAAACTAGCGGCCTTTAAACGGTAGAGTTTTTAGCACGGATCTGGACTGTACAGATATCTGTAAAGATATCTTTACGGATATCCGCGGATAAAACTGTCAAAGGTTGGAATGGCAGAGATCGATCCGCGGGAAAATCCGCAGGCCGATCTCTGCGTGTAAATGCTGCTAAAGTCAATCAATCCGCTGCGTTTTGGTTCGATCTCATAAATGTCAGCCATTTATCGAATAGTAGAATAGCTTTTCAAAAAAAATTTCTGTCAAAGTCCAAACCTTAGCTAAAACCTCACCACAACTGAGTCGTTTGTCATTAGTAGAATAGGAAACAGTCGAAAATCTAAGGTTTAGTTGAGATTTTGCTTGACGTTGATAAAAAGTTCGGTACTAGAATTGACACCCTGCTCTGATATCCAGAAAAATAAAGAAAAATTAGGATTTTTGTAGTAGATATAAATCATAACAATGATCTTCTTGTCACCAGGTTAAATGGCGTACCTGACGCATGTTCAAGCATCAGTTATGAACAGAAGCCGCGAATGGACTTAGCTTACGCTATGTACGAACCGGCACCGCACCACACAGTAACGAATCTCAGTACTGTGGCTTTATGCATGTGTGTGATAGTGTTTCAAACTATATGGGGAATGGTGTTTTTGTCTCTTTTATACTGGGTTTGTATTGGTACAGGCATAGATCTTAGGAAAATAAGTAATAAGTAAGAACATTGACTTCTACTCAAGAAATAATCATAACTTATTCGAAGTTGTATCTGGTTTATAGAAAGTAGTTGTCAAAAGGACTTTTATCTTTATAATAAATTAAACAAACTTTAAAATGATTTGAGAATTGGATTCAATCTTTTATCCACAAATTACAATAAAATTGTTTTGTATGTTGTATCTCTGAGGGTTGAATATTGTGTACGAACTATTTGTTAAGACGATGCCAGCTCATTCAGGATAATGGCCAATGGTTCAAGTCTTTTAATGTCTGACCAATCGAGTATAAAAATAGAAAGATAAAAACGTCAACTTCTCATTCTATTTGAACCAAATAATACGATGTCCTTGTGTTTATCACGTTCAATAAATTATAATAGTTATGAGATGCAAAATATTTATTGAAAGTGTACGTTCAATGTGTCTATTTATAAGATAGCGTTCGTTTTAATAAAAATATTTATTTGTTTGTGTAAACATGAAACGCAGTAATCAACGCTTTGTAAATAGCTGTGTAACGAATTGTGATTATTGAATGAACTGAATTGTTTAGGATATGTTTTGCCTCGAACTTGTTTTCGATTATTTTAAGGCTCTAGCGTAAATATGCGTCATATCTACCAATAAAAATGTATTTTGCGATATTTTTTAAACCATTTTGTATGATTACACTGTAAAATGAAGTAGAAATATCGCAAAAAAAACACTGCGTTTTAATCGGCCGATATAACGCATTCATATGTTGGATTCTTTAAGATTACTACATTAAATGCACATGAGCGGTATTACACCAGCTCTCCTAACGTCGAAAGGGTTTCCCCTTAGTGCTTATTCACGTAGGTACGCGCGGGCGCGGGCGCGGGTGCGGGCGCGGGAAACGTTGCGAGCTCGTGTTCACATTAACCGCCAGGCGTTCGCGCGAGAGTGTGACGTATTGTCAGAGGTCGAATTATGAACGTCGCGAGTGAAACGCGCGCGCCGCCGCTAGTTTGACATGAACACACACAAACATCTTCACGCGTTGAAATTACCGCGAGCGCTCCGCGCGCGCCAGTCGCTAGCTTGCCCGCTAGTTAGACCGCACGTGCGTTTCGTACGTGAACACTTGGAATCACTACATATGTTTGATATTTCGTCACCGCGCCCGCCACCGCGCCCGCGAGTCAACGTGGTTGAACACTTACTCAGCGGCATACAATCTCTTTTAAAGTGTCATCTTAATCAAATTAACACATGTTATTGTATGATATTGATTTTCATCCTTCTCATTGCTGATCAATTGATCATAGATACATGTAGGTACCCTGATGCCTAAAATCTGCGTCAGTATTTTTTCGATTGTGAACTGATTCTTACCCAATGACATTTTCAGTCGGTCATTCAAAGCTAGGGCTTGTTATTCAAATTAAACTTTCCATGTGAATTTTGTAAATGACAGCTAGAGAATGTGTGCTACTGAGTGCGGGCTAGTCTAAACCAAGTGTAGCGATCGAAAGTCGATCTGGGGGCGTATCACCAGTTTTACCATTCTATTCGTGACTATAGTAAGTTCAGTCAAGTTACCGCTAGAGGCGCTGCACTGAATTCCATACAATTGAAATACTTTACTATAGTCACGGATAGAATAGTAAACTCGTGATAGGCCTCGGGAAATTCTAACGGGAATATTTTAACAGATGCATTATCTTGTGATGTTCGATAATTTATTAGCCTAGTAATAGTGTAGTACCGTTAATTTTAGACTAAGTAATGAAATGTAAATATCGATTTTAGTTTGACAAAGTAATTTATGTTTCTGTGAGTGTGCTTTTTGAAGCATTTAGGTGTGCAATAGGCCGACGTAGCTCGCAAAGCAATGTATAAACCTAGGTGTACAAAATAAACATAATTCAATTAACAGAGAACTCGTGACATTCGCCTTACTAAACTTACATCCTTCAGTCAAAAACATGGTGTGTGGATACTTTAAAACTGTATTTTTGTTTTGGTGTAGACCAGTTCAGCTTTGAGCTAGTACACATGAGTTTTGAAAACCAAAAAGTCCAATAACACATTCAATCACGCGCTTTATGTGTACGGATGTATTGGACCATGTGTAGTATAGCACTTTGTGTAAGCATATTTTGTTTTGTACTACATTTTTGACTAAAGGATAAGTTTCGAAGGCAGTGAATCACATAAAGAAAATTGGATTAAAATACGTGTAAAAAGGATTTTAACCATATTGATCCAACACTGTACTTTTACTTAAAAAGTTCACTGTGATTGAAACAAACAACACAATGAGAGGGCGAGCGTGCTTGAAATGTATATATTTGTAAAATAACCGGCGCGACTTCACTACAAAATAAGTTCTAAAAAGCCTAGTTAGATTTGTAGAAGCCTTTTGTCATTGATTTTGAACACAATTATAATTATCACTAACAGGCAGGTCATTTATGTATAAGGGATATTGGAGGTGTAAGATATTTTAGAGAATAGCAATATAAAGCTAGATCTCATAAAAATATCCTACCAATATTCTCCTGAGAAAATGTTATGAGTATTTCTGTAAGTTCTAATGGAATGTGTAAAATATTGTAAGAATTAGACTTTGAATCGGTGACTTGCAGATTTACTTCGGTACCAATTTACTAACTGCCAATTTGAACTATGAACTACACGATAGTCGTTAGTAGATATCTCAGTATAATATTGTTCTAGTATCTTGAGAAACGAAGTACAATCTGCAAGTCACAGATAACGAGTACGGTTATAATAGCGTGGATTAGACGTTAGCTTACGAAGTATGAAAAAATAGTTTTTGTACCATTCGGATTCACTAGTTAGCGGTTACACGTTGGAACATTGAATATGACTAAATTACTAAATAACATGGAACATCATGATTGCAATGATCAGTGTCGCAGACTTTTAAACTATTCTAGCTATCTCTAGTATAACCATGCATAACTTTAGTCGTAAGTGTATCACAATTCAAACTCCAAGGACTTGTTCCACCATCTGACCATCTAGTATTGATAGTTAGATTTTTTTGAAAATTTCAAAATATCTAGTACTCCTCCGCCAAACTATACCAAAAAAGATTCGTCAAAATTTTCACGCTAAAGCCACCCAACCACCCACTTTCCACAGCCTAACCTTACTATGCCAGGCTAGTCAGGGCAAATCCGGGAACAGCACCAGCGCGAAAACAAAAACGAAAACTTGATGGTCTTCGACACGTGTTTCACCCCTCCACGGGGCATCCTCAGGAAATAATTGACTCCCTCTGTGTGCTTGCGCAGACGTCTTGTCGCTTCGAGCGCCGAACAGAAAGTGAGCCAATCGCTCCAAATCAACTCTATTTATACACTACTATTGGGGTGAAACACGTGTCGAAGACCATCAAGTTTTCGTTTTTGTTTTCGCGCTGGTGCTTTTCCCGGATTTGCCCTGACTAGTCTGGCATAGTAAGGTTAGGCCGTGGAAAGTGGGTGGTTGGGTGGCTTTAGCGTGAAAATTTTGACGAATCTTTTTTGGTATAGTTTGGCGGAGGAGTACTAGATATTTTGAAATTTTCAAAAAAATCTGAATATGGACTTCCGCAAAGTCACGCCTGAATCAATTAACTATTGATAGTTACTTTTTAAATAATGTTACTGGAAAATGTTTAGTATTCAATGACAAATATCTTTTGATTAAGTAGTTTTTTTAGTGTTACTTGGCCATGGAGAAAACTCACTTTTACTGACAGACCTTACTCCAAGATCACCATCAAGCGAACCATATTCATTGTCAAGAAATACTGAAAGTTATCAGTCTCCTTGTAATTTGAGAGTCCGTTTTTAATAGTTGGGAATTAGAAAGTCTGTGGCACTGTATGTAAAATGTGCACGTTGTTTTAGAATTGCTAAGGTTTCGGCGTAAGTGATGTAGTCAGTTACAAAGTAGGTATGTTAGTTCTTACTGTTTCGTTCCAAACCTTTATGCGACAAGATTGGACCTTATTTATATAAAGAGCTGTCTCTTGAAGTTGAATGTCTGATTTGCATCTCATTTAAATTGAATAAGTGTTTTGTGAAGGTGAGCTTCCATTGGTGATCATCGTATGTACCAAAGAGATTTGTACCGCAAAATGTTCGATTTAGCTTCATACGATGCTGATAAATGGGAGCTTTCAGTTATTTTCATTATTAGTCAAGGTGGATATAGTGACGCTTTACGCCTAATATGCACGTTATTCTAAAGTTATACTTAGAGGGCAATACTATTTGTTATAAATATTGGCCGTGTTCTCAAAAGTGACACAGTGCAAAGGTTTCAAACGAGTGACGTTCGCTAAACTTTGCACTGAATTATTAAAGAAAGGCCCTATAAACAAACCCACGTAACTCTACCAGTATGGAGTGCAGAATTTCGTTCTAAACATTGGTAAAATAAGAACTGAACGCTAGCCTTAATTTTATTTATAATTCCTAAGTGCTAGGTTATTAATAAATCGCTCTTTTGAGTTAGAAAATTGACTTGTTGTTTTATTCCTTGTAAATGAAACCAGTAAATAGAAATAATTCTTATTTTATTGACCAGAATATAATCACATACTTACTTAGTTTAGGCACTTTAAATTGAAACACAAGGAATGAACTAGCATTAAAAAATAAAAATTACCACCATTACCTTAGTGTCATTTAACTTCGCATACCTTTCTATGGGCCGATTAAGGTAAAAAGATGCTGTTCAAGCCTTACACTACAGCCAGTGTCCCGTTTAGTGCAGGCCTGACTGACTATCCTACTTCCTACTAATATTATAAAGGCGAAAGTCCGTGTGTGTGTGTGTGTGAGTGAATGTTTGTTGCCACGTATCTCCATAACTACTGAACCGATTTGGCTGAAATTTAAAACATAGATAATGACCGGGAATTGGACATAGGCTACTTTTTATCCCGAAAAAATGCATGGTTCCCGTGGGATAAACAAAATAGTAGTCCACGCGGGCGAAGCCGCGGGCGACAGCTAGTAATAAATAAATCTTCCTGAATTTACAAATTATCAGAAAAGATCTAAAGTTAGACCCTATTCACATTGGACCTAAGGCTTCATATAGCTCAAATGGCTTCCAATTCTCCTTGCCATCATGACATGAGACAAGAAACAAACTGATCAAAGCCAATTTTTCCTAAATTGACAGTTGAGTATGAATCACTTTACTTTTATCTCATTGCAAATTCAGTTTAGTAGTGACAATGATCCTGATATACTGGTCGTACGCCGTGGCCACCGCCAGGCCGAGATGGTCTCGGTTCCAGTCGAGCGCGTTGATTGGCTGGGAGCTGATCACCATGCGTTGAAGACGTTTCAGCTTGCCGGCCACGCCGCTAGCCACGCCTTGGGAGTCGACGCGGTATCGCTGTTCGGGGTACTCGCTGGAAAAAAATAATATCCACATTAAATCACAGACAAAAGTTACATAGCTAGTCTTGATTACACACTAGGATTTCCCATGTATCAGTACAGTACTATTACTTTATTTTCTGATAAGTTTACTTATCGGAAAATATGGCTTTCTTGAAGTGGAAATATAAAAAAGAAGAGAAACTAAATTGGACCATGGTGTAGGTTCGGTAGACATTCCTTCTGATATTCTGTTATTCCCTTCGAGCATTTACCAAGTTATTCCAGATCGTTTAAAAATGTATATGGGTGGAGGGGCAAACAAAAGCCGGTAAAATATACATTAGGTAGGTACAGGTACTTACTATTTCCAAAGAGTAACAAGCCCATTTCCAGAGCAAGTAACAAACAAATCTCTATTTTGAGGTAAATGTCGCGACACCCAGATTGTACCACTTTTTGTGGTGCTATCCAGGACCTGAAATTATTGAAAAACAAAGTTATTTATCTACCAATCTCTCTCTCTCCTAAGCGTTATTCCCATCTGATGGTTGGGTCTGCTTTTCTTGTAATCTTCTTCCACTTCGCTCTATCTTTATTTATCTACCTCTCTATATTTATCTACATATTGGATTCATGTTACTATCTAAGTAAGAAGATAAGTAGGTACCTGTGCAAATCCTTTGCTAGCATTTTGCGTTCGCACATCAAACACATGAAATTTTCCCTCTAATGTTGTTGCTACTAGTTTATTCATGGGAATATCTTTACGATCAAATTCTGTTGAACAAACCTGAAAAAATAAAATTACAGATATTCATTTTTATTGCTAGGTAGGTACTATCTCTGGTTGAACAAAAAAAATATAAAATGAATAAGAAAACATACCCCATTTTTAAGATTACATTCCCATCGTAATGACATAGTGCGAAGGTCAAACATCTTTAAATCTCCATTATCATAGCCAGCTGCAACAATCCTCTCGGAATCATTGAATGAGTTACCGAATGCAACAGCCCAACAGTCTCTCTTTGCTTCACCTTTCACCGGCTGCATATTAGCTACTGGTTTACCTCTTTGTCGCGGATCCCATACTTTGACGGTACCTAAAAGAAAACTAAGCATGTTTAGTGCCCGGGAACACACAAGCACATTCTGTAGTTCTGCAGTGAATGCATTATAAATAATATAAATAAATATTGCTGGACATTTCACACAGCGCCATCTAGCCCCAAACTAAGCGAAGCTTGTACTATGGGAACCAGTTATCTGATAGAATACTTATATGTATAAGTACTTTTTTTTGTAAATACATACATAGAATACTTTATAACACCCAGACACAGAACAAACATCTATGTTCATCACACAAATGTTTGTCCTGGGTGGGAATCGAACCCACGACCTATAATGCAGAAGGCAGAGCTACTCAAAATTTTACAGTATAATTTGACTGTCAAATTATACTTAACACTAGTGTATATGTGATAGTGGAAGAAGATAGAAGATTAAATAGGCATAAACATTGAAACTTAAACAAGCTCACAACTCAATGCTGTATCCATGCATGATATAGATTAAAGAAGTTTTTTTTTTAAAACCTTTGAAGATAGATATCTAAAAGACATCATTTGAAAATATATTTACCATCTCGGCTACCAGTAACAATTTCTGGTGCTCCACAATTAGACGTGCCGCCGCCCATGGCATCAATTGAATTTATTATATCTGTATGCTCTTTAGTAATGTACACCTGGGTGCTTTTTTCTAAATCCCTGAAATTAAAAACAAGCTAGGTATGAAGTAATAAAAAAAATTCTAGCAAAAGGTTCATATAAAAATAATTAAAAAATATGAAGAGCAGAGCACCACTACAACAATAAAATATAAACTGAATAAACTAAATAATGAACTAATTAAGAGCCTGCTAAATGTTCTGTGGTTAAGTAGGTACTCACCAGATTTCTAAGGTTCCTTTGAAGTCACCTGTAGCCAACCTCCTTTCTACATCATTGCTAGCTCCAAAAGTACCGCACTTAAACGAGTTGGGTCTTTCTATTTCCTTCATCTTCTTGGCCTCACCAGCGGTTATTTCATAGATCTCAATCGTACCTGTGCCTCTTGGCATGGAGCCGATCACAACAAACTTTGCAGAACATGGTATCCACTTGCAGTCAAACAGAGAGTGATCGAGGTTTTTCTCGATATGTGTTATAATTTGAGGAGTATCTAGCTCTTCCATTGTGTGGAAATTATTTTAAAATTTGCAGCGACAAACGTGAAATATTTTTCTAACCTCACAACCAAATAAAAAATATAAACACTTTTCTTTCAGTTTTCAGTTGCCTTGACAACAGTCCACAGCTAAAAATTTTTTTCTCAATTTTCAACTGTACTGACATTGATTGCTTCCTGTTTTGACGATGACAATGACATTAGAAAGTAATTGAAATAAAATATTGTAATATGCTTTATAGTGCTACCACACGGTCTGCAGACACGTTGGCAGACCGTCTGCCAGACGGTCTGCCAGACGGTCTGGCAGACGGTCTGGCAGACGGTCGGATCCTTGAATACATAATAGTAACAACGGTCCAAATGAGGAGTGTTGCCAGCTGGCTAAACGAATTTACCTCTAAACTTAGATGGAAATCCCTTCGAAAAATAGGTCTTGCCGAAAATAAACCCAACCAAGCATAAAGCCCTAAAAAAGTCAACTAAATTACTTTAACATCTACAGATTGAAAACAACAATCTTTAGATAGCCTCCTGTTTCATTCGTCACTCGCACAAAAAAAAGAAAGATAGTTTTAATATTTGCTTCTTTGTTTTGTGCGAGTGAGAAGGAAAACTTTCCTTCTCACTCACTTGTGTAAATTAGAAAGGCGCGTACATATGTTGGGCCAGCCTAGGCCAGCTTAGGCGAGTGCGAGCGAGAAGGCGAATCGATTCAAGGCGAGAGCGACAGAGAGGCAATGTGACCCTGGCCCAACGTGTGTACGCGCTATAACAAAACTGACTTGTCACTGTTACTGTGTCTCATGTCATGGTAACAGTGACAGCCCACAAGAAGGTATGATATTGTAATGTCTACACAACGACGGAATAAAAAAATACGGAACTTTAAGGGAGTGTCCACATTGCGTTTTCTGCAGCGCGTTTTTGAGCTGCGCGTTTGTATCGATACAAACGCGCGTTCGCAACGCGTATTTTTCCATACAAAAGTGAACCGAGAGGGGCTGCGCGGGGGGCTGCGCGTTCGCATCGCGTTCGAATCGCGTTTGTATCGATACAAACGCGCTGCAAAAAACGCAATGTGGACACTCCCTTATGTGTGTGATCGATCATAAAGGGATGTTCGATATTTCGGATTGTATCGATATTTCGTATCGCAATGTATCGTAAAGTGTTGTATCGAAATAAAAAGTCAATTAGTCAATTATTTATTTTACTATAGGTAAATTATCTTTACAAAATAATCCAAAGCGATAATCTAGGGGTACATAGGTATTTGAGATCAGTAAAAATAATCCTACTTTAAAAGTAAGCACTATTATGAAATTAATTATTATGAATAGGAACCACTATCGGGATCCATAGGAAGATTAAGATATTTAAAATTAAAAAATAAACACAAGAAAAATGTATAGAATAAACACATAACATCAATAAAAATTAACAACAATATTAACAGTTTATTATTATGTAAGAATTAATATCTTCTACCCTAACTACCTACCATGGTAGTAAAGAACTAGGTTCTTCGCAGTAGGTCATACAAGTTCTCCCTAAGGTTGGCCAATTGTCAGAGAACACATCACATTCTGCATCCAAACAAAGAAGAGCATTTAGATGACGTTGTGCGCGGCATACAGGGGATTGTTGATGAGCTACAGGACGGGGCGTTCTTGGAGCAAACAGAGGTATACGCCCAGGGCAAAATCTGGCGCGATGCTCCGGTACATACAGTCTGCTTACCTCAGCGAGTAATTCGGGGCAGTTGAGTACTCCACGCAGGAAAAAAAATGGTGGCAAAAATGTATGAAACCGTGCCGGTGCCGGCGCCGGCAAGTGGAAAAACGAGCAGTACATTTTCATACATTCTTGCGTCGCCGGCGCCGGTGCCGGTGCCGGTGCCGTGCCGGGCTAGTGGAAAAACGCCCATTTAGAGCGTTTGTCCGTCACGTCACCGTCAACGAGATTATTTCTGTATGAGATCAAGATGACGTGACGGTCTTCTGGTGGACAAGCGGCTATAGTAAATGTATGGTCCGCTACATCGGCGCCGTCATCTCGTTCTCGTTGACGTGACGGTGACGGCGGCGGTGGACAAACGCTCTTACTGTGAACGAAAGAATAATCTTGCTTGTAGGTACATTTCAACCTACCAACCAACGTTATATAATTAGTAGGTAGGTAAGATTAAATGAAATAGATACCTGCTAAAAGCCTGCTAACAATAAATAGGCAACCTAGACAGTCGGTTCTAATTTATTTTAAAACTCCCGGATTTGCAGGAAATCCCCCATTTGGCATCACTCCCTATTTGTCTGTCGTGGTTTTTGACGGTTGGGGCCAACCATCAAAATCGTTTGATGGTCTGTGTCATATCATTGTGACAGTGACACAGACCATCACTTTGGTCTGCCGCAGACCAAATCTGTGGTTTGGTCTGTGCCGTCTGTTACGGCTATTAGTCCTTCCGTTATTGCCATTTCATAAAAAAATGCCTAATTACAGGTAAAATAAAGGTTTGAGGTTTTTACGATACAAAAATATAATAATAAAAAAAACATAAATCGTTTGATGATTGAAATATTAGGTCTTTACCTATGAAATTGTCGTTTTTTATGAAAAATTTTAACGTCAATTTTTTTCTTTATTTTTTATTTCTATTAATCAAAGTAATCACCCATGCAATCGATAGATCTTTGCCAATGCCGTGGCAGTTCATGCCCTTCTTGAAGAAATCAGCTGGACAGGAGGCAACAAATTCTTCAAAGGCATTTTGTACTGCCTCTCGGGAATTCAATTTTTTACCACCAAGAAGTTATCCAAATTCTGGAAAAAGTGGAAGTCTATAGGCGCAAGATCTGGTGAGTACGGTAGATGACAGAGAGCTTCCAACCCTAGCTCTTGTAACTTGGAGACCGTCTACTATGCAGTATGAGGTCGCGCGTTGTTGTGCAGGAGCATCGGTGACGAGCGATTGATCAAAGATGATTGGAGATTGCAAGCTTCTCCATCATTGTGTTCAGTTATTCAAATTACACATTTGCAGTAATGCTTATCCCGTTTGTTAAGAAGCTGTGATGAACTCCACAATCGCCTTTAATTCGTCATTGTCAACCAAAGTTTTCGGATGAGTACGGGCTTCATTTTCAGGTCGAAATTTCCAGAATGGAAGCTGGCAAACCAATAACAGGTGGTTCGTTCGTTTGTACTGTTCGCTCCGTAAACGTCGTTGATGTTGCATGCCGCTTGTGCCGCGTTGCTGCCACGACGGGACTCATATTCCATAATTACTCGAATTTTTAACGTATCCACGATGACGAAAAAGATTCAAATGCGATGAAAACATAACGCTAATCAATAAACAAATGACTTATTTTGAAAAAAGAATCCCATGTTTTTAATATAACATTAATTTGAAATTATAATTCGTAGCCAAACCACAAAATATTTTTATTTGAAATGACCAGTACCAAAAAACGGCAATTTCATAGGTAAAGACCTAATAACCGTTGAGGTGCTCCGCCCCCCCCCGGACCGATTGCCTGCCCAGCCTAACCAACGCCCGCGCAATAACTGTTGCCAGCGGTTTAACTTTTTTTGCCAGTGATTTTATTCCTGGACTAGACCTGTTTGTGGTATCATTGGAATCGGAATTTAACAAGCTTATTATATTATATTTATAAAAATAAGTTAAAAACATTAATTTAATTATTAAGTACCTACATAAGCTTAAATTATTATATAATTACTTACATAATATATAGATATATATTTATATAGATAATTAATATTATATCATACCTAGTGATTTTATTTTGTGATCTCAAAGTTGTTATTTAATATTTTATAGAATGTTCAAATCTTTATAAGTACTTAGATATATATTTTATAGATATCTATAATAATTTTTAGATGTTAAGCGTCAATTTTGTTAAGAATGTTGTGTTCGCCTGTAATTGGCACATGTATTAGTTTAGTTCCTATCCCTGCTATTTAATTTTAGAAAAAGTTTGATACATAGTGCTGTTGTGCGATCCTTTTTAATAAATAAATAAATAAATAAATATTATATCCATATCCATATTATAAATGTGAAAGTGTGTTTGTTTGTTTGTTTATTTGTCCTGCTTGCTTTCACGTCAAAACAGAGCGAGACGGATTGACGTGATTTTTTGTGTGGAGATAGTTGGAGAGCTGGAGAGTGACTTAACCTAGGTACTTTTTATCCCGAAAAAAAGAGATGTTTCCCGTGGGATAAAACAGTTGTAGTCCACGCGGGCAAAGCCGCGGGCGTCTGCTAGTATTACAAAAAAAACATTATATAAAAAATAAATCAACACCCCGACATAGGCCAGGCTCGTTAGCTGTAAATAATGGTAGTCTATTTTATATGCGGATGAACTACGAGGCCACAACCAATCAGAGAATAACAATAATAATCATTTTTGGGAAATATTGATTCCACGCAACTTGGCACCCCAAATCAAATTACATTGCTTGCGTTGTATTGCGATGCGTTGTGTTGTGTTTCTCAGAATTTTCTAAATATCTAAGAATACAATTATTTTTCCAATAAAAGTTTTCATCATGAGTGAGAGAAAACACAAGCGCAGTGTAAGTATTCCAGTATAAATTTGCCGCAAACAATACATTTCCTGTAGTTGTTACTTTGTTGGTTTTACCAATTTTTTTACAGAAAGCTGATATAGCGAAGCAGTTTGATCTGCCGGAGCGGCAATCAAAGATCACTACGCTGCTGAATCAGGCTGGACAGGCATATTGCATCTGTCGGTCATCAGATAGCTCCCGGTTTATGATGTAAGGATCAAAACAATGTTAAAACAATGTTACCTAGGTACTACTATTCGCTGGTCTTATTCCAAAGTCCTCTCTGTGCCCCGCGATTTCACCCGCCTTGAATGAAATGGCTGAATGAAAATCTAAGGAGAATGTTGACTTCTTTCGTATGAGCAAGTGGCTAACTCTGGTGACGGTGTTTTTAGGCCGTCTAAAAGCCTCCGTCATGGCTTAACGACTTAAAAGCCGGGACCGACAATTAACGTGCTCTCCAAAGCACGGAAGTGCTCAGATCCTAATACCACTTGCGGTCACCCATCCTAAAATTGACCGTGCACAACACTGCTTAACTTCAATGATCAATTGAGAACGACCAAGCAAGCTACACCACGAGCGCTTGAGAATGTTGACTTGAAGACAGTCACGAGTCCTGTTTTCTTATTTCAAAAGTATCTTATGAATGAAACCTGTCATGTGTTTTATGACTTTAACATTTAACATTTTTATTTCAGAGCATGTGATTCCTGCGAAGAGTGGTATCACGGTGACTGCATTAATATATCAGAGCGGGAGGCAAAGTACATAAAGAATTACTTCTGTGAGCGCTGTCGGGAGGAAGACCCTACTTTGAAGACCAGGTTCAGGCCGCAGAAGAGAGAGAATGAAGGTGATGTTGAAGGTCAGTTTGGAGTTCAAGCAAGTTGAGTATTTGGATGGCAAAAGCTGTATGAGATAGCTATAGTAGGCTTAGCAGGTGATAACTAAAAATAACTCTTACAACAGAACCAAAGGCAACTTTGCTCACACTAAAAAGATTGAGTCAAGTTGACTTCAACTATCAGTACAGTAAAATAGATCTAGGCATCTGTGAAGTTAGCTGTTTTGCTGCACAGTAAAAAATTTAGTATGAAAAAGCTGCATTGCACATTGAAATGGCTAACTTCACAAATGCCTGTCTAATGAGATGAGAAAATTATTCTGAGTTTAACAGTCTTTATGGTGGGTCAGATATGGAATAGAATGTTGACTCAGACCCAGCAATACAAAAAAAATTGTTTGCAGGTCGAGATGACAAGAAAAAAAAGCGCAAAGAAAAGGACCACTCGGAGAACAAGTCTTCAAAGAGACCGAGCAATAGGGATGGCTGTGGTGATTGCCCCGGATGTCTTCAAACACATGACTGTGGACAGTAAGTTCTCTTACAAAACTTTCGTTAGTTACTGATGTACTTAAATCTTAAATAAGCTTGAGTCCCTTCCTCTTACCAAGATAAAGATTCTTCAGATCATCAAGATCATTCTTAGATGAATCAAAACATTGTCATTGTATTTTTATTAGTTTTTTTTGTGTTCCATTTTCATCTGCGATCAGCAGTGATCGGAGTAGGTAGAGCTATTTTATGTACTTGCCATATGATAGAATAATATGGATATTCCCCGAATCCCAGGATTCGTTTTTTAGTTAGAAAAAAATAAAAAGCTTTTTGCTTTTTGCTAAATACGGGTTTAAGGATTGTATAACAAATGGATAGAAACTTGATTCATGAACACACATATATTTTTTTATGTAACAATTTCTTATATTTATACAAGAATCAACAATCATTTAACATTTTCATTCTGAAGTTGTACAAGAACATACCATACAAATTATTAGTTCCTCAAAAATCGAAACATGAAACGAATTATAATAATCGAATCCCGGAGTATTAGTCGGAATTCCGTGGTATATCCATATTAACATCAATGTTTGCGGTCAATGAACCTAAATAGCTCTACCTACTCCGATCAGTGGCGATCAGTCTCTGACTTTAAGTAGGTTTTGTGTAGGTACAGAGCTTTTAGTTTAGAGGAAGTGTCATTTTAGTTAAAGGACATGTTTCAATTATTTACTTAAAAATTAAGTGTGGCATTGTTATAGACTTACTTGGTTATTCAAGACTGCTTTTTAAGGTAATTGTGAAACTTCTTGCAAACATCTTATGCAAGTATCCACACATGTCTGTTTATTTATAACTGGTCAATGCACTGTCTCGTTTACACAATAGTGCAATACACCACAGGTATCTTGTATCATAAACAAAACTATTAATGTTTATTACAGTTGTGAAGCTTGTGAAGACTCATTCAAGTATGGAGGCACGAACAGATCCAGACCCAAATGCAAAGTCAGGATATGTGTGAAGCATCGCATCAAGCCTGTTAAACAGTCCAGGTAGTTTTTACTTACTAAATTTACTCACCAAATTTTTATGGCACCAATCAGAAAGTACCCTTTCAAACAAAAAAATTAATTTAGATTTCGATAATCGGTGAACATAAAAATTCCAAACCGAAAAAAAGGTTCCGATTCCGAATTGGATTCTGACGAATTGAGAATCACCTCCCTTTTTTGAAGTTGGTTGAAAAGACTTTCCAAGATGCAATTTAGATTTTACTAATGAAACTTAAAACTATTATAACTTAAGACGACCTCTGTGGCGCAGTGGGTGAAGGCCCGCCTGTGACGCAAGAGGTTGCGGGTTCGATCCCCGCCGCGGGACAAATGTTTGTATGATCTTCAAATATTTGTCTCGGGTCTGGGTGTTTTCTATGTATATTATGTATGTATTTAAAAAAAAATGAATATAAGTAGTATATTAGTCATGTGGTTGCCATAACACAAGCTGTGCTTAGCTTGGGACTACATGATGCTGTGTGAAATGTCCAGCAATATTTATTTATTTATTTATTTTATTTATTATATTTTCATCAAACTATTATTTACCAAACAGACCTGTCGCGATGTATGGATCAGAGTGTTGGGCAATGAAGAAGACTGATGAAAGGAGAGTGCATGCTACTGAGATGCGAATGTTGAGATGGATGTGTGGGGTGACACGTTTGGATAAAGTTAGGAACGAGTATGTTAGAGGAAGTTTGAAAGTGGCGCCTATTATTGAAAAGGTGAGGAGTGCTAGGTTAGCTTGGTATGGACACGTTATGAGGAAGGATGAAATCCATGTCACAAAAAAAGTGATGAGTATGAGTGTGACAGGGTACACAAGTAGAGGAAGGCCGAAGAAGAGGTGGTTGGATTGTGTGAAAGAGGATATGAATGTGAGAGGAGTGGATTCAGAGTTGACGAATGATAGAGGTGAGTGGAAGAGAAAAACATCTTGTGCCGACCCCACTTAGCGTGGGATAAGGGCAGGAGAATGATGATATTATTTACCAAACAGCAGCAGCAACAGGAAGAAGAAACGGGACCACCACGAGCGTGAGACTTACGAGCCGGAAGAGAGCATCTCTCATCTCCAGACCAGCGCGCCGCGACACTGCTACGGACCCACCTGCACCCGCGCCGCGCTGCAGGGCTCCAAGTACTGCGGGGCCACCTGCGGACTGGCACGGGCCACCTCCAGGATATACCAGGCGAGTGTAGCATCTCTCACCTGCAGACCAGCGCGCCGCGACACTGCTACGGACCCACCTGCACCCGCGCCGCGCTGCAGGGCTCCAAGTACTGCGGGGCCACCTGCGGACTGGCACGCGCCACCTCCAGGATATACCAGGCGAGTGTAGCATCTCTCACCTGCAGACCAGCGCGCCGCGACACTGCTACGGACCCACCTGCACCCGCGCCGCGCTGCAGGGCTCCAAGTACTGCGGGGCCACCTGCGGACTGGCACGCGCCACCTCCAGGATATACCAGGCGAGTGTAGCATCTCTCACCTGCAGAGACCTCATTTACGGAGACGCGGGGTCAGTTGCGTTGGGTGGCGCGGATCGCACTGAATTCAAACATATGGCGTTGTAAAGTGGTGCGTTTACGGAGAAGCGATTTTACACGCGTTTGTTTGAAATGCGTTGTTAAATGCGTGAAAGCGTTATTTATTAAGATAGACAATCAGGGGGCTGAAGTCTTCAGCCCTATACTTCAACTTATACAGCTATATATATAGCTACCGATCTTCAGCCTGAAGATCGGCTACATAACGGTATAAGTCCCAAGTTGAAAAACAATAAATTCATGAACTTTCTCATCATTCAATCATTTCTATTCTCCTCTAACCGTAATTCCATCTTCAGGTGCTACCTCAACGCATTCAAGAATGGTCACTTTCCTCCTGCGTGGCCGAACAGAAGAACCGCAAAGCGCTCGAAGTGATCCGTAGCGACATCGCAAAGGCGCAGGCGCAGTTGAAGGGGCTGGATAAACAGCATACGGACTTAGACGCGTTGGTCGCAAGGGCTAAGAACGCTACCATTGTACATACTGATGATAAGGTCAGTTTTAGCCTCACTTTGGCGTACTTAGAGCTAACTAAAAACATTCATCGGACCGACAATGCTTCGGTCAACTCCTAGAATCACCGATGAAGGAGATAACTCCGCTAAACTGAAATGGGAGTGGGTGGGCAGCGTGAATCGGATTACTCCAGACGGCAGTGATGGGCAAACTACGCCCCGCGAACCGTTTTTAAGCCTCGTAAACGCTAATAATCTAGACTAGAATCTAACCCTCAATGCATCTAGATATTCTAGATGGCAAACGCAAGGCTTGAAAGATAATGGGTAAGACCTTAGTGGATAATATAAATAAATAATGCTGCTTTAACACAGCGTCATGTAGCCCCAAAGTAAGCAGAGCTTGTGTTATGGGAACCACATGACTGATATACTTACATACTTTTTTTGTAAATACATACTTAATATACATAGAAAACACCCAAACCAGAAACAAATATTTGCAGATCATACAAACATTGGTCCCGCGGCGGGGATCGAACCCACAACCTCCTGCGTCTCAAGCAGGCCTTCACCCTAGAGGTCGTCCGAAGTGAATTGTTCTAATAACCGTTATTTAATTTCAGGAAGCGGACGACGAGACCTCAATGTACTGCATAACCTGCGGGCATGAGATCCATTCCCGCACGGCCGTCAAACATATGGAGAAATGCTTCGTCAAGTACGAAGCCCAGGCTTCATTCGGCAGCCGGCATCGGACCAGAATCGACGGCCAGAGCATGTTCTGTGATTACTACAATCCGGTCAACGCGACCTATTGTAAACGGCTAAGGGTAAGTTTGCCCTAGTTGTTGCTCAAAATCATCAATAATGATAAAAATATTGTTTCATGAATAACTAGCTTCCGCCCGCGGCTTCGCGTACTTGGTACCCGGATAAAAAATAGCCTAAGTCCTATTCCCGATCATTATCTATCTATATTTTAAATTTGAGCCAAATCGGTTCAGTGGTTGTCGAGTTATAGAGGAACAAACATACATCCAAACTTTCGCATTTATAATATTAAGTGTGATTAGTGTGATGAGGTGATCATTATTCAAATTCATCTGTCAATTTAGCAAGAGATCTTTTCCTGTCCTGTTTGATTTCTTGTCCTGTCTTGACTACTAAAAACTCTAGTTCCAATACACAATCTTTAACTAGTTTTAGAGGCATGTAATACGTCAATCACCTTGTGCTCATCGGTCACAAATTCAGAATTATATCGAGAGTCACAAAATATGTATAAAAGAATAAAAATATATTTTTAACAGGTTATGTGCCCGGAGCATTTCAAAGACGCCAAGGTATCCGACACAGACGTATGTGGCTGTCCGCTCGTCCGTCGCGTCTTCGAGCCAACAGGCGAGTTCTGCCTGGCGCCCAAGAAATCCTGTCTTCGGCACTACCAGTGGGAGAAGTTGAGGCGAGCGGAGATCGATATGGAGAGGGTTAGGCAGTGGCTGAGGCTGGATGAACTGTTGGAGCAGGAGAGGAGCATTCGGCTGGCTATGGCTTCTAGGTACGTGATTATAGTTTTGACACCTAGGTTTTTTTTTAAATTTATTTCAATTCAAGAATAAAATACCTATAACATAAGTGATGTAAAAATAAACTAATCTAAGCACGCGCTTATAAAACGCGTATAAAACGCTATTGTATACAAGTATGTTACACTAGGTAAAGCCTTATTTTCTGTTTGAAAATTCTTCCTTTGCAGTATTTATAAATCATGTTATGTGTGTAGTTACCATGAAAGTAAAGATTAACCACAGAACAAAAATAATGTAATAAAAAAACACACTTTGCTCGAGCGGTTTTCTGAATAGATAGTCAATGAAGAAACTGAACTACTACATATTTACACAACTTTAAAAAGTAAAATAAGAACTAAAATAAGAACCAATTGAGCCATATAAGGATCGTTGTAAATGATCTATAAGTAACTCAACCGATCCAAGCCACTGTCAGTCGAAAGCGTGCCCAAGACACTGGTAGCTTTACCGCGCTGGATGACAATGCTGATCCGTTGAAGAAAGAGTTATATTTATCTACCCCTTGACTCCATAATCAGCGCGGGTCCATGATACTAAATTATTATTGTCGGACTACATAAACGTACGTAAGTTTTATTTTGAGACTAAAATTAAAAGACAGTTAAAATTAGTTAGATCGTTAGTAGCTTATCAAATGGTTACGTGATTAAATGATTGGTTTCGTCTATTTTGGTTTCTTGACATGACATTAGAATGCAAAATTTTGATCTGTTTGCGTCACTATATTTTTGCAATTTTCATTCAAGTAATGAAAGAAAACTCTTCCACATTGGTACTAAATATAATTTCTTTGTCGACAGAGCGGGTGTGCTTGGCCTAATGCTACACTCAACTTACAACCACGAGGTAATGGAACGTATCGCCAAAGTCAACGAGAATGGGAAACTGAAGGATCCATCCTGACAGCGAGCGAAGCGTGACGCGCTCGTCAAACTGACTCCTCAAGTCACGAAGGCGGTCTCACAAACGTCACAAGAAGACACGTCTAACACGCAGACTTCTAATTCTAACTAGTTGTAAGATTAAACTCAAGGATGCACCCTGACAGCGAGCGAAGCGAGACACGTCATTCAGACTACTCAAGTTTTGAAGGCGTCTCGCAGACGTATTCATGAAGACACAAACTCGCATGCTTTCATTTATGATTATAACACTCGCCTCAAAACGTGTGAAGTGAGATGTATATTTTACGTCTTACAGACTTCAAGTTTCAAAGGCAGTCTCATAGACGTGTTATGAAGGCACGTATTCCCAATTTGTAATACGTATTTTTTAAGTTAAGCGATGTAAATAGAATGCAAGAGTAATAATATAATTTGGGAAGGAGAATAAACTAAGTTAATTGATTGTGGTGTTCTTATTTTAAAAAATTTACCTACAACGTTCATAGTATATTCATATAGTAACTAGGTTTGTGTTCAAGAATATAAGTAAAATTGATCTTAGAAATTCAAAAATATCAGTTTTTGTGAAGGCTACCCAACATAAAACTTCGAACTATGAAATTGTTTTTTTATTTACAAAAATAGGTGAACATTATCTCAAGATTCAAGATTCATATCATTTATTCAGTAGGACCGTTATGACCAATTTGAAACGTCTTAAGAGCTAGGTGATTCTACTCCTGTTCTTTCGCGACCAACACCGTGAAGAATCAGGGCAACAAACACGGTAGGTACCTATGGGGCATATCAATTACATAAATAATTTAAAAATCGCTAGCGGTGTAGCTTGCTAAGACGTTCTTGATTCGTTGTACGCGAAGTCCAATATCATTTTAATCATTTGAACAATAGATAAAGTGCTACAAAAATAACAATTGATTATTCCGAGTCAAACCCCCTGTCGCCAATTGCTAAACACCCCTATCTATAACAAGAGGGTGTCCGGCATCCGTCACGGTTCCGTTTATTAAATTCATATTAGCATGTTTGAGATTTAAGCGGATTTTTTGCGTGTGTGCTTAACAAAGGATATAATAAGTCAAAAAGGATTATTGTTAATTTTTTAAAGAGACTGGGAATTGTTTTCTTGGTTTAAAGATATCATAATATTGAAATAGGCAAAAATTAGCTGCTAAAGCACTAAACACCAAAAAAAAAACTGCTTCACAATCGATGCAAACAATACATTTTCTATTGTAGACAGGTCATAATCATGAATATTCTATAATAATTTTTAATTTTTATTGTATTAATCCACACTTGATGTACACAGACTAAATTATTTTGCAATCCGAAAGATCTTAATTTCGCTCACAATAAATACTAAAACGAAATGACAATATATTATGCTAAGAGCTATCGGTTTTAGTTTAAATTAAATTAGTCAGTGTACAAGGTGATTCCCTCTGCTCAGCGCCTTTGTTTTTGTCTCCTCAAATTAGTTGACATATCAAAACATATTTTACGTCACCCCCAACACGTGCAACCCCCAACAGAATAGCTAACAGTAAGCTACCCTCGTTTAATATCCGCCCTTAGTAATTGAAGCGTGTAATCCATTGGACATGTTTTGCAAATCTCAATAATTTGACACAGATAAAGACCCCTCGTTACTTTTGACTCTAATTTGTTTTCAACTTTAGTGGTAAGATTCGAAATATCTCTTTCGTTAGAAATTGCATGTGCAACTTGACAAATTTTCTCGTGAAAACTCGAGTTAATCTCGGTGTGTCAACTTGCGCTAACATACCTGCACGTCATGTCCTCATTTGACAGAAAGAAGACGAGTAGGTACTTTATGCTCCCATGCCAGCCATATTGCCTTATTCGTCCAAGGCATCGCCAATGGCAAGATGTTAGCGCAAGTCGACACGCACGACACAAGATAACTCGATTTGCACTAGAAATAGAGTCGAGAATATTTTATCCTTTCAGATTCAGATCCCACCCTGTCTAAATCTATCTCTTACGTGAGCCTTGGCAAAGCATTATGTCCGATTCCCATTGTATTCCAAACGGTTCATTTTAATAGGTAAATCTTTGCTTGACAGGTGTTTCATCGTCTAAGGGTGTTTCGAAAGTTATTGCAACACCATGTAGATAGATAGATATTCAGTCAGTGAAATACAAAAACTGAAGACAAACATTCACTCAGAGTCAAAAAATCTGCAAATCCAAATTAACTTGTAACCCTCTGCGGATTTACCCTATCCGCACCAATTTCGCGTCAGATTTGACGGATCTCCCCAAATTGTCCAAATCTGGCACATTCTGCCTTTATTCTGCCTTTGGACAATGCGTGAAGTGAGACAAATCTGCCATCTGTCCGTCTGTAATGTGTCGGGGTCACGCCTAATGCGATGATTGGATTCAGATTAGCAAATGCGTTTAGAATTGGGTGCATTTATTCGTCATTGCAATGCAGGTGCGTTTTGGGCAAGTGCAAGCAAACTTGTTAACATTTTTTATGTATGAGACTTACACTGCTGGTTAATCTATTGTAGCTAGGTATACACTAACTTAACACGTAAAAAAGTTTTCATTTATTTCACACTAACACACCAAAACAAAATTACAGATGGAATGATATTTTAAAATTGTTGTTCATTTTGTTTTATTTTTAAATAGGTAGAAGATTCTAAAGATCTGATCTGAGAGATGTATTTCAATTTTGGGGATACAGTCGCTAGCGTGCTTACGTTTTACCGATTTTTGTCAGTATTGACGATCAATCGTGACACTTCTATGCCTAAAAGACTGAATCAAAAACCTTCGAATCATCGTTCCTTCCACTAAACCAACACGGCTCAAAAACATAAAAAATCAGAACCCTCTGAAATTCAGAAAACAGGAGTCGATACTGCAAATCACGCCTTTTGCGCCGGCTGCAGCCAATCAGCATTCACCACCCTACCAAATCTCCCCTGCTACAGCCAATCACAGCCGAGAAAGCTGGCGGTACAATACGCTAGGGTTGTCACGCGCAGCCTATACCGCGATTTTGAGCTTTAACGTTAAGCTTCAGGGTTGAAATTTCAGTATCATGTTACTTTAATTAACTTCTCCCCATATTTCGATAGATATAATATTTTGATTCAGTTAAATCGTGGATCCCGTCGGCCTCGCTCTGGTGAAGTGGTTTCTCAGGGTTGTTGGTGTGGTTTCCTCTGGTGGTGTAGAAACGGATTCAAGATTCATTTCCCGCTGATGTCATACGGCAGCGAGACGCCGCACGTCTGGTCCAGCTCAGCGGTAAGACCACACCCCATTTTTGTAAACTGACCCAAAATTATAAATAATATTGAGGCTTTTCAGCGTTCAGACCGTTTTTTTGTAAAGGAACTCTTGATCTAAGTTTTTAATGATAATTCTAAAAGAATTGAGATTTAAAAAAGATCTCAAAATGTACATCGAATCACTGTAAATAAAGATGTAGGAAGGCCTAAGATTTTTTGGTTTTTCCCCGTTTCTGACAAACTAACTTAAAACGGACGTCTTGTTAAACTTAGCTCCATGATAGGTCTGTCTAACTAATGGCACAATTATCTTATTACTTAACTTAAGATTTTTGGTTTCGAAAAATTTAGGCCTTTATGCGCATTGGTGATTACAGGGTACCTAATTCTATACAGTCATTTATTTAAAAGACCACTAAGATCACTCGAAATTGTCATTCTTTTCATATTCTTTCGCGACAAATAAGCGAAGAATCAAAGAACGGTTTGGGGAACTTATTGACGTAAATAAAAATCAGTTATTTCACTTACGACCATAGAACTATTACCATAAACTTAGGCCCTTTGATCTTTTACTGGGTGACTAGCTGTGCCCGGCGGTAAAATAAATAGCCTAACCATCCTCAAGAAATGAGCTATCAAATGCAGATTTATTTTTAAATCCGACTAATTACTGCCAGAGATTAGCGCATTCAAAGAAACAAACTCTTCCGCTGTAACACACTAGCTGCGCCTTCGCGGCGCTGCCTCCCCGTAGTGATGGTATATAATGCTGATGATGATGATGATGAAAAATAGCCTATAACATTCCTCAAGAGTTTAGCTATTAAATGCAGAAATAAATAATTTTTCAAATCCGTCTGGTAGTTCCTGAGATTGGCACAAACAAACTCTTCGGCTTTAGGTATCTATTACACAGTGTGTTGTAGAAAGGAGTGCAGTGGGATTAAAAAGGCCGGTATCAGAATCATAATATGATTCGTATTACGTTTTGAAATAGAAATAGAAATAAGTTTTATTTTCGTCACTATAGGTACGGTACAGGCATATAAATCAAAAATGTTACAGTGACAAGAAAATAGGGCTACCCCTCAGCATTTGCTCCAGCAGCGCCAAGGCTGTTAGAGCGCTGGTTTTCAGTGTTTTGTTCATGACACTCTATGTCTATGAAAAGAGACGGCTTACAGTGCATTTCAGATTAGATTCTAATTCATGTAATTCTTTTGTCAATTATTATTAAGTATTATTATAAAATCTTAAACGCGTGTCATAGTAGTGGATGCGCTAGGTACTTATTTCGGAGCCACTGAAAACCAGCGCTCTAACAGCCATGGTGTTGCCGGAGCAAATGCTGAGGGGTAGCCTTATTTTCTTGTCACTTTATTTGTAACACTAGCTGACCCGGCAAACTTCGTATTGCTTCAAGCATACTTAAATGGAGAGAAGCATGTATAAAAAGATAAAAAATATCCTATATTAGACCTCGTAGTATACACTCAAATAATACCAAGTTTCATTGAAATCCATCCAGTAGTTTCGACGTGATGCGTGGCCAAGATACAGACAGACAGACAGACAGACATGAATGAAAAAAAAATATACAGTTTTGGCTTCAGTATAGATTATAGAGTGCCCTCCAAAAAAAATTTTTAAAATATCTTCAATGTACAGAGTTTGACCTGTTACAGTTTTATTATAAGTATTGATTGATTGATTGATTGGTATTGATATTGATATTGATTGATATTGATTGATTTCAGATTTGGGTTTTTTATGTAGGTATCGTGATGGCCATAATAAAACTTTTTTCTTTTCTATTCTATTGTAGGTATAGATTATGATTCTGCTTTAACGGGCTTTTCCGCTGTAAAGTAGTTGTGGTTTCAGGGCAGCGAGGTGTCACCGTACGGGCCACTGTGGGACGCGCCGGCCTCGGTGCCCTACCCTGACATCCTGGCCTACCCGCCTTCCGACCTGGGTGAGATTCCCTCAAACAGCAATACACAAAAACATCTTAGTTTTACGACGACAAAGATATTATAAGATATTAGGTATAGTTCGCGTCGTAAAAAGAACGCTGGAAGACAGTGGAGGGGGTATTTTTGCGCATGGGTACACTTTCACACAAAAGGCCTATTGTTTCTTTTTATTGTTTGTTTTTTTTCTATGGAAAACCATTTCGTAATTCAAAATTTTTGTGCGCGATGGTATTAATTTGGCCACCCATGATCAATTCCATCATCCATTCGACGTTCAATGGACTGCGTGTGGACGTGGATCGGCATGACCGTTTGACTATACGAAACAATCGAATTTCAATTCTTTTGGCATGATCAGATCATGCCGAATGGATCATGCCGATTGTCCGGGGGCGTTACGTGAAGTGATTTTTGCTATTTTTCTACCATTTCTATGTGGTCTCAAGAGTGATTAGAACCAACATTATCCATTAATAAAATAATCAGTAAGTATTTCGTTGAAATATTACGTGATATTTGCCGATACCCCCCCCTTCCCCCCGCGTGAGATTAGGTGAGATTTGGCTCGACCCCCTCCCCCAAAAGCCTCACGTATATAATGGATGCCCCCTAACGTGTATGGTGGTTGTAATGTAACAGTATGGTCGGCCTCGGGTTGCGGTCGGTCCAGCCACCGGTCCACCCCTAACGGCAAGAAGACGCGGCGTCGCGTCGCGTCGGTCGCGCAGCGTCGCGCCGCCAACATCAGGGAAAGACGGCGGATGTTCAACCTGAATGAGGCTTTTGACAAGTTGCGGAGGAAGGTAAGATTGTTATACCTATTCTAATCCGCGACGCAAAATGGGGGGTGTTATAAGTTTGACCGCTGTGTCTGTCTGTGGCATTCAAACGCATTCAAATCGGTTCACCTGTTTAAGAAAACGGGTGAACCGATTTGAATGCGTTTTTGACGTGTTAACGTCTTATAAATCGATGAAAGCCGGATGAACGCACAAAAAATGTCACGTTCCGCCTGAACCGAGCGTGCAAGCGAGAGCGCGGAACAAGCGATAGAGAGGCACGATCGGCCTAAGCGTTTGGCAATTCATAAAAGTATGCAAGTTTTCATCAATGTTGTCTTATGACGTTAACACGTAAAATTGTCGTCCGTAAACCATCTTTACAGAACCAGTTTTTTTTAAAAGCAGGTTTTTAGCGATGGTTCTTAGACATGTGTTATCAAAATCGGTTCAGCCGTTTCAGGTTCATCAGCTCTTTTCTAGTAGATACCTATAGGTATGAAGGGATGTGTCGGGGGTTTTTCGTTAGATTTTTAATTTAATTGTTTTTGCCTTATCCCACTGCAAAGTATAGGAAATATCTTTCATGTTCACGTAGTGTTTATTAGAAAGCCTTTTTATGTTATGTGTTTCAGTAGTATTTCTATGGACTGAATAATTGTCTGAAATAAATTATTTTTATTATAGGAATATTTTTTTAAAGGCCTTCCTATTCCTCTTCGACTTTTCACGGTCCAGTGTAATTGTAGGCCAATATTTTGCGAATAATTCCAGCTCGTCCCGCAATCTCAATCAGAGTCTGCTGCGATTTCGTTTCCCGTCGGGGCCCGGCTAGGCCCATTCTGACGTTATTTTACATTTCCGTCTGATTATTTCGGAATTTATTTTAACCGTCTTCAAAAAAAAGGAGGAGGTTCTCAATTCGCCGGAATAGTTTTTTTAATTGTTTTATGTGTGCTTTTTATTTTTATGTATGTTCACCGATTACTCGAACACGTCTGGACCGATTTGGAACATTCTTTTTTTGTTTGAAAGGGTATACTTATTGATTGGTGCCTTAAAAATTTTGTGAGGATCTGTCGAGGGTCTTCGGAGTTATGAACAGAAATGCACCGCGAGAGTGCAGAAAATTGCTCAGCTGAAAACATTCAAGATGGTTTTTTAAAAATTAAAAAAAATAAATTGTAATTTGCATGATTCATCAAGTAGGTGTTATCATGTTTTTACCTACAAAGGAGAAAACTTAGAAATCCCTGTTTCAAAAGTTACCTCCTATCTCCAAACGGGGAGCTTCAGTATTATACTACGAGGGCGGAGTGATAAGTCTGGTAAAAATTAAACAAGGAGTAGGTACATTTTATTTAAAAATTACTACTTATTTATTTTTCTACGTAGTTCCCTTCTAAGCCGATGCATTTAATCCAGCGTTTCTCTAGCTTTTCGATTTCTTCCATAAAATACGATTTAGGCAACTCTTCGAAATAGGCATTGGTTTCGTGCATGATCTCTTCGTTGGAGCTAAATCTTTTATTTTTGAGCTAAAGCTTGGTCTCTGGTGTATGGTGGTGAATCCATGTTTCATCTACTGTTATAAAACGACGCAAAAATTCAGTTTTATCCCGGTTCAAACAATGACAAACCTGCCTTCGAAGTGGTCACTCGTATGCGTTTTTGATCAACAATCAGTAAACGCGGCAGCCATCGCGCGGAGAGCTTTTTCATATCTAAATATTGGTGTAAGATATTGCATACACGTTCGTCTGAGATGCCTACTATCTCGACTACCTCCTTTACTTTTACTCTTCGGTCATTCAACACTATGTCATGGATTTTAGCGATCATCTCTGGATCTGGAGTAGAGACCTCAACTGGGCGTCCTGGACGTTCAGCATCACTTGTGCTTATACGACCACACGAAAATCAGTAAACCACTTAAGTATAGTCCGGCAAAAACGGGTAGAAACGGCAACTAAAATAATAGTGGGCAAACTTCACCCAGCTCCGCCAGCAATGTAATTAATATTACTCGAAAGACCTAACAAAACTAAGCATTTTTTATTATCGACGCATTAAAATCTATCCCGGGGGTCACTAGATAAATCCATGTTTGTACCTACCTAACCTAAGTAGTAGTACTACATTGATATGACAACGGGGCAAATATTATTTTTTCGACGAGAGTGCTATTTTGAATACAGAATGGAGCGAGGGATGTTAGAGTTGAAACCCGAGCGCAGCGAGGGATTCTAGATTAGAATCCTGAGCGCAGCGAGGGATTCAAAGGACGTCATCGGAAATAGGAGATTGTTACACATGGGTTGAAAGCAACCTACGTAGGCACGAGATGGTTTGGCGCACGAGCGAAGCGAGGGCGCTAATAGTTCGAGTGCCTAAACAGGTTATTTACATCTATTATGTAAGAGCTATTAACACGCTGAGACGCTATGGCCGCATCGCCGGCCACGTGGCCAAACAGTTCGTATTGAAATGTATGACAGATAACTCACTTGGCTACGGTCTCGCGTCAGGATCCTGATTCTGTGATCCAGATCCCGTGATCCTGACTTCGTGATCCTAATCCCGTAATAATAATCCCGTGATCCTAATCCAGTGATCCTGCGTGATCCTGATTCCATGATCCTATTCCCGTGATCCTGATCCTATAATCCTGATCCCGTGATTCTGATTCTGTAATCCTGATCCTACGTGATCCTAATCCCGTGATCCTGATCTTCATCTTATGGTAAATAGAAATGTCAAATATAGCTGACAAAGACGACATGTCTCAATAGAAATGTCAAATAGTAGAATGTGATTTATTTAATACTTTGTCAGCAGGGAAAATCGTTTCACAGGGAGAATTGCTTCCCAGGGACGCAAAAGTACTGTTTACATCCCTCTGTTCAGCTAACTTCAAACACTTTCCGAACATGAGAAATTAAAAATAAATACTTAAGAGACTTTCTGATAAACCTCACATTATTTTGAAATAAAAAAACATCCCAATAAATCGAGACTTTCATCGCTCTTATCATAATTATTGTAGCTTTTTTGTAAGTTAAACCTTTTCGACTTAAAATAAATAGAGAACCCTCGGACAGAATTTGATGCGAATTGGCACAGAGAAACAAGGCTTTGATACCTTCTAAGCAAAAGTAGTATAAGCTGTGGCGGCGGTGGGTCCATACATTTATGCCCAAAAATGCGGTAACAGCCATTTTAACCTCTCTTTCATTTTAACCTATTCGACTCAAAATAAATAGAGAACCCCGGGACAGAATTTGATGCGCATTGGCACAGAGATACAAGGCTGTGATACCTTCAAAATAAAAGTAGTCTGAGCTGTGGCGGCCGTGGGTGAAGTGCCCATATATTTTTGCCCACACTCGTTTCAGTACTTTGGAAACTCTTTCTCTACTAATCTATGGTAAAGTACAGGTTTCTTGTCTATGGTACAGGTACCGAAGACGTCAGTCAGAATTAATAATTTACTTCTAAAATAGAATTTATCTATTTCGCGTATTTAGCTTGCACAGTGGCGCCCCCATTTATTTATATTATTTTGTGTCGGACTACACGAATCATTTTAATGGACGGAGCAGAGTCCCCATAATATTTATCAAGTCTTTGTTTCAAAAAAATACAAATACAAAAACATTTATTTTGTTTCAAAAGGTACAGTGTTTCCGTAACATAAATTTAACATAGTTTACACAAAGTAGGTAGGTAGTTATAGGCTAAGGTTGACAGTAGGTATTCAGTTAAATCATGTAGGTATGTTCACTAGCCCCCACACTAGGATACCCTGTGTCGTGGGTGGCTAGGTACTTCCGAGGGTATCAGATAGGTAGTTACTTAAAGGTTTATAAGCTAGGCGTTAGGTAGGTACATTTATCAATTTAATACTTCATAAATAGGTATCTAATAGGAATTTAAAACTTATTGGAATTATAAATAATAACTATTTTTACTGTTAGAGGGTAGGTCAGGTTCACAGAAAGGAATTTGTTTCCGTAATAGTTTTTTTTCGCAAAAAATAATGTTTAATGAACACACGAAATTCACTTTTCTCCATGTTTGAGAAAATGCGTTAAATTAATTTGCTTCAAGCTGTAAAAAAAAACTAACCGGCAGTACTGGCTGAATATTTAAATTTAGGGCTTCAAAAGAGTTTTGAACAAGGAGGTTTCATGCAATTAGCGATACTTTTTTTCCAGAACAGATTTTTACCAGACTTATCACTCCACCCTCGTATCAAGTTGACAGGTAGCATGCTTTTTTGTTGCCGTTACCTAACACCCTAATACTGAAACGCTACTTAGTTTAAGTGATGCTTATCATTGTTTAAGTTTCTGAAGATTAAGAACGTCTCAAGTAGATAAAGTAGAACGTCTCAAATCTTTGAACGTCGAACTCCCTATGTCTAGAACAAATACCACGAGACCAAGTTTGGTATCTCCAGCTTAGTCTGTTCTCGACATCACAGGACTCGACGTAAAGTGTAATTCCCTTCCAGGTGCCAACATTCGCGTACGAGAAGCGCCTTTCCCGCATCGAGACCCTCCGACTCGCCATCACATACATCAGCTTTATGTGCGAGTTGCTGCACGGTTCCCCGCAGCCGCATCACTCGCACGCCGTCCCCTCTCGCCATGTCTTCGACGGAGAGGTTCCTTGGTGTGCCTAGATATCAGGCCTTGATATAAGTACCTTTATTATCTTTCCAGCTGGACTACATCTTATATTTGACCTCGTTTCATTAGTTTCATACTTCGTTCCCACTAGCCTCATTCTCCTTTGTACCCATTTCTGTATGCAATCCTTTGCCATCAGCTTCAAGTGCGAGCTGCTACACGGTTCCCCTCAGCCGCATCACTCGCACGCCGTCCCCTCTCGCCATGTCTTCGACGGAGAGGTCCCTTGGTGTGCCTAGATAAGATAAGCATTTTGTCATTAAATCTTCATCGTATTTCCAGCTAGCCCAGTGTGCCTAGTCGACCAGCCTCAGTTCATTTAAGCTATGAAGCTAAAAAGGGGTTATATGGGGTACAAAAGAGAATGATCTCTTTTGTACCCTATATAACCCCTTGTCTCCCACATGTCCTCTTTTCTAATCAGTTTCATGTCCGAACTGCTACACGGTTCCCCGCAGCCGCATCACTCGCACGCCGTCCCCTCTCGCCATGTCTTCGACGGAGAGGTTCCTTGGTGTGCCTAGATAAGATAGGCATTTCGTCATTAATAGTCATAATATCTTCATCGTATTTCCAGCTAGCCCAGTGTGCCTGGTCGACCAGCCTCAGTTCAATTCATTTAAGCTACATTCTCTTTTGTACCCCATATGACCCCTTGTCTCCCAAATATCGCTTTTTTCCATCAGATTTATGTGCGAGCTGCTGCACGGTTCCCCGCAGCCGCATCACTCGCACGCTTAGGTAAAATAACAGTTTTACAATGTTTATCTCTCTCCCTCTCGCCATGTCTTCGACGGAGAGGTCCCTTGGTGTGCCTAGATAAGATAAGCATTTTGTCATTAAATCTTCATCGTATTTCCAGCTAGCCCAGTGTGCCTAGTCGACCAGCCTCAGTTCATTTAAGCTATGAAGCTAAAAAGGGGTTATATGGGGTACAAAAGAGAATGATCTCTTTTGTACCCTATATAACCCCTTGTCTCCCACATGTCCTTTTTTCCCATCAGCTTCATGTGCGAGCTGCTGCACGGTTCCCCTCAGCCGCATCACTCGCACGCCGTCCCCTCTCGCCATGTCTTCGACGGAGAGGTTCCTTGGTGTGTCTAGATAAAAAAAGGCATTTCGTCGGTGTGCCTGGATGACCAGCCTCAGTTCATTTAGGCTTCATTCTCTTTTGTACCCCATATGACCCCTTGTCTCCCACATGTCCTCTTTTCCCATCAGCTGTATGTACGAGCTGCTGCACGGTTCCCCGCAGCCGCATCACTCGCACGCTTAGGTAAAATAACAGTTTTACAATGTTTATCTGCATCACTTTCCCTTCATCCATCTACAACATCGTCCCCTTTTCTAATCAAGGTCATGGTGTTAGCTGCACTGTTCACTGCAATCTGCTTGTTTCCATTTGTGTCGTTGACGATTATGCTACGCCTTCGATTTATCAGGTTTTGTGCCAAAAATGACTATGATATTTTTACACCTTGATCGTCATTAGTAGTAGTTTTGCCTATGATACATGCCCCCATTCACTTTGCTCCTATAATCCTATTAAGTTCCTATATTCATATTAAGTTGATGAATGTGCCTGAAAATATGATTGTCTAGCGAAGGCAGTAAAATCCAGAACTACTCATTCGATTATTTGTGATATGGTTTCGTTTTGTGCTGAGATACTTGACTTGTATAGCTTTGTGCTAGTCATTTATTATTATTATACCTACGGCTATATTAGTATTTAAATACTTACATATTGTCTTCCACTAGGTAGGTATAGTTATACGTTTAGAGGAGAACAAACCTATGTTTATTTTAGTGAAGTACCTATATAAATACTAATAATAAACTGTTTTTTTAATTTCAACTTATACATGCATCATGCATCACTTTTTTACGTTTTCACGTTTTCAGGTAAGGTACCTAAGTAATAAGAACTATATTGAGGATTTGTGAAATTGTGTCTTCAATAAAGTTCCTTTTTAACCGACTTCGGAAAAAGGAGGAGGTTCTTTATTATAATCTTAAATGATCCTTAGCTGTGCGTTTAATTTGTTTAGATCAGTACCATTTTTGGTCTTGGTTTTATAACGAGATGTGGTTTGACATCAAAACGTAGACAATAAATAAAAACGTGAAATATGGATGAAATAGCCAAAACAAAAACTAAAACATTTTAAAATACTAAGTATGTGATTCATACTTAGTTTGATGGTTCTTTAAACTATTCAAATGAGTTAATGTGTCATCCCTAATAGTGCCTTTTCACTAATTAGGTAAGTACAAAGTTATTTCTAACTACTTTTATAAAAGTAGTGCAAAATTGCATTATTTCATCAGTCGTTGTGACAAGTGAAGGAAGAGTGCTTGTGCTGTTATTGTGAGTTGGGATTACGCAAAGAAGAACTAAGATGCGGTGGACTTGCTTTATCGTGAGTATATTACTATCCGTACCCATATTATAAAATGTGAAAGTGTGTTTATTTGTTTGTTTATTTGTTCTGCTTGCACGTTAAAACAGAGCGACGGATTGGCGTGATTTTTTGTGTGAAGATATTTGGAAGGCTGGAGAGTAGGTAACATAGGCTACTTTTTATCTGGGTAGGTACCACGCGAGCGAAGCCGCGGGTAGCAGCTAGTACATAGTATAAAACAAAGTCGCTTCCCGCTGTCTGTTCCTATGTGTGCCTAGATCTTTAAAACTACGCAACGGATTTTGATGCGGTTTTTTTAATAGATAGAGTGATTCAAGAGGAAGGTTTATATGTATAGAGGTTTCTAATGTGATGTGTGATGTGACCCGTGCGAAGCTGGGGCGGGTCGCTAGTTAGGAATAAAATATAAGAAACAAACTAATAATGCGGCGATAGATTTTTATTTATAAAGATAGAAAATATATTCTCAAATTGCATTCGCTACAGCTTCTCTTTAATTTAGTGAAACATACATACAAAAATTCACATCGATCACAAATTATTTTATTAAGTCTTGGATTGTCGGTCTCTCACAAGTTATCCCTAATTTCAGAAACATAAACCTTCAAATCATTGAACATTACTTAATTTATAACTAGCTTCCGCCCGCGAAAGTTAGTTACCTAGTTAAAAAGTAGCCTATGTGTTATTCCAGGTCATAGTTTTTGCTTTTTTCAGTAGTAACAAACATCTATCCATCCTCACAAAATTTCACATTTATAATATACTTCCTATCCTACTAACTAATAGGAAGTAGGATTCTATAGACAGACACCTATTTTTATTTCTTTACTTACGTTTAGTTTCTCTTTCAGTGTCTCCTGCTAGTAAGTGCAGTGCTAGCAAAACCACGCCCAAGAAGATCTCTGGGCTACATCAAGAACTTCATCTCAAACAAGCTATTTGGCTCCAAAACTGTGGTCATTGCTCAACCAATACTTGAGAAGAACCAAGCTTACCAACTGTTTAGAATACCTGGATATGATAACATTCTCATCAAAGTTAACAGAAAGAATGAACCTATCAACGAAGTGAAGATAGAAAATGCAGTTATAGTAAAGCCAGAAATAGCAATAATTGGGTCGTATTTAGGAACTAAAACAGAGAAAGAAACTTTGCTTGCGATAGAAATGGTAAAGAGCTTGCTCAAGACAGGAGTTCTCACCGGAGTAAGAGATAGCTCGGCACAAGAGGTGATAGTACCTATGATGCCTCAGCAGTACTTTGAAGAACAAAACGTGTATCCGTATTCATTCACCGAAGACCAAGGACATGTGTTTGTACCAGTCACACAACTAGATACTCGTTATCCATTGCCTATAGAATACCCATCTCTTATTGTCGAAGAACCTGTCAAATCGATATATTCCTACAAACAGAAGGGCGCACAAGCAGATACGACCTACGAATCTTATAACAATGGCGATGTGGTAGTAACGAGGACTATGAAAGAGCCGCCTTATCCTCAGTTCATCAAGTCGAGGATTGCAGAAGTAGCTACTATCGGAGCTAATCCATACATGTTGAGTCAGTATGGACCTTTAGAAGTTAATAGTGCTCCTATTCCCGTACCACACTATGTAAATCCAGCTATAATGACAGAAAATGTACAAGGAAATCACTTTTTACATGACTCATTCAACCCTTCTCACTTGCAAAATATGAGGAGGGTAATAGTTTGTAGAGAAAAGTTTGGCAAAATGTGTCCAAATGAAAATGTTCATGTGAAAAATGATAAACGGAATATTTCAGAAAAATCCAAACCAACTAAAGACACTGTAGTTGATATTAATGGTAATAAAAGTGAAAGTAATGCTAATAGGATAGCAGTTAACGAGTTTTTAAAGAACCAAACCGTTAATGGGCAGCTTACGTCTCAATACCTCTATAGGCAAATGAATCACCATAGTCATGATAATTACACAGTAGTGAAAGTTGGTGAAGCTCCCAAATTATCACATGAAACAGTTAAAACAAGTGGTGATTTAAACAAGGACTTTTTCTATGTGCCGCCTAAAGATGTCGAGTCGTCAATGCTCAATGTATTAAGGGTACAGAATGAAGCAGTTACTAACAAAATTGGTCAAAAACAAGATGACAGAAATGCATTTACTTCAAAAGTGACAAGAAACCAAGGCATAAGTTATGTACCATCACTTTCTGCATTCAGTAATAATGTAAACAGTTTTGAAAAACATCCTATTGTAGTAACAGAGCAGCGTGGTGATGAAAATAAAAATATAAAAGCTAAAACAAATGAAAATGTTGAAAGTAAAGATGACACTTATGAAAACAGAAGAGGAGATATTCCTGGTGCTACGTACTAAAAATAATACACTTGTTAGTTCATAAGTATTTATTTTATATTAACTTATTTTTAATTTAATGTTCATTAAACTCATTTACATTGCACAATTCTTTCTTTTGATAGCACTTGGCAACTTTAAAACAATAGTTTTAGATAAATTCTCTTTTAGGTAAAAACATCTTGTAAATTCTAGTAAATGCTCTAACTAATGGATCCTCCTTGATCATTCCATAACTTTTAGCAATTAAGGCTGGATTCGACCAAACTGCCATCTTACTTCCAGAGTAGTTATTCCGTTAGCCGACAGAATTCGAAATACAATTGTTTAGAAAGCGCAACCGAACATTATTAGGTGCATTCAAATTATCCTGGTTATAAGGTGTCAACTTTATAATGTCAAAATATTCAAACAAACAGCAGTTTAATCTGTGGTTTAATCTCCAGATAAAACTTAATCCAGTTTGGTTAAATCCAGCCTTGTGTAATTACATTGTGCAAAGCGTTTCAACAATTTGGCATTAGAGAATATCTTTTATTTACAATTATCTAAACAGTGTGAATTGTTTTTTTTTTTCATTATACCATCTCTTAGAGGCGATCTTATCCATGTAGTATGTAAACGTAAAAGATATTGAATTAAGCTTAAACAATGAAAATATACTTAAAAATTCGTTGTTATTATAGTAATCTACACAAAATACATCATCAAATGAGGCCTTTATTCATACATTAAAACTTTCAATATAAAGGCGAAGGATCATGATTCACCCACGTCCTACATCAAAGTGAAGTATTAGAAAAAATAAGGTAAAATTGAGTATAAAAAGATGGCATACTTCCAAACTCCATCCTTACACTCTAACATACAAAAATATTGCCATGAAAATTATTTCAGGAGCAGTAATAAGCACAATTATTTTATTACAATATCTATCCGCGCGCTGTTTCTTCATGTTTTTATCTAGGTATATCATACCTACCTATAGGTACTAATCTACACTAATATTATAAAGCGGAAGAGTTTGTTTGTTTGTTTGAACGCGCTAATCTCAGGAACTACCAATCGGATTTGAAAAATTCTTTTTGCATGTGATAGCTAAACTCTTAAAGAGGGTTACGGCTGCTTATCATTATCATCATCATCATCACCATATACCATCAGTACGGGGGCAACGCCGCGAGGGCGCTGCTAGTTGACCAATACTTGGCTATCGACTTCAACTATAGGTAAGTAGGTAGGTAGTGAGTTTCATCATCGAACAAATTGAAGTTTTTTTCTTACTTTTCGCCACCGAAAAAAAAAATTTTTTTACTGAACTTTTATTATATTTCTTTATCTCTAAATACAGTAGGTACCTATTTAAGAATTGGACCGGGTGGTTCATTGGTTCTGGATTATTTATCATCCAACCTAAGTAATATAATATAATATAAATATTGTTATCAACGGGATAATTACCATGATTATTGAGTTTTGTTGTTTCCCGATATTTCGACGCAGTTGCATGCGCCATGATCACGGGTAACTGAAGTCTTTGCGAGGTAGAGGGTAGTTATGTGCAGACGAAACGGTCTACCCTCTTTCTCAGTCGTTTACTACTACGAACACCCCTACCACCGGATTCATTCTCACTCACAACTCGATTCCGACACACAACACTAACAGTGTCAGGACGCACACTAGGTACCTCACTTTTTCGGTTCCTACACAATCTCACCACAGGATTCCAGACTCCGGATAATTGGAAACCATCCTCTCGATTGAAATTTTTGTGTTTGGTAATCTCAATCGCCTCTTGAACCAGTCTTGGTATGTAATGGCGTTCTGTTGAGATTACCTGTGGATTGTGTAGCTCGATCCAGTGGTTTGAGCCAGACTCCAACAGATGTTCTGCTATTGCTGACTTCTGCGTGTCGATGTTCTTGACCGCCCTGATATGTTCCTTGACTCGACAAGCTATTGTACGTTTAGTCTGGCCAATATAAGAACTTCCACAGCTGAACAAACAACATAAAGATGACCCCTACCATGATAACTCAGAGGAACCTAGAACAGTTATTAATTTGTCCAGCAAGGTTTTAAATGAATCAGCGCTCAGAGTGTTAGAGAAGGGTTTAAATTTTGCTCCTACCATGAAACGCATCCCTTATGAGAAAGTTATCGGTAATATAGAGGAAGTCATTAGTAGCAATAAGGTACCTAAAAGTGACGCCGAGTGCCTAAGACAAGATATAGCCTTCATTCTACGTCATGCTAATCCCCCGGAGCCGAACATCACCGATGAAGAGGTAGCCGCTCTTAAGGATTTACGCCAGGATGATGAGCTAATGATACTTAAGGCTGATAAGGGTAATGCTACGGTGGTCATGGACGTCACAGAGTACGAGGCCAAGATAGATGTTTTACTGGGTGACACTAACACATACAAGCAGGTTAACTATAACCCTACGGCTCGGACACATCGTAGTACTCAGAAGCTAATAAGGGAGTGCCAACATGCATTGGGTGAGGAAACAACAAAGTTTCTTTTACGACCAAGGATCATCCAGCCGCCCAAACTATATGGCCTACCTAAAGTACACAAGCAGAATGCCCCGCTACGACCCATCGTAAGTCAAATTGACTCACCTACATATGAGTTAGCGAAGCATGTAGCAGGAGTGTTGCAACGGACGGTAGGACATACGTCTTCTTTCGTAAAAGACTCACGACACTTCATACAGGTATTGAAGCAGACAAGGGTAGACGAAAACGAGGTGATGGTTAGCTTTGACGTAGAATCCCTCTTCACAAACGTCCCTATAACTGACTGTATGGATGTAGTTGAGAGAAAGACACAAACTGATGGTATCCCTGCAGAGTACATTAAACTGCTACATCATATTCTCTCCACAAATTTCTTTTTATATAGAGGACGATATTACCTCCAGATTGATGGTGTCGCTATGGGAAGTCCAGTCGCCCCCGTAGTGGCTAACATCTGGATGGAATATTTTGAGAACATGGCCATCTCGTCTGCCCCATCACCAGTTAAATTGTGGAAGAGGTATGTGGATGACGTCTTTTGTGTGTTGGAAGGAAAGGAGACGGAAATCGAACTACTTTTGGCTCACCTTAATGGAGTACATCGAAAAATCAGGTTTACGTACGAAATGGAAAGGGATCGTAGTTTGGCATTTTTGGACGTTCTGGTACAGGTTCAGGAAGACGGTAGGTTAGGACATTCTGTATACAGAAAACCTACACATACGGACCGGTACCTACATGCTAGTTCACACCACCATCCTCGGCAACTAAATTCGGTGGTGACGTCACTCACCTATCGCGCCTTCGACTTATGCGATGAAAACCACCTACATAGTGAACTAGATCATATCAAGAACGTTCTGAGGAAGAACGGTTACAAACCACGATCACTACCACCCCGACCTAGGCCTAGATCCCATAGCTGCACGGTAGAACGTAAGCCAGCGTTCCTACCATACATCAAGGGAGTGACGGACAAAATTGCAAAATTACTCCAAAAATTTTCCGTTAAAACCGTTTTTTCTCCTTTAAAGAAGATCTCACACTTCCTGCGCTCACCAAAAGACTGCCTGCCACTTGAAAAACCAGGAGTGTACAAAATTGATTGCAGCTGTGGAAGTTCTTATATTGGCCAGACTAAACGTACAATAGCTTGTCGAGTCAAGGAACATATCAGGGCGGTCAAGAACATCGACACGCAGAAGTCAGCAATAGCAGAACATCTGTTGGAGTCTGGCTCAAACCACTGGATCGAGCTACACAATCCACAGGTAATCTCAACAGAACGCCATTACATACCAAGACTGGTTCAAGAGGCGATTGAGATTACCAAACACAAAAATTTCAATCGAGAGGATGGTTTCCAATTATCCGGAGTCTGGAATCCTGTGGTGAGATTGTGTAGGAACCGAAAAAGTGAGGTACCTAGTGTGCGTCCTGACACTGTTAGTGTTGTGTGTCGGAATCGAGTTGTGAGTGAGAATGAATCCGGTGGTAGGGGTGTTCGTAGTAGTAAACGACTGAGAAAGAGGGTAGACCGTTTCGTCTGCACATAACTACCCTCTACCTCGCAAAGACTTCAGTTACCCGTGATCATGGCGCATGCAACTGCGTCGAAATATCGGGAAACAACAAAACTCAATAATCATGGTAATTATCCCGTTGATAACAATATTTATGTTCGTAACCATGATAGTTTCAAAAGTTATATAATATAATAGTCTCAAACTCCCAGTGTCCCGCGCCCATGTATGCATGAACATCAGTGGACTCGTCTCGACTCACCGCAGACGCATCCGACGCATCGCTTCGTCCCGACTCACCGTGGACACGTCTCGACTCACTGAAGACGCACCGATGCGATGCACCGCTTCGTCCCGACAATACAATACAATACAATATATTTTTATTAACATAAAAACCCACAAAAATGCAGAGTCAATTAAAATAACGATACAAAATATATGGGGTACTTAAAACAACCGACTCACCTTGGACACCTACAATGCTGGTGACAAGATCATACCGACCTTCGGTCTGGAAAGGGAGTGATGTAGCGACATCTACCTGTCGCTACATACACATGCTAAGCGCTAAAGAGCTTCGGAATAGATGGCGACATAATCGCATATGTCTAGAACTCGCAAGCAAAGTTTTCGGCATAGAGAGACATATTACCGACTATCCGACATCAACTGTCGGTCGAAAGACCACGGGCAAGTTGGCCAGATGGGCCGGCCCGTTGCAGAGGAACCATCTACTCTGCCTTTGGGGAACGATTCCACCCTGTTCCCCAAACCCCAAGCGGTACGCAATTTTTGTGCAATAGTTTTGTACTGGTTTGCAGAATGCTTAGGGCCTTATTATATTGGCGGTTTACGAGCGTTTTCAAAGCGGAGCGGGTGCGCATCAAACACGGCGTGGTTGCGCAGCGAATATGCAACCTTATCATCACCTGTGCGACGGGCGAAAGATCTATACGCTTATACCATCACTACGGGGGCAACGCCGCAAGGGCGCTGCTAGTTGACCAATACTTGGCTATCGACTTCAACTATAGGTAAGTAGGTAGGTAGTGAGTTTCATCATCGAACAAATTGAAGTTTTTTTCTTACTTTTCGCCACCGAAAAAAAAAATTTTTTTTACTGAACTTTTATTATATTTTTTTATCTCTAAATACAGTAGGTACCTATTTAAGAATTGGACCGGGTGGTTCATTGGTTCTGGATTATTTATCATCCAACCTAAGTAATATAATATAATAGTCTCAAACTCCCAGTGTCCTGCGCCCACGTATGCATGAACAACAGTACTCAATTATTTCATCTCTCCCACCCATCAAGTTCTCTGTTATAAGCGTATAGATCTTTCGCCCGTCGCACAGGTGATGATAAGGTTGCATATTCGCTGCGCAACCACGCCGTGTTTGATGCGCACCCGCTCCGCTTTGAAAACGCTCGTAAACCGCCAATATAATAAGGCCCTAAGCATTCTGCAAACCAGTACAAAACTATTGCACAAAAATTGCGTACCGCTTGGGGTTTGGGGAACAGGGTGGAATCGTTCCCCAAAGGCAGAGTAGATGGTTCCTCTGCAACGGGCCGGCCCATCTGGCCAACTTGCCCGTGGTCTTTCGACCGACAGTTGATGTCGGATAGTCGGTAATATGTCTATCTATGCCGAAAACTTTGCTTGCGAGTTCTAGACATATGCGATTATGTCGCCATCTATTCCGAAGCTCTTTAGCGCTTAGCATGTGTATGTAGCGACAGGTAGATGTCGCTACATCACTCCCTTTCCAGACCGAAGGTCGGTATGATCTTGTCACCAGCATTGTAGGTGTCCAAGGTGAGTCGGTTGTTTTAAGTACCCCATATATTTTGTATCGTTATTTTAATTGACTCTGCATTTTTGTGGGTTTTTATGTTAATAAAAATATATTGTATTGTATTGTATTGTCGGGACGAAGCGGTGCATCGCATCGGTGCGTCTTCAGTGAGTCGAGACGTGTCCACGGTGAGTCGGGACGAAGCGATGCGTCGGATGCGTCTGCGGTGAGTCGAGACGAGTCCACTGATGTTCATGCATACATGGGCGCGGGACACTGGGAGTTTGAGACTATTATATTATATTACTTAGGTTGGATGATAAATAATCCAGAACCAATGAACCACCCGGTCCAATTCTTAAATAGGTACCTACTGTATTTAGAGATAAAGAAATATAATAAAAGTTCAGTAAAAAAATTTTTTTTTCGGTGGCGAAAAGTAAGAAAAAAACTTCAATTTGTTCGATGATGAAACTCACTACCTACCTACTTACCTATAGTTGAAGTCGATAGCCAAGTATTGGTCAACTAGCAGCGCCCTCGCGGCGTTGCCCCCGTACTGATGGTATATGGTGATGATGATGATGATAATGATAAGCAGCCGTAACCCTCTTTAAGAGTTTAGCTATCACATGCAAAAAGAATTTTTCAAATCCGATTGGTAGTTCCTGAGATTAGCGCGTTCAAACAAACAAACAAACTCTTCCGCTTTATAATATTAGTGTAGATTAGTACCTAGGTAGGTATGATATACCTAGATAAAAACATGAAGAAACAGCGCGCGGATAGATATTGTAATAAAATAATTGTGCTTATTACTGCTCCTGAAATAATTTTCAAGGCAATATTTTTGTATGTTAGAGTGTAAGGATGGAGTTTGGAAGTAAGCCATCTTTTTATACTCAATTTTACCTTATTTTTTCTAATACTTCACTTTGATGTAGGACGTGGGTTTTTTTTGTATTGACCATGCTCGTTCTTCTTTCTAGCCTAAAAGATTTCGAAATCACAATCCGTAAAATTTTAAGCAAATTTTTCTCTACTCTCAGTCAAATTGTCCTTTCACTTTAATTTATTGATTGTTAAACCAATCCAGAACTTAAAATTTAGTAGGTCTAAGGGCTGATTTTTCAATACCTATATAACTTTTATCTGAGGAAATAAATATGCGATTTGACAGATATTGTATTGAAAATATGTCATAACGCCATATTTATTCCTCAGATAAAAGTTATTTATCGATTGAAAAATCAGCCCTAAATAAAATTTGGGAGCGACATTTAGCGAATGACGGTAACAACTTTCAACAACTTTTCCAGAAAACCAAGGCTGGTTTTCTTTAGTTTCTGCGCTTGGCGATAGATGGCACTGTTTTAAATAGCTGTCGTTCCTGTTTCATACAGCGCTTTCTCTATGCAACGTGAGGGTTACGTCAGGGGGAGGTTGTTCCCAGCGGTCCCATATTGTAGGTTTCCGTCGTCTGTCAATAGTTGGCGCTGTTTCGTTAGACGCTTCGGAGTAACCGCTACTGTAGGATCGAAGACTGCAAGACGCGTGGATCTTGTGTTCTGAAAGATTATGATAATGTTTTAATACAATATAATATGCCTAAGTAATCAAGTAAGTACAAGTACGGTAGGATTTATTCCAAAGAAAACTTTTTACTTTTGTAGTCGATCTTTAAACGAATGAATGATGAACGAACTACTTAATTTCAATCCAATCATACACGTTGCGCAAAATAAAAGGGCAACGAACCTGGCTACCCCCGAGCACAGGCTACCTAAAGTGACCACTTTTGATGAAACATCAGATGTTTCATAAATGCTTCATTTAGCTTCATCAATGCTTCATCTATGAAGCATATTTCAAAACACCTTATTTGACAACATCTGATGTTTCATCAAAAGAGGTCACTTTAGACCCCCAGAATTCTGATCTAAAAATATCAATGATTCCAAAACAATTTAGTTTTATAGGTACTTTAAATGAATGAACGAATGAAAGATGAACGAATGACGTACCAACCTCCGACATTTTCGATATAGTTCCTTGCAACATCGTCCAACTGCAAGACTTGTATGACCGGCTGGCCTTTTGACCGTGGTCTTCTCGCCAGTCGGACAAGCAGGTATGTTGATATCGCGAACACTGCCACTAAGACTAGGGCCCCTACGGATATTCCCACGTCTTTTTCTAGGAATACTGGAAAGACAAAATATTATAGTTTGTCAATGTTGCGTTTTTCTGGTTAAAAAGTAAAGAAGTACCTTATCTACTTATATACCTACCTACAAGGAGAGTTTTCAGAGGATCATCTGAGGCCCTCTTTTAAACTGCTTTATGAAAAACGTGCTTAGAAATCTACCTAAGGCATACTTAATGAACAATATTTAGAAAGAAACGTTATCAAAGATATGCATTGTTTTTCTTATGATAGCATATAAAAAACCAATAATTGATTAAACTACTAGAAAATAACAATTATAATTTTCAGACAAAAAGCATAACAATATAAATTTTCTATTTTCTTATTTCAATTTAAAATCGGTTACACTTTAAAAAAACTGACAATTTTTAACTTTCGAGCTCGGTCTAAAGAAATCGAGTAAAACCTCAGAACAGCTAATAGCTTGAGAGTAGGCCCCAAACCGTGTTTGTTGCCCTGGTTCTTCACGGTCTTGGTCGCGAAGGAACAGGAGTAGAATCACCTAGCTCTTAAGACGATTCAAAGTGATACCCTAGTGATCTTATTGAATAAATGAAGAGTTTTGAGTTTTGAGTAATAAAACTTACTGTGGTACCACGGAGGAGAAGCAGCTTGCAGCAGCGTCTCCGTCGGCCTCAGCAGCAGCGCCCGCGAGCAGCCATACCTATTGCAAGCCATCGCACCGGCCTCGTCGCCTTCCCTCATCCGGCCCACGCCAGCACGGACAAGCCACGCTCCCTGTTATCATTATCCTTAGATTAATAAGTAAAGTATTATAAGTATGTATTTACATAGTAGATTGTTGCACGAGGGTTGAAAGTAACCTATTGAGGCACGAGATGGTTTGGCGCCTGAGCGTAGCGAGGGCGCTAATAGTTCGAGTGCCTTAAAAGGTCTTTCACACGAGGTAAACACTCTGCTTTTCATTTCGAATATTAGGAAAGTAAATAAAAACCTGATTAGCTCATTTTATAAAAATCTCTGCTCTCGATCGACAAAACAGATAAAAATCGAATTAGTGCTTTAAAAAAAATACTGGCTGGTAGTTTGCCACTGAAAAAAAAAAAAACAAAAAAGGCGCCCGCTTTTTTTTTCAGCCAGTATTTTTTTTCATTGAAGATGGTAAATATTTCAAGCTCAAAATCTTGTTTAAATAATAATAATTTACTGAAAAGTAATTAATAACAATACTCATGTAATAAATTGTTGAAAATATTTTTTTACAGCAATTCTCAATAAAAAGGTAAAATAGAAATGTCAAATATTACTTTTGCTGTGTAAAAAGTTTCAACATGACTCAATAGAAATGTCAAAATAGATTAGATTTTTTTTAAATTTGACAGCAGGGAAAATTGCTTCCCAGGGCGGAAAAGTACTACTTTCATCCCTCTGTTCAGGTAACTTCAAGCGTACTTTCCGTGTATGAGAAATGAAAAATATATGAGTATTCCATCAGTTATCTCATCTGGTTGCCATAGTACAAGCTTTGCTTAGTTTGGGGGGCTAGACATAGATAGGGCTGTGTCAAATGTCTAGCTATATTTATTTTATTATTTACGGCTTCGCACGGGTCCCATCACAAAATACATTAGAAATCTCTAAAATAATCAGTTTTTAAAATGCATGTATTTTCATATAAACCTTCCTCTTGAATCACTATCTAAAAAAAATGGCATTAAAATCCGTTGCGTAGGTAGAGTTTCGATTCGATTCGAACACGACCTTTGGATCTAAAGTTGGCCAACTCGGCTTTTAAACTTAGATACTGAGTTAGGTACCTACATACCAAAATTACTTAATGTATAAAATTAAAATGTACTTACCTGTGCCATGGCGTGGCCGCTGCCGAAGCCCATGGAGGCTCGCCGGTCGAGGATTAAAGAGGTGTTGGTGGTGGACATCTTCCAGACGGATACTTCGTAGTAGGTGGCGTTTTCCACTGGAATTATTGTTAGTCATGATTATGATTACTTGATTTAGAGTAGACTTATTATTATTAGGTATTGTACCTATATCAAACAGTGCAGAGAAGATCAGTGCTATTGTTATAGCAACACGTATCTATAGAGGATTTTGTAAATTAATTTCATAAATTGATTGATTGATTGAATTGATTGATTGAAAACTCTTTATTGTACACAACTTAAAAATAACATTTAACAGGAATGACCTGAAGAGTACAATGGGCGGTCTTATCGCTTAGAAGCGATCTCTTCCAGACAACCTTTTAAGTATATTAGTTTCGTAAAGTAAGTCAATTCATAAGTTTCATCGATTTCGGTAGATGCTTACCTAACTTTGTAAACCAATACCTACAATTATAAAAGTTTCGTCATTTTCAACAAATTCCTCAACTTCGTCAAATTATTGGACTTTGTTAGTTGACGATAATAATGAAGTTCAAGAATTTAGTCAACTACAATCATAACATTTTTGTTCATTTATCATAGTACGTATATTTAAGCAGGTATAGATTTATTTATCATAGTCATGAAGTTGTCACTGGGAGATACCCATCATTTCAATTTACTAAACTACATTCTACTTCACCTACCTGGTATACACCTAATTTGGAACTCCCCAAACTCGAAAGCAAGATCACACTGCTGTGGCTGCTGTGGCCTCAAGTTTTCAAAACTGAAGATCTTCTCGCAAGGTTCCTCTTGACTCGCTATTCCATTGCTTGCCTCACAACTAGCTCTTAAGGTCTCTGCAAGAGGCCCTGTGATCTGACTCAATGGAAGAATAGCAGAGCCTGTAGTGAGATGCTGCACTTCGAAGCCTTGAGGCTGGACGTGCCAGAAGTACGTGTCGGGGGTAGGCAGGGCCTTGACGTTGCAGTTGATAGTTTCCTTGTGGAGGGTTATGCCACGGTCCGCGCATTCTGGTGGATCTGGAAGGTGGATTATACTTAGTTAGTAGCTGTTTAGACTGTGTTTAAAGCAAAGGATTTCGATTTTTTGCAGATAAGATTCACATTTTGTAGAACAAATCAGAAAAGAGTAGGTATTAAGAAAATAGATCAAGGGCAGGGTATGTAAACTTGATCGAGAGTGGACTGGATCAATGAAACAATGGCTTATCGGCTGGCTTAGATACTTAGGTTATATTTTGAATAATTGCGCCGCTGAAAATGGCTCTTATTTAAAACTTCCTGGTCTATTTCTTCAGCCTATGCCTAGGCACTACTGACACCCTGTTTAGAGTTACAAAAGCCAGATTAAATACTCACAATAGACAGTTATGGTGACATGCTCGGCCCTGGTGTGTCCTATGCTGTTGCCGGCGGCACATGCGTAGCGGCCCGCGTGCCGCCGGGTTGCTTCCTCCACGTACAGTCTCTGGGAGACCACATCCTCGCCCCAAATACCACCGCGTCTTATTTCTGTGTCCTGGAAGAAGAGGTTTTTCATTTAAAAACAACTTATTCAGGATTTGAAATGAAAAATTTTATCAATATTTTCAGTTAAGACGGGATTCGAACCCGCAATGATACAAGCGATCCTCCTTTAAACGGAGTGCCTTTACCAATTCGGCCACGGAACCTTTAGTCGCCAGAGTTGAAAATCATGATACGACCATATCTATCGAATTTTCAAATGTAAATACCCAAGTGTGGTTTAACACTAAATCAAATAGAACATTCAGGATGTTCGTATGAGCTAATGGCTAACTCTGGTGACGAAGTCCCTCAAGGCTCCGTCCGCCGTTCACTAGGACCGCTGGGATTCACAATAGTTTTCAAAACTAGGTGGTTCTAGTTCTGTCCCTGCCCGAATAGCTATATTTTCGGTGATCCATCCTCTAAATTTTAGAAGAAAGAAAGAACACGGAGCTTTTGAAAAGCTCACTGTTTAAAATAGCCATATAAATTTCAAAAATATAGGTAGATATTAATCACCACACAAAAGCATTGAACGGAAACCTTGCGGAAACTAATAATAATCAAGGAAGATATTATTTAAGCATCTGACAAACTTCTACCAAACTTTTGTAATCCCCGAAAGTTCTGGTAGACTCCTCAGTTTCTGCAACTCAATCATGCTGAGCTTGCAAACTTGTTATCACTACAAACATCGGCCAATACGCAAGTTTTAACAAGACAGACTGAATCCAACTAACCGGCAACTTTACCGATGCATGCGAGCTAATAAATGAGCCAACTTGCTTGAAAGTTGACCTGTTGGAACCACAAAGTTCAGCTGGCTTCTATGTTAATGTACCGGGAATCGTACTCGGTATCCATTTACTTAAGTTTTGAATGGTGGCTGATGGTGAAACTTTGAGACCTGCTCACCTAGTTTTTAAGAAAAGTTTCTTTAGTTTGAATTTGTTGAATCTAGGTAGGTACTTGTTTTGTTTCCAGTTTCCATTATGAAATATTCAAACTTATGCATCGTGATAGCTAAGCGACATTCTACGCGGTTTCTGAATGTAGGTACTGGTGGCTAGCATTAACCTACAGCAAATTACACAAATGACAATGTTTAGGCTCAAACACACGCTGGGCCAGCCTAAGCCAGCGCGAGTCGAGGCAAGGCGCTTGGCAAGTCTATGCAAACCAATGTAAGTTGGTGCTTGTATTCACTCGGCCAGCTAGGCGAGCAATGGCAAGGCGAGGCGAGTGGTGCTGCCCACACGTTGGCACTCGCGTTCACTCGGCGAGCCTGGGCCAGCGTGATTTTGCGCCTTTTGATCTATATATACTCACATTGAAAAACCAAGTGAACTCCTCAACCGGAGGGTTGGCGCGTCCGTCGCACTCTAAATGCAGAGGGTCCAGCTCCACTACCTCGTTCAGGCTTCCATCTCCTAGCTTTATCACTTCCAGGATTGGGCTATCTGGAAAACAAATGGATAACATCCTATGTAGTAATTCTGCCAGCCTCTTGGGCTCACTTCTGACTAACAGATTTTTCAAGAAGCCTTTTTTATAGTCTTAACCACATACGAACCGGCAAAAAGCTGTGTTACCTTGAACTCCTACAGAATTTCAACCATGACATAGATTACCCGTTAGAAAAAATGATATAGCGGTGGCTGTATTGGCTGTGGTTCAAATATTAGCTCAATTCTTGTCGTGACTTACATGTGACGTTGAGCTTGATGACGTCAGCCTTGGTGCCGGTGCTGGGTGCCATTGCGGGGTTGGTGGCGAGGCAGGCCAGCGTGCCTCCGTTGTCCATCACCGCCGCCGTCAACTCCAGGAACGATATCGCTGTCTGAGTGCCTTCGTCCCAACTCTGAGCGTAAGAGAAATATCAGAATATCACTCGAGATTTTGTAAGCACCTTAGCACCTTGATTTTGGGTGAAATAGGAAGGGGTAGGTGTAAACAAATACTGAAACAGTTTTATGGTGATGCCATAGGCATAGTCTAAAAATTATGACACCCACAATTTGACCTATATAAGTGTGAAGTGCTGCTGAATCTGATGTCATCTCTGTTAATTTACCTACATAAGAGTAACAGGAAAAAAACAGTAGGTAGGTATCTAATTGACAGGCCAATTTAGTAGTGATGTTAATCATTTTAGAATTTTTGATTGCCCTGAATCATTGATGGACAAAGAAGTTATTTTTGTCATGCTCTAAAAATAACATTGTTTCCCTTCAATCCTAAAGCTGGGGTATTCATAGGTACCTGGTTACTGTGATGTGTAAGATGCCGGTGGTCCAGCATCCAGCTGATGTCTGGTTGCGGGTTTGAGCCCCGAGCTGTGCACTTCACCATGGCAGTCTTGCCGGCTTGGATTGAGTCGCCTTCAGTGCCAGATATCCAATGGATGGAGACGTTATATGCAGGCACTGGGGGATATAAAAAAAATGGATGGGCCGGAGTGATGACTGGTTGGATCTCGGCAGATGGTAGAATTCCGAGGCAGGTCTAAAAAGCGCTGGCGTGATGACATGGACGCCTTTAAATAAAACTGGAGAGAAACCGCACAAGATCGCGATGAGTGCTGGAAGGTAACGGGGGAGGCGTTTGCCCAGCAGTGGGACCACAGAGTGGGGCAGTTTATGCTCAAAAAATCTCTAAAACAGTAGGATAATGGGCTGTCTTCTAGAATAAACTTACGGTAAAGTTCAACTTCCAAGCTAGCCACTACAGGTGGAGCCAGTCTGGTGTTCGAAGCTCGGCAGGACAGGTCAGCCGCGTTGTTCCGCGTCAGAGGGAGATAGAGCTCGTTTTCCTTCACCTTGGGGATATCACTGTCTCCGTCCGACGCATCCACCAGGGTCTCGCCGGAATACCAGCTGATGCGGGGAGGTGGACGACCTTGAAACGAAAAACATGAAAAAACATCAGGGGATTGTAACTTGAACCCAGGATATATTATGGGAAATCTTTTATTGTAGGAGGTTTACTTCCGAGCCACATAAATTTTAAAAAATCTCTTGCCTACGACCCGACTGTCTTTTTCAAAAGTGGAACAGGAAAACGATTGCATCCACAAGGCGCAGTAGACATTTTCTCAGATATTTTTTTTAGGCATTTGTGATATCTTAAGGGGTCCCACTAAGTATTCGGCACAAGTCCTTAATCCCGCAGAAATTATAATTCCATACGTGACAAGTCGCAAGCCCATTGCCGCTAGGTTAGTTATTTGAAAACTAACTGGTTTTCTCAAGACATTTTCCTTCACCGTTTAGAGCACGTGGTCAAGCTCATAGGTACCTATTATAAAATTCCGGCCCAGACTCGAATCCACGAACTTCGGATCGAAAATCGAACTTTCGCACTATTCCACTCGGACAACGCGGCTCTCTGTCTGTCTTTTTAAGGACATAATTTTAGGTACCGTAAAATACGCCAACATTGCCCACTTTTTTCGAATAAATTCAATATTTGTAAATTTTTTCTATGGGAACGTAAGTATTTTCTTTTAGCATCTGCTATTATAAGATTATGTGCATGTATTACTCTATCAGATTTTATTATGCGTCAATATTTAGTTAAGTATTTTATACATTTTGATGGCGGGCAAAGTTATCTGGACTTGTAGCCAACATTGCCCACGTTGATTTTTGACGCAAATATAGCCTCCAGAGAGATGAAATCAAAATGCAATAGGTACAAGAATTTAGGCAATAATGGCGTTTACTTTAGGTATTAAAACGATACTATAGAAGGTTTCCTAGCAAAGTGGCTAGGCAAAGTTACCCTGACATTTTTTGTCTTTTTCATACAAACCGCATTTCACCTATTAAAAGTGGTAGGGTTGGCACTTCTTAGTAAACTGATCTTGTGATCGTAGTTGTTGTAGGTATAAAAAAAAAAGGTTATTTTTCATTCAGGTAAGTATTTATTTAATAAACTTTAATCAACATATTTAGGTAGGTATCCAAATGAAAATGAAATGCTAATTGAGATCAAAATTAAATGATGTTAGGAGCAAAATTAAAATAATTACTTACTTAACTATCAGACATTTTACGTTTATCATTAAAGATAATCACATTTATCTGGAGAGTTTAAGCAAAGAAAAACATTACAATACAAACATTGCGAGTTAAATAAAAGCTTAAATTACGAGGGAACAGATGAACATTCATACATACATACATACCGGTCAAAATCATAACCCTCCTTTTTGCTTCGCCGTAGTCGGGTAAAAAAATACAAGTGTCTGAAGTGCCAACCCTAAGCTTATTTTGATGGCGGGCAATGTTGTCAATAGTAGATCGTTACATTGCTGGATAACTTTGCCCACCGTTATAACTCTTGTTTGAAAAGACATTCAGCAACGATAATAACATATTAATACTCCTAAAGTGTTCTTACATATCATAATATCAATAAAACTAACATGTGTTTTCGCCATCACTCACAATTCACTTATGAATTTGCACCAAAATTTGCCCGCGAAAATACGCACCGTACTCGACGAGTTCCAAAAAGTTACTGAGTGAAGCTAGCGACACACCCGATAAACAGTGATGCTAGACACATAACCTATTTTCTACCAAATTCAAAAAATGTTACAATATTATTCAAATATTTTTGCAATCTAAAGATTTGCTTATAAATTGATCTTCGGGCAAAATTACCCTTGGTGGCAATGTTGGCGTATTTTACGGTAGTCATATTTCAACGTAGATAGAGGACAATATTCGTATTATTTGAAGCATTTTCATAATAAAACGAGTGTGCTTTAGACCACACGACTGAAGTAAAACTTCCGTTCGCCTCGTATCACACTTTTCGTAAAGCTCTCGTCACCCATTCACCAGCTTACCTACTCCCTAAGTCAAGCGTGCTCAAAGAAGTTTCACTTCAAAAATTCGTACTTAATTCTGCATTGATGTAATATTGTCAATGTTCTATTTTATTCTGCCTTTTTAACTCTTTATTATTTATTGACTACCACACGATGTGAGGTGGCCGGAAAATGATCCCTTCCATTGTCCTTCCCACCTCAGTTGCGTCACTCTTCACACAATACATCCATCAGTATCGTTATTCAAAATGTCACAGGTATAATAACAGCGTCCCTTGGCTCGTAGGTTACCTCCTGTCTCCATATAAATCATCTACAATACCAAAGTAAAGGTCTAATATACATTTGAAACTACGAACAAGTTCTTGTTGAAACTATTGAACTGAAATTGCTTTTGCAGTAGCGATAATTTGTATAGTGTCTAGGTGTACAGATGCCCTATTATTAAAATCTGTATAAATAAAAATGAATGTAAGTATGTATGTTTGTCCTCTATGCGTTCCTAAACCATTGATCAGATTGTGATGAAACAATGTTAGGGTCTTCTGAGGATGCCCGCGAGAGTTTCTGGTTCAAAACAAAATCCTTATACTTACTTACAATTAAGAAAACTGCGGCCAATCTATACTAATATTATAAAGAGGAAAGATTTGTATTTTTGTGTGTATGTTTGTAATGAATAAACTCAAAAACTACTGCGCCGATTTCAAAAATTCTTTCACCATTAGAAAGCTACATTCACCTTGAGTAACATAAGCTATATTTATTGCTAGAAAAGATTAGGGATCGTCTTTTTTAAACTTTCGCGATCACTATTCATATTGAAAAGTTTTATAGACACGGGATTTTATCGCGTAATTTACATTATTATTATTATTTTTTGGTCGCGGGCAGACTGCCCGCGACCACGGCTATTGCAACATAGCCGAAACGTCCGGAAAAATAAGGTAAATTACGCGATAAAATCCCGTGTCTATAAAACTTTTCAATAAGATTAGGGATCCTTACTAAAACTTTAATAACGTAACCCAAGGTGTAAAATAAATGCCTATGGCGATGGCCCAAGTGTTAAGAACCTCAGAAGTCACATCTGGCATGATGAATGCCCAAAGAAATTCAAGGGATGCTAAAACGGCAAACTGATCATAAATTTTACTACTTTATGCTTTTGTTCTAAGTGGACAATACAGTCGGAAAGATTGCCTTGCACGTGTGAAGCTTTTGGGGATTCCTTGAACGCAGATACGCGGGATTTATAAATAAAAAAATGTTATTATATTAAAAACTTAGGAAATTGAATTAAATAGAATCAGATAAAAATGTAAAATGTTGTAAAAAATGTAAATAAAAAAACTAAGCAATATATCTCACTTAAGATTAAATAGGTAAGTTACTTACAAATATAAATAAAATAAAAATACAAATATAAATAAAAGGTAAAAATATAAAAAAAAATTATGTCCACTTGTGCGAAGCCGGGACTGACCGCTAGTGTGTAATAAACTGAGGTAGGTACCTAAGCTTTTTCTAATGAGTATAAAGTAAGTATCTATTGGCAAAATCTCATTGGGCGGTACGAATTTTGTCGGGCCAGCTAGTATTTCATAAAAACTTCTATGACTCGTAGATAGCATAGCACCCATTTCAGTAGAGTGCTTTTCAATGTATTCACAAAGACTTATCATTACATGCCTACAGTACCAAAAAAAAAAAACTTAAAATATGATATTTCATCATGAGTGCTTTTCACAAAGAAGTCCCGCGGATTTTTACGGAATTAAAGAAAATCCTATAGGTAGTTATTTATCTGCTTACGTAGCTATTATCGCCGCTACGAACACTTCTTTCGTATACGAAATAAGGAAGTCTTTATAGCGGCTAGCGAAGCTACGTAGAGCAAAGAAGTTCTTCTGAGGTTTAATTCAGAAAAACTCAGTCAAACTTGACCGTGAAAAGTTTTTTTATCGTTTGTTGGATTTCGGCGTTTAAACTACTAAGCCATGTCCTAAAATTTCTACTACCAGAGTAATCCTTTAATCACTTTAATTGGTTCTTGAAAATGACAAAATGATAAACGTATTTCTATATCCAGTTAGAGAGTTTTTGCTAAATAGGTACTATACCTGAGCGTTAGTCTCTGCCTACCCCTGTAGGAAAGAGGCGTGATTTTATGTATGTATGCATGTCTATGTATATGTACAGGAAAACCAGAAAAAGAATGCGTTTACAAAAACCATTGACGAAAAGTCATTTGGAAATGAAAATTACTCATAATTTCAACTTTATCACAAACTAATAAACGATGTCATTTTTAAGAAAAGCAAATTAGAGCTGCTGGCGCATTCTGTTTTGTGGAATAATACACTGCTGTCGGACATATTCGGAAAACACGACAATAACCGATGTCTATTCTAAAGCTTGAAGCACTGTATGTACTGTACTTGAGCACATTGCAGAAAGGCATACCAACAATCTAATTTGGCAGCAGTTGGAAGTTTTGGTGAAAGTTGTAGATAGTAGTGGTCCATTTAGAATTCCGTATTATCCCATAAAATAGCGTCTCTTTACAGTGAAACTAATGATGGGTCTGGATCATTTATATTTCAGAGGGTTAGCCACGCCCTCTGTGTTGTTATTGCACATTACCTGTTGAAGGTAACAGCAAAAGTTAGGAGTTTCCGTTCTTTATAGCCCACTAGCTTCTGCCCGTGGCTTCACACGCGTGGTACCGCGAGCAAAAAACCTCTACTAATAGGATCACCTGGTTGTCTGTTTTTCTGCCTGCCTGCTGCTTTGCCATTAAAAAATTAAGTTTGTACTTCAATCCGACTTAACTACGTAACGGAGCTCTGGAATGCGTGAGTACTCGCACTTGGCAGGTTTTCTACAGCTTTTTAAATTCTACCACAGAATATATTATAATAGTACAAGCATAGAAGGCTGCCTTCGCAAAAACATTTATATAAATAGCGACTCTTGCTACGCTACGCTACGACGACGCAACAAAGTGCAATTCAGCTCGCACAAGCGCTTCGTGCCTCCGCTATAAATAGGTACCTAATATTGCTGTTTCTTTCTAACGCGTAACTTTATCTCTGTCTTCTATGGGCAGTCAAATGAGCTACAGCGGGGGCCGCCAATGTACTTGTAGCTCTTTGATTATTCGTAGCTCCTGCACCCAAGTGAAAAGTGCGCTTTCTGCAGTATCCTGTGTCTACCTAAGGGATTGCGTTTTGTATCGATACAAACGCGATGCGAACGCGTTGAAAACGCGCTGCCCCCCTCCCGGTCCCCGTTTGTATGGAAATAAACGCGCTGTGAAAGCGCGTTTGTATCGATACAAACGCGCGTTCGCAGCGCGTCTCAAAAACGCGCTGCAGAAAACGCAATGTGGTGTGGACACTCCCTTAGAGTTGTAACAAGAGCGGCCTTGTCAGGTTCAAGTCTTGTTATGGTGCTTGGCATCACATAATTTACAAAGCGATTAAGGAAATGGTAGTCATCATAGTCATGATTATCGGTAATCAGCGAATAATTGATCTGGTTCTGAGGAATTTCAGTCGGCCGTTCGGAATATTACACACATCCGGACAAACTGTACGTGGGCAAGGTACAGTCACTCGCAAAAGTGGATGCATCTTTTAATTTATTAATAACGTAGGCGTTTGAACATTTTCAAAATTTACAATAAGATTTTGCGTAGACTTGACGTAGAGGGAGCGTAGAGGGAGCGTAGAGGGAGCGTAGAGGGAGCGTAGAGGGAGCGTAGAGGGCACGTAGATGGTGCGTAGATCCAGACTAGGCGTACGTAGGGAATTATTTAAACTACCTATTCATTTTATATTTGTATGTTCTATTTTTGGTCAAATAAATAAATTTCTATTTCTATGTAAAGGTTTTGAGTTGCGATGATATAGCGATGCCACACGGGCGCTGACGCTCCGTTGCGTTGTCGCGTCGCAGCGGACGACGGACGGAGCGGTGACGGTGCGTTGTTTTCCATACAAATCAGAACAACAGGTCACATGCGAAACGACGCGCGTTGACATAATACTCTAGCGCTAACGTAGAGCCTCTATTTAACGTAGTTGGTACACCTTCCTCAGAAATCAATTTTTGTGGAATAGTGCCTAGTGGTTATTTTAAGCTTTGTTTTTGGAGCTAAAAACATTAAAGCATTTTACATACATACCTACCTAATATTGTATCATTTTCAGTTAGTAAAAAAACCTCAGATCAATTCTCGAAATAGGTATTTATAATTTCTGAGATCAAAACACTAAAAAGTGATAAAAAAAAACTCATCCCATGTCGTAAATTTTGTTCACTACTTATCTAGTGAATAAAGTTACATTTACAAGACAGTAGTTTTTAATTGAAATCAACATTGCTATGTGTTCAATTAACTCACGAGAAACTATTCGCTAAGGGTCCCATTCGCGAGGAAGATGAAATTACACAAACTCACAAACATTATTGGAATTCTGGCGTTTAAATTATCGCTTACGTGTTTCTAAGGAAACGGCGGCCGTTTTACGAACGTAATTTAGCGGAAAGTAAACTATAGGGCACGTCCGCGTACGCCGGGATGTGCCCTCCGAATCACGGAAGCACATAACATAATAATGTTCGGTTGCGCTTTCTAAACAAATGTATTTCGAATTATGCCGGCTGATTACTCTGGAGTAAGATGACTTGTGGTCAAATCCAGCCTAAGAAGAATTAGAAAACACAAAGGAATAAAACTATTAGTGCTTTAGATCTTTGCTCTAAGATGTGGGTACTAGGTACTTCTGTGAAAGTTATAATAGGTAAGTAAGTATGAGAGCTATTATGCGGGAAGTCCCTAAAGTGCTGAGTCTGAGTTTTACACTAGTTGGATTTAAAAACTTGCGTTTTATGAAAGCACCAGGCGTGCGAAATGAAAATCCGAATACCTAAGATAGTGAATTATTGTTTCCCCATGAAAAATTCTGCGTTCTGCCACAGACTAAAGTAATAGTTTCCATGCTTCTACGCCGAACATAGTATAATAATTTTGTAGGCTTTGATTAATAACTGTAGGTCGTGGGTTCGATTCCCACCCAGGACAAACATTTTGTGTGATGAACCAGTTTTTTTGTGTCTGGTTGTTCTAAAAAGCAAGTGTTTACAAAATGCCTAATACATAGATATTTTGTAAATTCAAACTTTAATACTTTACTGTTACAATTGTATCAGTTATCTGGTTCCCATGTACAAGCTTTGCTTAGTTTAGGGCTAGACGGCGCTGTGTGAAATGTCCAACCAATATTTATTTATTTAATTAATTAGTTATAATGGACGGCAGTATTCCCAAGGCGCGATAAATATTTAAGTATTGTTGATCCGGAAACTAAAGAAGGTTTAAATATTTACAGCATCTTAGCAATCAAGGCCTTTACATTATCCAATTTACCGTAATGCTAATGCTAAGTGCTAGTTCATCGCTTTGTCTCGCTCTTCGGCCTAAGAAATAATTGCGTATTGTGCATCATAATTTATGTGTGTATTGTGTATTGAGAGCCGTGTTGGCCGAGGGGTATAGTACCTCGGCTTTCGATCCGAAGGTCGTAGGTTCGAATCCTGGGCGTGCATCAATAGATTTTTCGTTTCGAAAATTTATATGCGCATTAACACGAGCTCTAAATGGTGAAGGAAAACATCGTGAGGAAACCTGCGGCTTAGCCAGTCCCACACGTATTGACCAAGTCTTCCTGTGGATATAGCCGGTTAAGCTGAGAGGATGGTGTAGGTGCTGGGCAAGCCTACTCCATCTCAACAATGTCCCAGGCACTACAGTGTCCCGTTAAGTGTAGGCAAAGATTGCCTCTGACAAATCATCTAGTAAAGATGTAAAGGCCTAAGTTGTGTATTGAGCGATTGTCTACCGTGCCCTGGGGATACAGTCGTAATTCAGTTGTTTTTTTACCATATCTCGTTTATATTTTCCACTCTACTTCCGTTTTGACAGATTGATTTGTCGGATCCGTTTTTAATTCGCTTGTGGCGTTCGTGAGCATGAATGAGTTCACAAACACGACAGTATTTTTGTATTCATAAAAATATCGCTGCGATAAAATCTGTTTTTACGATAATACCCCACTCAAATGAATAACGAAGCGGATGAAATAAAATGTTTCTGCTTAGACTAGGCCCTAAAACCCCTCGCAGACTGTAAACTTTTATCGGCCGATAGCTTCGTCGAGTTGGGCTACTGGTGTAAACATGGCCGATACTGAATCGTAGCGTGCGCACTGGTTGGTCGGTTGGTAATAGACGCTTGAAAACTTGAAATCACCTTCTACTGATTAAAGGTATCTGACCAGTCGCCTCCGCGCCGCATCACTTTTTCGGCGTTCACTGAAAACGCATTAGCTGTGGCACTGGCAATGTATTGGGAGCGTAAGCTATAGTGATATTTGTATCATCGACACAACGAAAAAAAGAAGAAGATGAAGAACTTGGTCCTTCACTTTTTAATTGCGATGCGGCGATCCGATGACGTTACGAAGTTGATGTAGTGAGCGTTGGTCCATAGCATTCCATACAAAGAATACCGAGGCGATGCGGTGAGGTTCGGGTGCGGAGGAGACTGGTCAGCTATATATAATTTAACCCCCGACCAAACTATCGGCCGACAGAAAAGTTTTAGTCGGAGTGGGGTCCGAGTAAGTACTCATTTCAGAATTCACACACGTTTGAGAAAGGATTTTGGAGGGCTGTTCAAATCACGTGCAGGTGACGTGTGAGCTTACAAGGACCTCTCACTGAGATAAAGGGTTCGTCAAAAAGAAATCCTGACTGACTGACTCTCTGTAAATAACTGCTTTTTCAAATTTTTGGCCTTTTGGCTTTTTTCAGGGTCAAATTCTGGTCATTAGCCAAAAGGCCAAAAGCCAAAAGGCCGTTTATGGTGTCCGTTGTGTCTTCACTCACTTCACGGCGGCACTAGGTTTTATTTGCGGTCAAGTTATTAAAATAGTACAAATATGTACCTACTTATTCGGGAGTAATTTTCTAAAAAAAACCTATTTTAAAACAAAGTAGACAGTTTAATTTGAAAGGGTTTTGGAAACGCTTTATTTTCTTATTATGACAGCTAAAAATCAATCAGGCAGAAACTGACCTAATTGTAATACAAAATACCAAGATGCTAAGTATTATTTTCTCTAGTCTTATTTGATACACGGAGTGCCTTATGATCGGTATCTTTGATTGGAACTAGCTCGATTTCTGCAGAATGAGTTAATTTGTTGTTTTACAAGAAAATATAGCGCTGCATAAGCTTAATAAAATGCGTGTGTCATCCCTGCAGATATTTGTTTTTAACATTGATTGGTCAATAATGCTCGTTCTCTTTTTTAATTCTACTGTTTCCTTTGAAGCTGGTCAATTTACTGTGCAGTTCCCTGATATTCACGTTAATTAAATGTTCTCAATAAGAGGCTGCTCGACATAAGAGACATTCGTGGAATCCTGAATGCACGGATTATTTCAATCCCCCGTAAGCTTGCTATTTTATCATTTTAAGCAAATAAGCGCTTTTGATGAGGCTGTTTAATAAAATACTTTTTGTATAAAAAGTTCTCTCATGAAGCGTTTACATTTGATGTAGAAATTCTTATAGAATTAACATATTTTTTTATTTTATTGATTTCTGTAATGGTCTAAAGTGTTATTCTATTCTATATTTTTATAGTTTAAGTTGTGGAGTTCCGTAAGTAAGAAACAAACGGACCCAGAATCACTTGTTTATTTGACTATCCGTCCGTCTGTCATGACCTTTTTCAGAAATCGGTAAAGAAATTCTTCCAAATTAAAAATACAAAACACGTAGGTAGGTCTCTACGGTTTCTTGACCGTAGGTACGTAGCATCTTTTGCTACGTGTTCGTAAAAACATGCATAAGCGAGCTTGAAATGTAATGGATGGAAAATATGTGTTAGGATTTGTAAAATTTAAGTAAGTCGATACTTAAGACCTTACTTATAAACGCATCTCAACTTGAACACTGGACAAAAGCTCAAGATCTGAAGACGGAACGTCACTATTTGACTAAAAAGGATAGCATTATTTTGAACGGTGTTTAATTTTTGACAGAAGTTAAGACGAGTTTAATAGTTTATAATAGACCCATTTACTTATGAAAGATGTTTAAAGTTGAACACTAGTTAAACAATGTCCTGTCTCTATTCGTCACTATCCAAAAATAAAGACAGGACGTTGTTTAGCCAGTGTTCAACTTTAAACATATTTCATAAGTAAGACCCAGAGTGGTTAGAGTTAAACTCACCTCCTATAACCAAACACCTCAGTAGGAGAGTGTCGCCATCGTGGTAGGGGCCAATCCTCGTCTCCACCTTATTGTTGAGCTCGTCCATGAAAAATGGCGGGCTTGGGAGCACTGGAATGAAATATTACACATTATTATGAGTGATCCCTGACTTGGGATGATATGGAAAGGAGTTGAAGATATTTAAATATTTCAAACGCTATCATATTCTCAAAAGAGGGGTGTTGGTTTAACATTATTTATTCAGTTGTTTAACGTCAAACCCCCTTACTTATGTGTAGTGTTTAAGAATAGCTGTGGGTAGTTTAACACGTTATATTGGTGGGGGGTAGATCTAGTTTTGTCAGTTGGAAATATACCAAGCACTCGTATCAGGCATCCTTGCAGTTTCATTTAGTTGATGAAATGAAAGATGACAATGAAAGATGTTTAAAGTTGAACATTGTTTAAACAACGTCCTGTCTCTGTTTGTCACTATCCATAAATAAAGACAGGACGTTGTTTAACCAGGGCCTTACTTATGAAAGATGTTTAAAGTTAAACACTGGTTAAACAACGTCCTGTCTTTATTTGTGGATAGTGAGAAACAAAAACAGGACGTTGTTTAACCAGTATTCAACTTTAAACATCTTTCATGAGTAGGGGAGATGTAGGTAATGGGAGTCACTTAAGCGGGAATTGAAATAACACCAAAACTAAAAGATAACTATTTATTGTTTAAACCCTATTATAAACTTTAGTTATTTGCCTATCAATCGCGATCACCTTTAATCAGTTTGGCTTAATACTTTAGGAAATATAATCATTTAAAAAAAAAGTAGGATTGATCACCATTGTCCACTTCAGTTGGCAATGGTGATCAGTATGTTGACAATGGTGGTCAACGCAAATCGCACACATAATTAAAGGCTGAGGGAGTTCCCAGTGCTTTATAAATGAGCCCAAAGCCCTCAAGAAGTGCACCGAAAACAACATTTGAGGTTTTATGAAACCTATTTTTCAGGAGTTTTTGGATAAAATTTTCTGGATGTGCTTGGCACAGAACTTTGGTGTTCAAACTCAATAGTAGCTGTTGGTGCTGAGATGGGGGTTTTCGGGTTGGCTATAGACCAGTTAGCCTTACTTGTCTTTCTAGGATGAACCTTCGGAATCTTCATACAAAATTGTATTGAAGTTAGGTAATGTAGGCAATAGGGGTCACCTGATCCCGATTGCCTACATCGGCGAAAACGAGAAATAAAAAATCCTGACAAAAAAGTTAAAGTGATATCGGCAAACTGAGTTTAAAATCACGATCTAAAATGCTATGGCCATAACATTTCACAAGCATAAGAAGAAACACCAAGTAGTTTGGTCCTTACCTTCAGATTAGTCCACCTAAAAAATACATCAGAAGTGTGCAAAAACTTCTTTCGTCTGTCACTCTCTAGCACGTGGGGCGAATTTTGTGTGCTATCAGCCAAGCGCGTTACCGGCACACAGCTAGCGTGTGTTATCATCGAAACCGCCCTATCGCGTACGGTTTTCTAGTTATTGGGGTGACCACCATTGCCAACTGACTCCAATTGCCTACATCTCCCCTAAGGGGGCCAGTGTTTAACTTTAAACATCTTTCATAAGTAAGGCCATAAATCACGCATGTAGTAAACTGCAGTTGTGTTGAACCCATTTTGTGTAGAAACACGAATAGGAAGAATCGCGCTTGTGTAATCGATCGCATAAACCGTGTATCTGTGTGTAGTGTTTGTAAGCCTTGATGGCCAGTTGGCCTAATGCGATAGATGCCTCGACTTTTGATCTAAGAGTCGTTGGTTCGAATCCTGGCAAACCAATGATTTTTTGTATCGTACGTATCGTAATTCTTTTTGCGAAGACCGACGAAAGAAGTAATCGTTTGATGGCGCAGTAGGTTGGACGACGACATTAGACATAAGTTTTGGGAAATCCTGGCTTGGCTGCGCAGGACCAGATTATGTGGCGTTTACAAAGCGAGGCCTGGTTATCTATAGGCCGTGCATGATAATTATGAAGATTAACATCATCAGCTCTAAACGGTGAAAGAAAACTTCGTGTGGAAACCAGTTAGCTTTCTAATAGCGGCGATGGGCTTACAATAGTTACAATCTGTCACGTATCGAATGCTGATTTCATAATGGAATGCTGCACAGTCATTTTGTAAACTCACTTCGAATTCACTCAAGTGACCGAGCTCACTAAATACACAAAAATATATTGTGAGATTCAAATTCCGAATACTAAATTCAAATTTCGAATATGAAATTTGAAATCTCACAGCGGATTTAGCTCTTCGACGCTCGAAGTGAGTTAACTGAATGAATTTGCTGATCTGCAAACATAATTTGTTTCGAGTCTAGGTGTTTTTATCTGTATAATTATGTACAAGTACCTACATTTTAGTATTTACATAAGTTTATGTAAGTATTTATATGTAGGTACCTATTGTTTACGTTGGTTTGGCTATTTTGTGGTGTGTGCTTTGGGACTAGCTAAATTATACTGTCTGAAATTAATTCTGCATTATTTATTTAAGTAAGTACCTACTTAATTTAATTTAAATGCTTCTTACATTCAGCTTAAACTCACGATAAAATTATAACTAGTTTTCACATTTAGCGTCGATGGGCTTGCAACCTGTCACGTATGGAATGCTAACTTCTGCAAAATGTGGGCATGTACCAAATATTTGGACATACCTCTGACTACCCCCTTAGACATCTTCAAAGGATCTTTAAAAAGGCCTAAAAAAAAAAGATCTGACAGAATTTACCGTGCTTGGGATACAGTCGTGATAATATTTCATTTTTCATTTCATAGTTTTCACACGTTTTTCTCAGTTGGATCATATTAGAGAAAAGTCAATATCGTTTAAAAGTTTAGCTAACTTCACGACAGTTATCTAAGCGTTTTTATTAAATCTTTCCATGAGTTTCAACTTATAAACCTCGGTTAATAAAGAAACTAACTTCATACGAGCAAGTTTAAACTTTCTTAATTATCTTTAGAAAAATTAGAAAGTTATTCTCATTATTCTATTCACTACAATCAATACTGGCCTTATTTATTTCAACCAAGTTAAAAATAATAATTTTAAAAATAAGTTTCGTTCAAATAATAATATTTTCGTTTCTAAATAATAATTATTTTAGATAACACGATAGAGTTAGTGAATTTTGGAATACCTTTGATCGTTGATGAATATATTTTTTTTGCATCATTTTAATTCAGGATTTAAATTTTAACTTGTGCGGTGCGATTCATATCTTCTCTCCAATGAAAATCATCGAATCGGATGCATTTTCGGAAGTCTGATTTGATTGCTTTCAGCGATAAGGTCACCCATTGTAACACTTTTTTAAATTATGGCTCATTTTATTTGCGTATATTTTGTGGTGTAGGTAAGTACAATAAAATTTATAATTCTATTTTCAAACAATTTAAAAAAAAACAGGAGGTTCTCAATTAGTCGCAATCTTTTTTTTGTGCGTTTTTTTACAGTGCACCGACTACTCGAAGACGTCTAAACCGATTTGGAAAATTCTTTTTTTGTTTGAAAGGGATTTTTTCCGATTGGTACCTACCATGAAAAATTGGTGAGGATCTGTCGAGGGTCTTCGGAGTTATGAACAGAAATGTACCTTGAGAGTGGAGAAAATTGCTTGTAAAACACATTGAAGTCGGTTTTTTTTAGTTTTTAAATTTAGTTAGGTAAGTACTTGCATTGTTAAAAATCAGACATGCAAACATTTGGAAGTAATATTAGAGAAACAGTGTCAGATCAATAAGCTGACAGAGGTTTCTCAGAAAACAAGCTTTACCTTTATAAATTCACCGAGTATCTGATTATAGATCGGACAGCGACCTACCGATAAACGCCGCGATACACGTCCAATAACATTCGCCAATTACACTATCGCAGTATCAAATCTCGATCTCAAAACTGGCCCTGAAGATTCCTACGAAACGGCTACTGATATTTGACGGCGACGTACAGCTACCAGATAAGTATATACATAGGAAACAATCGTACCTACTTATAAAATTAGGTACAAAAACAATTGACAAAAAGTAATTTGGAAATACAAATTAGTCACAATTGCAACTTTATCGCAAACAAATAAATATCAATGTCTTTTTTAAGTAAAGAAAGTTAGTTGCAAGCCCTGCGAGCTGCGCAGCTAACGATGTTCACTTCTGTCACATTCTGTTTTGTGGAATCATCAGAGCTTATATCAATACTGACTGCCTAGATGCTGTCGGTCATGTTCGGAAAACACGAAATTAAGCGAAGCTCATTGTTTATCTGGAAGTACTGTAGTGACATCATCATCTTTGTTTGTGCCGGTATTAAGGGTACCGAACAAAATCTCCCTACATTATTCCGAGATAGCAAGGTTTTACTTCGTTAGCGCAGAATAATGCAATCTACACGTTTTGTTTGTATGTTTTAACGTATCTACAGAACCACTGCACTACATTATAAAAAAAAAAATCAGAAAAGGAAATGTATCCAGACAGTTATGGATGGTCTAACTAATCCATTCCCAATTATAAATGTGAAAGTGTCTTTGTTTGTTTGTCCTGCTTTCACGTCAAAATAGAGAGACAGATTGACGTGTTTTTTGTGTGGAGATAGTTGGAGGGCTGGAGAGTGCCATAGACTACTTTTTATCCCGAAAAAATGCAGGTTTCCCGTGGGATAAAAAGTAGTAATCCACGCGGGCGAAGCCGCGGGCGTCCGCTAGTACCTGACGGACGGGACTCTAGTATACAATAATTAATTATGCTAGTAATATTTCACTTTTAAAACTTTTGTGAGTTGTACCAGTTGTACCTACTTGACCCACATTATGTTGAAGATTCTCTGAATGGATCGAAACATTGTCGGTATCTAAATCGAGATGTATTCCCGTTGTCCCCGGTGAGCTTGTCCCCGGTGAACGGGGACAACGGGAATACATTATTTTTACTAAAAATAGTTCCCGTTGTCCCGGTCTCTGTCCCCGGTGAAATAATGAAATAAAAAGATTAAAAAATTATTCCCGGTGTCCCCGGTGTTAGCAGAATCAAGAGATGACGTATTTTAATTTTGTGATGTAACGTATTTTAATGACGTAGTGAAAAGGAAGTGTGAAAGCTCATGTAAGTACCTACATTTGATTTCTACTTAAAATCAGTAAATGTACTCATACCTATATGATGCAAAATTATGGACAAGTGTTATTGTAACTATAGACGGCTGTACCTGTGAGCACCATTGATTCAAATGATTAAAGATTAAATGTTCGTTTTGAAATGTCGTCCTCTTTTTTTTTGTGCCGACGTTAAAAGTGTTTCTATCAAAAAAGTTTTATAAGTAAGTTTTTATACCTAACTTCAATGAATATTACTATGAAAGTATTTTAAATACCTAACCTATCGGTTAGATTGTTATTCAATATTGATATTAGTATAGTTTGCTGCTTACTCAGTGCTCTAGTTAGCCAGTCCCTAGAAAGCCTTTGTCCACGAATTTGATAAATGGCCATGCCGATTTTGTATGGGAGTGTACGAGCATCATACATTGTCCTAATTAATTTTGTCATTGCAGCATTTTACGCCATTAAAATAATTAGCTTAAAAATCATTGAGCAATCAGTTCGCGTTTAGCAATCAATTGAAGCGCGTCTCATTTATCATTATCACTAGTATCATAAGATCGTTAATATATCAGTTAAAATTTACTAGCGGTGATTTTCTGGTCTTTTGAAATATAAACTTATTGCCAGTGTGTGCGGACTGTACAGAGAGGTTGGTGCCTGTTATTATATCGCGCGGCCACCAACCAACGTTCAAAATATAAACTCTTAGGAGTTAACAAACAATATTTGTGAAAGCAGTATACATCTACACTCAGTCAGAATCGAGTTATAGTTACAGGGTGAGTTTTTAAAGAGTGCCTTTAGGGCCAATTTTAAAACTATTTGATAAAATGTAAAACTGCATCATAAGATTTTAAAAATATAACTTTCCTGGCCAGGAATTAAACCTATTTGGTTCAAAATAATAATTCCGTATTATTATACCATCCGATAGTGTAATAGGTAGATAGATGATAAGGATCAATTTCTGAGAAGATACTACATACGGCAAACCAATAAAAAAAGTTATGGGCAATGTACGAAATACTGAAAGTTTTAATCAGTTTATTAAATATCAACACTTGCCATTAGTTTGACATTTATGCAGTTTATTCAAAGAAAATTGATCCTTATCATTTACACTATCGGATGGTATAATAATATAGAAAGAAAGGTTTTTTTAACAGGTTCGATTCCTGGCCATGAAAATGATTATTTTTTAAATCTAATGATGCAGTTTTATTTTCTATCAAAATCGGTTTCGAGACTCTTATGAGTGTTTTTCGCTATCGCTAATAGTTTCAGATTTGGCCCTAGAGGCACTCTTGAAAAACTCACCCTGTATTACTCGGTTCTGACTGAGTGTAGATGTAGGTATACCGTTCTCACAAATATTGTTTGTTATACTCCTAAGAGTTTATATTTTGATGTTTGGTTGATGGCCACGCGATATAAAAAAGGAACCACTTTCCGACATAGGCTTTTGATAGACTAACGTTTATACTACCGCATCAAACCTTTATTTTAAAATAAAAAACTTGAACGGGGACAACGACACGTGAAATTTAGAATTCCCGTTGTCCCCGTTGGCCGTATCTGCTCACCGGGGACAACGGGAATGAATCAAAATGACGTCTCGTTGTCCCCGGGCCGGGGACACGACCACCGGGGACAACGGGAATGACAATATTTTTACGTGAGAAATATTGTCCTACGGCTGGGCCACGGCTATCGAAGATCAAGATATACCTATATAATCTTTTCCGTAAGGGTTAATCCCAACTCTCGACCCGATTCCTATCGTAATTAGAAGTGTAATTTGGCTCGTATTCGTTAGATATGAAACTTTTTAATTTTTAATTATTTTGAACTTTTTAATGCTCCAATAGAGTTTAGAGTAGAGGTGGAACCAACCATTTTTGATCCTAATCGAGCGCTCGAAAAAGTTCGTATGAGCTCGTGGATGTGTGAGGTCGCCTGAAGTGCTTCGTTGTGGCTTTACGACTTTACTTACGCCCTCCGAAGCACGAAAGAGTTACCTACTCAATTAATTAAAAGTGTTTATAAGACACGCCACACCATCTTTTTGCACGCCCAGGATGACTGGTAGATAATGCTTCAGCATTAAGTCCTCCTTGCACAATTTGTTATGTGTGAAAGTGTTAGATAAATAAATAAAAGAGTTAAGTAGGTACGTTGTTTTGCCATAATGCGATCGATATTTTGTGAGCGCGCAGAACTACGCTTCGACGAACTATCAATGACGTATATAAGCAAATTACACCACGAGCGATTTAATCTAGATCTCCAGATTACAAAATAAAAATAAAAATAAATTACCAACTGGAAACCATTAATTACAAGTTGTCGCTACAAGCAATGTCTACTAGACAAAAATAATGATAGAGTGAGGGTAATAAAAGTTCGAGTAGCATACTATTGAAAAATATGCAGTGTACAATCGACATACTAAGTTCGCTGTTTCGCTTGCGTGGTGTTATCATTTTAAATAGGCTTTAAGCTATTTCAAGTCACATTCCAAGTTTCATCCTAATGTCACTGGTTCAGTCGCGATTGAAACACAATTATCCAAACAAACAAACTTTCACATTTATAATATTAATAGGATAAAGAAATTTCTAAGAGCCAAAAATGTTCACTGTCACCGCTTAGATGTGCTCTACTTTTATTTTACTTTTCCTGCTACTTGATAAAAGCAAATAAATTAAAAACAATTCGGCTAAAGTTTTAATGTCTTCTTTTATCCTCAAAGAACTTTTATCTCGCATTATCAAGGGAATACAAACATTTCGAAATACGAAGGCGCTCGGCTGAAATACATCCCTCACTAGAGATTACCCTGAAAGTTGCCGGATAAGTCGGAGAGATTTATTTTTACAACTAACCGGCTTTTTAAAATTTTTATAATACTTAAGTATAATTTTAAAATGAATTTGCTGCTCGTGTCAAAGAAAGTAGTTATTAATTTACGTCCAATTTCAATATTCTATTTGTGATTTTGCTTACTGTGTTAGATATTTGTACGTTGTAGTTTTTGAATACTTAGAAATATCTAAGTATTCAAAAACTGACAGAGTATCAGAGTAAGATAAACTATAGATAGAATATTGAAACTGCCTGTTTGTATTCGTAGATCTTCTGACAGCACCACTGCAGTGGTGCACTGCTGGGTATAAACCTCCCTAAGTTTGTGCCATCCACCACAGCCCTGCGCCGCCGGTCGCATCCATCGACACTCCATTAATACTTAGTCATAATTCATCAGGACTAATAATTGATGAACATAACAAGGTAATTAAGTACAAGTGGCCTGCGGTGACTTTGCCCAGATTAATGTACCTATTAATAATGGCCTATGCCTATGAATAAAGAAATGTCTATGTCTATGCCCATCTGGAAATTTTCAGGTTTCAGCTACCTATAAAAATAAACATTACCTGAGTAGTTTCTTTAAAAAAAAAGGAACATTATGTTTTTATAGCTACCGTCAACGAAGAACAAGTCAAGGAGGACATTGTAAACATAAATTACATTTGTTATCCAAATTATCTTGCTTATTTTGTGGAATTAAGTGGTTGCAAACATATATAAATACATACAACTAATATTGATGTGATTTTTCCTTCTTTTAAAAAAAAATCTATTTGGTATCTAAAAACCAGAGTTGAGTTGAAAAAACATTCACACTCGTGAAGAAACTTCAGTGGAAATTCTCCGTCTTTTTTAATCCAAAGTTTCTGAAATTCCAAGAACATCTCTAGAATTCAACACATTTTTACTAATGCTTCATACTGATACCCATTCATCATCGCAGAAGGTGTTAATGTTCGGTGCGGTAAACATCTGTCCCGTATCCAGAGCTCTGTTTATAGTGTGGGAGCGGCCGGTCATTTAGATCATAGATTACGATAAGCTTAGATTTGAAACAGAGGAAACTGAAATTAAAATTAAAGATCATATTTAGGTTTCAAGAAAATACAAAGCTTAGTATTTAATAAAATACTATTTTTTTTTCGTTTATTGTTATATTAGTTTTAATGCAGCGGTCGTGGGTTCGAATCCCGATCATGCATCAAAGGATTTTATAAGTTTGTACCTATAACAGTCATGTATGTAGTTCCCAAACGCAAGCTCTGCCAACTTTGGGGCTAGCCAGATGATGGTGTGTACAATGTCTAGCATTATTTACTTATTAATTTATTTTTCGTTTCAATCATACACATTGAAAAAACAAACCATTTGGGTTTTAATGCTGCATAAAAACTCATATGAATCACTCATTCTCGTGTGAGTAATTTGAGTAGCTATAAACATTATGCAGCCCATTTGCGATGAAAAAACAGCCTAACAGAACATTTCGGATCGCAAATATATTCCGAATTGGTTTATTGAAGGTCGTTATGCAAATGGCGGGACGAGTCCCATTTTCGAATTCAAAGTTGAAGTTCTCTTTGAGATCCATTTACTGACCCTGGCTTCTGGGCTAAGTTCCGGTTCAGGTGTAATTGTGTTACTAACACGTTACACTGTATTACGAGAATAGTTTGAGAGTGGTCCGAACTTTGGCCAGTCCTCAATGACCCGAGCTGGCCTGTGCTTTAAGCGGTGTTCGTAGAATAGGTAGACTATAGAACTGCTGGTGTCTACCTACTTTATTTTTACAAGCTGTACTCGGTATGCGTTGCGATGCCACGTAAAGTAAAAAAAGTGTTATTTTTTAGGATAGAAACCCTCGCGGGCGTCGTTAGAAGACCCTACCAAAGTTCCATCAATGGTTTCTATGACACAAAATAAACAAACATACCTAATTTTGATTTAATACTAATTTATTCACGAATTTATTCAAATCAGTGCGGAAACATAATCCTCTTTTTATTCTCGCGTAAAACATAAAGGTCAAAATGTATGGTGTGCCGAAATTTATAAATGATGCGTAATTCGAAACCACACCTAGTGAATCACTCGGAACGACGCAGAAAACAAAGAAGGTTAATTTCTCTTCTAATTACAAGGAATTCAGCTTTTGCAGCGCTAGGGTACATGTATTGTATTGATCATCCCCTATGGAAAAGGTCGAGTAACGCATTTACTACCACTTTTTGCCGTGCCCTTTGTAAGAAGAGGGGGCCGCAGTAAACATATGTGCGTTTCCACCGAGAGAGCATGTGCTGAAGACAAGATTTAAGTATGCAGACCTTTAGTAGAAGTTCTAAAACAATTGTAAAACCAATCTCGCCATTTGTAAAAAGACAGAACAAGAGATACGACATGAAATGTATGCTCACTCAGTTCTCCCATGCGACAAGCCAAATATCAAAATGTATTATGTTTACAAAATAAATTTGTATGCTAGGCTTTAGTAGAACTTTAGATATGCTACGGTTTTCAGTTTCAGATTCCCAAGTGCCTTAGTTTAAAATTTACAAATGGTTTATTATGCTCACTCAGTTCTCCACTTTCACAATGTCCAATTTCCTACTAAACCAATGAAAGAATTTGAATTAAATTGATGTCTACATTTAGTATAAGTTGAGTACGAATTTGTAAAACCGAAAAAAGAACCAATATCATACAACATATATGAATAATTAACTGTCTTAGGTGCTCACTCAGTCGAAACGTTTTTGAAAAGTAATAAACCTTAATATCTTTTGATTTGTGAATTGTAGAGAAAATGTAAATATGTAGACCTTTAGTAAAAATTTTTACTAAAGATCTGCATTTTCAAATTGTGGAATATTTGCTTGGTTCACGAGATATACTTATTTTATTATTTGTATGAAAACTTGTTATCGTCAGAATGAAGGGTGTCACCCGTCGAGTTACCGTCAGAATGAAGGGTGTCACCCGTCGAATTTAATGTTAAAATAGTGTCCAATTAATTGCTAGAAAACTTCAAAGGAAAATATGCCTGATAAGTTAAATGCATTAATTTCATAATGCCTAAAGCCCATCACACACATAGCAGATAATATATCTTATGAAAGATATATTTTAAGATCGCACCCATAAAAATTCTATGGAGCGTCACACACAGCGGCTATAATATATATTTCAACAGATTAAATTCCGATTGAGAAATATATCTGTCAACCTATCAAAATAGGTACCTATAAACTACAGGATGTTCTCGTAACTCACAAGAAAAAATTTAACTGCAGTTCATCAGTTTATATTTTACTTCCTTAAACCAGAGCTGCGAGGCTAATAAGATCGTTATAGCAGAATCATAATAATGATTCTTAGCGTGATTTTTCTATTAGAAATCACAAAATTGACAATTCATATAGTGATTCGTATCGGCACGCTTTTGCCGTATGCCTTTACCAAGGAAGTTATATACCTACGTAACTGGAAGGTTAACTGAGACAGAAAACCGGTCCGCTTGAGAGATAAAACTTGGGCGGTGTGTCTCTTTCTAAAGGGTGACCATAATTTATAAACTAAACATTCCTAGTCCCTAAGGGGCCTTTTACATCATTTTCTGATTTACGTGATGTTTCAGGGCATGATTTTTCAATTAAAATACTAATACAATTTTGATCCTTGATTTTGATTTCGATCCTTGGTTTCGATCCTTGAATTCGATCCTTGATTTCGATCCTTGATTTCGATCCTTGGTTTCGATCCTTGATTTCGATCCTTGATTTCGATCCTTGATTTCGATCCTTGATTCTTGAATCTGAAAACTGAAATCTTGGATCTTGAATCTTTGAAGTGATAGCTGTCAAATTTAAAACCGCCATATCTCGGGAACTACTCGTCCTAGACTCCCCGTTCTCAGTTCAAATGAAAGCTATGACCAAGATCTTCATTTAAAGTGACAGCTGTCAAACTTCAATCAGCTATATCTCGAAATCTACTCATCCTAGACTCTTCCTTTTTAGCTCAAATGAAAGCTATGACCAAGATCTACATTTTCAATAACAGCTGTCAAAATGACATCGGTCATCTGAAATGTAGATCTTGGTCATATCTTTCATTTGAACTGAGAACGGGGAGTCTAGGACGAGTAGTTTCCGAGATGTGGCCGTTTGAAGTTTGACAGCTGTCACTTCAAATGAAGATCTTGGTCATAGCTTTCATTTGAACTGAGAACGGGGAGTCTAGGACGAGTAGTTCCCGAGATATGGCGGTTTTAAATTTGACAGCTATCACTTCAAAGATTCAAGATCCAAGATTTCAGTTTTCAGATTCAAGAATCAAGGATCGAAATCAAGGATCGAAATCAAGGATCGAAACCAAGGATCGAAATCAAGGATCGAAATCAAGGATCGAATTCAAGGATCGAAACCAAGGATCGAAATCAAAATCAAGGATCAAAATTGTATTAGTATTTTAATTGAAAAATCATGCCCTGAAACATCACGTAAATCAGAAAATGATGTAAAAGGCCCCTTAGGGACTAGGAATGTTTAGTTTATAAATTATGGTCACCCTTTAGAAAGAGACACACCGCCCAAGTTTTATCTCTCAAGCGGACCGGTTTTCTGTCTCAGTTAACCTTCCAGTTACGTAGGTATATAACTTCCTTGGTAAAGGCATACGGCAAAAGCGTGCCGATACGAATCACTATATGAATTGTCAATTTTGTGATTTCTAATAGAAAAATCACGCTAAGAATCATTATTATGATTCTGCTATAACGATCTTATTAGCCTCGCAGCTCTGGTTTAAGGAAGTAAAATATAAACTGATGAACTGCAGTTAAATTTTTTCTTGTGAGTTACGAGAACATCCTGTAGTTTATAGGTACCTATTTTGATAGGTTGACAGATATATTTCTCAATCGGAATTTAATCTGTTGAAATATATATTATAGCCGCTGTGTGTGACGCTCCATAGAATTTTTATGGGTGCGATCTTAAAATATATCTTTCATAAGATATATTATCTGCTATGTGTGTGATGGGCTTTAGGCATTATGAAATTAATGCATTTAACTTATCAGGCATATTTTCCTTTGAAGTTTTCTAGCAATTAATTGGACACTATTTTAACATTAAATTCGACGGGTGACACCCTTCATTCTGACGGTAACTCGACGGGTGACACCCTTCATTCTGACGATAACAAGTTTTCATACAAATAATAAAATAAGTATATCTCGTGAACCAAGCAAATATTCCACAATTTGAAAATGCAGATCTTTAGTAAAAATTTTTACTAAAGGTCTACATATTTACATTTTCTCTACAATTCACAAATCAAAAGATATTAAGGTTTATTACTTTTCAAAAACGTTTCGACTGAGTGAGCACCTAAGACAGTTAATTATTCATATATGTTGTATGATATTGGTTCTTTTTTCGGTTTTACAAATTCGTACTCAACTTATACTAAATGTAGACATCAATTTAATTCAAATTCTTTCATTGGTTTAGTAGGAAATTGGACATTGTGAAAGTGGAGAACTGAGTGAGCATAATAAACCATTTGTAAATTTTAAACTAAGGCACTAGGGAATCTGAAACTGAAAACCGTAGCATATCTAAAGTTCTACTAAAGCCTAGCATACAAATTTATTTTGTAAACATAATACATTTTGATATTTGGCTTGTCGCATGGGAGAACTGAGTGAGCATACATTTCATGTCGTATCTCTTGTTCTGTCTTTTTACAAATGGCGAGATTGGTTTTACAATTGTTTTAGAACTTCTACTAAAGGTCTGCATACTTAAATCTTGTCTTCAACATATGCTCTCTCGGTTGAAACGCACATAGTAAACATTAGGCATGTGGAGCCACTAATGCTGGGGCCACACTACGGGGATATGGCAAATTATTTGTCAAATGTCGTATAGCCACAATACAGAATACCGGCAAATAATTTGCCATATCCCCGCAGTGTGGCCCCTGCATAAAAGTGTGTGCCCGTGAAGTGTCTCATCAATGTCATAGCCAAGGAAGCTTAGGTATAGGTATATAACTTCCTTGGTCATAGCTACTCAAATTCAATCGAGATGGAAGTTCTTAATTCAAATGTATTTTTTGAATTTTGTTACTTCAGAATTCCGTTATTTTTTAACCGATTTCTTTTTTTATTTTATTTGAAAGAACAGGGAAAATCCAGTTCTAATGATGGATCTATGAGGAATTGAGGGAACTCATGGACATTTTCAGCAACAAGTCAATCATTTGCATTCAGCAAGTGTCATCTGGTGAAGTGGAAGTAATGAAAAAAACCATAGATGGCCACTGGAACAGTAGAGCTTTCTAGTTTTGATAAAAATATCATTGTAGTGTCAATTCTACTAGGTATTTCTTCTATGGCATACTTCAGATTATAAACCCACCCGCCGTATCCATTGTTTTAGTAATAGTTGTTCAACGTACAGAATCGTTGTTTTAATGATCATTGTTTTTCATGCTTCCGTACACAAGCTTACAAAAGCTTGTTAAAGTTTCTGAATTTAGTAGTGATAAGCTTTTTGGCTTTGTTTAACACGTAGGTACCCAGTTATTGCTCAGATGACCATTAAATGCATTTAAGTATATTACTGGACAATAGGTACAGAAAGCGTCATTAATTGGTATCCCCCTAGTAAGAGGTCGGTTTGCAAGCCGTTGATCTCAACTTTTGTAAAAACTTCCTTGCTTACTTATGGATATCTAATTTCGCTCGAGTTCCTAAACGAGCCGATGCAATAGCTGATATAATACCCGACTGAAATCCAAGGTTGAAATGAAAAGGGTCTTTGTTCAAATCAATAGGGGGATACCGATTGATGACGCTTTCTGTACCATTAATGGCACTCTGTTGCCGTTGCCATCTCTTTAAGTAAAAAAAAAAAAATATTTTTATTAATTATTTTTATTAAGTTTTGCAGTTGAAATAATGGGGTTAGAGTGCTGGCCCGAACGACCTTTGTGTGATGATTCTTTGTGATCTAATCTGTTTGTCTGTCTGTCGTCTATGTTAAGAACCACCACTGGACTTGGTTTCTCGTTCGAAGTGAAATTCAAAACACATCATCAGGCTCACGACTGCATCCTCAGGAACGGTAGACATTCGAAAGACATCAAACATTAAAGCACCTCTGAAGAAGTCTAGGGCGGTAGAATACAATAGAACAGAATACCTATTTAATAAGCATTTATTTGGAAAACAGGAGTGGACAAATAAAGGAACTGAGACTGAGTTACTACAAATACATAGGTACCTATATAATATCAGACTACAATATTATAATAGTCAGACTAGTCTTTAAGAAATAAAAAACTGACGGACCCTGTAGGCGGACGTTGTATCACAGACCTCGCAACCAAAATCTAACAAAAAAACTCAACAACAACCCCCGGCTTAGGCATAAATAAACCATCCATAAGCACAAACAAAAACAAAACTGGTAAAACCATTTAGGTACAATATTGATATTGTAAAATGGTTTTACCAGTTTTGTTTTTGTTTGTACTTAAGGATGATGACTACTTAAGGAAGAACACACACCAGTTTTATTTATAAAAGCTAGAGTTCTAGTTAAAATAACTATTTCCCTCAAGTCAATCTGGTGCTCGTAACGCTTTGCAATATAAATGCGACGTCAGCCAAAAGGGGGCAGTTGGTAAACGGTTAAATTCTCCGCATAAAATGCCAAGGGAGCCTGGCTCGACAGGTCTTCCAGAACTCAAGCCAGGGACGTAGCAAGGCTCTAGGGGTAAAACAAATTGAAATGGAATATGATCACGACTGTATTCCCAAGGTGCGGTAGACATATTAATAAATAAATAAATAAATAATTCTGGACATTTCACAAAGCGCTATCTAGCCCCAAGGGTACATATGAAAAGTCCGAAAACCGAAATGCCGATCCTTGAAATGCCGATGCTTGAAATAGCGAATGCTCGTAAAGAAGAATGCTTAAAATGTAGAAGCTTTAAATGTAGAATGCTTAAAAATCAGAATGCTCGAAATGCCGAAAGCCAAAATACCGAAGCTTAAAACATAGAAGCTTAAAATGCCGACGCTCAAAATTTAGAATGCTTGAAATATAAAAGCTTGAAACCAGTAATGCTTGAAATAATTATGTAGATGTAAGAATTTTTTTATCTATACTTATTATTATTAAGAAGTAAAGTGTGTTTGTATTGTACTCGTATGTAGGAGGTTATCTCAAAAACTACTCATCTGATTTAAAAAATTCTTTCACCTGTATTTAGAATGAGGGGAGGGGGAGGGAGAGGGAGGGAGAGGGAAGGAGAGGGAGGGGGAGGGAGAGGGAGGGAGAGGGAGGGAGAGGGAGGGAGAGGGAGGGAGAGGGAAGGAGAGGGAGGGAGAGGGAGGGAGAGGGAGGGAGAGGGAGGGAGAGGGAGGGAGAGGGAGGGAGAGGGAGGGAGAGGGAGGGGGAGGGGGAGGGAGAGGGAGGGGAGGGGGGAGGAGGGAGAGGGGGAGGGAGAGGGAGAGGGAGAGGGAGAGGGGGAGGGAGAGGGAGAGGGGGAGGGAGAGGGGGAGGGAGAGGGGGAGGGAGAGGGGAAGGGAGAGGGGGAGGGAGAGGGGAAGGGAGAGGGGGAGGGAGAGAGGGAGGGGGAGGGAGAGGGGAGGGGAGGGGGAGGGAGACCCAAACATGGATCTTCCACTGTTATTCACTGAGAAGTTCTGACACAATAGGTCCTGACTCCATCAGATCAGCAGCTGTCACCATATTATTACATTGTAGTCGGAACTTCACCGATACGCTGAGTTCCAAGTTTAAACTCGATCGGACTATTTACTGAAGAGTTAATGTTACCATCATATTGCATTGTCACTGATATCCTATCAAGTTCTTAAAAAATTCCCGAATCGCGTATGCCTTTAAAATATGAAGAGTTACCTCGATTTCTCCAAGATCCCATCATCAGATCCTGACCTGATGATCAAAAGAAACATTGGAAAAGTGTACCCTTTCAAACAAAAAAAGAATCTTTGAAATCGGTCGAGGCGTCTTCGAGTAACCGGTGAACGTACACAAAAAACACAAAAAAAAAATCCGACGAATTGAGAACCTTATTTTTTTAAGTTCGGTTAAGAATACAATAATTTTGTAAGTATTTAAGTCGTTTCACTATCACGTTTCCATCTAGCTACTTTACACCTAAACTACTTTCGCACCCGTAAAAACTACCACGAAATAAAGTACTAAAAAATACAATAATTTATGTAAGTACTTATTTCGATCATTTTCGATGTTTTAGTCATTCGGCATTTGGAACTTATACTTATTAAGCATTCTACTTTGTAAACGTTCGGCAATTGAAACTTTCGGCATTTCGAGCATTCTGACTTTTAGCTTTCGACCTTACAAACTTCTATCTTTCAAGCTTTCTGCATTTCAACCGTTCTACATATCGAATTTCGCTATTTTAAGCATCGGCATTTCAAGGATCGGCATTTCGGTTTTCGGACTTTTCATATGTACCCAGCCCCAAACTAAGCAAAGCTTCTACTATGGGAACCAGATAACTGATATTCTTTCAGATCTTTTAGACATTTTTAGATCCTTTGAACATGTCTAAGGGGGTAGTCAGAGGTATGTCCGAACACACAAAATAAATCATTTCATTTCACTTTTGGTATATTCATACATTTTTGCTCTAGGGGTAGGGCAAATAAAATATGGAAGCACCTCGCCTCTTCTTCCTGTCTTTATCCTACGATCAAGCATCTCTATTGCTAGAAAATGACGCAACTTACCAACCGCAAACGAGGAGCCCAAATACCCAGGAAATACTCGTAAGATGGAATTGTGTTTAATAGGTCATTTGACATGTAAATTTTTTATTTTTTGACATGTAGATTTTGTACCAAGCAACCTACCTGGATATATTTTTTATTTAAGAAAATTTATACAGGGTGTGGCAAATTCTTGGTCACTGAAGGGTAGCTACCTTTTCTCTTGTAGTTAGAGAGTTTTGTTCTTAGGAAACTTCAGTTTTATTTTAAAGAAAAAAATAATTGCATTTTTAGATTTTTGAAAAAAGTACAGTTAGCGTAAAAAAATACATTTGTCAAAAAAAACAAGTTGGTCTTAATCGACTCTATTTCCCACCAGGAACACTTCTCCCAAAGTAACTTATCAAATCAAATCGTAAGTTTTTGCAATAATTCAAAAAAACACATCTCATACATTTTCTATGAAATTAATAGTTGTAAACATTATAGTGCCACTAATTCGATCGTTTTTAATTTAATTTCATAACTGCTTCGGCATGCTGGGAGGCTATTGTAAAGCGCGTATTTAAATTTGGAACAAAGTGCTTCCCTGCAGATGTACAAATGGTATGCTCCATGATACCATTCTCTCTTGCGGCTCTGTCTTAGGCGCCTAAGGCTTTACAATAGCCTCCCAGCATGCCGAAGCAGTTACGAATTTAAATTAATAACCATCGAATAAGTGCCACTGTAATGTTTACAACTCCTAATTTCATAGAAAATGTATGGGATGTGTTTTTTTGAATTATTGCAAAAACTTACGATTTGATTTGATAAGTTACTTTGGGAGAAGTGTTCCTGGTGGGAAATAGAGTCGATTAAGACCAACTTGTATTTTTTGACAAATGTAATTTTTTAGGCTAACTGTACTTTTTTTCAAAAATCTAAAAATGCAATTATTTTTTTCTTCAAAATAAAACTGAAGTTTCCTAAGAACAAAACTTTCTAACTACAAGAGAAAAGGTAGCTACCCTTCAGTGACCAAGAATTTGCCACACCCTGTATATTAATTCGAGATTTAAAGGGTGAATTACAACATCGATCGTGAGGAAACCAGTAAGCAGTCAGTGGTAAAAGGATTGCAAATAACCTTAGAATTCTGTCTCTCGCAAAATGTGAGCTTGAGCGTGCCTCTGACTACCCCATCAGTAATTTTAAAGGCTCTTAAATGCTCAAAGATCTGATAGATGCCTTGATACTGTCTTGCTTGATTCTGTTTCTTATGTTTCGAAAAAGAAACTACCCCTTCCTCAATACGCCCACAACTATGACGAATGAGTTTTCGTCGTGCACCACATTTGCATGTAGGTAATCTACTCTATCTCATTCGAGTTTCAGTTGACTATTTCAGTGCAGGTACTTCTAGTGTTTTGTCACACCTGAGGGACAGCCACATAAGTAATGTTATTGCAGGATGCGATCGAATTAACTGGATTCCGTGGCTGGGGATTGGTCAGCGAATGAGCTTTGGGGCTGATGACCTGTTTGGTGCGGTTTTGGACAATGTTGAACAATTGTTATATTATAATATTTTTACAGGTTACGGAATGGAGGATATTTCCGGAACCAAGGTGCTGTTTTTGTGAACATTATTTTAAACTAGCTTCCGCCCGCGGCTTCGCTCGCGTGGTACCCCAACAAAACGTAACCTATTGATTGATTGATGGAACACTTTATTGCATGTAAACAGGATACAAAACTTAAAATTACATAAATTAGCAGATACAATAGGCGGCCTTATCGCTTAAAGCGATTTCTTCCAGGCAACCGGGTGAGTTGAGTAAAAAGCCAGTGTAAGAAGAGAAAGAAGGTAGTGCCCAACTAATAAAGAAAATAATGTAGGTACTTAAGTACTTACTTAAAGATAATTTCAAAAATACATATACCTATGTACATAATAATATAAATAAATATACTTATATAAAAATAATATATACAAATATATACATACTAATAACAAATTTATAAAATAAAATGCTAATTAGAATAGAAAGTAAAGATAGATAATTAAACACAGGGTCGATAAAGATAGCCTATGTCCTATTTCCGGTCATTATCTATCTATATTTTAAATTTCAGGCAAATCGGTTCAGAGGTTGTCGATTTATAGAGGAACAAACATACATCCAAACATCTAAACATCCAAATATCCAAACTTTCGCATCTTTATTATTAGTGTGATAAGTGTGATAGTTAGTGTGATAGTTAGTGTGATAGTGTGATGGAAATTATGGACATAAGGCTATAATGTTCCCTGACGAAGTCGAGACGAACTGCTAGTGATAGTATAAAATTTATCTAGAATTGTTTTACCGTTTACTTCCCCGAAAACTTCGCTTGCGCGATCTAGACATATGATGTTTCGTCGCCATTTTTTCTGAAGCGCTTAGTGCGACAGGTAGATGTCGCTACTACCAACCTTGGCCTAAAGGAATTCGTAGCTGTTGAGTATTGTGATAGTACATACCAACAACAGTGAGGTTGATCCCCAGGTTCCTGGTGGGTGAGAGACGGAAGTCCACGCGGCAGTGGTACAGCGCCTGGTCTTCCTCCGACAGTGCGGAGATTGTGAGGGTGCTGGGCTGGCTACGGTGGTCAGCGCGGAGACGGGAGGATGTATTGAAGAATGGTTCTGACCATTCTCTGTCTGGGACTTCGTAGCTGCAATGTAAAGAATGTGATTGAAGTAACGCGTATTAGAATTGGTACAAAATAAATACTACTTATTAAAAAAAAATATGTCATATTACAAACATACTACCACAATTTTTCTGATGAATTTTTTCTTGGAAAAATAATCAGAAAAAACATCATCTACTAGGATTTATCACAGTCTTGTCCTTTTTTTAAATCGTTTATTTTCTTTTCGCAATGCGAATATCCTTTGGATATTATGGATTTAAATAACTGAAGAGAGAACAACTCTTTTTTTTTTTAATGTAGAATTTAATGATTGTGAATGCGACGAAACAAGGAACTAAGTTATTTTCCTGTTTGGTTATAGTAAAATAAATGACTTCCCTGGAAATATCGAGATTAGATCACTTTCCAACCAATACATAGTCGTTTTTTATTTAAAACTATGAGTTCCATTTAATCAGAATAAACGGGGCAAAATGTGTCGATTCAGCTTTTATGGATTGGCAATCAATGAGATTAAAAATACCGTTGTAGCGACCGGATTCAAATAACCAACAAACACATAACATAGAGTATACTTACTAAGTACTTAATATTTAAAATCTAGCTTGTACATTTGTCTAACTACTCATTGGCAGCAGTAATTTGAAAAAAAAAAATCTGGATTAGATTATGTCCTAAAATAACATACCTTAATAATAGATATATTTTGGTACTTTTGTAGCGAAGTGTCTGAATGATAAATAAGGGAATCAGAACCCAATATTAGTTTTTATTTACCTACAGGAAACGAGAAAAAGGTTTTTGAACCTACAGTACACCTACAGTGTCACTACTTATTACGGAAAATTTTCAGTTCCTGTAAAAATTCCCTTTTCATCGAAACTGATGAGAAGAGAATGAATTTGCGGCCGTCCTCAAAAAACCCTCTTCTCTCCGTTTCCGCCCCTTCTGGGCTGCGGCCGTCCTCAAAAAACCCTCCCCTGGCGACAGCCCAAGCCGAGGTCCGTACCTAAGTGGTGCCCTTGCGCATGTTGCCCTAACCTAACTTTATCCGGCGTAGAGCGTTCTGCTCTCGCCATAGTCCGGTAACGTTGCAAAGGTCGACAAGAGACCAGTCAACATAAAAATCCGTCCGAAAAAAAAAAAGAGAATGAATTTAATGCGAACCAGTTTTTTTTTCAACAAATTTTTTCATAAAAAAGATTAGATTCGTGTGTAATTGTTGTGTGTTCATCAGTGTATGACATCTAGAATTTTAGGGACAATGTTGGTCCGTTTTGCAAAGTCATAATGTGAGGCAACATTATGTAGCCTGAGTAGATTTGACGGCTAAGTTTCCACAACAAACTTACTGGTCTGCGGTTTTCAGTAGTTATTTAAAGTTTCAGAACACACCCAAATCTTGCTAAAGTTCCGCTTGGTTGCACTAGCTGAATTAATTAATACTTACTTTGTATAGAATTGGTCCCGGCTACTTCCAAGATTTACAAACCCCCGATATATTACCCCCGTTCGTATTGAATTTTATCTATTTCCATACTAATAATATAAAGAGGTAAAGTTTTTTGTATACAGGAGGTATTTTCCGAACCTACTCAACCGATTTTAAAAAAATCTTTCACCAGAATTTAGAATGAATTAGAATTGTAGAATTTAGAATCACTTTGCATAAGTCAACCTATCTGGAATGGGGCTTATCTTTTGATAATCCTCATTAGATATGCCAGTATGGTGCCAAATAAATGTGGCTCAGCAAAAACGTGTACAGTTCACATTAAAGTAGATTCCATTTACATCTCATTATTTACTGATACTATAAGTCGTATTGCTCATTATACGGACTAAAATTGAAGGAAAAAATGTCATTTTTCCTTCAATTTTGATTAGTTTTGTTACGTTTTATGTCAAAATTGAAGGAAAAATGACATTTTTTCCTTCAATTTAGTCCGTAGAATGAGCAATCCGACTATACGTTTACGTTTCCTTTTGCTGAAAAAAGTGTTATTAGCATAGCATATCTATACTAATATAATAAAGCGAGAGTGTTTGTTTGTTTGAACGTGCTAATCTCATGTAGGCAAAAAATTATGTAACAACTCGAGTTTACCTACATCACGTGAAAACCAAGGTGAAAATGATTTCCCAAGTAAAAGTAAATAAAAGTTAGAGGTAGGTACATAAACTTTTTTCTCACGCATGTTTCGTTTATTTATGCATATTTTCACATTGGTCAGCATGTTTTTTCAAGAACTTTTACTTTTTCCGCTTTCATAAGAAAATTTTCTTTACCGTAGGGACTCACTATATTCTTTGGTGTGAATAATTTCGAGTTTAATACTTTAAGTGCCACCGACGCACATGGGTAATCAGGCTGCCAATGGGTAGGTATAGAAATATATAGAAAAAACTTTAATTCAGACCGCAATATAAAAAGTTACTTACATGATGAAATTCAAATTTATATGCGGTAAATGTGCCAGTCAGATTTTGACGGCTAGTTTCTATACTCCTATTTGTGGTTTTGCTAGTATTACCTACTGTTCTGTGGTTTTGCTTTGGTTAGATAATTAATTAATATTTTAACAATGAAGTAATGTCAAAATCTAACCACACAGATAGTACGCAAAACCACAGATAAATAGAATATCGAAATTGACCGTCCTTCGAGCAGTGAGCAGCGCGTATTCGGCTTTCACCATCTCTTACTCACCAGAGTTGGCCACTTGCTCATACGAACTTACTTACTTACTTACCATCTCTTACATCAGATTTTTCATCTAATTTTTCATCAAATGTTTCATAGATGCTTCATATATGAAGCATCTATGAAACATTTGATGAAAAATTGAAAATTGAAAAAAAAAAAAAAAATTGAAATTGAAAGTGGCCACTTTAGCTCGGCACTGTAAGAAATAAATTAAACCATTTAACGAGAAAATACTTGGAAATGGTGAAAAATAAGCCCAAGGGCTTCTTTCCTATGTACCTATTCAGTAGAATTAAAATGATAATTATATACTTAAAGACTGTGTGGGTCGAATACGAGGAAGCACTCTTTATATATGTATAACCTTCCTATTTTTATCTCCCCTGCTAAGCTCTATAGTAGATTACTACGTGACTGCTAGTTATATTTTTCGCAGTAATTCTCGAAAGCCTGTCACTTATATGATACCTTACTTGCCAAGGCATAAGCTAAGTGCAAATGCTCTTTATTAGCATATTGCTGCTAAATCCGAGTCAGTCAAGCAATTGTAATTTATGAATGGATAATGAGCACTTTGTTTGCATACGAACGTGATTGACAGGACAAGTGGAAAATTACGTAGAGATAAGCTACTTAATAGTATAGAGCAGTGTTTTTCAATCTTTTTGATTTCGCGACCCCTTTACAGGTTGAAATATTCTGGCGACCCCCTTGTGTCATAGACAACCAAAGAAATAATTTAATTAAAAGGTTACATACGTTAGTTAGGCAATGTGTTTTTCCTATACATTTATCTATTACTAGTTGTTGCCCGCGGCTCCGCTCGCATGGTACCCGGATAAAAAGTAGCCTATGTTACTCTCCAGTCCTTCAACTATCTCCACACAATCCGTCGCTTTGTTTTGACGTGAAAGCAGGACAAATAAATAAACAAATAAACACACTTTCACATTTACAATATGGGTACGGATTTACGCGGGCCAAACTGCATCGGCGTCGGCGACGTTGCGACACCGTATTGTCGTTGCGGCAATTTGAACAAGAACCTTCAAGAAAATATTTTAACAGCTAAAGATAAAGTAAAATCATTTCACGCAAAACTTCGTTTGGCCATTCGCCACTTCATACTTGTGTGAACTGACATTTTCTTCAACGGTAGATATTAAGACTAAAAAGAGAAATAGACTGCAATTAGAAAATGATTTGATTATTAACGTTTCAAAAATAGCACCACAATTTGATAAACTTTTGAAAAATAAACGAGCACATCCTTCTTTTGTGTAAGAATCTCGACTTTTTCTTTCAGCCGGCGACCTCTCAAGTAAGGCTTCGCGACCCCCCTAGGGGTCGCGACCCACAGATTGAAAAACACTGGTATAGAGTAAGTAAATATGGTCAATAGTTAATGATCTGAGACATGATGAACGACTTTCGATCGTCGGTCGTGGTGGTCCAAGGTCGACTGTAATTTTGTAATTTAATGTAGGTATTTGTCGCATTGACAAATTAATATGCACATGAAAGCGCGGACCCACCGCGACGCATATTGTGCACGGGCACTCGGCGCATTTCAGCTGCGTGGGTTCATTTGTTTGACCACGTGGGTTTACGTTTCCACTACAGTTCACGAATATGAACCCACGACTATGTACAACTGTAGCACAGCACAGTTTTGAATTCATACTAATAGGGAACTCCCACAAATTTTTTTTATGATTTTATACGATAGGTTATATCGTCAAATAACCGTAATAAAAATTCCAGCGCCGAAAAACTAAAATTTTATAACAAAAATAATTTTTAAAATTTACCAACATTTTCACGCATCTGAAACACGATTATTATTGTTGTCACAGATTACTGTTGTAGTAACAATTTGTGAACTTTGACGCGTGACGTCAAATTGATACTAAGTACAACAGTAATCTGTGACAACAATAAGTTCGAGTTTAGGAATTGTGAAAATTAAAAAAAAAAACTTATCTATGGATCGTTATATCTGACTCGTCCTTGACTCGTCTTATGAACTCGTGTCGTCACATCCTTTCACATCCTTTTCAAGTATTTTGAAATTCCTACTATTTTTTGCAATTTTTAAAATTTATTTCCTAATCGAAAACGGTTTAATATTAAAAAATAATTACACACACATACCTCTAAAGCAACAATGTTCATAATAAAATACATTTAACCCGCTTTTGAATCAGACGCATGTTCCCTATCGTGAAAAAATTTCGTACACGTTTCTGTACACAAAAATAATTTCGTGTACAGCATGCATAGCGTTGACAGAGTTGAGCTACATGGTCGCCATATTCGAGCAAGCCACACGTGTATCAATGACGTCAATTCATGGGTAGCGTTTTCGTGGGTTGCAGTGGACACAATTACATACAGTTTCCTGCAAAGCGAAGCTTGACGCACGTGCGTAGCCTCTCCGTGGACCGCGGTGGGTCTGCGGAAGAAATGGGTCTGCGGAAGAAAGCAGATAACAAATTCCCTGCCCCGCCTGTGGGGTGCTCTCCGAAGGACAGTGCCGCATATGCTGCATTGAACCAGTTAAATGACAATACACCATCGTATGGAATTCTGCGGTTAAGCGCACACATTACTCATCCTGTTATGGCTCAAACACACGTTGGGCCAGCCTAGGCAAGCCTAGGCGAGCGCGAGCGAGAAGGCTAATCGATGCAAGGCGAGAGCGATAGAGAGTCAATGCGAGCCTGGGCCAGCGTGTGTTTGAGCCTTTATTAATATTAGAGTAGCATATCTAAAGCCTTACTAAATAGACAGAATATGAATACAGGGGCCTTTTTTGTGGATAAAGCCGATTGAGTTGAGAGGGGTTAAGTGCCGGCAAGCCTACTCCAGTAGGCATTACTGTGACCCGGCAAGTGTAGGCATAAGTTGCCCTCGGCGCTGGATAAATAATTTAAAAGAGAAAAACCTATATCAATATTGCACGAGTGTAAAATAAGGACAAATATTATAAAGACAACCGTTTTGGTCAAGTGGGATATTGACTTGACCTTCGATCCAAAGTTGATGAATAATCGTGGCTGTGCGTGCATCAGTGGATTTTCCGTTTCAGAAAAGTTTGCACATTGACATGTGCTCTAGTTGAAGGAAAACTTCGTGAGGAAAGTATCCTAAATAGACGGCGACGTGTTTTGTAATTTTCGAATGTTAGATACCTACTTTAAGCAAAATATGGGCGGGCATGTTTGTGTCAATTATGATGTTGGGCATGTCTCTAAATACCCCCTTAGTTTGCAAAGAATTTTGAATTCTAGAGATCTGAATTTCTACCGTGCCTCAGGAATACAGTCGTGGTCCAGTTTCGTTTAGTATTTTAAAGGCGAGGGCACACATAGCTCATGATGGTGACAACTGGGCGGTAATAATTGCCCCGGTTAGTTGTATTTGTAGTATGCCTGCATCCGTATCGATCAATGAATCGATGAATGTAACGCACGCTTTGTGCGTGATGCTCCATTCACATGCCAATTTAGCGATTACATTTTGATATCCGCCGATTTTTGCATGACATTTATTTGACAACGTTTTCGCAATTGTCAGTAAACTGTCAAAAAACATTTTTGTGATGAGCAAGTGTATAACATCACTTTTATGCAACCACTATAGACTGATGAGTTAGTAATATTCATAAGAGCAAACTTTTTAAATTTGCATTTTTGACGATGAAATCTCCATTATCTTTGAACCGTGGGATGTATTGTTTATAGCTTTTGATCTGTTTGATTGTGCACATAGGTGCTAAAATGTTTTTTATGAATCGTAAAACATTTAAAACTTGCACTTTACAATTGTAAAAATGTTGTTTTTCCCTTTAGAGAGTCTAACAACCGGAATAACTAAAATAGTTTTATGCATAGCTTATGTTATAATCCAGCTGGTTTTACAACCAGCCTGCATAATTAGAGACTATGGACTTTCCGCAATAAAACCTCCTCTTCCTTGGAAACGGTGTCCGTTGTGTGACGGACGGCTTTGTCATATAATGTATTTATATACTGTCCCACTGTAGAACTAAAGGCCTCCCTCCTCATTTTCCTGATTTTTCTGTTGTTAGCTAGAATTAGGTATTATTGGCCTGACTAGTATATTTTCGTCCGCCATCTTCGTAGAATTGTCATAGTGTCATAGACGCTTTGACAAATCCTGATTATGCGATGGGCCTGCAAATTAACAAGTCTAAAATCTAAAGTCTCTTTACTAAAATAAAATGTAAGGAATAGTCATACTTACCCACACGTTTTGTGGTGTACCTACCACAGAACATAATAATAATAGAGGAATTTTCAAATTAATGCTAGTTAAGGACATGGTAAGGCAAGGGAAAGATGGATGACAGTGGTGTCTACAGGAAGTGTCTTCAATAGGGGCTAAAACACAAAAATGCGAATCAGCGCGATGCGAATTCGCAACGCAGAAAACTCTACTACGCTGTATCTGAATGTACAACTGTAGATTTCTACGATGCAACGTCGCATCGCAAATACCTATGGATTTACCAGTTGAAGAAACGAGATGGATTAAAACGCCATGTTAGTTAGGGGTTAGTTTAGGAAAAAGAAAAAATGAAATTGCTGAAATATCTAAGTTATATAGTAAGGGAAAATAGAAAAAACAAGTTGCGCTGAATTCACATGGTAGTATTTGTAAGTACGTCTGGCCAACTCTGGTTACGTCTGGTTTTAGGTTGCTAGAATTCCTTAGGAAGCTGATGAAAGCCGCCAAAAGTAATTTGTTCGTACCTGTAGATTGGAAGGCTGTTCCTGTACCAGACGAGGATCATGAACTCGTCGTCCGAGGCGTCAGGCGTGGTGTCGCAGTGCAGGGTCGCGCTGCCGCCTTCTAAAGCCTCTTTGTGCGATATTGGACCTGGGAAAAAGATGAGTACCTACTTATATATCATTTATGTCATAAACTGATAAGCAAGATATACTTAAGCGTAAATTTTGTATGCGACTGTAGCTGACTGCAGTTGGCTCGGTGTGCGCACCCATCTCCAACCCGACCGTTAGTTGGATCAGTGTGCGCACTATAGCAGCCCGATCCGACAAACTATCGGCCGAGAGAAAGTTTGCAGGAGCTCGATCTCTAAGGCACAGGCTAGACAGAAGAGACGTAAGACGAGGACGCGTCGCGGACAGGGCGCCAGCGAACAGTGTTGCGTCCACGCCCCGTCTCTTCTGTATGTTTTGCGTCGCGACGCTTCTATACATTTTCTATGAAAGGGACGCGGAATAGACAAATGTCTGCGCCCCGTCTGCGTCTTACGTCTTTTCTATCTGGCCCGCGCCTAAGACCATTGTAATAAAACCCAAGCAAAAGTCAGAGAGAGTTTCACCAGAGCTTACCCCATAAGAAATTGGCGGCCGAGACCGGAGACCAAGACCAGAGACAGGGCTTTATAGGGGCGCGCGAAAGTGACACGAGTCAGAGAACCGTCACTTTATATGACAACGGTCTCCTGTCTCGGTTCCTGGTCTCGGCCTCCGGTCTCGGTCTCGGTCTGAGGCGGGAACCGCCACCTTTAGAATATTATAGAGATATTTTCATACGTAATTTCTTAGCAAGAATTGACCACTATAGCCGTCATCTACCTACAGACTTATAAGGCCCCTCGTACACTGCTAACTTTCTATCGGCCGATCTCGATAGTTTTGGACTAAAACATTCAATATCGGATATGTCTCACTAGCAGCCAAACCCGACTAAACTATCAACCAATAGAAAAGTCTGCCATCAGTGAAGGCTCTATGAGTTAGCTTACACTCTTCAGATGCCACAGTGGTTTTGTTTGGTAAGTAAGTAACCTTTCAAAACTATTTTTTGCGCAGCTTCCTAGAGAGGGATCGCGCTGTATTGGAATAGTTTGGAACCTAGGTACAGTCAGCGGCAAGAATCGATAAACATTTTGAGTTTTTCAAGTCACTTTTTCTTTACAATAAGTGTATTGGTAGCTTTTGTTCAAAATTGGTACCTAATAGAGCAGGAAAAAGCATCTGAAATTGGCTAAAATTTTGATTAAAACTCCACGGGTTCAGTAGATACTTACCGTCGGCTCCAGGGATGAAGGCGGAAGCGCAAGCAGAGATCAGCAAGAATACGTATATCAGCGCCGGCGAGCAACGCATTCTACGGCCCATCCATGCTCCCGCGCTGCGCTCCCATTGGTCGTGGGGCTCGCGCGCTCCGCTATGATTGGAGGATTGAAGCTTGTTCTCGGGGATTCATGGCTTTATCTGCTTCTGATTGGCTGTTGACAAGAGAAAATGACATTTGAATTTTGCGCGATACAAAGGTAAAGTTAAAAGGTTAGAAAAAAATATTTGTGGTGTTTGGACGAAATACTTTTAGGTCAAAAGTCAAAAGTCAAATTCATTTATTCATAAGATCACTAGTGTACCTACCACTTTGAAACGTCTTAAGAGCTAGGTGATTCTACTAGGACCTAATTATCACACTTACTATTACTACCCCTAGATATTTTGAAAGGACCTTTCTTTTGATGTCTGAATTATAAGTGTGTGTGGATTTTTAACATCCATTTGGATCAGTCGGTAGCCTCCTGTTTGTATTATTTCCTTTTTGTCACAGTCAAAACATTAATTTATTAGTCAAACAGAAAAATAAAAACATAAACTCACTCTTATTTTATGAATACGAAGCAAGATATTGAATTTCATAAAGTCACGAGTTTCTTAAAGACACAGGCAGGTAGGTACAGTAAAACACAACATGGGCTTGTTTCACTCTTCAGCGTGTCGCCGGCGCCGGTCGCGTTCGTAAGTTGACCATTCACAGCACAGATAAATTAATTTTGACCATTCACAGCACAGAGAAATGTGCTGTGAATGGTCAACTTACGGACGCGACCGGCGACACGCTGAATAGTGAAACAAGCCTTGTGTTAACATTGAGTTGGCCAATCTGTAGAAGTTAGCGTGTGTAGAGTGTAGATTTCATACATAGAACTCAATGTATGAAAACTTGTACAGAGCCTATAGCGGATAGTTGATGTAAGTAGGTACTAACAATTTTTCATACATAGGTACATTTCAATCTACTCAAGCTAGCGTGTGTAGATTGGCAAAACTTAATTGGTAGGTAGGTAAGTACTTATCTACCTACTGTGTTACTGTTCTTGTTATATTTTTTGTAATGCCCTCTTACTATACCAATTATTTAGTCTAGACTAGAATTAGGTATCATAGCTAGACTTTGATTTTAAACTTAGAACATCGCATGAATAAACCAAACTAATGAGTTCAAAATTCGGAGAACATTTTGATATTTGTGCTCATCACTGTCTGTTAATTGTGCTAACATTAAACCAAGTTATTATAATGTTTTTAGGATTAAATTTAATAATTAAGTTTACTCTAATTATTTGTAGAATGTTGAAATATTATTTTATTATAATGTGAAATACATTTTAAAATGATTTTGTGACTAAATTTTACAGACTTTGCTGATATTAAATTGTAAGCGAAAACATTTTTTTTTTTTGAAAAGTAGTAATAATTTATTTACAGAAACCAAACTACTACATATTTACATAAAAGTATAAAATACAAAAAGAACCAGTTGAGCCACCTAAGGATCGTTGGAAACGATCTATAGGTAGCTCAACTGATCCAAGCCACTGCCAGACGGAAGCGTGCCCAAGACACTGGCTGCATTACCGCGCTGGATGGCAATGCTGATATGTTGAGCCAAAAAAGTGCCAGACTTGGGATCACGCGTCGCTTCGATAAGATGCCCTGAAAGAATTTTGAAAACGCGATGGGCCCCGGTACCCCACGGACCCAGGGTCTCAACCCCAAAAGGTTCAAATATATAAACCCTATCAAGATTTATATATTTGCGCCTTTTGAGATCCTCAGCCGAATCTGCCGCAGCGCCAGGCCTAACTGATGTCCCCGGTAGATGTGAATGCGCAAGGGTATCGACGCAAGTAGCGTCCCACACCAAAGGCCTTCCCCTCTCCCAAGGGACAAGAGTCATACCGTCAGGGCGCTTGCCATCGTCACGCATCAGACCGCTCGGTTCTAGAACGGCTGGTACATTGGCGCCGACAAGCGCTCGACGGATGAGGTCATTAAGACTGGCGTGTCGGCAGATCCGACCGGCGGCCCTGGTGCACGACAATCCGTGGTGTCCAAGCTGATCGACCGCAGTACCGCACTGACATTGGTGAGGGGCGCAACACGGCGCACCCAACCGTAGGCATACTGCAATACGGAAGCTAGCGGGATCCATTAGTGTTCCTAAATTATGTGAGGGAAGTGCTTGAAGCCACAAACCTGACTCCCATTTTGAAACGGCTAAGAGACGGGCACGATCTGCGGAGCTTGAACACGTCTGTAGGAGACAATTCCGTGTCAACTCACACAGAGGCCCGTCCCATTGCCGTTGAGACGAAAGGGTAGATGGAGGAGCGGTTGTAGGACAGGCACTGTGCCAAGCGTTTAGTGCCTCGTCTTTAAATGAAATTTGAAGACTACGTCCAGGGAAAGCCGAAACTGATGGCGATAGAATTTTGTCAATTAAGGAATTATTACTATAGATCGATGACAAAAACGCTGGTAAAGCTACACTTGAAATTTTGCGAATACCTAAGCCTCCCAATCTGACAGGTAGGGAGGCCTGCGACCATGCCTTGTCATCCAAATAAATATTCAAAACCGACGACAGTGTGTCCTTTATAATGTTGTCCAAACCTTCCGCCAGTTCTCTGTGTTTCCACAGTTGACAACATCTTAAAGCATACGTGAATTTTGGAACAAAAAGACAAAATTTAATAATAGTAAAAGCCATGTGACGGTTAATTTTGAGCAATCTGTCTGAAGTTTTGTTAAAATTTTGAATTTTCTCATCTATGTAGGCCGGAAAACATTTTGCATTTTGTTCCCGAATAATACACCACACACCACAATACCACAATAGTACCAGATCCGGTACTATGGCACTAGGCTCGGAATAAAATATAGTTACTTACCTATAATTACTAGCAGCGCCCTCGCGGCGTTGCCCCCGTACCTAGTGATGGTCCATGGTGATGATGATGATGATCATCATCATAATTAAAAGTACCCTGTAACCTTCCTCAGGAGTTTAGCTATCAAAATGCAGAAATAATTTTTCAAATCCGACTGTTGCATAGTTCCTGAGATTAGCGCGTTCAAACAGACAAACAAACTTATCCGCATTTTATCTATTTGGTGTAGAAGTAAGTAAGTAGAACACAAAAATAGTCCTGTCTGTTCTTTATTGATGTAACTTCCACCTTGGGTCGACCTGTAGTCATTGTTTGCAAAGCCATGAATTCACTTAGCCCCGATGCCCAAGATAATTCATTTCGTTTCAAATTATCTGATATTGGACTTGTTTTATTATATTTGTTCAGGATGTAGGGAGCTATATTTGCTCGAATATCATTAACAAAGACTCGGGAACTTTGTATAATGACTAGATTCAAATTAGACGCGAAAAGGCCGAGAGGTCAAAACTAAAAGCTACCTTGCTTTGAAAAGACTACCTTTTCGATTGATCGTTATTAGAATAAGTGGAATTAAATTGTGACATTTCGTACTCTTCAAGATCAAGATGATTTGAAGAGTGATTTAAGAGACTTGATTGCAAATCTAGTGCCTAATTGACTGCGATGTAATTGTGCGCTAAAGATTTGATGATGAACAGAGTGATAGAAGAACGTAGCATTTGTAAATTTGACATGGTACTGAAATTGGTTAACATATTAATTTTTTTATGAAAGAGGGAGGCAAGCGAGCAAGCGGCTCACCACGTACACCTAAGAAAGCTGCAGGTGCGTTGCCGAACTTTGAGGTAGAAGAGAGTTCTTTTCTTGAAGATCCCAAAATAATTTCACACACTTGCGTACAGGTATGACGTCACACTTGCGCGCAAGTACTTGAATTGGAAACATGATTGCTAGAACTTCCATCTCACCACACAAACTCGCAAGCTTTTAAAACACGCGTTGTCTGTTGAGCTGCTTTTTGTTTACAATTTCATAAGTGTAGTTCATAATTACATGCAACTTGCAGATTGCACTACTAGTCAACTTGCATGCAGCTTGCATTTTGAATGCCTAATGGAAATGTGTATTGAAATAGGATTTCAGGCGGCTTCGAACTTCCCCAGAATAAACTTCCCACATTTAATAAGGACTGAAACAAACAAACTAAGAATGTGCAGGACGATATAAGATAAGAGAGTGCTTAAAATAATTAGTTACTAATTTTGTGAATAAACTGTGATCTGAGTTTTATAAGCACTAGGATAAGGAAAATGTAATTGTTAGTTAGGTGTGTTTCACTGCCTACCCCTTAGGACAAATCCCTTAGGAAAAAATAGGCTCTTAGGGAAATAGGATAAAATGAGCCAACAGGTAATAAGAGTCAAATAAGAAAAAGTAGGTAGGCTAATAGGAATAAAATGTAATAGAATATAGGTTGTAATATTATAAATAAGATTAATATTATAATAGGAAACAAATTGTAATGCACTTCATGCAAAGAAAAGTAGGCGTGAACAAAATCACGCGCTTGTTCCACCGCATGTCGCGGCCAGGTCAAGCTTAGTATAAGTATAGGGACATTTTTACGAAATAAATCAGTATCAAAGTAGCATCGAACAAGATTGGAAGTTTCTCTCACGACACCCTTCAAGCAGGCTAGCACCCCCCAGTACCAGACCGGTACATTTGGTCCAATCGAGCCGGATCATTTCGAACCTCAGCCAGCCTTGCAGATCAGAAGAATAGAAAAAAGAAGATTTATCAGTGAAGAAAGAACATGCCGGTGACACGCTCCGTCGGAAAGGGTCGGACGCCACAGCCAGGCTCCGACCCATCCGCATCGACGTCGGAAGAAACGGGATCTTCGAGGACTGCCACCACGGAGACCACCACCACGACGGGGACCACGGCAACGACAACGGACTCGGAGGAAACCTCCGGGACGAGAACCACCACTGCAACTGAATCTTCAACGAAAGAACTTCCACGTGCTACCACTCCGTCTACGGTCGTCGCCCGGGATCCTCCCGCCCCGCTGCCGAGGGCGGTCGAGGGAGACTTTGCTCCGCCGCCGAGAGCAGGTCTCAAGAAGAAGACGACCAAGACCCATGATCCTGCGCCACTGCTGGACACTGCCAAGTCCACGCGGTCCCGAACAAAGGCGCGAAAAATAGCAAAGGCAAAAGAAGAACTCTTCCGCATCCAAGCCCAGCTAGCGGCCGCCACGCTAGCCAGAATGGAGATGGACACAGAGGATGAAGAGGAAGAAGAGGAACTAGATGAAGCATCTATGTACTCCGAGTCAGAAGTCGCCGAACGAGTGAACAACTGGATGAACCAGTCCCAGCCTACGATGTTGGCCATCACCGATGCCAGCCATCATCCCGAACCCGATCCTGCGCCGCTGCCTGCACCTGCACCAGCGCCCGTACCAGCCGTAGAGGGGACCCAGCCTGAACAGCCGAACACTAGAACCCCGCCCGATGCACTGCCAGCACCGGCGGGAGTCAGTCTGGACCAGACCCTCACTGCATTGACCGCAGCGATCACCACAGCTATCAAGGCGGGACACCGCCCGAAGTTCGTCGAACTACCTGACTTCACTGGATCACATCGTGAATGGCTGCCGTTCCGCGCAGCGTTCAAGGAAACAGAAGAGACTTTCTCCAAAGTCGAGAACATCAACAGACTTCGAAAGTCATTGAAGGGAAAAGCCAAGGAAGCCGTGCAGAGCCTACTAGTCAGCGACACTGCACCTTCGACCATCATGAAGACCCTGGAATCAAGGTTTGGACGCCCCGAATCTATCGCCATGCTCGAGATGGACACGCTGAGGAACCTACCTCGCCTCAGCGATGCTCCTCGTGACATCTGCGTATTCTCAACGCAAGTCACCAACGCCGTATCCATCTTGGAAACTCTCGACTGCGTCCACTACCTGCACAACCCGGAGGTGTCTACGGCTCTACTAGACAAGATCTCTCCCTCAATGAGACTCAAGTTCTACGACTTCGCCGACACGCAAGAAAGAAAAGATCCAGCTCTCATGAAGTTTGAAAAATTCATGAAGAAACAAGCCGAACTATGCGCGCCCTACGCGCGCCCTGAGGACGTCGCTCCGGTTAAAGAAACGAAGCGTCCTCAGCGAGTGAACACAGTCACGGAGCATCAGCCGCCTACGAAGAAATGCCCCGTCTGCGATAAGACTGGACATGCCGCCGCCGACTGCGAGACCATGAAGTCCAAAGAAGTAGATGCAAGATGGAACACGGCCAAAGACAAGCGTTTATGTTTCCGCTGTCTGGGCCCCAGGAACCGAACTCACCGCTGCAAATCCATACCGTGCGAGATCAACCAGTGCAAACACTATCACCACCGGTTGTTGCACTCTGAGAAGAAAGAAAAGCCAGCGGAACCTAAAGAAACCACAGAAGCCATCATCAACTCTACATGGACGAGAAAGAAGCAGTCTTACCTCAAGATCATCCCAGTCGAGGTATCGGGACCAAAGGGTACTTTCGACACGTACGCGCTCCTAGATGATGGATCAACAGTATCGCTAATAGAAGAGAGCATCGCATCATCAGTCGGCGCACGAGGACCAGTCAATCCTCTGCGCATCCAAGCCATCGGCACTCTTAAAACCACTGAACCTGAATCGAGAAGAGTGACCGTCAGCATCAAGGGGCCGAACCAGAAGTCTGTGCAGATCAAGGCCAACACTCTGAAGACCCTTGACGCATCGCCACAGGAGGTCTGCAAACAGCTGATCAGCGGATGCAGACACTTAGAAGACATCAGCGAGGGCCTCACCTACGAAAAGGCCTCGCCAGGGATCCTCATCGGAGAGGACAACGTGGATCTCCTACTTGCCACGGAGACCAGAAAAGGAACCGCCGACCAACCAGTGGCATCCCTCACGCCACTGGGTTGGGTGTTACACGGAAGCTCGACGCGCTCACTCGGTCGCAGCGTCCACTTCGTGTCACATCTATCAGAAGCCTCCTCCGATGACAACATTGAAGAAATGATGAAGCAATATTTCGCAATGGATGCGATCTGCCTGAACCCTAAGAAGCCCAGAACCGACCCAGAGGAACAAGCCATTCGTATATTGAACCAACATACAGTCCACAAAGAAGGAAGATACGAAACCGCGCTGCTCTGGAAAAAGGAAGACATCGTTATGCCTGAGAACTACGATTCTTCGCTTAAGAGGCTCCTTGGGATAGAGAAGAAGCTAGATCGTGATGAAGAACTGAAGAAGAAGTACAACGAGCAGATGGAAGCCCTTGTCCAGAAGGGGTATGCCGAACCAGCCCCACCAGAGAAGACTCCAAACAGAACCTGGTACCTCCCGCACTTCGCCGTCATAAACCCTATGAAGCCAGGCAAGCTGCGGGTGGTGCACGACGCCGCCGCCAAGACAAGAGGAGTCTCCCTGAACGACATGCTGCTCAAGGGCCCTGACCTCCTTCAGTCCCTCCCTGGAGTCGTCATGCGGTTCCGCCAGCACGAGATAGCAGTGACGGCGGACATAAAAGAAATGTTCATGCAAGTCAAACTCCGTGAAGCCGACAGAGACGCCCTACGATATCTCTGGCGTAAGGATCGCCGAGATGACCAGCCCCCTGAGGAGTATCGCATGAGCTCCCTGATCTTCGGGGCCTCGAGCTCACCATCGACAGCGATCTACGTCAAGAACATCAACGCCGAGAAATATCAACAGTCTCACCCGGAAGCGACTGCAGCGATCATAAAGAAGCACTACGTGGACGACTACTTGGACAGCTTCAAGAACTTAGAAGACGCCGTACGCATAGCCAGCGACGTACGTGACATTCAGAAAAAAGCCGGCTACGAACTAAAACAGTGGAAGTCGAACTCGCCTACACTCATCGAGGCCATTGGAGAACAGGACGCTGAACAGAACACTGAACTCTACAGAAGCGAAGAGAAATCAGAACGAGTCCTGGGCCTGATGTGGAAGCCCAAGTCAGACGAGCTTGTCAGTATAAGCTTGAAATAGTTCACACAGAAATTCATAGATGGCATTTTCAACGGATTTATTTTACTTAGTTTACGAATGGAAACACAATATGTCTTTACAAGTTAGTTTACAGCTATGATCACAGGTGGCGTCTTCAAAACCAGGGTGATTTCTGAACGCAGTGACATAGGTCAATAAAGTTGTGTATTAATTATGTACATGTTTATAAAAGTAACAAACAGTTTTCTAGATGTTATTCCAAATTAATTTAAAAATAATAATACTATTAACAAAACATTTTGTGATCAAGATTTAGATTCCTGAACAAACTGTTTAACAATTACCTAATGTAAATTGCTTTTATATACTGTTTTGGGACTTGAATATTAAAACTATGAATCCAATGTATCTTAAAATAGTTTTTAACATATTTGTATCACACTAGGTTCATTATACAATATAAATGTATAGAAATATTCCTGACTATTCTGTGATTGGTCAAAGTAGTGATGGCAGAAGGGGTGGTTTTATTACCTTTAGAATTGTATAAAAAGGCAGGACAAGGCTCATTCGGATACTTTTGTGATATCCAGTGCAGCGAAAGTTAAGTACTTGTTTCATTACTTTATTGTACCTACTTGTATTTATTCTGTGTATGTTCTTGTGATCATTTTGTGTACCTATTTATTGTGTCTGCTAGATAAATCTGCTAGTCACCCGACTATTTATTTTGTATTATTTCTTGGCTTGGCTTGGCTGCTAAACAGTTTCATAACTTTATTGTAATTCGTAATTTATAATTCAAATCGCTCACTACCCTCTTTGATTTATTGTGCCCTTGCTGGATTGCTAAACTATTTTATGAATCCTTTTGAAAGTTCCATGATTGTAACAATATTTACTGCAGGTATTCCTTAACTGTTTCATGTTTTATCTACCTTCTAATAGTTCCATTTTCTTATGCGAAACCAGTCTATTTTTAGAACTTACTTATGATTTTCTTAATACAAGCCATGCCTATCTAAATCTATTGATTAGCTTTGTGTTTCTAGAATATAACGCCCATGAAAGTCTTAATGTTTTATGTTATTAATAAATGTGTATTATTATCTACCTACTTATAGTTGAATTTGAATTCTCAATCCTTACTTTCCAACTTAATAGGGTACTTAGTTAAATAACTTACTAGGTAGGTGTAGGTCAAGTGTTTGTCTGCCTGGATGGGAAGTGCGGGTTCGATTCTCGACACTTATCCCTTCAGTCCTTTTTGCAGCCTAATAGGTGCCTGATCATGAAGCAATTCATTAGGTGTAGGACAAGAGTTAATCTGCTTGGATGGGAGGTGCGGGTTCGATTCTCGACACTTTTCCTTTTAGTCCTTACTCTACAGCCTAATAGGTACCTGATCATTAAGCAATTCATTATATATGTGTAGGACAAGTGTTAATCTGCTTAGACTGGTGGTGCGGGTTCGATTCTCGATACTGCTACCATCTCATACTCTGTAAGTATAGCTATATGAATAGGTAGAGTTAGGTCTTTTCTCACATCAGAAGTGGGATAGAATGCCACTATTTACATGTTTCTAAAATTATTATTTATTTCAGAATGGACACTGCAACTATCACTGGACACTGCAACTATCACTGGTATCCTTAAGGCGACCCACAATGCTTCAACTACGGTGCCGCAAGCGGAAGTACAAGTATAACCCTGAGGAAAACGACTACGGAGCTACCAGCTGCTACCTACTTCATCGAGTACCATACAGTCATCGAGACTCTCTCCAAGGAGTTGCAATGGAGCAGCATCAAAATGGCAGCGAAAGCTGGTAAGGCCGTTCGAGGCTCTGCTTTAATAATGGTTTAAGACTTGGATCCCCCCAGAGGAATGTTCTTGAAAAAAATTTTGGACTGATATTATTGATGCTTACCCTCAGAAGAAAAACTTAGTGAGACAGTTTTTGTATAGACCTGATTAGTTGAAATTCTACTGTGAATATGCTAGATATAAGATTAGATGACATCCTTTTTAATATTAAGATTATTTTCACCGATACCTACTCATTGATAGTAATTTTTTTTTTTGTGGTGAGATTGATAATGGTGTTGATAATGTTTTCGCTGATGTTGGGTATGACATGATTTTAGATTGACTTTTGTCAGAGTAGGTTTATTTTGATTTTGAGCCGGTACCGTGAGCCGGTTCATTTGAGCCGGTCATTTTCAATTGACTGTTCATTATTTTGGCGGACTACTCACTCATTCTCATAATTGACAATCTGTCCGAACAGTTCAGAATTCTCTTTCTGTCATTATCAAGCAAGGAGTGATTGAAAATTGAATTAGTCTTGAGGAAATAGTAACGTCATTTTCTGATTTTGTCATAGTGTGTACGGTCACATGACATTCGAATTGAAGCATGACATTTTTAGAAGTTGAGCCGATCACACAAAGTTGAATTTTGTACGGACAAAAGAGCCGCGTCTGTCACGTCATACTCAGCACTAGTTTTCACTTTTGTCAACTTGGTTCAGTTAACACCTAAGGTTTTCAACTAAACATATTGTGCTTTCCATAAGTAGACCGGCCATGATGAATTGTTGTGTTGTTTCTATAAAAGAGTTTTAATCCTGTAATCATTTGAAGTTAAAATCTAAAACTACCTTCTTAAGATAAAAAAAAAAACCCAACAAATATCTCTTAAAAAAAAAAAAAAACAAATGCAAAACAATATGTTAACACATAAATCGATATGCTTAAATACTACCTGTAGGGTCAGGGAGGGTACGGTGACTCAGGAGACAACAGTGGCTCACACGTGTTTCGACTAGAACGGCGTACTTTAGATGGCTATCTCTATCGCACAATTGAAGCGTGTGTACCCCAAATGTGTTCAAACCAATCAGGCGGCAGAGCGAGCGCAGTACCGAGGTGTCATCGCATTTCTTAGTTTCCGCGCCTACAAAATTACTTTTAAGGTAAGTTTCTTTTGTTTGTCATACCTTAGTTTATCGTAATTTGTGGTGACCATTATGTTTGCCGTATAGTAGATATTGTAGAAGTCTTATTTGTGTAGTTCTTTGATGTGTTTGTTAGCTGATTCGATTGTCGTCATTGAATATTTTCAAAACGGCGTAGTTGCGAACAGTGACTCAATTTTAAAAAGTACACAGTGACTCATGGGTCACTGTGTATTGGTGCAGCGTAAAGACCTAAAATAAATTATTTTAGCACTTTATAATTCTACTTTTATTCTTTCATCAATAGAATGCCACGGCCACCGACTACCACGACGAGAAAAATAGGAAATACTCCTGCTGAAAGAATAAAAGAGGGGATAAGGTTGATTTCAGTAAAAATGATTTTAGGTTGATATGAACAACATTTTGAGATTAGAATAATTCTTCTTTATTTCTATTAAAAAATAGAAAATAAATAATTAACGTTTTTTAATTTATTAATACTAATTACCACTACTGAATCACTGAGCCACTCTGTACACCTGGTGGTACACAGTTGCTCAATTCTCACTTTTTGATTTTTGGTTTGTAATTTTGTTTTAGCAGTATTTAATGAAAATATAATGATGCCATATTAAACTAGGATAGTTTAGCAACAACATGTGCAAATTTCAGGTTAATCCTTTAAGTTCTTCTACATTTTAGAGCCCTCTGAAAAAATCCGAGCCAACCTAGCCTCCCTGACCCTATCTAATTGCTAGTCAGGTTGGCCAAGCGGTTAATTTAAAGTTCAGAATTCTTAGAAAGAAAGAAAGAAAGCATTTATTTGACACACATCATTACACAGAGAACACAAAACACTTAACATAGTAAAAAAATAACAATAGAAAAAAAAGGGCAAAAATTAAAAAAAATAAAATAAAAAATAAAAACAAAAACAAAAACGCAAATACATTTTTAACACAAATATTCTAAATACCTACTCAATGATGCTATAGTACCTAAAATGAAAATTTCTCGATAAAACATCAACGTTTATTTTATTTGTGTATAATATGGTGGGTGTCCATCTTGCAAGTAAGACGACATCAACGTTTATTTTATTTGTGTATATATTGGTGGGCGTCCATCTTGCGAGTAAGACAACATCATTGCAGAAAAAAAGGAGAAAGAATGTGGATAGGGCCGTGGATAGGGCCGTGGATAGGGCTGTCGATAAATGAAATGAAACGAAATGAAATGCAAAGTGGATAGGGCCGTGGATAGGGATGTGGATAGGGCTGTCGATAAATGAAATGAAACGAAATGAAATGAAAGTGGATAGGGCCGTGGATAGGGCCGTGGATAGGGATGTGGATAGGGCTGTCGATAAATGAAATGAAACGAAATGATTTATGTGGATAGGATGTGGATAGGGATGTGGATAGGGACATGACTAATAGTGACTTTAAAATGACGTGTACACACCTGACAATAAAATGACAATAGTACCTAAATTCTTAAGATTATCTAAATGTAAATAGGTTCTTACCTATGTACTTCGAGAGCGAAGTACTTATCAGAATGGCCGTGTCAGTATAAGCTTGAAATAGTTCACACAGAAATTCATAGATGGCATTTTCAACGGATTTATTTTACTTAGTTTACGAATGGAAACACAATATGTCTTTACAAGTTAGTTTACAGCTATGATCACAGGTGGCGTCTTCAAAACCAGGGTGATTTCTGAACGCAGTGACATAGGTCAATAAAGTTGTGTATTAATTATGTACATGTTTATAAAAGTAACAAACAGTTTTCTAGATGTTATTCCAAATTAATTTAAAAATAATAATACTATTAACAAAACATTTTGTGATCAAGATTTAGATTCCTGAACAAACTGTTTAACAATTACCTAATGTAAATTGCTTTTATATACTGTTTTGGGACTTGAATATTAAAACTATGAATCCAATGTATCTTAAAATAGTTTTTAACATATTTGTATCACACTAGGTTCATTATACAATATAAATGTATAGAAATATTCCTGACTATTCTGTGATTGGTCAAAGTAGTGATGGCAGAAGGGGTGGTTTTATTACCTTTAGAATTGTATAAAAAGGCAGGACAAGGCTCATTCGGATACTTTTGTGATATCCAGTGCAGCGAAAGTTAAGTACTTGTTTCATTACTTTATTGTACCTACTTGTATTTATTCTGTGTATGTTCTTGTGATCATTTTGTGTACCTATTTATTGTGTCTGCTAGATAAATCTGCTAGTCACCCGACTATTTATTTTGTATTATTTCTTGGCTTGGCTTGGCTGCTAAACAGTTTCATAACTTTATTGTAATTCGTAATTTATAATTCAAATCGCTCACTACCCTCTTTGATTTATTGTGCCCTTGCTGGATTGCTAAACTATTTTATGAATCCTTTTGAAAGTTCCATGATTGTAACAATATTTACTGCAGGTATTCCTTAACTGTTTCATGTTTTATCTACCTTCTAATAGTTCCATTTTCTTATGCGAAACCAGTCTATTTTTAGAACTTACTTATGATTTTCTTAATACAAGCCATGCCTATCTAAATCTATTGATTAGCTTTGTGTTTCTAGAATATAACGCCCATGAAAGTCTTAATGTTTTATGTTATTAATAAATGTGTATTATTATCTACCTACTTATAGTTGAATTTGAATTCTCAATCCTTACTTTCCAACTTAATAGGGTACTTAGTTAAATAACTTACTAGGTAGGTGTAGGTCAAGTGTTTGTCTGCCTGGATGGGAAGTGCGGGTTCGATTCTCGACACTTATCCCTTCAGTCCTTTTTGCAGCCTAATAGGTGCCTGATCATGAAGCAATTCATTAGGTGTAGGACAAGAGTTAATCTGCTTGGATGGGAGGTGCGGGTTCGATTCTCGACACTTTTCCTTTTAGTCCTTACTCTACAGCCTAATAGGTACCTGATCATTAAGCAATTCATTATATATGTGTAGGACAAGTGTTAATCTGCTTAGACTGGTGGTGCGGGTTCGATTCTCGATACTGCTACCATCTCATACTCTGTAAGTATAGCTATATGAATAGGTAGAGTTAGGTCTTTTCTCACAAGCTCACCTTCAACTTGAATCTCACGAGAATCACCGAACCACTGCTCGATGGGAAGACACCGACCAAGAGAGAAGCCCTGCGAATAGTGATGTCACTCTTCGACCCACTTGGCTTCGCTTCTCCAGTCACCATCAGAGCGAAACAGATTCTCCAAGAAGTCTGGCGCCGAGGAACGTCTTGGGACAACGAGATCACGGAAGACCTGGCGGATCAATGGAAGACTTGGATGCAACATCTCCGCAGCCTGAACAATGTCGCTATACCGAGATGGTATTTACGCTATAGCGACGCGCGAGAGCTACAGCTACATGTCTTCACCGATGCCAGCGAGTCTGCCTACTCCGCGGTACTCTATTGGAGAGCGATCGCGCCGAACGGCGAAATAAGCATCTCGCTTATTATCGCGAAAGCGAAAGTGGCGCCACTCAAGCTCACTTCGATTCCGAGACTCGAACTACAAGCCGCTGTCATGGGAACGCGACTCGCCGAAGCCGTCATAGAAGAGCACGAACGGAAGCCCGACATCAAGACGTTCTGGACAGACAGCCGAACAGTCCTCGCGTGGATCAAGACTGGATCAAGATCGTACAAGCCGTACGTAGCCCATCGACTCGCAGCAATAGAAGACGTCACTACGGTCGACGAATGGCGATGGGTGCCCACGAAGCTGAACGTGGCGGACGACGCCACGAGAGATGTACCAATCGACTTCGACAAGAACCACAGATGGTACAAAGGGCCCGACTTCCTACACGCCAGAGAGGAAGATTGGCCAAGGGAAACAACATCATCACCGATCGATGATGCCACGGGTGAAGAACGAGTTCATCACATCACAGTCAAGGATCAGCTGAGACTCTCCGAGGGACTCCCGGAGGTCACGCGGTTCTCCAGCTGGGACCGGCTAAGATTCGCCACAGCACGGGTTTTACAGTTCATACAACTCTGTAAAACAGCCACCCAGCACGTGAACTACAAGAGAACCAAGAAGAACGCCGACTCCGATCCTGACTGGAAGAAGAATATTAAGAAGATGAAGCCCACTCAGCCCACGAACATAAAGAAGAACCAAGAAATCGCGAAAGCTTTGCCCCTCTCAGCAGAGCTTTTATCGCGAGCAGAAAACCTACTGATGCGAGCGGCGCAAGAAGAAGCGTTCTGGAGCGAGATTGAAGATCTCAAGAAAGAAAAACCAATCAGCAGGGAAAGTCGGCTGAAACAGCTGAGCGTCACCTACACGGATGGAGCCTTGCGACTACGAAGCCGAATCCAAGCTACTGAGAACGTGCCAGAACAACTCAAGAACCCACTGGTACTCGACGGGAACAGCCCAACAGTGAAGCTCTGGATTCAAGCGGTGCACAAAAGAAGACATCACGCCGGAGTCGAAGCAACCATCAACGAGTGCCGCCAAGAACATTGGATCCTGCGATTGCGACCCATCACTCGCACGCTCATACGCCAGTGTCTACTCTGCCGAGTGAGGACACAGAACCCGCCGCATCCGAGAACGGGTGATCTACCGCTATGTCGTCTGGCCCACCATAAACGGCCATTCACATATGTCGGTGTGGATTATTTCGGCCCACTATACATAACAGTGGGGCGAACGCATCAGAAGAGATACGTCGCGATTTTCACTTGCCTAACTACCCGAGCAGTGCATCTAGAAATAGCAGCGACGCTCAGTACAGACTCCGCTATCATGGCGCTCCGAAGGATGATGGCTCGCCGCGGCAAGCCCACCCAGATCTGGTCGGACAACGGAACCAACCTGAGAGGAGCCGACAAGGAACTTCGAAGAGCCATCGACACAGCGACAGCGGAGGAAGCGGCCAAGAAGACCATCTCCTGGCGATTCATACCCCCCGGCGCTCCATTCATGGGGGGCGCCTGGGAGAGGATGGTCAGATCAGTCAAGACCGCCCTAGAAGCCACCCTGCATGAGCGATTCCCCTCCGAAGAAGTACTCCATACACTTCTGATGGAGGCGGAATACTCCGTCAACAGCCGACCACTCACACACGTGTCGGTGAATGAAGAGGACCCCGAGGCGCTGACCCCCAATCACTTCCTTTTGGGCGGACCGGGACACCTACCAGCGCCAGGAGACTTCACCGAAAAGGACACAGTGACGAGAGCGAGCTGGCGAGCCTCCCAGAGACTATCTGACATCTTCTGGGACAGATGGCTCAAGGAATACCTACCTGATCTCCAAAACCGCCGAGAACCCCATGGTCGAGGACCCTCAATCCGACCTGGTGATCTGGTGAAAGTGGTGGATGACAACCAGCCAAGGAACCTCTGGACTCGAGGAAAGGTCGCCGCAACATTCCCTGGACCCGACGGCATCGTACGCGCAGTCGACGTGACGACCAAGAACGGGACCCTGCGACGACCAGTGAGGAAGCTGGTGATCCTGCAGACGGACGACATCGCCCTACACCCAATGGAGGGTACAACAGCGTTGTACGGCGGGAGAAATGTGCAGGACGATATAAGATAAGAGAGTGCTTAAAATAATTAGTTATTAATTTTGTGAATAAACTGTGATCTGAGTTTTATAAGCACTAGGATAAGGAAAATGTAATTGTTAGTTAGGTGTGTTTCACTGCCTACCCCTTAGGACAAATCCCTTAGGAAAAAATAGGCTCTTAGGGAAATAGGATAAAATGAGCCAACAGGTAATAAGAGTCAAATAAGAAAAAGTAGGTAGGCTAATAGGAATAAAATGTAATAGAATATAGGTTGTAATATTATAAATAAGATTAATATTATAATAGGAAACAAATTGTAATGCACTTCATGCAAAGAAAAGTAGGCGTGAACAAAATCACGCGCTTGTTCCACCGCATGTCGCGGCCAGGTCAAGCTTAGTATAAGTATAGGGACATTTTTACGAAATAAATCAGTATCAAAGTAGCATCGAACAAGATTGGAAGTTTCTCTCACGACACCCTTCAAGCAGGCTAGCACCCCCCAGTACCAGACCGGTACAAAGAACCTATCGAGAAAACTACGACTTTTAATCCTTTTTCTGATAAATAAATAAATAAGTATTGTCTTCATCTGTCGTTAGTGATTTGTTTTGTTTAGTTAGGTTTGAGTTAGGTAGGTACTTTGCTTAGTTCGCCCTTCATGAAATCGAATAACTTTAAATTCAGTAATACTTCGATGGCATCAAATCGGAGCTCCTATTGTGTCTCTATCTGGAAGTTTGGCTTTATTTATGGATTCGCAAAGTCCAAAGCAAGAAAATTAGAACATTCTTGAAGTATTTACGAGCGTATTTCGGTCATTCTCAGGCGCAGCATTTTTTCGGTGGCACAATTTTTTTTTAGAATTTGGATGTTTTGATATGAAATATCAAATCTAGATTTAATTTAGTATTTATTAGTACAAGAGGGAACTCTTAAAGTCTAACGGTTAAAAAGTTACTTGATTTTGAAAAATTGGTGCCCACCGAAGTCAATATTCTAATCACCGAAATCAAATACATTAAAATTTGGTTAAAAAGTCAACAGTCTTTAGTTCGATCTATAATTATTACATAAAAAATTAGGTATTTGGAGATAAAAAATCATTTCAAAAAGGGGTTACATCATTAAACCCCTTGAAGGAGTTAAATTATGTTTCAAAGTTTGTATGGCGATATAATACTAGTAGTTCTCCCCGAACTGAGATCTCGCGCATCGTAGTTGGCTTACTTTTGGACTTTCTTCTGACTACCCCTATACTTTCAAGTGCTACTACTGCCGAGTATGCCTATTGTGCTAGCTCGTCATGGTAAAATTACTGGTATGCATGCAATACATAATGTCGTTTCTAATTTTTCATTCATTTCATATTTATGAATTCTCGTCGTATTTCAAAAAGTATACGTCCTAGAATAAAAATAATAACTATTTTGGAATTTTCAAATAAAGACAGTTGACACCCAACTCAATATATTTGTTTAACTTTTTTTTTTTACCCCCCTTGGGAACCCAATAAGCTCACAACCCCTTCATCGATTAAGCCTCATATACTCCACCGTATATTTCCATACCACAAACTATTGACCTACCAAGTTTCATGCAGATTGGATGAACGGTTCGACAGTTATGCGAGAACAAGAATTCGTGAAACATACAAACATACAAAATCTCGATCGATTAGATAGACATTTTGATTGGATGGTAAACGATTCCGGCTGTCCAAAAGTCAAGAGCTTGGAACACGTCCTGGTTGGCATCCACCCGAGCATATACTACTTTAAGTTAGTCTCTCTTGTAGAATCCAGCCGCTTCAAACCTTGTACTAGGTATTACTACAGGTGGTTGCCTGATTCGGCATCAGCTCTTCTCATTCACATACTGACGGATGCTTTCCTGACTAGTTGTCGGGTCTAGTTGGGATATATTATAAGCCAATGGTCGTTTCAACAGCCTGCAGGGCGAACGGAGGGCTATCCCACGTCAGTTGGGGGAAGGCTTCGGCCGATGCTTCTTATCTACGAGAAAAAATCCATCCGCGTCAGTCCTCCTCACATCACAAATGGGTATTTCCTGTTGTGTCAGAATTTTCTGTCGCTTTCACCGCGTCAGGTGCTGCTTTAACGCTTGGCACCTGACGTGGTAGCAGTCTGGCTGAACAATCAGTGGACTCCCGTTTCCGCATTTGGACTCGATGGTGGTCCTTTATGCGTGGGGATAACCTGGCTCGTTAGGTACGTAGCCAACCTAGCTCTCCTAGAAGCACAACAGCTTCCTGGGATCTTCACCGGCTTAGAGGAGCGACCTCGGGATACTGAAGATTTGTTGCCATTGTGTTGCTACACCCGCACATTCCAGGACTACGTGAGCAGCTGATTCTTCTTCGCTTAGACATCCCCTGCAGAGTGGACTGTCCGTGGCACCGATGTTGTACAGATGTGTGTTGAGGGTACAGTGTCCTGTCAATGTCCCTCAGATTATTTCGAGGTCTTTTCTTTGTAGGTTCATCAGACGACACTCTGAAGTGTCGGATTGTCTGTCTCCAGCGATAGTTGTGTAGGTTTTGGGTATGTTGCCGCATCCAGATGCGTAGTTGAGAAAAGGGCGTAGGCAAGAATGAGGTTGGGCTCTAACTCTTTAGGTTGAAAGCTGCAATTGAGCTGTTCTTTTATTTTTTATAGATGCCGACACTAATCTGGGGGCACCTTTTTTATGCCAGCTTTCTCTATGATTCAATACAATTATCATAAATCAGGAAACAGCACTATAAGTGCTATGAAACTGTCTTTACCCTTCATATATTTCCACGGAAAACACTGAAATCAATACCACCGGAATCAAAATTATGAGCAAAATCCTAGATATTTTTAAAAGTAACCAAAATTTTGAATATTAGTCTGCATAATGGAAATCTAGTATCTCTAAGATACACTTTTGTTATAATACGAAATTAATTGCTTGAATGGATTTGAAAAAAAATATTACACCGAACTCATCTTGGAGGGTATACCAAGCCACCGAAAACGATTTTGTTCCTCAATAAAAGAGACACACAGAGACCCACAGACCTGGTTGTCCTCTCCATCAATGCGGAGGGGCTGATAGTTATTCTTACTCTAACAACTGTTCTTGCAACTATTAGAGAACAGGGTATATGCGTAGATCGGTGCGCGCCATCGATATCAATTCAAAACCTCGGACGCGACTAAAACTACTTGTAACTTATCAACGAAAGCCTAATATTTATTGGGAATATTATAAAATAAGCTAGTAATTATCTGGTTTTTTGTGAATACATTCAAAGTAGCGCCACGTTTTATAGAGAAAAAGATAAAAAATAATTTACATCGCAAAATGTGCTTGGGACATGCCACCGAGGCTCAAATTTCAGCGGTTTTTATTTTTTTTAACTATTTTAAATTTATTTTATCTAAAAGAAAACATAGACTTCTTCTAGTATTTGATCATAACTATCATACAAAAAAGAATCAAGCTTTTAGAAATCTATTTAATAGAGGTTTTTGGCCCGGACGGTTTTTTTGAGCCGTTTGCGAATGGCCCATTTACAAGCCAATAAATCAGTATGAACTTTGCGGTTCTGGAGACAAATGAGCGGAAATTTTGAAATTGTTGGGCATTTATCTAGCAAAACTGTCTACCAAAATGCGGGGAGTTATGACTTTTGTAAGCATAAAATAATTTTATGTGCTGTCCTTTGATAAATTGTGGTATAATAAGTTTATGATTGTCCTCTTTTAAAACTAAAAAAAACTTAGGCCTTTACATCTTAACTAGATGTTAATGTTCAGATGACGGCAGATAGAGCAGAGTGGAAAAAGAAAATCTAGACTTAAAAATCTGTTGGGCTGAGCTAACATAAAAGTGAGATTAGGACAAGAAGATGATGACATCTTAACTAAGAAGATTGTATAAAGTTAGGAGGCAACATATGCCTACATTCAACGGAATGTAGTATTGCCTGGGACATGTTCCAAGATGGAGTAGGCTAGCTTAAGTGGATTTAACGATCTATCATCGACGTCTAATGCTGGTGGTTCGCGCCGTAGAGCAAGACCGGAGACCAGAGACAGAGAGGAGATTGTGGCCTTCCGTCTTTGTCACGCGCCCCTACAAAACCTGTCTCTACCCCCTGATTGTCTATCTTTGATATCGACCAAAATTGGTCTCAAACATTCAATTATGACAGTTTAGTGACCACGCAAGTGGCTCTACATATCACTTTCATCTCAACGAGATCGAACGCGAATCAGTTTGACAGTTTGAGACCAATTTGAGGTTTGAGACAAGTTAGACAATCAGCCTGCTGATTTCTGGTTTCGGTTCCGGCGCGAACCTTACCCACTCTTCTATCTATCCTTCTGTACCCCGGTGAATCAAAACTCATCAAATGTGTGAATCATAGGATATTTCTGTACCTATCCATACTGTTGCATTTGACTGGACGTAACTCAGTTAATTGAACTGTGTTGAGGTCGTTCCCTGATTGGCCCTTGTTCTGTTTCATCCTGTTTCATACATTATAATTAGCGGAGACTCGTTCACATTTGATTCTGACTGCCGTCGCCATAAAATTAATTCAGTATTATAATTAGCAAAGTGTTGGTAGTCATTTTTAAGTGGCTGTAGCCACATAAGTAAAATTAATTCAGGATTTTAATGAAGTATAATAAAATATCAGTTTATATCACATATTATTACATATTGTATATTGTAAATTCGAAAGTTTGTGTTGAAGGGTCAAATTATTTTTAAACGAAAATGACCCCGATGCGATGTAACCAAGATGTCACAGGTCATCTATTTTTTCTCCTGACAGTACATTATTCAGTTTTCAACTGTAATTGAAATTGAAACTGATGTGGATACTTGCGTTTAGATTATTGTTGAGTGTGATTTGAACGAGTCCTAATTCTAGAAGTGAGTTGTTACCACTTTTAAAGGTGATTTTGACGATGACTTCATGGTTTCTAAGCTTAAAACTGCGAATCATTAAACCTAGCGAAGTTATCTTAACGCAACTATATGCCATGGTGTTAGGGCTGAGATTTCCATGACAACTTGTTTGCGTAGGTGTATTTTGATTGATTCATCGCTTGAGGCCTTAATAATTATTTTTTGACCTCTTCAAATATGAAGAAAAGAAGGCTGGGTGTTTGTTTCATCATCACGTTAAGTCCTTAGTCAGCTAGATATTTACCAACTTACTTTTTTTCTAAACTCAGCTAACAATAGAATCGACAGAACCACTTTACTTATCTATTCTTTAACTATCAGAAAAAAAGGAGCCTCTATCTTTATTGATACCTACTTCATCTGCTAAATAAATAAAAACAATCAAATAAAATTAAAAAAAAAATTGCCCAGTTATTCTGTCATGTCAAGTTATACCACAGAATAAATAAAAGTACCTACCTACACGAAAATAAAAACATCTTGTCAAGAGATTTGTCTATGGTCAAGTCAGCTTATTTTGGAAACTCCCAACAGGCATCATGCGTCAAATGATTACCAGACTACAACCACATCTTCCTAGACAACCACCAACCACATACCTACTTTACTCTTTCTTTGACTAAGTAGTTAGATTTAATTAAGAGGCAATTCGTTTGTTGTCATAATAAAATTCTTCACGGTATAATAATAATAATAATCTTTATTTCATTTCGAGCACAAACAAACAAATATATACAAGCAGGTATACTTACCTATGTCGCAAAGGAACAGGAGAAGAATCTAGCTCATCTTGCTCATGAGACGTTTCAATGTGATCCTAGAGGTCCTACTGAATCTTTGAATAAGTACTTACCTACTTAAATGTTTTTGACTTTGACCTAATGATGCAAGAACCTTCTTAATGATGTTACATCGGTCAAACTTTATGTCTACGAAACCACGGCTAAGCCCAAACGTGTTATGCAAAGTACAATATTATAAAAATGCCGTATTTAGCCGGTCGAGGCAGTTAAAATAAATTCTGAATAAAAAGCCTCTGTTTTACTTCTGCTCTGGCAGCTGCGAAATGTTTAATGTTTTCGGTACGTTGTTTGATGACGAATATAAACACAAATAGGGCTTAATTCTTCTACAAGGCGAAGACACAGAACAGGGTACCAAAAGTGGCCACTTTTGATGAAACATCAGATGTTTCATAAATGCTTCTATGCTTCATCTGTGAAGCATATTTCAAAACACCTTTTTTGACAGTTCTCTATAGAACCATTTTACCCAATTCTGTCAAAAAAGGTGTTTTAAAATATGCTTCATATAGATGAAGCATTTATGAAGCACTAGCGGACGCCCGCGGCTTCGCCCGCGTGCACTACTATTTTTTTTACCCCACGGGAACCGTGCATTTTTTGGGATAAAAAATAGCCTATGTCCTATTCCCGGTCATTATCTATCTACTTTCCAAATTTCATCCAAATCGGTTTAGTAGTTATTGAGATACGTGGGAACAAACATTCACACACACGGACTTTCGCCTTTATAATATTAGTAGGATTTATGAAACATCTGATGTTTCATCAAAAGTGGTCACTTTAGACGCCCAGATAAATATCTCGTGCGAAGACGAAGATGCAAATAGTGGATGGTAAAGTTTTGGTATTCACTCGGAATGTATTCAGAATTCGGAAAGTGTCGTTTCTTCGCTAAAAACCGTAACTTTCCGAAGAAAATCTTTGAATCGGATGCATTCCGAGATGTGTGAATCGCACTAATAATCTCCACTTGAACGAATGTTGTATTACCTAGATATTTTTTATGATTAACACAAGCTCAAACGGAAAAACATAGTGAGAATACCAGTTAGGTTCGTAATGCAGGGGCCACACCAAGGAGATATGGCAAATTATTTGCCGGATTTCTTACGGCCTCAATACAGAAATCCGGCAAATATTTTGCCATATCTCCGAAGTGTGGCCCTGCATAATAGGCGGCGACATGCTTGCAACCTGTCACGTATGAAACTTCTGCAAAATGTGGGATGTATAAGTATTATGGATTGAATATCTGAAATAAATGAATTTATAATATTATTTAAATTATAAAGACATGAGACTTTTCTGTACAGAATATTAGTAAAAATAATAATTGCACTTTTCTTTTATAGTAATATAAATGACGGACTTGTTTCGTAGCTAAGTTATGAAAATTGACCAAAGGGTCATAACTTCTTCCGTAGCATAAGTAATTTTATGCTTCTCTAACATAAAATTTCTGATTCCTTCTGATTTCCTTCATTTTACCTGTTCGTGTTAATTTGGATTGGTTTTTTAATTTATTTGTGGGTCACTAACAAGGTTTTTGTAAAAGCTTGCGTGACAATGGCGCTGTACCTCTCTCGAATTTTTATAAAAAGGCTTTTTTCATTCTGCATTGATCTTTGATAGCGACCAAAATAGGTCTCAAACTCTCAAATATGAGATGTTCAGTGGCCACGCAAGTAGCTCTGTCACTCACTCTCATCTCAAAGAAACCGAACGCACCAGATGATAAATGGCCCGTTGAATGTCTGTTTGCACGCACGCGTGTGAACCCGGCATGACGGTTCTCTGTCTCCTGTCACGGTCGCCTTAAATAAAGCCATTAGCGATAAAATAAACTTCAGTCTAGGCAACAACCCAGAAACTTCATGGACGTTATCAGGCGATTGTATCTTAGATAAATATAAGCACAACAAACACCTATGTAAATTGTGCGCGTTCATGTTTACAAAGTACATAATTACTTATAAATAGGTAATCGATAATTCCTTTTAACCGACTTTAGTTCCTAAGTACCAAGGTAATTAATGAAATTTTATGGTAACTGTTTTTAAGATTAAAACGAATGTTAGTGGTTGAATATTCCCTAGGCTTTCGATCCGACGGCATCGAAATCGAATCTTGGTCGCGCATCAGCAAGATTTTCATTTACATAATTTAAACGGTAAGTAAAGGAAAATATCGTAACTAGTTTCGAATAGGTGGGGTTGGGCTTGCAACCTGTCTCGTGGGATAATAACTACATGCATACTTACTGTAATAACAATTAAATTAAAAATGTTATGAAAAACCCCCTAGACATATCTATAACCTAGAAATGAGCTGATGACCTTCAAACGGCTGAACAGATTTTCATGAAACATAGCTAAGAACCATCTCGACAAAGGCACCTTTCAAACCAAAAAATAATAATCAAGATCGGTTCATCCGTTCAGGAGCTATGATGCGCAGACAAACACACATACACAGAGACACAGATACACACTACAAACTTATAACAACTATCTTTTTCGCCGGGGTTACAAAGTGGCCAGATGCCTGCCCAATGTCTTCAGATCTGTCTTTTTGTAGTCTTTGACTACTCTCTAGATAAAATCATCAAAGGATCTTCAATGTCTGAAATTCAGGGCAGATGTATGACACTTGGACCTCTGCAGCTAATTAAAATGTTTAGATGGAGTAGGCTTGCCAAGCACTTATACCTACCATCCTCGGTTTTCGACCATAAGAAAGACTCGTCAATTCCATAGCTGCCTAAACCACGGATTTTACGATCAAATCCTTTCAGTTTTGATCGAATTTCCAACTAAGTAATAATCCAATGATTAGAATTCGAACTTCAGACCTTTAGATTGGAAGTACTCCTATGCCGACACAGCTCCTAAGTGTTTTAGAAGTAATTAGTATGCAAATTGTTCACGCTCATGTTTACCAAATACTTAAAATGTGATCGGTTGTTAAAACTCCGTGACCTTAAGACGAGACAAGTAGATGGTGATGATGATGGGATTGCGAGCGGTCTGATTGCGTGGAAATGCCAAGGCGAGAGGCCAAGGGTCACCAGAGCGGTAGGGCTGTGCCGTATCCGGCTTTCGGAACAGCCGGGATTAAGATTAAGATTAAAAAAACTTAAACCTTTACATCTTTACTAGATGATTTATACAGTGTTAGGAGGCAATCCTTGCCTACACTTATCGGGACACTGTCGTGTCGTGCCTGGGACAATGTTGAGATGGGGTAGGCTTGCCCAGCACCTAAACCATCCTCTCAGCTTAACCGGCCATATCCACAGGAAAGACATGGTCAATACGTGTGGGGCTGACTAAGCCGCGGGTTTCCTCACGATGTTTACCTTCACCGTTTAGAGCTCGTGTTAAAGCGCATATAAATCGAAACGAAAAATCCATTGATGCACGGCCAGGATTCGAACCCGGATCGAAAGTCGAGGTACTAAGCCCCTCGACCACACGGCTGGATTAAGATTAAGATAGGAGCTAAAAGGTGATCTTTATACTGCCTCCCTTATTTAGTTTATTACTTAGTCACCAAAAAGTGTTTTGATGTTGGATACTAAAGACGTGAGATGTAGACTTGGTAAAATAATCTAAATATCTATGAACTATAAAAGTAGTAGCCAATTCTAAACATTCAAGGCCGTCTGAAAATATCTGTCACCTAACTAGCCATCCAAAACTCGAGATAATATTATTAGAAATAGGTTTCAGCCTGAAACTTTCAGGTGGTCGGGGTTGACCCAGACGGAGGTTTTTATCTTAGGATTTTGACCAAAGCTCCTACATTGTATAGGAAAATTACACTATGCATGTCCGGCCATTTAGGCAAATGACCGGCTCTATACGCCTCTAGAATCAAAATTACTTTGTGGTTTCCACATTCCTTTATATTTCCAAGTAATCAGCGATTATGATTATTTTCGATTACAATCGGACGTGCCCGATATGGCGAGAATGGAAAAATAAAGTAATAAAAAAATTCAAGGAAATTAAACCTTAAAAAGGAAATTGATTTAGAAGGCAATATTTTTGCCTACGGTCTTTTTGAATTTAGATTTTTTATCTGTGGTTGTGGGTCGTATAAACTGTTACGTTACCTCAATTCCATAGCTGCCTAAACCACGGATTTTACGATCAAATCCTTTCAGTTTTGATCGAATTTCCAACTAAGTAATAATCCAATGATTAGAATTCGAACTTCAGACCTTTAGATTGGAAGTACTCCTATGCCGACACAGCTCCTAAGTGTTTTAGAAGTAATTAGTATGCAAATTGTTCACGCTCATGTTTACCAAATACTTAAAATGTGATCGGTTGTTAAAACTCCGTGACCTTAAGACGAGACAAGTAGATGGTGATGATGATGGGATTGCGAGCGGTCTGATTGCGTGGAAATGCCAAGGCGAGAGGCCAAGGGTCACCAGAGCGGTAGGGCTGTGCCGTATCCGGCTTTCGGAACAGCCGGGATTAAGATTAAGATTAAAAAAACTTAAACCTTTACATCTTTACTAGATGATTTATACAGTGTTAGGAGGCAATCCTTGCCTACACTTATCGGGACACTGTCGTGTCGTGCCTGGGACAATGTTGAGATGGGGTAGGCTTGCCCAGCACCTAAACCATCCTCTCAGCTTAACCGGCCATATCCACAGGAAAGACATGGTCAATACGTGTGGGGCTGACTAAGCCGCGGGTTTCCTCACGATGTTTACCTTCACCGTTTAGAGCTCGTGTTAAAGCGCATATAAATCGAAACGAAAAATCCATTGATGCACGGCCAGGATTCGAACCCGGATCGAAAGTCGAGGTACTAAGCCCCTCGACCACACGGCTGGATTAAGATTAAGATAGGAGCTAAAAGGTGATCTTTATACTGCCTCCCTTATTTAGTTTATTACTTAGTCACCAAAAAGTGTTTTGATGTTGGATACTAAAGACGTGAGATGTAGACTTGGTAAAATAATCTAAATATCTATGAACTATAAAAGTAGTAGCCAATTCTAAACATTCAAGGCCGTCTGAAAATATCTGTCACCTAACTAGCCATCCAAAACTCGAGATAATATTATTAGAAATAGGTTTCAGCCTGAAACTTTCAGGTGGTCGGGGTTGACCCAGACGGAGGTTTTTATCTTAGGATTTTGACCAAAGCTCCTACATTGTATAGGAAAATTACACTATGCATGTCCGGCCATTTAGGCAAATGACCGGCTCTATACGCCTCTAGAATCAAAATTACTTTGTGGTTTCCACATTCCTTTATATTTCCAAGTAATCAGCGATTATGATTATTTTCGATTACAATCGGACGTGCCCGATATGGCGAGAATGGAAAAATAAAGTAATAAAAAAATTCAAGGAAATTAAACCTTAAAAAGGAAATTGATTTAGAAGGCAATATTTTTGCCTACGGTCTTTTTGAATTTAGATTTTTTATCTGTGGTTGTGGGTCGTATAAACTGTTACGTTACCTGTGGTGTAAGGAACGATTTGGAGTAAACACGTCCTGTTTCGTTATAAATTGAAGCCATTTATTTAAGGTGGGTGTAATGAATGTTGATCGTAACATTATATAAGTACTTAGCTAAGAACGATTGAATAAATAATGTGCGAATTTGCTATGTGGGATAGCAAAAGGCATATAAGTATTTGAAGAACAAATTAGGTTCATATGTTTCTTTGTAATTGTATACAACAAAGTATTTTCATTCATTCATTCATTTATTCAGGTGTGAAACAAATACATGTCAGAATACATGTCAGAAAGTGGTAAGAAGCCTACCTACCTACCTGTTCTTTCGCGACCAGCACCGTGAGTGCGCTTGTAGACGTCCGTTTTTTTCGCCGGGCAACGGACCGTCAATAAACGAAATCCATATAAACGGCATAAATTGTTCGCTGGACCGATATCCGGCGCTTTACGACATTCATTACGCGCCATGAAAAAAACGGTCCGTTGTCCGGCGAAAAAAACGGACGTCTACAAGCGCGCTGAAGAATCAGCCCCCCTAGCCATATTACACTATCTATCGTCGCTGTAGAATTAAAACACTTCAAAATGTATAGGATTTGACGTTTCAAGTAGAGTCACGTGGTCAGAACGTCAATTCCTATACATTTTGAAGTGTTCTATTCTACAGCGACGATAGATCGTTCTACAGCGACGACAGATCGTGTAATATGGCTAGGGCCCCAGGGCAACAAACACGGTATGGGACTTAGCTTTCTTTTCGGTGATCCATGGCATCCATGATCCATTTCGGTGATCGGTGGCCGATGATGCTGATGATACTTATTAGTGATCTGTAATCCGTTGACGATTTGATTGATTAGGTACTTCTTAATAAAACCCATTAGATGATTAGACACTACAGTTCAGAACGTCAAGGTTTATAATTTAAATCAATATAAAAATGTAATGGTGGTTACTGACCTCTAGAAATAAATAATATTCATATGTGTAGTTTTATAATCGATTAAGGTTACAACCTTGCTTGCTTGTAGTGCCTGCTTAATCTGCCTATGCCTATACCGACACGTGACGAAAAAAAGGTAATTTAACTATTATTCGCTAAGGCTGTGTTTACACTTAGACGATTACGTTTTTGAAATTATTAGGTACTAGGTAGCTACGGGGTTTTACATTTTATTTACTTCGATGTTTCGACTAAAAATACAGTCACCTTGTTCACGAGTAATCTACTTGTCACAAATAACTTGTGGGTCCCGGTAATATTTAAAAAGTGTTCAATTCACGAAGTTTATAGTAGGTAGCTTTGGATAGTTCACAATACAAGTAGGGCCAACGGATCTCGGCGTTCGTGAAGTTAGCCGTTTCGATGCGCAGTGCAACTTTTTCATACAAAATTTTCTACTGCGCATCGAAAAGCCTAACTTCACGAACGCCTAGATCCGTCGGCCCAACTGTACGCCACTGGAACAGAGTTCGACGTTACTACCGAGTAGGTATAGTCTGGCAAAAAATAATAGACATAAATGGGGGCGCCACTGTGCAAGCTAAATACGCGAAATAGATAAATTCTTTTAGAAGGAAATTATTACTTCTGACTGACGTCTTCGGTACCTGTACCATAGACAAGAAACCTGTACTTTACCAAAGATTAGTACAGAAAGGGTTTCCATTGTAATTAAATTTTAGTTGCCGTTTCTACCCGTTTTTGCCAGACTATACTTCCGAATGCTTCTACCGAGCATGTCTCGATCTTGAGCCATGAAGTGTTAAGCGTCTGAAGTCTCTGAAGATTCAGCCGCATCAAATCGCCTAAGTTTCAGCTTCTCGCTCCTTGTGGACGGTAAGTATCTAAATCTTGTTTACAATACGGACTGGCTTATACTAGTTCTTGGCACAAAGCACACTTCGTAACTCAATTGTGGACAAAGCTTTCGAACGATTCACGAAACGTGTTGGAGCAACTACACCTATTTGTTTATACGAATTTATTTACTTACTTAATAAAAATCCACGACGTCTCACCAATCAATGTGATCGCGCTCTTACTGTGTGCGTATGACATGGGATAAAAGAAAACAGTTTATCATTTACTTTACCTACACGACTATACCTACCGTCTAGTGTCCTCCTAACCCAACTCTAAGGGAGTAGGCACACTGCGTTTTTTGCAGCGCGATGTGAACGCGCAGGTCAAAAATGCGCTGCAGAAACGTCATGTACCCACTCCCTAATCCAACCTAACCCACCCCTTTCAACAAAACAAATTACTTACAACAGAAAAAGTTAAGTCAAATCAAAAAATACCTGCGGAAAGCCTGAAAAACTTTTTCCTGTCGATATTCTCGTAGTGAGTTCGAAAGTTTAATAGAAAAGTAATAATTATTTCTTATTGAGAAAGATAAAGTTTGCCAATCAAAGAAGTAAGTAAGCAAGTATTTGAATAAATTGTGTTATAGGTAGATAAATCTCATAATTCAATCGTATCTTGCACGTGGCCGACCCGACCCGTCGAAAGGGAAATGTATTTATCTCAGCTCGTGATTTATCTTCTCAATGTATCTCTGTATCTACAGATGGGGCTAAAATGTCCGCTAAGATGTTCGTGTGAATTAAATTGTGAATACTGTTTGTTTAGAGGAAAAATGAAAAAAAAAATGGTAAGGCACGATGTACGTGAGTACATCTAAACATTTTGTTGTAAGTTTTTATATTATAATGATCAGGTTAAATTAAAAAAAATCATAAGGCACGCACGATGCAGGTAAACATTTTGTTGTGGATCATCAGATAGGTACCTAGGTAGAAAAAAAAAAAATTAACTCAAGATGTAGGTAAACATTTTAATAAGATCTTCAGGCGTTCAAGATCTTAGAAGATACCTTAAGGCGTAGTATTATTGTCTGTTCCGTGCCTAAGGGTAACCAGAGGCATGTCCATATTTGGCATAAATGGAGATGATTATTGACAGTTCACAAATGATACAGTAGATTTTTTCAGTAGACTCAACATTTTTTTTTTATTGCTGCTAAAAGTTCTCATATTCAATTACATTAAACGTTGTCATAAAATCATTTTTATGGTATGTAATGCGAAAAGGTATTTTAAAAGAATTGCATAGCGACCATTTTAGCTCCCCGATAAGCGGATTTTTGCGCTTGAATTACGAAGGAAATACTTGACAGAATACTTCTTAGTGTTGTTGTTAGGGAAGTAAATCAGGATGACAAGCTATTCACTTTATTTATTTGAGAATGGTTCACTTGTAACTACATGAGAACTCTTTTTGTGTTGTTTGTTATAACACCACAACCTAATGGCAATGGTTTTATTTATTAACCGACTTCAAAAAAAGGAGGAGGTTCTCAATTCGTCTTTATCTTTTTTTAGTGCCACTTGCGGTCACCCATCCAAATTGTGACCGCTCAGAACGTCGCTTAACTTCAATGCCATACTCAAAGTGTGTTTTTATTTTGGGGTTTCGTCTAAAACACTTTTCAAAAAAGTTTGAACAAAACAAACATTTTTAAAGCACGCTTTTTGTTAACAAATAAAACGCTCAACACCTAATACCCGAGTAGTAAGACGTGTAAAAGTTGAATGACTCTAATGGTGCGTACAGACTGCTGAAACGTAACATGAAATGTATCATTCGGCCTTAATTGCATGTTTCCTCTAGTATACCGCCAACATGGCACACTACGCGCCCCATTGTGTTTGTCCGAAAAACCGACAACCATGCACGTGAAGTGTAAAGTTCGCGCTCGCAAGTCGTTCAAACTTTGAGAATATGTAACAAAGTTATTTTTCATGATACATTGCAGCAATGTGAACGGCAAATGCTTTCATATCATGTTACGTTGCATGTTACATTGCATGTTCCGTTTCACCAGCCTGCACGTACCTTTAGACAGCTAAAAAATACAACGTGGTTTTTAGTGACTGACAGACTGACAGTCAAGTTCAAGGACTAATATAAAATTAAGTTTTTGCTCAATATTTACATAGGCAGAGGTACCTACTCGTATAGAGGAATGAAACGTTTCGTAAAGCTTGTCTTTGGCAACTTCAATTGAATTAAGATCTGTTGTTTTAGGAGAGAGTTCATTTTGGCTGGCTGAAGTCCTAGTGAAGTATTTCTTAGGTTAAAGTTGTGTTTATTTTCAAGTAATTTTAGCCGTGTTAGTATGCGTGTAGGTACTTACTCTAATCTACTACTACCATTACCTACCATAGCAACGTTTTCTGTCAAAAACCGAAATATTATACGAAGTTGCTATAGAGTTATTCGAGTATGATACCTACTAAGTTATACTAACGACATCGACAGTATCTTAAATATTGAAACTGGGTATAAGAGGGTAGGTAGAGGTATGTCCAAATACATCTTTTTTGTCTCGACCTTTGCTCCGGGTTCGAATCCCGGCTGAGCACGCTTCGAATTCAATTTAACATTGACTCTACGAGATAAAATAGGTATATATTCTACCCCAGACTTTGCAAAGTTGGGCCTGTCAGTAGGCAAAAACAAGAGTTAGTTAACCCAAATGTATTTCATGATTCACAGCGTCGCCCTCTGCATAAATATCTGTACTGTGGCAAAACTAGCTGCACAACTTCGCTGATTTAATAGCTTCACAATCAAAGTTTTGATTTGTTTCGTGTGAAGTGCTTCAAATAAAGAGTGTTTTCCGTTTCGTTTGGCACTCGTGTTTGAGTGTGTTTAAAATCTTAACCACGTTTAAAAATTGTTTCACTATTTTAGCACTAAACAAATATTTCTACCGATAACTCATAAAAACCGGAGAAAGTAATAAAAGTTTTTGGGCTTTTTATGAAAAAAATAAAATAAGTGAGTATAAATTATTGTTAGCTCTTAACTAATTCCTGCCGTTATTCTATACTTTCCGTAGAAGAGGGCCGCAGGTCAGCATGCTCTCAGGTCCTAGACGTTATGTGCGTAGCGGGCACTGAATGTGATATAATTTTTATGCTACTTTTACTTTTCTGTTATTTTTAAATTTATAAATAGATTCGCTATGGAATTTTATTTTACCTATAAAATAAAAGTTAACATTTTTGCTCTTTAAGCTACCTACCTAATTCAGAATTCAAAAATCAATTTTAGGTAAGTAAACGTGTTTTTCCATTTTGGGCCAGACGCTAGTGTAAAGCCATTTATGCTCTGTCAAGCGACTTCTGTCGGCGATAGTGCCATAAATATCTGGTAAAATGTAGCAGCTACATAGTGCCTCGCTAGTGAACAAACACGCGATCCGGTAACGAATAACAATAGAAAGTTATGTGCTCCATGGGTTGTTACTTTTCGGTGAGGCAGGTCGTGAATTCAGTTCACTTTTAGAAATGTGGAGCATCTGCGGTTTTAGAACTTAATCAAATAACAATTCTATGTAAATAATACCAAAATATAAAGAGAAAGAGAGAAAAATTTATGTTGAGAGAAAAATTTCACACTGTGACAGAGTGAAATAAAAAAATAGTCCAGTGTCAAAATCCGTTGTATACAGGGTGGGGCAAAATTTTGGCTTCCGGTTCGCGCCAAAGACCGAGACCGGAAATTGAAACCAGAGACAGAAACAAACAGGAGACTGTTGTCATACTAATTCTCTGTCTCCTGTCTCTTTCACGTGCCCCTACAAAGCCTGTCTGTGGTCTCGGTATTCAGCGCGAAGGTTTTCCTTTGGGTTTCTTTTCTTTTGTAGTTAGAAAGTTTTGTTCTTAGAAATATGCATTTTTAGACAATTACGAGCTCATAATAATTTTATCAATTTAGTTCTATCAAAATTATATTCTACAAACAAATTATTTCCCAAGTGTCCCCAAAGTGCGGTGAACAGTGTTCTAATCTAGGCCTTTAAGTTTCTCTGATGACGTCTAGGGGTCAGAGTTAAAATATAAGTAAGTAATACGTTGGTACTAGTATTCTGTGGTAATACCTTATTTATAACATAGTCAGACAGCCATTTTGTAGAAGCATTATCACAAATGACACTGACAAATGAGTACCTGTCACTGTTTTTAACAACGTTAAACTTATTTTTTATCTGTTTCAATGTTGTTTCCAAGGAATTTCTATACTAGGTACGTACCCGGAACGCTGACTGAGACAGAAAACAAGGTCCGCTTGAAATCAAACTTGGGCGGTGTGTCTCTTTCTTTTTGCAACTGTGTGAAAGAGACAAAGCACCCAAGAAAGCCTCTCAACAAGACCAACAATCCTTATAACCAAAATTAAATGATAATAGATCGTTGTGTGGTCGTGATAAGGTTCAAAATCCTTTGTACATTAAATGTCAGTCAGCATTCTACTATGTATACAATTTCTTTGGTTGTTTCTTAATATTTCGCTCCGACGCACTATCCTTTTCTCTAATTGGTGATGTGTAGATACTTGTTGTAGAGACATATTTTTGTTTCTATGACAGGCCAAAGTGTGATGCCTAGGGTGCTCTAGTACTCATCCATACATACATATAGGTACAATGTGTTATACAAACCCTGTTCGATCCGAATGGGGTGCGAGTACGAGACAGATTTTTTTATTTTTTTATGGCAGGACGTCTACATATTTGTTACATTGTCCACGTGTAGCGGAGATTAGGATTCTATACTTTAATAATAAAAATAAATAATAATTTGACAGACTGCAAGCCTAATAAATAAAATAAAATAAAATAAAAATATTTTATTTCAGACAACTAAAGTCCATAGGTATAATACCCGATGATTTTAACTAATACCCCTATTAAAAAGCTAACTGGTTTCCTCATACTGTTTTCCTACACCCCGGCACCGTTTAGAGATATTTGATTCACGGCCGGGATTCGAACTCACAACTTTCGAAACGAAGGCTGAGACACCATCTCACTAGTTCAATACAGCTCAGTAGTAGCTTCTATATATGTATAGCAAAATGTACCTAATAGGGTAAAAACGTTTGTATAGAAACTTTTTAACACATGATGGGACTTGTGTTCGAAACTTGGTTTGAATGCTTATAAAACAATAACCGGACACATGTTTCAGGGTATTTCAAAAGAACCCCTTTTTTAGGGTATTTACCTAAATAAAATATGTTAAGTAAATTATTTGTAAGTAAGTACCTACTACTTAGGTAGGTATTAGATATTTTTGAGTCGTTGGGCAATTAATATTTTCTTATTAGGTACCTACTATAAATATAGTTTGATTTAGATTATTTAAGTAAACTAAGTACCTACCTCATTAAGCCCCTACATTGTGAGCGTGGGAACTTCTCATTCTACGCACACTTTGAAATTTTACACTCACACATCTGCAACTCGTAGCGTAGTACGCATGCGCACTAACGTTTATTCGTTTGTTTGTTTCTCATTGCGCGTCGTCGCTGTAGCATTTGTAAGCATGTCCTAGAAAATGCGCAATGTATACCGGCCGGCGTAAATGTCATGGTGAGTGTTTGTTGCCTAAGGGTGGAGCCATAGTGTAAACCGGGTTGACGCTATCCAAGTCGGTTGCACGGTTCGAATTGAGTCTATATTCGAACCGAACTATTAGGTAGGTATTATAAATTGAAGCTGTAGGTACATCCGATATCTGTACATTCAATCAATTTTGATTTATTAAACGCTATAAATATTATTTAATTTATGTACCTACCTACTTGTAGGTAAACATAAAAATCGGTCGAGCCGTAGGTACCTACTTGAGTTATCGTGTCAGATTCGGTTCTAGAGCACACTAGCAACTTCCGATTGGTTTCATTACTTTGTGCATTGTCATAATGATGATGGAAGGTTTATAATATAGTGAGATAAGAAGTATGTAGGTAACTTGGACGAACTAAATATCAAGACCCCGATTTCGAGCGTCAAAACGCCAAAAAAAAGTCAACCAACTGTTGGTTGACTTGTTCGTTTCGCTCATTCAGTCGCGCTAAGGTCGTTGTACTTGTAATAAAAACCGCCTTGTTTCCTTCACGAATCATTTATTTAAATACACTACACTTTCTGTTCGAATTTTGATGATAATTATACTTATTTTTAACATTAACAAATTAACCAAGTAGACTGTCGGACAGTAGGCTTCCGATATTAGATGGTTGACCGTTCTCGATCGCGGCTCAGAACTGACTGCCGTTCTGCCATCCTTCAATCCCCTCCGTAATCTTTTACCGGAAGCCCACTATTCCACAGTCGACATTTTGCACGAATGACATTGACATTTTGTACCGGAAATCAAAACAATAATTCAGCTAAAATAATGTCTGCATAAACGGAAATACGAATTAATTTATATTGAAATCAATATAAATTAATTCGTATACTTAAACAGTTAAATTTCAAACTTTTTCTTAAAAATAAAACTAAAATTATTAATAAAATAAAATGAAGCTAACATTCGGCCAATTCTGACAACTATGTATGACCTCATACATCACTCACAGTAAATAGGTAGGTAGGTACATTATATCATTAAAATTAAAACGTATTGTAGCATTAGGCACCTAACTAAATTCGCGCAAAACATGTTAATTATTTCACAATGTGCAATTCAATATGGAATACTTATTTCAACAATTATAATTAGATAGGAAGCACCCTAACATCGTAGGTACCTGATGAATACACCATTCTCCTCAAAACCCCCCTTTTCTTTTTTTTTTCCTAAGCATCTAACAGCTATATCAATTATGGTTTCATCAAACATTTCATTCAATCACCTCTTTTTTTTTTTTTTTTTTTAAGCATCTCACAGCTTTAACCTTATTTATCTACATCACTTTTTTTCCTAAGCATCTCACAGCTTTAACCTTATTTATCTACATCACTTTTTTTCCTAAGCATCTCACAGCTTTAACCTTATTTTTATACATCACTATTTTTTTTCCTAAGCATCTCACAGCTTCAACCTTATTTTATACATCACTTTTTTTCTCTAAGCATCTTACAGCTTTAACCTTATTTTTATACAACACCCCTTTTTTTTTTTAAGCATCTTACAGCTTTAACCTTATTTTTATACAACACCCCTTTTTTTTTTAAGCATCTTACAGCTCTAAACGACTCCCCCTTTTTTTTTTTTCAGTCAACACCTCTTGTTTTTTTTTTCTTTTCCCTTTTTTTTGTGCTTTTTACAAAAAGAACATAATAATTATTAAATATTTATATACATAGTTCATCTCTACGTACTAATTAACTTCATCTTGATCAACATCATCATTAACATCATCTCTAACATCATCTCTAACATCATCTCTAACATCATCTCTAACATCATCTCTAACATCATCTCTAACATCATCTCTAACATCATCTCTAACATCATCACTAACATCATCACTAACATCATCACTAACATCATCACTAACATCATCACTAACATCACTAACATTATCATTAACATCTAATGCAGCTACATGAATCCATGGCATCACCCTACAGAACCAGTTAGGCCTGACATTGCATTGTCTTTGGAGTGTTATCATTTACTTGATTGTTATTAGTCCTAAATCTACAGGTTTCGTACTTGTGACCAAACTTCAAGCATTTTGTGCACTTTATAATGGGTTTGGTGCAGCTAGCGTGTGTGTGTCCTTTTTCTCTACAATTGTAACAAGAAATGTCATTAAGAGTTCTGGTTGAGTTATTCTGTACAGGCTCGCCTACTTTATTCCTAGACTGAGACTTATCGAAAACACTTAAGGTCTCCTCTTTGTTGCTTAAAAGGAATTTTAAAAGCTGATTCGGGTGAGAACACTGCAATGCCAGAGCGCTGGATTTTGTTGTTTTATCTGAGATGCCATGAATTATGCAGTCTACAGCACGTTTTCCATCAATTTCACATTGGTTAAGAAGAGCGAGTTTTTCGTAAAAATATGCTTCCATAGGTTCGTTAGATTTACTTTTACGTCGCAACATGTCTTCCAGGGATTGGCCATAGTTGCGCTCATAAGGGAAAGCATTCATAAGTTGCTCCTGCCATTCTTCCCAGGAGAATAAAATTGAGTTGAGGCTCTCATACCACGTCTTGGCCAACCCCTGGAGTTTTTGTAATGCGAAATGTACGATTGATTTGTCGTCCCAACCGTAAACGGTGGCACACTCGTTCACTTTCTTCAGCCAAACATCGATGCGCTGGTTTTTTAATGACGGATCAAAATTAGGAATAATGTTTTTAGCGTCATTACTCTTATTGCTAAAGGTACCACCAATTGACCGTTGTGACGACAAATCATTTAACAATTTAGCAACGTCACTACTAGAAAATTTAGGGCTAGATGGTTCTACCTCCTTATCATGATTAACGATCGTTTCATTTTGTCTAACCTTGCTGCTGCGCGGTTCTGACACGTCGGGTGTCCGGGTGTGATGACGGCGATCTGCACGACTCCCGCTGCGGCTGTGTTCCATACGTACACGCTCATTGCGTGCTGCACCTTCCAGTGCTCGCAGTCGTTCCCTTAGCTGGTGCAGTTCCCGTTCCCGATGTTGTAGACGATCGACACTAGATCGTCGCGAACGAGTGCTGTGGCGACTGCGGCTGCGGCTTGGTCTGTCCACATGGCGAGCTGGATCTCGGGCAGGAGTGACCAGATGCCGACGGTCACTGCTTTCCCGTTGCATAGTTGTTAACTCGAACAAAAGGAGAGAAAAATATTAAATATAGCAGTTATGAGAAATGTTATTTAAGTCAATAAAAGTTACCTACTAAGAATTGTCATGAACTCTAAGTTATCTAGTGCATCTATAGGATAAATATAGAATAGAATATAAAAAGTTTCATTTTCACCACCAAAATACAAGAAAACTTCAGAATTCTACTTTGTCACGTGTTTCTGCTTTTATAATAATTTACAAAAGAAAAGCGGAAAACGAATAGCTAAGCTGAAATTATCCTAACACAATAAGTAAACAAATTATATTCAAAATTAGCAAGTGTTTAACTTGCCTAACCTCAACCCCTTTCCATTATTTTAGTACATTATTATTTTACTTTTATTTACAACTAGCAGCGCCCTCACGGCGGTTTATGGTGATGATGATGATGATGAAAATTAGCCTTTAAACTTCCTCAAGAGTTTAGCTATCAAATGCAGAAAGAATTTTTAAATCCGACTGCTAGTTCCTGAGATTAGCGCATTCAAACTAACAAACTCTTCAGTTTTATATAAATAGTATTAGTAGGATACTTAATTTAAAAATTGAAATTTTTAATTCTGTCGAATCGGTTGAATTTTCAATGAAATAAAATAATACGTAAGTGTGATTTAACGCTACAAAAATTCACCATAATCTATACTTATAATAAGAATGAAGTCTAAGAACAAACTTATAAGTATTCAATTAAGTGAAGTCAGTTTTTGATCCATATAACCCTAACCCGTGCGAAAATGTCGTAAGCGCGTTCTAGAACGTCCTTGAACTTTTTGTTCGAAGGTCCTTATTCTGAGGTTCATAGTAACTGTTTGGGTAATCTGTGACTTTGAAATTTTCGTTTCTGTGTGTTTGAGTCCTAAGATCTCTGAAACTACTGAACTGATTTGGATGCAGTTTTCATTGTTGTATTATGGTAAGCCGGGATTAAAAGATAGGGGTTGTTTTATCAAAATCCGTTAACAAATAAAAAAGATATGTCCATTTAAAGAATGTACTGTGACTTTAGTAAAAAAATAATATAAAAAGGATGTATCTTTTTTATTTGTGAACGGATTTTGATGAAACTAACACTAAAAATTGACCCAGGCTTACCACAATACAACAGTGAAAACTGCATAAAAATCGGTAAAGCCATTGCTGAGATGAGTCATATATTACCCAGCATAGTTCTGTTCTGAACTAAAGTCCCACAGTTACCCAGCATATCCAAGTTACAATGAACTTTTTGCATGATTTTCAATATTATTAAAAAACTCTTATCATAAGTAAGTAATTAAATACGACAACTTCACTCATTAAATTTAAAGTTTTTTCAAGAACAAAGGACATAGAGACATCTATTGGAGCTAGCTGAAACCAGATTGTGGTATCTGGTTCCCATAGTAGCTACAAGCTTTGCTTAGTTTAGGGCTAGATGGCGCTGTGTGTCTCCAAAAAAAAATATTAATAAAAAATTAAAAAACCCCGTGATCTGAAAAGTTGGAAATAATCTATACTTATCTTTATCTTTAATCTATACCTACTAATATAATAAAGCGGAAGAGTTTGTTTGATTGTTTGATCGCGCTAATCTCTGGAAGTACCAGTTGGATTTGAAAAAATATTTCTGGTTTTGGATAAGTAGCTAATTTTTTGAGGAAGGTTTTAAGCTATTCATCATCACGAAAAGGCAAAAGCCGAGCAAAACGAAAGAAAGCCAGATAAACGCTTGGTTTTCCGTAATCAAAACTAGATGGCGGGACTAAAAATGACCATTTTCTGAATCGCGCTGATGAAAACACGCGGCAGTCACTTATTAGTCTACGCGTGATTTAAAACACTTTTTATTAAACCGACTTCAAAATAAAGGAGGTACTCGATTATTTATTACTCGAAGATGCCTGGACCGATTTGGAACATTATTTTTTTGATTGAAAGGTGGTGTCTTGGTCAGATCAGGTCAGGATCTGATAATGGAATCCTGGAGCTGTTCAACAGAACTCCTCAGTAAATAGGCCGATTGAGTTGAAACTCGGCAAACCTGTCAAGTTTCAACTACAATGTAATAATATGGTGACAGTGAGTTGATCTGAGGATGGAGTCAGGAGCTGTTCAACATAACTCCTCAGTAAATATGCCGATTGATTTGAAACTCGGAACTCAGCATATCTGTCAAGTTTCCAATATAATGTAATGATATGTTGACATCGAGCTGAAGGGGAAGGGGGAGAGGGGGAGGAGGAGATGGGGACGGGGACGGGGACGGGGACGGGGACGGGGACGGGGACGGGGACGGGACGGGACGGGACGGGACGGGACGGGACGGGATGGGGATGGGGACGGGGATACATGACACACAAACTTATTTAATTTAAAATCCAAAAAAATCTGTTTATGTACAGAATATAAAACCAAACACTTTTTACTTCACGTCACGTGGCATTGCAACGCATGCCGGGTACAGCTAGTGATAAAATATTCATAGTTACGAGTATAAAATTGGGGCAAGGAAGGTAGATAGTCAATCATTTTTGTAGGCACAATCCAACAAGGACATAACAGGGCGTGGCAGACGCTATCAGAGAGTAGCCCTGATCTAGCACTGACACGACCTACGTTCATATGCATCACATTATCAGAGAGTAGCCCTGACTTAATCCGATGCACACAAACTCAATACCCTACGTTGGATGCACTTTTACACTCAAGTTAGGAAAATAAAAATTATGAAGCATCACACAGTAAGTACCTCGGTTGAAAACGTATCAATTGCTATCAGAGAGTAGCCCTGATCTAGCCCAGATACGTCCAACTCAAAAATGACATTGTATGTGCGATAGTGTACTGCCAGGGAGTTGCCCTGGCCAAGTACCCGCACGCCGAATGTACATTTTAGCTTACGCATCACATCGTCAGAGAGTCGCCCTGACCTGATATAATGCGCAGCTTCGTAGGTATCGTGCAAGATGCCTGATAATTTTTACGTGGGCTTTGGATGTACTTACATGTTAAAAATCTTATCATTCTGGCAAATAAGCTATAATTAATACTGATTATTGAACCATAATGTAAATGTAAATGTATTAATAATGTTAAATTGTAGTACATACCCTTTATGGTTTCTTTATCCCGCCTTCTGAAGTGTAATAAAAACCGCCTTGTTTCCTTCACGAATCATTTATTTAAATACACTACACTTTCTGTTCGAATTTTGATGATAATTATACTTATTTTTAACATTAACAAATTAACCAAGTAGACTGTCGGACAGTAGGCTTCCGATATTAGATGGTTGACCGTTCTCGATCGCGGCTCAGAACTGACTGCCGTTCTGCCATCCTTCAATCCCCTCCGTAATCTTTTACCGGAAGCCCACTATTCCACAGTCGACATTTTGCACGAATGACATTGACATTTTGCATTGACATTTTGTACCGGAAATCAAAACAATAATTCAGCTAAAATAATGTCTGCATAAACGGAAATACGAATTAATTTATATTGAAATCAATATAAATTAATTCGTATACTTAAACAGTTAAATTTCAAACTTTTTCTTAAAAATAAAACTAAAATTATTAATAAAATAAAATGAAGCTAACATACTGTAAACATGAATTTGGCGGCAAACAAAAATGGTGATTTGTGCCATTAAAGTGTGCAGGAATTACAAAGGATGACTAAAAATAAATGAGGAAGTTACATAGCATCGGTAAGTAAACTATAAATAACTATAAGTTATGAAAACAAGAAAATAAAACTTTGTAATTTTTACCCGGCTGACTGTCAAGTCACCCGGGTTATGTAGATCGCGCGTTTCTATGTATGTGGGTTCGTTCGTATGTAAGTAATATTCTTTATTACCACGTTTCTCCTAAACGGCTGGATGGATTTTGATGAATGAGGTATCGTTAGAATCGTCTCCATCTCGATTGTGCTCTAGGATACTTTTTATTTCGATAAATCAAATAGTGCGGCTAAAAAATGCAACAATGTGTGAATTTTCAAAATGAAAATCACGCTATCATATCAAAATTCATGTCAAAATCAAGAGGTTGGTAGACTGATATCAAATATATTTTTTTTTTAAATCTAACATGACATCTTCGAAGATTAAATCGAGTCTCAAAATTTTTGAAAATCTATTTTTCGCACTAAATAGAATTGCTAGCCAAAACGCAATATTTACCTTATTGATTTCGATCCTTGGTTTCGATCCTTGATTTCGATCCTTTGTTACGATTCTGGATTTCGATCCTTGATTTCGATCCTTGATTCTTGAATCTTGAATCTTTGAAGTGACAGCTGTCAAACTTCAAACCGCCATATCTCATGAATTACTCGTCCTAGACTCCCCGTTCTCAGTTCAAATGAAAGCTTTGACCAAGATCTTTATTTGAACTGACAGCTGTCAAACTTAAAACGGCCATATCTCGGAAACTACTCGTCCTAGACTCCCCGTTCTCAGTTCAAATGAAAGCTATGACCAAGATCTACATTTCAGATGACAGATGTCATTTTGACAGCTGTCACTTAAAAAGAAGATCTTGGTCATAGCTTTCATTTGAACTGAGAACGGGGAGTCTAGGACGAGTAGTTTCCGAGATATGGCTGTTTTAAACTTTGAACTGACAGCTGTCAAACTTAAAACGGTCATATCTCGGAAACTACTCGTCCTAGACTCACCGTTCTCAGTTCAAATGAAAGCTATGACCAAGATCTAAATTTCAGATGACAGATGTCATTTTAACAGCTGTCACTTAAAAAGAAGATCTTGGTCATAGCTTTCATTTGAACTGAGAACGGGGAGTCTAGGACGAGTAGTTTCCGAGATATGGCTGTTTTAAACTTTGAACTGACAGCTGTCAAACTTAAAACGGTCATATCTCGGAAACTACTCGTCCTAGACTCACCGTTCTCAGTTCAAATGAAAGCTATGACCAAGATCTACATTTCAGATGACAGATGTCATTTTGACAGCTGTCACTTAAAAAGAAGATCTTGGTCATAGCTTTCATTTGAACTGAGAACGGGGAGTCTAGGACAAGTAGTTTCCGAGATATGGCCGTTTAAGCTTTGAACTGACAGCTGTCAAACTTAAAACGGTCATATCTCGGAAACTACTCGTCCTAGACTCCCCGTTCTCAGTTCAAATGAAAGCTATGACCAAGATCTTCTTTTTAAGTGACAGCTGTCAAAATGACATCTGTCATCTGAAATGTAGATCTTGGTCATAGCTTTCATTTGAACTGAGAACGGGGAGTCTAGGACGAGTAGTTTCCGAGATATGGCCGTTTTAAGTTTGACAGCTGTCAGTTCAAATGAAGATTTTGGTCATAGCTTTCATTTGAACTGAGAACGGGGAGTCTAGGACGAGTAATTCATGAGATATGGCGGTTTGAAGTTTGACAGCTGTCACTTCAAAGATTCAAGATTTCAAATTCCAGATTCAAGAATCAAGGATTGAAATCAAGGATCGAAATCCAGGATCGAAACCAAGAATCGAATACTTACAAGAAAAATTAAGTAAACAAAAACCAGTATTGACCTCAAAAAATTTGAAACAAATTTTAGAGACATTTCGATATCATAACATATTTTCCCCTACTTTTATGGGAAATTTTCAAGAGCTGGTATCACTAAAAATGGATGACAATGTTGACAGGTGACGCAGCGCACCTGTATAGACAATAGAAGATTCGCATACTTGTGTGCGTAATACGCACACTAGCGTTTCAAACCTGGCCTGTTGTTCTTGTTGCGATTGAAGCGAGAGAGTCCGTCTAGACCAGTGGTTCTTAACCTTTTAGGGATGAGGGACCATTTGATAAAGTTTCTGACTTGCCGCGGACCACCAACAGTAAGTTTTCTCTTTCAACTTTGACCCTTGTCGCTTTTTTAATTTTTTCGGAAAGCTTCGCGGACCACTTCAAGTGGTTCCAGGGACCACCAGTGGTCCGCGGACCATAGGTTAAGAACCACTGGTCTAGACATATAATTAATCAAAGGTAGGTAAGTAGGTAATCATGGAAGGAGAAAAGAAGAGAAACATGGAAGGAGAGAAGCATGTACCTACATAAAAAAAACAAAAAAAAGATTCCGACGAACGTTCTCCTTTTCCGATGTCGGTTAAAAATAGGTAAGTATTTCCTATAACTAAAAATACGTCATACAAAGTGATGATAATGATAATTATTGCGGAGACAGTCACACCCCACCCTAAAATGTGCGTGCGTCCGTGAGCGGATGGAAAACGGACGTCCTCCCACCTCGGTATCCGCGACGACACTGCCATTTTTCGCACGTCAACGTTCCATTTATACAGCGCAGAAAGCGACGTTCGGTCCGTACCTACTCCATAGTAAAATGTATGGACGCAGGCGCACGCTTTGCGTCGAAAAATAAATAGTGTTCAGACGTAGATTTCAACTTTACGATGAGATTTAATCAAAATCTAGCGCGGTATTGCTCTTGTTCATACTTTTGTGTCTATCGTGAACAATAAAGATTTTTATAAACTCCAATGGGGATTTTCAAAAATTGGAACAAAAAAAGGTCGATTTCGGGATTTTTGAGAGAGTTTATCTATTTTCTTCTCGGAAATAAGTAATTATTTTGCAATTATCTCGCGGTGTTATTGTTGGCACATCTATTGAGCTACTACCTTTTTGTTTTTACGTAATACAATTCAGCCAAACTCTTAAACTTTTGGATCTTGCAAGTGCCTTTTGGTGCATTGTCAGGGTATCGGGCCTTAAACATTTAGATTAATAGAGTAGTACCTCATTAAAAACCTAGCAATAAAACGGGGCTAAACCGCGATACGAGAGCTAATCTACAAAAATAACTTAATAATTCACAGAACGAAATTGTTCTTCACCTATCGACCTTCAACCACGAACAGGTAGGTACCTAGTACTTATTTACATACAGTGAAGCTCGTTTTAACAGTTACCCTACATCAACTAAAATATTTTTTTCAAAAACTGAGGAAGTTTTGGTTTTGATAGGTAGGTGATTTTTTTTTTAATTCTGGTGAACAAGTTTGAAAATTATTAGAGTTGATTGAAAAACATACCTACTGTTTTAATAGCCTACTTTATTCCAGGCCACAATCTACATTTATTCTGAGTTTCATCCAAATTATGTTCACTGGTTTAGGCGTGATTGAAACACAAACATGTCATACAAAAACATCTAAACATACCAAAAAAACTTCAGATCCTATCTATCATATCCTGTCTTCTATCCTACTATTAAAAAGTGAAAGTTTATGAGGAGGGATGGATGGATGTAGGTATTCACGCAAAAGCTACTGAAGAACGGATTTGGCTGAAACATAGAATAAACCATAGTTTATGACTTGGAATAACACAGGCTACTTTTTATCCGGGTAAGTATCATGTGAGTGAAGTCGCGGGCGGATACTAGTTTAAATATCTGGGCGACCGAGCTCTGCTCGGGTGCAAATAGAGAAAAATTAAAAAGAAAAATGAACAAAAGAAAACTTACAAAAAAATAAACTTTCATTAGCTGAGATTCAAACTCGCGACCCTCGGTTGTAAGGCGAACACCCAGCCACCTTACGTGAAATTACGAACCACATTGCATTGGTAAATCTATTTGCGTGAAAATGCCGAGAAAACGAATTTTCTCAGATATGAGACCTATGTAGGTAGTTAGATCGATTTTTCGCCCCCATAAGCCGCCCCGTACCGCAAAGACCAAAATCGTTAGAGGCGTTTTCGAGAACGTGAGTTCAAACAAACAAATAAATATTTCTCATTTAATAGAATAGGACAATATTAATTTGTAGGATCTATTTGGCTCAATTATTGATAGTCCTAACTCCTAAACGACCTCAATACTGATTCTCACTGTTTGTACACGCACAGTAATTCTGTTTACCTACTCCGAAATTGCCCACACTGCTTCAAGTTTACTGAATTTGATAACTTGATTTTGAATATTAATATTGTTCGTTTAATTTTCACAGAATTTTCCTTTATTAGCGTTAGCGTAAATAAGTTTGTATGAGTACTTCCCAGATTAAGATTCCTCGGATGAATCGAAACACTGACGGTATTTAAATCACATTACATTAGGTACCTACCTACACAGGTACCTAATGTAACACAACACAATCCTACTAAATTATAAAGGCGAAAGTCCGTGTGTGTGTGTGTGTGAATGTTTGTTACCACGTATCCCCGTAACTACTAAACTGATTTTGATGAAATCTGGAACGTAGACAGTTTAGGTTTTGGAATATCACATAGGTTACTTTTTATCCCGTAAAAATGCATGGATTCCGTGGGATAAAAATAGTATTCCACGAGGGCGAAGCCGCGGGCGTTCACTAGTAATAAATAAGTTTTACAAATTATAAAATTTATTTGTTATTGTTAAATTATGGTTTTTTTATATATATCTTGTTTATTAATAAAATGGACAGACTTTATTAAATAATATTCTCATGATAAAGTCCTAATAAAGTCTAATTTAACCCAGATGTTACTGAAACTATTTTATTCCATTCTATTTTATTGATTAAATTTGATTATTTCTTATCATAGGGCTAGATTTCGCAGTGTGATCACGATGAAATAAAAACTTACTTAATAGTTACTATGTATGAAAAACAAAGAAAGAGACTAAGGGTGCTGACACATTATCACGTCTCTACCCCGTCGCATAGCATGACCGTAGCAACACCGTCCCGGCAAAAATGATATTCTTTGTATTGAAATGTACCGGACGCCCCACACCAGACCGTTCCCACACCGTCGCGTGTCCTGCCCTGCCATGGCCGTCTTGTCAATCTCCGGCCGCCATGATTATTTTGCTGACACGTAGGGTTGCAACACCTAATATTATATTTAATATAAGTCTAATATTATTTGAATCCTAAATAATATATTTTTGGGGAAAAAATATATTAGGCGAAGATCTTAGTGGCAACTTGGGCGATTTTATGTTGTTTGTTAGTAGATGTGTTTCAAAAAATTTTCCGGGATAAAAAGTAGCCTATGTCCTATTTACGGTTATTTTCTATCTGTATTTTAAATTTCAGCCAAATCGGTTCAAACACATCCAAACATCCATCTAACCACCCAAACATCAATCCATCCATCCAAACATTCAAACTATTAGTGTGATGTGATAGTGTGATGGCTTTGACCCTTTCTTCTGACTTACAAATTTTGCTTTTAGAGTTGCCGCAAAAAATAATACCCTAGCCTAGAGCTAAAATTAGCACATCGATGAGTGCAACTTCAAATATTTGTCTTAGCTTTGTTAGACTAAAGATAAATTTAGAATGCGTCCGGTCGCGGCGCTTATCGGCGCTGCTCGCTCCGAAACACGACAAAAATGCAGTTTTTTGGAGCTTTCTCATCCCTAATAACAACCAATCGAAAAAGTGAACGGAATTTATGTCATTAATTGAATGACCTATCCGATGGAGCAAACCAAAAACATAAATTACCTACACCAACTTCAAAAGCAAATGAAGATTTATCTTATTTTTAGTGATTTTCGTTGATTTATTATGAAGTAAATATGATGTTAAATAAAAATTAAAACTAAAATTAAACGGTATATTACAAGATAAAATGTTAGAGATGCATGTTGGCTTTTCAGTTACTTTCCACTTTATTTATCGAGGGTTTATACAGGGAAATACAGTATTTGGCTCAGGGAACGCCCTTAAAGCAGACTCAACAAAACCATGGTAAGCTGTCATATTAATTATGTGAATGTAAACTTAAACTTGTAGGGGTAGTCAGACAGAAGCAAGGAAACTTTTATTTTTCAATCACATTTTTTATTAAGTAAAATCTACTATTTATTTGTAAGTTCCTACAAACTCCTTTATTCGAAAAAAAAGTGGCAACCCTACTGAGACGGTCGCACAAGGAATTTCTATACTACGTACCCGGAACGCTGACTGAGACAGAAAACACGGTCCGCTTGAAATCAAACTTGGGCGGTGTGTCTCTTTCTTTTTGCAACTGTGTGAAAGAGACAAAGCACCCAAGAAAGCCTCTCAACAAGACCAACAATCCTTATAACCAAAATTAAATGATAATAGATCGTTGTGTGGTCGTGATAAGGTTCAAAATCCTTTGTACATTAAATGTCAGTCAGCATTCTACTATGTATACAATTTCTTTGCGGTCGCATGCATGTCAGGTCGAGTTGACACTCGACTGACGTCCGCTGACAAATAACAATTTTAAAAATATAGGCTGAGTTCACATTGCATCTCTAAAATTGAAAATTGACAACCTTGTACGAGTTGATGTACGAGTAGAAAAATTTAAATTCCATATACAGGGTGGAAAAAATGAATGGGCCCCGGAGGGAAACTACTTTAAATCCTTAAGATACAGTATTTTACTTAAAGGAAACATTCCTTTATTTTTAAAAAGAAACGAGTAGAAAAGAGTGTTGTCGAGACGTATTTAAAAATAAGTTTTTGAGAATAAAAAAGTTATTGTATTGTTCAGTTATTCAGTTATTTATTTACTACAGATTTAAATTATCATTGCAGATAAACATCCAATGCGATAATTTAGATAGGTACTTTTGGAAATGAACATCTACTATGAATACTTACATTGTACGGTCCGCAGTCCGCACACCCTGGATAAAGGATAGTTCATAGTCTAATATCTTTAAAACTCTGAGATAAATTTTAACTGATATATTGTAAGAAAACTTATGATATTGATGACTTATGTTATGATACTTATACATAATACTTATAAAATACAGACGGACGGGCATAACGAAACTATTAGGGTTTCTTGTCAGGACAACGGAACCCTAAAAAGTAGTATTAGTTGATGAACTGAAATATTTTGTTTTTGAGTTTCCCAACTCGTTCTCGTACATTTTTTTTAGTAGTGCAGACACCCCTTTATATTTTTAATCCCCGCCCATCTGTCAATACACATATTAGTAGCGTAGCCAGGTCAGCCCCTAGGGGCCGCTTTTCGGCCGTTGAAAGGCTTAGGCGGCCTTTCGATGGGAGCGGCTCCTAAACGGCCTATATGCACCTAGTTTCCTTTTCCTATTTTTATTAGGTAGGTACTTACCTAATCATAATTCAAAATTCTTAGCAAAAAAAAAAACAAAGCATTTTTTTTTTCTCTTAGCGCGTGCCGCTTATTTCTTTGGTTGAAACCTCTATGCTATGTTCTGGGGGTCTAAAGTGGCCACTTTTGATGAAAAATCAGATGTTTCATAGATGCTTCATCTATGAAACATCTGATGAAACATCAAATGCTTCATAAATGCTTCATAGATGCTTCATATATGAAGCATCGATGCTTCATAGATGTTTCATAGATGTTTCATAGATGCTTCATATAATGAAGTATCTATGAAGCATCGATGAATCATTGATGAAGCATTTCACAAAACATCTTTTTTTTTCTTCTTCTTTATTTTGGCTTCGCACGGCTTGTGCATTCAGCCAGTGTCAAGTAACTATAAACTTCAAGCACATTCACGAACACTTAACGGTTAATAATCCACCATTATTAGAACACATTAACATTTGAAGAAACACAAGTTTTGGAAAATAAAACAAAAACGAAACATTACTTCTCAAATTCCCGCCAAAAAGCAACCCCCAAAACATCTTTTTTGACAGATCTATGTGCGAGGTTAAATTTATTTTTAGAAAGTAAATAGGTACCTTACCAACCTATTTACTTTCTAAAAATATTTGAATTTGAGAAGTAATATTTCGTTTTTGTTTTATTTTATTTTCCAAAACTTGTGTTTCTTCGAATGTTAATGTGTAATAATAATAATGGTGGATTATTAACCGTTAGTGTTCGTGAATGTGCTTGTAGTTTATAGTTACTTGACACTGGCTGAATGCACAAGCCGTGCGAAGCCAAAATAAAGAAGAAGAAAAAAAAAGATGTTTTGTGAAATGCTTCATCAATGCTTCATAGATGCTTCATAGATGCTTCATATATGAAGCATCTATGAAACATCTATGAAACATCTATGAAGCATCGATGATTCATATATGAAGCATCTATGAAGCATTTATGAAGCATTTGATGTTTCATCAGATGTTTCATAGATGAAGCATCTATGAAACATCTGATTTTTCATCAAAAGTGGCCACTTTAGACCCCCTGAACTTACTAGTAGCATGCACACTGGCAGTCTTTATGACATAATGTGCTATTCTATGCTATGGGTTTCGTTTGAATGAAACTAATTTTGAAATGGATAACGAAAAACTTATTGAGAGCGTAAGAAAATTTAATTTTCATTCCATCTATTCGAATTGGAAAACCCCCCCATCTAGCATAACTTAATGCGTTCCGCACGTTATGTGACATTATCAAACGTCAAAATCCCATCGGGTACAATACTGCCCTCTCGAAATCAAAATGTAGTAACAGCAAAAACACGATTTCGAGAAAAATGATGAAGCTACAATCAATAAAAATATTCAGAAGAGGTTACATATTAATAAAACCTTGAATGTGGAGTGAAAGTACACATAATCTATAGGTACCAACCAATAATAAAGCGTAAAAGTTTGTTTGTTAATTTGTTTGAACATTGAACACGCTAATCTCAGGAGCTACCAGTCGGATTTGAAAATTTATTTCTGCATTTGATAGCTAAACTCTGTGAGGAAGGATATAGGCTACTTTTTATCATCATCATCATCATGATCACCATATACCATCACTATGGGGGCAACGCTACGATGGCACTGCTAGTAAACTATATTTTTTAACGTTTTTACTTTATTTTTTCTTCAAAACATAACAGTTATAGCCATTTTATAGTACTACCTAGTAGAGTGATATATCCCCTATTATTGCAATTAGTTTTCTTGTGAAATCCGTTCAAAACACATTATTATTAACGCACTAAATTTTCTTACTACTGCGTTTTCGATCATTTTTTCTGTCATTTTACTAACTAAAATGTGGTATTATTGTAAGAATACTACAGTTTTAATGTGAAATAATTAATAATTAATAATTTAACAGTAATTTCACGCACTCTGCTGTGCGACCAGATGGAATAGCGGTTGCAACACCCGGTTGAAATGCTCCTGCGTGTGTCCGGGTTCGGCTTCAAATCCTATAACGACTATAGATTTTTTTAATCAATTTATTTTTTATTTCACAACGAACTGTGTGAAATATGTATTTTAGTGTGGTTTAGCTTGTAAACGCTCTATATTTACAAAAAAATTGAGTGATAAGTTTTAAAATGGGCTTTCAGAATAATTGTGTATTTAGCATAAAACCAGGCCTGGCTCACTTCTCACTTTAGGTATTTATCGGACGCGCGCCCCCTCGGGGGGCGCGCGACATAGGTTGCCACTTGCCGCTCGCTCGGCTTGCGGACTAGACGCATTGTGCGTAATTATCGTGATCTCGTATACATCGTTTCTTGTGATTTTTGCACGATAACTAAACGATCTAATCCGTATAAAAGATACTGCTGTGTCTACGGGTGTCTAAACAAAAGGAAAAGCAATGAATGGACATTAACATTCCACAAAATTCCGGAAGATATTGAAAGGTTGGTAGGTAGCTACTAAGCTTTTCTATAATTTGTTGTAAGTACCTATTTAAATAAATCATCAATAAATACCTAGGTAGGTACTTACTTTTACTCTGTAACTGTAGGTGCATAATGAAAACGAGATTTTATAGGTACCTATTCGATTCCTTTTTGATTGAATAGGTACCTGTTTACAAATAAACAAACATAATACACGTACAAAACTACCTACCTACAAAACTGTAGGTAGGTAGGTACCTACAGTTTTGTTTATTTACATATGTACCTAAAAGTAACTTATCCATTAAGTAGGTACCTAACCTACTTAATATAATAATTGTAAGTGTTTAGAAGTTAGGTACATTACATTCATAGAGCCATGTTGGTCGAAGTGATTAGTACCTCAACTTTCGAGACGAAGGTCGTGGGTTCGAGTCCTGGCCGTGCATTAAATTGCAAATGTGATTGCAAACCTAACATTAAAAGGGTGATTATCGGATAACGGCTCCCGGTCTAGTTGTGTGATGATGATGATTGTGTGTGTCTGATCGATGTCTAGGTAGGTATGAAGGTATAGATATTTTGAAATGCAATTGTTTACAAAACGAACGAGATAATAATGTATCTACCTACTTCACCTACCTACGTACAATACGTAGTACCTACTTACTACTATTTATTCTGTGGTAACGGTAGATTAAATTATATTTAGGCCTACTTATTTTAGAACTTAAGTAGGTACTGTTTTTGTGACAGATAAAATAAATTAATTTATTTGTGTTGTCGCAAGCGAAAATTCGACAACCCTTACGAGTCGCGTCACACCGCGCCAGACAGTGACACAGTTACGCATTAGAGCAGGATGGGAATGTTTAGGCAAATATCTCGATAGGTAATAGGCCCATAGGCGAGTTGAATTGCACTTTATGGCTTCGCCGCGAGAGTCTCTATTTAAACAAATTTACTCGCGAAGTGACCCTTCTGCAACAAAATGTCTATTACTGTGTTATAGGCTCGGGTGGGCAGATTACGCTTCGCAAAACGGTTATGCGACGGTCCTAGTATGATACGGTCTTAGTGTGTAAGGTGCTATTTTCGTGACGGGCTCGGTTATGCCTCGGCCCGCTTATGATACTGCGCAGTGAGCGCAGACCTTAAATCACGGTAATATCTCTGTAGGTATGCTTTTCATATTTTCCTTCGATACCATTCCGGCGGTTCATAAACACATAAATCAACATAAACATGCAGGCAATAAGGCCACACATATTGTGAGGCTACACGAGGGCGTTGTGGTTAAGCAAACTGTCTTTGAGTGTGGACAGCTCATCATGTTGACAGTTACTTGGATGAACACAATCGGGAAACTATGTGTGTGCATTTCGTGTGAGAGAGCAGGTGCTGAAGACGAAATTAAGTGTGCAGACCTTTAGTAGAAGTTCTAAAATAATTTTAAAACCAATTTCGCCATTTGTAAAAAGAAACAAGAGATACGACATGTACGAGTAATGTATGCTCACTCAGTCCTCCCATACGACAAACCAAATATTATGAAGAGTAGAGTAGAGCAGACCTATTCAAAAATGGAACTTATGATTATTTTGTGATCTCTTTGAGAGGTAGGTAAATCACATTGCTTTTTTCTAAATTATAAAATGTGACTGATTAACTGATCCATCAAAGCGTAGCTCGAGCTCGTTTAAGACGTTGAAATCTGCTGAAGAAGGTGTTTTTTGTAATTAAACCCCTAAGAGATCCAAGCCACAGGTAGCCGCTATTTAAAAAATATATTTATATTGACTTTTACTTTAAAGTCGCTTTGGTTAGCAGTAGCATAGGGCATTGACACTCAAGTGGAATTGAAAGAGAAGATCGAGGACTTTAACCACCTAAGTGGTTAAAGTACCTAAGTATGGATTTGCGTTTGGTAGAGATTGGTTTTTATACGATAGATAGGCAAAGTTCCTATTTATTCCTTTCATTAAAATCTGTCTAGTAGGGACAAGCATTTACTGACTAACAGATTAGTCCAGCCCCTCGATTCTACCAAAAAACTTTTATCTCGATTGTACTAGGATAATTTTTCGGAAAATGTACCTGCTCAATTGACAGCTGACTAACCGATTTGGTCGTAAGTGTAGCCCATTAATAATGTTTGTGGCCACAGATGGATTCAATGTGGTAAAACAAATATGTCTGTAAATAGTATCCACAATGGAGGATTGTGCCAGGATTCAAGAGCATCGGATAGGATTTTCACTGTGGTCAGTTTTATTGTATTCGTTTGATCATAAATACCTACTGGGTGTCACTTTATCTTCATTGCCTTATTTTATATTTACATAAAATGTGTTCTTACTAGCTTTTTATGTAGGTACTTATTCCTTGGAAATAATACTTTTTTCTGGATAACTGTACCTACCCCTTAATCCGTGTACGAAAATTTCATGATGATCGGCTGAGTAGAAGCGCAAAAAATAAACAAACAAACTCACATTACCTACATTTCTTTCATACCTACTGAGGAAATCTCTAGATACGTAGGTACCTACCTATATATTTTATTATCCATGTATGTCTGTATTATGTATATAGAGGGAGAGATAAATATATAGGTACTGATTTTTCGGTGTTAGCAAGTCCGTGCGTCATTTTATGATTTGGGAGCATGTCTCCGTGTCTTCGGGAATACAATACGTGATCCTGTTACGTTTCGTTGTTTCGCTTGATTTGACTAGTTCGAAATCCGACTAGAAAAAAGCTACGAATAACAGTGCAGTAATTGGAAAGAAAATAAAAAATCGACTAGTGCGAACGAGAAACGCACCAAAAAATATATTTCCAATCCAATCCGTAACCTTTTTTAGAAATACTGTTGTATTTTTCTCTAACCAAGCGGTTGGTTGGACAAAGCTGACAGAATCCGTACCTCCGTACCCATATTATAAATGTGAAAGTGTGTTTATTTGTTTGTTTCTTTGTCCTGCTTTCACGTCAAAACAGAGTGAACGGATTGACGTGATTTTTTGTGTGGGGATAGTTTGTGGGCTGGTGATTAACATAGACTAATTTTTATTCGGGTACCACGCGAGCGAAGCCGCGGGCAGCAGCTAGTAAATAATAATAGAATAAAATAAATTAAAACCAAAATTCAGCTTAGTTATTTCAAACATATTCAGCATTAATTTAAGGCGCATTCCCATAATACCCTGCACGGATGCCGTGCACAACTACGTGCAATTATTACTGCAGTGTTGCAGAAATTACAGCTACACTGCACGAATTAATGCGGGCTGAGCGGCAAATTCGGGAAATCCGTACGCTATTACCGCCTAATGGGAATCCACCTTTACAATTTCATATTTTCATACTAACCCAGTTTCAGATTACAGATTAAAATAATTATTTCGGGCTATCCTAGCCACGAGTTGCTAAAAGGCAGCCAACAATGACGAGTGTATAAGAAATGAAACATGTTTTCTGTTTTGATTTTACGCAGCTTATACCTAAAGACTTCCGTCATCGATGGCATTGATAATAATTTAATATGTTAATAATTAATATTATTAATAATATGCTAATCTTTTATTATTGTGCATGCTGTGGCATCCTTTAATAGCAAAACACGCTTAAGACAATTGTTACATATTATTTTTTATTTTTAGTGATTTTGTGTTGGGTGTCCTAAATAAATAAATAAATTGATATAAAATTACTAGATTCGCCCCTTGCTTAAACCGGAGCCAAGAAAAATGCATTCTTCATACCGAGACCTATTTTTGAATACCTACCTACCTACTGTCAAAAATCATTCTAGGAAAATTAAGATATTGAATTTCTAAGATAAGTATTATACCTACTGCGGTACAGAACGTCTACCGTGCTACTGAGATAGGTACAGCCGTGATCTGTCTCTAATAATAAACAAACCACTTTTTACAAAAGTATGTATACGAATTCTCGAGTTAATTAAGTTATATTTATGGTAAATGAGCCATGGGCCTTCCAAGGCGCAGGTGCCTCCCCTAATTGTCGCTGTTTAATGCATGAGGTCGCTGATGATGGTGATGTCTGTAAATAAGATTAGGGGGAGGGGGAGTTACGCAACGGTAAAGGTCCTTAAATTATTGAAACAGCTTTAGAAGACGAACTTATTGATACACTCACCTTCAAAAGTAAAGCGCTCGTGGCGTAGCTTGCTTAAGGTTGAATCACACGGTTCATTTTTCGTTCATTTCTGTTTTTCATTCGGCATCTTTCACTAGGAATGAAGCATCTGAACATAAAATGAAAGAAAAACAATCCAACAATGTCGGATCGGTTCATTCGCATTTTTCATTCGCACTCGGAATGAAAGGAAAATGAACCGTCTGAACACGAAAATGAACGTGCACTCGGAGTCGGCCATCCAAGACGCACGACTTCATTCTATGACATAGTCAAGACAAAGACAAGAATAGACAAGAATAGCATTCCGTCTTAGCCGTGTGAACATGGACCCCCTTAGTTATGAAAGATGTTTAAAGTTGAACACTGGTCAAACAACGTCCTGTGTCTATTCGTCACTATCCACAAATAAAGACAGGACGTTGTTTAACCAGTGTTCAACTTTAAACATCTTTCATAAGTAAGACCCGGAATGAAAGAGAAATGAATCGATCACTCGAGTGACCATTCATCCGAGTGAACCTTAAGCTGTTCTTGATAGATCGTTGAAGTTAAGCGTCGTTCTGGACGGTCACTTAGGATCGCAGGTGGAATTAAAATGACTTCAAAACGAAACAATTTTACGACCAATTTGACTAGCCTAAAAACTCCGCCACCATAGTTCACCACTAGCTCTTACGAACATCTTCAATGCTTCAAAGGTAAATATTTTTATAACATGGTAAAAGTAAATAATCTAGATAAAAATTATAAGTAAGTAGGTTCTTAATTTTATATTTATATTTGTGAAAAGGAAATTAAATCTATAATATTGACCTTCTGGTTATTATATTGTTAGACAAATTACTAATAGACAATTTGCTTATTGGAAGTTTTGCTAAATGCCACCAGCCTATTCATTTTGTACAGTTGAACCCTTCAAATAAATAAATAAATAAATAATGCTGGACATTTCACACAGCATCATGTAGCCCCAAGCTAAGCAGAGCTTGTGTTATGGGAACCACATGACTGATATACTACTTAAATACATTTTTTTTTTGTAAATACATACATAATATACATAGAAAACACCCAGACCCGAGACAAATATTTGTAGATCATACTAACATTTGTCCCACGGCGGGGATCGAACCCGCAACCTCCTGCGCCACAAGCGGGCCTTCACCCACTGCGCCACAGGGGTCGTCAAATGAACCTAGTTCATTAAAGATTGATGAAATTTCACCATCTTTTGATGTCGACTGTAACCTCACCTTATTATTTCAAAGTGTGAATTCGCAGGTGGAACTTTGTCAAGCCAACGGATATCAAATATCCCAACGAGGAGTTTAACATAAATTCCGGCCTCACAGCCTCCTGAGCCGGTGCGTGGTAAGAAACGACAACCGTCATAATATCTTCGACTTTGGAAAAGTTATTTCTCTTTTCGTTAAGGATGGAGGGTAAGAGGTAAGGAGACTAGTATTGTAGACTTGTCACTTGACACTGTCTCTGCATAATTATGAAAAAGTGTCCGTCGAATGGCGTTAAATTTCGGTGGCGCTACTGTAGCAAATAGGTGAATTTTAAAAATGACAATGACTTTATTTATACAATTAGCTTATACAATTAATTATTGTTAACTACTAACCTATTTTATTAAAAACTTAAACGCGTGTCATAGTAGTTGATGCGCTACTCATTTCGGCGCCACTGAAAACCAGCGCTCTAACAGCCATGGTGCTGCTGGAGCTAATGCTAAGGGGTAGCCTTATTTTCTTGTCACTTTATTGTAAAATTTCTGATTTGTGTTTTACATGTATCGTGGTGGCGAAAATAAAACTTGTTTCTATTCTATTCCATTCTACATAATAACTACAGAATAAAATTAACCCTAATAGGCCTTACATAAACTTAAACGCCTCTCAACTTGAACACTGGTTAAATAATGCTGCAAAATTCATCCTGTCACTATTTGTCGCTATCTAAAAAAAAAGGATGGCAATTAAACGGTGTTTCAATTTTGACAGACGTTGAGAGGAGTTTAAAAGTAGAGCGTTATATTTAGACATGCCATTCGTGTTTTTATGGACAGACTGTTAGCTTCTATTTTGGCTTGTGGATGCTGGAACAGGCACAAAGTTTGTCTGTGAACTTTGACAGTTACTAATGAAAGCTACAAATAATAGAATAACGAAATAAATCAATAAATAATACGTATGTTATAACGGTTAGTGGATTGTTAGTTGAGTTTCACCCCTATTAACTAACTTAGGTCTTTACATCTTTACTAGATGATATATATCTACAGTGTGAAGAGGCAATCTTTGCCTACACTTATCGGAACACTGTAGTGCCTGGGACAATGTCTAGATGGAGTAGGCTAGCCCAGCACCTACACCATCCTCTCAGCCGGCCATATCCACAGGAAAGACATGGTCAATACGTGTGGGGCTGTAAGTCACGGGTTTCCTCACCCCTATTAAATCGAATATAATTATGTGTGTTCGTATGAGCTAGTGGTTAAATCTGGTGACGGTGTTTTTAGGCCGCCTGAAGACCTCCGTCACATTAGACCGAATCATTCACTAACATCTTTCTACTTAGTGAATCCAAAAGAGAAACATGGATGCATTATTTAACACACGGGAATTACTCACGTAAAATTATCGTCGATTTAGATACCGACAATTGAAAGTGAAACATGGATGCATTCATTCAAGGGAATTAGCGCAAAAAATGCAAAATTACCCGATTTCTTGAGGATTATTGTAAGAACACGTAGGACTTTTGAAGAAATTTCGACACGACAAGGTAGTTACAGAAGTCGAATCGAAATCTCATTCGAACATTTTTGCCAATCATTCAACAAGACAGTGCGATTCAGATCTTCCCATAATGTATACCGAATTCGGACAGTGACGTATCTTCGCTGAAAAAACCTCAACTTTCGGAATCATCAAATCGGATGCATTTTCGGAAGTCTAAATCCCACTGCAGGGTCACTTCGCGTCCGAATTCCGTAATTTGACGGCTGCTGATTCTGAAGAATCAAAAGCTTTAAATCCGGAAGCGGATTTCAGGATTTGTAAGACCATAACCGTAACGCTCCCGCGGAAACTTTAAGTCGCAACAAGACGGGATTCATCCGAGAAAATGGAAAATTTTCTTGATATATTTTTTAGTGTGATTCTGTGTTACGATGTTTATGTGTGACTGGGTAATCTGGGATTTATATTTAAGCCTTGGATTAGGCAGTGCGTCAGCCAAGAGTGGGCTCATCATCATAGAACTCTAATAATCTAAGTACTTAATAAGTATTTGTAATACCTACTTATAAAATTCCGGTGTGCATCTTTTCATAATTATTTTTAACTAAACGGCTTGAACTATTTTGTGGAACTTTTTTGAATTTTTTCTTAGCTAAAAGATACATAGGTGACGTTGTCGAGTACCAAATTTTGTTTTAATTTCCGACTAGACTACTGTGCGAGTATTTTGTGAGTAAGTGTGTATGTGAAGGGTAATTTCACTACTATTTGAAATAATGTCTCACATTTCAAAATTATTATTCTTACGGCGTAGTCGAGGCAGCTAGTTCAAGAATACAATGACATAATGTATCAGGGGCCGTACCACGAACTCTTAGAGCAATGTTAAAACAAGCTTGAAACAGTCCTGCTTAAGGCTTGTTTCAACATTCCTAAAACATGACTTTCTTATCTTAAGCTTATTTTGACATTGCTTGGATTCGTACTAAAGCAATATTTTTTCAGTCCTGCTGAACGACTGCTGCAGTCCTACTTTACTCCTGCTTAATGACGTAATACGTCATTTATGATATTCATGACAACGAATGTCCTTAAGTATGACTAAAGCAGGACTGCAGCAGTCATGCAGCAGGACTGAAACAATATTGTTTTAGGACGAATCCAAGAAATGTCAAAACAAGCTTCAGTTCTGCTTTAGTAATGTTGAAACAAGCCTAGTTTCAAGCGTTTTAACATTGCTCTTAGAGTTCGTGGTAGGCTCCAGTACTGAAATCCTGATTTACTTCTGACAACAAAATACTACACTTTCTATAAAATAAGGTTCCTTAGTAAAAACTTTTAATCAAAACTTTATACTATGTGAGTAAGCTACATAAAAAGCCGCATGTTGCATAACAATTGCTCTCATCTGGTCTTCGAAGAGCAAAACCACGAAGCGACTAGAACTGAAATCTGGACGTTTACTTGACATGCTCAGGTGGATCGGAGAATTAACTGAAATAAACCGTTAGTAGTGATGTGTTGCATTCGATGAATTACGGATACGGAAGGAAAGATACAGACAAAACATTATTATTATTGTCTTTGTTTTGTATCCAGCGTAATGCTATTATGAATGATTTAAAAAGGGAACTAAGTAAGTACTTTATTCAGATTCAAAGAATCATGTTCCAAGGTTATTTTCCATACCTAAGTAAGCTATTAAACTGACAAACAATAGACACTAAATTGACTAAAAAACTAAACTGACTAACAAAAAAATTATGCTTGAGCTTAGACTTAAGTTTGGTTTGATAAAGTTTAGTTCAATATCTCCCAACTTCATAAGCAGGTTTTCATACATCTTTGGTCAAAATTCAGCGACCAGCGATCGTGACAAAAAAATTTAGTACCACCGCCCGCGCGCCCGGGCTAATTCTTCAGGCTACTGAAATTAAATCTTTTACGTACCTACCTACATAAAAGTCATTGACATTGCATATACGGAAAGCAACCACATAACAAAATAGCGCAAAAAAGCAACATTCCGTACATCGCCATAATAATTTAGCTTATACGGAAAGCAATCACCTCACTACAAATAAAGCTCTCAGATTTTAGGTCACCTGCCCGATCTCGATAGTAACCACAAACTTCCAGCATTAGTTCGCTTATTCCAATTTGTCCTCCTAGCTGTCCGCCTAGGAGGACAAATTGGACAAAAATATTCCAAATAGTTCGCCTGACCAGGTGAACTATTTGGACATGCAGATTTTATTCCAAATAGTACTCCTATGAATTTTACGGTACACTCATGGTCCGAAACGTTAGGACGTTTCGCCGACAGGCCTTTACTGCTACAGAATGTACACCGACACGACGATAAACGTTTAGCTAAAGCAAATCTACAGCTCATGTCAAAAATGACAGCTAATGTCAAAAATGACAGCCCATGTCAAAAATGACAGATATGCGAAAATGACAGTTAATGTCAAAAAATGACAGTTAATGTCAAAAAATGACAATTAAGGTATAAAATGACACTAGATTCAAAAATGACAGATTATGTCAAATTGACATATTATATTAAATAGACAGATTGGCCATATCTCGAAAACCACTTATCCTAGACTCTCCGTCCCCGGTTCAAATGAAAGCTATGACCAAGATCTACATTTTCAATGACAGCTGTCAAACTTCAGACGGCCATATCTCGGAAACTACTCGACCTAGACTCTCCGTTCTCGGTTCAAATGAAAGCTATGACGGAGAACTACATTTTCAATGACAGCTGTCAAACTTCAAACGGCTATATCTCGGAAACTACTCGACCTAGACTCTCCGTTCTCGGTTCAAATGAAAGCTATGACGGAGATCTACATTTTCAATGACAGCTGTCAAACTTCAAACGGCCATATCTCGGAAACTACTCGACCTAGACTCTCCGTTATTGGTTCAAATGAAAGCTATGACGGAGATCTACATTTAAAGTGACAGCTGTCAAAATGACACCTGTCATCTGAAATGTAGATCTTGGTCATAGCTTTCATATGAACTGAGAAAGAAGACTCTAGGTCGAGTAGTTTCCGAGATATAGCCGTTTGAAGTTTGACAGCTGTCATTGAAAATGTAGTTCTCCGTCATAGCTTTCATTTGAACCGAGAACGGAGAGTCTAGGTCGAGTAGTTTCCGAGATATGGCCGTTTGAAGTTTGACAGCTGTCATTGAAAATGTAGTTCTCCGTCATAGCTTTCATTTGAACCGAGAACGGAGAGTCTAGGTCGAGTAGTTTCCGAGATATGGCCGTTTGAAGTTTGACAGCTGTCATTGAAAATGTAGATCTTGGTCATAGCTTTCATTTGAACCGGGAACGGAGAGTCTAGGATAAGTGGGTTTCGAGATATGGCCAATCTGTCAATTTAATATAATATGTCAATTTGACATAATCTGTCATTTTTTAATCTAGTGTCATTTTCTACCTTAATTGTCATTTTTTGACATTAACTGTCATTTTTTGACATTAACTGTCATTTTTGCATATCTGTTATTTTTGACATCTAGTGTCATTTTCTACCTTAATTGTCATTTTTTGACATTAACTGTCATTTTCTGACATGAACTATCATTTTCGCATATCTGTCATTTTTGACATGAGCTGTCATTTTTTACATTAGCTGTAGATATGCTTTAGCTCAACGTTTATCGTCGTGTCGGTGTACATTCTGTAGCAGTAAAGGCCTGTCGGCGAAACGTTCTAACGTTTCGGACCATGAGTGTACCGTAAAATTCATAGGAGTACTATTTGGAATAAAATCTGCATGTCCAAATAGTTCACCTGGTCAGGCGAACTATTTGGAATATTTTTGTCCAATTTGTCCTCCTAGGCGGACAAATAGGAGGACAAATTGGAATAAGCGCATTAGTTCTATCTAAAATTAGTTTGAAAAGTTCCGGCAAACATGAACCAATAACCGGACAGCGAACGCGTGTAAACAAACTTAAATGTATTGCTTCGCGTTTGATATGTGATTGGGATTACGTAGCATGCGCTTGCAACCCGTCATGTGAAATTAAAGAGCTATAGTACACATTAGATGTTTTGAAACGCGCTTTGATAACGCGCGTTGAACCAAAAGGTCTATCCGTACACATTCAAACGCGCGATTCAAATATATAGGTATAGTTGTATTAGCTCCAAGGTGGTCTAAGAATAAGGCCTTTTATCCCCCCCAAGGCGCGGTAGACATGCGTTCAGATCTTTAGCCATTTGAGGTAGTAAATAGATACCTACATTAGATTAGAGGTATGGAAATACATGTTTAGTACATGCCCACATTTTGACGAAATCAGCATTCCATATATGACGGGTTGTGAGTCCATTGCCGCAATTTGAAAACTGATTTCCTCACGTTTTCCTACACCGCTTAGAGCTCGAATTTTCGAAACCGAAAATTCATTGATCCACGGCCGGGATTCGAACCCATGACCTTCTGATCGAAAGTCGAGGTACTAACCACTCGGAAAACACGGCTCTCAACAATACCAAGTTGAACATCCGAATTAAGTACATGTCCTTTCTACTAGCAAGCTAGCAACATGCCTGAGGACCTAAAGATAATGTTTACCTAGATAGAGTCACATCTTGTCGTAGGTAAACATTTTCCCAGGCACTAAAGCAACCTCTTGGCTTTTGTAAAATAAATACCTACTGCTTAAATTGTTAATGTGAAAGTTTTTAAAGGCGCAAACACACGCTGGCCGAGGCTCGCCGAGTGAACGCCAGTGCCAAGCCTCTGTGGCCAAGCACAACTCGCCTCGCCTTGCCATCGCTCGCCTAGCTGCAACTTACATCGGTTTGCATAGACTCCCTGCGACGACTCGCCTTCACTCAAATTGGCTTAGGCTGGTTCAACATGGTGTTTGAGCCTTGAGAATCTAGTGATGTAGTTTTCAGACACTTATTAGATAGGTATTTTCACGGCCTTGACATCAATTGATTTGATGAATTGATCAATTGAGGATGTTTTTGTTCAGGGTTTAATTTGAATGGAACTTGGAATAGGTGGCTTATTCCATTATGCTCCCACTCTCGTGGATCCCAGTGGGATCATACAACACTTTTGTGTTCATTAATGAAAAAAAAAAACTTTGTAAGATCCCACTGGGATATGGGAGTGGGAGCATAATGGAATAAGCCGAATAGGTTTAATATAGAAATCTTAGGCTGGGTTTTTAATTCACTGCACCGCGAGGGTGCCGGGCGTGGATGAGTGCCATTACCGGGATAGTGCTTTGGCAAAATGCGAGAGGGGTACCGGTGCGTTCCGTATAGAGATCCCGTAACCCCATGACATGTATGACGGCCGGCCACCACCGGACACTTTTTCAGTGGGTCGTCGGAACTCGACAACCCACACACCCCAACTACGCTCCCTCAGCGTAGTTTAATGTCTGGCAGCAGATTTTCAACACGCCAAAAAAAAAAAAACTTTGAATTCATGAGCAACAAGGACAGAGAAGGCCATGGCCTTCAGTATTTTCATTTATAATCTAGTCCCCATATTACTATAATTTTGCTTATTATGGGGCTGTGTAATGATGATATGTCACCTATTTTATTTATAGATCTATTATATATGGGCGCGTGATCTGATAAGAGAGCAGGTAACCATGTTTGTCTGTCACAAGCGATAACATGCTAAGTATATGCCACGAAACAACAGCTCTTTGTTTTATCTGTAATCACAATATTGATTGATAGAGGCCAAACCCAGTGATCTTAACTTTTAATGACATGGTACGTTTGTACCATCGCGGGACATAGATACCTACTGGACGGAATCATATTTTATACAAAAGGGATCGATGTGTTTTTGATGGAATAACTACAATAATTATATTATTGAAGGAACATAACTGGAAGGCAATTGGAAAAATAAGGATCCATACTTTTGGATATTATCAATTACCTACAAAGATTTCAATCGAAAGATCACTTTCATTTGAGCAATAAACATGGCGATTCTACATACCTAATTTACTACATAAAAAAAAACAAAAATACACACAAATATAATAATACAATACGCAGTACAAAAAATACACAATAAAATTATATCACGAAATCATTGAAAATTCAGGCTACTAAAATTTTTTCATCACGATTGTCATAAAAAAATATTTAATTTTACAACAAAATCACATTTAAAATATTCTTACTCTCCTTTGTACAACTTCCTGACTCTAATTATTTGAATAATTTAAGTTAACCTTTTGAGAGAGCAAGGCGGGCGTCGCGGTCGACCCAGGAAGAGATGGCGTGACGAGCTGGATACCTTTGACAAAGCGTGGGTCCGAATGGCACAGGACTATGATAATTTGAAAGATCAAGAGGAGGCCTTTGTCTTTGCCCAGCAAAGGGACACAATTGGCTAATTCATAATTTAATAACCTTTTAGAAACAAGGGAAAGATTGGCGCTTTTGTGTTTTTTCATTTTTACGATTGTTTGCTTTTTTATATTCAGCGTGGTAGTAACACTTTTGAGAGCTACGCATTGACAGTTACTTTCTACAGCTTACCTACCTAAGTAAGTAGTTGGTATCAAATCAAGTCTGAGAGGACTACGAAGAGCATACCAAAGCCTTTCATTTGCTTTGTCCCTGGCTCTAATAGTGTCCCGTGTAATTTCTTAATAATTAATAATTAATTGTGTAATTTGTGTGCTTTCTGATTATTAATAATTCTGGAAAATTTACACAGCAGCGTTACGAACACACGCATCCGAAACAAATATTTGCAGATCATACGAACTTTTGTCCCGCGGCGAGGATCGAACCCACAATCTCCTGTATTTTAGGTGAACCTTCGCCCACTGCGTGACTTCCAACTTTTATAAACCTCGTTTGATGGCGACCAATTTAGAAATCAAGGCCAAGATATTATTGACTCGCAGTTAATTACATTGCCGCCTCTGAGTAAGTACTATCTACTTAGTTGTTAAGTAGGTACTAAAATAATGTTTCTTTCTCCGTAGTAATTTGAGAACAAAGATAATTTAATAATGTTAGATAAACATTATTAAGTAACAACTTGTTTTGTTTGGGCTGATCAATAAACAGTTAACTTTGTATAATAAGCGAAGTTATTATATTACGCAACGAATGATGTTGGTTGTCAGAATAAATAAGACGAAGAATAGATGGTAGAAAAGGTGCCGAAAATCAAATTTTCCGATTTTTATAGGAGGAAAATAGTGGATTTTTCTCACTCAATACTCGATCAGCCCAACTGGGGAAGTACCTACGCCTTACAGAATATCGTAGCCAAATAACACCATTCTTCTCGAATTTTGTTGTGTTCCTGCGAAGGTTGCCAGAGCTCTGCGAGGAAGCGTTGCAGTGACAATAGGGAACTCCCACAATTTTTTTTAATGATTTTATACGATAGGTTATATCGTCAAATAACCGAAATAAAAATTCCAGCGCCGAAAAACTAAAATTTTAAAACAAAAATAATTTTTAAAATTTACCAACATTTTCATGCACTTGAAACGGTCGTGACGTCACAATACACAGCAATTACACGCGCTTAAAAAATACTTAAAAAATGCGTAGGTAGAAAAAAAACATTCTGTCATTTATCATAGAGTTTGAAGGAGTGCGACGTCACAGAACATGTGACAAATAGCGTTGCATTTCAAGTCTTATGAAATTCCCACTATATTTTTGCACTTTTTAATTATTAATTTCTAAGCGAAAATGAAATAATATTAAAAAATAATTAGGTACACACACATAATTCTAAAGCCATAACGTTCATAGAAAAATACTTTTAACCCGCTTGAATCAGACGCATGTTCCCTATTGGTGGACCAGTCTTGACCATTGTGTTTGGCGCAGTGATTCCTCTTTTAAAGAGTCACGCAGCACGAATGTAACACATCTGTTTTAATTTGTTATGTGTTTGACCTGTGTGTATTCATTCCTTTGTCCGCTCGTAACTACTCAAAAGCTCAACCGATTTTGATAAATGATATATCATTAGATTCCTCTTGATGGCGCGATTGTCACTGGGTACATTAAATTCTTTCGAAATATCAAAATGGCGGATTTTATGCCCTTTAATGTGATGGCAAATAAATTATAATCAAGACCCTCGAGTAAGGTATCAAAATAAAGGGCTTTAAAGGGTGAGTATGAAAATACAAACCATCACTATGTTTTACAGTTTTACACCGCGGTCGGTTTTTTTTAGTTTTTTATAAACTGCCTCTTCTACTGGGTCATAGATATGGACCCACTATTGGGCAAATGTGTCCCTAATTTTTCCAGTCATGTCTGTCCTCCTCCTCTCTTGAAGGCATTGAGGTCGATCAATCTAATGAAAAAAAAAAAACAAAAGTGAAAAGTCCAATTTAGTCTAAATTGGACTTTTCACTTTTGTTTTTTTTCACTGTTACTTTTCACTGTTATTTTACTAAACCTTTTGTTCTAATGTATAATTATTTTACAAAAGCATCGCGTGACTTTCAGCTTTATCACTACAAACATAAAGTTGTGTCGTTTATTCTTTATCGAGTGAATTAGTCGTGAAACTGTCGTACCAACCATTCAGCGTGTCACAACTTCGTGATAACTAAATGTTTGTTGGAAATTTTGAAAAGTTACTTTACTGTTACTGACTAATAGTTGACCCTAGCCGTTCCATTCAAAACTATGAGAAAATGAAAAAAAAAATATCGTGAGTTTTCAGATGTTTGTTTAGTTTTTTTTTTTTAATTTATTTAGTTATTCTGCTATTCGGGGTGGATACAAAAATTACAAATACCACTAATTAAAGATCTATAAAAATTGGGTTCTTCCTGTTTGTCACCTCACCCCGTCCTGTCCCCACAAGGGGACAAACAGGAATTAAAATTCCTGTCTGTCCCCAAATCGGTCCAGCCTCTCTTGAGTCGTAGTAGGTATTTTTTTTGTGCTGTAGTTATAAATGGTGCAATATAACTAACCTTTGATTATAATACCTACATAGTTATTACTTAGAAATATGGTTAGGTAGGTACCTACTGAACATTTTCTCGATAGTAGGTATATTTTATGTTTCGAAATATAAAAGCACACCCAGCAATGGATAATAACAGACTAACCTGAGAATAATGGTATTTAAGTATTTGAAAAACTGATTTTCTCACACTATTTTGCAAAAATCGCAGCATCGCAGGAACAAACAGCACAATGTTTTTCCTTCTGATAAGAATTGGGTGTCACTAACTAGGGATAAATAGACACCAAAGAGGCCTTAAAGCATAATTTAATGACTAAAATACCTTATTATGTCGGTAACTAGATATTATTAGACGTTTTTGCTTATTGCATCAAGGTAAATAATATTAAGTATCATCGAACAATCCAAGTAGGCGTTTAATAGGCTCATTTGTCTAGCCTCATTAAATATTTCATATTTTTTATCAAATCAAATCATTTGTATTCATTATTGTTTGTGTCAGTTTACACGTGTTTTTGGTTAATAAAACTGTTGTGTTTTTATTTATAGACCGAGTGACGACCGCAGGCAAACTTACGTCATTGAAAAGGTACCGGTTAGAATTTTAGCCTGCTACGTGAAGACTAGATGAGGACGTTATAAATTTAAGAAACAAAAGTAACATCATTTTTTTATGTAATTTAATTACTTATAAGAGCACTTTCACATTATAGGCGTTTTAGTAGTACAACTGCTGCATGACTCAGAAGCGCTGCCGTCGCATGGCAGTGATCCATACATATTTAACAGTGCGTCTGCAGCGCGACTGTCAAGCGCAAATGAACCGCGAAATGCTAGCGGTAGCTTCGCGACCAAGTTGCGCCGCAGCCGCTGTAGTGTGAAGAAGTCCGCAGCTGCTGTAATGCGACAAACGCGTTTATGTGAAAGCTCTATAACTCCTCATCTCGCTGTCTCAATTGTAGATTATAAATGTTCTTACCTGAAACTACGAGAAAAAGGATAAATTTTGAATGTATTTCATATTTCTTATCAGGTATATTGATTTTGTGGTCTTTTGAACTGTCTTCATGAGCTTTTATGTTAAATTTCTTCAGAAGTTTTGCTATAACCATCATCGAAAGTCATTCGACAACTATCTTTTTCAGAATTTGAAATTTCAATTATTTTTAAGTAGTTCAGTTAAAAGAAAAAGTTAGATGGACACGTGATCCATGAAATTGCCTAGCTAGCAAAAAGAAATAAAAAATATCAGTCACCATAATTCAGTTTCTTCTTATTGTCATTGATTTTGAGAACCAATTAATATTGGCAGTGTGAAATCACTAAAAAAAGTTCACAGTGAAGTTTTTAAGCGGGTTTACTGTACCTATAATTTTTATTACCAGTTTGCGACATTTTGTCGATCAGAATGTTCTTTCGAACAAAGTATTAAATTCTGCGGTCAAACGATTCCAATTTTTGCACCAGTTTAGTAATGCCAGCAACTTCATTAATACTAATTACAAAACTAATTTCGGTTTTTTCGACCCTTCGAACAGCTGCGCGTAACGACTACAAACCCTAATTGTACTAAGTTACCCTTTTGTAATAATATTAAGAAAATCCTTGTCTAGGAGGTGTAGAAGAAACTAGATAGTACAGATGGCAATAAAAGTGGATAGATTGTTTAATTTTTTAAACCTTCTGTCTCGGTTAAAATTGTGAATCTGTAGCCGTACCATGAACTCTTAGAGCAATGTTAAAACAAGCTTGAAACATAACAACGAATGTCATTCCTAAAGCAGTAAGCCTGTTTTAAGCTTGTTACCCGACTGTGTTAACATCGCTCTAGGAGTTCATGGTACGGCTACAGTACTGTATAGTCTTCAATAATAAATTATATGAAATCTAATAATCAGTACAATATTTCAAAACTTATGACCTAAAGTCAGTATTTTTAAGTTTTGATTTTTTTAAATGTTTGAAAGTTTTTGTAACTAACTGTATTTTGAGAATCTTGTTAAGTTTCTTACAGAGATAATGTTAACCTTTCTTGATTAAAATCTCGAATGAGATGCTTCATATTTTATATACCTATACCTACCTACTCGTACCTAACTAAGGTACGGGTATGTACAATATGTATTAAAACTCTGTCCAATCCATGAAAGTGTTATTAGGTAGGTATTGAGGTACAATTATATTCCATAAATATGAATTAATCAAAGCGGGTATGTTCATTTTATATTCCCAATTTATCTGGTGATATTGCAAAAATACCATTGTACTCCTTTGAAATTATTTCTTGCAAAAATACCATATTACCCTAAGAGCGCAAATCTTTAAACAATTTCTAGAAGAGATTCCTAGCCTCACGATTCGGTCAACGAGACAAAACGTGACTACTGGATATCTTGCTACCTACTTTCCAAGACCTAGTAACTCTAAAAATGTAGGACGAATTTCGCAAGACAGATATTCAGTGAAAATAGAGCCGACGTAATTCAATTTGCCACATTTTTCTCACAGACCCCGCTTCTCAATTTTTAATATCGCCGAAATTATGTAACAAAATCTTTATTATGGCACTTAAACAAAGATGAAACGCGATAAATTAAAGGGTGGTCATCAACTATCCACAAAATAAAGGAAAATTAATTGTTCAACTTAATACTCAGGCGGACGCTCGTATAATATTTGGGCCATTCGCAAACGGCCCAAAAAAACCGTCCGGGCCAAAAACCTCTATTAAATAGATTTCTAAAAGCTTGATTCTTTTTTGTATGATAGTTATGATCAAATACTAGAAGAAGTCTATGTTTTCTTTTAGATAAAATAAATTTAAAATAGTTAAAAAAAATAAAAACCGCTGAAATTTGAGCCTCGGTGGCATGTCCCAAGCACATTTTGCGATGGAAATTATTTTTTATCTTTTTCTCTACAAAACGTGGCGCTACATTGAATGTATTCACAAAAAAACAGATAATTACTAGCTTATTTTATAATATTCCCAATAAATATTAGGCTTTCGTTGACAAGTTACAAGTAGTTTTAGTCGCGTCCGAGGTTTTGAATTGATATCGGTGGCGCGCACCGATCTACGCATATACCCTGTTCTCTAATAGTTGCAAGAACAGTTGTTAGAGTAAGAATAACTATCAGCCCCTCCGTATTGGTGGAGAGGACAACCAGGTCTGTGGGTCTCTGTGTGTCTCTTTTATTGAGGAACAAAATCGTTTTCGGTGGCTTGGTATACCCTCCAAGACGAGTTCGGTGTAATATTTTTTTTCAAATCCATTCAAGCAATTAATTTCGAATTATAACAAAAGTGTATCTTAGAGATACTAGATTTCCATTATGCAGACTAATATTCAAAATTTTGGTTACTTTTAAAAATATCTAGGATTTTGCTCATAATTTTGATTCCGGTGGTATTGATTTCAGTGTTTTCCGTGGAAATATATGAAGGGTAAAGACAGTTTCATAGCACTTATAGTTCTGTTTCCTGATTTATGATAATTGTATTGAATCATAGAGAAAGCTGGCATAAAAAAGGTGCCCCAGATTAGTGTCGGCATCTATAAAAAATAAAAGAACAGTTCAATTGCAGCTTTTAACCAAAAGAGTTAGAGCCCAACCTCATTCTTGCCTACGCCCTTTTCTCAACTACGCATCCGGATGCGGCAACATACCCAAAACCTACACAACTATCGCTGGAGACAGACAATCCGACACTTCAGAGTGTCGTCTGGTGAACCTACAAAGAAAAGACCTCGAAATAATCTTAGGGACATTGACAGGACACTGTACCCTCAACACACATCTGTACAACATCGGTGCCACGGACAGTCCACTCTGCAGGGGATGTCTAAGCGAAGAAGAATCAGCTGCTCACGTAGTCCTGGAATGTGCGGGTGTAGCAAAACAATGGCAACAAATCTTCAGTATCCCGAGGTCGCTCCTCTAAGCCGGTGAAGACCCCAGGAAGCTGTTGTGCTTCTAGGAGAGCTAGGTTGGCTACGTACCTAACGAACCAGGTTATCCCCACGCATAAAAGACCACCATCGAGTCCAAATGCGGAAACGGGAGTCCACTGATTGTTCCGCCAGACTGCTACCGCGTCAGGTGCCAAGCGTTAAAGCAGCACCTGACGCGGTGAAAGCGACAGAAAATTCTGACACAACAGGAAATACCCATTTGTGATGTGAGGAGGACTGACGCGGATGGATTTTTTCTCGTAGATAAGAAGCATCGGCCGAAGCCTTCCCCCAACTGACGTGGGATAACCCTCCGCTCTGCCAGGTTTGCCCTGCAGGCTGTTGAAACGACCATTGGCTTATAATATATCCCAACTAGACCCGACAACTAGTGAGGAAAGCATCCGTCAGTATGTGAATGAGAGGAGCTGATGCCGAATCAGGCAGCCACCTGTAGTAGTACCTAGTACAAGGTTTGAAGTGGCTGGATTCTACAAGAGAGACTAACTTAAAGTAGTATATGCTCGGGTGGATGCCAGCCAGGACGTGTTCCTAGCTCTTGACTTTTGGACAGCCGGAATCGTTTACCAGCGAGCGAAGATCTTGGTGGCAAGTTGGGCGATTTTGCTTTGTATTTTGTATGTTTCACGAATTCTTGTTCTCGCATAACTGTCGAACCGTTCATCCAATCTGCATGAAACTTGGTAGGTCAATAGTTTGTGGTATGGAAATATACGGTGGAGCATATGAGCTTAATCGATGAAGGAGTTGTGAGCTTATTGGGTTCCCAAGGGGGGTAAAAAAAAAATAGGACGAGAATTCATAAATATGAAATGAATGAAAAATTAGAAACAACATTATGTATTGCATGCATACCAGTAATTTTACCATGACGAGCTAGCACAATAGGCATACTCGGCAGTAGAAGCACTTGAAAGTATAGGGGTAGTCAGAAGAAAGTCCAAAAGTAAGCCATCTACGATGCGCGAGATCTCAGTTCGGGAAGAACTACTAGTATTATATCGCCAATCGCCATACAAACTTTGAAACATAATTTAACTCCTTCAAGGGGTTTAATGATGTAACCCCTTTTTGAAATGATTTTTTATCTACAAATACCTAATTTTTTATGTAATAATTATAGATCGAACTAAAGACTGTTGACTTTTTAACCAAATTTTAATGTATTTGATTTCGGTGATTAGAATATTGACTTCGGTGGTCACCAATTTTTCAAAATCAAATAACTTTTTAACCGTTAGGCTTAAAGAGTTCCCTCTTGTACTAATAATTACTAAATTAAATCTAGATTTGATATTTCATGTCAAAACATCCAAATTCTAAAAAAAAATTGTGCCACCGAAAAAATGCTGCGCCTGAGAATGACCGATTTTGGCTTTAGTGCACCGTCATAGATATAAAGTTAAGAAGCTGGTTGTAAAATTCTTACGTCATGCAGTTTGATTGTTTGGTTTGTGTGCTTTCTAATTGTGTAACGATGATCAAATGTGACTTATAACATCTCAAATACTCTATTGTGCAATATATATAATGATAATGTTTATTTGACACACAATAACAACAATAACAGTCGGTAAACATTATAGTACTTTACATTGCTTCGTGGTGCCAAACAGGCCCAGTTTTAGCTTCATAATACATTATAGTTTTCATTACACTTGTTGCGTACATTATAGTTTTCAACGAGTGTTTGATAAGTTTTCTGTGAGTTAGTAAGTAATAGAATAAAATATAATAGTGAAAAAGTGAAATATTATGTACGTTGTCATAACATTAACAAAGCTGAACATAAGAAAGGGACGTAGGTATTTATTTTAGTAAGTTTTGTATAAAATTCAGTAAGGTTTTGTAGCTATTTATTTTAACTACAAGGATGGTAAAAAAGTTTGATAACCTATAATAAGTACCTGCTGGTTTCCATAAGCCAGAGTTTACAACACCAGACTAACTAAACTCCCGCTTCCGACCCTACAGTCATTTTATTTTTATTATTCGCTTTTTATTATTTTTCAAGCAATAATAAGGACATGACGTAGTAATACAACAATGGGCTCCTTATCCAAACCGTACTATTAAATTACTGTTATGGAATTCTGGAGTAACGAATGGTCGGTCGGTGTGGAATTAAATTATAGAAAACTAGCCAGTAGTGCAGGTGGGAAACTATGATTTACTGATGCTCGTTGGTGCGGGTCATTAGATGTTTTAAGCTTAGACGAAGCTGTAAAGTTGAAGTACCCAATGTAATGCTCTTTAAGCTTGTATTTTTGTATTGGTTTTGTGTTTTAGAGATGAGTTTAGATTTTTGATGTCGCACGAGTACAGATTCATCAATGAAAATTGATACAGTTAAGTAAAACTAAACTTAAATTATTTTTGGCCATTGATTTGTGTTCAAGTAGAGTTTGATCTTATTAAGGTAAGCATAATATTCTTCTTCTTCTTTTATTTGTGGCGTCAGTGACAAGCATAATATTGTTGAATGTGATTGTTGGGTTGGTTTTATGAGCTATAACCTAGTTGTACCAGACGTTTTGCAAAGATGGTTTTGTTGAAAGTATAGAAGCAAAACTACCTCCACAAGTGACACAGTCAACTGAACAGATAGGCTGGTTACATCATTGCAGCCCGTATAATGAAATTTTCATGTTAGGGGAGGGGGTGGCAGGGGCGGCTTTGGTACATTATTTTATAACAACCTTTCAAACCGTACATTTTAATCAACTAATTAGTTTAATACTCCTACTAGTTTTAAAGTTCAAGAAATACATTCAAACTTTTTAGCCCTATTCACCCCCATAAGTGTAGAATTTCCAAAATTCCTTTCTTACGTCTACGCGCTTTAAAAATGCTGACTGACCCCCCAAGTTTCTAGGTCCACCGATTTAGGCTTTGTGTTGTCTATCAATAGTTCAGTCGCGACAAAGAGTTTCATTTACTTACCTAGTATTGGTTTTGTATTAGTTGTTGGGTAATGTTTATAGTTTATTAGTTTACCTATCTGTTTTAGTGTACCCAATTGACACAAATTATTTTCACAGCCAATGTAGGTAGGTACCTTTTGTATAATTGGACTCCATCGATGCAGTGGTTCACGGAATTTCAGCAACAATTTGCGGTTTTGGCTATCGGCGTGATAAATACGACTGAATTGTTATTTGAGAAGTGGGCACCGTTTTATTGAGGTCGTTATTATCTTTGTTTCCCACTCTGGCTAGTTATTTTTTTTTAAATCTTCAATTGATCTCTCTTAAATTTATTTAGATCGTCCAGAAAATCTAGCAATGTAATAAGTATAAGCTGAGTAATTTTCTTGACTCTTGAGGTGCATTTCTGTTCATAACTCCGAAGGTCCTCGACAGACACTTCAAAAAAAAAAAAATCCAAATCGGTTCAGGCGTCTTCGAGTAATCAAAATCGAAAGCACAAAAAAAAAGATTCTGGGGAATTGAGAATCTCCTCCTTTTTTGAAGTCGGTTTAAAAATAAGCTAAGGGTTTAATGACTTTAATGTTTGTAAAAACTTTGATATGTCCAACCGGACAACCGGCAGGTAATAAAAAAACTATTTGAGATATTTACGAGCCACAGCGACATTCAAATCAAAAGCTAATTTCAGGGAGTTATTAGGATTTAAAAACTTAACGGTCTCACATAAAACTTGACAATTTTTTTTATTGTCACTCTCAATGTCTCATCTCATATCAATAAATTAAATGACGTAGCAGTTACAGATAATTCCGATAACATAGATACGAAAAATTAAAGCCGAATTGAAAACGTAATTTTTTGAAGTCGGTTTTAAAATGCTAAATGGCGGCGAGCGTTTCTTACGAGACCAAAACAAAACTAGTTCAAATATTTCAGCATGATTTACATAATGTTCTGGTACCTGTCTACACATGTTTCATTTGCAAAATCCATTATTGCAAAAGCTCTTAATTTTCAATATTGAAAGTCGACTAGTAGGTAGGTACCTATTTCATTGTCACTGCAAGACAACAATGGCGGCTTGAAATAAAATAAATTCAAACTAAAATTGTGGGTGAACAATTTTAGTTCAACTAAACTTAACTACTCGTATGTTTGATACTGGACTTGAGAGCTTGAAACTTCGATATTTCATTTCAAATCTTCTTTCTGAAAACACTTGGTGAAAATTTTACCAATAGATTTTATTTTTTAATAAGTAGTCTGAATTTTAAACACTATTTTTTATTATATTTGGCACAATACAATATTTCTAGATGAATTTTATTTTGTTGAGAAGCCTTTCACTTTGTTTCTTTCAATTAGTTTTTTAATAAACTTGTTGAATTATCTCTATCATGCCGTCCTTCTCTCTCATGTGTAAAATTTTCATTTACCGTTTTACTCCCATTTTCGGCGCCTGGTGCCTTTTAAAGTGCAGCAGTGTTTTATGCACTTTGGGTGTCACCGAAGCATTATGTACCTGATATGCAGATGGTCACACAGCTCTTAATTTATTAATTTCACTTTATTTTTCAATATACTAGGAACTTACTAAAAAAGTATATAGTCATTGTGGTTACCCTAACACAAGCTCTGCTTACTTTGGGGTAGTGTTGGGTATGACATGATTTTAAATTGACTTTTGTAAGAGTAGGTTCATTTTCAAAATGAGCCGGTTCAGTGAGCCGGCTCTTTTGAGCCGATCATTTTCAACTTGACAGTTCATAATGACCTACGCATTGACGAACTCGAAGAGCCGGTCTAATGTTCATTCGAGGTGCGATCTTAGGTAAGGTAACTACTATTTCAAAAGTGAGTTTGGAAAAATTTAATTTCTAATCGTGCTGATTGATAAGAAAAAACAAACTCTGATTTAAATTTAATCATTTATTTACATAATTATAATAATGTCGCCAAATAATGAGCATACTTACCGTACATTGGGGCTATGTAGAACATTTTTAGAAAAAAAAAAGTTTTTGCACAAATACTGAGGAATTGTAACGCTTGAATAGACTTTACCTACCTACCTAAATTATACTCATGCACCACACCACAAGCACGATTACTAAACCATACCAAACCGTTTAGTTAGTTGACATGCTCATTGCTGCTTTACTTCTAAATGTTTTCTAAGCCAAGATAAAATGAAATGTAGGTAGTTATAGGTAAAAGTACCTACTTACCTGAATTACGATGAAGATGTTTCCAGTAGATAGTTAACACAATTACAATACACTCTAGATTACGAGAGAGATCTAATTTATATTTTTAATGAATTAACAACAAAGACGAAAACTTTGGAAAAAGAAAACTGCTGTTGGATCTCCAATAAATAAATAAACTTCACATCACACAAAACTAAACTCGAAGTTCAAAGTTTAATTTAACAAAAACAAACACGGTTCGTATTGTTCGTAAGCAGCCCGGTGATATTTTGTTTCGTTCGTTCGTTTGAAAACCCGCAAAATCGAAAACATCGAAAACCAATTTTTGTTTTCAAAACGTTTTTTCAAAACGAGCCGCCTGCGTTTCGTTCAATTCAAAAAGTAGAGTCGGCGTCAGCACTCAAGTCCTACGGCAAATGCTACTAGAATGCATAATTATGCTCTTTTAGTTAAGGTAGTTCAGTTTTTCTGGTGTGTAGAATTATCAAACGTACAAACTTGCAAACTTATTATTGTTCAATCCATAATTGGACAATTCGTAATTTTTTACCTAAGCTAGTTCTGCGATAGCAACGCTGCGTCTATCGGACTTCAGTGCTGACGCCGACTCTATGACAATCTGTTCGGTCTGCGAGGAGTGATTTGATGAAGCAAGAGAGAGTCATATGACAAAGATTCCATCCTTGTCATTTGAGTGAAGCTATGACATTTGATTTGACGTCATACATTAGAGTGAGTGAGTAGCGTCATATGACTTTGTCATAGTGAGTAGGCGAGGTGTGATTGAAGATTGAATGAAGCATGACAAAATCAGCTGATTTTGTCATATTGTGTACGGTCACATGACATGAATTGAAGCATGACATTTTTAGAAAATGAGCCGATCACACAAAGTTGAATTTTGTACGGGACAAACGAGCCGCGTCAGTCACGTCATATTCAACGCTACTTTGGGGCTAATTAATGCTGTGTGAAATGTCCAGCATTATTTTTAACAGACTTCAAAAAAAAGGAGGTTCTCAATTCATCGGGATCTTTTTTTTATTATGTATATAGGTACTTAATTTTTTATTATTTTTTTATTATCTTTAATTTGTAGGTCAGTAAAAACATCTCGGCCATTTCGGGACTATGGAACTCCAGACCTTTGAAGGGCATGCATGGGGCCGAAGCGAACATATAGAGGCCCTTTTGACAATTTTTATGTTCTAGTGATGGACACACATCATATTCTAGTGATGGATGAAGGGGGGGAGGGGGGGGGGGGGTTATGACATTGACAAACTAACATCTTGCAAAAAAATAGCAAAAACCGTGACCCCCCCAAAATCAAAGTAATCGACCGCCTATACTGCTGTAGAAATGCATCCAAAGTCAGCTCCCGGTTTGTGCAGTGCTATTAATATAATTGAAAACTACCCCCGGACCATGGGAAGTCGCCTAGATACCGTGGAAACTATGGGACTATGGAACCCGTCGATACTTTGTTAAACTGATTTAATATTATAAATACAAATTATTAGTGAGAGAAGACTTAGAATAAGAATAAAAACTATACTTCTATTAAATTTACTACCAGGCTAACGACTACAAAGCTGCACTATGCTGCTTCTTACATAAAATTCAGCTAGGAGCAGATGCTAAAAAACATATTTTTCAGTAAAACGGAAAATACGGGTTTCATTCACCGTTATTTTCTTATAAGCTTGCCAAGTAATGAATATCTTAGCTGCTTATAGTGTACTTTACCCGCATACAAACAAATAGAACAGAAACTCCGACTTCTAAAGTAATTACAGTCATTTATGTTACAGGCGTCTGTATTTTAACATTTGAGATGACAGACACTATTTTACGATCAAAACTTTCGTGAGTTTGAAGACATTATTTAGCTAATAACTAATACGAACATCAATCTAAGGCTGATTTCAGTCTCACGCTCACCGTCAGCGCTGATACGCAAGTGATCTTTATTACAATGAAATAAGGATACTGATTGTCCAGCACTGACGAAAGCAATCAGCGAAGCCATTTCTGCTAAACAATCATTATCCTTATTTCATTGTAATAAAGATCACTCGCCTATCAGCTCTGACGGTGAGCGTGAGACTAAAATCAGCTTAACTAATACGAACATAAGTAGTAGGTGCTTATAATTATATAGGTACGTCATATAAGACATTCCTAAACCGCATATCCCTCTTACCCTGTATGACAATGTTTCAAGCGCTCCTTTAAGGGGTGTCTCCCACTGCAACGCACCCCGCAGTGGTGTGCGTGGCTGCAGATTTTAAAATTGTATGCAAGTATCTGAATTTGTATAGAAAACACGCATAGTACATACAATGTATAAATCTGCAGCAACGCACAACGCAGCGGGGTGCGTTGCCAGTATGAGAACCGCCTAGTGTAGGCATTGGTTGCCTCCAGTTCAGACGCCATTTTAAATTATCTAGATTAGATGTAAAAGCCTGGGAGCTTGAAAAATTGGAGGCATCACTCACGCAGTCACGCGTTACCGAAACTGTAAGTACGGGAGCTTACGATGTTTTTTCATAGAATATTGTTGTTATTTTTCATATGCAACATGGCTGCATAGTTTCTTGCTAAGTATGAGCTAGTGCCTTAAAATATACAATACATTGTGTAGAACTGAAACTCGAATAAGTCAAATGTTAACATGCTCACAACTTCATCCACAGGAACGGTAGACATCTACTTAGATCTTCAGATAGATGTTGGAGTTGAATATTGAAACTGAAAACTGATGGTCGATATTCTAATCTTCAAATTGATACACCAAAAGAGCACGTAGGTAATGTTTGTTCTGACTTGGCTATTACCCCTAGATTACCTTAATTAGTACCAAGGAATCTTAAATACTACCTGAAATTGCTGTCTTGATAAAAACTAGTGGGATCAAAAAATCTTTGAATTCCCAACACTATTATAGTGGTATAGTTTCGTTCCACCTTAACCCCAGGGATATGGCCAGGGGTATGGTGGATCCGAAGTGAAATCGACCGCAGTGATGGATTAGAGCGTAAAAAAAAACCAGTGGAATCAAATCCATCGCGATTATGGATTAAAGAGGAATCAAAAGTGGAATCAAATCCATTGATGGATTTGCCCAATGGATTAGTGTGGAACATGGCTTTGGTTTCATATAAACTTATTTACCTACCTATTTCACTCATTTGCATACCCTACTAAGTTTACTAAAGAAAACTGCTTCCCTGAAAATAATGAACACTGTAGGTACTCGTAACAAGATCCTAACATTTGCTATTCTAATGGACGCGCGAACATGCGGAGGTATTCACATGCATTACTTGAGAATACACATAACTGTATACAAGGTGTGTATTCCTACAAGTTTACTGAGCAGCCTGCCCATAACTTAGCTTGCGAATTCGATACTCGGCGGTTATTTGTGGCCTGAGGGTTTTTGCATGTTTATTTCTCGAGTTTTCTTGGAGATTCAGTGCTGATAGAACTCATTCTAATGATGCCGACACTTTTATAATGTACGTTGAATATTTACATTTTAAATAATGCCAAAAATACATGGAAATCTCAGGTGCTTATGAGCAGAGAACAATTAAGATATTATTTTACCAAATTGGTCAGCTAATCATTATTCTTCTTGAAAGGAAATTTCCCTTTGTTCCATTTACATAACTATTTTTCATAACTGGCTACGAAAGAACATTTTTCTTCACTTTTTGAGAATTTTTATAAAGCTTATTAGCTAAACGAAGATCTAGTTTTTATTTATGCGTAGGTAAGTTGCTTATTTTTTTATGGTTACGTCTCGTAGTAAAGGTACTATTTACGAGTTTAATATAGTGAAAAACACGTAAAGTTGTGAAATACGCCCGATATTACACACCACATTTACAAGGGCAATGGAGCTTTTTATCTGACCTTTTTATTATTAGCAGAGAGCAGCTTTGAGGTGGATTCAGCTGGTGATCCCTACACGATGTAGAAGTCCCTGTAACAATAAAAAAATACATTATTGTAACATTCTAGAGATGCAAGCGGGGTTTCAATAGATAAAACAATACTGTAATGCAAGATAGGGCTGAGATTGTTATTAAAACTTGTAGGGTTCTGGAAATAGATCTGATAATCACAAAAATTCAGATTTCATTCAGCTTGGTGTTGGTGAATGGTGTCCAAGAACGCAGTACGGAAGCGTCGGTTGGCGTCAGTCGGCTGACGAAGCATCCGTTGCGGGCCAGTTTTGGATGGGGTGAGCAGCGGATGACCGTGGAAATTAGTACACGCAAAGGGCACCCAGCAGTGGGTGAAGTCGGATTGCAGATGATGATGATGATGGTGATGGTGAATCTATAGTTCACAATGTAAGCTGAACTGTAGCTGAACTATGATAATCTTCATGATATATTTTTGCACTCAAGAAAAGGCACTACCTAATTATAAATAATACAATTGACGCCATTTTTCAAAGACAGTCTACAGTAGGTATCGTTTATCATCAAACAAAAGTTATAAATCCAGCTTAAACAAATGTTAAAGTAGTCAGAGTTTTAGAACAGAAGGTACAGAAGTAGGTACAGAAGAGTTTTCAAACATTACTAGACAAATACGTCTTTGAAAACTCTGTTAATTTAAAGATAAACATAAAAACTCAATGTAGCAGTTCTGCGACAAGTTTTGATGAGGGTTTGTGTTTTGTGACACAAATAAATAATGCTGGACATTTTTCACACACCATCTTGCTCCTAAGTAAAGTTTAAATACAATTAAGAATGTGTTGCAAGACACCCTTAGTACCTAGTTTATGAAAAATATGCGAAACAGAAACAGCCATATTTCATCTACAAAATTAGGAGTTACAAATCGACCGTCACATTATAATCACGTATTTCTGGGACAGTTTTATAAAAAATTGTAGCTATTGTCTGAAACTTTGTTTGATAGACCGAGATTTATCAAAATAAACTTTACAAGGTACACTTTCAGAGTACGACTTCAAAGAAAGAAAAATTTGAATAGATACAGAACACAAAGTCTTCAAATTAATCCTTGTTTCGGAATTAAAACTTGTGTGAGCTTAAAAGTTTTTCCACTGGCTGTAATATAATTTAAAGTTTTGAAATAAATCTTCAGTCAGCCTTTACAAAAAGGATTTCTTTGAAAAAAGAATTCAATTTTAGAAGTGGAAGCGGATTTTTAAGAACGAAATAAAGTCTTAATACATTGTGAGTTGCCAGATTAAATTATGCTTTAGGTTAAAATACAAAAATGAAATGAAAAATAATCACGAATTTATTCCCAAGGTGCGGTAGACTTATTCTATCAGATCTTTAGGCATTTTACCACGATTTTATGAAGTCACTTTCTTGTTTGGCTGTCTGTAAGTCTGTCTGTAGTTTCGGGTCTGTCTGTAGTTCTTGCGATTCTCGAGCACTTTCCGATTAGCTTCGGCTAAAACATTCAGGGTAGCTCACAACTCGATGACAAAGCATATTCAATAATAAAAAAACAGGTTTTAGATTATTTTTAGATCCTTCAAATACAGTGAAAACTATATGGACGTTTTTTGATTTGAAATATTGATAACCCTGATGGGCCAATTAAGAACATTAATTATTTTAATTGCTCAAGGTCGAATGACCAATATATTGAATATATCAGTTCATTTACCACCGAATATCTATTTAAAAGGCTTTTATTTATTTAGAAGTTAAAACAGAATCTTGCGTAGGAAGTCATGCGCCTAATGTTATAAAAATAGGATGTTTCATATCAATTTAAAATTATAATTGAAAAAAAAAAAAGAATTCAATGGCACTTAATTATACACTAATCTTAGATTCTTTAAAAAAGTTACTAGTCTAAACTTTAGACAACTAACTTTTCTAAAATTTCTAAAGAGTTACAAAATTAACGATTAGACGTCTATTTTTTCTCCAATAATTTTATTCTTTACTAGCTGCTGCCCGCGGCTTCGCTCGCGTGGTACCCGGATAAAAAGTAGCCTATGTTACTCTCCAGCTCTCCAACTATCTCCACGCAAAAAATTACGTCAATCCGTCGCTCTGTTTTGACGTGACAGCAGGGGCTCGATTCCGGTACCGAACTTTTTATCAACCTCAACCAAAACCTCAACTAAAGCGACTGTTTCCATGACTACTAATAACAAACGACTCAGTTGTGGTGAGGTTTTGAACTTTGGCAGTACAAATTTTTGAAAAGCTATTCTACTATTCACCAAATGGCTGACATTTAAGAGTTCGAACCAAAACCAAAGCGGTTGTCATTTAATAGAATACAGGCCCAGGACAAATAAACAAACAAATAAATACACTTTCAGAACAAGCCTAACTTGATAGATCAATGGAAATACATAGAATACCGAAAACATAGGTACCTATCTTAATATTTTTCCAGGCGTTGAAAGAGACAAAGAGTTGACCTTGTACACAATAGAACAAGATCAATCCACAAAGACATATCAACACGAGATCGTACAATAAAGTCAACCCCGAAGATTGATTCACTTTTTTCTCTGAATTTATCAACCGGTATTCAGAATAGGAAAAAGAAGTAAAACGAAATAGTCTCCCAAAATCCAGGCCTTTATGAAAATATGCCCGAAGGAAAGTTATTCATTCACTTTGACCATAAAACGCAAAAAATCACAGGCGAAAGTTGGTGTTGAAAAATGGATGACGTAAAAGCTTTCTTCGGTGAGACGATGAGTAATGAATGAAATTGAATAGAAAACTGAAATTGGTAGTTTCTATTATAGAACTAAAACTAAAGGAGATTAGTTCTATAATAAATTACCTACTGGCTTCAAACGTCATACCAATAATTATGCAGGCTGATTGTCCAACTTGTCTCAAACCTCAAAATGGTCTCAAACTGATAAAACGATCACGTAGGTCTCGTTGAGATGAGAGTGATAGAGCCCTTGTTTGGTCATTGAACTGTCATATTTGCTTGAGACCGATTTTGGTCGCTATCAAAGATAGACAATCAGGGGGCTGATTTCAATCAGATCGTTTGTCAAGTTGCTAATTCTTTATTGGCCGATTTTTAAGTTTCATTTCTATGCGCAATTAGCAAATCATTTACTTTCAACTTTACGGAAATACCTTTTGCAGGCTATATTATTTTCGGAGCGTTCTCCGGTGTTAGAAACATTAAGTAGATTAAAGTCACTTACTTTTAATCCGGATTAGGTGCCAGTCGTAATACCTACTATTATTTCTGCAGAGGTACTTTAGTTACTAATCCCTCGAATTGTTTGAGTAATTGACAAGTTTATAACTTGTTAGGAGCCGTGTTGGCCAAGTGGAGTAGTACCTCGACTTTCAATCCGATGGTTTAAGTTTGAATCCTGCCATCAATGGATTTTTCGTGTCGAAAAACTTATATTAACAAGAGCTCAAAACGGTGAAGGAAAACATCGTCAGCCCCACACGTATTGACCATGTCTTTTCTGTGGATATGGCTGGTTAAACTGAGAGGAGTAGGTGCTGGGCAAACCTACTCAATCTCAACACAATCTCTACACAATCTCATTGTCCCAGTGGAAGCTCAGTGTAGCCACTAACGGTCACCCATCCAAAGTTTAACCGTTTAAAACGCAAGCAGTACTTCGAGAATCGGCGAGTTCGGCGCGGATTAGGCGTGCGTCCACTATAAATTGTCGTTCCTGGCTTTTAGAACAGAATAATAGTACCTACTATGTAAGAAGGCTCACTTCGCGAATAAATTTATTTAAATAGCGACTCGAATTTAAATGCTTTTAGGGAGTAGGCCTAGGCACATGTTTTTCGTAGCGCGTTCGCTACGCGCGTTTGTATCGATACAAACGCGCTACGAAATCGTAGTATACCCGACCTTAGGTCGTTAAGTCATGACGGAGGCTTTCAGCCGGCCTAAAAATGCCGTCACCAAAGTTAGCCACTAGCTCATATGAACATTATATAAGTACTGATTGGCCTCTTAGCTCAGTTGATAGTAGCTCTGCCTTCTGCGCTGTAGGTCGTGGGTTCGATTCCCACCCAGAACAAACATTTGTGTGATGAACATAGATGTTTGTTCTGTGTTTGGGTGTTATAAAGTATTATAAGTATGTATTTATAAATATTATAAGTTAGGTATTCTATCAGTTATCTGGTTCCCATAGTACAAGCTTTGCTTAGTTTGGGGCTAGATGGCGCTGTGTTAAATGACCAGCAATATTTTTTATTAATTTACCTACCTACTGATTTTAAACAGTCTGCCTAGAAGTATTTAGAAATACGAGTACATAGCGGCCTGCGGCACTCAAACTGTAAAAGGCGGCCTAAAAACTACATCAGCAAAGTTAGCCACAATTCTACACAATCTTGCTTATTTTATTTCATAAGTAGACTTGGGAGACCCCACAAGATGTTTGGGCGTAATTTTGAGGCTACAAAGTTTAAATTGTATTACACTAGTAGCAAAACTAAAACGGACAGACTACGTAAGTAGCAAAAGTTTCATGGAAAACGTTGCCGTCAAAAAGAACGGAATAATTTATTAACAGAAACGAATCTACTAAGTACCTACTTTACCTAGAATATACAGTAAAACTAGCCATATCGTTAAATGAGCGACCGCGTGGTAACTTTGAAAGCGTGGATGAGTGAAGCGCTAATGAGCGCTTCACTCATCCACGCTTTCAAACTTTGACTATGCTAAAATCATTGCACTAAATGCCAGTTCATTCACTAATTAGCGCTCTGCTCTCTTTGGCCTAAGAATTGCGAATTGTGCATCCTACTTGTACCGATGCAAACTGACTGAAGTTAGCAACAGTTAGCCTCAGTAAAAGTAGGATGCAGTGGCTGGCAGTGGATCAGGCAAGCGCAGGACCGGGAAAAAAGGCAAAAACAAAGGAAGGCTTAATACCCAGCAGTGGGAGAGATCGGGCTGCGGATGATGATGATGATGATGAATAGTAAATACAATTATTTGGCACGTTAAGTATGTAAGTTCGTATGAGCAAGTGGTGAATAAAAGTGACAAAATTTTAAGGTCGCCTAAAGGCCTCCGTCATGGCTTAAGAGCCATTATACAATTTCGCACTCGACAAAATCAGCGCTCGGAGGGACAAAAGTTGCTAAATTCTAACACCCAATGAACAGCGCTCCGTTTCTTAGACTAAACGGTTTTGGTAATTTTCATGTGATTGATTTATTTGAGATAGTAAAAATACTTTTTGGGTAGGTACTTAGGTAGGTACCTATAGGTATAACACAAAACAAAGTCGGGTTAGTTACACTTTGAATACAAATAATTACAAAAAATAAATGTTTGTTTTTTGTCCCATAAACCATATTGTGCTGATCTGATGGAGTCAGGAGCTTTTCAACAGAACTCTTCAGTAAATAGTCCGATTGAGTTGAAACTTGGATCTCAGCATGTCAGTCAAGTTCCGACTACAATGAAATAATATGGTGACAGCTAGCTCATCTGATGATGGAGTCAGGACCTGTTCCATGGAACTTTTTAATGATATGGGTATCAAATGACAGGGCTTGATGAGCGCAACACAATGCTGATCTGATGATGGAGCCAGGACCTGCTCCATGGAACTTTTTAATGATATGGGTATCAAATGAAAGGGCTTGATGAGCGCAACACAATGCTGATCTGATGATGGAGTCAGGACCTGTTCCATGGAACTTTTTAATGATATGGGTATCAAATGAAAGGGTTTGATGAGCGAAACACAATTCTGATCTGATGATGGAGTCAGGACCTGCTCCATGGAACTTTTTAATAATATGGGTATCAAATGAAAGGGCTTGATGAGCGCAACACAATGCTGATCTGATGATGGAGTCAGGACCTGTTCCATGGAACTTTTTAATGATATGGGTATCAAATGAAAGGGTTTGATGAGCGAAACACAATTCTGATCTGATGATGGAGTCAGGACCTGCTCCATGGAACTTTTTAATAATATGGGTATCAAATGAAAGGGCTTGATGAGCGCAACACAATGCTGATCTGATGATGGAGTCAGGACCTGTTCCATGGAACTTTTTAATGATATGGGTATCAAATGAAAGGGTTTGATGAGCGAAACACAATTCTGATCTGATGATGGAGTCAGGACCTGCTTCATGGAACTTTTTAATGATATGGGTATCAAATGAAAGGACTTGATGAGCGCAACACAATGCTGATCTAATGATGGAGTCAGGACCTGTCAAATGAAAGGGTTTTATGCGCGAAACACAAAGCTGGGTTAGGATTTACTTTTGACTTCGATTTTTGATGTTTGATTTTTCATTTTTAATCTTGATTTTAATTTTAAAATCAAAATCAAGAAATAAAAATCAAAATAAAAATCCGAGATCCGAGACTCGAGAAATGAGAAACAAGAATCAAGAATCACAACTCAAAAATTAAAAAATTGAAAATCAAGAATTAAGAATCCACTTCAGTGGCTCCTCTAGTTTCTCCCAAATTGCCTTAGATGGTGTAACCCTACCAGTCTGCTCCGATTTTAAGTACCTTGGTTCGCTTCTCCAAAACGACGGCAATATTGACCGAGACGTAAATAATAGGATGAATGCGGGATGGATGAAGTGGCGACAGGTCTCAGGGACGATATGTGACCCGCGAATGCCTCTTAGGCTTAAGGGAAAAATGTATAAGTCAGTTATCAGACCTGTCGCGATGTATGGATCAGAGTGTTGGGCAATGAAGAAGACTGATGAAAGGAGAGTGCATGCTACTGAGATGCGGATGTTGAGATGGATGTGTGGGGTGACACGTTTGGATAAAGTAAGGAATGAGTATGTTAGAGGAAGTTTGAAAGTGGCGCCTATTATTGAAAAGGTGAGGAGTGCTAGGTATGGACACGTTATGAGGAGGGATGAAATCCATGTCACAAAGAAAGTGATGAGTATGAGTGTGACAGGGTACACAAGTAGAGGAAGGCCGAAGAAGAGGTGGTTGGATTGTGTGAAAGAGGATATGAATGTGAGAGGAGTGGATTCAGAGTTGACGAATGATAGAGGTGAGTGGAAGAGAAAAACATGTTGTGCCAACCCCACTTAGCGTGGGATAAGGGCAGGAGAATGATGATGAAGAATTAAGAATCCGAGATACAAGATCCGAGAATCGATAATCGAAAATTGAAAATCAAGAATCAAAATCAAGAATCAAGAACCCGATATCCAAGATCCGATAATCAAGAATTGAGACTCGAAAATCGAAAATCAAGAATCCGAGATCCGAGAATAGAGAAACTAAAATTGAAAATCAAGAATCAAGAATCAAAGTGAAAGTCAAAATCAAGAATCAAAGTCAAAGTAAACCCCGACCCAGCTTTGTGTTTCGCTCATCAAGCCCTTTCATTTGATACCCATATCATTGTAAAGTTCCAGGGAACAGGTCCTGACTCCATCATCAGATCAGCATTGTGTTTTGTTCATCAAGCCCTTTCATTTGATGCCCATATTATCATTAAAAGTTCCATGGAACAGGTCATAACTCCATCATCAGATCAGCATTATGTTTTGCTCATCAAGCCCTTTCATTTGATACCCATATGATTAAAAAGTTCCATGAACCAGGTCCTGACTCCATCATCAGATCAGCATTGTGTTTCGCTCATCAAACCCTTTCATTTAATACCCATATCATTAAAAAATTCCATGGAACAGGTTCTGACTCCATTATCAGATCAGCATTGTGTTGCGCTCATCAAGCCCTTTAATTTGATACCCATATCATTAAAGAGTTCCATGGAACAGGTCCTGACTCCATCATCAGATCAGCATTGTGTTGCGCTCATCAAACCCTTTCATTTGATACCCATATTATTAAAATGCTCCATGGAGCAGGTCCTGACTCCATCATCAGATCAGCATTGTGTTTCGCTCATCAAACCCTTTCATTTGATACCCATATCATTAAAAAGTTCCATGGAACAGGTCCTGACTCCATCATCAGATCAGCATTGTGTTGCGCTCATCAAGCTCTTTCATTTGATACCCATATCATTATAAAGTTCGATGGAACAGGTCCTGACTCCATCATCAGATCAGCATTGTGTTTCGGTAATCAAGCCCTTTCATTTGATACCCATATCATTAAAAAGTTCCAGGGAACAGGTCCTGACTCCATCATCAGATCAGCATTGTGTTGCGCTCATCAAGCCCTTTAATTTGATACCCATATCATTAAAAAGTTCCATGGAACAGGTCCTGACTCCATCATCAGATCAGCATTGTGTTGCGCTCATCAAGCCCTTTCATTTGATACCCATATTATTAAAAAGTTCCAAGGAGCAGGTCCTGACTCCATCATCAGATCAGAATTGTGTTTCGCTCATCAAACCCTTTCATTTGATACCCATATCATTAAAAAGTTCCATGGAACAGGTCCTGACTCCATCATCAGATCAGCATTGTGTTGCGCTCATCAAGCCCTTTCATTTGATACCCATATTATTAAAAAGTTCCATGGAGCAGGTCCTGACTCCATCATCAGATCAGAATTGTGTTTCGCTCATCAAACCCTTTCATTTGATACCCATATCATTAAAAAGTTCCATGGAACAGGTCCTGACTCCATCATCAGATCAGCATTGTGTTGCGCTCATCAAGCTCTTTCATTTGATACCCATATCATTATAAAGTTCGATGGAACAGGTCCTGACTCCATCATCAGATCAGCATTGTGTTTCGGTCATCAAGCCCTTTCATTTGATACCCATATCATTAAAAAGTTCTAGGGAACAGGTCCTAACTCCATCATCAGATCAGCATTGTGTTGCGCTCATCAAGCCCTTTAATTTGATACCCATATCATTAAAAAGTTCCATGGAACAGGTCCTGACTCCATCATCAGATCAGCATTGTGTTGCGCTCATCAAGCCCTTTCATTTGATACCCATATTATTAAAAAGTTCCATGGAGCAGGTCCTGACTCCATCATCAGATCAGCATTGTGTTTCGCTCATCAAACCCTTTCATTTGATACCCATATCATTAAAAAGTTCCATGGAACAGGTCCTGACTCCATCATCAGATCAGCATTGTGTTGCGCTCATCAAGCTCTTTCATTTGATACCCATATCATTAAAAAGTTCCAGGGAACAGGTCCTGACTCCATCATCAGATCAGCATTGTGTTGCGCTCATCAAGCTCTGTCATTTGATACCCATATCATTAAAAAGTTCCAGGGAACAGGTCCTGACTCCATCATCAGATCAGCATTGTGTTGCGCTCGTCAAGCCCTTTCATTTGATACCCATATCATCATAAAATTCCATGGAACAGGTCCTGACTCCATCATCAGATCAGCTCGCTGTCACCCTATTATTACATTATTAGTTACACAACAATTCAGATCATTATTCTGCTTTAACGGCCTTTTTAGCCCCGCAGAAAATATTTAAAAATAGGTAATTAATAACTTAGCAACCAATGTATCAAACGCTCCTATTTCGCTATATTCTTCGTAGCCGGCGACGTGCTTTGCGAGTCGACTCAGTGCGAGCTCCGGGATGCAAAGCGATACGTCCACCCCCTAGAAGCGCTCGGCGCGGTCTGCTTGCGTCGAGTAGATAGGGTAGTAGATTCGACGCGTTTTAGGTTGTTTTAAAAGATTTTTCATTGCCAATTTTTTAATCTTTTTGCATTTTTTTTTTCAGAAAAGGATTGATTTTGAACTAAAGTTTATTTCTGTTTTGTTAATTTTACGAACAAGAGTTCTAAGTCAGTTCTAAGTAGCCAAAATCAAAAGCAATTCTTTGGCCGTTTTTTCGAAATTTGGACTAAGTTAAAGATTTTTTTACTCAAAAACTAAATAAAGGTAGTAAAAAGTGATCCATTTAATAGTTTGGTTGACTATCACAGCAAAACATCGTAATTTTTTTATACCATTTGGACGTCAAAATGATTCGTAAATATGGTGATTTCTAAACCTCTTACAGCAAAAATTCACAAAACAGTCGCCGGTTTGAGGTCGATTAATCAAAAAGAAATAATAAAAATACAAAAGTAGCTCATTTAATAGTACAAAATTGAAATGATATTTCATGCTGTGCCATAATTTTTTTATAAATACAGTGTTTTCATTGAAAAATCCTGCCCAAAACATCACGTAAATCAGAAAATTTTGTATAATGCCTCTTAACGAATTGAAAGCCGGTACCGACAATTTTACGTGCCCTCCGAAGCACGGAAGCGCTCAGCCCGTAATGCCACTTGCGGTCACCCATCTAAATTGTGGCCGCGTTCCTACTCTTTAGCATTGAACCCCTTTATTAGCCGTCGACGAAGCCAAATGACGGCCCCAGTATTTCTTAGAATCGAATTTCCAAAGTAGTAAAGTGGAACTAAACTTGTTGGAAGAGAGAATGGGACGTGGGGGAGAGATCATATGGGTTTCTGCTTCTGTTTGATAAATCAAATAAATTGATGTATTATTTGACCTCACCTTTTTGTTTTGTAAAAATCTAGGGTTCTCAAAACGCACCCGGCTCAATCTTCAGAATCAGCGCACCTGGTTGACCGCTATGGCGCTCCTTAAATATCGATATTATTGCTTTTCTGTCCCTTCAGGGGCCAATATGAAAATATGCTTATTTAGACACCTCTTCTCGAAATAAAAATACAGAAAAACAATAATATCGATACTTACTTAATTAAAAAGCACCATAGCGATCAACCAAACACGCTGATTCTCAGCAAACTTATAGGCAGGATTTTATTTGGGAATGTCAAAAAGTTCAACTGCAGCATTGTGGTCAATAATTTAGACGAAATAGCAAAATAATGGGAAGAAATGCCTAACATTATCGTCTGACCTTACTACAGAGGAACAATATTAAAACTACAAGCGATTGCTTGTAGTTTTAATCCATACTGTAGGTTATTGATTCGTGTATGGGTTCTATTTTTACTTACAAGGTACGAAACCCTAAAAAAGAACTAAGTGAAATGTAAGTTTGATTACATACTGGGTGGTGCCTAAAGTAATTACACTTTTCCAAATTCACTTCAGAAAAATACACTTACAGAAAGCTTCTAACTTAATTAAGTAAAAGCTCCAAATTGTACATAATTAGGACGACACAACGTGCGTGTGAATTCCTAGTCCCAATAATGGACTATTTTGTAGATGACAATTTATACCTACTTATGTAGGTAAATATGATCAGCTTTTACCAACTTCAAAAAAAAAGAAGTGTTCTCAATTCGGCTGGTTTTAGGATTCAGTACCCAAAGCGAGTCTACTGGACTTAGGTCCAGTGGTAGTATGATAGCGTTAGGGTGACAAATCAACATCGAGCTATGCTGCGCTGTACTGCGCTGTGCTATGTTTGGTCAACTCGCTCGTCTAATATTTCAATGACGTTACAAACAAACCATGCTGTGCTGCGCTGTGTGAGGCTACGCTCTGTTTACGACGTTTTGTTTGACGTAACCATAGCACAGCGCAGTACAGCGCAGCATAGCTCGATGTAGATTTGTCACCCTTAGGCTTAGGCCTAACGCTATCATGTCAGTCTGTGCGTCCGTCCGTCAAAAAGTCAAAAGTCAAAAGTCAAATTCGTTTATTCAATAAGATCACAAGTGTACCACTTTGAAACGTCTTAAGAGCTAGGTGATTTGTCTGTCTGTCTGTCTGTCCGTCCATCTGTCTGACTGTCTGTCTATCTGTCCATTCATTTTTCATACTTTTTATCATCTTCATCATCACCATACAATCAATACCTATACCAGCACTACGCGAAAACCGCGACTGTCATTATTAAAAAAACTTGAGGATGTTGAAACAGGCTATTGGTTATTTGTTATCATCGTATGAAAACCAATTAACTTGGCGACAGCTATCATACCCAAATCTTTTTTGTGCAAACTTGATTTCAATATTTTAATTTTTGATTGAATATTTTTCAACCGGCTTCGTGTGTTGTTCCCATGATGATCATAATCAAGTAGGTGTAATTTGGTTTCACTTGATGGACATCATTAAAATCATCACCGGAAGTTTATATACATACCAATGTATGTACCTAGGTGCATAGATGATTATCTTCCTAATGTTGCCTTTTATCAGAGAGAATTAATTTTATAAATTTACCTAATTTTAATGTACTTACCTAACTTTGATCCTTTGTTGGTCGAAATAAAACATATTTGATTTTATTTATCGTAACTTTTCTTTTTATCGTTAATGTCATTTAGCTCTGTCGTCCTATGGCTTAGATGCGGAAACCGAAAAACGCATCATAATTATCGGTGGCGCCTATGGAATCCTTCAGGCGGTTTAAAAACTCCGCAGCCAGGGTTTAGCCATTACAAACATACTTACAGCCTAACCAAGACGGTGGCATACCTAGGCTTTTTCATAATGTAGACCAATTACACCTTAACACGTTTTCAACACGTAATAACCTCAGCAGGTACTAATTTCTCTATTGTTTACACTTTTCCAAGAAGCAAGCATAGTTCAAATACAACCGAGTGACCTCCATTTTACGTAAAGCTTGCGTGTCGGAAACCATTAGAACTTGTCCGCATTCAGTGAGATAAAATCCGGATCTTATAAAATTCAAAAATAAAACAAGACAACGCGGTTTTAGTCAGTCCGTCTCGTAGCCACTTTGTGTTTCGAATAATAGAATTTGAAAATAGAATTTGTCAAGACCGAGTCTATTTACGCGGCTAGGATTCATTCCAATGATAAAGTTCAAAGAAAAGAGTGGTCATTTATATTTTAACCCCCGACGAAAATGAGGGGTGTTATAAGTTTTTAGTATGTATCTGTGTATCTGTATGTCTATCTGTGGCATCATAGCTCCTTAACGGATGAACCGATCTAAATTGTATTTTTTTTTGTTTAAAAGGTGTCTTTGTCGAGAGTGTTCTTAGCTATGTTTCATGAAAATCTGTTCAGCCGTTTCAGTGGATATGTCGGGGGTTTTGCAACATTCAAAAATGGAAACTTATAGATAACTTAAACCTTATTTGACCAAGTAATGTTTTATGTTTTGTAAGTTTTCTTTTCTGGGAAGCTAGAGACATTTTATTTTTCCTGTTAAGCTTTCACATACCTCTACATAAAACTCAAACCTGGGGCTCTATAGTGAATAAACCGTGATCATGACACCATATCGTATTCGGAAAGGCACTGGTTTAACGTCATTTATTAAAGTTGTGTCGAAAACACCATAGGATTATGGTGTTATGTAGGTAATTATCCTCAGGACACAACTTTGACGCGTAACCGGTACTTAGGGTAGGTACCGGTAGAATGGGGTGACTTTAAAACACGGGGCGAGGTTGATGACTATAGTCGTATTGCTCATTCATCAAAAATGTCATTTTTCCTTCAATTTTGACATAAAACGTATCAAAACTATAGTCGTATTGCTCATTATACGGACTAAAATTGAAGGAAAAAATGTCATTTTTCCTTCAATTTTGATTAGTTTTGATACGTTTTATGTCAAAATTGAAGGAAAAATGACATTTTTTCCTTCACTTTAGTCCGTATAATGAGCAATACGACTATAATCAAAATTGAAGGAAAAATGACATTTTTTCCTTCAATTTTAGTCCGTATAATGAGCAATACGACTATACCTACTCAAAATATTTGCTCTATGGTCTTTTCACGTAAAATTAAACGCAGATGATTTTTTTTTCTATTATCATGTAACATTTCGCCATCTTGTCAATCAAACTCAGGCAAGGAATCAAGCTGTTCGGGAGCAAAACATTAAAAAAATATACATAAATTTTTAATATTTTTAAAAGGAGCGTCTTTCTCATTTCAAATTAAAAACAAGGTTTAAAAAAGTGACTCCAATAAAGTCGATAGCCGATAGCGTAGTTTTTTCTCTCTCAGGATCTATGAAGTAATCCTAATTTTTCATTACTTCATCTATAAAAATAATAGATGAAGGTTTGCTTGCCTTGCGAGTGACCGGGATTGTAAAGAAATGTTGTTTACGAAGAGGCTATCATCGGAATAACAATACCGATTCTAGAAAATATTTTATTAATAAGCTACATAATTCCTTTAGTAGCTGTATCTTTACTTGGAAAATAATGGACTCCTGAGAATCACCATGTGAAAAACCACGGTCGTAATAAATATTTTAAAATTTATAGTCGTATTGCTCATTATACGGACTAAAAGTGAAGGAAAAAATGTCATTTTTCCTTCAATTTTGATTAGTTTTGATACGTTTTATGTCAAAATTGAAGGAAAAATGACATTTTTTCCTTCACTTTTAGTCCGTATAATGAGCAATACGACTATAGGTAAATATTACAACAGAAATGCTGAAACTGTGTCATTTTGTCATTCCTTTAGAGCTTCAGTGAGTGACATTTTATCAATGCTTAAGTTTTAGTACTTGTCACTTTTATGTCAACTGTAGGGTTGCCACCAGACAGACTTATAAAAAGGCGGTAAAAATGAGTTGTTACAGGAAATGTCAACACTATTTCAAGCAACCTGTACCATTTGGGTAACTATTTTGTTTACAGCGGACAAGAGTCTTACGTCTTCTCACAAGATGTACAGAAAGCGTCATTAATTGGTATCCCCCTAGTAAAAGGTCGGTTTAAATTTTTACTTTTCATTTTCTCATCCTTGCTTACTTATGGATATCTAATTTCGCTTGAGCACGAGCCGATGCAATAGCGGTTATAATACCTGACTGAAATCCAACGTTAAAATGAAAAGGGTCCGTGTTCAAATTAATAGGGAGATACCGATTGATGACGCTGACTGTACCTAAGTTCTTTGCTACATTGCTGCGCAAAAGTTATCGAAGAATTCTACTTTCAGGTAAAAACTTATTAGGTACGTTACGTTACGTTCAATATATTTTGTATTTAAATAGCGAAGCGCTCCTTTGTAGCTTGCTTAGACTTTCACGAGAGATCTTCAACAATTTGGAAGGGTGACCACAAGGCATCTTCCGTGCTTCGGAGGGCACGTTGTTGACGGTGCCCGTTTTAGAAATAGAAATATTTATTGCATCTAGGTATGTTGTTAAATTCAGAACTTTTAAAGTCGTTCAGCCCTAATGGAAGCCATCAGGTGGCCCAAAAACTCATCGGAAAAAGGAATAAATTATTGTCACAGAGAAATGGTAAAATTTTATCCCAGAATTTTGTAATTGATACCACTGGCTACTGGGGCATAGCCACATAAAGTTTTAGCGGCAAATTTTGCCAATTGACACAATGCATGTGTACCTACCTAATGTGACACATACCATTTTCCGCCAAAATGCCTTAATTTAAGTAAATAACAAAGAATTATTTAATTTTCCCGTAAAACAGCTAAAACTAAAAATACAAGAACATTTTCCAATCTTTATAAAAGAACAAAGGGAGTGTCTATTAAGAGGTCAAACTTGCTTCGAGCTAACCCTCTGGGAGCCACCATGTGAGATCAAACAACGACTTTATTGTTCTGCAATAGAGATCATTATCGATCGCAGAAAATAGAACAAGGATCCAATGAGTAAAAGGGATGTTAAAATCAAACAAAAATGTACTTGTGCGTGACGTGGTCATCCTTTGAAGTTAGTCGCGATTTGTTAGTTTGGGATTGAATTTGTTTACATTCTGAACTCAATGTTTGGTACTCGGACCTTTATATCTATAACTATACCATATATCTATACCTATAACATGTTTTTTCAAGGATGGGATGGCCTATGTCATAAATTACTAATTAGTTACTTTGTCCTATGCCTACAAAGAGTGGGTATTCGAGTATTCTTGCTACGAGTTCAATCTCGAAACAAAGTAGATTTGTCTCTGGATCGAGCCCCAAGGTAAGTATGAATGAATGAATGAATGAATGAATCGTTTATTTGGCACATACAGAAAGATTAAATAAACCTTAAATAGGTAGGTTTGGTACTTAGGTAGGTATAGGTAAGTACCTACACTAAAATAGAACAACTTAAAGATAGGATCAAAATACCTACCTATCGAATATAAATTATTGTGGGTGCCAAAAAGGCGTCCAGCTCAGCATGAGTTGGAAGTAAGTAGACCTTACACCCAACGCTGATTTTCAGCTGTAACCTAGCTAAAGTTAGGGAAGGTGTAGAGAGTTAGTAGAGCTTGTGTTATGGGAACTATATAATTGATGTAAGTGAGTGAGTTTCCGGAACAACCATCTAAAACCACATGGCGTAGCTCGTTCATAATAATCGAATATAATCATAGTGAACACACATACAGAATATTATCTTATTTACCCACTACCATTGTTCAAATACACAAATGGCTGTCGTTGGACGGAATTCGATCCCTGTAATGTCCACATTTTTCTGCTTCGTGATATTGTGGGACTTGTGGGAGTCTCATTTTGATTGTTTGTTTTGTCAGACCAGTCGTTCGTATGTAAATATGTTTTAGCATTGTCTCTTTAGAGCTCTTGCAGGCTGGAAGCTTTCTATCGGCCGATAGTTTGGTCGGGTTCCCAATCAGTAGCCGTACCATGAACTCTTAGAGCAATGTTAAAACAAGCTTGAAACATGACAACGAATGTCATTCCTGTAAGCCTGTTCTAAGCTTGTTTTGACATTACTCTAAGACTTGGTGGTACGCCCCCTGTATGAAGCTCAGAATAAAGAATTCGATAGTACATAAAGATTCAGTAGGTAGTAAGTTTTTTTGGAACAAAATTGTGACAGGAACCTAGATAAATACTGCCTAACTTAAAGTGATAAAATTATGCTTAAATTTTAAATGATTTTGGTATTGCGTTTGTTTGGGCAATTCTTCTGTTGCCAGCAACGCAACAGTCAGCGACTGGAGGGCAATAATTATTTTTATTTGGTTTTCCAAAAAAACAACAATTTTTTACTTTCTAGGAAGAGATTAGAAAGAATACTCATGATATCCACAATGAAGACATTGTCAATATCCCAGGCAGGGGCGGCCTTAGCTATCGCGAGGCCCCGGGCGGTAGATCTTTGCGAGGCCTCTGGTGACGGGCGTGAGACCAAGATTTTTGGGAGGGACACACGATATTATATTATGGTGAGGGAAGGGGAAGGGGGGGGGGGGCGAGCGAAGCGAGCCGAATTTTTTTAGCACTTTTTTTTCACTTTGCTAGCAAAAAAATGAGCCAAATATGCGAGCAAAGCGAGCTCCCTACTCTCGCAAAATATCTATGTATTTAAATGCGAGCGAAGCGAGCTGAATTTTTAAAGAAAAATGTGATACTAGAGTTTGCTTACAGTGCTCAAAGAAAAGGCTGGCTGCTTGTCGGTTTCTATTCTGCGGTCAGACATTTCACTTTTTCGTCACTTCGTTCGCAAAATACACATGAAGCTAAAATACGAGCGAAGCGAGCCGATTTTTTTAAGAAAAATCACACATTGATATGACGGGATGAAAAGGGCTAAAATAAAAACGTTTGTACGAAAAATTTAGAATTCCTAGCATTTAAGAATTTAAGACATTATAATGGATGCTGGAGATTTGGGGGGGGGGGGTAAGGTGTCATGGCCCTGGGACCGAGCCTGCCTAGTCATTGCGAGGCCCTACCAAAGTTCCTAGGTATTGTGATGACGAAAAGTCGGAGTCGCGCACATATTCTAAAACAAAGTACTTCGCCCCCTCATAAACTACTGAATGGATTTTTATTTGTTTTTTTTCACCAATAGACAGAGAGTGGTTCATGAGGAAGGGTAGGTGTATAATTCGATTAGGTTTTGTGTAAATTGGTTGAAATATTACTAGTAGTTCGCCCCGAACTGAGATCTCGCGCACCGTTGTATTGATAGCCTAGATTTGGACTTGTTTCTGACTACCCCTATACCTACGTTAAGTGCTCCTTCTAGTGTTTACCACATAATGATATCTAATGCGCTACCTCAGTATGGTAAAGATTATAGGCATGCATGCAATACATTAAGTCGTGTCGTGTTTATATTCAATAGTTGACACCGCGAACTTCGTACCGCGCCTCAGGGAAGGCCTCTTAGTTCGAGAAATTATTAAAATAGCAGTTCAATACGAAATGTATGAGAAAATCCATTCCCTCCCCCTCCCCCTCCCCTCTCTCTACCCCCCCTCCCCTCCCCTCCCCTCCCCCTCCCCTACCCCCTCCCCTCCCCCTCCCCTCCCTCTACCCGTCCCCTCCCCCTCCCCTCCCCTCCGCTCCTCTCCCCTCCCCTCCCCTCCCCTCCCCCTACCCCTCCCTCTATAATTTTGGTACATGCCCAGCCCACTATTTGCAGGAGTTAGCATTTGCATACGTGACAGGTTGCAAGCCCACCGCCGCTATTAGAACGTTAACTGGTTTCCTCACGATGTTTTCTTTCACCGTTTAGAGCTCGTGTTAATGCGCATTTAAATTTTTCTAATCGAAAAATCCATTGATGAGCACGGCCAGGGTTCGAACTTACGACCTATGAATCGAAAGTCGAGCACTCTTCCAATCGGCTAACACGGCTTTTATTTTCAATCTCAAGAAAAAATATCAAGTAGGTAGCAACTAAAATCATTGCAAACCAAACCACAACGATGCCACACTCCTTGTCTGTTAACCAGACCTACGAATACATCGAAACTCTATGAAACGGGAGCTCTCTCCATACTTCCGTTAATTGGTTTCCATAATTTTTATTTTTGACTGTATTTCAAAAACTATAGAACCTAGAAGAAAACTAAAAACCATTTTGGAATGTATAAGTTGAGTACTTTCATATGACACCCCACTCAATATATTTGGGTAACTTTGAAAAAAAATTACCCCCTTGGGAACCCCATATCTTTACAACCCCTTCATCGATTACGCTCATACGCTCCACAGCAAATTTCCATAGCACAACCTATTGACCTATCAAGTTTCATACAGATTGGATAAGCGGTTCGATAGTTATGCGAGAACATAAAAATGAAACATACAAACATACAAACATACAAACATACAAACATACAAACATACAAAGCAAAATCGCCTAACTTGCCACTAAGATCTTCGCTCGCTTCGCTCGCTCGATCGATGATGATTGTTGAAAAAGTTGCAAAAAATATAGCTGAGTGGCAGTTTTCCTAAAAAAAGCTGCCTATCCTTTTTGAGATAATAACAAAACAATGTAGAAGGCATTGTTCTTATTTTATAGATTCACAATAGAATTTGTCTATCTTTAACGGATAGGTTTACTAATGCTTATAAAAGATTTTCTCTAGTCGGCTTGCTGCGCGAGGCCCCTACAAGCGCGAGGCCCCGGGCGAGTGCCCTGCTCGCCACCCCCAAAGGCCGCCACTCCCAGGAGCCTTAACATGTGCAACATCGAGGATCGGGAAACGAGACTTTTCGATCGGTTAAACTGCTCTAACGTACGCGTTAGAGCAGTTCGTCCGATCGAGATATCTCTCTATGTTGCACATGTTAGGCCGGCTCCTCATGCATGGGTCCTCAATTAGATTAAGACACGGGTTTGCTCACGATGTTTTCCTTTACCCTTCCATACAGAATGATCCATTAGGTACCTATATATACCTGGCACAATGGGTTGACGATATTGTTAGCGTCGCGGGCCGGCAGTGGATCAGGCAAGCGCAGGATCGGAAAGAATGGCAAAACAAAGGGAGGCCTATACCCAGCAGTGGGAGAGATCAGGCTGCGGATGATGATGATGATGATGATATTCCTGGATCAAACGAAGTGGGGTGGTCGGACGGCGCATCGATTGGACCCCCATGTATGTTGTACTGTTTTGGCTAGTTATAGAGATATTATTTTGTACCTAGATTCGTGTATTTCAGAGTTTCCTGATATTTCAGCACAGTTACAGTTTTTAGTTCATAACCATGATAGTTTCAAAACTTTTTTGTTATTACTTAGAAAAAAAAAAATCCTATCTTCAGGTGTTATCTCCTGGATAGGATTTTAGTTCTTCATTAAAATCCATATTCTATAAATAAATAATAAATAATCCTGGACATTATCACTCAGCATTATCTAGCCCCAAAGTAAGTAGAGCTTGTGTTATGGGAACTACATGACTGATATACCTACTTACCTACTACTTATATACTTTTTTTGTAAATAGATACATTTTCATTTATAAAAAAACACCCAGCCAAAGACACTAATATTATTATATAAGAGACAAATATTTTCTGATCATACAAAAATTTGCCACGAGGCGAAAATCGAACCTGCAACCTTCTGTGTTTCAAGTGGGCCTTCGCCCACTGCGCCACAGAGGTCATCTTGTCTTCATTCTATCATCATCATCCGCAGCCCGACTTCATCCGCGCCTTGGTGCTTAAAGACCTCCCTTTGCGCGTGCAAATAAAGATAAAGATAAAAATATTTTTATTTCAAGTTCAGATGTACAAAATTTTCTTTGTAACAAAACAGTTTCCTAAAAACGATCTAAAACTTAAGTACTTAGTTTAAACAATGCACATAATTACTGAATAGGTGTTACAAGAACGTACCCTCCGTGCTAGATTTAACTGTGTTACGGCACAAGCTTCTAACTCTCAAAATCTCCATGGTTCGCAATTCGCCTCATCCAAAGCATGTCTAATTCTATGTATGCTATATCCTTTGTACCTACATTACAGTACTTCAAGCTTCTGAATGGACATCGGTTATTTTCGAGTTTTCCGGATATGTCCGACAGAATATGATTCCACAAAACAGAATGAGACAAAAGTGCACGTCATTATCAGCGCAGCTCGCACGGCTTGCAACTAATTTGCTTTTCTTAAAAATGACATTGATATTTATTTGTTTGCGATAAAGTTGAATTTATGAGTAATTTTCATTTCCAAATAACTTTTCGCCAATCGTTTTTGTAATTTTATGCGATTGTTTCCGATGTTTTACGAAAAGTATTCTTCTCTGGTTTTACTGTATGTGTTTTCTTAAAATGAGCCCGTGTCGGCTGTCTCATTAGGTTATTTGTTTTGTCTGACATGTAGGTCGTTCTGCTTCTTTTTAAGAAACATGTACCGTATTTTGACAGCCGAAAGGTGTATTTAAGATTTCAATGTACCTACAATTCTGTTTGACTGATAGATTGACAGTACGTAGTATTATTATAAGTAATAACAAAGATAAAGTATCATCCTTTAATATCTTTGCTGACGGCTGGCTATTTCTCTCGTGGGACCCACTCAGTGGTAATCTTAGCCCACAAGCAGCTTTTTGGTTGACATCGGGTCGCGCGGGCGCATGTTGCCGACACAATGACACTTGACACTAATATTATAAATGCGAAAGTTTGGATGGACGTTTGTTCCTCTATAACTCGACAACTACTAAACCGATTTGGCTGAAATTTAAAATCTAGATAGATAATGACCGGGAATAGAACATAGACTACTTTTTATCCGGATACCACTAGCTAGTTCTTTTCAGGCCGCCGTGTTGTGTCGTCAGGCTATGTCGCCTGGCTGGTGGCTTTGGTGTGTATTGCGCTTACAAGGGATTAACACCTCAACAAAGGCATTTATGATCCTTTAAAGATGTCTACAATACCGACATATCCAAAATTTAAGACAATAATCTCTTTGGCCTTTACCAACTCTTGAAGATTAAGAAGATAGACAGAGACGCATTCAATTTAACAAGCGGCGCATTTCGAAGCTTATTTATACGCAATAATTAAGTACGTACAACGTCAACAAAACAGTCAGGGATTTGGAAACTCTAAACTTTTAGCAGATTTTTGCGAGCTTTGTAGTCCTGGGATGTACGAATGCGAACATTGTTTGCTTTGTGCCCAGTGCCCAGAATTTAGGTGTAGTACTTTCAAATGATTCAGATTTTCACTTGCTTCGGTCCGCGGGTTTGTCCATCCTAATTTCTTCCATCTATCATTCTCTATCCCTCGCCATCTCCCACCAGTTACACCATGCTATATGGGTGCTATATGGAAGTCGGCGTCAAGATCGACCGCAGAAACGTTAGCGAGATGATATTGATGCCTTCGACAGTTACTAGTGGGAGTTTTAGGTAAATCATGTTAATTGATTCAGGCATGACTCCGGCGGATGTCCATCTTTTCAACTTTAAATATCGGATGTTTTAAAATTATGAAATTAAAATTAGGTTAAGTACAAAAATCTATAAAAAAATCTAATCGAAATATCCTGCACTATAAATGGTGATTTGGGTTTTCGGCTCCGTAAAAGGGTTAATTAATCGCTTTAGTTCGGCATTTGAATTTTCATCATTTTCATATAGGTATTTCATGTAGGTATCCGTACATATAAATTATAAATTATTTTGTATTAAGCTCCCCCAATTAATTTCTAATTTACCTAACTGAAACAAATCTCGCTAGATTACAGTTTTATTTGACTATTGATGAAATTGAAAACCCGAGTTCAGCTTACTATAGACAACGGTCCCTACGGAGTAATAGACAAAAATAGAAAAATAGCTTTTCTATGTAGGTACTTAAAACACATTATTGATTCTAAATATTTGAAGTTGCTGGTTAAGAGGGCTGCGACCGGCGAATTTCCATAAAAACGTAATACCGAAATCATTTAAAATGTAAGCATGTTTATATCAGTTTATGTTGTTAGATTAGGAGAGTAGGTATTTATCTAGGTTCCTGTTAAACTTTTGTTCCGAAAAACTTACCTAAAAAGAAATGTAAGCCAATTGAATTGAAATCTTTGTAGGTACACCAAAAATGGCATTTTTTCTTTTCATTTGTTCTATAGTAAGTTTTTTGAAACAAAAGTTTAACAGGAACCTAGATAAATACTACCTTTATCCAAATAATAACGTAAAGTGATAAAAATATGCTCAAATTTTAAATTATTTTGGTATTACGTTCCTAGGTAAGTAGATACGTTCGCCGAGCCCTTAAGGCTGCTCCGCTGCTATGCCGCTCGTCAGTTTTAGGTATTGACGGGCGGAAAACGTAGCGCTCAAGCTTGTGTGCGTAGAACGCACACATTGAAAGCGCCACGCAGTGCGGGCCGCTCTGACACAAAGCGGTCAAAGTTTCGGCAAACATTTTTTACGTTTTAAAATTTATAACTTCGAAACGATTTTGTATTGACATCTATACCAATCTAATACCAATTCTGTAAAGCGGAAGAGTTTGTTTGTTTGTTTGAACGCGATATTCTACAAGTCGGATTTGAAAAAACTTCGCATCTTATTTATTTATTAAACAAAATGCACAGCGGAGCTATAAAGGTCGCTATTGCAGAGTCGCGGTGAACGAATTGAACTATTGCTATCTCTTTTCATTGACTTAGAGTGAAAAGAGATGGCAATAGCTCAATTCCTTCACCGCGATGCTGCAATAGCGACCTTTATAGCTCCGCAGCTCTTAGTAGTAATAAATCGACTTATTTATGTTTCTTACAGCCAATGACGGATTTACATTTTTTAGAGTAAAACATATATTACGACAGTCACTAAGTAGATAGTATAGGTTTTAGAGAAAAGTAAATAACAATAAGAATAAAAATAGTTACAACCAAGCACTTTCGTGGTGTGTGTGTGCAGCGTGTGTGTGTGTGTGTGTGTGTGTGTGTGTGTATCTTCGCAACTTCATAACTTCGTATCTTCCTATCTTCGTATCTTCGTAACTTCGCAACTTCGTATCTTCGTAACTTCGTATCTTCCTATCTTCGTATCTTCGTAACTTCGCAACTTCGTATCTTCGTAACTTCGTATCTTCATATCTTCGTATCTTCGTAACTTATCAACTTCGCATCTTCGCAACTTCGTATCTTCGTAACTTCGTAACTTCACACCTTCGCATCTTCGCAACTTCGCAACTTCGTAACTTCGCAAATTCGTATCTTCGTAACTTCGTAACTTCGCAACTTCGTATTTTCATATCTTCGCAACTTCGTATCTTCATATCTTCGTAACTTATCAACTTCGCATCTTCGTAACTTCGTATCTTCGTAACTTCACACCTTCGCATCTTCGCAACTTCGCAACTTCGTAACTTCGCAAATTCGTATCTTCGTAACTTCGTAACTTCACACCTTCGCATCTTCGCAACTTCGCAACTTCGTAACTTCGCAAACTCGTATCTTCGTAACTTCGTATCTTCGTAACTTCGTAACTTCACACCTTTGCATCTTCGCAACTTCGCAACTTCGTAACTTCGCAAATTCGTATCTTCGTAACTTCGTATCTTCGTAACTTCGTAACTTCGCAACTTCGTATTTTCATATCTTCGCAACTTCGTATCTTCATATCTTCGTATCTTCGTAACTTATCAACTTCGCATCTTCGCAACTTCGTATCTTCGTAACTTCGTAACTTCACACCTTTGCATCTTCGCAACTTCGTAACTTCGCAAATTCGTATCTTCGTAACTTCGTATCTTCGTAACTTCGTAACTTCGCAACTTCGTATCTTCATATCTTCTTAAATTCGTATCTTCGTATCTTCGTAGCTTCGCAACTTCGTAACTTCTAGATACGAAGGTGCGAAGTTGCGAAGTTACGAAGATACGAAGTTACGAAGTTACGAAGTTACGAAGTTACGAAGATACGAAGTTGTGAAGATGCGAAGATGCGAAGTTGCGAAGTTACGAAGATACGAAGATACGAAGATACGAAGATACGAAGATACGAAGATACGAAGATACGAAGATACGTAGATACGAAGTTGTGAAGTTACGAAGTTACGAAGTTATGAAGATCCGAAGATACGAAGTTCCGAAGATGCGAAGTTGCGAAAATACTAAGATACAAAGATACGAAGATATGAAGTTGCGAAGTTACGAAGATACGAAGTTACAAAGTTGCAAAGTTACGAAGTTACGAAGTTATGAAGTTATGAAGTTACGAAGATACGAAGTTGCGAAGATGCGAAGATGCGAAGATGCGAAGTTGTGAAGTTACGAAGATACGAAGTTGCGAAGATGCGAAGTTGCGAAGATACGAAGATACAAAGATACGAAGATATGAAGTTACGAAGATACGAAGTTGCGAAGTTGCGAAGTTGCGAAGTTGTGAAGTTGCGAAGTTATGAAGTTACGAAGAAACGAAGATGCGAAGATGCGAAGATGCGAAGTTGCGAAGTTACGAAGTTGTGAAGTTACGAATATACGAAGTTACGAAGTTTTGAAGATACGAAGTTACGAAGATACGAAGTTCCGAAGTTGCGAAGACATGAAGGTAAGAAGATACGAAGTTACGAAGTCACGAAGATACGAAGTTACGAAGTTACGAAGTTACGAAGATACTAAAATATGAAGTTATGACGATATGAAAAGATAAAGATATGACGATGACGATGATGATTGTGTTTCGCTCATCAAGCCCTTTCATTTGATACCCATATAAAAAAAAGTTCCATGGAATGGAACAGGTCCTGCCTGACTTCATCATCAGAACAGCATGGTGTTTCGCTCATCAAGAGAACAGCATTGTGTTTTGCTTACCAAGCCCTTTCATATACCCATATCAATAAAAAGTTCCATGATCATCATCATCATCATCAGCATCATCATCAGCATCATCATCATCACCTAATCCAGATGATAAAAACATAAAATGACTTTAAAGCTTTATACGTGGATGTGCATGCTTCTGTACGTATACTTTACCTATAGGCACCTAGGTACTTACTACTTACCTATGCTGTTAGAAAATAGTCCATTTTTATGCCAGGCAAAATCTTTATCAAAAGATGCCTTACATCCTGTAATCTGATTTTATCGAAAATATGACATAGCACGTTTATGCGACCGCTTCTCATGTAAGAACACAGTCACGTGACGTCACTGGCTCTGCCACAGCTTAGCTAATAGTATTTACGCAATGTGACGTGCTCCCAGCTCCAATGGCCGCGGCCGTCTGACGATTTTTGGCAGTGAATCGTCCTTTTATTCATAGTAGCTACTCCATAGAAAAAATGTATGGAGAGTTTTATCTTCAACTTTCTTGCCTTTATTGTGTTGAATCTCACTCCCTCCCCTGATGTATTCATAACGTTGCGTGAGTGAGATGGGCAGCGCTACCTGCGTTGCATTGACTTACATTATGTTAATCATTACCACTGTGTACCTACTATTCTATGCGGCATACCGTATGCACAATGTTAACGCGATTATAGATGTTTATAATTATAACCGATTATCTGAATGAAGACGAATGTGAGTACCTAGACAAACCTATTAAGGTTTCAAGGTGCAATACATATTGTATCCCTGTATTTTCTAATTAAAACAATAAATAAAAAAAAAAAAAAAAAAAAAAATATAGCTACACCTACGAAAAAAAAAATAGTGCACAGGATAGATAAAATATTGAAGTTGTTGTTTTCGTATTTTTAAATTCAATTGAGTAATTTAGTGTTCGGTCAGGCTTAAAACCCCGCGCTCATATTTTGTGTACTTTGTCCAGTAATTTATTAAAAAAATACATAAAATATTGAAATATAAAATAGTGCACAGTGTAGATCAGTTCATTGGTAGTACTTAGAGTATGTTTTTCACTATCTTAATACGATTTGCTTTAAGAAAATCTTTAAAACGGTAAACCTCTATTTTGACAAATTCACCTCAGTTGGCTCTTAAGGGGTGCAAGCAAATCTAGACCTTATAATGAAAACTGAACAGTCTGACTAGGTACCTATTCTCTCAGATTGGTTATCCATCAATGGATTTTTCGTTTCGAAAAAATTATACAACATGAGCTCTTAACGTTGAAGGAAAAGACCACGAGGAAACCAGTAGGCCGACTCTACTAACACTTTTTAGGGTTCCGTACCTTAAAAGGTAAAAAAGGAACCCTTATAAGATCACTTTCTTGTCCGTCTGTCTGTCTGTCCGTCTATCTGCCTGTCTGTCCGTCTGTCTGTCCGTCTGTCTGTCCGTCTGTCCGTGTGTCACCATCGATTATCTCAGGAACGGGTAGAGCTAGCAAGTTGAAATTTATACCATATCCTAAGGTCCATAGTCCCTATTGTGAGTATAAAAATCAAGGTCCTGAGTCAACACTATAAAAAGATATAGGCAAATTTAGGTTTTCGTGAAAACTTGTAAGTACCAAAACTTACATTAATTATCAACTTTTTTTATTTTTTGGAATTTTTCCTTTACTTGTGCTATAAGGCCTTGCTTGTAACCAAAATTGACAATTCTAGGTCAACCGGAAGTACCCTAGAGGTTTTGGGTTGAAAACCTAAATGGTAGTTCCCGTTGACCTAGAATAACGAAATTTGGCAAAAAGCAAGGTCTTATAGCACAAATAAAGGAAAAATTCCAAAAAGTTAAAAAAGTTGAAAACTAAAGGGTATTCCCATACATAGTTGACGCCAATTAAAATTGTCCTCCGAGTTGTATGGGCGCTCATACAATTAAGCGGAATAGCATAATTGGCACCATGGCTAGGTACGGAACCCTCGGCGTACGAGTTGGACTCGCACTTGACCGGTTTTTATTTTATTATTAACCAAAGCAAAACGTCAACCTTAGATTTCGTTTTGTTTTTTAATCTACCTACTAATGACCAATGAGGTTAGGTTACTCTGTTGTGGTGATGTTTTTAAACAAATTACTGACATTTTGGAGAACGAAACAAAATGCAGCGGTATAATGTTAACGGAATTGTTGACGTTGTAAATTAGCAGAATTGGGCCCAGTTAGCTTTCTAATAGTCAATGTGAATCGACCCTTGTAAAACCATTTATAATTTGATCATATCCTTGTACCTGAAGAAATACCTACCTAACTTTATAAAATCATTATTATGAAAAAAAAAATTCTACCAAACTTCAAAGTGAGGTTCGTTTGAAATTTACCAAAGGAATTATTAATTTCTAAATTGAATATGATCAAAATTTAATTATTCGCGTCATTGGCACACTGTTCCATTGTTTGAAATAATCTTCATAGTAGTTCTTGTCTAAATTCAGGTGAAATTTCTTAGACATTTTAAAAATATTCCTTTGGTCCATTTTAGTAAGTAACTATTTTTCACAACCAGTTAAGCCGGGGTCCCACGGCCTGTAAAATAATAGCCCAGATCGCGCCAGGCCAAATCGACAGGCCATGGGAACCGTCGCACCCGATGATGCCTAACGTCGATCAGCGGTCGAATCAGCCGCACAGACATCCACAGGCGTGGCGCGATCCGGCCTGGCCTGTGATAACACGGGCCGTGGGACCCCGGCTACATTGACCATGGGAGTTTTTGTAGCGATAACGAACAATAATCTCTTGATCTCTCTTTGACGACGGAGTATTAAGCCTGAAGGCTTCTGTCATGGCTTAGAAATTGTTTAATTGAAACGCTGGCGTAGCTGGCTTAGACGTTCTTGATAGATCGTTATGAGCGGCCACAATTGGGATGGATGACCGCAAGTGGCATTAACAGCTGAGCGCTTCCGTGCTTCGGAGGGCACGTTATATTAGCAGCATTTACATGCAGAGATATGTGTGCGGATATCTGTAAAGATATCTGTACAGTCCAGATGCCAGAGCATTTAAACGCAGAGATATCTGTGCGGATATCTGTACAGTCCAGATGCCGCGGGAAATAGCACGCGCCATTCCAACCTTTGACAGTTTTATCCGCGGTTATCTGTAAAGATATCTGTACGGATATCTGTAAGTACAGATATCTTTACAGTCCAGATCCGTGGGAAAAACTTATACATACATACATACATAAACTCACGCCTGTATCCCATCATAGGGGTAGGCAGAGACCACAGATCGCCACTTGCTACGATCCTGACACACTTCTTTCGCTTCATTCACTCTCATTACATTCTTCATGCAAGCTCGTCGGTTTAGGGTACTCTTGACCTGGGCCCTGATTCCGGTACCGAACTTTTTATCAACCTTACAGGCCCCGGGCCTGTATTCTATTAAATGACAACCGCTTTGGTTTTGGTTCGAACTCTTAAATGTCAGCCATTTGGTGAATAGTAGAATAGCTTTTCAAAAATTTGTACTGGCAAAGTTCAAAACCTCACCACAACTGAGTCGTTTGTTATTAGTAGTCATGGAAACAGTCGCTTTAGTTGAGGTTTTGGTTGAGGTTGATAAAAAGTTCGGTACCGGAATCGAGCCCCTGGCCTTTTTCCAATAATTCGCCAATTTGGTCTAGGAATGTGCGCCTAGGTCTTCCCCTTCCGACGGTCCCATTCATACTTGCCTTATGGACCTGTTTTGTCAATCTACTTTCATTCATCTTCTCAACATGACCGAACCATCTTAGCATACCCTTCTCAATTCTCATCACTACATCTTCTTTCACTCCACAACGCTCTCTTATCACACTGTTTCTCATTCGAAAAATTCTTGGGAAAAACTCTACCGTGTAAATGCAGCTATTGTCGGTTCTAGATTGCCATGACGGAGGCCTTCAAGCGGCCTAATAACTCCGTCATCAGAGTAAGCCACCAGCTCATCATAATGTACTTTTTTAACCGACTTCAAAAAAAGGAGGAGGTCTATTCTTCGGAATCTTTTTGAAAAACAAGTAGTCTCTCGGAATTTCATAATAAACACTTTCTTACTTCAACAATGTTTTGAATAAGTTTACCTGAGAGTACTCTTAAACTACTTGAAGTTACCGATAACACACAACTACTTAACTACGTCGGGAATAACTACAGTTGCTTCGACAGCCACTCAAGTAGTGTCAGCCGCAGTATTTCATAAGCAAAGCAATGTTTTTGAACACTTGAAAAACGCGACTTTGATTATTTGACAAACATCGTTTTGTCTCTACAGTGTGTGAAAAAATCCTATACTTTGCTTGCAAGAATGTAATAGAATAGTACCTATTTTATTGTACTTACACCGTAAAAATACAAAAAGAATAGAAATTAATCAAAAAAAATAAAGTGTAACAATGGGACAACGATCTCTTCCAGGTAACCTTTGGATAGACAGGATAAAAATTAACTACTAAGAATATTAATGACTTACTTACCTACCTTCAAAATTTTGAAAATATTTTTGATATCGGATGAGTAATTTCGGAATTTATTTAGGTACTTACCTACTCCTTTAGTTTTATCTTTCCTTAACCGACTTCTAAAAAGGAGGAGGTTCTATGTTCGGCTGTTAAGTTGCTGAGTGTACATAAACGCTCAGCAGTAACTCACAATTACCTGCACCAAATAAAATTGTGAACTAAGTAAAAGAATCGAGGTAAGTTAATAAAAGTTTTTTCATGTTCGCCTGATTGAAATCAAGGATGTGCGCCGTTTCTTTTATTTAAAAACAATGTCATTTTCATTCATATTACTTACTAGCTGCTGCCCGCGGCTTTGCTCGCGTGGTACCCGAATAAAAAGTAGCCTATGTTACTCTCCAGCCCTTTAACTATCTCCACACTCACATCAATCCGTTGCTCTGTTTTGACGTGAAAGCAGGACAAATAAACAAACAAATAAACACACTTTCACATTTATAATGGGTACGGAGGTACGGATATTAACAAAACAAAAATAGGGCCGTGATGGGTCCGACAGTCGGATCAGAATCCGTAAGAAAATATGTAGGTAATTATGATCACGACTGTACCTATTCCCAAGATGCGGTAGACATATTCTTTCAGATCTTTAGGCATTTTTAGATCCTTTGAAGATGTCTAAGGGGGTATTTAGAGGTATGTCCAACACTTTTGGTACTTTGGTATATTCCCACATTTTGCAGAAGTTTACATTCCATACGTGACAGGTTGCAAGCCCATCGATGCTATTAGAAAGCTAACTGGTTTCCTATCTACAGATTGTTTTGAAAGCTCTTGATGGTTCTGGTGAGTTAAACACTTTGTCTTGCCAATTTCAGGCAACGTCTTCGAATTAATCGATTTTAGGAACAACCTATGCGACCTAGATACCTAGCCAACCTAGGCTATACAGATGGACTGAAGCTGGGATAATGTGATTGAGGTGTCTGCTGCAGTGATCTTAAGTTCCTAAACAACGGTCTCCGTAATTATGAGTAGAAAGCTGAACCCTAAATCGGGTCTGTTGCCCTAGTGCTTAATGGTGGCCGCACACCTATCCGAACCGAACGAATCGAATTTCAAAATTCTTAATAAGAAATCGTATGAAACCTCGCACATCTGCCCGCGGTCGAATCGTCATATTCGACTGAATCTGGCCGTACTTCGAGAATTCGGATTGGATAGGTGTGTGTGTGCGCTCATCCTAAGGGTGCTTTTCCACCAGAGATGTGCTATGCTACGTTGTTATGGATGCGTTTGATATCCACCAATCATAATCGTTGGTCCATATTAGTCCAGCTTAGCACTGGTGGAAACTAGTTCAATTATGCTGTTTTTTATATGGATGGATGCGTTCCATCCATATTAAGGATTTTCAGAGTTGACCCTTGAAATAGCTCATTCATTCAATTCATCTCATTCACCCTTCCCGTTCAGATACGTTCATAAAACAGCTCATCTTCAGCTCACACTTTTTACATCACTTATCTTTCCTAAGGGTCGATTCACACCTGACGGAAGATGACGGAACAGACAAGGCTCACAATGGATCTAGCTAGGCATTCGTAAAGTTAGCCGTTTCGCTGCGCAGTAGAAAATTTTGTATGAAAAAGCTACACTGCGCATCCATTGTGCGTACAGTTGTCACAATGGATCTAGGCATTCGTGAAGTTGGGCTTTTCGCTGCGCAGTAGAAAATTTTGTATGAAAAAGTTGCACTGCGCATCAAAACGGCTAACTTCACGAATGCCAAGATCCGTTGGAAGAAGTGTACTGTTCATAATACAACGTTCAACCTAACACACTCGAACGATTAGACGTCAGTCGGCCGAGCGTGTAAGGTTGTAGGTATCCGATTTACAGTTACTTATCGAAAATGTAGCAAAAATCACAAAATTATGTGCATTATGCGGCCTTCGCAAGCAAGGCTGATGTTAAACCTAATGAATCATACCGTACCGTACGGAAGGTAAAATATCGATATTACCTGGAGCATGTTAAGCGTTTAGGTATGCACATTGCACAGTCAGCGTCATAAATTGCTGAATATCTTTGATTTTAAAGCACATTTTGCAGTACATGAGAGTTCAAATTGTAGATAGTTTACAATAAAATAAATTCGCTTTTACATTTGAATGTCCATGCATTCCCAGGAGATTATGTCACAAAACTTATTCTTATTTTTAAATATCCACTCAAGCTTTTGAGGTAGTAGTCTAGTGCATTTTGTGATAGGTTTTCTATTGTAAAAGTAATTTTTAAAGACCAAATTTTTAAAAGGTTAGCGTGCCGATTCAAATGAGCTTAAACACGGTATTTTATTTATTTTTATTTGATTTTATTATTTATTCACTGAAGAGATTCGGAGTTTGTTTGCTTTTTGTTTGATCGCGCTAATCTCAGGAACTGCCAGTCATATTAGAAAAACTCTTTCTGCATTTGATACTCGTAGCTAAACTCCTGATGAAGGTTATAGGCTACTTTTCATCATCATCATCATTACCATCATACCTACCATCAATGCTGCGAGGGAGCTGATAGTAAGTTAATATAAGTAGAGGATAACTGCTTTTAAAATTCCGTTGCAATATTCCACCATAGAAAAAGCTCGTAAAACTTTTTCACCATTAGAATACCAACTGATTTCCTTATAATGTTATCTTTTTTGCCTATCACGTTTATTTAGCATTTTTGTTTTTAAAGCTAAGGCGTCTCATTAGGTCAATTGGCAACAACTTCTACTAGTCTACCTACTACCTACTCTACTATTGTTTTTACATTATATCTATACAAATTCTAAATAACTCAATTATTATTATAAGATAGTTTTGTTAGCAAAAATAGTTTTCAACTAATTTCTAAACCTGCTTGTACCGTGTAATAATTATGGAGGTAGAGTTTGTTTGATAAAGTTCTCTCGGAAAATGTGAATTACAGGCACATGGGAGCTTTCGAGCCCACTTCAGAATATCAGCCACTTTTGAATACCTTCTGTTTTAATTTTTTATTGAAAGTAAAGGGAATTATTTTATTACGATTTTGTTTTTGTGAGGAAAATAAGTGGATGTGGGACAAATTCTCTACAACTAAACTGGCTATGCACACCTTTATGCGTCCGTGTGTGTGTGTGTTTATAAATCTCTAGAACTAACATTCGGATAGCTCATTTCATTTATAGGCAATTTTTTTAAATAAGATGGCACGTGAAACCGCCGGGCACAGCTAGTGAATAATAAACCACAATAAGTACCTAAATTCTATCTTATTGTAATTTTAAGTTCATGTCAAGTGTTTGGAAGGGGATTTTTTGTATCACAAAAATCTAATTGAGCGGAACCGTGAGTGAGTCACCATCACATCACCTCCCACTTATCCAGATAAATCTTTCATCATAGATTAAAAAAAAACAAATGGATCATCTATTATGCACACAAAAGATTCTACGAACACCTCGAGTGTTTTGATCAATCAATTCACTAATTTGTTTATTTTAAAAATAAAATAAATTGGATTTACAAGGTCCGTGATCTCTTCTCAAAACTCGAAGCACTTTTTGTCGATTATTAGTCACAACCATGTCAGGTATTTAACCTGTTGTGTTTATTCACCTGGGTATGGTAATTCTGAAGGCTATAGATGACTATAGGAAAAAACCTGTACCTAAAACAGGTATCCGCTTCCAATTAACATCTTCATTGACTAAAGAATGGTTCTCCTTTAATAAGTATAAATAACTAGCTTCTGCCCACGGCTTAGCTAGCGTGGCACCTAGATAAAAAGTAACCTATGTCCTATTCCCGGTCATTTTCTATCTATATTTTAAATTTCAGCCAAATCGGTTCAGTGGTTGTCGAGTTATAGAGGAACATACATCCAAACATCCATCCATCCATCCAAACATTCCTCATTTCTAAATATAAATTGCGTTTAGTCATAGATGATACAATAATAAATGGTTTAGTATAAGTTGACTTCATGAAGTTTGGACTGTACCTCCGTCAGTATAAAATTACACATCAGAGCTCGCACTTTGACTCTACGAGGTTTATTTTTAATAAGTTCCGGCTTGTAGGACACGATATAATGACGGACAAAAATATAGCCCGAAGCCACTTTTAACTAAGGAAGATTTTTTTGATATAATAATAATAATTTATTTCAGATTACAATAGGACAATTTTTTATAAAATAAATTAATAGGTCAAGTCATTTACAATGAACCCCGCACTAGGCAAAGCCTATATCGCGGGATATATCGATACAAGATGGACTTGTATGCCCATGAAGAAACATTTTCATTAATACCTAATGAGTTTCACAATTTCATAAAATGACTGCCCGTTCCAACATCGGACCTACAGGTTTTAATATTTAGGTACAGGCTGTATACATACATGCGTTGCACACATGCGTTCGTTGTGAATAGGTGTGCGTTCACCTTTAGTATCTAAGTTTGTTTGCATTAGAATTAATGGTAGGTACCAAAAAGACCATAATAAACATCGCACACCTGCCCGCGTCCAATCGTCTAATTCGACCGAATCTGGCAGTACTTCGAGAATTCGGCTCGGATAGGTGTACGCTTAGCATAAACAGACTATTGGCTCGAGTGATGTAGAGGTCGTTGAACCGTTTGTACCGAAACTACCTGTAGGCATATTGACGCTTAAATATGTAGTCGGAAAACGGATTATTTCAGAAATCCCTACCACTGGGGTTTCAAGGATTATAATCCTGAAATCCCCTTTACTTTGTAGCATATATTGCAACGAGAGAAGGGTCCTGTGCAACAAATGCTTCAAGTTCTTACGATTTTCAGAATAACCATCCTTCAGAAGAATTCAGAAGAAGCACTCGAGGAGTAGCTTGACGGATGCTGAAAAACAGCTAGGCGCTTTCGTGTTTCGGACCTGAAATTGTCGGTCCCGGTTAAGTCGTTAAGCCACGACGGAGGCCTTTAGGCGGCCTAAAACTTCCGTTACCAGACGTCGGTAAAATTCGAAAACCTCGTAACAGTTTGGTAGAAAACTGCATTTCTACCAAACTGCATCAAAAAAACATTTTCGTCAAACATTACCCTTCCTTTGCTTTGCGCAGTCGGGTAAAAAGACGGACTTTTCGAGGTTTTTGAATTTAGCCGACGCCGACGCGGCGACGATCAGTAGGTACAAACTGTTTTTAGACAGTCTGTCTAGAAGGACAGAAATAATACCTACTGTTTGCAATTTGCACGGTTTTTGCAGAGCTTTTAATTTAAAACTTTATTTTCTGTATAATTATAAATAAATAAAAAAAAAAATTGCTGGGGTCGTCAAAGCTGTTATTAGCTAAGTAATAAATAGTTATCTAAAATCATTTTATTTGCCTTCCTACGTTTTAGATAACTTTACAGGCACCGCAGTTACGAGTAGACTGAAAAAAAAATTGTTCCAGTCGCAAAATTTTAAAACAGTAACATATTATTTAGCTCCAGAGTATTATAATGTTGCTGTCCTGTTCTGACACCAGGAAATAAAATAGGAGGGAAACAGATGTGCTTTGAGTCAATTTAAACTTTTCATATTTCTACATAAAGTGACAGGTTCCGGAGCAGGGACAAGAAAGGTAGATGGAAACCAGTGAACAATTTCCACATAGATCAAAAGAAGTTACAGGGATTTTTACACGTTTTTCTTTAAATTGCCTTGTTAATAAGGGTCAAAACAGCAATATTTTGAACTACTTCTGTTTAAGCTGAAATTTGGTAGGTACAAGTGTAGATTATTTTTGGTGACATTGAATCACTTTTCGGTGTCTGATTTAGCTGTGAGCACACTTTGTTGGTGGCAATGCAACATTTCGGTGACAGCGAGCTGGGACCTTACTATGAACTCTTAGAGCAATGTCAATGTAAGATTACTCTGATTCCGTGCTAAGATAAGACTAAGGTAAGGTTAAATTAAGCCTAACGCAGGAATGTTTTGGTAACGTCTCTTCGTGGAGTGTCGAGTCATTGATGCGATGCAGGACTGTTTTCACCTTGTTTTGACATTGCTCTAAGAGTTGGTGGTACGCCGGCTGATCTGATGACGGAGTCACCTGTTTAACGGAGCTCCTTCATACCCGTGTTTAGGCTCACTTGAACAGCTGACGATTACATAATATTAAGCTCGTTGCGTGAAAAATATTTTTTAACAAAAAACTTATCCATGTTATGAAAACACAAATTACTTTATAACTTGTGGAAATTTGGCCAAGATTAAAAGTACGGAGTTTTGCGAAATTCAAACTGTTGTTGCTAACTGGTTTCCAAATCTTTAGAATAAGTAAGATGATAATACCCTTTATGCTTTAAGACCTGTCAGAAAATTAAAGGACGATTATGGTAAGGGTGGATATGGACTTGAGTAATCCATGATCGTGAGTCATGGCACAAACTGATGGAGGCCCAACTTAAAAAGTAAAACAATCTTTCTACTACTTACTACAGACCATTAACCCATTCCCTACCTAGCTGCCATAGCCAAGTTATTATCTACAATAGCTAACGCTATAGATAACAGATAAAATGTATGGGAATTATAACACAACGACGCGACGCTATATCACATGGTACGAAGCGCTTGTAATTTGGCTAGGGCATGCAGTGAACTGTGAACTGAAAATCTATTCTACATTCTACTTGGAGTACCTACTTATTTCAACATATATTTTTATTCAATATAATTTCTTGAAAGAAAAGTTTGACAGTTTCATTGTTCTATGTTGATATACTTGTGCTTGACAGTATCTAATTAATTGTTATACTTACAAAGTAACTTGACTGGCAGTATCATTAATTTTCTTTTCAATTGTCTTATCATTGGGATTTCACGTGACTTCACCGAGAATTTTTCAAACTTCGTTTCTATAAATATTGTTTTTCCCCAAAATAAATTATTCTGTCATATAAAATTTCCTGCCCACATAAACCAAGTTTTTTTGGGCAATATATTTGGGGACCATTGGAGAAAGAAATAATTTAATTTGCAAAATGTTTATTGTTTTCATTAAAAATTAGGAAATTCATTACTTAGGTATAGGTAGGTTACGTTACGACTTACGAGACACTTAAATATAAAAGAATAAATTAAAGATAGAAAAGAAAATTCATAGTTATTCATGAAACGTTCTCGCTTGCTTAGACGTTCTTACGACGTTCTTGATGGAACGGTCTGAGTGGTCACAATTTGGATCGGTGACCGAAAGTGGCATCAATAGCTGAGCACTTCCGTTCCGGGCATGTTTAATTGTCGATCCCGGCTTTTACGTCGTTATGCCATGACGGAGGCCTATATTCGGCCTAAAAACTCCGTCACCAAAGTTAGCCACTAGCACATACGAATATAGGTACATCGTAATTCATACAAGTATGAATATTTATGACGATAAACTTTATAATTACTTTCAATTTATCTACATCTCCAATTTATAATGATTTATGGCTATTGTCTAAACCGATAGGGAATGTCGGTCATTTTTACTGAATGATTGAAAGCCGCTAATGACAGTTTAAAATGAAAATGAAATGGTGTCTGTAGCAACGGGGCAACATTACATTGGGTGTCAAAAATAATTACTTACGAAAATTAAGCTGGCAAAAGTTAAATTTAAAATTTCAAACAAAGTTGGGCTAGTTGCACCAAGAAAAGCTCTACTGGCTCTCCCGTGATCACGTAAGACTTGCAACAGCAATGCAACAGCAATCACTACGCGACCTGTCGAAAAACATCACTAAAAATCGTATTTAGAAAGCTAATCGCACGTCTATTGCTCGCCTGTCGCAAAATGCACTTTGGCCATGGCGCATTTTGCGACCGTTATACGATTTTTAGTGATATTTTTCGACCGGTCGCGTAGTGATTGCTGTCGCATTGCTGTTGCAAGTCTTACCTAATCAGGGGCCTTACTATAAACTCTAAGAGCAATGTCAAAGTAAGATTACTCTAATTCCGTGCTAAGATGAGACTAAGGTAAGGTTAAAGTAAGCCTAACGCAGGAATGTTTTGGTAACGTCTCATCGTGGAGTGTCAAGTGTCAAGTCATTGACGCGACGCAGGACTGTTTTCACCTTGTTTTGACATTGCTCTAAGAGTTGGTGGTACGCCGGCAGAGGGCGGGTTTTATAATCTTTGATTTGCTGGATTTGTCTCTGCCCCGAATAGCAGAATTAACTATCTACTTATTTAAAACATCGGAAAAGTTCAAGAAAGAAATGGAACGGTTTTTTTGATGATGTTTAGTATTCTGAGGCCGTACGAAGTTTGCCATTCAGCTAGTACTTACAGAAAATTTCTTTTAAAAGTAGAATAAGGGCAGGGAAATGATGATTAGGTATGAGGATGAGTAAACAGACTCACGACTTTAATATCCAGGTATGGTAGACATTTACTCAGACGTACAAGTATTTATAAATCTTTATAGATATTTATGGGCATATAAATAAAAAAAAAAACCCTAAAACCTCCGTCACCAGAGTGGGCCACTTGCTCATACCAACTTACTAACTAGGGCATAATCAGAGGCAAGTGAAAATACCTACCCATTTGGCAACACATCTTCGAATATATCTTCACGCGACAGGTGGCAAAGGTTGCAGAAAATATCTTTACCTAACAAATCAAATACCTACCTACTTTTAAAGTTAATAACAAGTGGCTAAATTAAAAATTAAAAAAACCGTCTTCAATGTTATAATTAAAGCTAAGAAATTTTATGCACTCTCGAGGTGCATTTCTGTTTAAAACTCCGAAGATCCTACCATACCTAACATACCAAGTTGTTATGGCACTAATCGGAAAGTAACCCTTTCAAATAAAAACGAATTTTCCAAATCGGTCCAGGCGTCTTCGAGTACCTACCTAATCGGTTAACATGCAAAAAAAAGCTCCTGACGATTTGAGAACCTCCTTTTTTTGAAGTCGGTTAAAAAAAAAAACAAGTGTTATGATATGAATTTAAATTGGTGTTTACTATAGTTTTTCATTAAAAATTAATCGCCAACTATTCTGCACACTGAAAGCACAGAATCATTTATTTCAATCTGTGGACTATTTTACCATTCACCCTATATTTTGTCGTAAATACAATCCTATAAATTTTCATAAACAAACATCACAGGAAGCAGTGGCTAAATTAAATTCCATAAAACAAGCCCAGATCGGAAACGGTATAATTTGTGGATTCGAGTAAAAAGTATTAAATTCAATTCGGAAAATAATTAGGCAAATTTTTAGGGTAATTATGGGGTTCTTTAAGTAAGCAAGGTCAGTGTATTAAACTGGGTTTATAAGACTCTGGCTGCCAGTATAATTATGTTAGAGTTTAAAAAATGTTTGTTCAAGCCTATCTATTTATATAACAACCTACCTGGTTCCTAATGGATTACTTTTCTATCAAGATTCATTTTTGTATATTTAATGAGAAAGAATCACGATTTTAGTTGAGTATGCAGATTTGTAGATACAAAAAAAACAAAAAATACTGTGTTTTTGGTTTTTTAATCGGATCAAAAATGACCGAGTTACAGAGATTTTAGTGCACCAATCTAAAAAACGCTCGCGAGAAGGCCGCGACTGGCTGTGACGTCACCAGGCGCCCGCGGCTCGCTCCACTAGTACAAAATCCCTAGTTATTTTCAAACTAATTTCCGCCCGCGGCATCACTCGCGTGGGACCTGGATAAAAAGTAGCCTATGTCCTATTCCCGCTCATTACCTATCTATATTTAAAATTTCAGCCAAATCGGTTCAGTATTTGTCGACTTATAGAGGAACAAACATACATCCAAACATCCAAACATTCGAGGTCATTCACGTTTTTTGTTAAGTAAGTACTTATGCAGATTCGTAGATTAAAAAAAATTATAAATGATTTAATTTTATTTTTAAATATGATTACGACTGTATTCCCAAGGCGCAGTAGACATATTCTATCAGATCTTTTAGGAATTTTTAGATCCGTTGAAAAAGTCTAAGCGGGTAGTCAGAGGTAGAGAAGCAGTGTTGGCCGAGTGCGCTAGTGCCTCGACTTTCAATCCGAAGGTTGTGGGTTGGAACCCGGCCGTGCATCAATGGATTTTTCGTTTCGAAAAATGTATAAGTAGGTACCTAAGTAGGTATGCGCTTTAACACGAGCTCTAAACGGTGAAGGAAAATATTGTGACAAAACCAGTTAGCTTTCTAATAGCGTCGATGGGCTTGCAACCTGTCACGTATGGAATGTTGTCTGCTGCAAAATGTGGGAATGTATCAAATGTGTTTGGAAATACCTCGGACTACTCCTTAGATATAAAAAAAACAATAAATACCTACTTACTGTGTTTTTGTTTTTTCAATCGGATCAAAAATGACCGAGTTTTATTACAGACAGAGATTTTAGTGCACCAATCTAAAAAACTCTCGCGAGAAGATCGCGACTAGATGTGACGTCATACCATACATCCATCCATCCAAACATCCATGCAAACATCCAAACTTTCGCATTTTTATATTAGTGTGATTCGACTCCTCATTGTTAGTTTTGTTTGTTATTGTTTTCGGTAAGTACCGGTACCTACCTAAAATACCTATTCAGTAAAAAGTTTAAAGGCGAAAATTATTTTTAAGTAGGTACCTACCTAGCTACTTACTACTTACCTAGGTAGGTCCCTACCTACTTACTACTTACCTAGGTAGGTACCTACTTAAAAATAATTTTCGACTTTAAACTTTTTACTGAATAGGTATTTTAGGTAAGTACCGGTACTTACCGAAAACAATAACAAACAAAACTAACAATCAGGAGTCGAATCACACTAATATTAACTTTACCTACCTACTTAAATTATTTTTAAGTAGGTACCTACCTACTTATTCATAATTCATAATCAATTATTCAAAAGTTTTAGGTTACATAAATTGGTCTTAAAGATAATATTATTGTCCTACCAAAACCTACCTTTACAGGTGTATGAATATTAAAGATATATCTGATAATTAGGTTTAAGTATGTCAAAAATTCAAATCACTACTTACCTAGGTAGGTACCTACTTAAAAATAATTTTCGCCTTTAAACTTTTTAGTGAATAGGTATTTTTTATACATACTTTTAATCGTAATACCTAATTAATAATTTGTATGTACGAGTCAAAATAATCACATACCTACCTACCTAAACTTGGTTTTCAAATCACACTATCACACTTTCACATCACACTAATCATACTATCACACTAATATTATAAATGCGAAAGTTTGGATGTTTGGATGGATGATGTTTGTTCCTCTATAACTCAACAACCACTAAACCAATTTGGTTGAAATTTTATATATAGGTAGATAATGACCAGGAATAGGACATAGGCTACTTTTTATCTGGGTACCACGCGAACAAAGCCGCGGGCGGAAGCTAGTTAATATTAAAAATGCAAAAGTTTGGATATTTGGATTTATGTTTGTTCCTCTGTAACTCGACAACTACTGAACTGATTTGGCTGAAATTTAAAACATAAATAGTTCTTGACCTGAAATAGGACATAGGCTACTTTTTATCCAGGTGCCACGCGAGCGAAGCCGCGGGCGGAAGCTAGTTTGAAATTAACTAGCGATTTTGTACTAGTAGACCGAGCCGCGGGCGCCTGGTGACGTCAGACGCAGAGCGAAGCTCCGAGCGCGCGTTTTGAAATGGCCGAAAAGAAAACTTGAATAACTTTGTCATTTATTGATGGATTTTAATTATTTAAAAAACAGAATGCTCAGAATGCTAAAGAGTATACGTCCTCATACTTAGAAACCCAATATTTCGTTTACTGATTGATCCTCATTAGCTTCTGACCCTTATGTAATAATAATAACATACACCTACCTATCTATTACCATTGTTCGTTGTAGATTATACTAGCAATAGTACAAACCCTAGTGGTTTTAATTGTTCTTTTATAAAATTGCAAATCGTTATAGAGAAAAAAAATGTAAAGGTAAGTACTTACTAGCAGCGCCCTCGCGGCCGACGTTACCCCCGTAGTGGTGGTAAGTATATGATGATGATGATGATGAAAAGTAGCCTATAACCTTCCTCAAGAGTTTAGCTATCATGCAGAAAGAATTCGATTTATTTATCAGCAAAACTGCTTACTTGGTGTAAGTTATTTTTGAAAAGACGTTCACTGATGCTAACCCGTAAACTAGGAAACCAGGGCTTAATAAATTAATAATTAATAAAATAAAAAAAAATAAAATAAACAAAACATCTGATTAGTTAATCGTTATAAACACAAAACTTAAATAATTGCCTAATTTTACTTGGTATTTAACTACAAAACAAGTTTACTCATAAAACCAAAATGTTTACTTTATACTTATAATAACTAGTAAGAAAAATAAAATAAAATACTTTAAAAGCTTTAACCAAATCGGTCCTTGTAGTGTCGCTTCCAGTTGTGCCTATTCCGTGTAAACAGCTTGACCAAACCATTTTGTTCCGAAGTTCGACTGAGCATCATTTAAAATCTACCTACATTTTGGCCATTATTTCTACTATTGTGTCATTGTATGTTTTATCTCAACCAACTTATAACAAATTATTACCTACTTAATCATAATTATTTCCTACGTAAGTAATTGATACGTTGTATGTAATTAGTCCGTAAGTAATATAATTATGTCTAGCTACAAGATGTACCCACGATTAGCCCAAACAAAAAATTGTTTTGTGGATAAGTTAATTTAAGTTTCTCATATAAGTGAATTTTGTAAATTCTTATGAGAAATAAACATATCTTAAACCTGAATAAATTAATAGGGTATGTTAGAACTGGCAGGTAGTAAATCAACAATGCATACATACGGCGAATAATTAATATGCCTTCCGCACTTGTGACTTGTCCACAGGTTTGATGGAAGCTTTTCAGTAAGGTGTGGAATTGACGACCGATCCGGGCGTCTGTCGACAAAATAATAATTGTGATACTGAATCCGGAAAAAAGCTCCACCCAAGAATGTTTGTTGCCTGAGTGAGACTTTGAGGTTTGTGACGATGAAGCCACCTAGTTATTATGACGCTTAGGAGATAATTATGTTATTTGTCTTATTCTATAGGATTTCGACTCTGTATTTTATTCTTCGTCATGGATCTTCACGGTGTTGGTTGCGAACGAATTGAGAGTTCATTAGATACTGAATAATTAAATGACTTTTGACTTTGACTTTGCTCGCAACTTCAAAGTTACCGTGGGCGTGACGCCTGCTTTTTCTGGGTCAGACCGCTATGGACAGACGTCCAATACGATCTCGCCGCTGTAAATATCAAGCAATCAACTGTGTGGAAACTTAGTTTTGTCTAGCTATGAATTCAAAGAGAGTGTGTCCCTGTTTAGCCATAGCAGCTCAAGCTCAGGCGCGATTTCGACCTACTCATCCATCATTCGACAAACAATGACCATAACTCGACCTTTTGACCTACGTCGGTATTACATGCTCTGTTCATGGTGCGTACAGAACACATAAGAACACACACGTATTGATTTAGGTGTGGTAACATTTTTTATGAGTGTTTACATGCGGTAGCTGTCAAGTATCGAAATTTGTTGGAGTACCTTTGATAGCCTTTCTTTCTTTACATAATGGAATACTAATCGGAGAATAGACCTTTGCCATGGTGATGTTATGGTGGAAAATAGTAAGAATTTATTTGTCGTTTAATTATCAACCTACGTAAAGTAAGTAATAGGTACTTATTTCTCCGAACCATGTCCAATTCCGAACTTGAATAGAGCCATCAACGTCTTCATATTCAAAAGCCTTCTAGAAAATACTTCGAGAAATAAGATTGATTTTTAACAATAGCCTCAAATTTGTGGCGAGGTTTGTCTATTCAAATTTCCGCTCTAGGTACACAATTGTATGAATGTATTATTAGTACCTACTAACTTCTGTCCGCGCTACTTTTTGAAAGAAAAAGGCAGTTTTCACTCATGAAATAATTTTGAAAGATGGTTCATTATTTGGAGATGAAGGAACATCCAAACTCAGGCACAAACTTATATCTTAAAGTATATAAAGATCTTAAGGTAGAGCAGAGTTATTACCGAGTCCTCGGGAGGGGTATAGAAGAGTCGGACGTTGGGTCAACGACGTAGTCAAAACTGCAGATCGTTCATGGCTCAGACTGGCAGAAGAGTCGGTCTTTGGGTAGACGGCGTAGTCTAAACCGTAGGTGACATGGCTCAGACTGGCACAGGCTAGGGGAGGTTGGCATAAGCGAAGAAAGGCCTATGCCCAGCAGTGAAGATAGGCTGCACGTGGTAATATGATGATGAAAAACCTTAAAGAAATTGTGAATCTGTAAGAAGTATGTCAGGATCGTAGCATACGGAAATGTAAAGGTACTAGTAGCATCTCTGAAAAACAGGCACGATTTAAACCCACTCCTTCGCAACGTCCCATGCTCTACAGCTTCCATTTAAGTAGGTATAGGTGGTGTCCTATGTTGTCCTAGTGAGATAGGGCCCTAGGTATATGTATATTGCCTTTATATACTGTTTTAATCACCCAGACTAGAAAATAATCTTGTACAGTTAAAATACTTTTACTTGCTGTTTTGGTTTTCAATAGTCTACCAGTGGTGCTTTTTATGTTTTCACACATCCACAGATAGGTACAAAAAAGTGTTAGTAGATTTAATTTCAGTAAAATGTCACACTCGAGGTACGGTTCCAATGAAATGTTATCAAAACCGACCCCTGTCACTTACCTACGCCCTACCCGCCAAGTCCGCGAATCTAAAGGTTTGTCCTCGTACAATGATATTTAAAAATAATTCTTAGATATGTTTCTAGCGCGCGCAAAATGAAGACTCGAAAACGTCCCAATTGGAACGACTTGTCTTTAGTCCACGTCAAGCAGGACGACCACCTAGATGTGTTTGTCACGTGTAGAGCATTATAAAAACGATAAAAATGCTATTGTGTTATAATAATTACGTATTACTATTCATTTGCTGAACTTGTCAACATAGTGTGCACTATATCGGTATGTAAGTATACCAGTGCGACCATATTTTAAACGTCGATAACTATGAACGTTACATATCTAGGGTATAATATCATTGTCCTCGTAGCTATAAAAACCAGAAATTATTTCCAAAACATTGCATAAAGTGGGTCCAACCATTCAGTATGATAAAAGAAATCCGAACAATTTTAGGATTGCGTCTGTCCACGACACGTCCCATATCACACAGTGATTATAGGACCATTGAATGTGACGACCTTATTACGCCAGGATAAAGGTTAAATTTGTCTATTTCAGCGGTCAGTGTAAGTTAAGCTGCTTTTTTCATGAAAAGCTTCGTAAATCCTTGTTCGCTGTCCGTCAGTTAGAAGTTTAGGTCGTCTAAAAAACCGGTTGCCGGCCTTCTAAACTAGGTTATATTATAAATACAAAAGCATTTAAAAGTAGTAGCTTTAAGCAACTTAACATGAGCACTTCTTGAATACCAGCCCCTGATTGTCTATCTTTGATAGCGACAAAAATCGGTCCAATAATATATCGTACAGCGAAGTGTGAACGTATCCATGATAATTGTACCTATGTTGCGCGATATTGTTGTTCTATGAACTATACAGGGTGTGGCTTTTTCTTGTGACCAAGAATTTGCCACACCCTGTATACTACATGCCATCATTTATAGCGTAGTCTGAAATACGCTCTGTACGATATATTATTGGCTTGCTATAAAAATGTATGTTGTGCTATGAGCTAATGGTATGTGCTATAGTGTAGTCTGAAATGCGCTTTAGACGACCGTCATCTGACGGCGCTGTAAGCTAAGAAATCAGAGCTTTATTAAGTGCAAATTGAGATATACCGCCTAGCGGGCCCAGCAAGGGTTATTACCGCAAGAATAATGACATCTCGTTATCGGGAGCAAACTGGACGCTAATTTATTTTAGAGCTGGCGATTAGAAGGTACGCCTGAAACACAGAAGATTGCGGGTTCGATTCCCGTCGCGAGGCGAATTTTTGTATGATCCGCAAATATTTGTCTCTGGGTGTTTTTTTTCCACTTATTTATGTATGAAGGAAGGGAGGCCTTTGCCCTGCAGTGGGACGTTACAGGCTCATAATAATTGGATTAAAAAAAAGTATAAAAGTAGTATAATCAATTAATCAGTCATGTAGTTTCCATAATCATAAGCTCTGCTTACCTACTTTGGGGCTAGATGATGCTGTGTGAAATGCCTAGCATTTCATTATTAATATTTTTTTTTTCCAGAAGTGGGATTCATCGAGCAGTAGCCGTACCATTACCGTGAAATTAACAGCTGGACCTGAGCGTTTTCGTCCTTCGGAGAGCACGTTTGTCCGGTTTGTAGGTCGTTGAGCCATGACGGAAGCCTGTAGGTGGCTTAAAATGCAGAGCTGCTTATACAAACGCACACAAATAGCTAAACAATGATATATTCATTGTTTAGCTATTTGTGTGTTCACGAAATAGTACCTATAATTTTTACTTTCTATGGTGAAAGGTCGATGTCTCGGTAACATTTCACACGAAGCCACAAAACACACTACACGCCGTCGTTCAATAACAGTGTCATGACTTTTGATATTGTCTGTCATTCATCAATAATGAGTTTGAAGTTGGGGACAGCTAAGTAATTAGGTCGAGAATTTGTTATTTTTTAATGCATGACAGCACCTCTGGGTAGGTCAATTTGGATTATTTTGAAATAGTTTAATAAATGACGTAATTTTACCCACGGGCACAAAACTTAATAATACTACGCCACGGGTTCAAACCCTTAATTCTTTAAATAGTTTCAGTTTTATAACCCCGGAAATTAGAAGGTTAGGTACTACTACGGTCTTAATATGCATAAAAACATAGTGCGCTGACCAGCAGTGCAAGTACCGTTCTTATCGATCGCTAAATTTGACATTCATAATCAACAAAATTCGATAAAATTAAATTTTTCATTAATAATTCGATAAAATTGAACCAATTTTATCGAATTTTGTCGATCCAAATGTCAAATTTAGCGATCGATAAGAATGGTACTTGCACTGCAGGCTCGCTAGAGCGTTCTTTTTTTGAAACAACGCTATAATGAGCTTTATCGGTGCACTGCTTTTACCCAAACTTCTAACTTTAATAAACGTTAATGCCGTAAAAAGACGTTACCCACTTTTTAGAAATCAGAAGGCTACGTAATGTTACAATCTAAGCAGTGAATCAAATACCTGCCATAATTACTGTGCAAACAAAATAATCATATTATTAAATCCTCGTTACAACATAATCTTGTGTCAAAAAGGCTACCGGTGATTAACTGCGCCAATGGCGATTAAGGTCTAAACGAAAATCGAAAACGACACGATCAAGACTTAGTATATTCCCAAGACGCGGTAGAAAATTTCTACGAGAAATGTGGAAAATTTGGTATTCATTCACCATAATTTAGTGTTAGATAGAGAAATATAGTGTTTAGCGCAATAGTTCAGCCTTCAAGGCATGATTCTAAGAAAAAGTACATGGGGGTAGTCAGAGGTATGTCCAATAACAATTGATATAACAAAAAACTGCATAAAATTCGGTCCATCTTTTCAGTTCAGTAGCTATAATGCCACAGATAGACACACAGATACACACAAACTTAAAACACTCCTCATTTTCGTCAGAGATTAAAAATATTATTCCATGCCCTCATTTTGCAGCTGGGCAATTCTACTAGATGACAACCGCTGCGTTTTGGTTCGATCTCTTAAATGTCAGCCATTTGGTGAAATAGTAGAAATAGCTTTTCAAAAATTTGTTCTGCCAAAGTTCAAACCTTAGCTAAAACCTCACCACAACTGAGTCGTTTGTTATTAGTAGTCATGGAAACAGTCGGTTTAGTTGAGGTTTTGCTTGAGGTTGATAAAAAGTTCGGTACCAGAATTGACGCCAGAATTCATATTTTGTCATAAAAATAACTTGATAAGATCTAAAAGTTTTTTTTCGCTATAAATACAACAATCGTTTTGCGATTATTGAGAAATAACTTGAAAACTGAAAGAAAGGCGTTATACCCCAACAATAAATATTTATTTACTGAACCAATATTCCAGGAACGAAAGATTTTATCGATGTTTGGACTAGTGATTGAAGCATTCTAGCTATTTATGGGTGAATATTGGAAAAAATAACGTTTTGTGTTTTGATATCGACAAAGTTACACTATCTCGCATAGTTTAGCATGATTAAATTAAATTTACAAAACTAAAAAAAAAATAAGCTTTTACTTTTGTTTTTTTTTTTAGTTCTACCTTCCTTAGATGTGGTAGCCGTTTATTTTTTTTTTTATTAAATGATTGTATTGTCATCAATTGATAATATCAAAAATATCTTAGTCTCGATCATACAGGGCTGACGGCCGTTAATTGACGTCCGTCTCGCATAGAAAGACGCATGCTTTGATTAATGGTTAGCAAAACATGGCCTTCAGGACTTTTGCATAATCCATTGTGGTTCCACGTCAGACCATGCTGTGTGAAGAATTATGGGAACGAACTTGAAACCACGTAATTTGCTTTTCGCATGTGACTGTGCGTGTGTGTATGTACCTTTAATTATTAATAATTGGACCTCCTGTGTTTTCCGTTATTGCATTTTGCAATTATGGTTAAAAACAGTGAACTCAGAAAGAAATAACTTTAAATAGATGATTTCCTGCAATCAATATTAACACTCAGTGGCAGGGATATTATTGAGATGGAGTATCTAGCCTAAGCCATCCTATCAGCTTAATCAACCTGATCCACAGGAAAGAGATCCAACACATCTCACGGCCGCTTTTCTGTTTCTATCTATAGTGATTTTGCTTACTGAGCCTTTAGCACGAGTATGCACAAGTTTACTATTCGATCCGTGACTGTAGTAAAGGCTCTCAAATGTATGGGATTCCGGTGCAGCGCCTCCAGTAGTAACTTGACTGAACTAAAATCCCAATACATTTGAGAGATTAAACTACAGTCACGGATCGAATAGTAGACTTTGTGCATACTCGTGCTAAAGGCTCTGTTATAGTTAGATCCTACTTAAGTATTTTTGACAATATTACCTAGGTATTATTACGTGCTTCGGAGTGCTAGCAAAATTGTCGGTCCTGGCTTTTAAGTCGTTAAATGACCATGACCGAATAATTTAGGCGGCCGAGTTAGCCACTAGCTCGAGCGACCGAACTTTATTCTACACAAAAAACTGTTTACTGTTTTTCTTTTAGTCTATCCCCGCCCTTGCTTCTTCTTCTTTTGTACTTTTTGTTGGTTTACTGTGTGTGCTAAAAATGAATAATATTATATTCTATTCTTTAACAATGACAAATATAGGTATACCACAGTAAGAAGAAGCGCAAATATATTAATATTCAAACTCGCCGTTTAAGTATCTAATAAATACAATGTCCTCTGTTGTAGCAAAACAATCCATTGCAATGCCTAAAAACCCAGACATCTCAAGCAGCGCCTTCGAAAATAACCTAACTTTTTAAATGGACATGAAAAGAGCACTACAGCTAAAGTTAAGAAATAACCACCCACTGGAGGTAACTGAAAACTGAGAGGAAATTGGCTTAAAACTTCTAAAGTCGATAGTGAACGAAACTGCTGGCTTCGAGTAACGTGGACCGTCATAATGACATAATGACAACAGGTATGGTATGGGCGGGCATTTAGAGAGAGTCATGTTATATGGCGAGAGATGAATATTATCATGCGCGGTCCGAGGGGTGGGGGGGGGTCATGTGGGGGGGGGGTCATCCCCCCCCCCCTGAAATCCTTGAGAAACCTCTAACATCCAGCAAAAAAATAGGTAGGTACGCTCTACCAAAACTAGTGACCCCCCCAAAATAAAAAGTCTACGACCGCCAGTGAATATTTTGTGGATGGATGCACCGGCAGGGGTATGCATAAGAAAATATGAGTGTGACAAGTGGCTAAATTAAAAAAAATTAAAAAACCGTCTTCAATGTTATAAACTGAGCAATTGTCTGCACTCTCGAGGTACATTTCTGTTCATGACTCCGAAGATCATCACCAAATTTTTGTGGAACCAATCGGAAATAATGTATCATTCTATCAGTAATCCAGGTTCCCATAGTACAAGTACAAACATGAACTAAAGCTCGCCGCAAACGGGCTACCGACCACAAAACGCCAGCGACAGCGACTTTTCATATATTTTGTAGCTGTAGCGAGTGGCCGCTACCGGCTACACGGGTGCGGCGCGTCTATACAACAAATATGTATATGAAAACTACAGGAAATAGGTCGGTAGCGGCGTTTTTTTTATGTGGCCAGACTAAATGTCGTTGTATGATGTCCATAAATATTTATTAACTGTCGATAAAAGACGGCAAACGTTTTGCGTGAATCTCGACGTGGGTGAATAGTGTGCAAGCTCGCCTTTTAACGAAGTATTTTGTTGTTCTACTTCAAAAGCTATATAAATTTCCTAGCTCTTAATAACGATTGACGTAAACTACCCAATTATAAGCCCTTGTTTGGTTTATTACAATACTTTTATGCAATAAAGAATAAATTTCCTAAAACTTGCATAGAGTTTAATGGATACTTATAAATAAAATTAAGTAGGTACCTACCTACCTCGTATAGCTTGCTTAAGGTAGCGGTTCGCGCCCGAGACCGAGAAAGGAGACAGAGACGAGACTAGAGACCGAGACCTGAGGGCCTAGCCAACCGGCATTCCGTAGCGAATGCCGGTTGGCGAAAGCAATTCGATTTCTATAATTCGCTAACACTCGAACGTGACGTTTCATTGGTCGAACGTAAGGTCACGTGGTCTGCGTTTCTTTTATCCACCAATGAAACTTCGGCGATAATAAGCAAAGCGAAGCGAATTGTAGAAATAGAATCGATTGATGCTACTTGGCTAGAGGCTAGAGTAGAGACCGTTGTCATATAAACTGACGGTTGTCTGTCTCGTGTCACTTTCACGCGCCCCTACAAAGCCTGTCTTCGGTCTCGGTCTCTTGTCTCGGTCTCGAGCGTGAACGCCACCTTTAATTGTTCTTAAAAAACTTAATGAACTAGTTGTTCTTGATTGACTTGATTGTATCTAAGTAAAACCAGTAAAACTAAAATTATGTTCAATCAAGATCTATCAAGCCAAAACTAGGATCATCGAGATATCCTAGCACAGAATTTGCTTTCGCCTTTCAAGAATGTTCCTAATTTTTGTATTAGATCTTGTTTCTCGATCGTCTGTATTACTGGCGATATTTTCATAAACAAAGACCAAGATTATCCTTCTATGCAATTTTCTATAACAACGTGGAGGTTATTCTGATAACAATGCTTGTGTTGGTTACTGTGTGGGGAGAATGAAAAGATAACATGGATAGAATTGAAAAAAGTCTACGCTTGGATACCCTTCGGGTAAATAAACTATAGGTAGTTAGAACTCGTGGGAATTCTTCCTTTTACCTTCCAATAGCTTATGTGATGCGGTCTCTAAGGTAAAATACATCTACATATCCGCGACTTAGTCAGCCCCACACGTGTTGACCATGTGATTCCTGTGGATACGTCCGGTAAAGCTGAGAGGATGGTTTAGGTGCTGGGCAAGCCTACTCCATCTCAAACAATGTCCCAGGCACTAGTGTCCCGTTAAGTGTAGGCAAAGATTGCATTCTGACACTGTATTAATCATCTAGTAAAGATGTAAAGGCCAAATTTTTTTTAGAGCTCGTGGGAATACTTCCATATTTCACTTTCAAAACTTGCGTGAGTGTTAAAATACTGAAAATATCGTCAATTTTGGTACTATCTATGTTTAGATTAATTCGAAAAGAAAATTCATTCTTCATTTTGTATAAGTGACACGCGGCGCGTTCACTCTTCCATAATAAATGATAATAAACGCCCTCTACTCTTGAAATTAAAAAACCGGCCAAGTGCATGTCGGACCACGCGCAGTATAGTAGCCCCTTATTGCTCCGTTGTAAATAAGCAAATACTTCATCTTAGTCACTTATCCTTATTATCTTAACTGCTATAATTTTCCTTTTAAGTTCATGAAATGCACTATAGTCGTATTGCTCATTATACGGACTAAAATTGAAGGAAAAAATGTCATTTTTCCTTCAATTTTGATTAGTTTTCATACGTTTTATGTCAAAATTGAAGGAAAAATGACATTTTTTCCTTCACTTTAGTCCGTATAATGAGCAATACGACTATAGGTATCATCATGATTTTTTTCAGATTTTTCAAGCCGGCAGTTTAATAGGGGGACTCTATAAGGGTTCCTTGTCAGGACTATGAAACCCTGAAAACGATATTATGCATCGCATCAAATCGCATGCCTATGGTGCAACTTATGTTGGTGATTCGTTCAAAGTTCAGCTTATACCAATATAAGAGAAACCGCATTAGTTGTCTAATATACGATTTGTAAGGGTTATAAAACGATAAGTTTAATTTATTACTTACTTACTTACAATTTTTTTTAGCTTTGTAAAATTTGCCTGTAGGTACCTACTAATTTTTCCGAAGCTATAAAAAAATATAGAATACAGAGCGATTCCCAAACAGGAATCCAAGAAGAAAAAAAAAACATTCTAAATTCAAATCACAAACGTGTTCTATGATTCGAAATTAAAATCATTTGAAAAAGAACAAAAACCGAAAAGTTTCTTACACTCGTAGATTGTGTACCGTAAAATACGCCAACATTGCCCGCTTTTTTCGAATAATTTCAATTTTTGTAAAAATTTTCTATGGGAACGTAAGTATTTTCTTTTATCATCTGCTATTATAAGATTATGTGCATGTATTACTTTATCAGATTTTATGATGCGTCAATATTTAATTAAGTATTTTATACATTTTGATGGCGGGCAAAGTTATCTGGACTTTTAGCCAACATTGCCCACGTTGATTTTTGACGCAAATATAGCCTCTAGAGAGATGAAATAAAAAGCCAATACAAGAATTTAGGCAATAATGGCGTTTACTTTAGGTTTTAAAACGATACTATAGAAGGTTTCCTAGCAAAGTGGCTGGGCAAAGTTACCCTGACATTTTTTGTCTTTTTCATACAAACCGCATTTCACAAATTAAAAGTGCTAGGGTTGGCACTTCTTAGTTAACTGATCTTGTGATCGTAGTTGTTGTAGGTATAAAAAAACTGGTTATTTTTCATTCAGGTATTTATTTAATAAACTTTAATCAACATATTTATATAGGTACCCAAATGAAAATGAAATACTAATTGAGATCAAATGATGTTAGGAGCTAAATTAAAATAATTACTAAACTATTAGACATTTTCAGCTAACTGTCACTATTATTATTGCATTGTCACCGAAGACTCATAATTTTACCTAAATTCAGCTCAATTTGACACCGGGAAGTAGGTCAAATTAAGCTTGCAAGAATTGACTCGGACAAACATACTTACAAACATAGGAACTTACAAACATACAAACATTGCAAGTTAATTAAAAGCTTTAAAAAAAAACAAGTTTCTGAAGTGCCAACCCTAAGCTTATTTTGATGGCGGGCAATGTTGTCAATAGTAGATCGCTACATTGCTGGATAACTTTGCCCACCGCTATAACTCTTGTTTGAAAAGACATTCAGCAACGATAATAACATATTAATACTCCTAAAATGTTCTTACATATCATAATATTAATAAAACTGACCTGTGTTTTCGCCATCACTCACAATTCACTTATGAATTTGCACCAAAATTTGCCCGCGAAAATACGCACCGTACTCGAAGAGTTCCAACAAGTTACTGAGTGAAGCTAGCGACACACCAGATAGACAGTGTTACTAGACACATAACCTATTTTCTATCAAAGTCAAAAAATGTTAACCTATTATTCAAATATTTTTGCAATTTAAAGATTTGCTTAAAAATTGATCTTCGGGCAAAATTACCCTTGGTGGCAATGTTGGCGTATTTTACGGTACTTTTTATGAGGTTGTTTTTATGTCTGCAATCAATATTGCGTTGCAATATAACCGTATATTATTCTCTCATACGTTTTATTTAAGTCAAAAATGTGTAAAGAGATTTACAACGGAGTGAAGTCATTAATCTTACTATTCAGGCTCTGGCGGCGAGATCAAAAGGGCCAGAGGGCCGGATAAAAGCTATAGTCTACATGTGTTAGAGGAATATCATCGCATGAGAGCGGGAGGCAAGATTTACTAATATTTTAGTAGGCTATTAGTAATCGTAGCCTTATCAGGCCTACTTTTGAACGGCATATTTTTATAAGAGAATGGATAAAAAACGTTTTAAAAAATCATAGTAAGGTCAATGCGGGGAAGTCCGTCTGCGGGGCAAGACCGTACACTGAGCTTTTTGACGAAACTATGCACCCTACGCATATTTTACCTATATTGGCAAATCAATCATATCCATCTGGTTTCAGCTAGCTCTAATAGATGTTTCTATGTCGCAACAGTTCACGAAAAAACGTTCACAAACTTTTCGCGTAATTTTAACTCGAATATCGAGATAGACGTGTGGTGACAAAAACGAATATTTTAAATATAAAGAGTGAAGTTGTCGGATTTAATTATGATAAGAGTTTTTTAATAATATTGCCCCCTCCTATTTCTCTTATCGAATTTCAAAAGAACGCCATATCTTCTGAGATAATCGCATCCAAAAATATTTACCTTCCAAAAGTTCAAGTTGGGAAGTCCGTCTACTTTAAGCGGGGCAAGACCGGCATATGCCGGATTTGCCTCAAATCAGAAATCGTAAACTTTTTTATTCCAAATATATTGGATATGACCTCTTGATGACCTTTTGACCTCACATGACCCCTTGACCTGTCATGACCCCTTGACCGTGTCTTTTATTTCTTTAAAATTAGTAATAACAGTTTCTTATTTTCTTTCTATTATCTTGTATGGTTTGGCCCTGCAATAAATTATGATATAGTAGAGTAGAGGGTTGACTATCATAATAGGTGTTAAACTACATAGCCAAAATGTCTTTACTTACTTATAATTTTTTCCTGTTTTTAGATAAGTACCTAGTCCCTACTATTAGATAGGTATACACATAAAAATCACAAACCTAGTAAAATACTTTAAAATTGGCGATTGCTTGCTCTAGTAGATTATTATTGTGCTGCTTAGATTTTTAAATTTACTAAATATTTTTTTTTTAATTTACTCGGGTACCTACTCTACCTACCTACTTTATTAATTTTAATAAGTTGAAATTAGAATAAAGTGATTAACACAAAAAATCATAAGTATTCATATCCCACGGGAACCGTGCATTTTTCTTACGATAATAACATTATTTTTATAGAAATAATGTTTCTTTAGAATCCTACTAATGTTTAATAAGAAACATAATGGTTCGTAGTTTGAAAGTAAGTCCCTACCAAAGGATTGGATGCTTTGGTAGGGGCTTACTTTCAAGAAAATGTTGCAAAAATGTTCACCACCCCTGAATCCTAAAATGTGCCGGACTTACCCCGTTTTACACATTTTTGACAATATCTTTGGATTGGGACCTTATTTCGAATCGTTAAAGACATAAAATTCATTGTTAAGATGTAATACATGCTGTGAGTTACTTTAGACTCTTCTAAACATCTCCTGTCGCCTACAATAACTCCTAGACGGACTTCCCTCATTTAGCCGGGGAAGACCGTCTACTACCCGAGTTTTAAAAAACCTCCGATTTTATTGTTAATTTTATATAGTTTTAAAGGTTTAATAGCTTTTTCTGATTCTTGGATGAATTTGCTAACGATGAACATCTTTAACTTTACAGAAAAATGCATAGTGACTGAGATATGATCAATCAAACCGAACTTTGAAAAAAGTATGCCGGTCTTCCCCGCATTGACCTTAAATTATAACTTTAAGTTCATACCTACTTAATCAAATTATATTGTGTCAAACCAAACTAGCGTATTCTAGTAGAATTTATTAACATACTAGCTGCTGCCCGCGGCTTCGTTCGCGTGGTACCCTGATTAAAAGTAGCCTATGTTACTCTCCAGCCCTCCAACTATCTCCACACAAAAATCACGTCAAGCTCTGTTTTGACGTGAAAGCAGGACAAATAAACAAACAAATAAACACACTTTCACATTTATAATATGGGTAAGGAGGCACGGATTTTCATGTTCAAGACATTTCCTTCACTTTCGTAGTTGCTAACTTAGGCGTTATAGTAAGCAAAAACGTTCATACCTGTATTTGTCAACTGTTCGTACTTATGTTCAAAGTACATTATTTTACCTCTCATCTCCGACTGCTACGAGTTTTTTATGATGCGCAATCACACACAGAACTTCTAATTAATTCATCAAGGTGTTAGAAATGTTAGAATAGAATCAAATAAACATAGGTGTTGACATGCACCAGCGATGTTGATGTGAAACAGTGTTTGTTTGATGGTGCAAAGTGCTTTGATGATTGTTGATGGTATTACTGGTATTACATCGGAAAATAGAGCATGTGTAGACAATCGACTTTATCAGTCAACGGATGATTAATCAGAAAAAATTGGCCTATAATTTTACTCGATGGTTTATAATAATGGTTTATGATTAAGTTAACGGAGAAGGAAAACAATGTCTTGAAAAGAGGAGCGTTTTCAGACCATCCGCCCGATGGTCCGACGACGTAAAAGCAATGCCGGGACAGACTGGACCAGAAAGACTAGAGATAGAGCAGTGTGGATGAGTATTGGAGAGGCATGCCCAGCAGTGGGCGAATACGCTGAAGAAGGGAAGAAGAAGATTACAAACTTACTTTTTTACTTTTACATTATTACGTGGGAGGTAGTCTTCGCAACTACTCATTTGATTTAAATAAATATTTAAGAGGAAAGATGCAGTATTCCTGAGTTTCATAAGATAGAAAGCAAAAAGTATTAGGTAAGTAAGCAAAAAATATTTGATAACTCGATTTCTAGTAGCGTTAACGAGAAGATAGTATTTAAAAATCCTAATTTAGGCTTAAAAACACTACGAAGGTCAATCTCCAGAATCAGCGCACCTGGTTGATCGCTTTGGTGCTTTTTAAATACCGTAAAATACGCCAACATTGCCACCAAGGGTAATTTTGCCCGAAGATCAATTTATAAGCAAATCTTTAGATTACAAAAATATTTGAATAATATTGTAACATTTTTTGAATTTGGTAGAAAATAGGTTATGTGTCTAGCATCACTGTCTATCGGGTGTGTCGCTAGCTTCACTCAGTAACTTGTTGGAACTCTTCGAGTATGGTGCGTATTTTCGCGGGCAAATTTTGGTGCAAATTCATAAGTGAATTGTGAGTGATTGCGAAAACACAGGTTATTTTTATTAATATTATGATATGTAAAAACACTTTAGGAGTATTAATATGTTATTATCGTTGCTGAATGTCTTTTCAAACAAGAGTTATAGCGGTGGGCAAAGTTATCCAGCAATGTAGCGATCTACTATTGACAACATTGCCCGCCATCAAAATAAGCTTAGGGTTGGCACTTCAGAAACTTGTTTTTTTTTAAAGCTTTTAATTAACTTGCAATGTTTGTATGTTTGTAAGTTCCTATGACATAGGAACTTACAAACATACTTACAAACATTGTTTGTAAGTATGTTTGTCCGGGTCAATTCTTGCAAGCTTAATTTGACCTACTTCCCGGTGTCAAATTGAGCTGAATTTAGGTAAAATTATGAGTCTTCGGTGACAATGAAATAATAATAGTGACAGTTAGCTGAAAATGTCTAATAGTTAAGTAATTATTTTAATTTAGCTCCTAACATCATTTGATCTCAAATAGTATTTAATTTTCATTTGGGTACCTACATAAATATGTTGATTAAAGTTTATTAAATAAATACCTGAAGGAAAAATAACCAGTTTTTTTATACCTACAACAACTACGATCACAAGATCAGTTAACTAAGAAGTGCCAACCCTAGCACTTTTAATTGGTGAAATGCGGTTTGTATGAAAAAGACAAAAAATGTCAGGGTAACTTTGCCCAGCCACTTTGCTAGGAAACCTTCTATGGTATCGTTTTAATTCCTAAAGTAAACGCCATTATTGCCTAAATTCTTGTATTGGCTTTTTATTTCATCTCTCTAGAGGCTATATATGCGTCAAAAATCAACGTGGGCAATGTTGGCTAAAAGTCCAGATAACTTTGCCCGCCATCAAAATGTATAAAATACTTAATTAAATATTGACGCATCATAAAATCGGATAAAGTAATACATGCACATAATCTTATAATAGCAGATGATAAAAGAAAATACTTATGTTCCCATAGAAAATTTTTACAAAAATTGAAATTATTCGAAAAAAGTGGGCAATGTTGGCGTATTTTACGGTATCAATATTATTTTTAGTATTTTTTTTCGAGAAGGAAGTGTCTAAATAAGCATATTTTCATATTGGCCCCTGAAGGGACAGAAAAGAATTAATATCGATATTTAAGGGGCGCCATAGCGATCAACCAGGTGCGCTGATTCTGGAAATTGACCCACGAACCAATGCAACTTTTGTTCGAAAAAAATACTTGGGTAAAAGTTGGTTGTTTTACAAAACTGTGGCTAACCCTGATCACAGAATCCCTGAGGCCATCTCACACCGCAATAGATTCTTATTACGTTATACAGTTGCAATCAATGTCGAAATAAAATTTAAAGGTCCAAGTTACTGATAGTGTCAGAATTTGGGACTATCGAACATGCGCCGTGACTTGATAGCATCGAAAACTGTCAGAATTACAAATGACATGTAAATCTTTTTTTTTTTTTTTTTTAATTTTTGTAGGGATTTGATTTATTGCATATATTTATTTCATAAATACATTGTTACATACAAACATTGAATTGGTTAATTTTGGTTGGCACAACTTTTAAAAAGTAGTTATAATCATCAGGTGTACATTGCAGAGATCCGTCTCTGCAACGTCTCAACCGAAAAATCAATCTTAAATCAGCTATTTTAGATTGATTTTTCGGTTGAGAGTTTGATTGATTTCTCTGCAATGTCTCAGGCAATGCAGCATCCCATTAAATGAAGACTTAGGCTACCTACTCCCGCTATAAATTTTCTAATAAAAGATGTAAAGATTTTTATTTAGTTTTTGCTCGGACGAAGTAACCACTTTGTAATGAAACTTGACGCCTGTTCACTCCGTTACTTTACTTGAGGCAAAAAGTGCAGAGTAATGTTGCCAGGCCAAATTAAGACAAAAAGCCAGCGGTCAAGGTAAATTAATGGTTGATTGGTAAGAGGTTCGAACCGTTTGATTAGCAGGATTAATTAGATTTGTTTTTATGGATTGCTGTCGATTCTTTCTAAGCAGTCTATGGGCTGTTGGCTTTTTAATTTACACGTTCATTGCCTATGACGCACGTGTAGATGTTGCGTGCACTCTGTGACTCTCCACCTTTATGAGATTCTTACCTTTGTATAAGTAGGTAGGTAAAAATTTATACTTACTATAAAAAAATATAAAGAAACACACTCTTGGTTATTCTTTAATCGCATATCAAAGTGGACTAGGTCAAAAACATGTATGGGAATTACCATAAATTATTAAAAAAAGAACAGGGTGTATGGGAAATTCAAAAACAAAACTAGGAGATTTTTTTTTTTCTTGGAACTGTTAATGTGATTTCTGCATGTCTCTTTCGGCTTTTTTTAAACATTGTAAATGTGCATTTTCTCAGGAAGCCCCATTTCAAGACATGCAATTTTAATGAACTGTATGTTAATTTGTCGCATATTCGTGACTCGTGTCATTTATGCACCATTACATTATAATATGTAACCGGTACAAGATCGATTCTTATTACCATTTATGAGTTGACTGGCGCGAATTTTATGCAAGGCTTAGAAAATGGTGTTAGGAAAACATGTTTTAAAGGGCCTTTTCGTAACGGTCACCGATTGCAGCGGTAGGTACCTAACTGACGGTCTGACAGTAGGTACTTAACCTATTCTTAAAGTATTCTACGTATGTATTTATGTATTCTATCAGTTATCTGGTACCCATAGTACAAGCTTTGCTTAGTTTGAGGCTAGATGGCGCAGTGTGAAATGTCCAGCAATATTTTTTTTTTCTGAAGTTAAACTAGTTACAGTTGTCACAATGGATCTAGGCATTCGTGAAGTTAGGCTTTTCGCTGCGCAGTAGAAAATTTTGTATGAAAAAGTTGCACTGCGCATCGAAACGGCTAACCTCACGAATGCCAAGATCCGTTGGAAGAAGTGTACCTAAATGATAGATTTGGTGATTGTAACGTAAGACTTTATTATTTATTTTTTGTTGTTGACAATATTGACATTAAAAATTAATTTAAGAAGCTAATATTATGAAACAACAAAGGAAACCTTTCACAGCGAGCAGTATGTTCATCTTTAATTAAATTCAACTTTGTTCGAAGGCCAACTATTAATAACTTCACGAAACTGAATAAGAGCTTGAATTCTCCCACGGGGTTCTATTGAAGCTTACATAACTCGATGCCAGGGGAATCCTACTCTTGTTCAAGAATTCTGATATTACATATTTCGTTCAGGAACACAACTTCGTATAAAAAAGAAATTGTCTGTACATCTGAATGGCAATGCTTGCTACGGTGAAAAGAGAGCTTATGTGAATTGCATTCAGATATTATTGTAGAATCGTTTTAAATGAAAGAGGCTTTACTCGAAATGTGATGCTTGGTTGCGCTTCATAGTTTATAATTCTTATATTTTGTTCCATCACCTTATGGCGATCGAGAGGCATTGGTTTAATAGTCTTAGTTTATTAAATAAGTGCCGCATATTGTTGTTTGGTGGAACTCGCGCGGAGAAGCGCCGTAGTCAGCAGTTTTGTGCTCATGGACGTCGGCTGTTGGCTCCGCTCGATGAGTCTCGCTTCGATTATCGGACAGTGCGCACGCGCCTGTTTTGTCCACATTTTCGCTCTGACGTGAATCATCTCGTCTTTAAACCCTGAACTGAACCTACATCAAGTGTTATCTGTATTACCTAGACTAGACTGTGTTGTGTACCGCTGGCCAGCGTGGTGTTGTGTCTGGACTGCGAGCTTTAAGCCCTAACGCGGCATCGCTTCCATCTGCTTGGAGATCGCTGATCAAAGGTATGTGGCATGCTTGATGAATTTGGACTTTTAAATCATTGCCTTAAAGTTAGCATCGCTGAATCAGTTCCCGCGCGTATGATTTTTATTTCCTAGCAATTTTTATTCTAGAGGTTATACGCACCATTTTGGTCACTTCGAGCCGGATAAATTCATTTTGGTCATTTTGACCCGGTTAAAATCATTTTGGTCCTTTGAGTACGAAGAAATTATTTTTGGGCCTATTTACGGCCTATTTTTTACGTTCTAAAAGTCTAACTTTAAGCAAAAAGCTCGGGAAATTTCCATATACAATTGCATATCATCACACAACTCTCACCTCTATTGCGTAGAGAATAAGGTTCATACTACCTTGCATTCAATAGTTCTACCGACAAATTGATTTTTAATTTAAATCTTTAATTTCGCTAATTAAAACACTGTAATATACATATAATTGAATATCAACGTTGATACATATCGCTAAATAAGTTCATTTCATAAATCAGTTTATTTTCGGCGTAATTACATACTTTTTTGTTCGTGTATGAAAAATTGTGGGTATTTGTATGACTTTGAGTTGCCCTTCGAAACTTGTGGAATATTCCATTTCTTTGTTTTCGTACGGCTAATTACTTACGCATTAGAAACTTTTATATTTTTTTCGAATCGAGAGTTGCTGACTGAATGAATATCGATTGTATGATAGATACACTTTGTACTGTGGGTTTGTTAGGTACATGCCTACAATATTCGTATTGCACGAGTAGGTATTTTTTTATAATTTCGAGACTCCATCGCATCGCATTTGTTAATTATTGCAATTAATCATCTTACATCGCATTTGTTTAATTAGTGCAATTAAACATCTTATCATCGCGTCGCTTGTTATTTTATTTTGTAAGGAAACTTGATCTTTTGATAGGAACTTTCAGGTAAAATAACAGATTTGTATAAACTTTACGCGTTTGTGCCTCATAGGATACAGCCGTATAATTATACATATCACCCGTACCTAACTTGGTAATCGTAACACTAACTAGATAAGTTATTTCGAAAGGTCGTTTACTCATTTACTTGTTAGGAATTTTATTGTTTTGTACGAAGGGATTTCGTTATAAATACAATCGCATCGCATAGGTACGTAATAAGTGTCTATACTTATTTGTAGTTTTCGCATTTAACTTTAAAAAAAAAAAAAAACATCTGTACTATAGGTATTTGAGTAAGTTAATCTCATAAAAAACAGCCGTAGTGCAGAATCGTTATCGCATCGCATTCAAACATACACGCTAATTACTTATCGGCTTGTGTTGAAAGGTTGTAGGTATATCCAAGCATAAATATATGAAATAGGTAGCTACGTTCTTAAGGTATTAGGCGTGTTTACTATTTTTATTGCATTGGACTTGTTATCGGCAATCTGTTATATTTTGTTCGCTTAAAATTTTTAAACCTTACAATTTATTATTGTTAGGGTTCGCGCGTACGGATAAGTGGTTCCGTACTATTATTTACTATTTATAAAATCGTTCGCCGAGTTATTGTTTTGATTTGCCCCCCTAATTTCACTCACGCATTTTAGGGTTCCGTAGAAATAATTTAAGGGTTCAGTTGATTAAATTATTTTTTTTTTGTCAGGTTTTAACTTCTGTTCACAATGAGTGACAAGGTGAAACTCAAATTATTAGAAATTAAACGCGACTCGTATTTCGCACGGGTTCAAAGTATTTTTGATACAACAAAATCTTTAACAAGCGAAAGATTACGTAAAACTTTTATTGCTCAGGCTAAACAAATGGATAAATTACGTAGCGAATTCAATGAAATTATGGACGAGATTAATATGTTAAAATTGACATTAGATCCAAAGTGTGAAGTAAGCTATAGTGCCTTAAATTCATTTGATGAGTTGGTCTGCGAGATAAAAAGTACTTTGGCTTCATTAACGGAATCACATGATTCCAAGGAACCCGCTGCTTCGATTAGCACGAAATCGAGCCCTAATCCTTTTCACATAAAGGTACCTAAAATCGAGTTGCCTACCTTTGACGGTGATATTCAGAGCTTTCCGTTCTTTTACGAGACGTTCAAACGTATTATACATACTAACGCCGATTTATCAGATTCTGATCGCATTCATTATCTGCTGAGTTGTTTAAAGGGAAAGGCTAGGAATGTGGCAGTAGGTATTGTACCTTCCGGTGATAATTACCGCCTGGTCTGGGATGCGCTTATCGCAAAGTACCTGGATACTCGCGCGCTCGCTACTAATTATCTAAATCAGCTGTTCTCATTGAAATCGTTCGGTTCGACGCCCGCTAACATTGAAAAGGGTTTCGATAAATTAACTGCTACGGTTGCGGGACTCAAACAATTGAAAATAGATAACTTGGATGATTTTATATTTATTCATTTGGGTCTTAAGTTAATAGACTCAGATATCGCAAAACATTTTGAAATGTCGCTTCGTAATCAACAGGAGTTAGATTATGATTATTTCGTAAAGTTTTTTCGTGAACAAGTCAAAATCTTGTTTCGCATCTCTTCTGCGGCAACTAAGCCCGCCCCCGCAGGTAGCTCCAGCGCCTCATCTAAGGTATCGCAGGTGTTTGTAGCTACTGAATCTAAATGTTCGCTTTGTCATTCCACGCATAAAAACTTGTTTACGTGCAATACGTTTCAAAAGTTGAGCGTGAATGATAGATTTAAGTTTGTAAAAGACAATAACAGATGTGGTAACTGCCTAAGTAGCCAACATACCGTATCTAAGTGTCTATCGAAGTCCACATGTAAGAAATGCAACGGTAAGCATCATTCCTTATTGCATTTTGAGCAATCGACGCAAGCCCCTGCGCTTGCCCCTGCGCTTGCCCCCACGGTCGCCCCCGCCTCAACTTCTGCGGCCGACCCTGCTATTCCGGATCGTGTGGCGTTGTGTACGCATTCTTCTGCACAAGCCCAGGCCACCCGGAGTACCGAAGTGCTAGCTACGGCCAAGGTTTTAGTGGCAGGTAGGAAGGGTAATGACATGGTGGTTAGATGTCTTTTGGACCCTGGTTCTCAAAAGAATTATATCACGTCGCGTTGCTGCCGTATGCTCGGTCTAACTATACATGCGGACTCGATAGATACCGTTCGTGGTATTGGTGGCACGTCGCAGCCCGTTCGCGGCTCGGTGAACCTTACGTTCAGCTCACGGCTTCGCTCGCAGCCTAGGTATGAAATTGACGCTTTAGTTTTGGATCAAATAACCGGCCAGCTTCCTCTGTGTGCTATAAATATTGCCGAATTGAATCACATTGATCCTAAATTACTTGCGGATGACACCTGGGGTGTGCCAGGTAATATTGACATGTTACTTGGGGTCAAGTTGTTCGCTAAGTTATTGCGACCAGGTCACGTGACCAGCGTACCCGGCTGCCCCGACGCATTGGAGACTGTGCTCGGCTACATACTTCTAGGAGAAGCACCTATTATCGAACCTCCAACTGACACGCTGTCTTTGCGAGTTCGTTCGATAACTTCGATCTTCGTAAGTTTTGGGAGATTGAAGATGTTACGGCTTCGTCCATTGGGAGTGTGGATGATAAACACTGTGAACAGTTTTATTGTACCACAACTACCCGCGCTCCAAATGGCAAGTATGTTGCAGCTTTACCACTGAAAACAGACGCTTCAGCGTTAGGAAATTCTTTTGACATAGCTCGCAAAAGATTTTTTAGCCTCGAACGTAAACTTAAATCGCTTCCTAACGTCAAACTCATAACGTCATCGTAAAGACGATGACGTCATACGGGATTATCTACAGAACAATTACATTTCTTTGGTGCAGAATATCGTACCTGAAAGTGTGTTGCCCAAACGAAATTGTAAGGAGCGAGAAATGGAATACTATATTCCTCACCATGCTGTTATTCGAGAGGATAAAGTGACCACTAAGTTGCGCGTGGTCCTAGATGCCAGTGCATGTACAGACAATGGTACCTCGCTCAATGATATCCTGTACGCAGGTCCAGTCCTTCAGGCTGACCTTTTTAACATCTTGTTAAATTTTAGGCTTTTCAGTGTCGCTATTTCCGCAGATGTCAAATCTATGTACCTACGTATAGGTATACGCCCGCAAGATCGTTCGCTTCAACGTATCTTATATCGGTTTCATGAAGAAGAAGAACTTCAAATCTTTCAGTTTTCCGTACTTCCATTTGGATTGAAGTGTAGTCCTTTTATAGCTATTCGCACTATCCAACAGCTATGTCAGGATGAAGGAACGCAGTTACCTCTCGCCAGGGACATTTTGCAGCGAGATATTTACATGGACGATATAGTCAGCTCTATACCTAGCACTGCGCTGGCTATAGACTCGGCTCGTGAACTGATAAAAATATTCTCTCTCGGTGATTTTCAGCTGACGAAGTGGTCTAGCAACAGTGTCGATGTTCTTCAGACTATCCCAGAGTCATTACGACTTTCACAGAGCGTGGACCTAAGTAAAGATCCAACACAGAAAATACTGGGACTTCGTTGGTTTCCTGATGAGGATTGCTTCGCTTTCCAGGTCAATCCTAATGATCGCCCTTGCACGAAACGGAATATTCTTTCTTCCATCGCACGTCTTTTCGACGTTCTAGGCCTCGTGGCACCGATAATTTTATACGCCAAGCTTCTTATCAAAGAGCTTTGGCTTGTCAAACTTGGATGGGATGACGTCCCACCACCTCGCATTGTTCGTCTGTGGGAACAATTTCAAGCTGAATTGCCACTTATCTCTGAATTGAGATTTTTGCGACATGTCGGTGTTATAGAACGCTGTAGGCTCTCACTCGTCGGTTTCGCCGACGCTAGTGAGAAAGCTTACGGTGGTTCGGTCTACGCCCACGTTGTCAAACCCGACGGTAGTATCGTCGTTTCGCTAGTGTGTGCGAAATCTAAAGTCGCACCACTGAAAGTCGTTTCTCTAGCTCGTCTCGAGCTATGCGCCGCACTCCTCTTATCAACTGTGATAAAGCGAGTATATAACCTTTTCGCAGCTCGGCACGCCATTGAGGTAGTCGTAGCTTTTTCGGATTCAACTGTAACTTTGAGTTGGATTCATTCCGCACCGCATCGATGGCACACCTTCGTAGCCAATCGCATCGCTAAGATTCATGAGAATCTTTCGGCAGATCACTTCTTTCATGTGAAAGGGTCTGAAAATCCCAGTGATTGCCTCTCTCGCGGCTTAACGCCTGCCCAATTAGTCCATCATCCGCTATGGCTAAATGGTCCGCCATGGCTTAAGCTTCCCCGCTCTGAATGGCCGATAAAACCATTCGTTTCAGGTGAGTCGCAAGAGCTTCCCGAAATGAAGCCCGTGGCTCTTCCTGTGCTCTCGCACGAATGCTCGGACGGAAATCCTCCTTCCGACGACATTCTATACGCTCGTTCTACCAGGTTCTCTTCCTGGATGAAATATTTAAAAACGATTTGCTTCGTTTATAAGTTCATCGGTCAGCAAATTCTTAGTTTTGATGAGCTTAACACTATGCTCACTCAAGTAGAAGCTTTATTGAACTCACGGCCTCTGTATGCGGTCAGCTCGGATCCGTCAGAGCCTGCTTCATTGTCGCCGGCGCACTTTTTGCATGCGAAACCCCTTTTATTTCTTCCCGCTCGCGAAGTCAATGAAACGCGTTTAAACCTTATTTCGCGATATGAATTGATGGATAAACTGGTCCAATCTTTTTGGAGGCGGTGGCGCCAAGAGTACTTGCACACCCTACAATCCAAACAGAAATGGAACACCCCTGCCAATCCAGTACGGGTCGGTATGGTTGTCGTCTCCATGCAGGACAATGTCATGCCTCTGCATTGGCCGTTAGGAGTAATTACAGAAATATTTCCAGATAAAAACGGAGTTTGTAGAGTCGCATCCGTAAAGACTAAAAGCGGGATCTTTCAGAGTCGCCCGGTAGTAAAGTTGTGCCCTTTGCCAACTCAATAAGTTTTGTTTAACATTAAGATTAAGTCTTATCATGCACCAATGTGCAGTATTAGATTTAGTTACCGCGTAGAATAGTTAGTTAAGTATTCTTGTTTGTAATATAGAGTCGCAACTTTAGAGTTCTTATAACTTTTGGTAGAGTTGTGATGAAATGCAATTTTATTTACCTTTCCTTGTGTTTCGAAAGTAGGAACTTTCAAGCCGGGGAAAATGGTTGCGCTTCATAGTTTATAATTCTTATATTTTGTTCCATCACCTTATGGCGATCGAGAGGCATTGGTTTAATAGTCTTAGTTTATTAAATAAGTGCCGCATATTGTTGTTTGGTGGAACTCGCGCGGAGAAGCGCCGTAGTCAGCAGTTTTGTGCTCATGGACGTCGGCTGTTGGCTCCGCTCGATGAGTCTCGCTTCGATTATCGGACAGTGCGCACGCGCCTGTTTTGTCCACATTTTCGCTCTGACGTGAATCATCTCGTCTTTAAACCCTGAACTGAACCTACATCAAGTGTTATCTGTATTACCTAGACTAGACTGTGTTGTGTACCGCTGGCCAGCGTGGTGTTGTGTCTGGACTGCGAGCTTTAAGCCCTAACGCGGCATCGCTTCCATCTGCTTGGAGATCGCTGATCAAAGGTATGTGGCATGCTTGATGAATTTGGACTTTTAAATCATTGCCTTAAAGTTAGCATCGCTGAATCAGTTCCCGCGCGTATGATTTTTATTTCCTAGCAATTTTTATTCTAGAGGTTATACGCACCAATGCTTATAATTTCAAATATTATGACAAGAAAAAAGCTAATTTTCTTAATAATTTCTGAATTAAGTCTATTCATTTAAAAACTATTTTAAGTCTAAGTATTAACTAGCAGCGCTCACCGACTTCGTCTGCCGTATATACAGGGTGTGGCAAATTCTTGGTCACTGAAGGGTAGCTACCTTTTCTCTTGTAGTTAGAAAGTTTTGTTCTTAGGAAACTTCAGTTTTATTTTGAAGAAAAAAATAATTGCATTTTTAGATTTTTGAAAAAAAGTACAGTTAGCCTAAAAAAATACATTTGTCAAAAAAAACAAGTTGGTCTTAATCGACTCTATTTCCCACCAGGAACACTTCTCCCAAAGTAACTTATCAAATCAAATCGTAAGTTTTTGCAATAATTCAAAAAAACACATCCCATACATTTTCTATGAAATTAGTAGTTGTAAACATTATAGTGCCACTTATTCAATGGTTATTAATTTAAATTCGTAACTGCTTCGGCATGCTTGGAGGCTATTGTAAAGCCTTAGGCGCCTAAGACAGAGCCACAAGAGAGAATGGTATGCATGGAGCATACTATTTGTACATCTGCATGGAAGCACTTTGTTCTAAATTTAAATACGCGCTTTACAATAGCCTCCCAGCTTGCCGAAGCAGTTATGAAAATAAATTAAGAACGATCGAATAAGTGGCACTGTAATGTTTACAACTCCTAATTTCATAGAAAATGTATGGGATGTGTTTTTTTTAAATATTGCAAAAACTTACGATTTGATTTGATAAGTTACTTTGGGAGAAGTGTTCCTGGTAGGAAATAGAGTCGATTTAGACCAACTTGTTTTTTTTGACAAATGTAATTTTTTAGGCTAACTGTACTTTTTTTCAAAAATCTAAAAATGCAATTATTTTTTTCTTCAAAATAAAACTGAAGTTTCCTAAGAACAAAACATTCTAACTACAAGAGAAAAGGTAGCTACCCTTCAGTGACCAAGAATTTGCCACACCCTGTATACTTATAGCCTATTTTTATTTATTTAAATTCTTTATTGGTGCCGCTTTTTATATAGGTTCCGGAGATTACTCTCTTCACACAAACTCTTAATATTCACACCTTCTTTTGTAGTAAGTATCTATAAATAGATTTGTGATAATATGATCTTTTGAAGCCACTTTTGAATCTTATAGTAAAAGCTCGATTAGACTCCCTCAGATCTACGGCATTAAGATCCTTTGAAGAGGTCTAATAGGGCAGTCAGAGACATGTCCAGTACATAATTTGGTTCACATGCTACTAATAAACTACTTCCGAATCCATTATAAATCTCATTTGACTTTAGAATCTGACATCCTATCCCAAATATTCCATACGTGACGTTACAGATTACAAGTAATAACATTACCTTTGGACAATTAATAACCTAATTATGTACATGAGGTTCTCGTGTAGTGCACGTGTAAGTAGCTAATTATGTAATGTGCCACACAAGGTACACAGAGCGAATACGTAAGTACCAGAACTTAGCGGGTCCCGTTTGATTAGAGTCGAAGTCGCGTGGCATTAATTATGCAGCGGTTGCTCCGCCTTAATTATCTGTCTTTGATGAAAAACTACTAGGAAAATCTATCACACTAATATTATGAACGCAAAAGTTTGGATGGATAGATGGATGGATGTATGTATGTTCCTCTATAACTCGACAACCAATCTATAAAACAACAAAGTCGGGTTAGTTACATTTATAAGTCAAGAACGGCTGGACCAATTTTTATGATATTTAATTGGTTCGCTCTGAATAGCAGAATAACTCACATTGGAAAAATTCACTTCATTTTTGGAAGAAAATTGTTTTTCTCATACGTTTTGTGTGGTCGCGAAAAAACAGGAGTAGAATCTCTTTGCTCTTAAGACGATTCAAAGTGATTCATAGTGGTCCTATTGAATAAATGATTTTGAATACTTTTTTGAATTTTGAACGGCTTTTTTGAAAAGTAATAAGTATCTACGAAGTTCGCCGTTTTAAAGAAAACAGTACCTACTGATCTAAAAATTTGTAAAGAAATCGATCCAAAAGGCCAATGTAGGAATTCCAACGACAACTCCTAAATATCGAAATTGATTGTTCCATGTAATTAAAAAGGTAAATGTAATTTTAATTGCCTAGTTTCGTATTTAAAAACTACTTAGGTACTTACAAGGCTTTTATCCTACTTAGTAATTATCTTTGATGTGGCAACCTCCTTTATATTTCTGACCGACTTTAAAAAATCGGAAGGATCAATAATATTTTTTGTGCTTTTTGAACTTTTTTGAATTTTTTTGAAATTTTTTGATATTTTGAAATGTTTTAGACAATTAGTACCTACCTAGGTTCCTAAGGAAAATTTACAAATTTTCTTAAAAGCGATGATATAGATAAGATTTTAACGCATTCAAGTTCATGCAATGCGATCACCATATCTTATTCACTTAAATTTTTACCCCGATTTTTCCTAAACCTGTAATTTAGAATGTTTTTTTTTTATCGTAAATCCGTACCTCAGTACCCATATTAATTGTAAAAGTGTGTTTATTTGTTTGTTTATTTATCCTGCTTTCACGTCAAAACAGAGCGACGGATTAGGCGGGTCCACACAGAGCGAGCAGCCTCGCGAGGCATTTGCCGCGCGAAGCAGCTCGGTTAGTGTGGACGTGCCTCGGCCGAGGCAATCGGCAGCCTCGCGATGATACCACGATGAGGCACGTCCACACTAACCGAGCTGCTTCGCGCGGCAAATGCCTTGCGAGGCTGCTCGCTCTGTATGGACCCGCCTATTGACGTGATTGTTGTGTGGAGATAATTGGAGGGCTGGAGAGTAACATAGGCTACTTTTTATCCGGGTACCACGCGAGCGAAGCCACGGGCAGCAGCTAGTATAAAGTAAATGCAAACAAATTACAAAATGTAAATTGTTATCGAATTTAACTTTACAACTATAACTACCTAGTCAAAGTCATAAGTGTTAAGCCAAAAGCACCTTTACACAAAACTTCATAAAGTCCTAGTACCAGACTAAGTTCTCGAATTAACTATGCAATACACGTTCACCCTACTCTAATTAACTAATTATTAGGCAAAGCCTTAATTACAATTAGCTTACGCCAAAGTAGGTTTCGTTTGAAGGTTTGAAAGAAAAGGGTTGAAAGGGCTGTGTTTTCATACACGCTGTAAGTAAGTAAGGTCGTATGTGCAAGTGGCATTTTTTTCGTATGAGTCGAAATTCAAGACACATTTCGAAATTCGTTCCAATAAAATTACAAAATTTTTTTTTTTTACAAAAGTTACAACATTTACACGGGTTTTCAATTTATATAAATAAAAATGAAATAGTGTTCGTTCGTAGGTATGGTAGTTAACATGAACGATACTCACTCGAAAAATTTGGCTATTAATTTAAAATAGTTTATCAGAAAATTTAGAAGTTTGGATAAAATTAAATTCCTATGATTAGGGTTCGTATCTCAAAAGGTGAAAAAAGGAACCCTTATTTTTGTTTGAATTTGAAATTGGGACAGCACTAGTAGGTATCTACTGACAGGTCAGCTAGTATCATAATAAATTCATGTTTGTTTCATGAAATCAAAGTAAGTCTTTGAAATATTAGGGGATTTAATAAATACTAGCTTCCGCCCGCGGCTTCGCTCTCGTGGTACCTACCCGAATTAAAAATGAGCCTATGTGGTATTCCAGGTCATAAACTATGTAAGAATAATCCAAGTTTCATTAAAGTCCGTTCAGAAGTTTTTGTGTGAAAGAGTAAATATCTATACATCATCCAGACATCCATACTTACATCCTCACAAACGTTCACATTTATAATATTCGACCAAACTGGATTAAGTTTTTATTCGAGAGTAAACTAGGTACTGTTTATTTTAATATTTTGACATTGTATAGTTGACACCTTATAACCAAGATAATTTGTATGCACATAATACTGTTCGGTTGCGCTTTCCAAACAATTGTATTTCGAATTGTGTCGGCTAGATATTCTGGAGTAAGATGACTTTTGGTCGAATCCAGCCTTAAATAAGTAGGTAGGTATATCTAAAAAAATATAATAAGTAGGTATTGAGAATTACCGCCAGGGGCCTCGTGCTAGGGAGAGGCCACACTGCGTTTTCTGCAGCGCGTTTTTGAGCTGCGCGTTTGTTTCCATACAAAAGCGATCCGGGAGGCAGCGCGCTCGAATCGCGTTTGTATCGATACAAACGCGCTGCAAAAAACGCAGTGTGTCCACTCTCTTAGCTAAGGCCGCTACTTCCAAAGTGTTAAGAAGTTTGAAACCCGTTAAACAAGGGCTACTCAAATTGGTCAAAATACCTCTCCGGGATCCAAACTGCTAATTAGCTAAGGAAAGATACGCGCTATAAAAGCACATTAAAGGTTTTACAGACCGACAAGGACAAGGATTTATCTTAATATTATGGAATAGATAAATGGATAATGGTCCTTTAAGGCACCGATTTATTAGTAGTAGGGATGGGGATTTAAGGTGGGTGATCCATTGGAGAGACTGGGAGCACAGAATACTAGTACCTACTACGTACTGGGAGCCTAGATTTTATAAACTGTTGACAATGAGATTTTACCAATAGAGACGTTATTCTCATTAAGCTCTAAAACGCGGCGAAATTTTGCTAGCTACTAGGTAGAGTATAAGTAGCTATGTTTAATATTATATCAATCAATAAAATTAAAAAACAGCAAGACAATTATATAAAACTCCGTTGTCAGAAAGAGATAAATTATGTGCGTGATGCGATGCGTGTAGTAACATCGGAGCAAGAAGTGCGACTGAGTTGACTCAAGCTAATTAGCTTGACTTTTGTTCGCCACGCAGAGCGGGGTACATATACATAAGAGCTGATTTACACAGGGTCAGTAACTGACTACAAATTCGAGGCAAGTCAGTGCTGACCCGAAAAAAACCCTGTGTAAACTGATTGGAAGTCAGTACAGTGGCTTGAAGTCAGCGCTGACTTGAATATTCAGACACGAATATTTTAAAGTCAGTTGGCGCCCCCCGCCACCTGACTTGTCTACTGACCCTGTGTAAATCAGCCATTAAACGCATCTAGGTACCTCAGTTTATAGGAAACTTCACAGAGTGACATCTAAGCCCAAACTAAGCAAAGCTTATAATAGGGGAACCAGCAGGGTTTAAATGGCCGTTATAGCAGAATCATAATAGAAATTGCACTATATGCCGTCTCTTTTCATGGACTGAGGGTGATAAGTACGGCATACATTCAAATCAAATCAAATCAAATCAAATCAAATCAAATCAAATCAAATCAAATCAAATCATTTTATTCAGAACAGACAAGTAGGAACATAGTTTACAGAAGTACGATGAAACTGCAAAAGTTAATAACTGTGTAGCAGCTTCAACGCCCATATCCTTAACACAAACATGGTTCTGATCAAAACTAATTGAGCTTATTCAATAGATAGGTAAAGGTACTTAGGTATTCAATAGACAAACAAACATGCATAATAGTGCCAACAGCAGGCAAGAGCCCTGAGTTTCTAAAGTTACATGAGTAGGTATACTAATGATTCTAAATAGGTAGGTAGGTACATACAACATTGAAATTCCTATTTTGATTCTGTTACAGCCTTTTTAGCCCTTGATAACTGATAGAATACATGAATATCGTTATAAGTAGGTACTACATCCAGACACAAGAAACGTCTATGCTAGTCACACAAATTTTAATCCTGGGGTGGAATCGAACCCACGACCTACAGCGTCGTAGGCAGAGCTTCTACCAACAGAGCTGAGAGGCCAGTCGAAAGAGAAAGTAATGTTGCAATCGATGTGGGAGAAAGAGATAATGACAGTGTTTTATTAGTTACATTCCAAAAAACAATGCTAATGATTTTTGACATCATGGCATAAGGCTTCGTTCGATCATAATCTGGGCCCCAATTCATCTATTTTACAACATCTTTGGTACAACCTCAAGCATTCAAGTATCATTGCCGCTGCGTTTTGTTTCGTTCTCCAAAATGATAAAGTACTCGTAGATACCTAAACGAAATAGAATAGTTGACGTTTTGATAAAAAAGTTTCTTAGCAGAATCAGCCTAGGTACTGGTTAGTAGGTAAATATAAATAAATAAATAAAAATCCAAAATACATGTCAATGGTTTAATTCACCAAAGGATCACCATTGGCCATGACCAAGGGCTAAACATTGAAACGGTCCTCAGATTCTAGAAATACATTAGAAATATTATGAAGATCTAAAAGGTCCCTTTGTTATTTTTGTTACGTGAATAAAATTGCTTAATTTGTATTTTTTTTTATCTACATTCTAATAATTTTGCAAGTCTTGTAAAAAAAGCTGCTACTAAGGTACAGTCGACAAGAAAAGTATGTTGACGTTTCAGATTGTTCGTTTTAATTTTACGTCAAATAAAAATAAATAAAACTTGCAAAAAACAGTGAGCACGAGACCATTAAATAAATAAATAAATAATGCTGGACATTTTACACAGCATTATCACATCAAGCCCCAATGAAAGTAAAACTTATGGGAATTACATTAATGATACTTAGGTAGGTACATAATATAATATTACCTACTAGGTACCTACCTACTTTTTTACTTTTTTGTAAATATAACTTAAGTACCTATACAGGTCCACACAATTCTGGCACTATAAACATAGGTAGGTAGGTACCTATTATAATTTTATGTACCTACCTACCTACCTAAACCCAACTATAGGTACCTATAATATACCTACTAGTTCCCATTCCCACTGAAATTAGGTATACCTAGGCTTTCCAATAAATATTTTAAACGCAGCCCGAAATTGCCAAATGAGTTGTAAATAGGTATTTATGCAAACGAGACCAAAACCTGATTTCATTGATTCGATGCTCAATGATTGAGCGATGTGATGAGTGATGAATTGATGATTGAGTTCTTAAAATAGTCAGGAATAACACTAATAAATTTAAAATACTATAAATAGGTAGGTACTTATAAATGACCTAAGTATAATATTGGGACCGAAAACTCTTCAAATATTGTAAAAAAGAATCAAAATAATCCAAAGTAATGGCTTTTAATAAATTTATAATTAATTAAATTAATAATAATTCTGTCGTATTATAAATTATGAAAAAAGCAATACCAAAGCTGTAAGTAACTTTAATCTTATTAGGTAAACACATAGTCTCATAAACTTACTTGATTGTAGAATATTGATAAAATCCTGTTCGAAAAATTCGATCCTCTGTTAATACACTGTGAAAATAAGTTAAAACTCCCAAAAAACTTCACTAATTTTTACAAACAAAATAAATCATCACAGAATCCATCAAAATTAAAACAACACACTGGCCGAAAACAATTTAATAAACTAAGTCAAAGTTCAAAATTGAAACGCGTTCGAATTTCGTAAAGCGCTCGTTCGGAAACGCGAGGCGGCGAGGCGTGCGTCTCTCTCGGTTACGGATTTGAACTGGTCAGAATATCCGGGCTTTTACTGACCGTGTGTACACCGAAGGATGAACCGAAAAGTTGCAACTGCCAGAGTTCATGGTAAATTCCGAAATACCTATCTCGATGTGTTTTCGATCGACATTCTGTTTATTAATGTCTTATTATTAAATTATGCTGATTTGCGTGTGGTCGATTATTTAAATTCTAGTAGGTACAACATTGTAGTGACTAGATACAATCTGTTGCTTTTAATACCTAACGTTTTATTTTATGTAAGATGGAGTTCAAATTAAATCAAATACTTCCTATCCTATTTCGCTAAGCCGATCGGTAAGATGATTATCTTTACTACTTAAATACTAGGCAATAGGTACCTACCTATACTGAAATTGTTAACTTACCCATAGATTTCGGTAACAAAATAGGTATGCAAATATCCTATAGATAGATAAAATAACACAATAGGCTACCCATTACCTCGCCAGCAGCCCCAAACGATAGCAGTTTCACAAAATAATAAATACAAAGTAGGTACTAAAACATTAACCATTACATCTATTGTAGGTAGCTACAGAATATCGTAAAAGGAACCCGTGACGCTGACTCACCGGCATCGGCCTGTTTGCCCAAAGAATAAAAGCTGGCAGTTTGAAAAGAAAAATCTGAGAAAACGGATTTTTCTCTTCAAATAGAAAACAATCGCGCTCATGTATTGACTCAGGAAACGCTGATTTGGCAAGTGACAATAGATGAATGGCAATACCAGGTGAAAGGATATTTTTGACGAAATTGGATCAGTGGAGCTTCAAGGGGAAGACAGAGAAAAAAATGGCTGATGTTCGAGTTAGTAAGATTGTCAAAAGAAGAGTTAATAATGAAATAACGGGACTGTGCTTAGCTGGGGTAGAAGTGCTTGTTTGTCACAGTTGACGTTTAATAAAAGCTTGAGCTAAGTTGAGTGTCAATGGGGTCAATTGCCTGATATCCGTAAATCAAGTAGGTAGGTACTTACTCTGAATGAACTCATTACCTAAGGTACTAACTAAATTTTTAGAATAATTAAAACTTTTAGGGTTCTCATCACTTCCTATAGCAGATCTAAGAGAACTATAAGTGTGCAAAATTTCAGCCCGATAGCTTCAGTGGAAGTGGGTGAAATATTGATTGCGTAATTCCAGGACATACAAAGATACAATTTAAGTCAAATGAAAGCTTTTAAAAACACCCAGAATCTCGATAAATATTTGCAGATTATACAAACATTTGCCTCGCGGCGGCGTCCCGTGGTAGAAATCGAAAGCCCCAAGTATGTATACCCGTAACCAAACATCATCTTATCAGCTTTGATCCACTGCACCTAATCTCATCGCATATAACACACCAGAGACACTGCATATGACCACGTTGAATCGAATTTGTTCCGATTCGTGAACTCAGTCTGTTACGACCTATTTGTGACAGATTTTATAATTCAATCGCATATCTCAGGAAACCTGGTGGTAGGAATTTATTATAACCAATTAGAATATATTTTCGCTTATTCTAATCTTGTTAGAGGCTTTCGCTAATTAAAATTATTATAGACTGTACAGCTTTGAGAATTTCATTTGTGCTTGTGACATTGTTTGCAGATCACCTCATAGAGAACCGTGCTGGCCAAGTGGGATAGTGCCTCGACTTTTGATCCGAAGGTCGTGCCGTGAGTTCAAATCCCGGCGATATCCATAAATTTTTCTTTTCTAAAAATGTATATGCGCATCAACACGAGCTCAAAACAGCGAAGGAAAACATCGTGAGGAAACCTATTAGCTTTCTAGTGGCAATGGGCTTGCAACCTGACAAGAAACGAATGCCAACTTTTGAAAAATTTGGGCATGTACCAAATTCGTATATGAAAATCCCATGAGATAACTTCAAAGGATCTTGAGAGAAATGTTTACCTTGGGAATACAGTCGCGTCGTAATCATTTCGTTAGCAATTTATAAACTTAGTATCAAATACGTATGAGATGAGGGAGACCTTTGCCCAGCAGTGGGACACTTTATGGGTTATTAAAAAAAACACTTACAATAATAAATAAGGAATAAACCAATAAAATAGTAAACAAAACATCACCGCACTAAACTAATCCACTTTGTCGGTCAACACAGTCAATCAATCTACAATAAAATTTATTGGATGAAACAAAACTATCTGTTGACTGTAACCCTGAACCTCTAAAAAACAGACACCTGGTTTTGACATGATATAATAAATCAAGAAGCAACCGTACATACAGGTAACCAAATTAAATTATTGCTTCAAGGTGATTTACAGATTTGCTACAAAATATTTGTTCCGTGCTATGAATTTACAACAATGTTTTGGTGTAAGTAAAAATTGACTCGTTTTTATTTGTATTAGTAAACTACTGAGAAAATAATTTAAGTTTTCGTCCCATATAAAGCGAAAATCGCATCCCGAATTATTCGCTATCTCTATTGTCACCGAATATTCGGTTTTCAATTACCTACTAAATTATTTATTAACTAAAAATTGTCATTACAGATTTAATCCAAAGCGATAATCCAGACCAGTTACTTACATGTAATCAGATAAAATTGAAACAGAAAAAAAAAAACATAATGGACTACAGGCTTTCAAAAACTTAACTGGCTGTATAAAATCCACCCAACTTCCATAAATGCTATCAGTTGATAAACATTTTTTCCCAATCCATATGGTCCCATTGCTGGAAAAAGGTCTTCCCATATCTCTCCATCCATCTTTGTCCTTTAATATTTCCCATTTTCTCTCTCAAATGCGAAATCGTCCCTTCCGACCATAAACATAATGATAAGAAATATTACATGTTATTGAAATTGACAAGTAGAACGGTGATGAACCAAGGTGTAGTCGCTGAGCAAAGTAAAGTTACGTTCGTCAGTTTTGAGGAACATCGAACATCGAAACACGACACCCCGCTGTTTCAATATTTTCGTCAAACGACATGGCATGAGGGCACGATCTTTGATCTGTTATTACATTACTAACAGGGTTACCTACTGTTGTTTCCGTAAACTTCTAATATAAAAACGAGATTAGAATTTTATTATTTAGGTAAATACTTACTTTGACTTTGTCGCAAAATTTACTTATATTACAGGACGAGACATGTTTACCAAAGAATGCCTCATGTGTATGCCGAACCAGTATAGAGTTATTTCGTTGGAATAGTAAGTTAGTCAACTTAGTATAACAGTGAGCTCTCTGCTATCGGAAATCTTCATTGAAGAATATGAACAAATAGGTACTAGGTACCTACTTATAATAGTAATGTTTGATTTTCGCCACTTTCAAATGCATAATACCTAATCAAAATCATATAGGTAGGTACTTAGGTAAAATAGTTACCTACTATTAATTAGAAACAATAAAAAAACGTCTTTCTACTTATTTTTTTCTGTTTCTAAATATCAGTCGTTAAGTTTTATTATTAAAGTAAAATAGGTAAGTACCTACCTAGATTTACAAAAAGTTCCACAACTGTAGGTACCTATTACCTACCTTGTGAAGTCGTTAAACTTTTCAGCGAAAATATCGTAAGGTGGAATGTCGGTAGCAGTATTAGCTACCCTATTATCGTTCGTTCGGAAACTGGATTAGTCCTCAGTTGACGTTATGTCATTGTCACCCTACTTGCGGCTTGAATAGATTGGCTGGAATCGACTAATGTAGGTATTTATTTTATTGATGTAAATTATTCTTTTGCAAGAACCTAGTTCTTTTGCAATGTTTGCAAATAAGTACCTACCTATAGGTACCTAATGCAGAAATTGTGTTGCAAGAGTTGCATCAATAAGTACCTATACTTACCTACCTAGTTGAGTGAAGCTGAATGAATTGACGTAAAAGTCCACTCATAAATGGAAGAGGATATCTAAATTCGTTTGATCTATTTGACCTACTCTCAAGGAATTGTTAAGCCTACTCAAGCTAACTTGATAATTTAGTCTGCCTCCGAAAGCACCATATCGCTCAATTTTGAGTAGAGAGGTACTATCTACTATAGTTCGCGAATTTAGCTACCACTGGCGGCCAACCATCTATTTTTAGTCGATCGTCACCTTCATTCTCAAGGATGATTAGGCAAGTTACTGTAATGACAAATCTTAATGACCGTTATGTCACGGTCGCGCAATATGCCAACTGGATTCAGAATCAGCGAAATACCGAGGCATTACATAATGTTTATAGCCGCGCCGAGAGCGTCATTAAGATAAGAAAAAAGTTTTATAGCGGTTGTATTATAAATTATAGGCTCACGTACCGTTTAAATAATTAATTTCAAGGTTCAGGTTCACGGGGCAAGCAAATATCGCGTTTTCACGGAAATCCTTGGAGTAAATAACTCACCTTGATTCTAACAATGAGACCAATTTAATTGAATTATTAGTTACGTTTTCACGAAATAATAGTGTTCACTTATAAGACGTCTTCAATTCTTAATAAACTATCACATTAACCTGTTACTCAGTTAATTAATTATTTATTACTTAATTAAAATTTTATGATAATTAATAAATTATTTATTATTATTAATATTTTATTCATTAAGATTTTATGATTATTTATTAATTAAGTATTTATTATTTAAAATTTAATGAAATGTGATTAGGTACGACTTTTTCCAAGTCGCTAGGCCAACACGGCTATAGGTATTATATTTGTGTTTTAAGTGAGTTCAAAAATAAAGAACCAGGGATAATACCTATTTTCTTAAAGAGCTCATTGAATATTTATTATCTAAGGGAGTGGGCACACTTCATTTTTCGTACGCGCGTATTTGAGCAGTGCGTTCGCAGCGCGCTTGTATCGATACAACTTACTGCTTACCGTACACTTCTCACAATGGATCTAGGCATTCGTGAAGTTAGCCGTTTTCGTTAGAAAATTTTGTAAGTATGAAAAAGTTACACTGTGCAAGCAATTAACTCTCTTACAGCTTGCCTTGCGTTCAATACGCGTTTGTATCGATACAAACACGCATACGAAAAACGAAGTGTGCCCACTCCCTAAGCTACGAGTAAGCTTTTACCATAATGAATTTTGTAACTAAAAGAGATGAAGCATTATTAGGCACATAATAGAATGTCAGTCATGTTAACCGAGTGGAATAGTGTCTCGCCTGTCGATCCGAGGGTTGTGGGTTCGAATCCTGTTCATATTAGATCACTTAATATCAATGAAAAAAACCAATAGAGTTATCACGTCAATGAAGAAAGACAACAGATTTAGCAGCTATCTGAGCGCTAGGAAGCCTCTAAATCCATTATAAATTGTCTCTTCCAGAGAGTGAGATACATCCATCGAATTAGATGAGACAAAGAAGGAGTGGCTGTACTTGGTAATGAATGAAATGCTACGGAAACGTTCGTTTAGGGAATACCGCAGGGTAGTGAGGAAGGGCGGGTACTGCGGATTGTATGCATCAACGTCATTCATCATGGAACAAAATGAATATTTTTCAGCCAAAAATCGTAAACATCTACTGTCAACTGAGTCCTACTTCGCGGACATCGATTTGGGAGCTACGATACCACACACAATACTCGTGTTGAACTTAAGTGTAATGGTGGCGGTAGACTAGACATCTAAAAGACCGAGATCAGCAGGCTGATTGTCTAACTTGTCTCAAACCTCAAATTGGTCTCAAACTGTCAAAACGATCGCGTACTTATCATTTTTCACGTTCGGCCCCGTTGAGATGAGAATGCCGTAGCTACTTGTGTGGTCACTGAACTGTCATATTTGACAGTTTGAGACCGATTTTGGTCGCTATCAAAGAACAATCAGTCCCCAGAGGCAGGCTTTGTAGGGGCGCGCGAAAGTGACACGCGACAGAGAACCGTCAGTTCATAATATTATGACAACGGTCTCCTGTCTCGGTCTCTGGTCTTGGTCTCGATCTCGGGCGCGAACATTTCGTATCAGGGGTTAAAACTGTACCTACCTACAGTTAACTAAATACTGCCGTGCGAAGCCAAAATTATGAAAAAAAAAAAAAAACTAGATGCTGTTTTAACCCCAAAGTTCATTCGTCCTGAATCGTCCTCGTACATTATTATCAACAAAGTTCTATTTCGCCGGATGCTGGTCAAAATGACCGGTCAGTTACATCCCTTGTATCAGAAGTCACAATAGGGGAAGATAAACTGACGAAATGAGGCCGACACTGGTTTACGACGCAGTTATAACAATTTATACTTTTGCGGGAAGCTTTTTGCAAATTGCTTGCTGTATTTGGTAACATTTGTTCACGTCATACAAGTCAACGCGGCATCCCATTTTTCAGTTTCAGGTGTCACAAAACGGATCTGTGTTATTCCAAAAGAGATAAATAAAAAGAGGAAATAAATTTCAATTATTTACCAGACTGCCTCGGACGGAGGAACGTGCTTCTCGAATGTAGGTAAGTAAGGTTGTTTATTTATTTGACTTGAGTTTGTAAGTTTTTGTCTTTAGATTTCGTTCGATTGTGGAGTTACAAGGCACAACACATGACATTAGTAAAATTTTATTATTAGAACTATGAGGATTCTATTTTATTTTAATTTAAAGTTCCGACTCCCCGAAATTGCGACCTAGTATGATATTGTCTGAATTGTAATAATAGTAAATGGAAGAAACTTTAGGCTATTTGTACGTAACAAATCGGCCGAGTCCAAACACGAATTTATTTAAAATCCTCGATTGAATTTATTGCCAAACATATCTAGCTCTGATATTGAGTCATGCCCAGATTTCTCCCACACCTTAATATGGAACTCGTATTTCGATACGAATTCCTTGAAGTTGTTGCTAAAGTTTTTAAGTTTTTGTCTTTAGATTTCGTTCGATTGTGGAGTTACAAGGCACAACACATGACATTAGTAAAATTTTATTATTAGAACTATGAGGATTCTATTTTATTTTAATTTAAAGTTCCGACTCCCCGAAATTGCGACCTAGTATGATATTGTCTGAATTGTAATAATAGTAAATGGAAGAAACTTTAGGCTATTTATAAGTAACAAATCGGCCGAGCCCAAACACGAATTTATTTAAAATCCTCGATTGAATTTATTGCCAAACATATCTAGCTCTGATATTGAGTCATGCCCAGATTTCTCCCACACCTTAATATGGAACTCGTATTTCGATACGAATTCCTTGAAGTTGTTGCTAAAGTTATCACCAAAAAAAGCGCCAAGCTTTTTTTCGAAAAAGCTTTTTATTTTTGAATATAAAACATCAATTTCGTTCAAATTCGTCGCTTCATGCCGTACTCTTCTTTCTCGTTACATGTATAGGTATTTTGTGTCACGCTCATGTCGCCTGATGTGTTCTCTCCCTTAACATTTTGTTTCCGTCTAATCACCAAGTTAAACGAAAATTCTTCGTAGTCGGGTTTTTCTTCCAACCTTAATGATTAAGAGCCGTGATGGCCAAGTGGAACATTGCCTCGATGCAAAAGTCGTGAGTTTAAATCCCGGCTGGCATCAATCAATTTTTCGTTTTGATAAAATGTCCGCTTTGACACATCGCGAATGAAAAATCGTGAGGAAATCCGCGGCTTAATCTTGGGCAACTGGAAAAGCCTTTTTTATCTCAACAATGTCCCAAGCACTACAACATCCCGTTAACACGTTTAGTGCCTATGACGCACATCTGCTCCAGGAGCTGGCTGCGCCGCCGGCGCCGTAGCGCTATCCTTGAGAGCACCGCAGGACTGTGCAGGGAATGAGTTAACATAATTCCCTGCCCCTACTCTCCGAAAGAGAGCGCCACATGAGTACATGCACACGCAGCAAAGCCTCATGAGCCCAAGTTGTAAAGGAAACTGAAGCCTCACATATTTAATAACCTATTTCAAATCCGTAAGAGTCAGTGGTAAACTTTGATGACCAAGTTTTAAGCGGCCTTCACACGTAAAGTTCGGAACGCGGGAAAGCTCGCACCGTTCCATCCCTCGCTCCGAAACGTTAACGTAGATGACAGATTGATCTGCCATCAAAAACTTTTAGAAATACCGCTCCACGCGCCAGTCTAAACTGCGGTCGAAACTCTGGAAAATCTCGGTTTTCCTGAATATGTCAGATTCGCCCGCGTTCCAATCCGTACACATTTTTAATCGTAATTAGCATGACAGTTTAACCGCGGTCCAAACTGCACAGATCCATCCGCGGTTTGGAACGCAGTCCAAATGCGCGGTTCGAACTTTACCGTGTGGCGGCCGCTAATAAAACGTTCAGCCTTACATACTCGACCGATTAGGCTTGTTTCACTCTTCACGCAGACACGCTGAAGAGTGAAACAAGCCTTAGACGTCAGCGTAGCGCGCATAGGTACAAAACTCGGTACGCCGACGGATCTTCCGTCACACAATCGACCCTAAAACCCCCGCCATAGTTTACGCATGTACCTACCTATTGAAAATTATTATTTTTTTAATCTCTTTCGCACTTAACATCTTTGACCTTTAGAAGAAATTAGGCAAGTAATTCAATATCTTTGAAATGTCATTCATTATCTGGTAATGGAACATTTTGGATATTACAGGCACCCTCCCCTCGGGGTTACGGTCTCAATTACTTATTATTGAATAACTCGACGGCGTATTCGTGAGTGATATTGAAGTATCAACCTAACCCAATATGTTCACATTTCGCATCTTTAGCTGAGTGAAATTGGAATAACGTGTAGTGAAAACGCTATCATTCTTTAGAAATATGGATATAATAGGTGACTTGTGTCTCTGACTTAAGCTGCGTCAAGATATGTTCTTTTCCTGGTACCGTACCTCCGTTCCGTTCCGTTTCGTATTTCGAGTGACTTTGGATGCACTGAAAATAGCCCGTATCTCCGTAACGTAAGGTCGCATCAAACAATGCGCAAGATTTGCCCTATTACTATTTGTCACTTTCTAACAAAAAAAGATGGCATTTACAATGCTTTTATTCACTTCTAAGAAACTGTTTTAACATTCTAAACGTAAACACCACCGAAACCCGTTAGGAATATCTGTCACCATTAATTAGAGCCTCCATTTTTCAAGCTGGTCGGCACGCTAATAAAACACTTTAAATAATTATATGGCTGTGCAAAACCAAACAAAACTCTATACACCGTTAATTCTAGGTCAGTTTAAAGCCAGCACCCACTGCTTTTATTACTTAATCGTATTCGTGTAGGTTTAGCTTTTTAATTTGATAAGTATTTCATAGGAAACTGAATAGTTAAATAGTACAAAAGTGAGATTAACACTTGGTAAGGTGTCGTAGGCGCGCAGAACCAATGACCTCGTAGACTCTACGCCGTAGTCGCTGGCTGAGAGTAGCTCTACGCCGTAGCAAACAGCTGAGATGTGAATGTGTGACAGGATGTGATGAGAATGACCGCGTCTACGGCGGCCGAGTCGAGCCGACAAACGAATAGTACTACTATCGGTTCTCATATTATCGAGTTATATGTTCCGTGTTATTATTAATTGCAAAAAAATAGATCTCATATTTATTATTATTTTTGATTAAGGTTATCAATATTAGATTACGTAGGCGCCGGCTTTAAACTGACCAAAAATAAAAGGTGTATAACCCGAAACGAACTCAATATGAAGCTGATTTTAAGATGGGTATTATGTTTGCGCATCTACTGTGCTCCACGCATATCAGCAACTGATGGAGACGATACGCGCATCTTTACAACAGACTGAGCTCTTCCTTTGTGTCACACAAAAACCGCCACCGATGGGAGCGTTCACCGCAGAGCGTAAACGTATCCAAAAAAAACTGACAAAACAAAAACAAAAAAAAAAAATCACCTGCGTTCGAACCCGCAGCCTTCGGCGTTGCAATCCTATGCTCTAACCATTCGGCTATACTGACGAGGAAAACGCAAATACAAATATATACTTACCTAGATATAAAAGTGCCTACCTATATAAATATTGCTCGTCCTTATAGGATAAAATAGTCTCTAAACTTAATGAAGAAGTTAAAAGAAGACTGAATAAGTATCTAAAAGAATATCTTCCGTAATTTTGGACACATTCGTGACCCAATTTCGTTTCACTAAAGTACCCATTTGATAACATCAAAGGCGCCTCGTTATATTGCGAAATGATAATTGGTATTGTTGCAAAAGCCGTGGAATAATGTATGGGTACCTACTTACCTTATTATCTTACTGATATTATAAAGCGCAAAGAGATTTGTTTTTTGTACTTATGTTTGTAATGAATAAACTCAAAAACTACTTAACCGATTTTAAAAATTATTTTACCAAAGTATCATCATCATCATCATCATCATGGTGGCCTTGTAGTGATCCAACTTTGGATGTAGGCCTCTTCCCTTTTCTTCCACTCTCGACGATCTTGTGCCCGACTCATCCAGTCTCGGCCTCCGTGTCGTCGGATGTCGTCTGTCCAGCGCTGCGGTGGTCTGCCGCGCCCTCTAGTATCCGCCCTGGGTCTCCACTCAAGGACTCGTATTGTCCAGCGACTTTCGTCCATTCTCGCAATGTGCCCTGCCCATGCCCAGTTTTTCTTAGCTATGACGGCCATGACATCTTTAACTTTGGTCTTGTTAAAGTTACCAAAGTTTAGAAAGCTAAATTATCAGCAAGTCATTTGGCAGTATTTTATTAATAAATAGAGATCCCTCCAAAAATTGCAATAGTATAATCCATGCATATACAGTGCCACAAGTATAACTTGGCGCGGCTGAGCGCCACTGTGTTCAAAAAATATAATTAATTGTACAGAAAATACCACGAAATTTGGGAAAATATGTAAGAAAGATTTAATCATTTGCGTATTTGTTTAAGATAGATAAATGATATTTCGCATCATATTACTCTTTTTCCGTTTTTCCGTTTTAGTTCCTCAAATCGCCACCGCCAACTTATACTTGTGGCACTGTAATTGATTTAAATAGTAAAAAGACTTTCTTAATAAATAGGCATGAATCCTAATTTTCAAAATCTCTTCTATGATATTCAGAAGTATCTATTATGTCTAAAATATATCATATTTCTGTAGAAAATTAAGGTTTTTGTGCAATAAAAGTACATTTAAATTTAAATTTTCAAATTCACGCCAAAACGCTCGCCGGTGTCATGGCGTCTGTTTTTACGTCACGGATCAGTATATCAACCAGTGATGCCTACATAGTTACTATAGAAACAAAAGGATGTTTACCGAGACGAGACGCAATGACAGACGCCGTGACACCGGCGAGCGTTTTGGCTATCATGGCGGATTGTTGTATTTTGTAGATTTATTTTAGCAAATAAATTAGTAATCTCGACATTAATAAGAGAATGAATACATTTTTCAAAATCTTTGAATCCTATTTCATTAGATCAGATAAATATTTTGGCGATACTTGATTACTGTCATCATGCCTATTGTAGAAAATAAGGAAAGTACCTAGCTAACAAGTTATCGCTTTCTGTGCTTAAAAAGTTAAAAACTCAAACTCAACTTAAAAACTCCGTCACAAGAATCGGCCATTAGCTCATACGAAATTAAGTAGGTACCTACTTAATTTAAAGTATCTTTTAACAATTAAAAAAACTTTGTTGAATAAATAATGTCTGTAGCTGCTTTCCGTGCTGCAGGTTGTAGATTTGTTTCTCAAAATGGTTGTTTTAGAATCTAGATTTTTTTTGTTGGTATTTAGAAAAAAGGATTTATGCACTTATCCTAAATAGTTCCGTTCCCCATACTACAAGCTTGATGAACTAAATGCACAAACCGTGCGAAGCCAAAATGAAGCAAAAAAAAAAAAAGTTTGATGATATTCTGAATAAGTCAGCATCACTGAATTCAGCGTGGTCTAATGAGCGCTTAAATCGAGGTTTTAATGTCATTCCCGTGTGTTATTATAACGAAGACTCAGGCAGCAAAAACCTCAATTTTCGTCAAATGATTCTTAAAATAATATGTTATTTTTCCCGAATTCTCAGAACCTTTGTGAAAAAAGTTCATCATTCAGTCCTTAAATTTAAATATCTTGAACAGCTGGTGAATTCTCAGAACCATTTCGAGAATAAGGGTGTAAGCATAAAAGTAAGTAGACATGCATGCAGGTGCCATTATATTCTGAAGGGGCCGTATCATTATCGTAACGTAGGATTCACTGTCCCGTTTGTGCCATTTTCCTCCGTGTGACGGAACCAGCTGGTGACAATGCATGCTCTAGATATCTTTTAAATATCTTCGAAATATGTATGCATTCATTCTTCATGCATTCATCAATGTTATGCATAGAAACGCCTCAGAGAAAAGGCTTCAAGGAAAAGCAAGATTTTTACCGTTTTTAAATAATTTGCTTGTGAAACGACGGTCGCCTATACTTAGAAATGAACAAATTACATTCTAAGTAGTAGTAACTTCAGCCGGTTTTAACCTTAGCTTCAGTTCAAGCAATAAAATGTACCATCTCAGTCATAAAGTGCAGAACCTACCAGAGTACCTACATTACCACGTATTTACTCTCACGTACCCATATTGCATTTACAAAGTAGAGATTGAAATTCTCGTCTGTCTGTAATTTCTGTGGGAATTGCAAGGAGCTGAAGACCTCTGGACTTTTTAACAAAACGGGCGTAACTTAGCGGTGAATGGTTAATGCTAAGCCTATACCAAAAAACCAGCCGATTGGGAATAGAAAAATGGGACTCAAACGCACGTGCTTTCAATTGAAAAGTGTTAAACAATTTACTTACCCCCGATGGTTTAGTAGTCTTGGTCGTTGTCATCTTTAGGTAAATTATTTAAAAAAACTCCATCAACAGAGTAGGCCATTAGTCTGTACAATCTTTACGTTTTTTTTTTCAGCAAGTAACTTTTCTTGATTTTCCAGACAGAAAACCACGTTATAACCACAGTAATAGACAAAACTAAGAAAAGGCTTAGGTAAAAATATTTCATTTTATTCAACTTTTTTATTGTGTTCAACTATTGAAATGTTTCCTATTCGTGTCAAACACGACAGCACTCTTTCCGCATGACAACACAGGAATAGTATGATAATTTTGAATGAAAAAGTTTCACATTTATTTTTTAAATGTTTGGAGATAGGCGCAGAAAGTTTTTTATTGAAAACAGTTGAAGTGCTATTCAGTGCGCGATAATCCTCTATTTGAAATTTCACAAGGTTAGAGTTTACCAGTGAGCTACTCACTGGTAAATTCTACGTTATACATTGTATTTACTTTATACTTTACTGTCTTTCTTGATTTGTAAGTATCGTTTAAATTTTAATATCTTCAATCATTTAGCGGCGATAATCAGTTTTTTTCATCTGGTAAGTCATTATTTTGATTAGGTACTTAATAGTTATTTAATAAATAAATGGTTTTATCATTGTTAAGATCTGGGCGACTGAGCTCTGCTCGGGTGAAAATAGAGAAAACGATTTTTCCCAGAAATTAGAATTTTCCCAGATATCTATGAGACCTAGCTAGCTAGATAAATTTTTCTCCTCAATAAAATTTCTCTTGTATTTTAAAATAAAATATAGAACAGATAAATATTTATAAGTACTTAATTAGAAATGTATTTTTCCATTTACTTAGTAGTTTCGCATTACGTTCGTCACTTAGATAACGGTGACCGTCGCTCAGGACACCGTCCTTACGCGGCCCCAACAAAGGTTTCAGTGGTTTTATTGTTCACTGCCACTATTGTGATTAGTGTTACCAGGTGTCCCGAATTTCGCGGGACGTCCCGCTTTTCAGGGGTCTAGGGACGCGTCCCGCGCGACCCTTGCGCGGGACGCCAAATGTCCCGCTTTTTGGGAATCAAAAAATCACCGAACTAGTTTACACGTTTTAACACAGTACAAGCAGTACGCAGAGTTATAATACGAGACAAACAAGTTGTTCGTGACGTATGGCTCTATCTCGCTCTTTGGCTTATGAACAGTGATCGGAATGAGGCGGGCTAAAATACCTAAAGTTCGAAAAATAACAGAGACTAATTCCGATCACTGCTTATGAATTGCGTATTGAGCATCCTTTTCACGTGGTTCGCTAAGAGGACAACTTGTTTCTTGAGTACTATATGTCGCAGTCACAGGGCGATAGAGAGAGAGCTATAAAGCTGTCCTGTTTCACGCGCGCTCACTTGCTTTGCCATGCCAGTTTCTTCTTAGAAATTGATCCTTATTATCCACACTATATAGATGGTATAATAAAACAGATTTTTTAAGCATATTATTATTAAGCAAATTAATTTACTGTTAGGAACCGACAACCATCCATCTTTTTCTTAGAGCACCGTTAGCAAAATCAAGTGTCACGTGTTAAATTTGTCTAAAAAATTTCCGCTCGCTTCGCTCGCGTATTACTTTCATGAATATTTTACGAGTAAATTAATTTACTATTATGAACCGACAACCATCCATCTTTTTCTTATAGCACCGTTAGCAAAATCAAGTGTCACGTGTTAAATTTGTCTAAAAAATTTTCGCTCGCTTCACTTGCATATTACTTTCATGAATATTTTACGAGTAAATTAATTTACTGTTATGAACCGACAACCATCCATCTTTTTCTTAGAGCACCGTTAGCAAAATCAAGTGTCACGTGTTAAATTTGTCTGAAAAATTTCCGCTCGCTTCGCTCGCGTATTACTTTCATGAATATTTTACGAGCAAATTAATTTGTTTAAAATGTTAGGAATCGACAACCATCTATCTTTTTCTTAGAGCACCGTTAGCAAAATCAAGTGTCACATGTTAAATTTGTCTAAAAAAATTTCGCTCGCTTCACTTGCATATTACTTTCATGAATATTTTACGAGTAAATTAATTTACTGTTATGAACCGACAACCATCCATCTTTTTCTTAGAGCACCGTTAGCAAAATCAAGTGTCACGTGTTAAATTTGTATGAAAAATTGCCGCTCGCTTCGCTCGCGTATTACTTTCATGAATATTTTACGAGCAAATTAATTTACTGTTAGGAACCGACAACCATCCATCTTTTTCTTAGAGAACCGTTAGCAAAATCAAGTGTCACGTGTTAAATTTGTCTGAAAAATTTCCGCTTGCTTCGCTCGCATATTACTTGCATTAGTATTTTGCGAGAAAAAGAATTTAATGTTAGGAACCGACAAACATCCATCTTTTTCTTAGAGCACCGTTATCAAAATCAAGTGTCGCATGTTGCATTTCTCAAAAAAAATCAGCTCCCACCGCGGGTAACACCGCGGGGCAAAGCTAGTAAACCAATAATTTCTTAGGAACAAAACTTTCTAACTACAAGAAAAAAGGTAGCTACCCTGAAATGCCCAAAAATTTGTTACACCCTTTATAATTTTCCAGATAGGTACTTATTACATAAATATTAAACTTTGATTATACAACGCTTGTTTTTTTTGTCGTCCCGAATTATAGCACAAAGTCCCGCTTTTTGGAACCTGCTGTCCCGAAATATGGCATAACACACCTGGCAACACTAATTGTGATGGCGCGCGAAGCGTAGAATTGCATTTTGTATGTTGTCATGTAAATTAAAATCTAACATGAGATTTGAATTCACCAATTTTACTTATGTAAAAACTTAAAAATTTCATAAGTTTAGATGATTAATGAAATATTTTGAATATAATTTGGATACCTATGACAATAACATTTTCATAAAAAAATCTGCTGAAAATGATTATTTAATATTAGGTAAAATAACACTCAACATTTAGGTAGGTACCTACCTATATTAAATAGTATTTAGACTTGACCCTGTAGGTACTAAGATAATGTTTATTCGATATCAGAAAATACAAGTACCTACCAAGTAGGTAGGTAAATGTCTCCAATTTCCAATGGTAGATATAGGAAACAAAATCTATATTCACCTAAGTTTCACAATTAGCTAACTTATTATGAATTACCATATAGGTACATACACAGATAGAGGCAATTTTAACAAAAACAAGCTTAAAAGTCCACTATGAATAAGATATAATAAGTATATGTGAATAAGATATATAAGATATAATAAGTATTTTTCGTGTACCTAACTCTGATGTCAATAAAAACAGAATGCGACATCTTTAAACAACACGAAGCCAATTTGATGATGATAATGACAGAGTAAGTCTACAATCACGGCCCATCTTTATTTAAGTCATCCAACTATACCTTACGGCCGTTTTTTAACGGTGTTATTCTTTTAGTGTCCAGGACCTAAGCAATGCGTCGATCGCTCGGTCGACAGTCGACACAAGTGACGTTGATGACTCTGTCTAGGAACACCAATTTGTGGTCCTATGGGTGACGTGTAACTAATCTGTGTTGTTTTGCTACTAAAGGCCCGTACACACGCTGGCCTAGGCTCGCCGAGTGAACGCGAGCAGCACCACTCGCCTCGCCTTGCCATCGCTCGCCTCGCTGGCTGAGTGAACACGAGCGCCAACTTACATTGATTTGCGTCGACTCGCCAAGCGTGTGGATGGTACCTACCACTCGCCTTGCGTCGACTCGCCTTCACTCGCGCTGGCTTAGGCTGGCCCAGCGTGTATTCGCAGCATAAAATGGTGAACGCAGATATGGCCCACACCGCAGTCTCCGCTGTCCCCGCATTCGATTTCTTTATATGAAGTTCTATGCAACCTCGCACACTTAGAGGCGCCGTAGTCGCCGCAGTACCTGAAGCAAAGCGATGACTGCGGAGACTGCGGGGACTGCGCTGCGGCTAAGTGTGCGTTCACCATAAGGAGACATGCTTCTTTTAGTATCGGCGATCGACAATTGAACCACTTTTGAGAAGCAAAATGAAGCGACCACCGCACACCGCACACTTAAAAACGCCAATCGCGGCGATCGGCGAGTCGAGGCAGTCGCTAAAACGCACGATTCTGATACCGCGTCCGAACGCAGGAAGTCGATACAGTCGAATACGTGCGATTTTGATACTGCAATCGAACGCACCGCCAAAACGCGATATAGCATCGATGCGATTCAGTCGCAAATCGCCGATGCTAAAAGCAGCATGTTTGCTATAGCCCTAACCAATGGTTTGTAGTTGAGACCATCAGTTTATTTGACAACGGTCTTCTGTTTCGGTCTTTGGTCTCGGCTTCCTGTCTCGGTCTCCTGTCTCAGTCTCGTGCACAAACTTCAGCCTATTTTCATTTCTTTTAATGTATAAATTGTCCAAACATAAATTGTATTGGACGGTTTATAAGGTACCTAAGAGTTTTCACAAATATTAGAAAGGAAGGTTCCATTTGTCCCATAATTTTGTTCAAAACTATTGGGACAATCCATAAGATGTCGGACCTTCCTAAATTCAATAGACGTTCACTCACATTCGGAGATATATCTGATGCTAATAGGGTTTTGAGGGAACATTTTATCCAAAAGGTTTTAAAAATAAAAGGAAAAAACGTCAACTTAGTTATATCTACCGTAACGCATTGAAGCATTCGAGATGTGGGCATATTATACAGACGTATGTTGAAGATTGGACGCAAAAGGTCACCAACGTTGAAGTTCTGTGACGAGCTCGACAGAAGCGGGAACTTCTGCTCATAATTGGGAAACGCAAAACTGCATATCTCGGTCATGTGATAAGGCATGATATATTATCAGCTTGTGCAATTAATTATGATGGGCAAGGTACCTGGAAAAAGACGAGTTGGTCGAAGAAAGAAGTCATGGCACCGCAACATCCGGGAGTGGACGGGAATGACTAGCGCATCCGAACTGTTCCGCCTGGCAAAAGTCAGATAAAGATTCCAGCAGCTGTTAGCCGACCACTACTTGTAGTGCCACTTGAAGAAGAAGAAGAAGTTATACCTAACATTGTTCAACCTAAAAGCATAAAATGTAACAGGATGCTTTTTCACCGCCAAATATCAGCTTTAAGGTCATCGCTCACTGCGCAGTATCATAAGCGGGCCGAGCCATGACCGAGCCCGTCACGAAAATAGCACCTTACACAGTAAGACCGTATCATACTAGGACCGTCGCATAACCGTTTTGCGAAGCGTAATCCCGAGCCTATACCACAGTAATAGACATTTTGTTGGTTTTATGCTAAACACACAATTATTCTGAAAGCCCATTTTAAAACTTATCACTCAATTTTTTTGTAAAATACTATCGTAAATATAGAGCGTTTACAAGCTAAACCACACTAAAATACATATTACACACATTTTGTCGGGTTTACTAGCAAAGTGCAATATTTCATCATATTTTGTGTAACTTTAAATGGGAGTTTTATCTACAAGGTTTAAAAAAACAGACTTTTAAGAAACCTTTTTAAAAACCCAATTATAATCCATAGTGATGGCATAATAATTATTGCGATCATGATGATGATGATGAAAAGTAGCTTATATCCTTCCTCAAAGCTCCTGAGATTAGCGTGTTCAAACAAATTAACAAATAAACTTTTCCGCTTTATTACTGGTTGGTTGGTATAGATTAAGTGTACTTTCACTCTACATTCAAGGTTTTATGAATAACTGGATATTTTTTTAATTTGTAAGCTTATCTTTTTTCTCGAAATCGTGTTTTTGCTGTTACTACACTTTGATTTCGGAGGGCAGTATGGGATTTTGACGTTTGATAAATGTCACATAACGTGCGGAACGCATTCAGTGATGCTAGATGGGGGGTTTTCAATTCAAATTTGGGGTATTTACCGACTCAGAAGGAAATCCTTTGGGAGAATTTTCGTAGGTAAAAATTATAAATTATAAACCTACTTGATATTTAGGGGTGATATTTGATAGGTTTAGAATGTGTACATGTATATGTGTATAAATGGGGGTACTTGAAAGACTTTGTGAAGTGAGAAAAATAACTGAATTATTATCTAACCAATATTGGAGCGTTTCCTCTTGCTCCTACTCGATTCTCCTACTGCTCCTGCACGAGGACCAATATATCCTTATAAGTATATCCTCGTGCTCCTACTAATGGACAGTCAAGGTACAATACCCCAAAATAAAACTATCAAATAGGGGCACAGCCGCGAAGCCGTATTTTGATAAACTTCAAAACAAGATAACATCTTCATCATCAACAAAAAATAAAATCGTTATTCTTATAAATAAATACTTATGCTATGATCAAGATCTACATTTAAAGTGACAGCTGTCACCAAATGTACCAATATAATGTATAAAGTAGAATGCTGACTGACATTTAATGTACAAAGGATTTTGAACCTTATCACGACTACACAACGATCTATTATCATTTAATCTTGGTTATAAGGATTATTGGTCTTGTTGAGATGCTTTCTTGGTAGCTTTGTCTCTTTCACACTCGTCGTTGGATTAGTAGTGTGCCCATGTCATTTAAATTTCAGGATATTTTTACCTTATCGCGCTCAACAAAATCAGCGCTTGATTTCGATCCATGGTTTCGATCCTTGAATTCGATCCTTGATTTTGATCCTTGATTTTGATTTCGATTTTGATTTCAATCCTTGATTTCGATCCTTGGTTTTGATCTTGGATTTCGATCCTGGATTTCGATCCTGGATTTCGATCCTGGATTTCGATCCTGGATTTCGATCCTTGATTCTTGAATTTTGAACCTTGAATCTGAAATCTTGAACCTTGAATCTTTGAAGTGACAGCTGTCAAACTTCAAATGGCCATATCTCGGGAACTACTCGTCCCAGACTCCCCGTTCTCAGTTCAAATGAAAGCTATGACCAAGATCTTCATTTGAAGTGACAGCTGTCAAACTTCAAACGGCCATATCTTGGAAACTACTCGTCCTAGACTCCTCATTCTCAGTTCAAATGAAAGCTATGACCAAGATCTACATTTGAAGTGACAGCTGTCAAACTTCAAACTGCCATATCTTGGAAACTACTCATCCTAGACTCCTCATTCTTAGTTCAAATGAAAGCTATGACCAAGATCTACATTTCAGATGACAGATGTCATTTTGACAGCTGTTATTGAAAATGTAGATCTTGGTCATAGCTTTCATTTGAGCTAAAAAGGAAGAGTCTAGGATGAGTAGGTTTCGAGATATGGCTGATTGAAGTTTGACAGCTGTCACTTTAAATGAAGATCTCTTCAATAGCTTTCGTTTGAACTGAGAACGGGGAGTCTAGGACGAATAGTTTCCGAGATAAGGTGCTTTGAAGTTTGACAGCTGTCACTTCAAATGAAGATCTTGGTCATAGCTTTCATTTGAACTAAGAACGGAGAGTCTAGGACGAGTAGTTTCCGAGATATGGCCTTTTAAAGTTTGACAGCTGTCACTTTGAATGTAGATCTTGGTCATAGCTTTCATTTGAACTGAGAATGAGGAGTCTAGGACGAGTAGTTTCCGAGATGTGGCCGTTTAATGTTTGACAGCTGTCACTTTAAATGTAGATCTCTTCAATAGCTTTCACTTGAAGAGAACGGAGAGTCTGGGATAAGTGGTTTACGAGATATGGCCCATCTGTCATTTTAATATACACCTAATCTGTCTTTTTGACGTAATCTGTCATTTTGACATAATCTCTCATTTTGACATGATCTGTCATTTTGACATAATCACGGGCAGACTGCCCGCAACCACGGCTATTGTAACAGCCAAATCGTCGCGTCGTGATAAATAAGGTAAATTACGCGATAAAATCCCGTGTACATAAATCAACATCCAGTACCAACAATACGAACCAACTCGGTGGCGCAGTGTGCGAAGGTCCAGCTAAAACACAGAAAGTTGCGGGTTCGATTCCCACTGCGACGCAAGTGTTTGTATGATCTGCAAATATATGTATCGGGTCTGGGTGTTTTTCTATGTAATATTATGTATTAACAAAAAAAGGATAGGTACCTACAAGTAGTTTATCAGTCATATAGTTTCCATACAAGGTCTATTTACCTTGGAGCTAGATGATGCTGTGAAATATCCAGCATTATTTATTTATAGAAAAAGGCTGAAAAGCTGCCCCTAGGGGCTGACCTGGCTACGCTACTAATATGATGGTTACATGGATTGACAGATGGGCGGGGCTTGTCATTGATTGTCAGCCAAATAATCATGGCGGCCGGAGATTGACAAGACGGCCATGGCACGGGCAGGGCACGCGACGGTGTAGGAACGGTGTGGTGTGGGGCGTCGCATACATTTCAATACAAAGAATATCATTTTTGCCGGGACGGTGTTGCTACGGTCATGCTATGCGACGGGGTAGAGACGTGATAATGTGGCAGCACCCTTAATTATAATTTAATAATTCGGAGGAGTTTGTTTTTTCTATTCTATTCTTCTTTTTGGCTACTGTGACTAGGGTTGTCACAATTCTGCCAGTGTCCGTGTCATGCTAGTATCATAAACTTTGATGGAGAGTCGTGGAAAAAATATGGCCGGTGTATATAGAGTTTGACTCTAATAAAGATTGGTCCAGTTTGTTTTTTTGTTTTGAACGCTATAATCTCTTGAACTAGGCAGTCGGATTTCAAAAATATATGGCAACTTTTCATTATCACCATCATCACCATAAACAATCACTACGCGGGTAACGCCGCGAGGGCGCAGCTGGTTAGTATTAATATAATATTTATTTAATAACTCTTGAAGGAAAAGTGAAGGGTCACAAATTCTCGAAAAACCTTAAAAGGAAAGATTTAGGAGCTTTTGTACAAAAAGGATTGCGATCAAACGGCTATTAGCAGTAAAAATAGGCAATTTTAATCCTAGCCTAGATACATTACAAAGGATTCACAATCAAAGGAATTGAGTAAACGAGAGGACGTAAAAAATAACAAAAACTAAATTATCGGTGCTGAAAATTTACCTGGAGAGCTACTGGTTATCTTCTACTGGGGGCGTACTACCAAGTCTTACGCCGGCTCCATACGTTGGGGCCAACGTTGGTCCCAACGTTGGCGCCAAGATTTCGTGAACCATCCACACGTTGGCGATACACCAGTCTTGTTCCGTCAGAGCCAACGTGCAGACGTCCGATGTCTGCGCGTCCGATACAGAAATTGAAATTTCTCTAAGTGATTTTACGTTACTGAATACCAATTTTATCACAATCACATCACATCATGTCACTATCACACTTCACACAACACACTATATTATAAAAGCGAAAGTTTGGATGTTTGGATGTATGTTTGTTCCTCTCTAACACGACAACCACTTAACCGATATGGGTGATATTTAAAATATAGATAGATAATAACCGGAAATAGGACATAGGCTACTTTTTATCCCAAAAAATTGCACGGTTCCCGTAACATAAAAAAAAATAGTAGACTCCATCATCAGATCAGCTCGCTGTCACCATATTATTACATTGTAGTCAGAACTTGACAAATATGCCGAGTTTCAACTCAATCGGCTTATTTACTGAGGAGTTCTGTTGAACAGCTCTTGACTCCATCATCAGATCAGCTTGTTGATACCATAATATTTCATTGTCACCGAGAATCTATAAGTGTGCAAAATTTCAGCCCGATAGTCCTACAAACACAATAAATAAGGAATACGATGACATTCTCGCTCGTCAGTCGACACGTGCGCTCACGATGCGCGTCGAAACGGGACTGAGCATAGCGCCAACGTGTGGACGGATCCCCAACGTTGGCGCGCCAACTTCCTTTGATAAAACCGACACGGCACGGCCAAGCCCCAACGTTGGCCCCAACGTTGGCGCCAAGCTATTTTGTCAGCACCACACGTTGGTGAGAGGCATTGGGACCAACGTTGGCCCCAACGTGTGGATGCGGGGTTAGAGCAATGTCAAAACAGGCTTACTGCTTTAGGAATGACATTCGTTGTCATGTTTCACGCCGGCTCCATACGTTGGCCCCAACGTTGGTCCCAACGTTGGCGCCAAGATTTCGTGAACCATCCACACGTTGGCGATACACCAGTCTTGTTCCGTCAGAGCCAACGTGCAGACGTCCGATGTCTGCGCGTCCGATACAGAAATTGAAGTTTCTGTATCGTAATGTATACCTACAGTCATGTTTATAGGTTGCGGGTTAATTCAATTTAATTTAGGTACATAGGTTTTGATTCTTTGGAGTTGGGTTTAATTAATGTAGGTAAGATTAATTGATTTTTGAAGACTTCTATCTTCAAATTACAATTTGAATACTTGGCTATAATTTACTTTGGCGCTGCGCTGATTTGGGGAATTTGTTTTCTAAAATGACCGGCGAACATACCTACGTACCTACCTAGGAACGTAATACCAAAATAATTTAAAATTTGAGCATATTTTATCACTTTATATCATTATTTGGATAAAGGCAGTATTTATCTAGGTTCCTGTTAAACTTTTGTTCCAAAAAACTTACTATAGAACAAATGAAAAGAAAAAATGCATTTTTTGGTGTACCTACAAAGATTTCAATTCAATTTGCCTACATTTCTTTTTAGGTAAGTTTTTCGGATCAAAAGTGTAACAGGAACCTAGATAAATACATACTCTCTTAATCTAACAACATAAACTGATAAAAATACGCTTAAATTTTAAATGATTTCGGTAGGTATTACGTTTTTTATGGAAATTCGCCTGTCGCATTTCTAATAGCAAATCGCAACAAGGTATTTCTGTTACCTACGTAAAAATAGCTTAGGCGTGCTATCTAGTTACTACCCATTTTACCTATTTACAATTATCTACTATCTATTACTATTTAAAATATGTATCTACTTGGGGTTTGGGTGTTTTAATTTCTAATCTATCGTGGTAAATACTTTTTAAATAAATACATAGGTATTTAACATAATAAATACACGGATAGAAAATTTGAATACTTAGATACCTATAATTTACTTTGGCGCTGCGCTGATTTGGGGAATTTGTTTTCTAAAATATTGAATTCATTTAAAGCTCTGATTTTTATATTTTCGACAATTTAAGGAAGATTAATATTCAATTGAGGTTTTAATTATATAACATTTACAGATTTGAGTCTATTGCGCTGAAACAACATACGGTTTTGAAACGCTAAAATTTGTATATTCCTGCTTGTTTTCTAATAGCAAATCGCAACAAGGTATTCCGTAAAAATAGCTCAGGCGTGCTATCTAGTTCCCGAGTTTACCTATTTACAACTATCTACTTGGGGTTTGGGTGTTTTAATTTCTAATCTATCGTGATAAATACTTTTTAAATAAATACATAGGTATTTAACATAATAAATACACGGATAGAAAATTTGAATACTTGGATATAATTTACTTTGGCGCTGCGCTGATTTGGGGAATTTGTTTTCTAAAATATTGAATTCATTTAAAGCTCTGATTTTTATATTTTCGACAATTTAAGGAAGATTAATATTCAATTGAGGTTTTAAATATATAACATTTACAGATTTGAGTCTATTGCGCTGAAACAACATACGGTTTTGAAACGCTAAAATTTGTATATTCCTGCTTGTTTTCTAATAGCAAATCGCAACAAGGTATTCCGTAAAAATAGCTCAGGCGTGCTATCTAGTTCCCGAGTTTACCTAGCTATTTACAACTATCTATTTGGGGTTTCGGTGTTTTAATTTTTAATCTATCGAGATAAATACTTTTGAAATAAATAAGTACCTGTTTAACATATTAAATAGGTACACAGATAGACAAATATAAAATGTCGGGGAGCAATCATGTGAAAGTGATTTTACATTACTGAATGCCAATTTTATCACAATCACATCACACTATGTCACTATCACACTTCACACAACACACTGCGATTATAAACTACCTATTGAAAATGCGAAAGTTTGGATGTTTGTTTGTTCCTCTATAACTCGACAACCACTTAACCGATTTAGTTGAAATTTAAAATATAGATAGATAATAACCGGGAATAGGATATAAGCTACTTTTTATTCCGAAAAATTGCACGGTTCCAGTAACATAAAAAAAAAATAGTAGACTCCATCATCAGATCAGCTTGTTGTCACCATATTATTACATTGTAGTCAGAATTTGACAAATATGCCGAGTTTCAACTCAATCGGCCTATTTACTGAGGAGTTCTGTTGAACAGCTCTTGACTCCATCATCAGATCAGCTTGTTGATACCATAATATTTCATTGTCACCGAGAATCTATATGTGTGCAAAATTTCAGCCCGATAGTTCTACAAACACAATAAATAAGGAATACGATAACATTCTCGCTCGTCAGTCGACACGTGCGCTCACGATGCGCGTCGAAACGGGACTGAGCATAGCGCCAACGTGTGGACGGATCCCCAACGTTGGCGCGCCAACTTCCTTTGATAAAACCGACACGGCACGGCCAAGCCCCAACGTTGGCCCCAACGTTGGCGCCAAGCTATTTTGTCAGCACCACACGTTGGTGAGAGGCATTGGCCCCAACGTTGGCCCCAACGTGTGGATGCGGGGTCAAGCTTGTTTTAACATTGCTCTAACTAAGAGTTCATGGTACGGCTACAGGGCCTATTACTACATCTTTGATCCGTCTATGCTTTCACCTTAAGAAGAGAATGTGAACTTTTAGTGCTGCCGATATATTATTATTATACACTCACTTTTCTTAATGGTTTTCTTTGCATAGCTTACTAAGGAGCCAATATCTAAGAGTAATTGAAGCCTCAGTACAAATGGATACCTGGAAATTGAACAACTAACTCTACTAATGCATGTTTGCTTTAGACAAACACTACTGCGAAACTTATACCTACATTAGAACACTCTGATGTAGATCAAACATCTAATTCTACATTCATCAATGTATTGTACGGGGTAGAAATTTAACCTAACGAATAAACCTCTACAGATCAAAAGGTGAGGATTAAGACGACACTAGACTCTAAATTTGAGCAGGATGGTAAATAAATTATCACGAGAGAAAAGGACAGCATTATGTAAATAATCTATCAAAATGCAAACAAACAAAGTAAGGAAAGGAATACTTTTGAACTTTTTGATAAAAAAAAACTCAGTTAGAAATATTATGCTGTTCCTGAGATAATTTTAAAATACTTAAAAGTGTAACAATCGTGTTCTTAAAACTAAAAAAAAATCAAAGAAAAAGGTTTGAAAATATTCCCAAATTCTAAGGGCTCTGTCTCACTAGGACACCATGGTGGCGCCACGGACAAAAGGTACAGGTGTCATGTCATTTCGCACATTTTTGTTGTGGTGCAAACATGGTGTCCTATCCTGCCGGCGCGGCGTATCACCAACTCTAAGAGCCTGTCCAGAACGTAGGCGTTTTACGCGCGTAAACTATTGCCATCCTCTTTTGTTAGACAGTGAAAAATAAGGATGGCAATAGTTTACGCGCGTAAAACGCCTCCATCTGGACAGGCTCTTAGAGCAATGTCAAAACAAAGGTGAAAACAGTCTTGCTCGCGTTAATGACTTGACACTTGACACTCCACGACGAGACGTTACCAAAACATTCCTGCGTTAGGCTTACTTTATCCTTACCTTAGTCTTATCTTAGCATGGAATCAGCATAGTAATCTTACTTTGACATTGCTCTAAGAGTTCATAGTAAGGCCCCTGGTGAGATATTGCCCAAGGCTTTTACAGCAACTGAGATAAACACAAAAATAATAAAACAACAAAGGTTTGGATTTTGAAAGTTGAAAGAAAAACCTTTGATGGACAATAAGCAATAATAAACAACATCAACTCCAAGTCAAAACAGTATTGAGGTCGTCGATGGAAAAGCGTTAAAAATTAACATTCACGCACGACTAGTTTCTATTGCTAAATACGATGCCATAAAATCGATCTATTTCGATTAAATAACACATCATAAAATTAAGTGTACAATTTTGTCTATGCTTTTAGAAAATGTTTCCTAATATATTTACATGTAAATTTTAAATGGTCTCATAAAAACCTATCAAATTAGCAAGGCTTTCAAAAATGTGTAACTTGTCACTCTCAGGCCTTGTCACTCTCAATGAAAAGCGAAGGCAACAAGCAGCTGTTGAGTTATGAAACCTGAAGTTTAGGCATAATATCGTTCTAAAGTGTTCTAAATCATAGGCATTTTGCTTTTTAGATATAACATTTAGGAATTTTACTTCTTATGCAACTTAAAAATTAGACTTTCTGATCAGTAGGCTCATTCTGTAAACTCACTTCGAACGTCGAAGAGCTGTAGGCTCATTCTGTAAACTCACTTCGAACGTCGAAGCGCTGAATCCGCTGTGAGATTTCAAATTTCGTATTCGAAATTTGAATCTTACTATAAACACTTACAATACATTCTTGCGTATTTAGTGAGCTCGGTCACTTGAGTGAATTCGAAGTGAGTCTAGTACAGAATGCCTCTGCTGGAAGCATACCTAAGTGGTGTGTGATGTGACCCGCGCGAAGCAGGTGCGGGTCGCTAGTAAATGATAAAATAGAATTATAGAATAGAACGCATTTATTCACCACCACAAATACTACCTACACAATAATTAAATTACACACTACAAAAAAAAAATCAAATCAATTCAAATCAAATAAGTACTTTATTCGAGCTTCCTGTTTAGTGGTAGGCATTTAGTAATCCGTGGCATAGATCCGAATACCCTGACCTTTAAAAGAACGAGTGTCTCCGCTTTAAATTTCGAGCCTCTCAAATAAAATTTGATCCTCCTCTTAACCTCTTTATTCTAAAATTCCGGCAATTTATAAAACAATTAATTTATCACTTTGTAACCCTACTCACAAACAAGGGTTTAATAAAACAGGATAAGCATTTTTATTGTTTAACTGGGAGTTAAATAAATTATAACAGTCAACGTAATTACCTGTAGCAAGATATTTAGCTGAATGTCTTAAACATATTTCATACGAAATTATAATTTGATTTAGGCTGGCTAGGTTCACACGGCCATTTCGATTATTATACTTAATATATTTCCATTACCAACCTCAAATAAATACTTACACAAAAAATGGTTCTGTGTACCAATAACCAATCGAGCAAAGCGAGGTCCTTGACATCGAGCGGGTCTTGTGTGTTTATTCAACGAAAACTTTTGAACCGTTCATGTTGTATTCATAAAAGAAAGGTTACTGTGGTAATATTATTATAGTATGATGATGAATAATCGGAGAAAGGCCAGGCCAAAAATTTATTATTTTATTCTTAATAAAAATACGACCGGTGAAAGATGAAGAATGAAAAAATAACAATTGAATAAAAAATTAATTAAAAACTCCCGACATAACCTTCATCAACTAGAAAATAGCTAATGAACGGCTAAACATTTTCTTGAAACAACAAAAAAATCAAAATCGGTTCATCCATTCAAGAGATGATGCCACAGACAGATACCTACCTACACTCCTACTCAGATACACAAATACACTCTACAAACTTATAACTTTTTTGTCGGGGGTTATCAAGGTGTGTCAGGATTGTTTCAAGGGAAATCTGGAGTCCCTGTCTACCTCTACGAAAAAGAGGCGTGATTTTTGAAAATAAACAAAACTGACCCCCGACGACTCCCAAACTGAAAACGATTTAACGTGCTAATTTTTGTACTTGAGCCTAAGTTGGTGGAAACTGAATTCGGAACATTCGTATAAGTTTAATATAATATATAAAATTTGTTTCATATCTAGTAGACCATGCGGGCGAAACCGCGGGCGTCCGCTAGTAAGTATATTATATATTTACGACAGCTTCAAACTATATAACAAAACAAATTTATGGCTGCATTGTCATGTGAACCTCATTTCAAAGATAATTTGAATTCTCACAAAAGCAGCTGCGAAACGTTAACAGTCGTCCAAAAACGCGTTAATATTCATAAATGTCCCATAAAAACTATTAAAAAGCGTATTTTAACGAGAATAAACAAATTTGGAACTAAAACGTCTTTCGGTATTTTATTTATTTGCTTGAGAAAATATGGAATTTGGAAACGAATTATTGAATTAATGAAATGTAAATAGTTAACATTATGTTCAAAGAAAACCGAAGTGCACGACAGAAAAAAATTATCCGTGTTTCACTCAAGGGAAAAATGTGATACAAAATTAATGATAAAATAATCGTGATAATTTAGCAAAATAATTTTCAGCCCACTCTAGACAATCAGTGGCCCTAGCCATATTACACTATCTACCGTCGCGATCGTTGTAGAATGCTTCAAAATGTATAGGAATTGACATTCTGACCACGTGACCCATCACCTTTAAACGTCAATTCCTATCGTCCTAACGTTCCTAAGGGCCGAAAAACATAACGGTGGCGGCAACGCCGATTTTAGCGGCGCGGCGCCGCTAAATCCAGCGTTAAAGCCGCTAAATCAACAAGTATGACGTCATAACGCTGGATTTAGCGGCGCCGCGCCGCTAAAATCGGCGTTGCCGCAACGCCGTTATGTGTTTCGGCCCTAACGTCATCTTTCACGCGCCCCTACATAGCCAAGCCAGTCTCTGGTCTCACTCACGGGTCTCGGTCTCCTATTATTCATATCCTTACTATATTATATGTCTCCTAGCTATTTAATTAAAATGAGTTGTCTTATTTAGACACTGTTCAATACTCCAAGCAAACTTATATATAGACTCTTCATTGATCTTTTCTTTTCTCGAAGAATCAACAGATTGTGTTCATTATAATTGTGTTTGTTGCCTCCGGGAATATTAAGGCCGAAATCATGCCCCATAATGTATCACGTCATTATAGCGATTAGCGTTAGTTAAGCTGGCGGTTCGCGGCGGAGACCGAGACCACGGAGACCAGACACAGAGACAGTTTTAATTTAAACTCTCTGAACGGTTCTCTGTTTCTGCACCCTGATTCAGACTTTCGAATTAAAAAAAAAATTTCAGCGAAGAAACATCACTTGCCGAATTTGGAATGCGTTCCAAGAAGGTCTGAATCGGCGCCTCTGGTCTCGGTCTCCGGCGCGAACGCCTTTATAACGTTTAGGTGGAGTTTGATGTACATTATAGTCCGGACAAAATAGCCCGAAAAAATAGGGGTACCCTTGCAAAAACAGCAGACAACCAGACAGTCAACATATTCACATGTTCAGATTTTTTGAAAATTTCAAAATATTTTCTAAGGGAGTGTCCACATTGCGTTTTCTGCAGCGCGTTTTTGAGCTGCGCGTTTGTATCGATACAAACGCGCGTTCGCAACGCGTATTTTTCCATACAAAAGCGAACCGGGAGGGGCTGCGCGGGGGGCTGCGCGTTCGCATCGCGTTCGAATCGCGTTTGTATCGATACAAACGCGCTGCAAAAAACGCAATGTGGACACTCCCTAAATAAACTTTTTTGGTATAGATTGGCGGAGGAGTAGGTACTTAGGTACTAAATATTTTGGAATTTTCTAAAATGGACTTCCGCAAAGCCAAGCTTGAATCAATCAAGCTAGTTAGCGCTACCTGCTGACCCACAACGGATAGGAAGAGACCAGTCATCGATGTCGTGGAAGTCGCCTTCTTCTTATTCGTGTCGCGTGTCGCGGTTTACTGTATAGTACCTACCTACCTTATTTCTTCGTTCAGATGTGGGTAAACATTATGACGAGACGAAGAAATTACAAATGTAATTTGCTTAACGAAAGTAATTGGGTGCGTGATGTGCGGCGCGGTAGAAGTACCTTTTACTTGGGATTTTGCAAAAATGGCGCATTGTCACATTGTTGGATTTGAAGGATCGTAAAAACAACAAGCTCACAGCTTTATCCCCAAAAAGACGCGTTTTTTACTCAGATTTGTAAGGTTTTCCATTAGTTATTTATTTAAGTAAGTATGAATGGCACTGCTCTTTTTTCATACAAATCGTAGTAGGTACTTATAAGGACAACGTTATTTTTTCTTATTGGGTACAGCGTGTCTAAATATTTTTATTGTGGTATTTTATCATTAAATTTTTATGTCAAAAATCTGTGTACCTATTGGATTATGTGCATTTATGCATGTGAAGAGGAAAAATGAGTCATGTCACACGGCGAGCGAGGAATATGAATGTAAATAGATAAACCGGCAGGGCTACTAGCCTCTAGCTCTAGGTCTACCTAAGAAAAGATAACGATGTAAATGCGGATATGAGTGTCAAGAGTGTCCGCATAAAAATAAAGAAAACACTGTTGAAATCTACAGACGAGCGTAACAGACACGTAGCGTGGCAAACAAAATAATCTGCTTCTATACAGTTTGCATGAACGTGTTCATATCTAGTGTAACGTAGCCGCACAGACAATATTCGCGCAAAGAATTTTGTCTGCACGGTGCGTGTCTGTCTCTGTCTGTGCGGCTACTTTTCTCTAGCTGCCGGTCCATGTAAATAGAGAATCGTAACGGGACCTTCTTCTCTTTGTCTTTTGTTTGAGAGCGATCGCTACCGACGATGTCTGTCGTTGTCTGGCGATGTCTGGCACACAGTGTCTGTTACGCTCAATGTCTATTCTATAGATATACCAGAGTTAGTGCTGAGATGATGATTGATAGAACATAGAGAAAAAAAAACATACGTTGTGCTGATCCCAATTAGTGTGATAGAAGCAGGAAAATGATGATGATGAAGTACCTATTGCAGTATTTTAAACCAACTAGAACTAGAAAATTGTTGAATTTATTTAGCGTAAAAACACAGAACAAAGCAATCGAAACCTTAAAGGCAACAGGAGATACAAAAGCTAATTAAAATGGAATCAATACTGAAGTCGAATTCAGTTGGAGCTATTTAGTGCCGCGCTGTTTGTTAAAAAGGTAATAAACTACATTACAAAATACAAAAAAAAAGTTGCAGGATAAAAGGGTGGGGCGAAATTTTAGCTCCTTAAAATAAACTTATAGGTTAATACTTAAACTGGGCCTTTTTGGCACCACACTGGTATGTTAACTTTTTTATTGTCTATTCTATTGTGTATAACCTTCTCTGTATTATCTTTTTTTCTATTCTGTATCCTCTGTGTGTGTGTCAAATAAACGTTTATCTTATCTTATCTTATAATCTACGTAAGTACATCAAAAAAAGTTTAATTTGTTGTTTATTTTGTTGGAATTGAACACGTTACTTATACTTATCATATCAGGAACTAGCAGTAGCAGGCGGATTTGAAAAATTATTTCCGAATTTGATAGTTAATGGATTATACACTGTACCTACCTTATCTGAAAATCTATGCTCTCTGGTAGGACAGGTAAATTAAAGTACTCGCTTAATATCTAATGATGTCATGTACTTCCCGAAGCAAGCTAATTCGTCAAAGCCAAAGTATTTTTTTCTAAAACTATAGAGACCGTCGTAATCCGTTGAAAGATATTAAACATTTTAGTATAGGTATCTACTTAGGTAGGTACTGATCTTGGTTTACTTGGTGTAGAACCGTTACGAGGTATAGCATACATACATAAAATCACGCCTCTTTCCCACAGGAGTAGGCAGAGACCTAAACCGGCGAGCTTGTATGAAAAATGTGATGAGAGTGAATGAGGCGAAAGAGGTGTGTCAGGATCGTAGCAAGTGGAAATCCGAGGTATAGCAACCTGCCTGATGATAAAGACTTAAATACTATAGAGTCAAGAGGTTTAATTTATCTCGTGACAGGAATACAGCGCGGCACCTTCTGTGTTTCAGGCTTCACCCACTGCGCCACAAAGGTCATTAGGATTTCGGAGACGTCAACTAGATTTTCATCCTTTTCAATACCGCATCATTCTTCTTCTCTTCTCCTTCTTCAGCACAATTATATTCGCCCATTGCAGGGCATATGCCTCTCCAATATTCTTCCACACTGCTCTGTCACTGGTCTTCCTGGTCCAGTCTGTCCCGGCATATGCCTTTATGTCGTCGGACCATCGGGCGGATGCATCATTATAATGACCGTTATATAACGGACATGGAAGTTTCAGAAATAGCTTTTGTTTTTCGAACCAGTTGCCCGGCGGAAGCTGGCCCTACGGTAAAGACCACATTTCATTAACTTTTTTCGATGGCCACCTTCGTTGATCATAAGGAATTTTGTCTGTTGTTTTATTATAATTAGTATTGTCGGTGGACTTTTATAATTAGTAGTTATGTAATCCAACTAAAATATTGGAAAAATCTGGTTTATTTTTTTGTAGAAAGGTTTTATAAACAATTTTGTGGTTAACAAAACTGAATATATTTTAGGAATTTAGACTATTTGAGATATAACAATTAGGTCCATCGCTATTTAGATCGAGGACAGAGACAGAGACCTGCACCCTAATTCAGACTTCCAAATTAGCTTCCGATTCGACGATTTCAGTCGGAAAGTTGACTTTTTTTTTTATCGAAGAAACGTTACATTCCGAATTCGGAATACATTCCGAGGTCTGAATCGCACTGCTGAGCTCTCTGTCTACCCTACTAAAATGAGGCTTGGTTTTATGTTTTCATAAATACTTACAAGTATAAAGCTGTTTTCCCGAATCATTAAAATCCCTACATACTTCGTTACAAAAACTTCGGGCGCCCTCAAAGCTGATTGAAAGTTACTTATAGCCAAGTCGTAACTTCATTGTTTGCAGTGAACGTAGGTTTCAAGCTTCATTTAAAGTTGCGCAATATCACACAACTTCGCCTCGCTTAGTAAATTGTTAATGGAACAGTAAAGCTTTGCGATCGATCACGGATAGGTGCTAAATGTGTGTAAGATATGACCATAATACATAAATTATGTATTATGCAAAACCTAAACACTCACAAAGTGCGCGCAAATAGCAAAAAAACCACAAATCCTATATTACCTAAGATAAATTAATATTATTAATTTGTAAAACAATTGAATGTTTATTGTTTCTCTTGTAAATAATATAATTTAAGTACTTACTTAGTTTCGTTTTCTCTTGAAAATATTTTTGAAATGTTTTAAATACATACCGAATCTAAAATACCGTACCTACCTTTTTATAATTGAGATGATTTGACTAAGCAAAGCGTACTTTTTAATTATTTATTGATAGGTATATCTTGGATTTTTGAAATGTTTCAATCAAGGTACCTACCTACATAAGTAGTTATCAAGTCAGTAATGTAAAAGAATAAAACATGGGAACTTTTTTTGACAGGTTTACCTGTTTTTATGTATTGCAACTATACGCAGGAAAATAAATAAGGATATTGTTGATGGAAGTTTGATTATGGATTCTGATCAGTTATAGTTCATTGAATGGTGCTAAATATTCAAACCTAGGGTTAACCAAACGGACTGCCACCCACCGCTTCGTTTGATTTACCCTTTCAATTCTCGCATTGTGTGAGTGATGTCAGTGGGATTATTTGTATGGCATAGTTGTACCTCTATTGTAGTCAATTTATTAGGGCAATTTATAATAACGTCTAATCAATCATTTAAGTGAGGAAATATTTAACAGTTGGGAGAATTAGAGCGAAATATCTATCTATCTATCTATCTAAGCAGCCTGTAACACCCAGTGCTAGGTAAAGGCCTCTTCTCTATCACGCCACTCCTGGCGATTTTGTGCCAGCCGGATCCATTGCTCTCCTACCGCCCTCACAATGTCGTCTGGCCATCGGGCAGGTGGTCTGCCTCGAGGCCGCCGCATGTCTCTACCTATATCTATACCTATCTAAATATCGCATCTGTCTGATATAGTTGTAGTTAGAAGCCATTGGTTGATAAATTCAAATTTTATGTAAACAGCTGTAAATAATGATGCCTCCCTGACCCTCGACAATCTATAACTGATACCACCTGATACAGCGTAGTAATCAATATGATCAAAATGTACGAGAGGCGTGCCAACGAGAAATAAAGTAATTTTTAAAAAGAAAACATGCTTTAGTAAGTACATTATTCTATCCGGCAGCCGAGATGTCACTTTATATAATTGATTGTGTTGTCAGAAAAGGAATTTTAATTCGGGTGTGCTGTGGGAATTTTTATATTTTATTTATTCAGATTAAATGAGACGCTGTCATATAATACCTAATTTCATAATTTGGTAAGTATTCATAACTTTAGCCGCATTTTTCGATTTCAATATTAAGTTACTTTTTGCGTTATAATTTACATGGAATAAGAGGTGATAAGCTGTCTTTTCGCAGGCAAGTGTGTTCATACATTTTTGGTGAACGTGTAACCTAGCAATAAGAGATGTAATTAATCAGTTGCCGTTGCCACATGACTAGCCCTCCAGCTTGGGCAGGTAGATACTAGATATTATTCTATAGAACTACTTTGCTCATAAAAAGAAAAAGGTTAAAAAACATTTTTACCTAGACCTAAAAATTACAAGCAAGACATCATTTTTATAGGCAACCAAAATTGACTGCTGAAGCGTTGGCTAGCAATGTCTTCGAGAGGAGCTAATCTAGAGGAACTTGGGAGAAACCTTTGCTTAGTAGTGGAACTTATGTGCTTTTGACACAATGCACAAGTAGAGATCTGTCATGCAAGAACAAAAGGATCGCATCTGTCTTTCGAAGTACAAATTACATTATTTCAGATCTTTACGCTTCCAAGATCATTGAAAAAATCGTGTGGCTTATATCCGAATACTCATCGTACCTATATGTGTACACACATATTGCAATGCTTAACTAGTAGGTAGCTTAGGCAATCCCACTTTTAACAAAACTACTTAGACACTCATTTAAATGACCAACAACTTGCATATAATGATGAATCCAGCCCTTTAGGAAGATGTCTTGAATGAGACCGATCTCTAACACGTTTTTGTTTATTTTGTAATTAAAAAGCATTTCTTGAGTGAGCTTAAAACAAAGAACACTATTCAACACTCTGTGGTGGCCATTAAAATTAATTTCACGTTGAGATGCGGTGATGGCGTTCGCCCACTAATTTGTTGACAGACTTCAAGTGCCTATTTTTAAGTTGTCTCTTAAAATTTAAATATCTTGCCACCATCTGAAGGTATAGTATGACACAATATAAAAGAAACAACAGCATAAGTTTAGTATGAAGAATTTGTTGTCAAAACCTCTTTCCCATAGGCAGAAAGAACACGGCTTCCAATAATGCTGTTTCCAAAATAACCACCAACCCCCAATATGAATCTAAAAGATTGTGTAGTTCGCCTCAGTAGTTGAACTGATGTTACTTGAGAATAGATCGTGCAAGTAAGAGCAGATTGACTATTACATTTTAATACCACGCATGCGAAAATGTGACTAAATAGCGTGAGCCAAACCGAGGGCGGAAGCTACTGGCCAAAACACATTTTAGTCTTCCTTAAAATTCCGCAATAACAAAATTAATATTTAGTTACTAATGTAATGACACAGGCATTCATCGCGTAATTTATATTATTTTACAAATCGACATTGTGGTGGTGTTACAACAGCCCTGACCCGACCCTGCTGTGTCATTAGTAACTAAATAACAAAAGATTCATAAAATCAAATACTGTAAGTACCGTTTTTGTCAAAGTAATTGTCGGAAAGGTATATCTTTCCGATTATAATTCCGATTGTGACATGCAATTTGTTATTCAGTTTCATCATTAAAACTTCTGTCTTGAGTCAACCTAACCTAGCTACTGACTACGACTACACGTATATACCTACTTACCTAGTCTTAACCGTATTTTAAAGCAAACAAGCATGAATGGTGAATTTCGTGCGATTACTTGTTGATACTTTCTACTTGCTGTACAGTATAGGGATATGTCTATATAAATAAATAAATAATGCTAGACATTTCACACATCATCATCTAGCCCAAATAAGCAGAGCTGGTGTTATTATATGTCTGATAGATAATACTACCCTTTCCAATCTGGTTTCCGCCGTGGTCACAGCACGACTACAGCCCTAACCAAAATTATGGATGACATTCGTCAGGGTATGGAAAATGGACAGGTGACGGTGCTGTCATTGCTTGATTTCAGCAATGCTTTTAATAATGTAGACTTCGACATTCTTCTAGGTATACTTCGCTCCCTTAATATATCGCAGACGGCTATTGACTGGTTTCATAGTTACCTGTTTGGTCGCCGGCAACGCATTCGCGTGGATGAGACTTACTCTTCCTGGTGTGACTTGTCTGCTGGCGTTCCTCAGGGCGGCGTTCTATCTCCTCTTCTTTTTTCCATCTTCATTAACTCTATCTCTCTAACACTATCTTCGTCCTACCACCTTTACGCAGATGATCTCCAGATTTACACGCAGGCACCGGTTGACAACTTAAATGAAGGAGTCCGTATCATAAATAATGACTTGGAGCGAATTCTTGAGTGGAGTAGAAGTTTTGGAATTAAGGTAAATCCTCTGAAAACTCAAGTCATTATTGTAGGTAGTTCCCGGATGATCAGAAAAATAGACTGGCCCACCCTTTCCCAAGTTGTGTTCGATGGTATCCCAATACCTTACTGTAGCACAGTTAAGAACTTGGGAGTACTTGTAGATAGGGAATTGTCTTGGGCACCACATTTGAACGAACTGAGTCGAAAAATGTTTGCATCGGCTGCCTCACTGCGGAGGCTACGGAACTTCCTACCAACATCCACCAAGGTTGCGCTAGCACAATCTCTTTTGCTCCCCATACTCGACTATGCCGATGTCTGCTATTCCAATATCACTGAAGCCCTGCTTGATAAACTTGAACGTCTCCAGAATCTCTGTATCCGTTTCATATTTGGTCTCCGAAAATATGATCACATTTCAGAATACCGCAGCAAGCTTAAGTGGTTGCCTATTCGTTCCCGCAGAAATGCCCATATTCTTTCTTTATTGTACAGTGTCCTATTTAGTCCTCTCTCCCCTTCCTATCTCAAAGAGCGCTTTGAATTTCTCCATCTCTCCCATGACCGTGCAACGCGCTCCTCTGAGACTTTGCAACTCAAAACTCCTATTCATGCTTCAGTCTTCTATGGTAATTCATTCACTGTACAAGCCATATTACTATGGAATGATCTGCCGGTTGATATCAGGAAAGCTAAATCTCTGCCCATATTTAAAAAGCTAGTGTTCAATCACTTTTTATTATTAAACTAGCTCTCATCAGTAATATTATTTAAGTATTTTTTATATGTATGTATGTATAATATTTGTATGTATTTATTTATTTATTAATATTTATTTTATTATATGTACCTATCTATAAGTTATATGTATTTGTTATTAAATATATCTATCTTAATATATGACGACACCGTGCTTTTCCTTCTTGTCAGTTTTTGTCCATCCAAAGGTTGCCTGTAAGAGATCGCTTATAGTGATAAGGCCGCCCATTGTACCTACTTTTTTTTTAGTTTTTCTCTTTGTTATATTTTTATTGTGTTAGTATTAAGTTGGATACAATAAAGAGTTATCTATCTATCTATCTATCTATCTACTACTTTTATGCTTTTTTTTTATAAATACATACATAAAAAAACACCCAGACCTCAGTTATATATTTGCAGATCATACAAACATTTCTCTCGCGGTGGGAATCTAATCCGCAATCTTCTGTATTTCAAGCGGGCCTTCGCCCACTGCCCCACAGAGTTGGTCAGTTTAGTTAGGAAGTTCTGAAAAATAGTGAAAAAAGACATAATTATTTCACTTTCAAAACTTTCGTAAGTTGTACTAGACATTATTTAACACACGGGAATTACTCACGTAAAAATATAGTCGATTTAGATACCGACAATGTTTCGATTCATCCGGAGAATCTTCATCTGGGCTAAGAATCAGTGTAGACGCGACCGCGAGGAGTAACCTTGCCGCAACCTTACCCAGATGAAGATTCTCCGGATGAATCAAAACATTGTCGGTATCTAAATCGACGATATTTTTACGCGAGTAATTCCCGTGTGTTAAATAAGACATAATTATGTAATCTGTAGCTTAATTATGGAGATTACTTTAATTGGCTTTAATTGCATCTTTCTTGATGATATTAATTTGTGTGATATTTGACATGAGATGCTGTGATAAGAAATACTATTACTGAAAATAACAAACAACTTCAAGCTACTTTTCATCCGGGAAATAACAATGTCCCCTGCAAGCAAATCCGTAGGCGGAAGATGGTAATTAAACTAAATTAATAAATTCAATTCGTGAATCAATAATTAAAAGAAACCACACGATCTGTCAGTTCCTCTATTAATCAAACTCAGACAATTATATAGCATTTAATTTAATAACTCCAAATGAGTCATTAACGTTGGATTAAGGCTGCACCGTTATGTTATTCATGATTGTCATCACAATGAACAAATGATGATCGACATGTTTTAATGACACTAATATTTCAATAGAACGAATTCGAAGATCGTGATTGATATTATGGATTTAACGAAAATCCCTACAAAAAGTAGGGATTCTGATTCATCTTTTTAATCAAAATTAACTGTAATGATATCAATAATCTGCATAAAAAAATTACAATCATCTTCGCAGTTCGTTTTGAATAAAAGAAGTAATTTCTATTTTAATTCATCTGTACCAGTGTTGCCAGATTGCTACCTAAGTGAATTTACTTGATGTGTAGGTAATCCCACCGAAAACAGGGTATTCTGAAAAAAAACCCTATAGACAAGCATAAGGTCATCTTAATTACAAATTCAACACTTAGCGATTGTTTGCAACAGTATTTTGATAGCCTCCTGTTTCATTACCGGACCCGCATACTCACGTCACGATCGTCCGGCAATGTTGCAATTGTGGGCTGCGGTAGTAATGTACCTACTATTATTTTTTTCGCTGGGTGAATATGGAAAAAAAATCTACAAACTTGTATACGGTGTGTAGTTACATCCCTGTGCGATCCGTAAAGGTATTATTTATTAAAATGAGTTTCTATTTGTGTCACCATTTTCAGAAAACATTTAGACAAAAAACAGGTAAAAATGACAAAACACACCCTTGGCTATTCCTAGTGTTTTTGATGTCAAAGTAGACTTCATCAAACTCAAAAATATGGAGTCAAAAAATGTAGACAAACATTATGCATTTTAAAAAGATGGAAAACTGGGGTAATTTCTGAATTACCCCAATTTTTGCACTGCCCTCTTTTTGTATCTAGGTATTTATGAAAAAAATACATTGAATGGAATAAATCTACTTATTATTTGAATTGGACAGTATTTTTATCACTACAAATTCTAACCTTTAAAAACTTATTGCGCGATTGCGTTGCGAGAGGAATAATTTACAATAAGTACATTAATTTAATACCTCAATATTGTTTTACTATAATGATAATTATTATTAGGTACAGGTTTTTATCGAGTACCTTTTATTTATTTTCTTTCCCGACGTTTTACTATGCGCGAGAAGCCGCGGCACAAGCCACAGTCTAAAACTAGTATTTTACAAGACAACGGTAACCAAACAGTGCCTACAACAGCACTCGCTAACCTACACCGCACGCAGCGCAGAAATTCCGTAATTCCTCTGTTTGTGGTCGTAGACAGCGCCAAATACAGCGTTGAACACTTTACTTAGGCTTGTTACCCAATCTAATAAAGTTTTGATAAGTTACCTATACTATACTGGAAGATGTTGCTTACTGCGACAAGGCCATTTCTTGTGTATAGGTACCTACTCGTATTAAGGTACTTTTATGTTTACCCTAAATAAATAATAAGTAGGTACCTCTTTTTCATAATTTTCTGAGAAAGTTCCTTTTATGTTGTGGGTGTTTTTTCGATTAATATTATTTTCTGTTCTATTGACTACACTTTTCAGAAAATAGGTAAGTAGGTATGTAGGGTACTTAAAAAAATCAAAAAAAAAATTGCTTCAACCCTCGTTCTCTATTATCAAAACGGGCAAGATAGCAACCAAGTAATCAATGTTTATTCAATTTGTAACCCATTATCTAAACTAAAATAAAAGTAACCCTGCAATTATCCACCACGCCTTCGTTCCAGTGCACAATTATTTTTTAATTACAATAAGCGATGACAAGTGTTGATTATTCTCGATTTAATTATAAGGGCCTGCTACCACAGAATACTAGTACTACGTACAGAAGGGTCACTTCGCGAGTAAATTTGTTTAAATAGAGACTCTCGCGGCGAAGCTATAAAGTGCAATTCAACTCGCCTATGGGCCTATTACCTATCGAGATATTTGCCTAAACATTCCCATCCTGCTCTAATGCGTAACTGTGTCACTGTCTGGCGCGGTGTGACGCGACTCGTAAGGGTTGTCGAATTTTCGCTTGCGACAACACAAATATATTAATTTATTTTATCTGTCACAAAAACAGTACCTACTTAAGTTCTAAAATAAGTAGGCCTAAATATAATTTAATCTACCGTTACCACAGAATAAATAGTAGTAAGTAGGTACTACGTATTGTACGTAGGTAGGTGAAGTAGGTAGATACATTATTATCTCGTTCGTTTTGTAAACAATTGCATTTCAAAATATCTATACCTTCATACCTACCTAGACATCGATCAGACACACACAATCATCATCATCACACAACTAGACCGGGAGCCGTTATCCGATAATCACCCTTTTAATGTTAGGTTTGCAATCACATTTGCAATTTAATGCACGGCCAGGACTCGAACCCACGACCTTCGTCTCGAAAGTTGAGGTACTAATCACTTCGACCAACATGGCTCTATGAATGTAATGTAACTTCTAAACACTTACAATTATTATATTAAGTAGGTTAGGTACCTACTTAATGGATAAGTTACTTTTAGGTACATATGTAAATAAACAAACCTGTAGGTACCTACCTACCTACAGTTTTGTAGGTAGGTAGTTTTGTACGTGTATTATGTTTGTTTATTTGTAAACAGGTACCTATTCAATCAAAAAGGAATCGAATAGGTACCTATAAAATCTCGTTTTCATTATGCACCTACAGTTACAGAGTAAAAGCAGGCCTGTCTCACTTCTAACTTTAGGTATTTATCGGACGCGCGCCGCCTGAGGCGGCGCGCGACATAGGTTGCCACTTGCCGCTCGCTCGGCTCGCGGACTAGACGCATTGTGCGTAATTATCGTGATCTCGTATACATCGTTTCTTGTGATTTTTGCACGATGACTAAACGATCCAATCCGTATAAAAGATACTGCTGTGTCTACGGGTGTCTAAACAAAAGGAAAAGCAATGAATGGACATTAACATTCCACAAAATTCCGGAAGATATTGAAAGGGTGGTAGGTACCTACTAAGCTTTTCTATAATTTGTTGTAAGTACCTATTTAAATAAATCATCAATAAATACCTAGGTAGGTACTTACTTTTACTCTGTAACTGTAGGTGCATAATGAAAACGAGATTTCATAGGTACCTATTCGATTCCTTTTTGATTGAATAGGTACCTGTTTACAAATAAACAAACATAATACACCTACAAAACTGTAGGTAGGTAGGTACCTACAGTTTTGTTTATTTACATATGTACCTAAAAGTAACTTATCCATTAAGTAGGTACCTAACCTACTTAATATAATAATTGTAAGTGTTTAGAAGTTACATTACATTCATAGAGCCATGTTGGTCGAAGTGATTAGTACCTCAACTTTCGAGACGAAGGTCGTGGGTTCGAGTCCTGGCCGTGCATTAAATTGCAAATGTGATTGCAAACCTAACATTAAAAGGGTGATTATCGGATAACGGCTCCCGGTCTAGTTGTGTGATGATGATGATTGTGTGTGTCTGATCGATGTCTAGGTAGGTATAAAGGTATAGATATTTTGAAATGCAATTGTTTACAAAACGAACGAGATAATAATGTATCTACCTACTTCACCTACTCGTACCTACGTACAATACGTAGTACCTACTTACTATTATTTATTCTGTGGTAACGTTAGATTAAATTATATTTAGGCCTACTTATTTTAGAACTTAAGTAGGTACTGTTTTTGTGACAGATAAAATAAATTAATTTATTTGTGTTGTCGCAAGCGAAAATTCGACAACCCTTACGAGTCGCGTCACACCGCGCCAGACAGTGACACAGTTACGCATTAGAGCAGGATGGGAATGTTTAGGCAAATATCTCGATAGGTAATAGGCCCATTGGCGAGTTGAATTGCACTTTATAGCTTCGCCGCGAGAGTCTCTATTTAAACAAATTTACTCGCGAAGTGACCCTTCTGTACGTAGTACTAGTATTCTGTGGTAAAAGTAAGTACCTACCTAGGTATTTATTGATGATTTATTTAAATAGGTACTTACAACAAATTATAGAAAAGCTTAGTAGCTACCAACCTTTCAATATCTTCCGGAATTTTGTGGAATGTTAATGTCCATTCATTGCTTTTCCTTTTGTTTAGACACCCGTAGACACAGCAGTATCTTTTATACGGATTAGATCGTTTAGTTATCGTGCAAAAATCACAAGAAACGATGTATACGAGATCACGATAATTACGCACAATGCGTCTAGTCCGCAAGCCGAGCGAGCGGCAAGTGGCAACCTATGTCGCGCGCCCCCCGAGGCGGCGCGCGTCCGATAAATACCTAAAGTGAGAAGTGAAACAGGCCTGCTGCTACATTATAATTACGGACGCATTAAAGGAAGCTTTGGGTACAGGGATGTAGCCAGAGACCCTTTTGGGGTATTCAAAAAAGCTTTGCAACTTCTATTTACTAATTACTTTACAAAAAACATGAGAACCAAGTTGAGCCATCTAAGGATCGTTGGTAACGATGTATATGTTACGGGCAATGTGATAAATCCGGTCATTATGAATAATGGCCGGTCCGTATGCATAATGACCGGGTCAATTGGGCAATGTGATAAAAACTGCATGATTAATCACTTTGCCCGGTCATTATGAATAATGACCACCCTATCTTGGGCAATGTAATAAATTAGATGAATTGCGGTGTTTTAATTGATTTACTACATTTCTGGCGCTTCGGCGGCCGCTACCGCGGCACGCTTCGCTCGCCTCGCGCGTAGTTTTTTTACTAACCTAACATAACCTAACCTACAGATTTTAATCCAATTTATCACATTGCCCGGATAGAAGTAGGGCACTATTCATACTGCCCGGTCTAAGTGATAAATTCAAGCCTTGATTTATTAAATGGACCACGGGCCGTCGGGCATTATGAATATGGACCGGTCAAAGTAATAAATTTATCAAACTGCCCGACGCTCTTGGTCATTATGCATAATGACCGGTCCATATGAATACTGCCCGATTAATCAAGTTGCCCGTAACATATACATAGATAGCTCAACTGATCGAAGTCACTACCGGTCAAAAGCGTATTTTTTTCAAAAATGTAATTAGGTAGGTAAGTACATCTTATTGAATTACTAAAATAAAATAAAGTAAAATAAATAATGCTGGCCATTTCACAAAGGATCATCCAGCCCCAAAGTAAGCGAAGCTTGTAAGGAACTACATGACTGATATAAGACTACTTGGTATACTTTTTAACACAAGCTCTGCTGCTTACTTTGAGGCTAGATGATGCTGCGTGCATTGCAGCATTAACTATTTATTTTATTAATTTATGTTTTTGACACACCTACTTTACAAAACTCTCTAGATTTTAGAGTCTAAAACGTCTTTGAAGGATGTTAAATGCGTCAAGACCAAAGAGAATGTCTACTGTGCTTAGGGGATACAGTCGTGATCTTGTTTCGTTTTTTCGTATTAAAGATGTTATGGTATTTTTAGTATGCCTTATTATGCCCTCCTAAGTCCCTTTTCATACGTCCCGGTTGCCGGGAATCCGGCGGCGAAGTTTATGGGCATGTACGTACGGTAGCTTTCATACTACCGGCGTAATTTGCATACACTTTCCCGCCGGGTACCCAGCACCAGTACCCAGCACCCGGCAACCAGTACGTATGAAAAGGCTCTAAGGGTCAATTGTGGCCAAAACATCTACCTTAATACGACCTCCCTAAAAGCACCGAGTCATCGCCAACCATTAAACTCGAGATTTTATTTTAGGTTCCCGGGGATCATTTCATTTAGCGATAATAATTTAAATCATTTAACTGGATATTTCTCTTTAAATTAATTAAAAACAACATTATTATGTTCACGAAATAATTTATAAGCATCTTCAAATTAAAAAGCTTAATGTGAAAGTTTTTTTTATACTTACTTAAGTTTTCTTTTTCTTTTTCTTTACTACTTAGGTACTTATATTTTCTCTATTTGCAATTTTGCACTCGAGCACAACTCGGTCGCCCCGATTATTGTAAATTAGCTAGTTTGTTAAATTTAAAAAAAAAATAGACACAAAATTACTAAGAAATAGTTGGGTAGGTACAGTCAGCGTCATCAATCGGTATCCCCCTATTGATTTTAACAAGGACCCTTTTCATTTCAACTTTGGATTTCAGTCGGATTTGCTAGTATACTTATGGATATCTAATTTCGCTCGAGTTCCTATACTAGCAAATCCGACTGAAATCCAAAGTTGAAATGAAAAGGGTCCTTGTTAAAATCAATAGGGGGATACCGATTGATGACGCTGACTGTACATAGATAGGACGTGTATTTAGATTTATTCATTAAAATGTAATCGATCCCATTACAGGAAATCGAACTTGATGAATTTGAAATAGAACTTGTCTATAAATGGAAAAACTACTATTGCTAATTTCAAATGCTATATCTTTTTACTATTACACAGGGAATTTCAAGAACAGCTAGTTTACTTAACTTACAATCGACAAAAAATTAATAATAACATGACTATCCTAGTATACCCCAGTCCCCCAAGGTCCGATAGACATTCTCTTAGAAATTTGAATCAGGCGCGGATCCAGCCCTCAAAAATGGTTGTGGGCACAGCCACCAAAAACTTGGCCAAGTGCGGCCGAAGTACGATATCGTTGTTGAAAGCATTAAAAGCTGGTTTACTTGTTACACAAAATAAATTTATTTATGTACCTAATGTACCTAATTAGGTAGGTCTCTAATTAACCAATGCAAGCTTTCGTTTCTCCAAATCAAATTTCAATTGTTCCTCATAAACTCAATTAGGGTTGTGGGCATGCCCACCGTGCCCATATGGGTGGATCCGCGCCTGATTTGAATAGAGTTTCAAGATCCTCCTAGAGGCCGTTTGGCTCCTTTAGCCGTGGAGGCCCTGCAGATCAAATTGTATGTGATCTGCAGGACTATTTTTACCCGACTGTAGCGGAGCCCAAAAGGAGGGTAATGTGTTTGACCTATATGTATGTAGGTAGGTATGTCCTTCCTATGTCCGCCCGTATAAAATGATGATAGATATTTTTATTTTGTAAAATATAAAGTAGGTAAGTACTTACCTACCTTTCCGCATTCTAAAACCAAAACTTCGTAAAAATAAATATCGAAAGTAATCCGAGCTAACGAGTAAACTAGCCCTGCTGGGCATTAGGGAAGCCTAATGGTGCCAAAGAAGTCGAAAATAGGAAGATAAATCCCGTAAGTACCTACCTATTTCCAAATTATAATACCTACCTATTATTTACTTAATAAATTAAATTTCCCAAAAAAAGTAAGTTCTTCTGAGCTAGTGGCCAAATTTATTAAAAATACAATTTTTTAGTACCTGTGCCCTGGGCAGTGACAATGAATTATGCATGAAAATGCCACTTTAGTTTTCTTTTCCAATAAATCACATTGACCACCTATAATTAAGATAAAACTGTCGCAATATCGCATGGCTTGCTGTTGCCACAGATAACGTTGTGTCATTTGATTTAACTGGCTGCAGCATAATATTAATTTTATTGTAGGTCACCTTTTTTTAAAACGCTTGAGTGTAGCTTAAGGCCCTACCCTGGGCCAAACACTGTATTTCCGTGTCTATACCCTCGATAATAAATATAGTAAGTGGAATGTAACTGAAAAGGCAAGAGTATCTTTAAAATTTTATCTTCTAATTCCCCGTTTAAAATTTTTATTCGTCATTTTTTGCTTGATCATAAATCAACGAAAAAACCACTAAAAATAAGATAAATCTTCATCTTCTAAAGTTGATAATTACGAGCAGGTATTTTATGTTTTTGGATTGCACTATGGTGCAATAGTTATGCAAAATTGTTACCTAGGTCAAGTGTTAAATTAAGTACCTAATTAAAAAAAAAATATCCAATGGGATAGGTCATATAATAATCGACATAATGTCCGATAATTTTTTTTTTTATTGGTTGTTATAGTGATGAGTGAGATATCTGCAAAAAATATGCACTTTGTAGTGTTTCGGTTGTCGTAAACGCCCCGCGGCCGAACGCATTCTAAATTAATTTTTATTTTAACGAATCTTGAACAAATATTTGAAGTTGCACTCATCGATGTGCTAATTTTAGCGCGGGGTAGCGTCTTAATAGATTGCTGAAGTTAAGCGATGTTATGAGCGCTCACAATTTGGATGGGTGACCGCTAGTGGCATTAACTGAACACTTCCGAGCTTCGCAGGGCACAAACAACTGTCGTTCTTTTAACCAATAAATTACCATCTCACTACAAATTGTGGATAGTTTCTACCAAACATCAAGTTTGGCAAATAAGTGTTTAGTTCTACCACAGAATAAGTACTAGTAGGTACAAAGCTTTTGGCCAAAAACTTAAAACAAGATTGTGGGGAAGATGTTGTTTATACATCCATCAAAGCCACAACATGAAGGAACGAAACACGAGAAAACGTTGATTTTGAGTAGTGAGAGGAAAATTTTTAATTTTCTCAAGAAATTCGCAAAGTTTTCTTAGAAAGTTCTCTCTTCGGAAATATGAATTAGGCTTCACTCGGTGAAGTCACGTTTTAAGGCGAGACTATTTTTTAACGTGGGTGCTTTATAAACTTCGAAGTCTGAGTAAAAGTCTAAGTCCTACATAAAAGATGATGTGATAAAAATGTAGAAAATTTAAACAACAAATCGAAATATCGGAAAAATTAGAGATTTCGTTTACATGCGGCAAACGCTTAGAGCTTGGGATCAATTTAATATTCTTTGGCAAGTTAGTCAATCACAAACCTTAGAGCGTATGATGTACGTGACACATAGCGCGTTTTATACGCGTGAACAACGCGTTCACGTTTTCACGAAAATTCTTAGCGTTTATTCTGAGTAAGGTAACATGCATAAGCTGTACTCATTTAAAGTATTTCCATCGCTGAGCAGCATTAACCAGCAATCATTTTAATGGTAACTTTAACATGCGCTAAGTAGAATGACTCAGAAAGTAACTAAGTTGGTAATGAACAATTTGCTCAGGTATGGTGAAATAAGCCCTTAGAGTTCCAGGAGTAACAGTTGCACACTCATAATCTAGCATATTTATTTAAGTTTCATACATTAGGTGTGCAAATCACGCAACGCACATACAACTGTTGTGCGGTGTGTACTAGCTCTCAGTCACAACTAGTACCTTCAAACATTCACAAATTCAGTGGTGCGGTAAACGCGTAAAACGCGCGTCTTCGGCGCGTATTAAATACTTGCAACGTGTGCATAGACTCCTAAGATACGTGTCGGTCTAAAGTGTATCCACTTGGTTCATCCCAATCAGCAAACTGATATTACAAGCTAATTTATTTAGCCAGAGACGAGTTTGGGAAATAATTACATTGCACAGGGGTGACCCTGATTAGTATTTTGGTCGCAGCTTTTCCTGGTTTTTTGTCGTAGCCCGCACTGCCAAAAGCTGTTTCTATGATCTCTTTTTAACTCTCTTTTGATAAATTTAATTAAAGAATCAAAGCTTCGGGGTTTTGTTTTTGGGAATACAATGATTAGATCCCTTATAGCCTTAGAGCTATAAGCTATAATATATCTATAAGCTATAAGCTATTATAGCCTTGAGCTTCGTTCCACGCCTTCATAAATTGAAGTGGAGGTGCACTATGGGACAGTGCTTTGGCGTTTGATCTGTTAAAGTGGAATTAAATCCTGGCTGTCATAGATGTTGATTCAAAACTATAATCTATGACATCAACATTCAGATACTAACCTCAAAATTCGATCGGTTTTGGGGTTGTTTCCCGGTCTTTCATTAAAAATAGATTCTCGAGCTTTAAACGGCGAAGGAAGGCGTCGAAATCAATAAGTTCTCGAATGAGCGGCAATGTGTTCTAGCCTGTCAAGTGGAATGCAGATAAAGTACTTGCAAAATATAAGCATGTTTTAAATGTAAGCTTAGACATCAATTGACAATCAAATTTTGAATGTTTGAAAGAATTTTGAAACCTTGAGGATAAAGTCATCTTGTTAGGATTCATTTTCGCAGTGCGGCGAGTCTCGCAAAGATAACCCCTGTATCTACTAGAAAGTTTGTTAGTTTGTTCGTTATCATTAGGGTTTCCGAGTTTGTCGGTATTTCTGATGCGGATCTCAAATATTTTGTTTTCTCCATACAAGTAGGTACCTATATATTCGATCGAGCGAGCGAAGCGATCACTGATCTAGTGGCAACTTGGACGATTTAACGAATTTATCCAGATATGACTATTTACTTTACTAAAATAAATAAGTACTTTATACTTTATGAGACCTAGCTAGATCGATTCTTCGCCCTCCTAAATTTCAAAAATTTCAAATTTCATCGTAATCATTTGAGTGAGCCGTTTTCTAGAACGTGAGTACAAACAAATAAAATAAACAAAAAACATTGCTCGTTTAATAATATAGGATAGGTCGATTTAAATTACAACCCAATGTACCTACTAACTAAAAATAGGCTCACGTAGTTGCGGCCATAAACTTTGATTTGCTAAGAAAGTGTTTAAAATGGAAATGTTTTTGAATTAATTATTTTAAGTGGTATTTCTTATACTTAGGTAAGTAGGTACCTACCTAAAGTTGACTATTTCATGCAAAAAAGTGAAAATTACTTTGTCCCAGTTTTAGGTCACTGGGCCAATCTATTGAATTATTTCACATGGAATTTTAAATCATAGCGGTAATAAAATAAACCTGCTGAAAATTATTTTATTAATTACTTCTCCTTTCATAAAAACCTTAGTCTTTAATTATTTTTCATAATAACAATCTAACAATCTCAATCTGTCACAATAAAAACCCACAGGCCTTATTTTGGGACATAGTTTTTACCTCAGTCCCATAAAAATATTTAAGTAGCTGATACTTTTTGTTGTAGATAGGTACCTATTAAAATTATAGAGAATTTTGGTCTCAACATGTTAATTTTATCTTTTTCTGACAAAAGGTATTGAACATGAAATGAGACATTGTTTGAAAGAAAAATGAAATGAAAACAAGTTAAAAGAAACATTGAAAGCCCATTTATGTACGGATCTTTTGTAGTCGAACAGTTTTGAACAGTTTGATGTCTTTGTTTGTACCTACACATAAGTACTTATCTACGAAGTTAAATCTTCATTTTCGTTGAATTATTCTAATTGTAGGTAAATGTTTTTCAATACTAATTCGTCATATTAGGTGATTTGATTTAAAATAGTGTTTATATACTTAAGAGGGCTGCGACCGGCGAATTTCCATAAAAACGTAATACCGAAATCATTTAAAATGTAAGCATGTTTATATCAGTTTATGTTGTTAGATTAGGAGAGTAGGTATTTATCTAGGTTCCTGTTAAACTTTTGTTCCGAAAAACTTACCTAAAAAGAAATGTAAGCCAATTGAATTGAAATCTTTGTAGGTACACCAAAAATGGCATTTTTTCTTTTCATTTGTTCTATAGTAAGTTTTTTGAAACAAAAGTTTAACAGGAACCTAGATAAATACTACCTTTATCCAAATAATAACGTAAAGTGATAAAAATATGCTCAAATTTTAAATTATTTTGGTATTACGTTCCTAGGTAAGTAGATACGTTCGCCGAGCCCTTAATTAATATCTATAATACCTACATTAAAAACTCTAACTTAGCGATGTCTGTTTTGACATTAAAATATTGTCATGGGCTATATTTTTTCGAAAACCGGAATCGAAGATAAAACTGTGAGAGGAGGTTTAACTTCGTTTTGTTCATAACCTTCTTTTAAATTAAATAACTAGCATCATTTAAAAACCCGATCATTTTTTATGCCTCCATCTTCCACAGAACATTTTAATAAAATTATTATCGTCGTATTGATAAGAAAGCAATAAAACAGATATGGGATAGCTATAACCAACGGACAATTGGAAAAATATGTAGGCCACGTTTCCAATCGTTTCCATTATATATAATAACTATAATAAACCGTTATTTAAGTAACTGTTTCGAGAGGAAAATGCTAAATCGAATAATAGCTAACCATTGAGAGAAAATAAAGTTAAAAGAGATCATCTTTAAAAGCTTTTTTTTTTGTTATATCAAAGGATTTGGCCGGATACTGCCCCAGAGCCGAATATCGAATTAGACTATGCGTCAGAATAATATTATTTAAATAAAATATCACAAAATTAACTGGTACATACAGAATACTTAGATATCTCGTGCCGTGTGGGAATATAATTATGTTATTTTATTAGTAACTTTAGTCACTTCCGGTACTACAGTCCGTAATGCCTCTCCAGACTCACGGCGAGAAGTTTCACCGAGACTTCTCGAAGAACAAACAAATTATCAACACTCTCAATTTTCTCACTCGTGATCTGTTTGAAATCCTTTGTCTCGGCCAAAAATAGGTACCGACACCGAAGCGCGAGAACAAGAAGGCGAGAAACTCCTCACATTCACGCTTCTCGGGTGTTGTCGGGGTTTCTTGCCGAGGTGCCGGGTTGCCGGGTGTTGTCTGGAGGTATCACAGAGAATATTTTTATCAGATAGACCTACCTTCTTTTTCGCGGTTGACATGACACTCAAATAGTAAACAAAACAGACGGACAAGAATTTGACAGATGTAAAAGGAATTTCGTTGAGTTTCAGTTGTGTGATTGTGTTGTGATGTGATTTATGAGGATTTATCATATTTTATTTAAAATTACAAAAACTGACGCCTTGGGATATGCATACAGACTAAAATGGAAGTGGGCTGGACATGGCTGGACGTCTACAAGATGGAAGATGGACTAGGAGAGTGACAAATTGGGAGGGTTCAAGAGGTCGACGCTGCATAGGAAGACCATACGCTCGCTGGGACGAAGACATCAAGAAAACTGCTGGACCAAACTGGCTCTGAGTAGCACAAGACAGGGACAGATGGCTGGCTTTGGAGGAGGCCTTCACCTTAGGGGTTCTCTAGTACCTACTTAGATTATAAGCATTAGTGATAAGAAAAAATGTTAATTATAGAGAAATAAAAGGCTTTTTATTTTATTTATTTATATCATATTTTATTTTAGGTGGTAAGTACAGAATCACTGCACATGAGTGTAGATAATTTTATTGATGAAATTCCCAATTTTTCCTAAGTACTTTTCTTTTTTACTTTAAATTGTAGGTACTGGGAGCAGCTGTGTGCGTCAAGCTGCAACAGCCTCCTTCAGGCGATAGCCGACAGGCCTGACTTTCATCTTATTCAGTCTTGGGAGTCAAGGCATGCCATCTTGGCAACCTATACTTGCCATTGACTGTCCGGTTGTACCTACTTACCACTCAAATGTGCCACCGATTTTTGCCTACCTACTAACACTAACATAATATAAATGAATGATAATATTTTCACGTGAAAATTCCCGTGTGTTAAATAATATATGGATGAAAGTCTGAAATAAAGAATTTTTATTTTAATTTATTATTTTATTTATTTTCCATACCCTAGTTCACTTAAAATTCTGCCAGTCCATAATAATACTTACTAAATAATTATTGTTGGACATTACACACAGCGCCATCTATCCCCAAAGTAAGCAAAGCTTTTACTATACGAACCTAAAAAATATAGTTTCCTAGGTTCATCCGTTCATGCTGGGCGTCACAGCCTGCTGCTTTAAATTAGATTATCTTTTAAATCCCACTTTAAAAAGGAAGAAGATGAATGGAGTCTCACTATAAAATAAAAAAACAAACCCAAAAATCCCAATTTGGTCATGACGCAAGCATTCTTTCCTGTGGGCATCTGTGGGGCAAAATTGTTCTAGGAATCGGCCATGTCCTTTAGTGATAGATATAATTTGTTTGGAGCTTCAATAAAATCGAAGTAGAAATAATCAAAACATTTTATTTTGGAATTGATAGTCTGAACCTTTGATATCATACCATCAAAGATTTGAACAAGTTGTTGTTGCTATTATTTAGGTAAGTAAGTACCTACTTAATTATGTTTAAATTTTATTATTTTCAAGCGAGCTTATAACAGTGAAGAAAAACATCGTGAGGAAACCGGCGACACAGTCAGCTTACCACGAATTGACCTCTCGTGTGGTTTTGGTAAATTAAGCTGAGAGGACGGTTCAGATGCTGAGCAATTGTATCTACTTACTAAAATTAACAATACTGGCTATTCACAGCGAGGTTGTATCTAGGTCACAAGCTAGACTTAGGTATACTCCTGTCTGGCGCCTAGCAGATGTCATCCGAACCTAGTATTTATGGCAAAAGCACTATGATTTTAAATAGATTGAATAATCTATCAAATAACATCATCAACACTTCACGAAGCAGTCATAACGTTTTTGATGGTCATTGAATAGTAATATACCGTGAGGTTATTTTTAAGCTTGGCATATGACTCAAGACAAATGGGAATTGGAATTGCTTTTCTCATAATAAAATATCACCGTAATATAAGTATAGTTCGCGTCGTGTAAAAAGAACTCTGGCAGTCAAGCTGCGTAGTAAGCAATTAATAAAAATAAGGCTGAAGTGAGATAGGTTCTGTGTTCTAACTGACCTGCCTGTAATAAGGTTATGTTCTCCAAGTCCACACAATGAATATCATAGGCACTCTTTACACACAGTTTATTCACTTTCTTATTATAATTATTACAATAGGCACAGTAAGCAGATAGATCGTAAAGCACAGTATGGATTGCGAAAGGTATCGAGTTAGCGGCGGAAGCGAGCGTGCGTCTGCCGTGCGAAGGTAGGGCAGACTGGCGGGCGAGCGGCGCGGTGAGGTGCGGCGCGCGGGAGGTGCGCGAGCGCCGCCATTATCCAGTCCTTTTGTTCGCGGCGTCAGCTGGCCGTTGGAACGCATTCACTCGATCCGACACGATCAGAGTTTGCGTGACGACTCCGGCGCGACGACATTTGAGTTATGTATGTATTTATGTTTTGTGAATGTGAATGGTGTGTATGTTTAATTTGTAAGGTAAATTAATAATTAAATATGTTTTTATAATATTACTTATATGTAGATACTTATGTAATTTAAGTTAGTTATAAGATAGATAGTTTATAGGTATACATAGATACGTAGATATAATAATATTGTGGCCATGCCACATGACTCCCCCCGAGAGACCATCTTAGGATGGGCGATAATAATCGGGGAATCTCACTCTCCTTCCAGAGCGTGTAGTTTTAACGTTTGCATCTTTGCTTTCAGGAACAGGAGATTGGATCATATTTTCCTTTTCTAGCGGACGAGCATCTGAGTGAGTATCCTGGGTAAGTACATAAGCTGGTTTAAGTCTCTCTATTGATACTGTCTGTTCTTTTCCTTTCATTCGCAGCTTGAAGAATTTGGAGCCTCGTTGGAGCACTTCATATGGTCCTGTGTACGCTGGCTGAAGAGATCCTCTCACGGTGTCATCGCGGACGTAAACGTGAGTAGCAGATGGTAAGTCCTTAAATATGAAAATATTTCTTCTGCTATGTCTTGCAGCTGGTTGAGGACGGATGTTGTTCATGATCGAACGAAGACGTGCTGTAAATTCCGTAAGGTCGCTGGTCGTATGCAGATTTGCGCTTGGCTGTAGGAATTCTCCGGGCAGTCTGAGGGATTCGCCGTAGAGGAGTTCAGCTGGAGACGCCTGTATGTCCTCTTTGAAGGCGTTTCTCATTCCCAGGAGTACTAGAGGTAAGCTTTCAGTCCAGATTTGGCTTTCGTGGCACATTATGGCCGCCTTGAGCTGTCTGTGCATTCGTTCGACCATGCCATTGCTCGCGGGATGATACGCTGTAGTTCTATTGCGTTGAAATCCGGCGATCTCTGAAAGCTGTTTCATCAGTGCTGACTCGAACTGTTTTCCGCGATCCGTCACGATTTCTGATGGGCATCCGTAGCGTGATATCCAGTTTGAGACGAAAGCTTTGGCGACCGTCTCGGCTGTAATATCTTGTATCGGTATAGCTTCTGGCCATCGCGTGAATCTGTCTACCGCAGTGAGGCAGTATCTGTAGCCCTCTGAAGGCGGTAGGGGGCCCACGAGATCTATATGTACGTAGCTGAATCTAGCGCTTGGAAGTTTGAAGGTGCCCACCGGTGGTAATACATGCCGTGTGATCTTCGTGCGCTGACAGGCGTGACAGAGTTTTGACCACTCGCGACAATCTTTATTTATGCCGGGCCACACATAACGCTGTGCCACTAATCTTGCGGAGGCATTAGCGCCAGGATGGCTGAGTGAGTGTAGGCTGTCGTAGACTTGTCTTCTGAGCTCTTTAGGTACATAGGGTCGTGGAGTTGGCGTGCTATCGTCACAGTAGAGTTCCAGTCTAGTTCCAGGTACGATTACTTTGACGAGTTTCAGCGATGTTCCTCCTTCTAGAAGTGACTTCAGCTCCGGATCGACGTTCTGTGACTTCACCAGGGTGGTAAGTTCTACTGGCTGGACAATCTCCTCTATTCTGGAGAGGGTATCAGCCACTACATTATCCTTTCCTGATATGTGTTGTATGTCTGTAGTGAACTGAGCGATGTAGTCAAAGTGGCGGAACTGGCGTGGCGAACATTTCTCTTTGTGACCGTGGAATGCGAAGCATATTGGCTTGTGATCCGTAAATACGGTGAAGTGTCTTGCTTCCACAAGGTGTCGGAAATGTTTTATGGCCTCATATATCGCGAGTAGTTCCCTATCGTAGGGCGAATACTTTTGTTGCGCTGGGCTCAGTTTGCGGCTAAAGAAGGCGAGAGGCTGCCATTGACCGTCATTTTCCTGATTTCGCTGCTGTAGTACTCCGCCGATTGCAGTGTCCGAGGCATCTGTGACTAGCGCTAGTTTTGCGTTCATGTCCGGATGTGCTAGGAGCGTTGCGCGGCATAAGCTTTCCTTGCAGGCTTCGAATGCTCGTAGTGCTTCTCCAGTGATGTCTACAGGGTGAGAGCCTTTTACGGATCCGGTGAGCAAGTTATGCAAAGGTGCTTGCGAAACAGCGGCGTTTTGGATGAAGCGACGGTAAAAATTTATCATCCCTAGAAACCTTCTCAGTTCTTTTACAGTTTTCGGCGTTGGGAAGTCCTTTATGGCTTGGATCTTGTTATCTAATGGCTTTACTCCAGATGTAGATACGCTGCAGCCTAGGAAAGTAACTTCTTCTGCTCCGAAAACGCATTTTGAGGTATTTATTACCATTCCATATTCCTTCAGCCGTGAGAAAAGGAGTCGTAAATGACGGAAATGAGTCTCTTCGTCTGGAGAGAAGATCAAAAAGTCGTCGAGATACGAAAAACAGAAGTCCAGGTCCCTTGTCATTTCGTCGACGAATCTCTGGAATGTTTGTCCAGCGTTGCGCAGCCCGAACGTCATGAAGGGAAACTCGTACATCCCGAAGGGGGTAGTAATAGCAGTCTTCGGGATATCCTCAGGGTGAACCGGTATCTGGTTATATGCTTTAACCAGATCAACTGTTGAGAATATCTTGCTACCAGCTACGTTTTGCGTGAAGTCCTGGATATGACGGATGGGATATCGGTCGGGGATCGTACGGGCGTTAAGCATCCGGTAATCACCACATGGTCGCCATCCGTTGTCCTTCTTGGGGGCGAGGTGGAGCGGGGACGACCATGGGCTTTCTGATGGTCTTGCTGTCCCATTCTTCAACATCTCGTCAAACTCTTCCTTCGCGATTTTCAGCTTGTCTGGAGCGAGCCTTCTTGGTGTGCAGTAGACTGGTGGTCCCGTCGTGGTCCTAATATGATGAACCGTATTATGACGAATGACCCGGTGTGTTCCTGCTGGACGAGTTATTTCCGGAAAATCTCGAAGAAGATCCAGGTACTTCGACTCGCCTGTGACTGTTTTCACCGAAGATATCGCATCAGCTGAATGTACTGAAGCTGCGCTGGTTGAAAGAGAGGTTTTATTGTCGATAAGGCGTTTGCCTCGGCAGTCGACTATTAAATTATAAAAAGATAAAAAATCCACCCCGATGATCGCCTTTGTTACGTCAGCCACCGTAAATCGCCAGGTGAAGGCTCGGCGGAGGCCCAGGTCCAGCTCCATTTGATGGAATCCATATATTGCGATCGGCGTCCCATTCGCTGCGAACAGGTCGAAATCAGTGGTCTGTGGTCGTCCCCGCCTAAAAGCGGAGCGAGGGAAAACACACAAGTCGCTTCCCGTGTCGACGAGAAATTGGATTTTCGTTCGTCTGTCCGTAATAAATACGCGACCGCTTGAAATTGGGCAATCATGAGTCGCTATTGATGACTGCCTCTGGCGTTTCCCGATCCTGGCTGATAATCACAGGGTTTCAGGCATCTTCGTGCCTTATCACCGAATCTGTGGTGAAAGATGCACGTGGGAAATTTTCTGTAGTTCGACTGGCTACGCGTGTTACTCCTACTCCTACCGTTATGGCTTCTTTCTCTTGAACGAGATCTTGAGTCTTTTGACGAGAGGGCTTGAACTTGTCGACTTAGTTCGGCAATTTCTCGTGACAGCTTTTCGATCATCGAACCAGGTACGGCGTCCGTGGAGGCAACTTGCGGTGTGGTTGGTACTAGATCGTGTACTTTGTCGGCCAAGTCTGCGAGCGCATTAAGCGAGGATTCTTGCTGCGATGCTACGACGATCTGTATGTTGCCAGGTAAGCGGGATGTCCAAACAGTTTTTATAAAATCGTCCGGAATATTTGGGCCAGCTAGATGTTGCAGATGACGGAGAAATGCAGATGGTCGCCTATCTCCTAACTCTTCATGCATGAGCAGCTGGGTTAATTCCTTTTCCCGTGACGCAGATAGCCTTTTAATCAGCTCCGTTTTAAGCTTTTCGTACTTGCCTTTAGCTGGGGGATTGACTAAAATATCCTTGACTTCTGCGGCATAACGATGTTCTAACTGCGCGCTGACGTAGTGGTACTTCGTCTCGTCATCCTTAACGCCGGAGAGTGCAAAACTTCCTTCTATCTGTGCAAACCATACAGCCGGCTCTTCGGGCCAGAACGGTGGAAGTCGTACGCCGACTCGAAAAATATCGGATGGTGTAAATGTCCTTTTTTCGGATTGCGAACCGCCATCTTGGCTGTCTTTGTTCGATGCGTTGTCGCTTTTAGACATTTTACGAAATCTAACTTCACTAGCTTACGATTTTTATGATCCTCCGTATTGTGTCCAGTATTGAGGGGTCACCACTGAAGTGAGATAGGTTCTGTGTTCTAACTGACCTGCCTGTAATAAGGTTATGTTCTCCAAGTCCACACAATGAATATCATAGGCACTCTTTACACACAGTTTATTCACTTTCTTATTATAATTATTACAATAGGCACAGTAAGCAGATAGATCGTAAAGCACAGTATGGATTGCGAAAGGTATCGAGTTAGCGGCGGAAGCGAGCGTGCGTCTGCCGTGCGAAGGTAGGGCAGACTGGCGGGCGAGCGGCGCGGTGAGGTGCGGCGCGCGGGAGGTGCGCGAGCGCCGCCATTATCCAGTCCTTTTGTTCGCGGCGTCAGCTGGCCGTTGGAACGCATTCACTCGATCCGACACGATCAGAGTTTGCGTGACGACTCCGGCGCGACGACATTTGAGTTATGTATGTATTTATGTTTTGTGAATGTGAATGGTGTGTATGTTTAATTTGTAAGGTAAATTAATAATTAAATATGTTTTTATAATATTACTTATATGTAGATACTTATGTAATTTAAGTTAGTTATAAGATAGATAGTTTATAGGTATACATAGATACGTAGATATAATAATATTGTGGCCATGCCACAAGGCAAACTGATACCATCGCGCACAAACGTTTTTAATTTCGAAATGATTTTCCATAGAAAAAACAATAGGCCTAGTACTTTCGTCTGTGCTTTCGTGTGCAAGTGTACCCATGCGCGATCATACCCCTCCATTGTCTTCCAGCGTTCTTTACGTGACGCGACTTATACTGTGCTTATACCTTGCAATTACTTTTTATGAAATCTTTATTTAAAAAAATCCGGTGTGCATGTGTTCGTAGTTTTAAAAGAGCTTGACTGATTTTGAAGATTGTTTTGTTCTAATAGTGTCTAATGAGGTCGAGATCTAGTTTTTCTGTGGCAGAATGACGTCGGGTGTTTTCTCGTGGTCTCATAATTTTGTTCCATTAATGGGACATAATAATTATTGCTTGTCGTCCCGTTGTTTTCTGTTGTTTTAGGGAGTGAGCACACTGCGGTTTTTGATGCGCGTTTGTATCGATACAAACGCGATGCGAAAGCGCTCTTCAAAAACGCGCTTCAAAAAACGCAGTATGCACCACTGCCGGACCTGTTCGCGTATGGAAACAAGCAGTACGTTCGCATCGCGTTTGTATCGATACAAACGCGCTGCAAAAAAACGCAGTATGCCCGCTCCCTAAAAACAACAGAAAACAACTGGACCACAAGCAATAACTGTTTTGCTAGTTTTTTGATGTAGTTTTAAACGGGGAATAATAAGTCGAGCCGCAGAATTATTTTTTGGCCACGGAACCTACCTTCTGATTTTATAACTAAGCAACGGGATAATAAGAAACCCTCTAATAAACTAACTCGTCCTTTTTCCAGCATCAACTAAATATTCAAAAGAAAGCGTCAAGTAAATAACAACAATTATTTTTACTTGACCTACTGATTTATACATCGCCATCAAATTTACTAACTCAGCCACGGATTTCACAACTAACCAACAGTTTAGGTTAGGTTAGGTTAGATTATGAAATAACTACGCGCGAGGTAAGCGAGCGTAGCGAGCGTGCCGCGGCAGCGGCCGCCAAAGCGACAGAAATCTAATTCATAAAGAATACAATATATTATACTCCGGTATTTTCGACATTTTAAGCATTCTACCTTCCAAGTATCGTCTTTATAAACTTCGATCAGTCGATCTTTATACATTTCTAACATTCTTGATTTTGAAATTCGCTATTTTAAGCTTTGGCATTACAATTAGATGTTACACTATATTTTAAACATGCTGAGTTATAAAATTAGAAGTAGATAGACTTACTTTATTGGTGTCATATTTAAATATTTTAGGAGTTCCCGCTTGAATATGTGTTACAAATTTAGATCCTAAAAAACAAATTTAGATGCTAAAAAATAACTGCCATGCTGAGTTGTATTTACAGTGGCTTACATCGAGGATATTTAGTGGCTAAGATAGTATTTTTTAGAGGCACATTGATAGTGGCTGACTTAGTAATTCAGAGGTCAATGTAAATTTTTAGAGGCGAAAAATGCTATTAAATAGAAGGCGGTTTAATTAGCACCCGTTTTAAACTACCGGGGCAGATGTCACTTTATCTGCTTTGGTAACACCAAGCCAGGGCCGGGGAGAATAGGACAAATTTTCTTTTTAAAATTTTTTACCAGTATTTTTCGCTCTATTATTTTTTTATGTAGGTACTTATGTACTTACTTAGGTATTAGCCTTATTCTGAATAAACAGATATTTTATTTATCATTCATTTTATCTAAGTACCAACCTAATAAGAAAATGCTGTCAACTCTTTTGAACTATTAAAAATAACTTCCTCTGTTTCATTGGAACCTGAATAATAAAGGATTGTACGAAACGTACGGAAATAACGTGGCTACCCGATTTAGTGATGAATTATAGTGCTCTGCATTATCTGAATCACGAAATGCTTCGAGTTTAATTAAACGGATATTAATGCCATTTTCTCTTTATGAACCTAGTATTTTATACCGGGGGTTTTTAGAAAACATGAGTAGGTACCTAGCTAGGTATATAACATAGGTAGAGCCGTGTTGGCGTTCCGAAGGTCGTGGGTTTGAATCCTGGCCATGTATCAATGGATTTGTCGTTTCGAAAAATTTATATGCGCATTAACACGAGCTCTAAACGGTGAAGGAAAACATCGTGAGGAAACCAGTTAGCTTTCTAATAGCGTCGATGGGCTTGCAACCTGTCACGAATGAAATGCTAACTTCTGCAAAATGTGGGCATGTACCAAATATGTACCTATTTGGACATTGTATACTTCTGACTACCCCCTAGACATCTTCAAAGGATTTTTAAAGGCCTAAAAAAGATCTGAGAGAATGTCTGCCGTGCTTTGGGATACAGTCGTGATCATATTTCATTTTCATTTCAAGTAGGTATACTTAACTACCTATTTAGAAGTGGATGAATCACCGCTGGTCTGATTCGCACTGAAGCTCACTGGTTTTTTTGGTCGCAATTAGCAAGCTGCTTAAAGTTTAAACGGATTGTTAACCAAAACAAGTGCCGCGAGCAAATTCTAGTTACCGTTGTCATTACTTGTTTTCAATACAAGTCAATCTTATTGCCAGGGGCACGTCTGTGCAGCCATTCATTACAACCTATAAACAGACATCTCAAGCCAATTATATCGTAATAAAATGTTATTGGACATGAACAGGGCCAAATTGATATAAATTGTTATGATTGGGTGTAACCCTGCAAAAATAGCGGCTGTTTTTATAGGTTTAATACAAACAGATACATTGTGGTGACACATATCATTGGTCGCTTTTCTGTTACCAAATCTGTAAATGAGCTGAAAAATAGTTATGAAGACGGACCAAGTTTAAATTCACTGAGGAGCTTCGTTGTACAGCTCTAGACTCCGTCATCAGATCAACTCGCTGTAGCCAAAATATTGCATTGTCATCGAAAATCTTGTGTGCCAAATTTCAGTTCAATCGGTTGAGGACAACTGTTTTAAAAATTCTAAGATTCCATGCGAATAGACATACTAGTAAAAGTACGTCGCTAGTTATATTATGTAAAAGCTAGATTAGAGCTAGCTTGTAGGATAAGATTAGCCCATCCCACGGAACATTTAGCGATACGATGTGGCTAAAAAGGTCCAATCATTTCCAGCTCTCAAAGCTAGTGGTGTATCTAATATCAATCAATGAATAATGACGGCTTTTCATTGAACACCACGGCCATTTAAATCTTCACCTTATATAGAAAATTGCACACCTCGGCTTTTAAACTCTTCACCATTAAAGAAGTTTAATCAGCCGGGCAAAAGTTTAAAAATAGTTAGAAATAGTTGGCCAGTAGTTTAACCTCTGTAAAAGGAAATTTCCGATTGAATTCCTCAAACTGCATCGTCAATTGAATCCTGAAAAGGCTCAGAGATAAGGACGTTTTAAAAATGTACGGATAAAAAGAGCTGCGGATTTAGGACCACTGGAGCGAAGCCTCAGAGAGCTTGTAGACGTCCGTTTTTTTTCGCCGGACAACGGACCGTGTTTTTCACCGGATTGGCGGTGGTGTATGGTGCATAATGAATGTGTGTAGTGTACACGCGCCGGATATCGGTCCGGCGAACAATTTACGATTTAGCGAACAATTAGTTTTATATAAGTAAGTACATAATTATTATCATTATTCCTTTATGCCTAATTTCTCTTGTGTACACGACCCTGCGCTTTTATGGTAAGCGTCCACAGGCCCGCATCGCACGCAGCGGACGGATCGCATCAAGCGGATTATCTGTGTAATGCGATGCGTACGATGCGGACAGGTGGACGCACTTATATGAGTTTCTATACAAATAATACTACGATCCGTTGCGTGCGATGCGTCCGAAGCGTACGATACCGACATGTGGACGCTTACCTTTAATCATGTCTCTCTAGCCTCAAAGGTTTGCTGGAAGAAAACTCTTTTTATGGTTAAGCTCGCCTTTGTACATGTCCTTTCATTGTGTAAGTTTATTGTTTTGTGTTTATTTTGTGTACAATAAAGAATAACGAACAATTTTTTTATTGACGGGCCGTTGTTCGACGAAAAAACGGAAGTCTACAAGCGCTCTCACCGTTTGGACTTCAGTCAGACAGCCGCAATAAAAGAATACAATCAAATAAAGCGTTTCTGAAAACTAGTTACCTACTAGCTTCCGCCCGCAGCTTCAAATCCACCTTCAGATTGAAAGTTGAGGTACTATCCCACTCTGCAGCCTTATGACACAGATGGGGCCCGATTCTACTAAAAAACTTTTTATCAACCATAGCAAAATGTAAACATCAGATTTCGTTTTGTTTCCTAATAGGTAGGTACCTACCTATACTAATGACCAACGACTCTGTTGTGTGACGTTTTAAAACAAATTACTGTCACTTTTAAGAATGAAACAAAACGCAGCGGTAATGATAACGGAAATTCCGTTGTCATTACCGCTGCGTTAAGTTTCATCATTCCGTTACGGAATGGTTGACGTTGTAAATTAGTAGAATTGGGCCCTGGGTTTTTGATATACGGACAAGTAGGTAGGTACATTTATTTTATGGCGTTGTGTGAAAATGTCTACCATTAAATAAAAAATAAATAATAAAAAATATTTATGACAAGGTTTAGATCCTCGCTTTAGCTTTTCTTATTAATTGTAGCATTACTACGTTTTAATGATTCTGTCCATCCAGAAGTAGAATTAGAATTAATGAGGACAACAAAAGGAAAAGACGGGCTCAGGAAGTTTGAAGAAAAGCTCATTGAAAATGCTTTGAATTGTAACTTTTATAAGAACGAATACTTACTTACAAAAGTATCTAGGTACTCCTAGTTTGTGAAAGTTTTGCCGAGTTTTTACTAAAAAAAACGCTATTAATTTTTTTTTTCAGAACTAATTAATATAGGTAGGTACTTACCTACTTATAGTTCGCGTCATGTACATAGAAAGAACGCTGGCTGTCAAGCTGCGCAGTAAGCAATTTATAAAAAGTAGGCAAATTATTACCATCGCGCACAAAAGTTTTTAATTAAGTAGGTACGAAAAAGTTTTCAATAGAAAAAAACAAACAATAAAAAAAACAATAGGCCTAGTACTTTCGTGTGCAAGTGTACCCTTGCGCGATCAAACCCCTTCCTCTGTCTTACATTACAGCATTTTTTTACGGGAAACTTTACCTACAGAAGAGGTGAGTTTTTTTTTAGGGCCACATACAGAAAGTCTGAAACCGTGTAGAAAAGCCATGTTAGAAGTTAAACTAAGTTAAACGCACCCTGTATACTTCTTCACATTCATATTTAACTTTAAAAAATAAATTAGAAACACCTCACCTTTATCATAAAAGCACAATTTATTTCCGCTTGATTCTTCCGCATTTATAATGGCTATCATTCACACTCAAGTTCCAAGTCTTCCACATCACGGTGTGCTCATCGATTGGAATCTGATAGCCGGTCGAGTGGACGTCACTTGAGTCCGGAACACGTGCTCAAATAAGCAGTTAATGTACACTCAGCAAGAAAAGTGGGTAAAGCTGTTCAGACACGTAGAATTGATTAGAGAAGTGATTGTTTTGAATTTCATTATCAGCGATCAAAATGCCGGACAAAAGTTGATAAACAGCTTTATAAAAAGCTCTGACACGTTGAATTGAATAGAAAAGTGGTAAATGCAGATTTTAAAATAATAAACAATTTCAACGAATGTTTCGAACAGAGTTGGGCAAACTTTTTCAACAGAGGCCAAATAATAAAAACTATAATATGTAATGGGGGTCAGATTTTTTATTTGGATTTTACTAGTTAGTCAGTTGTAACGATTATTCAAATGTGCAAATTGATTTGATTGAGGAAGGTTATGGGATACTTTTCATCATCATCATCATCATCATCACCATAAACCATCACTACGGGGGCAACGCCGCAAGGGCGCTGCTAGTAATGCATAAGCTCTTTCTCCAGTAGTGAAAATAATGAGACTACCAAAATAGATCGAGCAACGATCCTTAGATACCTAACTCAACGGGTTCATTTTGTGATTATAAATAGTTAAGATATTTAAATACCCTACTAACCCTATCCCAAATATGTCACCAAGATTTCAACCCGAAAACCCGGCGCCGACCTAAGCTCAATCGGCGCCCTTCTAGGAATGTGTTTAAAATCTCAAAATGTCTCTAGTAAATAAAACAATAAACTAAGAGGCATTTACACCTTTACTAGATGATTTATACAGCGTTAAACTAAACTATGCCTGTAGCCATACCATGAACTCTTAGAGCAATGTTAAAACAAGCTTGAAACATGACGACGAATGTCATTCCTAAAGCAGTAGGACTGTTTTAAGCTTGCTTTAAAATTGCTCTAGAGTTCATGGTATGGCCCCTGCGCTCAACGGGACATTGTTAAGATGGAAGCAGACATCATTATTGTAATGTAAGCCCGAAACTCGACATGAAACTCGCTGCTGAGTAGAAGTAGGATTTCTACTATATTACTCTTCTCAGCCCGCCAATCTCGGGTTTGGGCGTTTTTCTATGTATAAGTATCTATGTAGGTATTTACAAAAAAAGTTGACAAGTTTGGGGCCAAATGATGCTGTGTGAAATGTCCAGCATTATTAGCAGGTAATTACCTATCATCATCATTATCATCATTTCAGCCGTTGGACGTCCACTGTTGGACATAGGCCTCCCTCAAAAATTTCCATGTGTTCCGGTTGGAAGCGGCCTGCATCCACCGCCGACCTGCAATTTTCACAAGGTCGTCTGTCCATCTTGTCGGTGGACGTCCAACGCTGCGCTAGCCGGTCAGTGTAATTACCTATATTATTTAAAGTACTTATTGTCGTCTTAGCAACGAGCTGGTGGTCTGTCCCGTGGCTGATGTGTCTCTTGCGTCACTGCCTTTGCTATCTTATTTAATCTTTTATATATAAATCTACGCTATCTTATAAGTATGTCAATTTTAACAAAACTTGAAAAAAAAGTTGGGCCGACTCACATCAAATATGTATTAGGTACTTACATAGAATCAAAAATAAATGATCAATCGTGGAAGTGGTGGATATTAAATACCACAATATCTCTAACATCAATAGCAACACAAACAATATAAAAGCCAGATAAAAGCATCTATATTGATTCATTGTTGCGTGGGGGAGCTCACTTTCACTTGAAATTTTAAAGGACAGATTTTATTGACCCCAAAATTTATGGTGTTGGCCTAATTGGCTTAGATATTTAATATACTAAGTGCAATTCTCTGCTTCGATAGGACTCTATTTAGACTCACTTTCAGTTGTGCTGCAGTACTAGTTTCCGATCGTGGCTTTGTTCGCATTGTACAGTCAGCGTCATCAATCGGTATCCCCCTATTGATTTTAACAAGGACCCTTTTCATTTCAACTTTGGATTTCAGTCGGATTTGCTAGTATAGGAACTCGAGCGAAATTAGATATCCATAAGTATACTAGCAAATCCGACTGAAATCCAAAGTTGAAATGAAAAGGGTCCTTGTTAAAATCAATAGGGGGATACCGATTGATGACGCTGACTGTACATTAGCGTGGGTCAAAATTTTTTTTTTCGATTTTCAACTTCTAATAGCGATAAAAAGTGGCTAAATATGGTTGAAATGAGACGTGCAAAATATGGTTGCTTTATAATAATGTTAACTGCCTCCGAATTTAATTTGAAAATTCAAAAAATCTTGAAATTGGTGTTGAATTCATGAACTGATAAAAGTACTATGCAGGTAGTTTTTGGTTACAGTTTTGCCTTAAAACATAAGATAGTATTATATATTTACTTACTAATTAACATTATTTACCATTTTCTTAGGAAAAGTGAGATTTTGAGAGTTTGCAATCTCGAGCTTTTGTCGCAAAAGTGACGTGGTACGTTTGAAGTTCGAAGATTACTTTTTAACAATGGAAATGTCTAAAAAGTGTTTTAAGCATTCTTTAATTGATGATAATAGCGATAATAAAGATAATTTATCACCAAGTAACAACGGTATTCTTAAATATTATGAAGAATTGAGGTGCCAAAGGGAATTCGAAAATGACTTACAAAAAGAACCAACTTGCATTGAGATATTGTATAATTTTTATTGATTGAATTAAAAATAATAGACAAAAGGACTTATTATTATAAATTCAGATAAAAGGGTGTTACAAATGCTTAAAGTACATCATATGAAGTCTAAAAACCTACTAAAGTCCTTGCCTAAAACTTCACCAAAACATTACAGATTTCAAGAATAGCAGAAAAGCTCTTTTCGACATTTCTAGCTGAAAAAGCATAGATTTGAATGAGGTCAGGAGGCCTGACGATCTCAATGTACCTACAAATTAACACAATTGATGAAATATCAATTCAAAAAATTATAAAAGGAACATCCATGATGCTACCACCAAAATACAATAGAAATACTTCTTGCCTGTATTTCAATGGAGTTTTTCGTGATTTTCACCAGGTAAAATGCCTCATGCTCGTTGGTTCACACAAACAAGTTGCATTTTTTTTAATTTATTCATCCACAGAAGCTCCTTCAATAAATCTGGTGATTTTAGCAACGAAAGATTTAAAAGTTTTGGTTCACTATTAAGATCCACGCTACCTGCAATGAAAGACCGCAATACATGCAAAAGATAATTGCCACATCAAGATAATAATCAATAAAATTCAAAGGAATAAAAGATTTTGTCATATTTAGCCTGTATTTTGCTCATCCTGATAACTTTTTGCTAGCAATGTTGTCTAATCTACAAAAAAACATTAGAAAGTTTACCGCTCGTCGAATTCTGAAAGAATGTTTCATTTCTCGCACAAAACTAAGATTTCTCAAGTTCCTGAACAATTTTAAATGCATATTCGTTGATCTGATTTATTAGTGACTAAATGCTACCGAACCATCGATTCAAAGGTGCAAAATGACGAAAACTTACAAACTTTTGTTGTACAAGAGGGCGAAGGCGAACTGCCTCTGCTTCGCATGCCATGTCATTGTAAGGTGTGGAAAGAGCTATTACGACTTTGGTGGAAGCATCCAACACTTTAAACACCTTTGAGAGAAAAGGACTTATAATCGGTTCAGCTAAAGTCACGCAAACATATGCGCACATTTTACAGTAAAGAAGGATTTTGCTATTCTTTGAAGACCTAACCTGCATTTTTTAGATAAGTAACTGAGTAATTTATATTTAAGTATACAAATATGACTTCTTGTATCGTAGTTTGTTCAAAAATAAACCATACACAAGTATATTTTCATAGTTTTCAGCAGGATTTTCCAAAGACCTTTTTTTGTAATTTTTTAAATGTTTAACTTCGATTCGGAGGCAGAAGATGATTTTCAATCCGTGTCATATTTTGCAGGTGGATTATTGACGTAATATGGCACCTTTTTATCACTATTAGAAACTGAAAAAAAAATTTTTTTTTTCTCCGTACAAGAGTGACCCACCCTATTGTACATGCCTACAGCTTTAAGATACACAATGGCATTTACAAGTTTACAACAATTGCTTTAATACACTTTTCAAATATAATTTTAATCGTGTTAAAAAAACACTGTTTTTCTCTAAAAAAAAATACAATAAAATCTATTGTTTCGGCCTTCTCACACAATAATTCACTATATCAGGCGTCATCACCAGCAACTATAATATTCGATTAACCAGTTTCCCTGCAAAGCATTTTCTGAATTCCAAAAGAAATTCCAGTTATAAAATAAAAGATGAAAATGAACGACAGCAGAAAGGAGTAACAAAGAAACTGAATGAGACCTTGCGGAGTCCCGTGGGATCCATATTTTTTACTCCAATGCCTTTGTTCGCGTAATTACCCGTTACTGGTTAAATTACACGGGTTGAATAGGCTGTGTGAGCTCTTATTACGTAGATGCTTTGAAGAAATGCACTTACCCACTTTTGATACAAGAGGTTGTAATTGTAAGATTTTGGATTGCGAGACCAAAGAAGCTAATGCCAGAGACCTTCAAGTGGCCTAAAATTGGTCGCTTAGGTACTACTTTTAGGACATGTCGAAATTACATTTTGTCGAAATTGAGTTAAGTGTGTCAAAACTTATGTTGAAGTTGTTTTCATGATTTTTGAATGAGTTGACAACAAATATTAAACTAGCGAAGCAAAAGACACCGAGATGATAGAATATTGTATGCAAGTACACCTACTTGCGGTTTTTAATAAAAACTTACTCATTAACGTGTGGATGCGAGGTTAGCTTTTATACCCACAACCTGTAAACCTTCCTAAAAAAATCCATAATTTTTATGAGGTTATAAATATTCCGGTAGAGTAATCACCGTCTAAAAACGATTAGCGGGATAACATTAGGATGCAATGTAAAACAAGTGAAATAAATTGAAGCAGATTACTAACTGCGCAGTAATTACTCTTTAATCTGCTTCTGGCCCTAATCACCCAGTTCCAGGACCCGTTCCCTTATTCACTAATGCGTCTTTGCTCCAGCGATACAGATGTAAAGCGGCAGAAGGCAAAACCTGATTAACGTGTCGCTATAGTGTCTAGGATTTCGTTGAGATGGGAGTACCTAAATCATCCCTCAGCTTAACCGGCCGGAAGATGGTTTAAGTACGGTAAGGTACCTACGAAACTTTTTTATCAACCAAAGCGTCAACTATACCTTAGATTTCCTATTGTTTTCTAATCTACTAACGACCAAAGACTCGGTTGTGGTGACGTTATCAAACAAATTACTGTCATTTGGGCGAACGAAGCAAAACGCAGCGGTAATGATAACTGAAAGGTTGGCGTTGTAAATTAGTAGAATTGGGGCCCATATCTCTTCTAGCTATAAAAATATAGGCAAAAAAGGCAACTACCTATAAGTACCTATTTTTTTCAAATGATGTACCTAAGATTTTTTGAATCGGGTTCTTAGTTTCGGAGATATCCTCCTACATCCAAATAAGTTTTCTCAAACATTAGAATAAGAAATTTATTTTAAGTAAGTACTTACTTATTTGTATAACAAAATTGTAATTTTAGATTTTTAATTTTAGTCATGATGATGATGATTACTATTTTGTGAATAAGGGGGCTGAGTGTAGATAGCACCGAAGCAGTTGATTGAAAGGATAATTTGTAGGATAATAGTTTCAATTGACAAGTAGATAAACTATGTCTACAATGAATCTGTGGTGGATTCAGAATCAGAATCAGAATCAAAGAACTTTACGTGTTAACTAGTATACAGGGTGTGGCAAATTCTTGGTCACTGAAGGGTAGCTACCTTTTCTCTTGTAGTTAGAAAGTTTTGTTCTTAGGAAACTTCAGTTTTATTTTGAAGAAAAAAATAATTGCATTTTTAGATTTTTGAAAAAATGTACAGTTAGCCTAAAAAATTACATTTGTCAAAAAAACAAGTTGGTCTTAATCGACTCTATTTCCCATCAGGAACACTTCTCCCAAAGTAACTTTCCAAATCAAATCGTAAGTTTTTGCAATAATTCAAAAAAACACATCCCATACATTTTCTATGAAATTAGTAGTTGTAACATTATAGTGCCACTTATCCGATCGTTCTTAATTTAATTTCATAACTGCTCCGGAAAGCTGGGAGGCTATTGTAAAGCGCGTATTTAAATTTAGAACAAAGTGCTTCCCTGCAGATGTACTAATGGTATGCTCCATGCATACCATTCTCTCTTGCGGCTCTGTCTTAGGCGCCTAAGGCTTTACAATAGCCTCCCAGCATGCCGAAGCAGTTACGAATTTAAATTAATAACCATCGAATAAGTGGCACTATAATGTTTACAACTACTAATTTCATAGAAAATGTATGGGATGTGTTTTTTTGAATTATTGCAAAAACTTACGATTTGATTTGATAAGTTACTTTGGAAGAAGTGTTCCTGGTGGGAAATAGAGTTGATTAAGACCAACTTGTTTTTTTTGACAAATGTAATTTTTTAGGCTAACTGTACTTTTTCTCAAAAATCTAAAAATGCAATTATTTTTTTCTTCAAAATAAAACTGAAGTTTCCTAAGAACAAAACTTTCTAACTACAAGAGAAAAGGTAGCTACCCTTCAGTGACCAAGAATTTGCCACACCCTGTATACAAGTTACAAGGTATCTACATGTTATTATTATTCTAAATGAGTTACTAACAAAAATTCGAAGACCATGAGATAGCGCGTAATGTCATACAATCTCATCACCGAAAAGAAAGCTATGCCCAACTCCCAAAACCGTGTATGTTGCTTTGATTTTCCACGGCAAAAGCGAAGTAAAAGAAGTATAATAGGTACCTACTTTTATAATGCGAAATAAAAAAATATCAAAGGATCTTGGTTTTCTTAACAAAGATCTGAGAGAATACATTCGTGAAATTTTTTTATCTAATGAGATGGAATGCTCCTTCGCGGTTAGCTTAGGCACTTAGGGGCGCATCTAGTGATTTATATTGAGGGTGCTTTTCCACCAGATATGTGCTATGACAAAAGAGTAACCTACCTAACCTCATTGGTCATTGGTAGATTATAAAACTAAACTAAATTGTTGGCTTTTCGGCGGGAATTTGAGAAGTCATGTTTCGTTTTTGTTTTATTTTCCAAAACTTGTGTTTCTTCGAATGTGTAATAATGGTGGATTATTAACCGTTAAGTGTTCGTGAATGTGCATAGGTGTGGGCAAGTGAAACAAAATTGGATAACGTTGCTTTTCGAGTTCTCCCAAAAAGTCCGTGTTGATGTTTCAGTAAAGCCCCACATCTTTACTGAGGCACAAGGGGAGGGGTGGGATATAATATTTATGTATTGTAATATGTATTTATATAACTTATTTATCTATAAACTTGAAGCATAATAATTACCTACTTGACACTGGCTGAATGCACAAGCCGTGCGAAGCCAAAATAAAGAAAAAAAAAAAAAAAAAAAAAAATAAATTGTTGACGTTTTGCTTTGGTTCAAAAAAGTTTATTAGTAGTATTAAAATAAATAAATAAATAAATAATGCTGGACATTTCACACAGCATCATGTAGCCCCAAGCTAAGGGGGGGCTATTGACGGGCAGCCCCTGACCGGGACTTTTCTCTGCTTGATGAGCTTTCTTGGAGATGGTGAAATTCGATGTGCTTATTATTTTTTTACGACCGGTCGTCCCAAGTATCGCTGGAGCGACAGAATTGAACCTGACCTGCGCGACCTCGGAGCCGACAACTGGCTAGAGGCAGCCATGGAAGAGGTGAATTCTCGTTTCGGAGGCCAAGACTCACTTTGGGTCCCTGAGCCAATGGAGTAAGTAAGTTATTATTTTTTAGCTTAACCCATAAGTAGGTAGACAGGACGTACCCACGCGCCCCAAAATTTCTCTGAAATCACATCAATAATAGCCACACAAACTCGATGCTGAACTAATGATTTGCAGAACTATGGTAACTAACTCAAAAGTTGAAAGTTTTGTTATCTTTGATATGAAACTGCTTGAACGTGGTACTGTCAGAATCATATTTTAGTTAATTTTCATCGCTCGACTGTCGCTATCGGCACAGATTACTAATTACTAATCTGTGCTATCGGGACAGAGAAGGAATTATTAACGGGCGGAAGGGCATAGTGGGTTTTAGGTAGTTGTCATTTCAGGAAGTTGTCAGTGTTACCAGTGTTTAATATTCAACTCACATCAACTCAGTTGTACAAGTTGGGTAATCAAAAATAAGTAGTCAAAAACTCAGGTTGTTAAGCTACTTATGACACTGGCTGTACTTTGTGAAATAGCAGTAGTAAGTACCTATGAAAATAGGGAAATTCACGGAGGGAACGTTTAATTCAAAAGTTTGTGACTGAAAAACAGAAAGTTATCCCACAGAAATGTTAAAGCTTTCCATCATTATTTTTTCTGAGATAAGGTTCAGAACCGTCTGGCAAGTATTTTTCATCTGAGGAATTTTGGACATCTTGAAGTTTGATTGACGATTGTATTCAAATGACTCCTCGAACCTCTAATGGAGACCATGATGCAACCAGTTTCAAGTTGATTAATTCGTTCAAATTGGATTTGTGATGGGTGTCATAATTGTTAGTGCATGATTCTTCGCATAATATGATAATAATGACATTTGTTGCTATGAGATAGTGTTTAAAATAATGCTCAAATGAATAACTGTTGTTTAAAAGTTTAGTCAATATATCAATGAAATTAAGCAATGTTTGTAGGTAAAATTATGAGTTAAAAGGCCTCTAGGCGGTCTATAATTAAAAGCAGTCTTCTTTAAATTATAGGTCGACCATTAATTTTTAACCAGTGACTAGTTTAACTTTTAGGTACCTCTACTAATGTTGGTATTTATGTTTTATTAGAACATACAGTTAGGTATTACTTACTGATAAGTAAGATTAGGTACTTATTTTTCTCAAATATTGTGATGATGTTTACAAATCCAAATTGCCTTGAAGGCCTTTCCTCTAAATAAGCAAAGCTTGCACTAAGGAAACCATCAAATCTAAATTACCAATAGGAACAATGTTTTGTTTGTTTTTTGGTTTGTTTGACCGCGCTAATCTATGGAACTTCCAGTAGGATTTCAAAATTATTTTTGCATTTGATAGCTTAATTCTTGCTGAAAGTTATAGGCTACTTTTCATCTTCATCATCAATTTAAAAAAAAATATGGAAGTATTTTACTAACTTATTAAAATGTCTTCGTGTGTTTTCAATTGTTCTCCTCCTGAAAGGCTTGATCGGTTTTGATGTTGTCAATATTTTTTTTAAAAGAGACTGTTCTATAATACCCAATCCTCTGAGTCTTAATACATTGTAACATCAAGACCCAGAACAAAATATTAACGATCATTCGTCACACAAATATTTGTCCTGGATCTTTCAAACAGGAATTCGAGTGAAATCTCACTTAAAAATAGTTTGTAAGTCACACAGACTTGTTGATAGTAATTGGTAAATTATTCAAATATCAGAAGCCACATTAGGAAACCGAAATTTGAAAATTACGATCCAATATCGTCCCCTGTTAATTACGAAAGTAATATTAAGCCCGGCATCGTTTTAATTAATAGATGCATAACGAGCTATCCTACTGTGATTGCTTCAAGTTGTCCAATTCAGAACAAACATTCTATTCTGAATGTTTGTTAGTGTAATTGTGAGTATTTTCATTAGTTTTTTTAAAAAGCGGCGACCGTAAATCCAGGAGAGATAATTTTTCTACAGTTTGATTATTTAGTTAGGACTTCCAACAATAAAATTCCAATGGCAAAGAAAATCTTAAATCTACATGTGTTTTCCCAATTACAGAATGATAACAGAAACAATAATTTATTTGGCATTATTGTTATCTTGGCTTGAACTTTGATGATTATTAGATACCTCCCTAAACCTAATCAAAGACATACAGCTTTCAGTACGATTACAGTTTAAAAGTTAAAAATATCTGCGATAAAAAGTTAAAAAAATCAGTTGCTATATTTAAATACTCCTCTACCTACCTTAATGTAAGCAATAAATATATTTTTTATTTTGACTGTTAATTATGGACGTCTTATGACGGTGAATATGTTGTAAGAAACTTTAGCTTTAAAAGTTATCGTTTAATTAAGCTCTCGTTACTGGCCAGGGATTGGTACAACAACATAATTTGGGCATAACCTTTGTACTTTAATACATATTTAAACATTAGTACAAGCTTTCTTCGAAAATATTTTTATTATGTACCTACAGGCTATGAAGAGTTTAATATTGTGTAAGTACCGACGTTATGCTCAGCGGATGCCGCCGTAATTATCGTAATATTTTATGCAAGTCGCTGTATAGGTAATTATGGCTGGTAGAGCCGCTGAGCTATTTTTGATCGTGAACTTTAACCGATGTAAAGCTTCTGTTTTAATTTTACACTAGCTGTTAATTAAATTGATGTTAAAGTATAAAATAAATTAAAACATGCCATTAAATTAAAATAAATTAAAACTAAGGTTTTTAATAACCTTAATTTTATAACGGGGCTTCTGAAATACCTTTGCTGTGAAAATTTACTATTTCGGTATAGGTACTGCAAAAGGCAAAACATCTAAAATTTCTAGGAATTAGACAACAAGATTTTACACCTGCACACAAACCAAAGTTAGGGCTCTGCCGCAGCCAACGAGATGGAGCGGTGACGCCGCGTTGTTTTGTTTTCCATACAAATAAAAACGATATGCCACATGGTGCGACGCGCGTTGACAGACACTATCACAGCGCTGCGACGACGCAACGGATCGACTGAATTTGAAAACAGCAAACATCAACTTTGCTGTTTTACCTTCTAAACTTTGGCCTTTTCATCGTTACAAGATGATTTTTACTGCGTCAGGAGGCCTTTGCTTACACTCAACGGGATGCTGAAGTACCTACCTGAGACATTGTTGAGATGGAGTAGGCTTGCCCAGCATTTAAATCACCCTTTCAGCTTTGATTATATACCTGTAAACCTGTATACTTACCTACCTAAAAATTTAAAATGCGAAAGTTTGGATGTATGGATGGATGTATGTTTATTTCTCTATAACTCAACAAACGACTGAAATCCGTACCCAACCCATATTATAAATGTGAAAATGTGTTTATTTGTCCTGCTTTCACGTCAAAACAGAGCAACAGATTGACGTGATTTTTTGTGCGGAGATAGTTGGAGGGCTGGAGAGTAATGGGTTGAATACACCTAACGAGTACAGTGGCGAGACAGTGTCTTCGGCCGAGTGCTCGGTTTGTATAAACACTTTAACGAGTGCTCGGCCGAGGAATAAGAGGCGAGACAGTCACTAGAATCACAATTTGTTTACTAGGCCGAGTACCTCCCTCCTCGCCCCACCTCTGTCTCGCCACTGTACTCGTTAGGTGTATTCAACCCATATCATAGGCTACTTTTTATCCGGGTACCACGCGAGCGAAGCCGCGGGCAGCAGCTAGTAGTCTATATTTTGAATCAGCCTTAGTTTACGAGTTAATAAAGCTGCACAGATGCATCATAAGATCATAACTGAGATTTGTACAATATACCTATAAACATGATTGTCTCTAATCTGCTGGTAGAGTAGGGATGGGAAAAGTAGAAATATAATTTATACAAAAAGTTTTGGGCTAGTAAAGATTTTAACCTGCGGCTTAGGATTACTTTGTCGTCAACATCTGTACCAGTTTGCGGGACACATGCTCAAGAATTATTAAGCTTTCAAATGCAGAAAGAAACATTCGAATCCGACTGCTAGTTTTTGAGATTAGCGCCCTCAAACAAACAAACAAAAAATCAAACAACTTAATTTCCGCTTTATAAAATTCGTATAGATTACATACAATAATGCTACAACTGGGAAAAGATCTCCCCCATTATTATTTAAGCCCTGCATTATTTTTAGCATTATTTTTCAATCACCAGCTTGGTAGGGATTTTTTTGATGGAGCCTGATTGAAACAAGAAACCCCAAAAAAAATAATTTCATTGGTAAGCAGATTACGAAAGCCGAATTTCGGGCTTGAATATTACGGTAAAATATTAATCTGAGGTGTGAGTCATGATAAAATGATAAAGTCATCAGCTGATTAAAATGAAACATGAATGAATGAGACAAGAACATTGCAATCCAATATTCGTCATGCCATTCAGAAATGTTTAAAACAGATGAAATAATAATTAAGTTTAATGGACTCATTTTTATTAATTTCTTTGTGATGTTTTTGTTAAAATAATCGGAACTTAGTAGTCAGGTTGATAATCGGAAGTTATTTTTATTGTTTTTGAAACTAAATTATCTTCAAAATTAATGTTCATTTCGTCGACCTGTGCAGTTAAAATTTCTTAGGGCTCTTTCTCGCTAGGACACTATGGTGGCGCCATCACTGTTGCGCCACCAACAAAATGTACGTAAATGACTGGTGCCAATTACGTACATTTTGTTGGTGTTGGCGCAACCATAGTGTTAGTGAGATAGGGCCCTTACCCCTGTTTATAATAATGCCATCTATTATTCATATTACAAATACAAAGGCCTGTCTAGCAGATTGTAACTCAAGATCACCTGATCTGCTTACCTAAGCTTTGAATCTAGCCTCAAGCTTTTCTCTTATTTGCTTGAGTGACAATCTGTAATAGTCGAGCCTCGGAGGCTCGTAGACTCTGTTATCATATCACCAAACCAATCGTCATATAATTATCATGATTTTCATTATAATTTTGAATCTGATTGCATTATAATCTTCTTATGCCATATGACCATGTGATCGCACCTTGCCGCTGCTTTGTTAAAACGCCGCCGCCGCCCGCCTAGATTGGGGGCATTAAACTACAATGTATTAATTAGTTAGACCTAGACAAACGCCTATTTGAACGTTGCTATAGTATCATGTTGGCTAGTCATCCTAGTGCTGGGCATAATGCTTCGCTTTGCCAAGCTCTCCTTACCCTACGAAAATCTAACGCATGACACGATTTGCGGATGTCGTCAACCCAACTGGCTGGCTGGTGGACTAAGCTTTAATACCCCTCCCGGTGCCACCACTCGGTGAGACCCACTGTCATTATGTCTCTCCTGTTCAACGCCACAGAACATTAAGATTTGAAAGAATGTAGGTATAACCGCGCATTGGAGATGCAGTTGTGATCTTGTTTCGTTTCGGTATCAATTAAATTTTGGTTAATTTGAGGCTTAGAACATTTTGGCACGCTTATTTCGTTTACACTAATGCATTGTCTACAATGCCCTGGCGTGACGCCAAATACAAATTGGAGATCATACACTCCGTGTGAATTATCATTTCGCAATAACATCGGACTCTGATTGGAGTTTACCATAATACACTGCGGCCAATCCTTCTGTTGATTAATCATCATCTCATTCACATCATCTCTCTACCCTTATCCTACTAAGTGGGGTGGTCTTACAACATGTTTGGTCCCTCCATTTTCTTTCATCACTTGTCATCTCAGTATTCACTCTTTTCACACACATATCCGCAACACAGTCCATCCATCTTTTCTTAGGCCTACTCCTACCGGTGTATCCATCCACATTCATATTCATCCCTCGCTGGTCATGTTGACCGGCGTTGACATTGGTATCATTCCTCCTCATAACATGACGGTTTCAGACTGTTTTTATACAAAAACCTATCAGAATAATCGATTTTTCACTACTTACGTACAGCGCAGCGATTAGGTTAAAGCACAGATAATATAAAGTACCTAAGTTCGTATGAGCTAGGGTCCAACTCTATTCTTCTTCTTCTGACTTCTGATGGAGTGTTTAGGCTACCTAAAGGCCGGTGTTATAGGTTAACGATTAAAAAGCTGGACCGACAATTTCAATTGCCCTCCGAAGCAAGAAAGCGAATAAGTAGATGTTAAGGCTACTTGACCATTTATGGACATTTATGGTTTATGAAGAATGTCTAATTAAGCTAGGTACGTCACGAGTGCTAAGGTTTACCAGAATAAAGTCTTATTCAACGGAATCTTACACTCCCATCTCTAATAAGCTGACTTCTTAGTTATATACCAGAGATACTGATATTTGAGACCAGCTCAGTATGCGCACAGCTGTATTTAACTAGTTTATCGCGTGTATTCTAGATCGTTCCCTCCATAATTACCGACGTTGGTCAGCATGCACTTAATTGGAGGATACACTCCTTTTTTTAAGTGTGGCTATAACCTTCGCTTGCTTCGTAATGACGACTTGCAAGCGATAATAAATATGACTATCCGTACCCATATTATAAATGTGAAAGTGTGTTTATTTGTTTGTTCATTTGTCCTGCTTTCACGTCAAAACAGAGCGACGGATTGACGTGAATTTTTGTGTGGAGATAGTTGGAGGGCTGGAGAGGACATAGGCTACTTTTTATCCGGGTACCACGTGAGCGAAGCCGCGGGCAGCAGCAGCAGCAAATAATAATAGCTTAGCTTATGGCATAGTCACTAACAAAAGTAAACCAAATATAATAAGTAACATAAGTTTAGTACGTTTATAAATAGATTTATAGTTTGATGATATGTTTAAAAAAGCTTTGAAAGCTCTATTAGTTTTATATAGCGATAGCGTACAGGTAGAAGTTGTCCAACCATGGTGTCCTAGTGAGATAGGGCCCTTAAGTTTTAAAAACTTATAACTTTCATCCGCTTTTGAAACTGACTGTACCAACTAATCTAAAGAGCTAAGTTATTACCATTAAAGTTTAATGGAAGTTCTGTGTAAATTACAACTAAATTAACTGTTAAAAGTTTTGTTTTATTGAGTTGACGTCATAAGAAATAAAATTTTAGTATGAAGTTATTTATAATAGGTAGTACTTAATTAGAATTCAGCGTAAAATGCGAATCCAACCAATCTTTTTTTTTGTGATGTTAGGTACATTATTTTTTTTAAACTTATCTCTTTGTTGATGAATACTTCTATTAGCTACTTGAAACTCTAAGTAAAAGCGTTTCAAACATTTAAATCGGATCAAGATACAGATAGTAGTACTAAGCGAGCCATATCTTCTCCATTCTCACAAAATAGCTAAAGAAAAACGACCTTAATTGAATCAGATCTCATAAATTATTTCTTTATCTAGATTGAAAAGACGGCGGGCGGGTGCATAGGAAACTATTTGTCTATTTAAATCGCAGATTTCCATCCACGTCTTTACAATTTGTAAAAACTCCTCGGTAGCTTGTGTAACTTAGGTCTGTAAGGAAACCAAGTCTACCATTTTAATTTTGTGAATAGCAACCACAGTTTGCCTGCAAGATTCTAAAGCCGCTACTACACGCTGGTGCTACTACACAGTGAACACCAATGCCAACGTGTGAAGAGCACCATTTGCCTTGCCTTACCACCACTCTCCTAGCCGGCCGCGGCCGAGTGAATACAAGCGCCAATTTTCATTGGTTTGCATAGACTCGCCAAACGTGTGGACGGTTGCACTCACCATGTATCAAATCGCTTCGCTCGCGCTGGCTTTAGCTCGCCCAGCATGTATAGGCGGCATCACACATCCACATTTTTTCTCACGCTGCATCTTTCAAAAGATTGTAAAGGTTGAACGGATTTCACTTTATTCTCCTCTATGCTATGCCCGGTAGTAGGCATTATTCAAATCAAGTTAATTAATATCACGTATGCTTGATAATGACCCCACAACTCTGAGAAATGGGCTCAGATACTGCTGATACCAATATCTCTAATTTCCATGTGAGTGATAAATTGATAAATTGAGGGCTCGCTTCAAATTAAATGCTCGTTAGATTTTATGCCTTGGCGGGTTTGAGAACAAGTCTTGTTGAGTGTTTAAAATGCCGCGTTTCTTGTTGTCCGCTCGTAAATCAAGTTCGATGTGTGCAGGAAATTGTAAATTTTTTGATAACTTAAGTCTCAAGCTTTTAGAGCCCTATCTCACTAGCACATCACGGCTGCGCCACTGCAAAAAAAATGTACGAAAAAGACACTGGTCTCCCGCTTGGTGGGCCTAGCATGCGCAACATCGAGATATATTAGCTATTCTTATTATGTCTTTTCTTGACTCGATGATAAGTTAAATAATGTTACTCTCGATGTTACGCATGTTAAGCGTACATTACAGGTGTCATTAACGTACATTTTGTTGGTGGCGCAACTGTGGTGGCGCCACCATGGTGTCCTACTATCCTAGTGAGATAGAGCCCTTAGAACTGTATATTATTTACAGAAACTTATACATTTACATAACTTTACAAAAAAAACACTAAGACCAGTTGAGCCATTTGCTAACTTGCAAACGATCTAAATACTAAACTGAAATCAATTTATTATAAAGTTTTCATCCAATTTCACAAATCTAAACGAGCTTAGGTACTCTCAAGAGTTTCCGATTCTTCACTTTTTTTATTCATTCAAATTGATTCACACTTCGTCTGTGCCCATTTCCAGCTGCTAATTGGACGCTGGCAAATTCGAGCAGACGAAGCCCTAACTCCCAAAACTAAAAACGATATTACATATTAGGTACATCGTGCCAATTTGTAGTTCAGCTTTATGTTGGTGGAAACTGAATTCGGAACATTTGACCAACTTAAGCTGAACTACGATAATTGACGCGATAAGTCGTTTTTACCCGACTGCGCAAAGCAAAGGAAGGGTAATGTGTTTATTTAGTTTTTGAGAATGTGATGATTGCTCCAAGTAGATTTTTACTCGCATGAGCTTGGGACAAAGAAAACAAAAAGACAGTGCTGAGTTTCCTCTCAAAATGGCAAAAAATGTTTTCATTCCATCTATTCGAAAAGGACGACTTTGTTCGCCTTTAAGTGCACCCAAAGGAGATGTTTTCTCTTCAAGGAACTTTGAGCGGGCAGTAATGAGTTTTTAATCCTCTTTATAAGTTTAGCGGGCAGTAATGAGTTTTTAGGTACACTTTTGAGGTACAACTACTTTCCACATTCATCTCGAATCTACCAAGATGAATGAGGGAGAGGACTCTTCCAAAAACACCGCAGTTATAATCACATTTAGAGATTTATAATTACTCTGCGGTTTTAGCATAGCTGTAGCTAGCTATCCATACAAAATTGTAATTCCAACCTCATAAAATCCTGTGCGTTTTCGTCAGTGCGATCTAGAAAACCGGTCGACTGGCGCCATCTAGTTTGTTTTCGTGGAACTATTGATGGCGCTAATATAATCTCAGGAACTACCAGTCCGATTTGATAAATTATTTCTGTATTTGATAGCTAAACTCTTGAGGAAGGTTATAGGCTACCTTTCATCATCATCACCATAAACCATCACTACGGGGGCAACGCCACGAGGGCGCTGCTAGTATCAGATAAACATACCGCCCACCATTCAGCCGGCGCGCGGCCGCCGTCTGAATAAAAAAATTGAATCCCCGATTACTCTTCTCAAGTGGAACTTCGTCGATTTAACACTTTATTTTCTCTTCCCTTTTATTTTCTCATAGATTGTAATGAAAAGTAGAGTGTATCACTCGGGCGCAAAATATATTTTTGGCTCGGGCGACGTACTTTAAATCCCTCGCTACGTTCAGGATTCTACTAAAGAATCCCTCGCTACGCTCGGGATTCTACTCTAGAATCCTTCACTTCGCTCTGGATTCAAAAAAGCGCCTTCGCCGTCAAAATATTATTTTGCCCCCTTATAATACAATCTACTATTTCCTCTGAAGGGTCAATCTTCAGAATCAGCGTGTTTGATTGATCGCCATGGTGCTCTTTAAATATCGATATTATTGCTTTTCTTATTTTTATTTCGAGAAGGAGGTGTCTAAATAAGCTTATTTTCATATTGGCCTCTGAAGGGACAGAAAAGCAATAACATCGATATTTAAGGGGCGCCATAGCGATCAACCAGGTTGTTTAAAAACACAAGTAAATAATACAAAGTCTTTGGTCAAGTCCAAGTGGAATCACATAAAACTTTGACGTAATGAACGACTGTCATCATTGACGCCGCAGGAGGCCGATTTGTATCTTCCTCGACGAAATGTCAATAACAATTAAGTAATTCATTGATGACAGCTAACCACTTATATCCTACGGTTTATGGGTCGTTATGTTATAAAACTTTTTAGGGTCGGGTAAACGAGACTTTGTTACTTCATTGTACTAAAATTCCATTTTGAAGTTTAATTTTTTTATCAAAACTAAGAAAATAAAGTTATAACTTTGATTGTAAAAAGCAAAGCAGCAATAGAACAACAAGCGTGATGTATAAATACTAGATACGGATTAACAACAACAGTTCTCGAACAGTTTACGTTTTATAAATAAATAATAATGATCTTTATAAAAAAGTAAGTGTTCTACTTATTTTTAATAGGGTAGTACAGACCAGCAGTGCAATTCAGACCTGTTCAGAATGTATTCCAACGGAAGTCCAGCGCAAGTATTTGTACTTGCAAACGCTGAGTTGGAGCCTTTTTGCAGCTAAACCAACAATTATTTTTTACATAGTCCTAATTTATGTTGTTCTTTTACTTAGTTGCTATAAGTAAATGTTTTTGATTGATTGATTGATTGGTATTCGGTTCAATCTCCAGAATCCGCGTGTTTGGTTGATTGCTATGGTGCTTTTTAAATATCGATGTTATTGCTTTTCCGTATTTTTATTTCGAGAAGAAGGTGTCTAAATAAGCATATTTTCATATTGGCATCTGAAGGGGCAAAAAAGCAATAATACCTATCGATATTTAAGAGGCGCCATAGCGATCAACCAGGTCCGCTGATTCTGGAGATTGACCCATTCCTAATTCGCAAAGTGACGTTTCTTCGCTGAAAAAACTTCAACTTTCCGAAGAAAATCATCGAATCGAATGCATTTTTTGCAGTCTGAATCGCACTGTAGGCCAGGACCATGTTTTGTGTTATTTTTCATCTTACTGCTGAAAGGAGCAGTTTTCAAGGGAAAAAACAAAAAGGCGAATACGAATACTAATACTAGATAGTTATACGAATACTAATAGGTACTAGTTACGGCACAGAATTATTTTGGTAGGTACTTATAGGTAGGTACCTGTAAATTACCAACTGCTAAAATTCCCAGCTCGTTTTATGGTGTCACAAACTTACATTAAATGCAATCCTATTATCTAAGCCTTTGAAGATGCCGCTACAAGGGACGAAGTCAAGAGCAGATCGCCAAAGTTTATTGAAAATAGTACTTGACCGTATGAAAATAAGGTTGCTTAAACAAGTTTATTCGTTTGAAAGTCATCGATTAAGAAAGTTAACAAGGTTGTTAGGCACTTTTGTATCAGTATACACAAGTTTGAACCTTTATATTAAACGATGCTACTACGACTGACTTCAAGAATAATAAAGCACTCAGCAGTGCGATTCAGACTTCCAATAATGCATCCGATTCGAAGATTTTCTTCGGAATACTGATGTTTTTTCAGCAAAGAAACGTCTTTCCGAATTCGGAATACCTCTCCGAGAAGCTTGCTAGCTTGCTTGTAATAATGTTTTTAATTTATGATATTTGAGTAAAGCTTTTCGAAGAGCTTTCCTCTGAAAAAGAACTAGTCAAGAATTAAAATAGGGCGACGAGAGGATTATTATATTATTCTACAAATGTAAAAATTAGTTAGGTACCTACGACATTTTACGGTAGGTAGTCTTATTATTATTATTTCAGCCGGTCGTGTCCCACTGCTGGTCAAAGGCCTTATTAAAAAGGTAGTCTTATTACTGGGATAAAAATAAACAAAGATTATGACAATATCAAATGATTAGGTATCAGTGTAGTAAGTAAGTATAAGGATTCGTTGAAGTCAATGTAGGAGGTACCGATTTCCGTTACCTACAAAAATATTTTTTAAGTAGGTACCTATTCATTAAAATAGGTACCTACCTACTAGACATAATTTTAACACACGGGAATTACACACTGTCAGTGTGAGACGCGACCGCGAGGAGTACCTACCTACCTAACCTTGCCGCAACTCCCTTCTTACCCAGATGAAGATTCTCTGGATGAATCGAAACATTTTCGGTATCTAAATCGACGATATTTTAACGTGAGTAATTCCCGTGTGTTAAAATTATAATATAGGTATTCATTAAAATATTTCAATATTAGGTAATATTCTCGTATCGGCAGTAGATGTGTGTCGTATAGGTAGTACCTATTATTATCAGGGGGCCTAGCCAATGTAACAATCGATTAGCGAAAGCGCTAGTAGAAAAGTCCAAAAATGTATGGGATTGACATAAGCCTTAGATATGTCACGTGATCTGTTGTAAACGAATAGATTATTGGTAGACAATGTACACACATTTCTATTCCATCAAACGAATCGCCAACATCGAACGATCGCTTCCATTCTGTGGTATCGGATTCGAAGTTCGTTAGACGTTTTATCGTAAAGTAAAAGCGCTCCTCAGATTATGTTTGATGCGCAACTAATGTGGGTAATGGAATGGACAGTGCGTGCATTTTTGTTTATTTTGTGACCGCTATCTTCATACATAAAACATAGCTCCCTTCCTTTACGACGAATTTATGTTTTAATATAAGTTTATAGTTAAGTGAGTCGTAATTTACAGAGGTTTTAGGATACGACAGCTGTTATTACGGACGTAGTAAACGGTAACATGAAATAAGTTGGAACCACAAAGGGTTTTTTTTTGTGAATAAAATATCTTCACGCTTCCAGCTGGCAGTGAATGATTTTGGTATTACGTTTGTATGGACATGCGTCTGTCGCAGGCCCCTTAAGATCCTTAGACGAATAGCTAGCCGTTGGCGACGTTATCTCTTAGCGAAGTGATTAATATCACGATGTTTTCCTTCACCGTTTAATTCAAAAGCGTGAGGTAAAAATACTTTCGTTACGGTCCCTACCTTTCAAAAATTTAGAGCTTTTTATCTTGACTACTTCGGACAAATTCAGCTTACCTACCCCTTTACTCACTCTACAGTGAAATTCAGTCGTAACTTCGTAATTTGCTTATTTGGACGAAGTAACGAATTAAGCGTTTAACTTGGTAATGTTTATAGCTTTAAATAAAATATTTGTCATAAACCTAAACATAGAATAGAATAACCAGTCCCTACAAAATTATTAATTGTGTACCCCGGCATTCAAACTTTCGAATCGAAAAACGAGGTAGGTACTTTCTCACACAGCTCTTCTAGTTAGGTAGGTACCTTCCTAATAGATAAGAGATACCTATGTAATAAGTAATAATAATAATCATTTTTGCGAGAAAGTGAATGACCAATAATCTTTACTTAGGTACACACTCAGTCTGTAAGTAGGTAGGTACCTATAGAAGATCATTGCTTACACCCCAATATGTTATTTTCCACAAGTCTATTTTCAGAATTTCCAAGACGTATTTTTTTAGCACCTACATCTTGGCAGCTTTGTGACTACTTTGTAAAAACTTTTGTTAGAGGATTGTTTTCATTCCATTGTTTTTTAAGTACCTAACTACTTAGGTACCTACATAAAACTATTAATATCCCTTTTGCTTCGACCAGCTTCCTGCGTACCTAACCTTTCAAATAAAAAAAGAAATCGGATGTCATAAGGCGGAGATATCCTGTAGCCCCCTTTTGTCCCTTTTTGGAAGAAGTAAAAATCCCCGACAACAAAAAATTCTTAGTAGGTAAGTATAAAATTGTCGATCCTCTCACGCTCACAAAATTTCACGAGAATTGGTTGAGAAATGCGATCTGTAGAGGAAAACAGACAGACATTCGGCGCACAAACGAAAGCATTTTTGTCCAAGCTGAAGCAGCTTGGACAAAAATCATGCTTTGCTCGCTTCGCTCGCTCCGTCAAAAACTAATATAAGGGCAGAGAAAAGTTGTGTTAGACCTGCTGGGTTGTCACAGATCTTAAGGTGCTTATACCAGCCGATGACCTTGAGCGAATGGGTGTGGCTACTATTTCGGCCCCGCACCACCCGCACCTTCCGCGCGGTTCCGCGCCGGCCGCGAAATAGTTTTCGCGCGTAACCTAAACCGCAATTGAAGACATCCGTGGAATGGTAAACGAATGCTGAGACGCGAGAGATGCGGGTTCGATTCCCATTACGGGATACATTTTTACTAGATCTGCAAGTACCTATTTGTTCCTGTCTGTTGTAGTAGGTACCTACCTAGGTACCTAACTTCCTAGCATGATGTGAGTAACCTACCTAATCGAAATTCTTGATACCCATGACGGATTCCTAGTGTAGGGACTACCTAGTGGAGGTTTTATGTTATTGTATCGAGTAGGTACGTAAATAAGATACGGGTGGAATGATTTCGAAACAAAACCTCTAAGCTAAAGGAGAAAGGGAATACTGGACCTACAGACAAAATTACGATTAGGTATAGGTGGTGTTTTAACCGTTTGGCTGAAAAATTCAAAAAAAAAACTGTATTTTGAGAACTTTCACCTTGAATAAAATTTTTAGCATGGTGACCTATTCATTCGCATAATGTTATTTGTCATAAAATCATACGACATACGTATCTAGTTATAAAATTTTGTAGTCATATTATTACATTCGCGTAATTATTTACAGGCATACATTTCTGATGTCCTAATATTTTTTAAACATAGGTAATGATAATGAGCATAATGGTTACCACTCCTAAGACTTTTTGTCATACTACATTTTGATACTAATTTTGTTAGAAATAAACATTTATGTCCTAATATTTATTGGACTTAATGTTTAGTAGTCCTAATTTACTGTTTTATCATAAGTAGGCAAAACAGGTCAGGTTTATAAAATGTTTCATACACCCACGCAGATAGGACTTGCTCACAGAAAGAATAAGTAGTTTTAGGTTTTTTTTTATAGCACGCGTTTCACACACCCACGCAGAAAGGACTTTTTCACAGAAAAAAATAGTAGGTTTTGGTTATTTTTTTTTATAGCACGCGTTTCACACACCCATGCAGAAAAGACTTGCTCACAGAAAAAACTAGTAGGTTTTGGTTATTTTTTTTTATAGCACGCGTTTCAACATCCACGCAGAAAGGACTTGCTCACAGAAATAAATCACACACCCACGTAGAAAGGACTTGCTCTCAGAAACTGGCTCCTCCAATATGGCTAAATATTTTAGGATTATCAATGAATAGGAATTAAAAAATTATGACATTTATATTTTATTACTAGTTGAATTATTACAAGTGATGGTAGGAGTAGCGATGTTATTATTACAAATGCCTATGAATAACAAATATTGAACGTGAAACGTTATGGCATAATTTTTTTAGTCATAGTTTTAAAAGCCATAACGTTTCACGTCCTAATATTTGTTATTCATAAGCATTTGTAATAATAACATCACTACTCCTACCATCACTTGTAATAATTCAACTAGTAATAAAATAATAGGTCTTTACCTATGAAATTGCTGTTTTTCGGTACTGGTCATTTCAAATAAAAATATTTTGTGGTTTGGCTATGAATTAAAATTTCAAATTAATGTTATATTAAAAACATGGGATTCTTTTTTCAAAATTAGTTATTTGTTTATTGATTAGCGTTATGTTTTCATCGCATTTGAATCTTTTTCGTCATCGTGGATACGTTAAAAATTCGAGTAATTATGGAATATGAGTCCCGTCGTGGCAGCAACGCGCCACAAGCGGCACGCAACATCAACGACGTTTACGGAGCGAACAGTACAAACGAACGAACCACCTGTTATTGGTTTGCCAGCTTCCATTCTGGAAATTTCGACCTGAAAATGAACCCCGTACTCATCCGAAAACTTTGGTTGACAATGACGAATTAAAGGCGATTGTGGAGTTCATCACAGCTTCTTAACAAACGGGATAAGCATTACTGCAAATGTGTAATTTGAATAACTGAACACAATGATGGAGAAGCTTGCAATCTCCAATCATCTTTGATCAATCGCTCGTCACCGATGCTCCTGCGCGACAACGCGCGACCTCATACTGCATAGTAAACGGTCTCCAAGTTACAAGAGCTAGGGTTGGAAGCTCTCTGTCATCTACCGTACTCACCAGACCTTGCGCCTATAGACTTCCACTTTTTCCAGAATTTGGATAACTTCTTGGTGGTAAAAAAATTGAATTCCCGAGAGGCAGTACAAAATGCCTTTGAAGAATTTGTTGCCTCCTGTCCAGCTGATTTCTTCAAGAAGGGCATAATAAACTGCCACGGTATTGGCAAAGATCTATCGATTGCATGGATGATTACTTTGATTAATAGAAATAAAAAATATAGAAAAAAAATGACGTTAAAATTTTTCATAAAAAAAGGCAATTTCATAGGTAAAGACCTAATATAAATGTCATAATTTTTTAAGTCCTATTCATTGATAATCCTAAAATATTTAGCCATATTTATAACTTGACATACAATTTAGTACGCATAATATTCATCGTCATAATAGTATCAAACCATACTACTTCGATAAACAAAAGTTTTTAATGTCATAAGTCATATTCATTGAAAATCATAAAATATTTTTGTGTCCTGTTGCGTCCCAAACTACTTGAATTCAAGCTTGAATTCAAGCAGTACAACGATATAATTATGTGACGACTACGGTTTTATTCGAGAATCACATAGAATCGTAATGTGAGCTTCAACTCATTTATGGTGAGAGTGCCGACTGCTCGTCTTTCAACCTTTATGGATGCAGCGTTTTGGCCGAAGGGTGTTTTATACAGGCGGTTCCGTGGACGCCTGCGAGACACCCCGTTAGTGCGTACAGATAATACGTGACAATTTAGTGTAGTGTTATTTATAAAATATGTATGTTAGTTGTAAGGTATTTATTGCTATGGGCCGTAGACTAAGTAAAATAACATCTTGTAACTTATTCTAATGTTGCCTGAAATAAAGTTTTATTATTATTATTATAGCTTACCCGGCTAGGATAAAATGTATCCTAGCCAGATTATTTTTTTCTGAGAGCAAGTCCTTTCTACGTGGGTGTGTGATTTTTTTCTGTGAGCAAGTCCTTTCTGCGTGGGTGTGTGAAACGCGTGCTAAAAAAAAAAATAACCAAAACCTAATGTTTTTTCTGTGTGCAAGTCTTTTCAGGGTGTGTGAAACGCGTTCTATAAAAATAACCAAAACCTACTATTTTTTTCTATGAGAAAGTCCTTTGTGCGTTTGTGTGTGAAACGCGTGCTATATAAAAAAAAATAACCAAAACCTACTAGTTTTTTCTGTGAGCAAGTCTTTTCTGCGTAGGTGTGTGAAATGCGTGCTGTAAAAAAAATAACCAAAACCAACTGTTTTTTTCTGTGAGCAAGTCTTTTCTGCGTGGGTGTATGAAACATTGAATAAACCTGACCTAGTTTGCCTACTTATGATAAAATGTGAGCAAGTCTTTTCTGCGTGGGTGTGTGAAACGCGTGCTATAAAAAAAATAACCAAAACCTACTAGTTTTTTCTGTGAGCAAGTCTTTGCGTGGGTGTGTGAAACGTGTGCTATAAAAAATAACCAAAACCTACTATTTTTTCTTTGAGAAAGTCCTTTCTGCGTGGGTGTGTGAAACGCGTGCTATAAAAAAAATTACCAAAACCTACTAGTTTTTTCTGTGAGAAAGTCCTTTCTGCGTGGGTGTGTGAAACGCATGCTATAAAACAAAATAACCAAAACCTACTGTTTTTTTTTTGTGAGCAAGTCCTTTCTGCGTGGGTGTGTGAAACGCGTGCTATAAAAAAATAACCAAAACCTACTATTTTTTCTGCGAGCAAGTCCTTTCTGCGTGGCGTATGAAACATTTTATAAACCTGACCTATTTTGCCTAATTATGATAAAATGTGAGCAAGTCTTTTCTGCGTGGGTGTGTGAAACGCGTGCTATAAAAAAATAACCAAAACCTACTATTTTTTCTGTGAGAAAGTCCTTTCTGCGTGGGTGTGTGAAACGCGTGCTATAAAAAAAAATAACCAAAACCTAATGTTTTTTCTGTGTGCAAGTCTTTTCAGGGTGTGTGAAACGCGTTCTATAAAAATAACCAAAACCTACTATTTTTTTCTATGAGAAAGTCCTTTGTGCGTTTGTGTGTGAAACGCGTGCTATAAAAAAAAAAAACCAAAACCTACTAGTTTTTTCTGTGAGCAAGTCTTTTCTGCGTAGGTGTGTGAAATGCGTGCTATAAAAAAAATAACCAAAACCAACTGTTTTTTTCTGTGAGCAAGTCTTTTCTGCGTGGGTGTATGAAACATTTAATAAACCTGACCTAGTTTGCCTACTTATGATAAAATGTGAGCAAGTCTTTTCTGCGTGGGTGTGTGAAACGCGTGCTATAAAAAAATAACCAAAACCTACTATTTTTTTCCGTGAGCAAGTCCTTTCTGCGTGGGTGTGTAAAACACGTGCTTAAAAAAAATAACCAAAACCTACTATTTTTTTCTGTGAGCAAGTCCTTTCTGCGTGGGTGTGTAAAACGCGTGCAATCGTGCAATAAAAAAAAAATACCAAAACCTACTATTTTTTATGTAAGCAAGTCCTTTCTGCGTGGTGTGTGAAACGCGTGCTATAAAAAAACCTAAAACTACTTATTTTTATTTTTTTTTTGCCATTTATTTTTTACTGTCACAATAATATTTTTATGTATGCCACCGCCATTACTAGTTCGTTTTTATCCTGTCCATCCAAAGGTTACCTGGAAGAGATCGCTTTTAGCGATAAGGTCGCCCATTGATACACTTTTTTAATTAAGGCTTATTTTTTCTTTTGTGTTTTTATGGTGTACAATAAAGTTATATTCTATTCTATTCTATTCTATTCTATTTTTTCTGTGAGCAAGTCCTATCTGCGTGGGTATATGAAACATTTTATAAACCTGACCTATTTTGCCTACTTATGATAAAACAGTAAATTAGGACTACTAAACATTATGTTCAATAAATATTAGGACATAAAGGTTTATTACTAACAAAATTATTTTCAAAATGTAGTATGACAAAAAGTTTTAGGTAACATAATGGTAATGAGTATAATGGTGACAACTGTCACCATTATACTCATTACCATTATGTTTAAAAATATTAGGACATCAGAAATGTATGCCTGTAAATAATTATGCGAATGTAATAATGACTACAATATTTTATGGCTAGATACGTACCTATGTCGTATGATTTTATGACAAATAACATTATGCGAATGAATAGGTCATCAAATCAAGGTGATCCTATTGTGTTCGAATTGAATAAAAGATTTTTGACTTTGACTTTGGATGTTTTACCAAGGATGTTCTAGTAGGTATACCTACTCAAGCATTATCACTCCAGTTTCAACTTGAGAACTTGTTCGGTCTCTGTACATGTAAATGAATAATAATGTACGTGAGATCAGTAGTTACGGTAGACACCTACCCAACAATAATAAGTAAGAATAAGAAGAAAAGAATACGGGTCGCTCTGATGTGTCGTCGGTGACCCAGATACATTACCTTTTCTCGAGTGTATTTAGGTACCTACAGGTAAGTTAGGTAGGTACCTACTAAGTAAAATACATACCTACTTCTTTACATCTATCTTCGTTCATTTGTTCTTTCCTACCTATAGGTACCTTACCTTCTGTCCGCGCGCGAGTTGAGTGCAGAGTATAGGAATCGGCTAGTGTTGAATTGAAGGACAACACATAACTATACATACACAGCACCTATAGGTACCTACTGATTTGTTTTACAATGTGAATTGACTCTTATGTACATGCGCCAGAGAGGTCCTACCTAACTATTTATGTAGTAGGTATCTTATCTAGTGGTAGTAGGTATAGGTAGGTTACACGATATCATTTTCTTTTGGAATTGGTATAATACCTACCTACTTACCTACCTATTTTCTTTATCGGGAAGTTGTCTTTTGCACGACCTTTTAAAATAACAAACATACCTACTTAAAATCATGAAAATCTACATAGGTACTTAATATTTCTAATAGGTAGGTAAGTATTAACAACAAATTATTATCTAACACTAAATAAAGCGTCCATGCGCTAATAACATTTAATTTCGTAACACTAAATAAAACGTTCATGCGCGGATAACTTAGATTACTAAATAAATCGTCTGTGTGCAAATAACATAAAATACCAATAAGTCGACAAGCAAAAAAAGGTGAGTGCGAGGCAGACGAACACAACCATCCCGTACGACGGTCAGCATTACTCTGCCGCCCGTCGCCCCTGCGACCGTAACGCCCACTAATTATTCGGAAAAATGGAAAATAATTAATTGCCACGAGAAAAACCGTCGCAGCACAAAATCGCAAGTACAACTTGAAGATAAAGTCTTTGCGCACATTTTAGTGAAAAAAAAATGTCAAAATTTTATGTCGTTTAGAGGTTGAATCGAATCAAAAGTCGAAAACAGCTTCACTTTGTTATTTTTTTTCACATAGTAAATAAACAGGTAGAACGTTTTCGTAAGTTCACTTTGTAGATAAAAGGTCAAAGAATGACATATATTTTTTTGAGCACACAAAACTGATTCCTCTATGAGGAGAATGCCTCCAAATAAGACCAATCAGGTCCTATATGCGCCCTGTAAAATAGGCTTTAAAAGTTATTAAATCAAAAATATAATTAGATGCAAAAGTTAATGAGATTCTTATTGCATGATATGATTTTCTATGCAAATTAAATCGTCGATCGAATTAGGTAAATGTTAATCTTAGTGTTATCCAATTAAATAACCTATAAATAACTCAATAAAATACTCGTGTATAAAATTAGAATTGGCCCTTTTGCTTTGTAACTTAAATAAACAAGTTTTTAGGAGGAAGTAGTAAGAAAGTAAAATAAATGACTACCTACTTACTACAAAACATGTGAATGCTAGGTAAGTATACTTACTTAGGCTGGATTCGACTAAACTGAATTAGGTAAGTTTATACCCGAAAGTAAACTACTAGCCGACTAAATTCGAAATACAATTGTTTAGAAAGCGCACCCGAACATGTGTATCACATGTGTATACAAATTATCCTGGTTATAAGGTGTCAACTTTAATGTCAAAAAATTCGAACAAACAGTAGTTTACAACTAAAACTTAATCCAGTTTGGTCGAATCCAGCCTTAGTTAGGTTTTTGTACCAACTGTAGTGCCTTGTGTAAGCTCTGCCCCTACATTTTGCATTATTTCCAACTGGAATGTCCATTTACTATAAATACGAGGTTATTTACGAAGTGCGAGCAGGCGTTTCTTGTAAATCACTCAGTTACTTGTCCGTTCGCATTATGTTTGAAACTTGAGAGGGACAATTTACAACTTGAAACACTCTGTATGCACATTGTAAAGTATGAACCTATTTTGGAATTTTAAATTGCACTTAAGATCAAAAGAGCGGTGTTGGCCGAGTGGGTTAGTGCCTCGACTTTCAATCCGAAGATCATGGGTTCGAACCCGGCCGATAGATTTTTCGTTTCGAAAAATTTAGAGCTCTAAACGGTGAAGGAAAACATGGCGAGGAAACCAAGTTAGACCCCCTTACCCGCTTTCAATAGCATAGCATCGATGGGCTTGCAACTTGTCACGTATGGAATGATAACTTCTATAAAATGTAGGAATGTACCAGTGTACCTACCTACCAAATGTGTTTGGTTTGGACATACCTCTGACTACTCTCTCTGACATCTTCAATGGATCTAAAAATGCCTAAAAAGAAAGAATTACCTATGTCAACCGCACCTTGGAAATACCTACAGTCATGACGTGATCATAATTTAATTTTTTTTTTCATACCTACTTATTTCTTTTTACCCACGATCAATTCTATTGTCCAACGAACCGTCATGCCGATCCACGTCATCACACTGTCCATTCGGCATGATCAAACTAAGCTGCATCCAATCGAATGGACGATAGAATTGATAGTGGTTGGCCGCCATAAGCAGCGGATTTCCTCACGATGTTTTCCAACACAGAACCTGCACAACAGAATTAAATAAAAGTGTGAATGTCAGTAAAAGTCAAATCGCCATAGGTAGGTACCTACATACTTCGATCATCACTCAGGTAGGTAGTATATGATCGAAGTCACCTTAACTAGTTATCCTTTAGATTAAAATTTGACGATTGAAAATTCGACCATTTAGTCATGATTTTCAGTGAAATCTTACCACTCTATGTAGTTTTGGTACCTACCTATGTTGAAAATCACAGGTTCAAACCCTACCGGCTTTTCTACGAAGGCGCCCATAAACCCGACCTCGTGGGATTGTTCCCAAGTACCTACCTGCCTGTTCTCCTACTTAGTGTATTTGAGTTTGAGCTTAGAAGCACTAGTCGGAGCTGACCTTCGTTGCTCTATGAGAGTAGTGTTTCAGTGGGCGTCAATTCGCCAACTTACGTTCCTATGTAAATAATCAGAACAGATTTATTTTACAGCTTTTAGATTTATTTTTTGCTAAAGAATTTGGTTATGTATTACAAAGGAGGTTTATTTTAGGCCCAAAAGCAAAAGTGCCGTCTAACAAAAAAAATCCAAAATAACACAACATTATTACTCTTCTGTTTGTTTGAACCATAATGTTTTCTAAGAACAATGCCGGAGGGCTTATGTGCGGCTCATGTCCTGCAAAAGTCGTGTACCAAATGATGCACATGACGTGCGAACAACACCCTACTGTTCTTTTGACAGTCTTACTAGTGCAATAGTATTGACTAATTGCCTGCCGACGTTTAACATCCTGTCAAAACCAATGTAGATACTTACCTACATTCGCCCTCACTTGACGGAATTGAATTCGTTCTCGAATTATCCATAAAATTTCTATATCTCATAACTCCCTCCTTGAAAATACTTAATACAGATCCTGGTCCTGATTGTTATTCACCCTTCCATACACCTGGGTACCGTTGCGCTGGCACAGTCGGTTATAGTAGGTAGGTATCTACTGAGCTCAGTAAATTATTAGAACGATATCTTCAACACTGAAAAGTCACACCACGATGTAACATGTGAGCTGTTTTGCCTGTGGTTGCATTGCTAAGATAGACTGAGCGTGTAGTGTTGAACTTGAACTCAGCTCTCTGTTTTCGCTGGTAGCTACTTCCCATCGCATTCGGTGAGTTAGGGCGTTTTTATGGGACAACAAATCATAACTCTTCGTTGGATAACACTGAAGGAGTGAAGGCAAGTCATGCATATTAAATTTACTACGAATTCTTGTTGTTACTGAGTGTTGGACATTCTGCGGTGCGTTCGGGTTTGTCCATGTCCAGTATCGCTTTATCGTGAAGTTTGTTTGTCTAGGAAATATTAGAAATGTTAGAAATAGGTACTAATATTACATGAGGTGTTTCCAAGTACTTACATATTTGGAACATGCCCATATTTTGCAGAGATAGAATTCCATACGTGACTGGTTGTGAGCCTATCACCGCTTTTAGAAAGCTAATTGGTTTCGTTCTTGAAATCCATTGATGCACTACCGGGATTCTAACTCATCACAACATGACCTTCGCATCGCTCTATACAAATCCTAGGTAGGTAAGTACCTAGGTACTTACAAAATCCAAATTCTTACAATCTGGATAAAATTATTCCTTTGTTCAGCTAATTAGTTTGAAACTAAGACACCTGCTCCTTCAGATAAGCTGTTTCTGGAACAAATTCAAAGGATGTTACAGTCAGCAAGGAAGTTCAGTTATAGATTTACAGAATTCTGGCATCATCGAAATAAAAAAAAACTTAAAAACTTAAAAAAACTTAAACTTTTGTGACTGACCGAAATCAGTAATTACGAACCTAGATATCAAAATGTTCACTATGGCCTCGTTCATAACTCTTGAGCTAGCATCATGTAGTCCCAAGCTAAGCAGAGCTTGTGTTGGGAACAACACAATGGGAACGTCATGACTGATAGGTATAGGGTCAGGGAGGCTAGGTTGGCTCGGATTTTTTCAGAGGGCTCTAAAATGTAGAAGAACTCAAAGGATTAACCTGAAATTTGCACATGTTGTTGCTAAACTATCCTAGTTTAATATGGCATCATTATATTTTCATTAAATACTGCTAAAACAAAATTACAAACCAAAAATCAAAAAGTGAGAATTGAGCAACTGTGTACCACCAGGTGTACAGAGTGGCTCAGTGATTCAGTAGTGGTAATTAGTATTAATAAATTAAAAAACGTTAATTATTTATTTTCTATTTTTTTATAGAAATAAAGAAGAATTATTCTAGTCTCAAAATGTTGTTCATATCAACCTAAAATCATTTTTACTGAAATCAACCTTATCCCCTCTTTTATTCTTTCAGCAGGAGTATTTCCTATTTTTCTCGTCGTGGTAGTCGGTGGCCGTGGCATTCTATTGATGAAAAAATAAAAGTAGAATTATAAAGTGCTAAAATAATTTATTTTAGGTATTTACGCTGCACCAATACACAGTGACTCATGAGTCACTGTGTACTTTTTAAAATTGAGTTACTGTTCGCAACTACGCCATTTTGAAAATATTCAATGACGACAATCGAATCACCTAACAAACACATCAAAGAACTACACAAATAAGACTTCTACAATATCTACTATACGGCAAACATAATGGTCACCATAAATTACGATAAACTAAGGTATGACAAACAAAAGAAACTTACCTTAAAAGTAATTTTGTAGGCGCGGAAACTAAGAAATGCGATGACACCTCGGTACTGCGCTCGATCTGCCGCCTGATTGGTTTGAACACATTTGGGGTACACACGCTTCAATTGTGCGATAGAGATAGCCATCTAAAGTACGCCGTTCTAGTCGAAACACATGTGAGCCACTGTTGTCTCCTGAGTCACCGTACCCTCCCTGACCTACCTACTTACTACTTAAATACATTTTTTTTGTAAATACATACCTACATTTATACATAGAAAACACCCAGACCCGAGACAAATATTTGCAGATCATACAAACATTTGTCCCGCAGCGGGGATCGAACCCGCAACCTCCTGCGTCACAGGCGGGCCTTCACCCACTGCACCACAGAGGTCGTCAAAGTCGTCAGTACTTTCCAAAATGTTTTTCTTTTTTGGAATAAGTACCTAAGTACATTGTCCAACGTACTTCGGTGGGACAAAAGAGAAACGGGGCGAAAGTGTGGCATGGAAATATCCAAAAACTTACTGGTGAGTGAAATCAGGGTGTTTGCTATTGTACGTCGCATCTTAACTGAATAATAGAAGAAAATGCAGCGGATTCCTGTGATAAGTATTTCATAGAAACTAAGACCCTTCTTCGTGCAATTCAGAACAAAACAAACAATAGGTGCGCTCTTCAAACTTATCGCGCAATAAAGATAAAATAGAGCAATTTTCATGCGATCTACCAGGGTCGTATTTAGGGGGGCAGGGACGGAAGACAGAAGATACCGTCTTCATTAGCCAATAGAAGTCCACTTCTGAACATAGACCCACGCAATATTCTTCCAGGTCTTACGACGCTTATAATGTTATCTCAGTCCATCAGATAGAGGTGGTACTACGATTACCACTGGTCAATATCCGTCATTCCTTAATTCTAAAACGGTTATCAGTTCTTCGAGTTCTATGGACCTGCAAACTTGTTTTTAGGTATTTAAATAGGTATTTAATTTTAGCTCCATTGTAAACTTTCGTTAAATAAAATCCACAAGGTTTACACGCAGATCTCCTCAACGGTTATCGGTTCATCGAGCAATATGATCAGCTCACTTTAGGTTTGCGCAAATAATGTGACTGCGCAGTATCATTATCTGTTCTGTGACTTTGCCCTAAATCCAGTCCTAAATTCGACTCTGGCCATCTGATACAATTCAAAGTGCACTCTCCCGTCGAGCAATTTATTTTTACATTCAGGCAGGGAATAACAACGTTATTGAGAGCTCGTTAAGCAATCAGCTTCCAGCGATTGCAACAATAAAAGTTTTCTTTCTAGTAGATAGCAATAAGCACAATTTGGAAATGAAAGCGAGATAAAATTAAACTAGTAAAAACCCAAAGATTCTAAAAATTGCACACAAATATCCTACCTAAGTCCTATCAAAAATTATTGTAGCAGGCTAGGTTTTTGTCATGTATTTTGTTACTTTAATAGCCCCTCCAGACTCTCGAGAGAAGGCTCGGCGAGAAGTCTCGCCGAGACTTCTCGAAGAACAAACAAGCTATCCACACTCTCAATTGTTCTCAGTCGTGATTTTTGAAATCCTTTGTCTCGGCCAAAAATACCGACACCGATCGGAGAACAGGCGAGCCCGAGAACGAGAAGGCGAGAAGCTCCTCACACTCACGCTTCTCGGGTGTTCTCGGGGGTTCTCGCAGAGAGTACGGAGTGGAGGCCCTATTAGGATTTTGACAGGTTACTGTTTCTTCAGGTTTGTGTTGGATCTTTGGAGTTGTGCTGTGTTGTGTGGTGCGCTACTTGTCAAGAATATTATCCTACTTGACAAAATTGACAACTACTGTCAAGATAATTATGAATCTCAATATACCACCCCGCCAATTGTTTTATGTTTTGTGTTGCTCTACGCGAGAAAGTTATTTTAGGAGCATGCACTTTAGAATAATAAAAAACCGACAACGGAAAAAGGTTTTACCGACCTAGCCTAGGCTCCATAGAGTCATGAAACATCTCCTTTACTTCATTGAAGTTTACTCCACGCATGACTCCATCTTGGTTGGGTCGTGGATTAAATTGGGCAAAAATAAAAATATTTTCCCTGATTGTGCTATTCAGCAGACGATGGCAAAATAGTGGGTCTTTTCCGGCCTTGTGCTCGTCTACCTTTAATTTAACGTCCGATTTTCCCTAAAAACTCTACCGAAACTACTTCAATAGATTCTTCGATTCCAAAATAAAATGTTAGGTTGTAGTTACCTACTTAAAGGTATTATGATTAGGCAAAAAGAAAATAATTGATCGAAAGAATTGAAAAATATTATCATTGAAATACTTACTTACCTACTTAGGTAAGTAAGTATTCCTTATTTAAAATAAAGGGAAACGCGCATTTTGTTTTTTTTTCTACTGAAAGATTCTTTCAGTTTCTGTAAAAGTTACCAGCATAAGAGGTGGAAGAAGAAGAAGAAGAGGTGTGTTCTAGGTTTGACCACTACCTATGTCATGGTGTGTGACGTATGTGTCTGTCTGTGGTACCGTAGTTTTTAGACGGGTGAACCGATTTGAATCAGTGTTTTATCAAAATCGGTTCAACATTTAAATCTTTGTTACTTTGGTGGAAGCCGTTCGATATTATTGGGAACTTCGAACTCTTCGTTCGTCGCAACGACGGCATTCGAATCTACATATCAGACCCCTTAAGTATATGTACCTAAGTATTTTGATTTTTATATTTTGAAAGCACGATGAGGAAAAATTTAACGACTTTAAAGCCGGGACGTGACCTCCGAAGTACCTACGAAAGCGCTCAGCTGTTTTCAGCTAGGTCAACCATCCAAATTTTGACCGCTCAGAATGTCGCTTCCATAGAACATTGAAGTAGGTATGTTTCTGATAGATCGTTGAAGTTAATCAAGCATCTATCGAAAAACTTTAAGCAAGCTACGCCACGGGCGCTTTACGCCAATAGGTAAAGACACAGATTACTAATATTACCTAGGTACGTACTTCATAGGGGCTGATAAGTAGGTATTGATGTTATACCTGCCTAAAACATGATTGCAATAATCGTAATTCGTATCACATTTGTAACAGGCGCACGTAGTTCGCATCACGTAGGTATGTCGGAGATGTGACATGGTAAGCACAAAGCCCCCGTACGAGCATAAACCAATAAAGGTTCGAATAAGAACCTTTTCTTGATAAAACACAGGCCTGATGTACCTACCTACCTACCTTACGAGGTCCTACCTTCCGACGATTAGGAGGTAAGGTACCTGCTACCTACTCAAAATCATACAGGGGCCGCGGAAGGTGGGGTCAAGGGGGGCCAATGTCCTCCCACGGTAAACCGATGTTTGCCCCCCTCCCCGTCATGAAGTAGATACTTCCGTGGTCCTTAAAACCATAGCCATGATATTGGTGAAAAATATTTCAGCATTAATAGTAGGAACCAGTACCTATTGCCCTTGCCCGATTTCATTGAGGCTTGAGACTCGTAGGAAGCTATTCTGAAAAATATTCCAGGAACGAAATAAATGAATGCCAGGATAGCTAGGTAAAAAAAAGTTTTTAACTCAATTTGGTTAGGCCAAAGTAAAAACTTTTATTTGTCACTCAGCGAGTTGTAGGTAGGTAAGTAACACTTGTCTTTTTTGACAGTAGCACCAATCTAGTTTTGATTTGACTAGGTAACTAATTATCTAGGTAGGTAGGTACCTACCTAAGTACCTAAGTATCTTTATTTTTTTTGGGCAAATTATTGACAAATCGACTTAATCTCGATCTAGAACACTATCACGGATCGGACAGGTTTTTTTACCCCCTGAAGTACCTACCTAGGTACCGTAAAATACGCCAACATTGCCCGCTTTTTTCGAATAATTTCAATTTTTGTAAAAAATTTCTATGGGAACGTAAGTATTTTCTTTTATCATCTGCTATTATAAGATTATGTGCATGTATTACTTTATCAGATTTTATGATGCGTCAATATTTAATTAAGTATTTTATACATTTTGATGGCGGGCAAAGTTATCTGGACTTTTAGCCAACATTGCCCACGTTGATTTTTGACGCAAATATAGCCTCTAGAGAGATGAAATAAAAAGCCAATACAAGAATTTAGGCAATAATGGCGTTTACTTTAGGTTTTAAAACGATACTATAGAAGGTTTCCTAGCAAAGTGGCTGGGCAAAGTTACCCTGACATTTTTTGTCTTTTTCATACAAACCGCATTTCACAAATTAAAAGTGCTAGGGTTGGCACTTCTTAGTTAACTGATCTTGTGATCGTAGTTGTTGTAGGTATAAAAAAACTGGTTATTTTTCATTCAGGTATTTATTTAATAAACTTTAATCAACATATTTATATAGGTAGCCAAATGAAAATGAAATACTAATTGAGATCAAATGATGTTAGGAGCTAAATTAAAATAATTACTAAACTATTAGACATTTTCAGCTAACTGTCACTATTATTATTGCATTGTCACCGAAGACTCATAATTTTACCTAAATTCAGCTCAATTTGACACCGGGAAGTAGGTCAAATTAAGCTTGCAAGAATTGACCCCGACAAACATACTTACAAACATAGGAACTTACAAACATACAAACATTGCAAGTTAATTAAAAGCTTTAAAAAAAAACAAGTTTCTGAAGTGCCAACCCTAAGCTTATTTTGATGGCGGGCAATGTTGTCAATAGTAGATCGCTACATTGCTGGATAACTTTGCCCACCGCTATAACTCTTGTTTGAAAAGACATTCAGCAACGATAACAACATATTAATACTCCTAAAATGTTCTTACATATCATAATATTAATAAAACTAACCTGTGTTTTCGCCATCACTCACAATTCACTTATGAATTTGCACCAAAATTTGCCCGCGAAAATACGCACCGTACTCGAAGAGTTCCAACAAGTTACTGAGTGAAGCTAGCGACACACCAGATAGACAGTGTTGCTAGACACATAACCTATTTTCTATCAAATTCAAAAAATGTTAACATAATTATTCAAATATTTTTGCAATTTAAAGATTTGCTTAAAAATTTATCTTCGGGCAAAATTACCCTTGGTGGCAATGTTGGCGTATTTTACGGTACCTACCAATACCAACCAACTAGGTACCTACCTAAAAATCGATTAAATCGTGCGTTGTGCAAAATTCCAAGTAAACGATCAATACCTTAAAGCTTTTAAATTATATCAAGTAAGTACCTACCTTACCTAGGTAGGTAAGCCCAAAGTTTCTGTAATAACGTGTGTAGGTACCTAAGGAGCATCAGAAATTAATCATCTGCTTCCCAGTATCTAGTAACACATCATCAAGAGGCGATCATCGCCTGTCAATTTAATTAAAAAGAAGTTGCACGCCCGATACAAGATGAAAAGGGCTTGTTAACCTGTTGTGGCCTGTAACAGTTGTTGAAGCACAGCTCATGGAATACGGCTAGGTTACTCCTTCCTTACTCGCAGGGCAATGAGTTGATAGTAGGTATTTACCTACCCACGTTAAAACCAAAAAGGTGTACCTACTACGTGCGTTTTTTGTGGGTAGGTACCTAGGTAAATGCGTTTTTTAATTTTTTTGTGTGTGAAAAACACAAAGGTAAGTATAGTCTGGCAAAAACGGGTAGAAACGGCAACTAAAATTTCATTACAATGGAAAATTGGAAACCCTTTCTCTACTAGGTAATCTATGGTAAAGAACAGGTTTCTTGTCTATGGTACCTACAGGTACCTACCAAAGACGTCAGTCAGAAGTAATAATTTCCTTCTAAAAGAGAATTTATATTCGCGTATTTTGCTTGCACAGTTGCGCCCCCACCTATGTCTATTATTTTTTGCCAGACTATACCTACCTACTTATCATAAATTCTTAAAGTAGGTAGGTATAGTGTAGGTACCATTTTGAAATGTCATAAGAGCTAGGTGATTCTTCGCGACCAAGACCGTAAAGAACAAACTTACCTACCTACAATAAAGGTTTACTAGCAAATGACCATTTTAGCTGTGTCTGAGGCTTGAGCTGAGCTCATTATCGTGATACTTTAACACGTTCGGTGCGGGACCGTATTTGCAAGACTTTCAGACAGTGCGATACAGGACATTTATGGTAGGTACGAGAGTTACTCCTGGTGCGGTACATGACATATATGTCCTGTATTATGTTTTTTTTGAAATGCCTATAATTTAATGAATTTCGTAATTTAATGTTGTTTTTTTAATTATTTGGGTAGATTATAACCTTATCTAACATATGGTAAGCCAGGACGGGGATCTGGTGAATACTTTAGAAGCTATACCTAAAACTAAATACCCACCACAATTGTCCTGTACCGCACTGAAAATAGGGTCAAAACGTTTGTCCTTTACACAAGTTTAGTGATGTTCTAACTGTATTTTGAACAATCGATATCGATAAGGAGCATTTATTTCTCTGAATATGAACAAAACTTCATTTACTTAAATTACAAGCTAAGTTAAACACCCCGGCATGGATTTATGGTCCTGGTGGAAGTATATGCAGGACTCATTTTTGGTACATCCTTGGTCAATTTTGTTCGGCGCAGACCTCTACCGCATACTTACAAATTTTTAATTTATAAAAGCCTTGTCCGTACAATTACAAACAAAACAAAAAAGGAATCAGTCAAATCAGTCCAGCCGTTCTCAAGTAATGCGGGAACATACATGCGGCAATTGATTTTTTTAATAACTGGGTTAGGATGTTGATGATTTTCAATCCTCAATTAAATTGCGACCATCGATAACATTTTATGAGATCGCTTAATTTTGGCGTTAATGTAATAATCGACAAATGACGTGCTAATAAGATAGGGATTGCTCCGCACTACTGTAAAAATCAGCGCGACACCGGGTCTGCGGATACAGGACATATATCAGTGCCTCCAGTCAAAAAGGGCACAACTCAAATTCGGCACTTTTCAGGAGAGCCAAAAAACCAAACTTTTAATGTTTTTTGCTATTTCGCAAGAGAAATTAAAATTTCTTTTGATACAGAATTGTAGACAAAAAATAGCCCTTTCATTTAATGTTAATCACTTTCACGTTCGTTTACTATTTCTATATTATTTTCTTGTTTTACTTGAGTTGTGCCTTTGTTAACACAGATGTAATGGAATAACGTTAACTATTCTAGTCAGTTTACTCGTACTAAAAGAAATATTACGACTTGTGCCTTTTCAATAATGGAATAACTTTATTAATACTAGTCGATTTACTCCTATTCAAAGAAATACTAAGACATAATCCATTAGTAACGAATACTTATTATGACAATAACGGCTTATTTCCATCAATAACTGATGTCGAGAGCTGTAGTTATGTAAATAAAATCTAAAGTTAAACAATAATTATGATATTTTTAATATTTATTTCAAAAAAATCAACATTATAACAAATGTTTTCAGTAAGTAAATTCTAAGTATTCCTCGGTATTTTAATTTACTTCCTCATTTTCTGGTATAAAGCACAAACCGGGGTCGTCTTCAGCTCTCTCTGATTCAGATTTCAGTAAGTTGTATAAAAATCTTGAATTATGGTAGATCCTTGTATGTATGGGGACTCCCTTTTCCGCAATTGGACTTGGTAGATCCTTTATGCGTGGGGATAACCTGACTCACTAGTTATAAAGCCAACTTAGCTTCTCCCAGAAGCTCAGAAGTTTCCTAGGGTCTTCACATGCTTCGAGGAGCGACCTCGGGTTGTTGAGGACATGCTGCCGTTGTGCTGCTACGCCCAGGTATTCCAGGACTACGTGGGCTGCTGATTCTTCTTCGGTTAGACATCCTCTGCGGAGTGGAATGTCCGTGGCACCGATGTTGTACAGCTGTTTATTGAGGGTACAGTGTCCTGTCAGCGTCCCTGTGATTATTTTGATGTCTTTTCTTTGTAGGTTCATCAGGCGACGTGTCAGTCGTGGTGTGGCTGCTGTAATCGCTGCTCAGGGCGTCGATTCTGTTACCGAACTTTTTATCAACCTCAACCAAAACCTCAACTAAAGCGACTGTTTCCATGACTACTAATAACAAACGACTCAGTTGTGGTGAGGTTTTGAACTTTGGCAGAACAAATTTTTGAAAAGCTATTCTACTATTTCACCAAATGGCTGGCATTTAAGAGATCGAACCAAAACCAAAGCGGTTGTCATCTAGTAGAATTCAGGCCCTGGACTGTCTGTAGTCCGTCGCCCGTGTCCATCGATCGTTGTGAAGGTTTTGGGTGTGTTCTGTATCCAGGTGCGTAGCTGGGAGAACGTCAGAGGAAGGAATGGGGCTGGGTATTCCACTTGTGTTTCCGAGCCCCTTCTGGCTGGTTCATCTGCAGCGACGTTTCCCAGTGATCCACTGTGTCCCTTGATCCATTGTAGAGTTACCCTGTTCTTTGCGGCGATACTTTCAAGGGAAAGGTGACATTCGTATATGCGCTTGGAGTTTCATTTTTGGCTCTCCAGTGCTCTGAGGGTAGTTGTACTATCTCGGGGACTACTATGCCGTATACTATGCCGTAGTCTTCTATCCCTCTCCATTTGATAGCAGTGGCAGCTGATTGGAAAATGGAACTGCGTGAGCCTAGTGTCATAGGTAAGATAAGATAAGATATGATTAGTATTCATGTGTTTGTATTTTGTAGTGTTTCCGGGATGTCGATTGTCTTGGAATCTTATCACACGATATTATGGTAGAATAAATAAGTATCTCGTATCATGTGGTGGTCATCAAAACTTTTTCTAAAACTTGAACAAAAATCGTTAATTTGGTAATACTGGAAGGCAGAACGAGATCAATTACATTAAAAAAGAAAAATTAAGACTTATTTACTTCATCACATTAAATCAATCAATACCAGCGATACACAGATTATTATAATACTTACTACGTAAAAGATACATTTATATCTCATTATTATCCATGCATAAAATCACCAAAAGCAACAAATAGAGATATTCCCTTAGAAACATGCATAACAAATGCATCAACTTCATTTATTTCTAACTCTGTTTATCTAATGCATTGGAACAACATGAGTTATGCCTTTTTGTTTCATTGTAATATTTTTTTAACTAAAATTATGCCTTCATGTTCGATGATGTTTTGGGCTTACTGCTACTTATTTCCTATTAGTTGGGAAATTTTGTCGATAACTAAAGACGTTCCCTTTCTGACAGTCGAGTTATACCCTTGATGTAGTTGAAAAAACCAGGTTAGGATGCAGCTAGAGTTATGAATTTTTGATATGTTATGTAACTGGATACGTAGATCACGATAGTGCAATAAAAACAAAAGGGCACAACTCGACTTATGTCCTTTTTGACTGGAGGCACTGATATGTATGGTAGCGTGGGTCACTCTTGTATGGAGAAAAAAAAAAGTTTAGTTTTTATACGGGCACAGTGACAAAACGGTGCCAATTGATGAGTGTAAATAGATTATGAAGTTTCATTGCAATCGGAATTGATCTTCTGCCTCCGAAATCATGTTGGGTTTCAACAAATATGGTTAAAACAGGCCTAACAGCACGACATTCAAAGTTACACTAAATAATCACTATTCATTAAAAAAAAGTCTTAAATCATTGGTAATTAAAGGTTTTTTAGAGAGCACACAATTTTTACTTTAAATATTATGGAAAACAATACTAGAATAATTATTAAAGTGAAGGGTTTAGTCTGTGGTGAAATCCTTTTTGCTGTCGAATTTCAGTATCGCTTTTCTCGAGTCTATCTGGGTTTTAAGAATCTTTCTGTCATTGTTTTATTGCATAAAATAGCTGATACTTCGGTCACAGCTTTAATTCCTCCTTCTACTGCTTTTTTGTGACACAGAAGGTGAAATAAATCCAATTCCCCTTTATTTTTTTTGTAGAATTAATAATCGGAGAAATTTTAATAACAATAGCTTAGTGACACTTTTACACCAATTCAAAAGACCGAAATAATGTTGATGCGTTAAGTTTGTCTTTACTAACTGAAACAGACGCATTTTGATGCTGTTTTTGACTTTTCTTTCAAAATTTGATATGCAACTAATTCACGAACGTGCGGCTGGAGATCAATCAACATTGCAAGCAAAATGTTTTACGGGTGTGCGATAAAGCTGTTTATTTTAATTACTGGATCGTTAACGGAAACGAGCTAATACATTTAGGAATAAATCTCGACACATGCAAGCCGAAATATCAAAGAAAACGTTACTTCCAAGCCGAGACTCTTCCACATTGTTTTTAGGTGTTTTTTGGTGAAAATAAAGAAGGTTTTTGCATTTTAAATGTTGAGTTTGTAATAATCCCTCATTTGTTTTGGTTCTACTGAGGGGTTAGAAGATTTTGACCATATTTAAATCAGGTTTGCAACTAAAACGGCCTCTATTTCTTTATACGTTGGATTTTTTTTTCGTTTCTTTCTTAAATTTCAAATTGTGTCGGGTCCACTCATAAAACATCATTAGATCTTCGTGATTTTGCAATATGCTATCTTTAGAATCACGTAATAACCAAATAAGGGGCCCTTCCAACTATTTCGAGTGCATTTCATTTTTCTAATGTCGTAAAACCAATGACTGGCACCCATGCGTTTTACCTATAAATTGTGCTTCACTTGTCTCAACTTCCACCGCACCCTGTCCCTCCCTTCTCCTTTGTACTTAAACTACACTAAACACTTATGTTTTTGTCATAACTAAAAACTATTACGCATGAAATCTGCTGTAAAATAACTTTAAAAAAAAATTTGTGAAGTGACATCAAAAATCTACTTTTTTAAATAACTCTATGACAATCCGGAGGCAATAAACCTTAAAATAATGGGATGAAACTTTACATATCAATTAACAACACCATTTGGCACCTTTTTAACGCTGAGCGTTTTTAAAAATCAAGAAAAAAAAAAAACGACCCTCCCTAATGTATGGTAACGCACAGAATTACGAAAATTGCTTTTAAGTGCGTACTACCCATATGTGTCCTGTACAATTTTATGGCAAATTTTGCTTATATTTTTAATAAGCTACAGAAAAGTATACTTGACTCTTTTTTACATAAAGGATTTCGTATAGAAATAGCCCCCGCACCAGCGGTAAAACTACAATTTTACCTTCCGCACCAGAAGAAAGTCGCGTACAACCCATATATGTCCTGTACCGCACTGAACGTGTTAACGTAACGAGCGAGATGGTACAAAGAGAGCCTGTAGGTAGGTAGGTAAGTTGGTAGGCTATGTACTCGTACCTAATCCTCGGACGCGAGAGAGATCCTTACTTTACTTACGAGAATTTTACTGAAATTATTTTGGAAAGTTTCTACAGTTTAGAAAGTTTACATTCTAGTTTGTAGGTAGGTAGGTAGGTATAAATTTATTCTGTGTTAAAATAGATGGGTTAGGTACCTACATAGAGTAGGTAGGGTGGGTTGTCCAACTGTGAACCAGGCAGATGCAATGAGCCACCGCTATATTTCAAAAATGTGACATTGCCGTTCTTTACGAATACTGCCAACAGGAACGCATACGCACCCCTCACTCTCTCCCCAAATTGCAAGCAGCGCAAGCTTAAGACGTACGCCCAGTGATCGAATTTATAAAAATGTATCACAAAAGTCAGTTTTTTGTGTTGATTTCATTCTTTTTCTACATTTTTTGGGTGTTACCTACAGTTTTTTTTGCCTGTTACGTATGATTACACATACATAACGTTGTAAATTACACTATAGTTAGTTTGCTGTATCATCATTTACCAGGTGAAATTCTGAGATTTGTTTTGTCAATGGGGTGTGTCCAGCAATGAGCCATGACATAGTGTCCTGCATTGAACCATAGTTATCACATACATTTTCCCAGTCCGAGCTGCACCTACCCTTCATATACGTTGAGTAACTGAACCACCTACTTATTACAACTAGATTTGTATGATAACCTACTTATAATTAGTATTATGATAAAAAAACCATGTTGCTTGATGTCAATACATAGATTTTATTAAGACTAAGATACTCAAGCCTAAATATAATTAACAGTACCTCTAACGGCTTATATTTCATAGTTAGTAATAATTTTGCTGATAGGTAATAATAATAAAGTAAAAACATTGCCCTTTCTCTTGGTAAATAGATGGTTCATTGCAGAATTCGGTCTGGTTCAATGCGTACCACCCGTGTTACGCAATGAACCAATTCTCATTTTTTGCTAAATCTGTATTTCTAAGAAATCTAAAGATTATATGAATAAACTAATAATGTACAATCTTAGCCAGATTAATCACCTTACTTCACGCCAAATCTTAGGTCCGTAAGTCAAAAAATGTAAAAGATATGGACGTTTGAATTTTACCTGGTTCATTGCTGGACAACCCACCCTACCTAAGTAGGTATAGCTTTATGAAGGTACACAATAGGAGGTTAGGTAAACTAATATTAAACTTATTGTAGGTAGGTACCTACTATACTATACATACCTAGGTACAATAATAGGCCGGTCCTAAGGGGGGGGGGGGGGTCAAAGGGGTCATGACCCCTCCCCCCAACCCTTGACTAACCTCCTAGTAAACTACCTAGGTAGCAAAAAACGTGACCTCCCCCCAAAATCAAAGTCTGCGACCGCCCCTGATAATAGGCAGGTAATACCTAGGTACCTACTATCTAGGTACTACCACAGGTACTACCACGTAGTACTATTTATATGTAGGTACCTTCCTCCTACTTAGGTACCTACCTACCTAAGTAAGTACTTACCATAAAACCTAGTATAAATCTTGAAAGAAAATAAGAAACAAGCTCAAAAATTAATAATTTAAGTAGGTAGGTAATGAAAACAATAGAAAACAAAGGCTACCAACACCAAGATAATAGGTCCACGGGGCAAAAAATATTTTCTCTAAAGATAAACGACATCTAGTTCATTTTATAAGTACTAAGCCCAGACTAAGCCTGACTCAATGGTTCGAGCGACATCTATTGATACAATTTTGCAATAAACAGCGCCATCTTCAGGATATTTATGGGACTGAGAATGACAGATGAGTTCGTTTTCATTTTACGCAATACTAAAACTTGATTGGTCAAGTTTCTGAACTATTCGTGTCCATCCAATCATGTTAGCAGAACTGTATGAATTTGACAACACATGGTTTTACGTCATCAAAATAGATTGATGAAGTACAAAGAAAACTCACTGTAAGTTTGACAGAATTTGATTGACTTCGTTTTCGATCTCGTGTTTCTACTGTGCAAGTATCCGATCACAAAGTGCATTTCTAAGTGTTAGTGCATAATAAAATGACCTATATTGTGCTTAGAGACTTAATTGTTGTGAATACATAAACAAATAATTAGGTTACAGTGAAAAGCGATGTGAAACTCTCCTTGGCAGTGTTCTGAGATTGTATGCATATCGTCATAATATTGTTCTACCGAGATGTCTTCTAAACCAGCTAATCAGAAGAGAAGGTGGGTGCTATAATTATTTTCGGGGCTTATGCCCCCTAACCTAGACTTACTTTGCAGTAGAAGATAGCTACATATCCTTTTATTGAGGTTTTTGCATTTTCCTGCTAGCGTACTGCCAAGTGTCACCTCAAACTGCGAGCCTCAAAGTGATAACTTTCTCTTTTTAAATTTATCACTGATAATTCTAGACAAATAAACAGGAACAAAACGTTTTAGGAACTTTCTATTTCCTTGTTAAGATGTTATGATAAGTTGACAATAACATCTGTTGGTGTTGTTGTTCAGGTATCTATGGTGGCATTGGGATTGATAAAAATTGAATTATACTTACAAGTACATGGTGTTGCTTGATAACATCTGAGGAATCTGGTAAATCTTTATCAAAGATAATAGGTTTAAGGACCATAAGTAAAGTAAATTCGTATGAGCAAGAGGCCAACTCTGGCGACGGAGTTTTTAGGCCGCCTAAAGGCCTCCGTCATGGCTTAACGACTTAAAGGCTGGGACCGACATTTAACATGCCCTCCGAAGCACGGAAGCACAGAGGACCATAATGTGGTCCAATGTTGCATCATGTTGTATTTTCTTTATAACCCCCGACGAAAAAGAGTGGCGTTATAAGTTGGTAGTGTATATCTGTGTGTCTGTCCGTGGCATCGAAGTTCCTGAATGGATGAACCGATTTTAATACTTATTTTTTGGTTTGAAAGGTGTCTTTGTCAAGTGTTCCTAGCTATATTTTCTGTCATCAAAATCTGTTCAGCCTTTTGAAGATCATCAGCTCTATGTCGGGGGTTTTTCATTAAATTTTTAATTTAATTTTTAAAAGTACCAGAGGATGATTCGCAAGAAGCGGTCCGAAAAACGGTACCCCATTTTTGCAATTTTGTTTTTGTTATTTTTCAAAAAAAAAATAACATACCTAATTAAGCACTCAAAGACATGCATTTTAATGTTAGCGGCCCTTAATTTGATAAAGCCGTTTTGAAGTTTTAGTGGTTTAAATACATTCGTGCCCATTGAAATTAGGTTTGGTCCAAACAAATTAGAAATGGTACAAAGAAATTAGAAATTGTCCAAAGAAATTAGAAATTATTGCCAACGAAATTAGAATTTTGTCCAAATAAATTGGCATTTGACACCAAGAACGTCGGATTTATCAGGAAATTAGCATTTAGTTAACTGATCAATCTAAGATATACATTATACTCTCAACCAACACTGTTTTACTTTACTACTTACCCGGGGCGTTGCTAGTTATCATATAAACGGGGAAGCTTTATTTAAAGCTAACACTACTATTAAAAACTCTTTGAGGCCTTGGCCCAGCAGTGGGACAGTGGAAACAGCAATAACCACTACTTTTGGACTGGAAAATACAAAAAAATATTTCAATTTTTCCAATTTCTTTGTGTCAAATTTATTTTTTTTGGTACGATAGGCCAAAGAAATTAGAAAAATGCCAAATAAATTAGCAAAATGCCAAAGAAATCAGGAAAATGCCAAAAAAATTAGCGACAAAGAAATAGTTTTTTTTCGCGGACACATTTGTTTGCTTTGTAAAACAGTAACGTGGAGTTAAAATAATATGAAATTTGATTCACCACTACCTAATAGTATCTATATTAACGTTAACGTTATAAAAAGTGTCAATTTATATTTCATTATTGCGTAATAAGCGATTGAATGCAGATAGGGGTGTCGCGGACACACCAAAGAACTTAGATTTCACGACTTTAGAAATTAATTACAGCTTTCCTACGTATATAATTGAGGATATTACTAGTGCCATAATAGCGTACTCGTATACTATTTCCAAATAAAAATACAGCAATACTGAAACTGGTCATTTTAATAGGTTCGCAAGGCCGGACATGCCACAAACACGAGTCCTGCGAAACACCCCAGAATGTTTCAAACAATTAAAATTCACCAAGACAAGAGACAGGCTTTGCTAGGGGCGAGTGACAAAAACAGGAGACAGAGAACCCTCTGTTTAAATAAATAAATAAATATTTGCTGGACATTTCACACAGGGTCTCATCTAGCCCAAAACTAATAGCTTGTACTGTGGGAACCAGATAACTGATAGAATATAACAACCAGACACAGAACAAACATCTATGTTCATCACACAAATGTTTGTCCTGGGTGGGATAACCCATGACCTACAGCGCAGAAGGCAGAGCTACTACCAACTAAGCTAAGAGGCCAGTCATTAGCTAAGAGCCAAATGACAATGATCTCCTGCCTCTGTTTCTGGTCTTGGTCTCCGGTCTTGGTCTCCAGCATGAACCACCAGCTAAAAACATCTGATCTTTAATTATAAATGAGCTCAAATTAGGTACATTTGTTTTGTTGTATTAATATAATTTTTAATACATTCCCTGGAGAGTGTATGACAGTCTACAGGCAGGACAGCCTAGGCTTGGGCTGGTGCACACTTTTGTACCTTCAATATTATTGAGACAGGCCAATTTTCCTGTAAACTTAATTAAGTAGGTATTTTATAACATTGCATAAAGTTTTTGCTAACAAAGCTAGGTACTGAATTGTTTTTTTAAGTTACATTAAAATACTTAAGAACAGTTTGTTTGTTTAAAGTTTAAATGTGCTAATCTTTGGTAGGTACTTATTTTAATTTTTTTTTCTGCATTATAAAATAAGAAAGTTATAAAGGTAGGTAAGTATTTATTTCTCAAAATTGAATGGCGGGTGAAGCCGCCGGGCACAACTAGTAAAATATGATTACATGTTATGTTAGGTATTTGCTTGATTATTTGGAAAATTACCTAATAGCTTAGCAAAAAACAACTAAATTAGACTTTGAAATAGACAATTTACTAGTTACGGCGCGCGACTTTACGTGAGCGTTTTATACAGCCCCAGCCACAATCTGCATAGGTATCAAGTTTCATCCAAATTGGTCCACCTGTTAAGAGGGCGGCGATGAACGAATTCTCCATACAAACGTACTACCGAAATCATTTAAAATTTGAGCGTATTTTCACCACTTTATGCACTTATTTAGATTAAGGAAGTATTAATCTAGGTTCCTGTTAAACTTTTGATCTAAAAAACTTACCTGAAACAAAATGTAAGCAAATTGTATTTCTAACATTTTTACAGCAAAAATATCGTGTTTTCGTTGCATTTGTTCTGTATGATAAACAACAATGATTGTAATATCCTTTTAATAGGAACACAGCTTAGAGTGTCTAGTTACAGGCCATACAAAAAAAATTGCGAAATCATTAACTTTTCATTCATCATTTTTGGTATTACGGAATACATCGTAAATTCTTGTAAATTCTGAACTCGAGTATTGCCGTACGCGTTGCTCGGATGTCTTCAATGTGTGTGTATAGTCCCGGGAGGCGGAGTTTCGACACTCACACTAACGCAAAATTGGTTTGCAACGACCACCGCTTTTTATAATTTTTAGCATTTTTAGCTCGCTCGATGTATAGGTATGTAGGTATAGGTGTAGGTAGTATACACACTAACTAGATAGGTGTACCTAGCGTAGATTAGAATCGATTTTTACTTTGAACAATTATTTCAATTTTAAATGGTATGTAGGTAGGTAGGTTTTGTAGACCCTTTTATGAAAATTACTTTCTTTTTAACCGACTTCAAAAAAAGGAGGAGATTCTCAAGTCATAGGAATATTTTTTTATGTAGGTAGGTATGTTTCTCGAGTATCTACTTGAATAGGTGAGCCTGGACCGATTTGGAAAATTATTTTTTTGTTTGAAAGGGTACCAGGTGGAGCTATGGTCATCAGATCAGGTCAGGATCTGATAATGGAGTCAGGAACTGTTCAACAGAACTCCTCAGTAAATAGGCTGATTGAGTTTAAACTCGGCATAATGTAAGCTGTCTTGTTCCGTTTCGTTCCGACTACAATGTCATGTAATATGTAATACCTATGCGTACCTATGGTGTTTGCGAGCTGACCTGATGATGGAATCAGAAGCTGTTCAAAAAATGGTGCTGGTGATGATGATGACGAGTTTCAGCTCCATCGGCCTATTTAGATTTAGGTAGGTACTGATGTGTTCTGTTGAACAGCTCCTGACGCCATCATCAGATCCTGACCTGATCTGATGACCATGGCACCACCGTCCCAGGTGGTGCCATGGACATCAGACAATGTCTTTCAAACAAAAAAGAATTTTCCAAATCAAAAAAATTCCAAAAACATACCTACCTACATAAAAAAATATTCCTATGAATTGAGAATCTCCTCCTGTTTTTGAAGTCGGTTAAAAAGAAAGTAATTTTCATACTAAAGTTATGAAGTTGAAGTTATGAAAGAAGTTGAAGTTATGTTTTTAAACTTCAAAGTCTATAAATAGAACAGTAGTAGTTTTGTAATGACGTCACAAAATGACGGCGGGCCATTTGAATCTGCCAAGAGGGGCTTTTCCATCCTACTAATAATTTTACAGTGTGAAAGTTTGTGAGGATGTATGGATGTATAGATGTACCGCTATCTAGGGATGTTTGTATGTTTGTTACTCTTTCAAGCAAAAACTACTGATACACGCGCGGTTCGAGGGGGGGGGGTCATGGGGGTCACGACCCCCCCCCCCCCCCTCAAAATCCTTGAAAAACCTGTAACATCCAGCAAAAAGAGAGGTAGGTACGCACTACCAAAACTAGTGACACCCCCCCCCCCCCAAGATCAAAGTCTGCGACCGCCAGTGCTACTGAACGGATTTTAATGAAACTTGGAATACATATAGGTAGGTACCTATACTTACCATAATTTATGACCTGGAATAAAACATAGGCTACTTTTTATCCGGGTAGGTATCACGCGAGCGAAGCCGCGGGCGGAACCTAGTATATTTTACATTTGTCTCTCTGATGTTGGCTGTTAGGTAGGTATTATGTTTTATCTCGCTTACATAGATACCTACCTACTCTACTGCCTATAACAGTGGCGGATTTCCAAATTTGCCGCCAGTAGGCTATTCAACTTTTGCCGCCCCTACACTCGATACCACATCACAATCATATTAATTACATTTTTTTTGTTAATGAAATTGTAACTTTTATGATTTGTGTAATATTATTTTTAACCGACTTCAAAAAGGAGGAGGCTCTCAAGTCGACTGTGTGTTTTTTTTTATTTTAGGTATATATTTTTTTTAGCTTTTTGTGTGTGTGTTACGCCATTTCTTCGTCAATTGTTTACCGATTTTGACAATTATTTTTTTTTTGGTTACAAAGGATATACTCCAGAAGTGGAGGATCTGATGAGGGGATCCCATGGAAATCGAGGGGAACTCTCAAATTTTATGGTTATTTATTGTGTTTGTAGAACTATCGGGCTGAAATTTTGCACACTTATATATTCTCGGTGACAATGAAATATTATGGTATCAATCAAGCTTATCTGATGATGGAGTCAAGAGCTGTTCAACAGAACTCCTCAGTGAATAGGCCGATTGAGTCGAAACTCGGTATATCTATCAAGTTTCAATTACAATTTAATAATATGGTGACAACGAGCTGATTTGATGATGGAGTCAAGAGCTGCTCAACAGAACTCCTCAATAAATTGGCCGATTGAGTAAAAACACAGCATATCTGTGAAGTTCCGACACAATGTAATATAATAATATGGTGACAGCGATCTGATCTGATGATGGAGTCAGGACCTGTTCCATGGAACTTTTTAGTAAAATAGAAATAGAAATAAGTTTTATTTTCGCCACTACGATACATACAACACAAATCAGAAATGCTACATTACAGTGACAAGAAAATAAGGTTACCCCTCAGCATTTGCTCCAGCAGCGCCATGGCTGTTAGAGCGCTGGTTTTCAGTATCTTAGTTTTTAGTAGTATAGTAGTAGTGACATGGATATCAAATGAAAGGGCTTGATGAGCGAAACACAATAAGTAGGTAAGATGACATCATTCTTCATAAAAAATAAACACTAAAATGAAAAAATAAAAAATAAAATACTTAACCGACTTTAAAATATACCTACTTGCACTAAAAAGCAAAACATAAGAATATAAACAGATTTATTTACCTAATTACTAATTACGCGCACTCCGCACTTTAGGTACGAAGCTACAAGTACATTGGTGGGCCCGCCCGGGCGGGCCTTGGCAGGGTTCCCACTTGCCACTCGGCTCTAATACCTATCGCGTGACAACTCGACAACCCTTCCGCGTCACTCCGCGCCAGACAGTGACAGAGTTATGCGTTAGAAAGAGAGAATTTGTGTAGGCACGTGTCAGTGCATATTGCACTAGGCAAAGAACGCTTACGCGAGCTGAATTGAACTTTGTCGCATAATTCTGTGCTACAACGTAGGTATTTTATTCAAAGTTTTCGTCAGAATCTACGACTTTTTGCCTTCTTGAGAGAATCATTTTGAGACAGAGATTCGTAGATCACACATACATTTGTCTCACAGGCAGGCAAAGGGAATTAAATTTGCAACCTTCTGTGTTTCAGGCGGGCCTTCGCCCTCAGCACCACAGAACATTGTTGTCATGATGAATAATAATGGATTCATAACATGTCGCATATTGTGGCTGTTTTCGGCCTCCCGTGATCGTTTCACTAGGTTTTAACAGTTCAAAATAGATGAGATTCTTCTGATCCTACCAAATACAGGGGGTCTAAAGTGGCCACTTTTGATGAAAAATCAGATGTTTCATAGATGCTTCATCTATGAAACATCTGACTTTTCATCAAATGCTTCATAAATGCTTCATATATGAAGCATCTATAAAGCATCGATGAAGCATTGATGAAGCATCGATGCTTCATTTAAGAAGCATATATCGATACTTCGGGGCTCAAATGTCGTAAAGCACAAATCCAAGGTTTTCAGGACGAGCAAAAAACAAAAAAATAAAAATGTTTTTCGTTATAACTCTCTCATTTTTAGCGCTACATAAAAATGTCCTAGGAACAAAGTTATCAGATTTTTCCATAGTTTCATAAAGTTATTTCAAAATTTGTCCTAGTCTAATATTTAAGGAGATAGCATGTGCTTTACGACCAAAAAAATAAACAAAATGTTCCTTACGCCCCACTGAAATACAGCCTGAGCAAGAACACAAGAGCGTAAAGCCCAACCTGTCGTTATTATCGCAGTGAAACAGGGGAGTATACAACACTTGCATGAACATTTAAGGTTGTAAAGATGAATATTATAATGATTTATCTCAATTATTAGGTTTTTATCTTGAGTAAATTGATGACTTTTATTATAATTTGTTTGCAATTTTAGTCATGCATGAATGGGTAGCTTTTAAGATGTCAGATTAAGTACGATATTGAAAGAATTTAAGTAAGTCACCTATTTTAAGAATTACAGAACATTTTATTTCCCAATTTAGCTCAAAATACAAATGTTTTTGTAACTATTTACTAGACACGGGTCTTTATCGCGTAAAACTTATATTATCCAGACTGTTGCAAATGTTTTAGAACAGCCGTGGTCATGGGTAGACTGAAGTACTCGCTGCTACCTTCGTCGCAGTTGTGAGGTTAGTTTCTCCAACTACCCTCACTTTTGTTAACCGGATTCTATAACACCATAGTGGTGGATATCAAGAAGTACTAAAATTGTAACCGCGAAGACGGCTATAGACTCTCATAACCCTCTTATTCAGACAAGAATTGAGTATCTGGAAGTGTACAGCGATTCAGTCGAGGTAAAAATAAGTAAAAATAAAGTGATAAAGTAGAAATAATCACTAGAACAACCAACAACAGAAGCAGATATTTTTGCACAAATCTTTAGCAGTTATTAATTACACAAAACTATTTACTAGACACTGGTCTTTATCGCGTAAAGCTATTATCCAGACAATTTCGACTGTGTTAGAATAACCGTGATCACGGGTAGACTGAAGTACTCGCTGCTACGTGGATAATATGAAGCTATACGCGATGAAGACCCGTACGTATCTAGTACTTTTAACCACGAAAACGGCTATAGATTCTCAAGTTTATAGCCGTCTTTGCGGTTAAAATTTGGATACTTGATATCAATCACTGAGGTATTATGGGATCCGGTTATCAAAAGTGAGGGTAGTTGGCGAAACTGTCTGGATGATAATATGAAGCTTTACGGGATAAAGACCCGTGTCTAGTAAATAGTTATGTGTAATCGCCAAAACTTTTGTATTATTTCACTTTCAACTTTTGTATTTTGTAATAAATTGTGAAATAAATGTTTTAAAATTATCAAAATAGGTGATTTACTTAAATTCTGTCAATATCGTACTAAATCTGATATCTTAAAAGCTACCCATTCGTGCATGACTAAAATTGCAAACTAATTATAATAAAAATTATCAATTTACTCAAGATAAAACCCTAATAATTGAGATAAATCATAATTATGCTCTTGCTCAAAGTGAATTTTGCAGTGGGGTGTAAGGAACATCTATTTATATTTTTTGGTCGTAAAGCACATGCTATCTAAGAGTTTTGTACCAAACTGGGTTATACAACTTAGGCCGTTGTGTGTTGTCAGTTACATGCTACTTACACCCCTCATTTTCAAATAAATTGTGTTTAGAGTAACTGAAATGATGGGTTGTATTTGTATTTTTTTTTTAATTTCGCAATTTTAATTATACAGTTCGATAGAGGATTAAAAACTGAGTACAATGGTATAAATAACTCAAAAACCCCAAATTGTGCTTTACGACATTTGAGCCCCGAGGTATCGATATATGAAGCATTTATGAAGCATTTGATGTTTCATCAGATGTTTCATAGATGAAGCATCTATGAAACATCTGATTTTTCATCAAAAGTGGCCACTTTAGACCCCCAGACAATTACCTCAGCACCAACAACAACAACCAGCACCAACAACAACAACCAGCACCGACAACTCGTTTGGAGTTGTTTGCACACCAGCTTAAGATGAGCCGTACATTCAACGGTTCCTGTGCATTCCGGGTGTCAAGGATTCCGGCTGTTTGTAATTTCGGAACTACAAAACCGATGACCTTGAAATTTTTACGGAACAATATATAAAGTACCTACTTACTTTCAAACAAAGTAAAAACCGGTCAAGTGCGAGTCGAACTCGTACACCGAGGGTTCCGTACCTACCCATTATACCCATTAAGTTATTGAACAATTAGTAATTTTTTTGTACATATCCTAGTTCTGCGATAGCAGCGCCGCAAATGTTCTGCGCACACGAGCATAATATTGCAATAAATATTTTCTTTTATTTACTTTCACACAATAGCACAATTTTATTTATTTACCTTATTTGAGGATGGTGCCAATTAAGCTAGTTCGCTTAATTGTATGAGCGCTCATACAACTCAGAAGACAATCTTAATTGGCGTCAACTATGTATGTATGTATGTATGGGAACACCCTTTAACTTTCAACTTTTTTAATTTTTTGGAATTTTTCCTTAATTTCTGCTATAAGGCCTTGCTTTTTGCCAAATTTCGTGATTCTAGGTCAACGGGAACTACCATTTAGGTTTTCGACCCAAAACCTCTAGGGTACTTCCGGTTGACCTAGAATTGTCAATTTTGGTTACAAGCAAGGCCTTACAGCACAAGTAAAGGAAAAATTCCGAAAAATAAAAAAAGTTGATAATTAAGGTAAGTTTTGGTACTTACAAGTTTTCACGAAAACCTAAATTTGCCTATATCTTTTTATAGTGTTGACTCAGGACCTTGATTTTTATACTCACAATAGGGACTATAGACCTCAGTATATGGTATGAATTTCAACTTGCTAGCTCCACCCATTCCTGAGATAATCGATGGTGACAGACAGACAGACAGACGGACAAGAAAGTGACCTTATAAGGGTTCCTTTTTTTACCTTTTAAGGTACGGAACCCTAAAAAGAATCAATGAAATCGGACTACGCGCTCATGAATTACAACCAGATACTTATTTTGACTTTCATCCCCTCTCCCTAGGGAACCGTGCTGAATTTCAGGATTAAAAGTATTTTATATTAGACCTCGTAGTATGCACTCAAATAATACCAGGTTTCATTTAAATCCAACCAGTAGTTTCGACGTAATGCGCGGCCATGATACGGACAGACAGACATGAATGAAAAAAATTACAGTTTTGGCTTCAGTATCGACAATAGAGAGCCCTCCAAAAAAAATTTCAAAATTTCTTCAATGTACAGAATTTGACCTGTTACAGTTTTATTATAAACTAGCTGCTGCCCGCGGCTTCGCTCGAGTTGTACCCGGATAAAAAGTAGCCTATGTTACTCTCCAGCCCTCCAACTATCTCCACACAAAAAATCACGTCAATCCGTCGCTCCGTTTTGACGTGATTCAACTACAAATAAACTAGTAGTTCGCCCCGAACTGAGATCTCGCGCACCGTAGATGGCTTACATTTGGACTTTCTTCTGACTACCCTTATAATTTCATGTGCTACTACTGCCGAGTATGCCTATTGCGCTAGCTCTTCATGGTAAAAAATACTAGCAAGCATGCAATACAATAATGTCGTGTCTAATTTTTCATTTACTTATTTCATATTTATGAATTCTCGTCGTATTTCTAAAGTATACGTCCTAGAATGAAAATAATAACTATTTTGGAATGTACAAAATAAGACCTTTCATTTGACACCCCACTCAATATATTTGTTTATTTAACTTTTTTTACCCCAATTATTTTCATTCTTTATCAAAAATTTTTTTATCATGAAAATAAATCAAGTAGCATCTAAAATCATTGCAAACCAAACCGCAACGATGCCACTCTCTTTTTAAGACCGACCAGTCAATGAGCTACGAAGACATCGAAACTCTATGAAACGGGAGCTCTTGCAGCTCTGGTTTCGTAGTTTTTGTTCTTTGGTCGTATTTCAAAAACTATACATCCTAGATTAAAAATAAAAACCATTTTGGAATGTACAAAATAAGCCCTTTCGTATGACACCCCACTCAATATATTTGGGTAACTTTGAAAAAAATTTACCCCCTTGGGAACCCCATATCTTTACAACCCCTTCATCGATTACGCTCATACGCTCCACAGCAAATTTCCATAGCACTACCTATTGACCTATCAAGTTTCATACAGATTGGATTAGCGGTTCGATAGTTATGCGAGAACATAAAAATGAAACATACAAACATACAAACATACAAACATACAAACATACAAAGCAAAATCGCCTAACTTGCCACTAAGATCTTCGCTCGCTTCGCTCGCTCGATCGACAAACAAATCTAAACGCACCGCCTTTAGCGCTCGTTTCCAATCCAATTATGGAAAAAAGTTTTAAGCAAGAAAAGCTCTCACTCTAACAATTTTTAAAACATTACTTACATGTTGAATTGTTTGTGTGTACATAATAACATAGCATTATCAATAAATATAGGTAAATATTATTTTTCTGTAACACAAAAAAAATTGTTCCCTATTTGCCGCCCCTAAAATCTGCCGCCCTAGGCTCCAGCCTTCTCAGCCTATTGGTACCACCAATTGATTCGCCACGTCATAAGTACCTAAATATGCGTTATCCTTTGTTGCACTTATGGGGGCATCCATTAATTACGTCAGGCTTTTAGGGGGCGGGAGGGGGTTGAGCCAAATCGCACCTAATCCCATGTGGGATTAAAAATGAAAGGGAGGTCTCGGCAAATCTAGGTAGGTACCTGTTTAAGATTATTTTTTTTATTCTCACGTGAGATTAGGGGGTGGGGGAGGGGATCGAGCCAAATCTCAGGACATCTCACCAAGGGGGGGAGGGGGTGCGGGGGTTGAAAAATCGCAAAAATCACCTTTAATTTTTATTCTTTAATTTTAATTAATGGACGCCCCCTAATTTCAGAGGGACAAACATCCGTTGTGACTTCAGTAGTTAGGTAGGTACTTACCTATAGACATTGGACAGAAAAAAACATAGTAGGTAAGTACCTACTTAGGTACCTACTTCCCTTTGAAAATTTAGGTAATTGTGTACCGACTTATATAGGTAACAACCCACATATTCTGTCTAGCGTCATAATATCGATCTCATCCCTCCCTAAAAATCTTGAGAGTAAGATGGGTAGGTAATTACCTAGATATTGTAGATAAATTTCCAAAAAAAGCATTTTTACCATACATTTATCTAACGATTCCATGAAATAAAATGAACATTATTCATTAGTGACTGACAATATAACATTTTTGGCCTCTCCAAAGATGCAAAAACTCAATATCAACAGGAATTGATCTCCATTCCGCAAGTACTTACCGCGCTGCAAGCGGAGCTCACAACCGCTGAGCCAAACGTCCTGATGCATTTGTATTTGAAATTATTGAACAGTAGCTGCGCGTCATGCGTCCTGAATCGCGCAAAAAAGGGCGGGCCTCATGTCAGACTCATATCTGCCAATCACAGATTAGGTAGAGGTAATACTGCCAATCGGGGCTGTGATTGCTCATAGTAGACTGAGTAGTACACCTATACTATACTACATAGAGTTTTTTGCGTGACAAGGACGAACAATTTAGATAGATACGTTGGAAGAGAAGTTCCGAGCTCCACGTACCGCAACCTTAAGGCATGATTGAAATGTCACTAACATATCCAAACATACTCACAAACTTTCCGATATATACTATTAAAGGAAAGGGAGCATCGGTGGACTGTTATTAAAACCTACATTTTATAATGTTAGGTACCTACGTAGTAGGTGTATAGTATTTTCCCTCTTGGACTCTATTCTTTTGACTTGTTCATCATTCAAGCATTTTTCATATCTATAAATTATCTAGGTAGCTTTTAAAAGACATTATTTAACACACGGTAATTACTCACGTAAAAATATCGTCGATTTAGATACCGACAATGTTTCGATTCATCCGGAGAATCTTCATCTGGGTAAGGAGGGAGTTGCGGCAAGGTTACTCCTCACGAAACTTTTGAAAGTGAAATAGCTTTTAAAAGCTTTATAAGTATACCTAATGTAGGTAAAATTCTAGGTATATAATTTTTTTTTTTAATAACCTATAAAGTGTCCCACTGCTGGGCAAAGGTCTCCCCCATATCCTTCCACTTCTTGCGATCACCGGCCGCCTCCCACCACTCTTCCTGGAAGGCATCTAAATCGTCACGCCAGCGTCTTCTAGGCCTGCCTCGGCGTCTCGCCGCCCGTCTTCAGGCTCCCACTTCGTGACGATCGATGCCCACCTTTCAGGGTGCATTCTCCGTACGTAGGTATATAATATGTACCTAATTTTGTTAGCCTTCCTGTTTACTCCCATACTAGGCCAATGCACAATGGCCTTGCCGGATTAGAGTTTTATCTTGGCTAGGATGTACCTTACCTTACCTTTGTTGTAAGCAGATTGTTGACAGTAAATCTTATCAAAAGATCTTTGTGCCACTTAGAATGGATCCACTTGGTAATTGGTAGGATCATCACTAAATGATGAAGATAGGAGTACCAGACACTACTCCCTACAAAAAAATCTAAAACAATTTTTTTTTTCCGTTTTCATCTGCGATCGGTCCTTGGACCATAAGCGGATTCGTTGATTGATTTTGTGAGATCAAGAGCGAAGAGGCCAGTGCCGTTTCTGCTCCTTCATAGAACATCTTTCCTCTTCAACCGCCGTACTGCGCGGGAAGTGTCCAGTAGTTGAGTTGCGAGTTGATTCGGGTGCAGGGCTAAGCGTTCGATATACTGCTTCTTGATTTTGTCTATCTCAGAAGCTACAGTCGGCATGTTGAGGTAGTTGTGTATTTCATCGTTCTTTGTGAACCAAGGTGCGTTGGCGATTGTTCGCAGGATGTGGTTTTGAACTCTTTGAAGACAGAGAATGTTGCTTTTGCTAGCTGTGCCCCACAGTTGGGCACCGTATGTCCATATCGGCTTTAAGACACTCTTATAAATGAGCAGCTTATTGTCAACGGAGAGTACAGAGTTTCTGCCCATTAACCAGAGAAGGGATTTGAATTTGATGTTGATTTCATCTCTCTTGCGTTTTATATGTATTACTAAAACAATTATGAATTTATTTTAATTTATTTTAATTCAATTTACTAAAAAGATTAGTAGAATTGAATTTAGAAGATGAATGGTAGACCTTCTTTGAAAGACACAGCATAGTTTAAACAATCTGTACTGTAGTATTACTTTTAACTATTTAATTTAAGATAAAGCCAAAATTATCTTGGTTCCAAAAACCTAAAAATAAATCTTATCTTTTCAAGAAGACTGCAGGTAACTTACCTCATTGTATGAATCATTGTAGACATGTTATTTTACTGAGACATAGGTCTTGAAATTATATTTTTAGTTTTAGATAAAATGCGATTTTTTTAAATAAGTAACAATGTTATTTTCAATTCTTGCCGAAAAACAGTGCAGAATTTTAAGTGTATTAGTCACGTTTTGGAGTGCATGACTAAAACGAAATCTATAGATAACGATACACTCCCAATACACAAACCATCCATCAACTTAGTAAATTTTAGACTCTTTCATCGAGTCTGAGATACAGACAGACAGACAGACTTTTGATATCAGTAAGTAAATAAAATAAAATTTAAAATAAAAATTGGCAAACTGAAGCCCTTGTAATCGACTCCTGAATTGTAATTGAAAATTGCTCAAAGCTTAAATAACTTTGAGGTCGGTTTTTAAAATTTAATTTTTTTTTAAATTTAGCCACTTGTAAACAAGTGCATTTTAATGCAAGCGTTGTCAAAAGTTTATCAAAGAGCGTTATCGTACCCAATCAAATCATCGCTATCTATCTTGCAATTGAAAGTGATATGGACTTTAGCCTTTAGGTACGACCTAGGTGGCGTAGCGGGCGATTGTACGAATGAGACACAGAGGTATGGGTTCGATTCATGGGTGGATTGGGTGGAAGATACATATATATGGATAACAAGCAGATATTTGTTTTAAGTCCGTTTGATATCCACTACTAGATAATCCTATGTTTAAAATAACTGCACAACAAATACCTAACTGTGTTGCAGAATCGCAAAAGGAATTGAACTATTATGCCATCTCTTTTCATTGATTGAGAGTGGAAAGAGACGGCATTATAGTTCATTTTACTTTGTGATTCTGCTTTTAGCAACCTTTTTAAGCCCACTGGTCTTTCTGATCAAATCAAGAAATCTTCTAAGAAATGAAATGAAATCATTTATTTGTTAGAAAAGAAGCATGTAAAAAAAATAAAATAAAAATAAGAATTTGCATATTTCTGCTTTAATTGTAACATCTTAACCGATTGTTGCGTTCAACATAAATTTTATGATTGAAAACAGCCCACATTATCACATTATTTTTATCTGATATGCATTATGCAAACAAAACCAATACCAAGAGCTACTGAACCTAACTGATATACCTACCTACCTACTGATGTAAACTAAGTTCCCAAATCCTCGCGTTCATTGGCTGTCAGTCAACTATTGCGTAAATGGTATAAGAATGTTAAAAACAACATAATAAAAACCAGCATACTATTATAAATCGCCTAATTTCATTTGACTAGTAAATATTTTTGTAATGACACAGTTATCGTTGGATGGCAAGTAAAATAGGCGCAGAGACAACAAATAATAATTGATAAGCCTTTGTTTAAATTTAATGCTGAGTATAGGACCTTTTGTATCGGTGAATATTCCTACACGTGCTCGCTATCTTTCTTAGCAATAAAATCTAGTTTTAATAGTTAAGAAGACACGACTTTCAGCAGTTTTATGTCTTCAGAAATAGCAATTCTTATTTAGTTTAAAGAATTCGATTATTTGAATTTTTCCGTCTCTCAAATCAAGGGATAATGTTTGAATGGTTTCGATTTGGCTGTATAACTTTTAATTTTTGATAATGGAAATATAGAAGTAAGAACACAGTCTCAGCAAACCAGCTATACTCGAGCCATTCTGGATGTACAATGCTTACTAACACTGCACATACAGATCAATCAGCTGATAGCAGAAATATACCAATCACAGAAAATTGAGAATAAATATGATTGGCACTGATTTAATATGGCCAATCACAATGAATCTCAGTTTTCTGTGATTGGTCTATTCCTGCTATCAGCTGATTGATCTGTCAGTGCAATGTTAGTAAACATTGTACATCCAAAATGGCTCGAGTATAGATCGACTGATGACATTTTTGCTATACAGGGAAATAACTGGATGCTAGAGGCACAGAATTAAGTCAAGTTTGAGGGGAGGCTTATCCAGCAAATGGCTACAATAACGTTCTAATAACTACGATATACAGAAGATTAATTTGAACATCACTTGTTCCAATGTGATTTGATATCTTATCTTAATCGTGCACATGTCCCTGCATTAAACCACATTACTTATCACAAACCTGTTTATAAATGGTATTGCCTAAGGCTAACAGCTTGAAACTCGTGTTTTTGTCGTGTCCTAATGGTTCAATGTACAAGGCAGTAGGTACCTACTTAACTAGTGTGTTTTGTCCGCTCGATTGTAGTTTTGATCATTATTTTTGTAATTTGTTTATCAGAACTAAAGTCAAAATAAAAAGGGTTACTAATTCCATGTGTAACTGACTCTACAATTGACACAACTTGCGTTTTATTTTACGTTGTTTTAAGAATACTTAGGTACCACTATTTTAAGTAATCCATACCCATTTATAAATGTGCTCTGTTTTGACGTGAACGCAGGAAAAATAAAAACACTTTCACATTTATAATATGTGTACGGACTGTACGGAGGTACGGATATTATGTTGAGGTATCATAGCAAGCCACCACACACGCTAGCTACTTCATACAAAAAAATATATTTTTGCCCTCATTAAGGCCTGTGGTCGGTGTATATTAATATTTCTTGATCTTTCCACATATTTTGGTGACATAATAGAAATATTAAAATACATATAGCTCCGCCTGTGGGGGCTCGAAGATTACTATGGAAAATATATCTTAATATGTCTTGCTATAATATATAGTATAGCTACGTCTGTGACGGGTTTTACTATCTAACCTGAAAATCAGGTCAACACACGCTGTATTTATCTACTGTAATAAAGTTTCAACACAAAGGTCATTGGTTTATGCACGTAGTTCTGCCACATGATGATAATTGGTAGGTATCATAATTAGAATCAATTCTGCTACTTTACTATTGTATAGTTTTGGTACTTTTAAAGGGCCTCCAGACTCTCGTAGAGAACCCCCGAGAACACCCGAGAAGCGTGAGTGTGAAGAGCTTCTCGCCTTCTCGTTCTCTGGCTCGCCTGTTCTCCGATCGGTGTCGGTATTTTTGGCCGAGCCAAAGGATTTCTCGGGCGAGAAAAGAGAAAGAGAAGGGTCCTACACTCACATTTTGTCTCATTGCAGATTAATGAGCGGCGGTGGGCAGACATCCATATTGTTTGTTTTTTTCGAGAATTTTCTTTCGTAAAAATGTGGAATAATAAATAGAGTTGAAATGATAGTGGGCAAACTTCACCCAGCTCCGCCAGCAATGTTATTAATATTACTCGAAAGACCTAACAAAACTAAGCATTTTTTACTATCGACGCATTAAAATCTATCCCGGGGGTCACTAGATAAATCCATGTTTGTACCTACCTAACCTGAGTAGTAGGTACTAGATTGTATGACAACGGGGCAAAATATTATTTTTTCGACGAGAGTGCTATTTTGCGTATAGAATAGATAGAGCGAGGGATGCTAGAGTTGAAACCCGAGCGCAGCGAGGGATTCTAGATTAGAATCCTGAGCGCAGCGAGGGATTCAAAGGACGTCATCGGAAATAGGAGATTGTTAAACATGGGTTGAAAGTAACCTACCTAGGCACGAGATGGTTTGGCGCACGAGCGAAGCGAGGGTGCTAATAAAGTTCGAGTGCCTAAACAGGTTATTCAAATCTATCTTGTAAGAGCTATTAACACGCTGAGACGCTATGGCCGCATCGCTGGCCACGTGGCCAAACAGTTCGTATTGAAATGTATGACAGATAACTCACTTGGCTACGGTCTGGCATCAGGACCCTGATCCTGTGATCCAGATCCCGTGATCCTGACTTCGTGATCCTAATCCCGTAATCCCGTGAACCTAATCCAGTGATCCTGTGTGATCCTGATTTCGTGATCCTATTCCCGTGATCCTGATCCCGTGATTCTGATTCTGTGATCCTGTGATCCTAATCCCGTGATCCTTATCCTGTAAACCTGATCCTACGTGATGCTAATCCCGTGATCCTGATCCCGTGATCCTAATTTTCATCTTATGGTAAATAGAAATGTCAAATATAGCTGACAAAGACGACATGGCTCAATAGAAATGTCAAATAGTAGAATGTGATTTATTTAATACTTTGTCAGCAGTGAAACTCGTTTCCCAGGGAGAATTACTTCCCAGGGACGCAAAAGTACTGTTTTCATCCCTCTGTTCAGGTAACTTCAAGCGTACTTTCCGAACATGAGAAATGAAAAATAAATACTTAAGAGACTTTCTGATAAACCTCACATTACTTTGAAATAAAAAAACATCCCAATAAATCGAGACTTTCATCGCTCTAATCATAATCATTTTAGCTTTTTTGTAAGTTAAACCTTTTCGACTCAAAATAAATAGAGAACCCTCGGACAGAATTTGATGCGAATTGGCATAGAGAAACAAGGCTTTGATACCTTCTAAGCAAAAGTAGTATAAGCTGTGGCGGCCGTGGGTCCATACATTTGTGCCCAAAAATGCGGTAACAGCCATTTTAACCTCTCTTTAAGTTAAACCTATTCGACTCAAAATAAATAGAGAACCCCGGGGCAGAATTTGATGCGCATTGGCATAGAGATACAAGGCTGTGATACCTTCAAAATAAAAGCAGTCTGAGTTGTGGCGGCCGTGGGTGAAGTGCCCATATATTTTTGCCCACACTCGTTTATCGATTTTTTTCAATCTGAGCCTTATGGGATGCTAAATATCGAAACTACTAAGATAAAAGTTTTTTACATTAAGTATTTTTTTTTTTAACATTATTTTTAGTTACAACATTCACAAAGTTACAGTATGCAATGGCACACAGAGCCAAACCGGGTGCAGTTTCAAAATCGACGTCCATACCGGATAAGCAACAGATCACGACTGAGAACAATTGAGAGTGTGGATAGCTTGTTTGTTCTTCGCGAAGTCTCGGGCGAGACTTCTCGCCGAGCCTTCTCTCGAGAGTCTGGAGGCCCTATTAGAACAATAGTCATGTGCAGTAAAAGATTTTGAGTAGGTACTTAATTTTATTAGACTTTTGTTGTTTACTTTAGAATGTTGTAGTACAGTTATATCTGTATCTGTTTTTCATTGAATAAGAGGTATCAAGGATGCCGTTTTTTAAGAATTAAGATCAAAAGAAGGTAATAAAAACCATAAGGCACACTCGGCACAGTCTTATTAGTTATCTCCCTACATTATATTATCAAGTTCTTGCAACTATGTCTTTTATACGCGGTTCTGATAAGAGCAGTTTCTGTTATCTATCAGTCAGTCGTTGATTTCGTTCCTCGATGGACTGTTCCGTTATATCATCACCGGTTTCGAGGGTCCGATTGCTAAAATGCGCTTGAACGGATACCCGGCGGGATATAATCAATGTCCTGTAGTGGGGAGGTTTGAGGAGACGGGATGGAATATGCAGTGCCCTATGGAGTACCAGTGGTCCAAACAGTTGGATGATCGAAGTGTCAGTGCTTACAATGGGAACATGATGGATCTTTCCACACAGTGTTATAGGAATAATCCTAGCGCTTGTTATGTTCCGGAAAATGTGATGCCTCAGTATTGCCTTCCACAGAACGTGTACAATCCACCTCGATATATTCAACAGCCGTTGATTCCGAACCTGCCTTGCCATCAGAACCAGCAGTGGGACTACAATAGCATGTGCTATAATGTTGATGGCCAGGCTTGCCAGTACACGAATGTCGTTGATTTGGAAGATTTTATGTGAGTTCTTACTGTTCCTAGGTGTTTTGATGTCTGATTTACCTGTGAATACTCAAACATCGATTCGAGAAGGAGAATGTTGTTCATAATGTGTGAACTTTGAATGAATAATGTTGTAACTTCTTAGGTTTCAATTCCAATTATCGCCGTAGAAAATGTAGAAAAGTATACATACACGAGAAAAAGAGCGGCTATATATTTTTGGTGGACAAGACACACCTTACTTAATGATCATGCTTCAGGCAACCCGTAATTAGTATAAATCTTCATCTTTCCGAAAACTTGTTCGGAACTAATTTGTCCCGTAGCTATATTGAACCAGCAATAAATTTTTCTACTGATTTACCACCTTGTGTACGATTTGAATATGCTATCAAACTACTTAGTATTCAAGCGTGATTATGTATTCAGCACCACGTGTAGTTCATAATGGGTTTGAGCGATGGCTGGCACCGCTTTCCTTGTAGTGATTTCGTGCAAATTATGCTCAAAATTAATTAGCGCCTGGCGTTATCTAATCAATTTGTTTGGCATAACGATATTCCAATAGATTGACGAGGATAAATTAATATTAAATCTGTTGTACTGAATACCGTAACCTATAAGTCATATCAAAGGCACGTGAACTTCTTTACAGCTTTAAAGTAGGTTTATGTTTGGGAATATGCCAAAAATTTCAGACGGATTATCAGCTGATTAAACCACGTGAAGATTTTGATGATTTCATTCTATCCTATCTCGTGACTTTTGTTTTACTAACGGAAAACGGTAAATAGTCAATGATTTTACTAACGGAACTATACTTTGCCAAATTGTATTACACAATATCCAGTCTAGATGTCTACTTAAATTGACCAAACCTTTCGAACTTGTAATATCTATTTAAGTTTTTTGTTTACTCTTTGGCGTATATTTTAAACCATTGGTAATGGACCAGAGTAGCAATGTTTTGACGAGATTCCTGTTCCGGAAAAGTAATGGTTTGTTTACGTAAAACTGTGTTTACGTTGCGTCGCAGTTTTTCCAAGGGTAGGATAAGGACACGCACGATAAACCAAGGCCGTGAAATTCACGTTGTGAGGTGACCCTGTGACCTAAATACAATCTGTGCTATAGTCATTGATTTCTCATAAAGTTTCGTTGGAAAGGTGACCCGATGTAAATTACAGTAGCTATTCACTAGGGCTTGCATTCGAATATTCGAATATTCGAATAATTCGAATATTAAATGCGTTCGAATATTCGAATACTGAAGTCGAATATTCGATATTCGATTAAAATTAATAACACTAAACTCAGAACTCTGATGTGCATAAAATGCCACTTTTATAGGATTCGGAAACACTAGAGAGTGCCGCGCGTGATTGCGCAGTGCTTTCACGTATTTGCCGGCAACCCAGTGGAGGTGCTTTGTCAGGAAAATGCAAATCTACATAAAAAGTTTTTTTTAATTTACATGTTTGATTCCTGGCCAGGAGAATTGTTATTTTAAAATCTAATGAAGCAGTTTACCTTTTTATCAAAATTGGTTACCCAAGACTCTTTTGAGTGTTTTGTCGCTATTGCCACCTGCCATCACCTCGTCTAACCGAGTGTCCAGCCCAATTCCATTTAAGATTCGTAACCCTAACTCTGACGTCCTGGACTTTAGTCCGGCGCCGGATCTCGGTGATACGAATTCGTTCTTGGAGTTTAATGCCGAGCATGGCCCGCTCTATGGCTCTCTGTGTAGCTTATACTTGGTTTTCAGGCACTGTGGAACTTTCTTCGACTGAAGCACATCTGCCAGTTTTCCGAACGCGGCCCAGCCGAGTTGTATCCTTCTGGAGATCTCCTTACTCTGATGCTCTTTACCAAAAGATAGAATATGCCCAAGATAAAGATACTTGTCAACTACCTCCAGTCTCTCGTTTCACCGTTACGGTAAAATTCGAGGTTCCAGAAGCATTCGCCATAATCTTCGTCTTGGACATATTTATGTTAAGGCCAACGGCTAAAGAGGCATCAAAAAGTTGTTGGATCATGAGTTGGAGATCTTCCAGGTTGTGGGCAAACAATACGAGGTCATCGGGAAACTTGAGATGTGACAGGAAGGCTGATGTGCGGAATGTTTATTCCGCAAGATCCCATGCAAGCATCTTCATAACGTCTTCAAGAGCCGCCGTGAAGAGCTTGGGTGATATTGTGTCTTCCTGCCGCACTCCCCTCTTGATGTTAATAGGGTTGGTAGTGTCGTGAAGGCGAACTTGCATGGTTGCCGTGCCGTATAACTCCCGCAGCACTTCCACGTATCGTGCGTCAATCTGGCAGCGATAGAGAGCGTTAAACACAGCCCAAAGCTGTCGGATGCTTTCTCGTAATCGGCGAAAGCTAAGCACAGGGGCCGGTTATATTCTGAACTCTTCTCCATCAGCTGCTTCATGGTGTGGATGTGGTCGATCGTGGAATAATCACTACGGAAGCCGGCTTGCTCGACGGGCTGGTACTCATCTAACTGGCGAGTGAGCTGATTGCATACCACCTTGGCAAATAGTTTTTACACCTGAGATAAGAGACTTATGGGACTGTAATTGCTCAGTTTCGAGCAGTCTCCCTTTTTATGCAAAATGGTGACAATTGCATTTTTCCAAGCATCAGGTGATTTTTGTTTGGTTGATGACTACGCGAAAAAAGAAGGCACCAACCTTTCATACAAAATCAGCATAGTCATTTTATTGTAGACTAGCTTCCGGTCGGCTTTGCCCGCTAGGTACCTACCTACATAACTTAATAGGTAGCCTTTGTTCATCCTGAAAGTTCATTTTTGAAATCGGATGAGTAGTTTCGGAGATAACCTCCTACATACAAACAAATTTTACGTCTTTATAATATTAAGTACAGATATTGTTGACTGATTTTACTGAGAATTTGTGATTGATTGTGCGTGTAATAATCGCCAATGTCTCGTTACGGCGACACAATCTTTTGTTTATGCAAATAACACTTGAAAGAATAAAAGAAGACGTGATTTTAGTAAAAACAAAGATTTTTGTCTATTATTCGAATAATATTCGAATAATTCGAATATTACCCGAAAAAAAATCGAATATTCGAATATTAAAATTTTCGAATATTTGCAAGCCCTACTATTCACACAATTGATATCAGTTAATTGAGCCGGTGCAGTATCTAATGATAAGGCACGACAAACTGTCTGCAAATTATGCAGCCATAGTGAATCAGTTTAAAATCCTACAATTTGAACTATGATAGTCTCTAATTTTTATTAGATTTCTATAGTGACATTATGGTAAGAGATAAGTAGTTTATTTCTTAAAGAAATTCTAAAAAAAATATCTTTAATTAATTATTGTAATTCACTCGTTATGGCAAAAACTCGAAGTAAAACACTTTGACAGGATTAACTTTTAAAAATAATGCGTAAAAGTATCAGTAAATGTTGTCCGTATCAGTAAGTATGAAAACAACATTGGAATTGGTTTCGGAAACTCAAGGAAAATCCTGTATGAGTTTATAATGGTCGCCCTAATCCAATTTATTACTTCCAGTATATTATTCTTATAATCACTTTGTCTGCCATGTAGAGGGCCGCAAGAATTTGAATGTAGATGAATGTATACTATGACCAAAGAAAATATGATTGGTCTTTGGAAAAGACGATAATGATTAAAAAAAATTGTAAATGTTGAAATGACGGACACACCGGAGTGGAAGAAGAATAACTACACCGACGACACCACAAAATAAAGACAGGGAGATGATAACACTTGCCTGTAATATACTACCCACACACTTTGCGACTGGTGTACTTAGGTGTACTTTGGTGTAGTTACGAGTCATTATATCAAACTTGTTCATCATAAACAGTATTGCAACTGGTGATTTAAGCGCGTGCAAGACATAATTTGCTATTGCTATGCTATTACTTGGCCTTCAGCAAGGATAAAATCACAGCCTGCATGCGAAACGGATAAAAGATAAGAGTAAATGCGAATGTAAAGCGAATGTTAAGATGGATCTGCGGAGTGATGCGAATTGACAGGATAAAGAATGAGTAAGTAAGAGGAATTGTGAAATTGGCAAAAAGTGATACTTAGTGGAAAAAGTAAATGAAAAGATGAGTAGCAATAGGAGATTACTAGGAAAGTGCTAGATATTAATGTGGATGGATAGGTGTAGAGGTAAACCAAAGAAAAGATGGATTGTTTATGCCATGAGTAAAAAAAGAGGAGTGCTGATATTATGACGTCTGATAAATGAAAGTGGAAGAAGAATACATCTTGTGCCGATTTCAATAGGGTAGCAGGAAGAACAAGAATAATGAACTGCCTGAGATTACGTGGTTGTTTCATATTTTTACTGTTTTTCTAGCTTAAAAAGTAGTGTTTTCAATAAATCATCGAAACCTGATTGTTCGGTTTCGGTGTAAATAGCTAAATCATCATTATCATCCTGAAATCAATTACGTATTTGACACTGTTATCGTTTTTACTTTCGAGAGTAGAGTCTGGTTTCATCCAGATATGTGCTGAGGGAAAATAAAAAGCTCACATTTGGATCTTACACAAACTTCTGTATATAGTATTGGTAAAATAATACAGCTATTTATGAGTCCAGTGTGCTTTGTTTCATACATTCAAAACACGATCCAGCGACTAAGCGATAACCTAGCCTTCCTTGTCGAATGACCCTTAGATTATTGGGATTATAATTACTAGGTACCACCACGATAGTTAGGTAATATGCAAATATTATTTCGATCTCATACATAAATAATCCTCATTACTCGTTCCAGACAGTCATACAACTAACTAGGCTCGTTTGTAAAGGAATAAAACTTTTTATCGTAATATTATTAAATAATGCTACTCGTAATAACAAAGGTTCTTAAACCATAATTTTGGCGAATTACTTTTCCTCAAACTGAATACTATTCACACTTATTATAATTTTGGGATACGTGATGCATGTTGTCGTTGTTTGTGAGAGACAAGATTTTTATTTTAATAGAATAATTTTCCAAGAAATTACTGCTATTAATACCTACGCAGTTGTTTATTTCTGTAACCTGTCTAGAAGGCACTAACTAGTCTCGGAAGTTCCTTAGCTTAGCAAAATGGCGCCTACCAGCTACACATCACGTCGGCATTGGGATCAATTGCTTATTAATCACATTATAATTGTTATCATATCGCTTTTAACATACAAGGAAAATATAAATCGGGACTATTTTTGTATCTTCGAAACATGTACTTACCATCTCTATTTCTATATACTTACATCTCTCTATCTCTCATTTCTCTGATGAACTACAGATGACGCCCTCGCGAGGTTACCCTTGTAGTGATGGCATTATGGTGATGATGATAATAGTAGCCTATAACCTTCCTCAAGAATTAAGCAATCATAATTCAGAAATATTTTCTTCGACTTCTAAGAGATTAGCGCGTTCAAACGAACAAACGAAAAAACAAAACTCTGCCGCTTATTTTATGCCTAGTACAGAAGTAAACACACGTTCGGATTTATTACCAGTAGTTTTCGAAGTACCATATCCGTCCGGTCCGGACTACTCTACAGGCGTAGGCGGTCGCATATGGTTCGGAACAGACCAAATCTGTTGTCCGCTCCGGACCAAATACGAGCGTGTGTTACTAGCACTTTTTCAAAAGTAGCTGATGAGATTCCTTTTTAAAAACATAAAACATACATATAATAGGGGGTCCCTCCATCATACTCACTATTTCGCCGGTAGATAAGGAGTAGGTAGTCGTAGAGTCAGATTTTTTTACAGCTTATTCAAGTTTAAACGTAGCCAAAACCAAAGAATACTGAAATACGAAAATAAGGTATGTACTTGAAGCAAATGAATTGTCGTAGACTAGTAATCAGATTTGATTTAGACATCGGCGTTCTAAGAAGCACTCATTTTTGATTGCTCTTTTAACAGTTCACAATGTCAGCGATAAAAGCTTTCCTACGCAATAAAACGTCGGTTTTGTTGATATTCTGAGAATAAACAGATTAATATTGAGAAACTGAACGAATAGACTGCAATGCCCCGTAATCTCACTGTGAGACTAATCATTTTCCTTAATTTACTAAAAATTATGTTATTAATAAAGTTTTGACTTGTTTCGTTCGTATCATCACAAGAGGCCTTTAGGCGGCCTAAAAACTCCGTCACCAGAGTTGGCCACTTGCTCATACGAACTTACTTCATCATCATCATCATCTCAGCCGTTGGACGTCCACTATTGGACATAGGCCTCCCTCAAAAATTTCCATGTGTTGCGGTTGGAAGCGGCTTGCATCCACCGCCGACCTGCAGTTTTTACAAGGTCGTCTGTCCATCTTGTCGTTGGACGTCCAACACTACGCTTGCCGGACCGAACTACTTACTTATTACAAATATACCTCAAATTGCAAATGAATCAGTTAACGCGTTCAGTGTCCATGACGCACATGTATCTACTCCGGGTAAACGTCTCCTTCGGAGAGCACAGCAAGAACGGACATCACCTTTTTTAACCTGAGCCGGGGCAGGTACCTAATATTTATGTTTTCAAACAATCTAGCTACTTTAATATTAATTAACCTACTAATATTATTAAATCATTTACAATGATTATTATCACAATCCAGCAAGTTAAATCACAAATAAATCTTAGAACTCGAAGGTTATCAAGTCTAGTCAACGGTGGGGCTACATAAAAAAATTATGGTCATTATAAGCAATACATTTGTCTGATTCTAATGAGAATTGTCATGACTTTAGCTAGAGTAGTTCAAAAATAAAGTTATCACTCGCTTTTGTGCTAGCATTTACTTCTGCCTTGAAAGAGGACTGACTGAGGTGTCATAAAACAGAACATAAAATTTTATCTCAGGTAAATGGTAAAAAAGTATCATACCAATACAATACTCAGGGACGATAACATAGACTCTTGCATAGACTCTAACATACAGGTCCGTTAAAATGCGCTGTTTTGTGTTTTATATTATAAGTCAAAATCAGTAACTAGGTATTTATTCAATACGACGATCTTTTTCAGTTCTTTACTCTTTTCTATTAATACCTTTAAGAACCAGGATAGCAAACACTGTTTGGGGCTTTTTTGATGATCAATCTCCAACATAAAGTACCTTAGTGATATTCTCTGCTAAAATAAATGCTACGACGTCAAAGACATTGTGTTTGAATTCAACGTCATCGATTTTAACATCCGCTAATTGAATGTCATGTTGCTAGCGTCCTGTAGACGGGAGGTTACATCGTCCGTCACGTATCGCAGAATAGGGGGAATATTCCCGACACTACTCGATTCCAATCGTAATTTTACTTAGAAGTTGAAGCGATCGTGACATAGCGTGTTAACTGCTAAGACGTTCTTGATAGATCTTTGAATTGAAATTAAGCGACGTTATGATCGCAATTTGGATGGGTGAGCGTTAGTGGCATTGACCGCTGAGCGCTTCCTTGCTTCGGAGGACACTTTAAATTGTCGGTCCCGGCTTTTAAGTCGCTAAGCCATGACGGAGGCCTTCAGGCGGCCGATACGAACATACAAGAGGAATCCCTTCACTCGACTCGATTCAAAGTCAAAAGGATACGACGGGTATGTAACCAAAGCTACATGTGTATCACTTTGATCTTACAAGCTAGGTGATTCTACTCCTGTTCCTTCTCGACCGTACTGTCGAGATTGTAACCGAAACTGCACTAATACTAGCATGTCCAATTTATTGGAATCGAGTCGAGTGTCAGCAGACTGGAGTATTCCTCCTGTCGTCACGTCACTTACTCAATTGGCAAACGGGAACGCGATTATTTTTGCAATCAGAACCAATTGCCGGTCCTCCTTCAATGTAGCCATAAAGTGAGATATGGCCAGCATTGGCCTCAAAACATCGCTTTTTTGTTATTTGTTAGCTCTCTGAATTGTTTGCAAATTCTAATAAATCACCGTTTGTTGAAAATATCAAAAATAATTTATGTTATAAAATTGGGTACTTAGTTAATAGAGAGCTGGCAAAAAGCTAGCAAAATAGGGCTTGATTCGCGCATGCAACGACTCTATTTCCAAGATTCAAAACTCAAATTCATCTATTCAATAAGATCACTTCGTGTATCACTTTGAATCGTCTTAAGAGCTAGTGATTCTACTCCTGTTCCTTCGCGACGTTTCGACCCTCGCGATGAATTCCCAATAAATTTTTGGACTATTTTTCTAAGAGGAACCACTCAGTACCTACTTTTCTTTTCTAAATATAGAACCTCATGGTATTCGTGTTATTTGAGTTATATCTGTTCTCTCTCTAAAAGTTATTTAACTCTACTTTAGCTATATTACTGCAAGAACATCAATATCAAGACAAGAGATCCTAAAGGTTTACCTTTCCTTAGCAACCGATAAAACGTTGTTTTTATCAATACTTGAGTATTCTATTGGTATAAATATTATGTTATTTATATTATTTGTTAGAGTATAATCTATACCTTACATACTCTGATTATTTCTCATTCTATCTAAAAGATAAATAGATAAAAAGATTAAAAAAAAGATAAAAGAAGTATTTGATTTGAGCACACTTGAAATCTCGTAAGATTTTTGTTAGCTGTCTTTGTTTTTTAAGCATTATCTATTCTTATCACTGTTGTACCATTTAATAAGCCGAAGTCTCTGTCAACTTAGCTACCGATTGTAAACATGTTTTTTAATTCAATAGTAATTCCTTTAATGTTATAATTACTCTGTGCAGTTTCTAATTCTTGGATTAGGGGTTTTACATTAGTAAATCATCCGCGACGATCGTTTACCGAGAAATTTATTTATTCACTTATGTTTACGGCTGACTGGCTCCTTTTTCATATTAACATTTTTCCTCAATCCGTTGCACTCTATGCGTCCCTATCGGCGGGAGCAGTTACGGCGCCAAAAATTATCGTCACAATTGTTTGATATTGGGGGTACCTATTTAGTTTATTGCTTCAAAAAAGTAAATGTACTGACGCAAATTCATCATCAGCTTAGATAAATCTACTACTGAGTTGAGTAGGGTAAATTGACGAATCGCCAATGCATTTAGTACACACCTCACACAGACCTTGCAATGCCATTCGGCCAAGATTCGGCAGGGGTTGTCCTACACATCGTTTCCCAATCCGTTTTCGGCATAATATGCTTCATTATTTTTCATCCGAAAATAAACGAATGTTTTGTATGTAGCGATTTCTACTCGTGTTTCTTCCTAAAGTTTATGTTCTACCAGTAAGCTCGTTATGAGTAAACCATGAATAGCTGATTTAAATATAAAACACGCACTATCTGGTTTGTTTATCTTGACTACCGGTCATTATTTATTATCAAGATCTGAATTCTTCGTAAACAGAATATAGAAAGAAAAAATATACTGAAAGAGTAAAATATTCTAATCATGTATGTCACAGTTCGTTGACGACATTTGATTTTCGTCAAGCGTACATAATAAAATTTTGTGCAGGGAACTCAAGGAAAATGTACAGATGTAAAAAATTGTTCCATATTCTGAAAACATATAGCTAAATATAATAAATGCCACGGAATTGTCTTCAAAACAAAGCAGGGCCTGTATTCTACTAGATGACAACCGCTTTGGTTTGGTTCGATCTCTTAAATGTCAGCCATTTGGTGAAATAGTAGAATAGCTTTTCAAAAATTTGTTCTGCCAAAGTTCAAAACCTCACCACAACTGAGTCGTTTGTTATTAGTAGTCATGGAAACAGTCGCTTTAGTTGAGGTTTTGGTTGAGGTTGCTAAAAAGTTCGGTACCGGAATCGACGCCCTGGTCGACAACTGCATGAAGTCATTTAGACTAAGTTTAAATCTTCTAAGAATACTAGCAGTTATTGTTGTTTTGTTATCAAATAGAACTTTGGAACATTTATAATTACTGACAGGATATAAAATGGCTTTGCTCTTAAGTTTCTGGTTCCTAGCGGTGGGCCTAGCAGTGTCATCGAAATTGTCTTGATCTCAAAGCTTATTTTATACTTTCATCGTTTGGCCTCATCCACTAATTAAAAATATTTGGTTGGTTTCCCCAATAATAGTAAAATACCTAACGGGTATTCTTATTAAGGTCAACCATACTCACAATTACCAGTAAAGAATCATCATTTAAGAAAAGAAAAGCTTTTTTTTATTTATATCATAGTCTAGTAGTTCATAGTGTGGTTGTTCATTGTGTCCGTGACGCATAAAATAATAAAAAATCGTTTACAATTGATCTGTATCGTTCTAGTCCCGGACCCTTTTCTAATTTGTCTCGGCTGTATCTACATTAGGTATGAAGCACGTCTGTTCCTACTGATATTTAAACTGTATTGTATATGTCTGCTCCTAAAGTTTTATTTGGTAATGCGGGTCACGTTTTAAGTCCCGACTTGCGTCAATGGTTTAGCTAATTCATTGTATGTTTGTTCGACATTCTCACTTACCCATTGTAACTACTAAGTACTATTGTAGCTACCTGCACGATATGCAACAATGATTGTGCTGATTGTATTCTCAGACTTTCCTCTGACTTTTGACTCCCTAGATACCTTCAAAAATAACTACTATCTAAATATCTGGCATAATAATTTCAGAAGAATGTTTGTTTACCGTTCCTAAGTAAACCGTGCCTTTTTTATTTATTATTGACGAGACTATAATCTTCAATCTACAATCCTACATCGATCGAACACTGTACTGTATCTAGATTCAAGAAGTTTTTTTCGGAAAAAAGCTTTTGTTAAACTGTAACATGAAGTATTAATAAAAAGCAAAGTATAAGTGGCTGTATGGCAGGTTTTTAATAAATGTAACCATCTAATGGCCACTGGTGCCAATAACGAGCTAGGCAATTTCTCTAGCCTAATATTTCTTTGCGTATACGATAACGGCAACATTTTTTTTGGAACAGCAATAAACCATTATTGAAAATAAGGGCCTTGTAGACAAGTAAAAATGCATTTGTGACGCATTTCCGAAATTAGCTATTTAGAACAAGAGATAAAAAGCGCGTGGACTAATGAGAAATTAATGAATAAATTTGTAATTACCGTCTACATCGTTAGCTCAGCTAGCATTGTCGTGACGTGTTTTATTTTGTAGGAAATAATTAAAGTGTCCGAATTCGTAAAATGTGCCTCCCTGGAACCGCAGAATTAATCGAAAGGAAACTTTTTTCTGTGAAGAAAAGGTATTTTTGTCAACTCGATAGTCATATTTTGGTGAGATGTGATGCAATAGGATTTTATCCTATTTCCTTTGTCAAGTTTCAGTAAAAAGTCAGTAGTTTCAGTAGTCATAAATCAATCCTAAATCAATAATAATCAATCAAAAACCTAAATCAATAATCAATCAAAAACCTAAATCAATAATCATAAATCAATTTGACGACCTCTGTGGCGCAGTGGGTGAAAGCCCGCCTGTGACGCAGTAGGTTGCGGGTTCGATCCCCGCCGCGGGACAAATGTATGTATGTATTTACAAAAAAAATATTTATTTAAGTAGTATATCAGTCATGTGGTTCCCATAACACAAACTCTGCTTAGCTTGGGGCTACATGATGCTGTGTGAAATGTACAGCATTATTTATTTATTTATTTAAAATCCAGTTATAAAATTGTTTAAAATTGAAGGCTAACAAACTGCCTGAAACTCAATTATCAAAGTTGGCCACTAGTTTATAGAACTGCCTGTCTACATTTAACTTAATTAAACACAGAAAAAAACTTAAATCTATGGTGAAATTAACTACTCTATCAATTAGTACACTCGATACAAAGAACTTAGAAACAATAAATATTCCACTGAATTGAACTCGTAATACAGAAGCTATTAAAAGTGAGCAATTATTTAGCTATCAATCTAACATGCTAGCAACATCTACTCTATAATTAACTGCAGCGTAACAATTCGCGAAACAGCTACGTTTTCCTCCAGATTAATGTAGGCTATTTTTTAAAGCCACGATTGGAGTCGTATATGCCTAGCTTTTAAAGCTCTAATATTCTGGTTTGTTACAAATTCCATCCTACAAATATGAAATTTGAAAGTTTGTAGGTATGTTTGTTTTTCAATTATTCCTTAACCTTACCATGCCACACCACACGAAGGAAGCTGCAGGTAGACTTTCTATCAAATATGTTCTTAATCAAAGTTCTACTAGATCCGAATCAATTTGATTCATAAAATCTTTTAGAATATTATTATCTCCTATATGTCCCTGAATGTTAATTTAAAATTCTTCTTCCCAGGAATAATGAGAAGCGCAAGGAGAAGTCACGCGTCGCAGCCAGATGCCGACGCACCAAGGAGATGCAGATCTTCTCCGAGCTGACCGCCGCTCTCCCAGCGAAGAAGGAGGAGGTGGAACAGCTGGACAAGGCTTCGGTGATGCGCCTGGCTATCTCCTACCTGCGTGTGAGAGATGTCGTGTCTATAAGTGAGTATTTGGAAGTCCCACGTCACAGCTAAGTGCCGCTGCACTAAGGAGATGCAGATCTTCTCCGAGCTGACCGCCGCTCTCCCAGCGAAGAAGGAGGAAGTGGAACAGCTTGACAAGGCTTCGGTGATGCGCCTGGCTATCTCCTACCTGCGTGTGAGAGATGTCGTGTCTATAAGTGAGTATTTGGAAGTCCCACGTCACAGCTAAGTGCCGCTGCACTAAGGAGATGCAGATCTTCTCCGAGCTGACCGCCGCTCTCCCAGCGAAGAAGGAGGAGGTGGAACAGCTGGACAAGGCTTCGGTGATGCGCCTGGCTATCTCCTATCTGCGTGTGAGAGATGTCGTGTCTATTAGTGAGTATTTGGAAGTCCCACGTCACAGCTAAGTGCCGCTGCACTAAGGAGATGCAGATCTTCTCCGAGCTGACCGCCGCTCTCCCAGCGAAGAAGGAGGAGGTGGAGCAGCTGGATAAGGCTTCGGTGATGCGCCTGGCTATCTCCTACCTGCGTGTGCGAGATGTCGTATCTATAAGTGAGTATTTGGAAGTCCCGCGTCATAAATAACAGCCAGGTGCCGCCGCACAAAGGAGATGCAGATATTTTCCGAGCTGACAGCCGCTCTTTCAGCGAAGAAGAAGGAGGTGGAACAGCTGGACAAGGCTTCGGTGATGCGGCTGGCTATCTCCTACCTGCGTGTGAGAGATGTCGTGTCTATTAGTGAGTATTTGGAAGTCCCGCGTCACAGCCGCACCAATAGAGTTTCAAAACGTGAAATAAAAGATAAAAAATCGAAGGGTTATGTTCTTACATCAGTATGTAGAAACTTACTTATACTTACTTAGTGTATAAGAATATATAACTTCGGATTCGGCCTCAGTAAAGTAAGTAGGCGGTAACTTTTACATGAACTAAGTTTATCAAGAAATCTAATAAAGAGGGGGACATACTAGGCAAAGATTATTTTTTCCTAGAATAAGTTAAGGTTTAGTTAGTGGAAGTAGATAAGTAAAGTTTTTTGAATGTGGGGGCGTCCGTCTAGCCTAGATTCGTCACGTAATGTCTTATCCAGTTTTCAATAATAATTGCTGTCGCTATCCACCGAATAGTATTAACGAAATTAATTGTGATTATCTTGACAACAATGGAGTACTTTGATAAAAATACTTCATTAATGAAGCATATTGATGCTTTAATAACTTTACAATGTATTTATTGGAAAAGATTATAATCAAACGGACACACTAAAGTGAAATTGTAGATCTACATAAGAAATTGTTGTAAAGTTTAAAGAATTTAAGCCGAAGCACGTAGCAGCGTTAATTACCTTATCAAAGTGGTCAAAATGGTTCAGTAATGCTTTGATAAAGATCTAAAATTATGTCGGGTTTCCATATTCAACTTACGAATGACCGTAGACTTATCGTCTTAGCAACTCTATTTGTATGTCAAAAAATGCAGTAAGTATGCAGTAAGTAAGATGACAGATAACAACGTTGCTATTTCAAAAAGTCAAAAATCATTAATTCAATAAGATCACAAGTGTACCACTTTGAATCGTCTTAAGAGCTAGATGATTCTATTCCTGTTATTGCGTCATGTTCAATTGTGTGCTGCCCTATCCCAAAATGTGGAGCCATAGATAACAAGTGCTTTAGCATCAATCTTTGAGGCTGCATTTGGTATCGCTAGTATTTATCGGTAATACCTATTTGGTTTGGTATATTATGTTTTATCACAACATTAGGTGCTACCTATCTTCAGGTACCTTCCCTATCTGGCTGCATAACTATATAATATAGTACATTACATAGAACAACCTGTTATTTTCTCTATGACGTAAAGCCTTTGATCGAATGATAAGTTATCTCACTAAGTAACTTGTTAGGGTTATATACGTCATGGAAATGTATATCCTGTCCAGTACTAAATAGTAGGTATTATTTTTTAATATTATTAAGCTTTAAGTTTTGTCTAAATTATAAGCAGAAGGCTAATTTGTTGAATATACTTTTTCGTTACAGTACTCGTTTCGTTACTCGTGGTTGCTTTTACAGTAGGTACCTACTTTTGCTTACTTTGAGCCTCACTGTTCGACTGGCTTGCCAGAGCTTGACTATTTAGATTTAAGAAGATGGAACACCGAAAGGAAAGCTAGGCTCCAAATCGTGTTTGTTGCCCTGGAATTCGCGAAAGAACAGGAGTAGAATCACGGTGATCACATTGAAACGTCAACGCTCAGTGATTCAATCACCTAGCTTTGACGTTTCAATGTGATCCCTAAGTTCCTTTAAATGATATGAAAGATCATTTTTATTCATTCATATCATTTTTCATTATACATATTTAAATTAAAAAATGATATGAATGAATAAAAACAATCTTTGTCTTTGACAGTCAACTGATTAGTTACCTATCTACTCGTAAAAAGTTCTCACCGTAACTTATCAGTCCATTCATGTACTAATTAAGCTGCAAATATAACGAACAATCGAACTGGAGTATAATATCGAATAGGATTCACATTGAGTGTTTTCCGTTTTATTTGCAAACTAAGCACGTACTAAAGTCGCATGTAAAAACCGCAACGCGTCACTGATTCTCATCCGTATTGGTTTGTTTTGGTATAGAATTGCCAATCAATTTTTTAAACGGATGTCATGACCGCGAATATAGAACTTGAAATACTAGTTAGTCATGTGCATATTTTAATGGGTCTGCGGTGACGCGTCAACGAAATAATAGCGTTTTTAAACTTCAAACGGTTTAAGTAACTTCTAGATACCTAGAGCAGTTTGAATATTACAAAACAGGCGTGAAGTCGGTACTAAAAAATTCGTTAGAAGTAAATACGAACGAACGATGTCGACAAAATCACTCACTGTCAGATTATAATATTATTTGAGAGACCACAAAGCCTTTGCGTCTACAAAATCTAAGACCCTTTTAAATTAGAAAGAATGTTTTATGATAAAAGGGTACCTACTTAACAAAACTTTATTTTAGACTTTTGTTTTAAGTCTTTCAATAATTTTGAACAACAATAAATTTTTGTGTGTGCCATCTAACGTTACTCGCTCACTCATCCAAATTAAAAAAAAATTCTACGCGGTCGTTTATAGCTATTTACCATAATCTAAAAGTTAATATCAATGGTTTAGTTAAAGCTTAAAATCCTTCATATTTCTTGTTGTCATAATTCTGTTTGTCATTGCAGTGCCAGAATCGGAGTCGGAACAGCCGAAGATTCAGGATCCGAAGGGCATGGAGGAGATATTTTCGGAGCTGTCCTACATGAAGGCGTTGGATGGCTTCGTGCTGGTGCTCTCACAGCAAGGGGATATCGTGTACTGCAGCGAGAACATCGCTGATCATCTTGGAGTGTCTCAGGTAAAGAACCAATATAACCAATTTGACGACCTCTGTGGCGCAGTGGGTGAAGGCCGATCCCCGCTGCGGGACAAATGTTTGTATGATCTGCAAATATTTGTCTCGGGTCTGAAGGTTTTCTATGTATATTATGTATGTATTTACCAAAAAAAAATTATTTAAGTAGTATAATCAGTCATGTGGTTCCCATAACACAAGGTCTGCTTAGCTTGGGGCTACATAATGCTTTGTGAAATGTCCAGCATTATTTATTTATTTAATATCTGGACTTAAAGCTCTCATCATCATCCATCCATAGGTACCCACAGCTGGGCAGGCCTCCTTTTGTAAACGCCACATAATCCGGTCCTGCGCTGTGCCAATACAGGAATTGCGTGCAACTTGTCTAATGTCGTCGATCCACCGCGCCATCGCACGACCACGACTTCTTTGGCCGGTTCTCGGCCACCATTCGGTCAAAACTTTGCTTCACCTGCCATCACCTCGTCTTGCCCAATTACTATCACTGGCTGAAATTCGAACTCGCAGCCTTCGGCGTTGAAGGCTGATACCCCAACCACTTAGCCACTCTAACCACAACAACTCCCGTATCGATCCAATTCATACAGTTACGAACCACATTGCACTGGTAAATCTTTTTGTGTGAAAATGCCGAGAAAACGAATTTTCCTAGATATGAGTCCTAGCTAAACCGAATTTCGCTCCCTGAAACTCCCGTACCGCAAATCGAAATCGTTAGAGCCGTTTTCGTGAACGTAAATAGGCGGAATAGGCGGTAGGAACGTGAAGCAAAAAGGCTGTGACGGAATTGAGGCAAATCTAAATGTACTTTGTATTTCTATTTTTACCTGAGACCCTTTGTATTTTAGGACACATTCCGTTCTATCTCTTTCTCGACCCTTTTAAAACAATACTATCGATAAAATGTTTCTCTTCCGTCGTCTTTACATAATAGATGTTGTAAATTTACAATTTTATTCTTTAGCTAATACAACCAAATTGATTCAGTATCAACTACTTACTTGAGTTGAGGATATCATATTGCATCCTGAAGTAGTGCTAATTGGTTCGGTCAAAGCCCTATACAGCCAATTCAAGCGTTTATTTCAATGTGTTAGGTACAATAAACTTATTTCGTTATATTTAGGTACTCATTTGTTATAAACAAGGTCATATTTAATTATGGTTGTGTTGATTGTAGTCTTTTTTGCATGACTTTTTTGTAAAAGTTGTAGACCAATGGGTCTTGCACTGGTTATACTAACATCCCCAACCTATTATAGCGTTCTGACATCTGTACGTATATTATTATGTTAAAGAGATGTCAGAATACCCCATTATCAAGAATCATGATGAGATTTAAGTTTATCTTCAATCCATGCCAGTGTTATCAATCTTTGTTGCATGTTTCTATATCATTTGATGAATCATTTGTTTTCTTTTCGTTTATTTTGAGCGATCAATCTCACGGTCCCGTTTACTACCAAAACAATCCAATAACCATGAATCTATCAATAACAAATTCGTGACTTTGTACTTTAACTGTACAATAACATTTCGATTGAGTCGGAGGCGATCGAAGGTCAAATATTTTAATAAATTCTCTACGAAAACATTGTAAACATGTTCCGCACAAACAGTACCAGCTGGTAGTAATTTTGTAAATATAAAAAAAAATACACAGACTTGCATAATTTGTCAATAATTTTCGGAACCTCTGTTACGAGAACTAGATATATTTTGTTTGTAATTGGTATATTTTTGTCTGTTCATCATGACAAAATTAATTATGTAAGTAAGTAGGTACTTTGTCAGTTGTTTGTTCAAATATGTATACATATATGATGGATGACCTACTTACAAAAATACTCGTAAAACTTGATGAGACTTCCAATAATAATATCGTTCGATTCCCATTGATCATTATGTCACGGTCAACAATATAATAGTGTCCTTTTCTACCTCATCCATTGTACTTTCTCTTTCACGCGTTCGAGTACTAATAAATTGATGTGTGAGCTCACCCTTCCAACGTGACAACATTTCCGCGCGCTTGCCCAAAGCTAGCTTCTAACGCTGTTCATTATATTATTTATCATGGTAACCTCCACATACCAATTTCCTATATTACCTATACATTGAGAATAGACAAAGAGCCTAACAAAGTTATAACTGTGCAAATTGTTCTACGAAACTCCTCATACTGATGTCCATTAGATCTTGCAGAAGCATTTTGTACAAATATAATCCTTTTGTTTGCACAAAGTTTGCATGACTAGGCATCGTTATGACTATTACCTAATCTGAAAACTATCTGCTGATTTGAACTATTATGGCTCGCGATTTCGCTCACGTTGAATTTTTGTTACAAAATAAATACCATTCACCGCTAAACTGGGTTGAATTCATTTTAACCCGATGCAACAAAAGAATGCTACCCTACATAGATTTTTGTGTCCGATTTGGGTCGTGCGTTTATTTTTAGTCAGCCACTTGGTACCTTTACCTACTACAAAAAATATTTAGCCCACTGAAACGAATACTCAAACGAAAATGAAATAATTTCTTTATACTTATGTCTTGGAATATCTCTACTACCCCTTTAGGCATCTTCTTCTCTCAGTTCCTCCCCATAAATGGAGGTCGGCAGTCAGCTTCTTAAAATTCTCCTTGTCCAGCGCAAGTCTGAACAGTTGTTCCACCGTTTTTATCCCTGTCCACTCCCTGATGTTACGGAGCCATAACATCTTACGTCTTCCAACCTTACGCTTCCCCATCTTAAAAATGCCTAAAAATCTGAGAGAATGTCCACCGCACCCAGAGGATACAGTTGTGATCAGGTTTCGGTTTTCGTTTCATACAAAATCCTTTCTAAGGCCAACTCCCTTATTTTCAATAGTTATCGTTGACTTTCAGTAACCAGCTTGATATAGGTATTTAGATAGAACATCGACTTTTATCGAAACTGATGCAACTCCGCCACGTTTTACAAATATAGTTTGCCTGTTGCTATGATCTTTAGTTCTGAGCAATAAAGACTGTTTTGAGTGATTTGAACAGCGTTTGAGATTGTCGGCTGGTTGAGCGTTTCGGCATTTAGGTCGTTGTCGCCTGCGTCGATGATGTTTAGATAAACTATTAGGATGGTTTAGTTAACGTGAATAGCTCACGTAATTGGCTCTTTCTCTTTATACTTAGTAAATAATACATTGATTTAAATATTAAGGAGGTCACTATCCCGTAATCTCCTAAAATATCTTCGTAAAAGATACACTTATATCACCATCTATCTTTATAATAGCATATTTTTTTGTTATTATATTTTGTACATGGCTACAGATCGGAAACCTTATTTATATATTTACAGAATCATTGACGGTTAGCGCAATGTCATAATGATTTTCACAATTATTGATTTCCAAAGAAAAGAGAAAGAGATAGATCGAAGGACTTATCTAAATATTTGCAGATTTTTTTTACATTTAGCTAACTCTTTTGTAATTTATAATTTCGTTCATATTCTATCATCCATTCAGCAAGAGAATAGGAATATAGGAAGCCCAAAGTCCACTATGAATAATAGGGATAATTTATAACTTTATACTAGGTTATTTGTTATGTAAATGAATTGAACACTTTATTTTAAAACAGACTATTTCTCTTTTAGTAATTAAGGATATTATTGCAATACTGCAAGTGCAATAAAACCATAATGTTGTTTGTCCAAAGATTTGGCAATTAATTTGTTTTTATCCTCGTATGATGCAATGAGGTAGGTAAGTCACTAATACGTAAGTGAATGTGGACTGAATTCAATTAGCTGTCGTCTTGGTGTAATTTCCCTGGCCATATAATTACGGCTGACCAATATGGGAGGTTTCTGGTAAGCGTCCACAGGCCCGCATCGCACGCAGCGGACGGATCGCATCAAGTGGATTATCTGTGTAATGCGATGCGTACGATGCGGACAGGTGGACGCACTTATATGAGTTTCTATACAAATAATACTACAATCCGTTGCGTGCGATGCGTCTGAAGCGTACGAAACCGACATGTGGACGCTTACCTACCTTTTGAAGGTCTTCGAATTTCTTGTAGGTACTCAGTTCATCCCGACACAGGAGTTTTTTTCTAAGTAAAAATGAAATCTGTGTACTAGTGTATAAGAAAGAGTGCGACTTTTCTGTTTGGAAGACGTGAAAGGTAATCTCTTGAACTATTGCACCTATTTGAAAAAATATTTCACCATTTTAAAGGTACATTTTATTCCAGATATAGAACATTAAGCTAAATGTTAACCTGGGTGAAGTAAGGGTGGATAGGAAATTTAAAAAAAAAACGTCAAAGGTTGAAGTAAAGCGTAGACTAAAGCAGGAAAAGATATATTGAAAGTGATTGAGAGCAAAATAAAGATGTTTTTAAATATCATTTAAAGTCTTGATAACACAACATAACACTCCTAAACAGGATTCTAGTAATGGACATTTAACCTTGTGTCGTCCGATCTTTATTCATCATACTCCTTTTTATCCAGTTCATCAGAAAGGCAAAATAAATTGTTTTGTAATTGAAGCAATTATTTTTTTTTTCTTGGAAATACTGCTTAGGCATTCATGACTATTCAATTGATATTAATATAAGCGGTCCCGGTAGGCAGATGTTGTCAAGCATAAATCTCCTTTACGTTACGGTTCAAGTTTTGACTGCGTTGATAGATCAGTCAGTCCATAACAAACGATTTTAGAAGTTGAGAAAAAAGACTGCGCTGTGTAGTATGAATCCCCAAGACATACTCTAAGATCTTCTTGTCTTCTTGTTAAGTGTTAAAATGCTGTTTGCTCTGTTGCGTTGTTTTAGAATACCTTGGTAATCTCTTTTTTTTAAACTCGGTCTCCCGCGATACAGGCTAACCCCTCGTGAAGGGACCACCAGTAACTAAGATTCTTGTTAATGTTTATCTTTGGTAATAAATATATTTGTATCTTTAGAGACAATTTGGCACACAGTAGCATACAATTAATTTACTGTTTGTACCATTCAAAATAACATTATATTTATCTAATTTCAGATGGAAATTATGGGCCAGAGTGTGTTTGAGTTCAGCCACCCGTGCGACCACGAAGAGATTCGCGAGGCGCTCCGCAACGGCAAAAGCGGTCGTAGAGATCTTCTGCTGCGTCTAAAGTGCACGCTAACCAGTAAAGGAAGGAATGTGCATTTGAAATCTGCTTCTTACAAGGTGAGAATGCTCAATGCATCATATTCATATTTATTTATTGTTTCAAGTTGATACAGCAGGTCTTAGGTATAAGGGTTTGAACGCAACAAGAGCCCCGTTGGGGCAATATTAGGTAGGTAGGTAGGTATTAATTCTAATGTAGGTATGGTACCTATCTAAGACTAGCTTATTTTATAGGTATCACAATGTACACATTCTTAAGCCGACATTATACCATGCTAAATTCAGTGCACTAACTGTTGTTCATTCATAAATTAGTGCTCTGTCTCGCTCTTTGGCCTAATAATTGCGTATTGTGCATCCTACTTTTAACGATCATAATTGACTGAAGTTAGCCATAGTTAGCCTCAGTGAAAGTAGGATGCACAATACGCAATTTATAGGCCAAAGAACGAGACAGCGCTAATTTATGAATGAACAAGCAGTTAGCACACCGAATTCAGCATCGTCTATCAGCTTTAGGGAGTGTCCACATTGCGTTTTCTGCAGCGCGTTTTTGAGCTGCGTTTTTGTATCGATACAAACGTGCGTTCGCAACGCGTATTTTTCCATACAAAAGCGAACCGGGAGGGGCTGCGCGGGGGGCTGCGCGTTCGCATCGCGTTCGAATCGCGTTTGTATCGATACAAACGCGCTGCAAAAAACGCAATGTGGACACTCCCTAGTGCTAAGGTTAATATCGGCTACGGGTTTGGTGTCGGTGCCAAGTGAAAAACTCCAAAGACTTTTGAATTTATATTTTAAATAATTATGTACAATGATGAGTGATGACAAGGCGATTCGGGTTAGTGAACTCCTCCAAGGATCACATTGTCGTGAATGATTGTTTTCCAATCCAATCTGTTGCGGCTTCTTTGTCAAGATGAGAATAAGGCTTATATATTGTATCTCAACGCGCCATCTAGCCCCAAACTAAGCAAAGCTTTAACTATAGGCACAGAATACAAATCTGTGCTATAGGTTGAGTTTAATTGAAGGTTTACATCACGCACACAGGGACTTATCGAAAAAAAGCGTTGTTTGATTCTTCACATCTCACATTTAAGATCATCTGAATATGTCTGTAGGGACAGCCTGAGTCACGTCCAAATATATTTGTCAAATTCATTGATCCGGCCTGAATTGACATCCTTCAAAGTAGAGAGATTAACACCCGAATACTGAAAACTTTAAGTGGTGCTTATCATTGACAATAACCGTCTTTTTTGTATACGATTCTGAAGAATACGTAAGAAAGTTTCAAATAGATAAGTATGTCTCAAATATTTAAGTAGCGTTTCAGTATTCGGGCATAACAAACACAGCTCTTTGAATATTATTTGAATGTAGAGCCTTGAAAATTTTCAAACGCATTACAATTCAATTATTTTCAACTTATCCACCATTATAACAAGCTAACAGCTCAATTGTACTTCAGCTGTAATTTAGTTATTCTCTATCATTATGTCTGAGTTATTTATGTTTATGACGATCAAATTACTTGGAATTTTATTACTAGCGGATCTAAGTAATACATCTTCATTTGGTTAGAAACAATATTTATTGTGGTAATGGCTTTTGAACAGTGGGATAAGGAGGCTTTTAAATAATTTAATGTTACAATGTACTTCTATGTCGTATGAGACTATTCGGCAGGGAACCAAAGTCGTTGACATAGTTCAGAGAATTAGCAAGATGAAGTGGCAGTGGGCCGGCCATATCTGCCGAAGAACTGACAACCGCTGAGGTAAACGGGTTCTCGAGTGGAGACCACGTCTCGGCAAACGTAGTGTAGGACGCCCTCCTGCCAGGTGGAGTGACGATCTGCGAAAGGCTGCCGGCACAAGTTGGATGCGTCAAGCTGAAGACAGGGCGCGATGGCGCTTATTAGGGGAGGCCTATGTCCAGCAGTGGACTGCTATAGGCTGATGATGATGATGATGTATTGTTAATTTTATTTACAACAAAAATGTATTACTTACTTATAAAAATGTATTCTATTAGTTATCGGGTTTCCTGCCTATATTAAGATGCTTATCGTAGCCCTGAGCATAGCCGGCATTCGAACTCACACCTTCGAGTTGAAAGTCAAGATAGACCTAGATTTTTGGCTTAGAAAAGAATTCTAGGAATAATAATCGTGTGTTGTTTCATAACTGTTGAACCGTGAGTCACAGAAGCTAAGAGAAACCAGTAATTCTACAAACCACTTAACTTTTACCAAGCATGAAGTAATTTGACTAAGTATATTGAAACTAAATGATTGAAATGGTGGTTCTTTACAGCGGCTTATCCCGTCCAGCCCGGGTATAAAGTTATAGTAAACGCCCGCGGCTTCGCCCGCTTGGACTACTATTTTTGCCATACATTTTACCGGGATAAAAAAAAAAGCCTGTGTTATTCCAGAACCTAAACTATCTACATTCAAAATTTCATTAAAATCGTTTGAGTAGTTATGGAGATACGTGGTAACAAACATTTGCCCGGCCCCTTGTGCCCCTCCCAGAAAAAAATCCTGGATCCGCCCTTGAGACACATGGTGTCTCCCTCACACATTCCAGTATTAATCTCTCCCTTTTCCAGGTGATCCACATCACAGGACACATGCTGACTCCCTCAGACAAGGACAGCGATAAGACCGGCTCTATGGTCGCTGTCGGCCGGCCGATACCCCATCCGGCTAATATCGAGATACCGCTGGACTGCAATACCTTCCTATCAAAACACAGCCTCGATATGAAGTTCACTTATGTTGATGAGGCGTAAGTATCTACTATCATCATTACTAAAAGCTTAGGCCTTTACATCTTTACTAGATCTATACAGTGTCAGGAGGCAAACTTTACCTTCACTTAACGGGACACTGCAATGCCTGGGACATTGTTGAGATAGAGTAGGCTTGCCCAGCACCTAAACCATCCTCTCAGCTAACCGGCCATATCCACAGGAAAGACATGTCCCGATAAGTGTAGGTAAAGATTGCCTCCTGACACTGTAAAAATCATCTAGTAAAGATGTAAAGGCCTAAGCTTTTAAGTAGTCCTCTAATTTCGTATGAGCCAGTGGCCAACTCTGGTGGTGGAGTTTCGGGCTGCAATAGAAAGAGCTTCGTTCAGAAACTTAACTTGAGAACTTAGGTATTATTCAAAGTTTTTTCTGTCTTTGCTAAATAGTGAACCACATCGCTTACATATTCACACTTCTCGGAATGTATCTGATTCGAATATTTTCTTCTGAAAGTTTATTTTTTGCAGCGAAGTAACGTCACTTTCCGAATTCGGAATGCATTCCGAGAAGGGTGGAATCACGCCTCTGCTGAAGTCTCTGAGTTATTAAAATTATGGGTTTCAATTTTGTGGAAACCTTTGTGTATTTAGGTTGGAATATTACACGAACCTTTTGACCTATTGCTAGCATTTTTCAAGAGATGGCGTTGTGCCGAAACATGGCAAGTATTATCGGACCGAAATGTAGAAACCCAACGTTCATTTTTCTTTAGCCTTCGCGATGGCCCACCGAAGCCGTCCGGTTAATATCAACAAAAATATCACCTTCAAACGTATTTTGTAGGTTAAACATGATGTGATTTCGCGGTTTTGTACACAGTACGCGGCATACTATCAGTGAAACTGCTTGTATTTCGAAAAATAGGGACCAGTGCTGGTTTTAAGTTCTGTGTTTTGGAAGCTGTGTTGTGTGTGCAGTGTTTGTTATTAAGTGGTGTTTTGGTTCTTAAATTGGATGGATATGGCGGGAGGTTTAAATAATTATCTTGTAAGTTTCTTTAAAACCCTCTAAAAACCAAAACATAGTATTAAAGAGGTGTGTTGTTGATGTTTGTAATGTAAAAGTATAAGAATTTATGTTTACATGGGCCTTGCAACGGTAGGTCATTCAAGGTTAACTATAGGCGCCGGCAAACATAACCCACTCATGGTTTGGGTCACATTGGGTGACCTTTACGCCATGGAATTTTGAATTGTTCCAACATCATATAAATTTTCTAAAACAAAATCTTTGCTCTAAATAAAATAGGGCAATATGAAACTTATAAGTAGATAGATTTCTGGTACTTTTAGTGTCTACACTTGAAATTTGAGCTTATTTTGGTCCAAGTAAATCGACACAAAATGTTTAATATTTATTAAATTAGAAAATTATTGCTACCTACCAATTTTTTGCATCATTGTCAAGGTCATATCTCGCGTCCTCTGATTCTTTCAAACTCAAAGGACACCAAACAAAGTCACCTTGAAACTTAAATAAAAATGATTCATATTACAGTTATAATATAATTCACTTTCGTTTCTAAAAGTAATAAGACTTTGTAATGTATCTTTCTTGCTACAAATCTATCCAGGAAAACGCAGCAAAATAAATGTACATTTTGCCGCTGAAGAAAAAGAATTAACAAACCTAGTGAAGGAAAACATCTTGAGGAAACTCACCTCTTAGTCTGCTCCACATAATATGTTTAATATGTCTACAGTTAACAATAATATGTTTTAAATTGAAAACTTATAGATATTATAGGTACCTATAAGTACTTATAGTAAGCTGAAAGCACATTAATAAAGCCTTGTTAGATTATCATTATATCTGCCTACCCCTATGATGGGACATAGGCGTGATTCTATGTATGTATGATTTATTGATTTGCTTATTTAAAGTTATCTTTTTGTTCCAGTCTGACCAATACCTTGGGCTTCGAGTCAGACGAGCTGGTTGGACGTTCATTGTACGACTATCATCATGCTGCAGACAGTGCAGCTATGGCAAACCAGTTCAAATCATGTAAGTAGACCTAACAAATAGCTTTTCGTACGTTGTTTTACGCAAGAAACAAAATAATCTTACACCAGTCCAGTAGTTCTAAATCTTGAGCTTATTTGATGCCTAATCAGAGGCAGGTTAAACATTAAACCGTAATGATATTTCAGGAAACGAATTTGTTATATTTTAGTTACTAATTTGACCTTGGTGAAGTAAAGGTCACGTTTCCAAATATTGATATCTTTGCCTGATTAGCAGAATTAGTTTGGAAAGTTTCAGCGCCATCTAGCGTTTCTTGAAATAAGTTATAAAAACTGCTAACGCTACCGTTTACTATTGTCAGGGTAGAATGAAAGTTCAGAGCAGAAATTATAGATGGCAGCTCTTGTCCCGCTGAAAAACTGAAAAGCGTTTTGGGTCTCGTTCTGTTTAATGATTTGTTCTCGGCTCATTTACTCTCAAAACAATTACAAAGTTAATTGAGCACTTGAACATTAATTCAATAGAAAATGTAAGCATAAATAATAGCTAATTTATGCCGAATATTGGTTTGTTTTGTAATTTATGACGTTATCTCATTTCTAAGTTATTTTGGTGTGAAGAGTTATTTTTGCATAGTTGGCTGACCGCCATACATAATATTCGGGAAAATACGATGTATCTACTTTGTTAAAATCAGCTGATTCGCACTATTTATGACTGCTCCACCTACCTGTTTTGTATAATGAATGGTTTATTTACTTATAGTAAAGTTTTATCGAATACTAGCAAGTCTCATGTTGAATTGCTTTTTCGATTTTATCTAAATAATAAATCAACTATAATCAGACCTACTCGTGTAATGCTACTAGAAAGAGTAAAGATATTGAAAATCAACTTCTGTTCTATTTAATTTCGGCTTTACGTATAATAAAATAGTGCGTATAATAAATCATCCATCGGCAATTACAAGGATAAGCTGTAAAAAAATTATATTGATATAATAATAACTATTATCACAATGACAGTCATCGCATAATAATTAATAACAAATCATCATCCTTATATCTGATAGCTTGTCTGAATCATGGGATATTTGCAAATCAGTGGGGATAGGCCGGTAAATCGCGAGAGATATCTGGATAACCGTTCTAAGTGGCTTGTCGACCGTATAATGGGTATCGGAGCGTGTAATAGACTAAGGGGCCTTTCACTCTTCAGCGTGTCACCGGTCGCGTCCGCGAGTTGACCATTCACAGCACAGAGAAATTCGAAAATTCAAAATTCTCTGTGCTGTGAATGGTCAACTCGCGAACGCGACCGGCGACACGCTGAAGAGTGAAACAAGCCTAAGCGTTCGTGGTCCGAATATTAAAACAAATAGGATGTAAGGTGCAGCGGGGCAATTCTGGCAGCGGGGTAATTATGGCACATGGTTATATCTCTCGTTCTATGACTTATACCTCGAAGAGACATCTATGTACACGTAGATAAATGTTTTGTTCATTCATAAACGATAGGTGGCATTTCTAGCGCAAAAACTGACTGATTGACAGCATCATTTTGACAGTCACCTATTTTTCGGAGGCTGTAAAAATATTAGCTCCTCGAGTTTTTGTAATAATTAAGTGGTTTTCGCGGTTTAATTGAAAATTGAACAAGCTAAGGAGGTGTATTTTAGACTGGAGATTATTTGAATCGTACTAGTTCGTTTCTACTCATTGTTTCTTCTGTGTTATTGCATCCGCTATAATTACCCCACAAAGTGTTGATTTTATGTAATTTTATCGAAATCGGTTGCCATAATTGCCCCACCGATTTTGTATGAAGTTGCCAAAAACCAGTGCTGTCCACAGCATTGAAGTAAACGTCGATAAAAATAATACTTAACTAATCGAGCGAGTGAAGATCTCAGGGTTAACTAATGCGACATTACTTTGTATAAGTATTTGTTTGTGGCTTTGTTTGAGCTTAATTAAACCATAGTCGACACTCATTAAATTTTCGATCGAGCGAGCGAAGCGAACGAAGCTCTTAGTGGCAAGTATGGCGATTTTGCTTTGTATGTTTTACGAATTCTTGTTCCTGAACAAGAATTCGTAAAACATACAAACATACCAATATTTTGACAACCCCTGGGTTGTCAAAATATTGGGTTCCCAAGGGGGTAAAAGAACTAACAAATTTATTGAGTGGGGTGTCATGAAAGGTCTTTATTTGTACATTCCAAAATAGTTATCATTTTTGGATCATTTAGGATGTATGCTTTTTGAAATACGACGTGAATTCATAAAAAATTAGACACAACATTATGTATTGCATGCTTTCCAGTATTATTTACCACTAGCGGACGCCCGCGGCTTCGCCCGCGTGCACTACTATTTTTTTTTATTCCACGGGACCCATTTTTCGGGATAAAAAGTAGCCTATGTCCTATTCCCGGTCATTATCTATCTACATTCCTAATTTAATCAAAATCGGTTTAGTAGTTATTGAGATACGTGGGAACAAACATTCACACACACGGACTTTCGCCTTTATAATATTAGTAGGATGACAAGCTAGCGCAATAGACATACTTGGCAGTAGTAGCACTTGAAAATATAGGGGTAGTCAGAAGAAAGTCCAAATGTAAGCCATCTACGGTTCACGAGATCTTAGTTCGGGGTGAACTACATTTCATACAACATTTTTGCGCAATTTTTGCGCATTTTCCGTTTATCGATAGTCAGCGTCCCAACACTAGCATGTATGGGTGACCAATAAGTGATGCCAGAATTACCCCACAAAAATTTTAAAAGGTTTTTTATAGAAACTGGACCATCGTAGGAGATTAGAATGTTCAAATTCGCGTGTATTGTGTTGTCTAGTTTGTAAAGCTTCTGGATTTAGTATCATAGCATCATTGGTTCGAAAAATATCACCACCTGACGGAATTACCCCGCTGAGGGGCTATTCTGGCATTTTCCAGTTTTTAGTTAAAATTGTGTTATTTCACCATTTAAATATGCTTTTTCTTTAACAAAAATACAATAAAGAAAAAGGCAGATAAAGGTTACATAACACCAATTTGTTAGAATCAGCGTAACTCAATAAGGAACGAGAGCAATGAAGTTTTAAATTTTGACTAAAATTTTTCGGCCAGAATTGCCCCGCTGCACCTTATAAGGTTAAAGGGTTAACATCCGAAAAGTACAGTCAGAACCAAAATTAGAGTTTTTCCCGATATTTCCAAGGCTTTCGACATAGTGTCAATCGAATTAAAAGAAATACGACTAGCACTTACTCACGCACTCTAGTTATATTCTTATAAAAATGATAATGGCGGCCTTGCCACTGACCAAGACCTCGTCTTTGGGTTGAAATAAATAAATTTAATACTCGACTTCGAGGGTTTTTATTTTTGGGGTTACTCAAGGCTGCTTGTTTTGCCTCAAATACACTCACCGGCAGAAAATGTGGCCCAAAGTTAAAAGTTAAAATTTTTCTATATTTTGAATGCCGGCACTACCGGTTTAAATTGGGTTTATTTAAAAAATGATTTTACGCTGCAGTTTATTTACAAATTCGTCTAAATTACTTTGAAATTTGATAAAAAATGGCATATCAATCAAAAACAAGATTTTTACCAAAATTTCTTTAATTTTAAAACACTCACAACAACACAAAACTGTAACCGAATTTTAATTCAAACTGAACCTAAAAACGCATATTGGCCCCCCTTAGCTGCAATCACAACCTGCATGCGTTCTTGCATGCTTTGCAGGATGTTTTTTATGTCAACTTGAGGAATTTCTTCCCAAGCTGTTTTTAGAGCGGACTTCAGCTCACAGAGTCTCTGGTGGGTTTGGCTGTGTTCTGACGCAGCTCTTGAGCATGTCTGGGACATGCTCTATAGGATTACCTAATGTCTGGGCTGAGAGCAGGCCATGTCCGTTTTCAAATACCGACAGCAGCCAGGTACGATTTGACGATGCCAGCGACGTGAACAGTTGCGTTATCGTGCATTAGCAAGAAATCATCAGACCAATGAAGTCCACGAAGGGTACAACATGATCTTGAAGGATTCTTCAATGTACCTGGCTGCTGTCAGGCGCTTATCTACGATGACCAGCTCCTTGCAGGCGTCCGTTTTACCCCATCCCATACCGTGACAGACCCGCCTTGGTAATAAGCGGTTTGGAGTGTCGTGATGAGAAGAAAATGTTCTTTTTGTCGTTCATACACTCTCTCACGACCATCTGGTACTCGTAAGGCTACTCTGCTTTCGTCTGTGAATAAGACTTTGCTCGATTGCTCATTGCTCCAATTCGCATGTTTGCAGGCAAAGTCTCGCTACTCGGTAGTGTCTCTCAAGTTCAGGACCTCGTGCTGATCTTCGGACAAGTAAATCGCGTTCCTCCATCCTTCGTCTTATTGTTCGCTCGCTTACAGTGACACTCCATGCCGCTTGAAGCCTCTGCTTGATCTCAACTGCGGTGAGGAATCGATTTCTTAGTACAGCCAGTATGATGAACCTTTCGTCGCGGGCAGATGTGCACCTTATTCTGCCATTTCCTGATCGCCGCGTGTGTAGATCAGTCTCTCGGTGCCTCTTGAGAGAAAATCTTAACGTGGTACGTGGCACATTAAGAATTGAAGCTACATCTCGTTAAGTTTGTCCTTGGTCCGTTAACAAAACCGTCTGAGCAACCTGAGCAGCTGTTAGTGGGATCTTCTAATCTTTTATGGAAACGCAATGAACAATAAATCAATAAAAAAAATTAAAAATCAAGTTTAAACCAGTAAAAACCCAAAAATAAATTTTTATTTACGTTGCTGGCTAACGTTCGGAACAGTCTTGTCCTTTATTTTCAATAAAACTCAAACTTCAACCATCCTAATCTCAAATTACCTACTTAAATAAATAAAACAGTCCACTTGACTCCTTACATAATTAAAACATCCCATAAATAATGCTTAGTTTGTTGACCAGTTCGCGATAAGCGTTTGGGCCACATTTTGTGCCGGTGAGTATGAATATGCATTTGTTGTATTAGATTTCAACTTCTCATACGTCACATGTCATATCTTTTTGTTGAAGTGCAAGAACACGATAAAATGATACTTCTGCTCTTGATAAAGTTACTCAAATTTGTAAAACAATATTTACAGTTCTTAGGCTTATAGACCTAAATACATATTTTAAATTAAACATCTTTACTAGATGATTTATACAGTGTCAGGAGGCAATATTTGCCTACACGGGACACTGTAGTGTAGTAAATACATATTTTAGCTCCCTATAAAATGTTTTCTTTGCTGACTCTACTAAATTTAAATACTAATGGTTGTTAGTACATGGGTTACGCAACATTAAGAAGCCCGAGGTAACGAGCCTTAAATAATTTACGTGGGTCGCTGGTATTTAAGGAAAAATGTCGACTTCGAAAGCTCTTACGCAACGTCGAGGGGTATTAACTGTGAAGTGGTTGTTGGTTTCGTGGTAATTTGATTTCGTATCATAAATATACGCTGTAACATCCCAGTAGGCATTATCGGGTAATACGTCATCATCAGCATAGTATTAGATTATTCATCAAATATTCTTCTAAGCGGTCCTGTTCTATTCGAACCTAATACAAGTAATAAATACATGACGTATAAGCATTACTCAAGTTAAAATACCGTAGGTATCTTGAGATGAAATTTCGCGATTCATCTGAAGAATTTCATTTGGATAAGAGGAAAGGAGGGAGTCACGGTACAATCACTTGTCTTAATCACTTCTCACACTATTCCTAATAGATAGTGTGTAGACTTGCGACATATTCAAATTGCCATAAAATTAAAAACCGTGATTATAAATCCTGTGTTGTGTTACATGTCGAAATCTTTTTGTATCAAGTCTACTTTACCAGTCTAATCTGGGTTTCATGGTCTGCCTTGGCTGATTGCATACTGTCATGTTCCGTTCAGAAAAGCATGAATGTCTGGAAATAAAGATCTTCGTAATTAGCGCGGTTCTCTTTGTAGCTTCTGGGCGTTATTGCGGTAATAAGTAATTTACGGCTTTTGCTGAGCTTTTACGGAGTTTATTGATCTCTCACATACAGGGGCACATCACCACTGTATCTTTGAAGTATGGTAGAAATTATCAGATCTAGATATTCTTTTGAGCTTATCGGCAAATATGATCTGTATTCTTTTATCTGTGCAATTCGATTGGAAATCAGAACTTAATAAACATCGGGCTGTCTATGCTTTTTTAATAGTTTAGATTAATTAAATATCGTTATTGAATATCCTTGCTAATTTTCTGATAAATGTTGAGTTGTTGAACTGTCGTGCATAATTATGACCGTTTCGTTGGACGTTACAAATAATAAAATGTATAAAATAATTAAGAATGTAATCGATCGAGCGAGCGAAGCGAGCGAAGATCTTAGTGGTAAGTTGGACGATTTTGCTTTGTATGTTTGTATGTTTGTATGTTTCTATGTTTGTATGTTTCACGAATTGTTGTTCGCGCATAACTGTCGAACCGTTCATCCAATCTGCATGAAACTTGGTAGGTCAATAGGTTGTGGTAAGGAAATTTACGGTGGAGCATAAAGGGGTTGTGAAGATATTAGGTTCCCAAGGGGGTAATTTTTTTTTAAAGTTATACAAATATATTGAGTGGGGTGTCATACGAAAGGGCTTATTTTGTACATTCCAAAATGGTTTTTATTTTTAATCTAGGATGTATAGTTTTTGAAATACGACCAAAGAAAAAAACTACGAAACCAGAGCTGCAAGAGCTCCGGTTTCATAGAGTTTCGATGTCTTCGTAGCTCATTGACTGGTCGGTCTTAAAAAGAGAGTGGCATCGTTGCGGTTTGGTTTGCAATGATTTTAGATGCTACTTGATTTATTTTCGTGATAAAAAAAAATTTGATAAAGAATGAAAATAATTGGGGTAAAAAAGTTAAGTAAACAAATATATTGAGTGGGGTGTCAAATGAAAGGTCTTTATTTGTACATTCCAAAATAGTTATTATTTTTATTCTAGGACGTATACTTTTAGAAATACGACGAGAATTCATAAATATGAAATAAATGAAAAATTAGACACGACATTATGTATTGCATGCATGCTAGTATTTTATCATGAAGAGCTAGCGCAATAGGCATACTCGGCAGTAGTAGCACTTGAAATTATAGGGGTAGTCAGAAGAAAGTCCAAAAGTAAGCCATCTACGGTGCGCGAGATCTCAGTTCGGGGCGAACTACTAGTATTAATAGTAGTAATGCTTATATGGATGGATTGTGTGAAAGATGATATGAGTAAGAAATGGGTGAGCGCTGAGATGACGGCTGATAGAGGGAGATGGAAGAGGAATACATGTTGTGCCGACCCCACGTTATGGAAATAAAGATTAAGATTTATTTGTTTAAGACACGCACACGTACAGAAAGACCTAAAGAAAACATGAGAAAGAATACACAACAGTGAATACTTATAATAAAGTGAACCGCGATGGGTAGGAATTAGTCTTTCCATAAGTTTCCCTAAGAACTTAATAAATAAATTACAAGGGCAGGAAGATTGATGATGGTGTTTGTGTGTGTGGCTTAGCCACGCCAGAATAACGTCTAGCTAGATTCTAGACTAGACGCTAGAATATAGTTTAAGTTACAATTTATCCAGGTACCGTACGAGCAAAGCCTCGAGCAAACGCTAGTATTAATATTAGAGCATGCTTATTATCAAAGTGTAAGCAAAGATTGCCTCCTGACTCTGTATAAATCATCTAGTAAAGATGTAAAGGCCTAAGTTTATTATCAAAAACATTATGTTATTGTATTGATAACAAGCAACATAACAATTGCTCTGATGCCGAAAACAATCCAGTTCTATAAACAGAATTTAACGAAAGATCAATTTGAGGTTAAGGACGAGAGATATTCCCGCTTGATTGGACACGCGGCAATGATTTTTATTGTTTACTGCTTCTATTAAATGAAATTGGGAAGGGCAATGTCTCTGACAATGGCTGGTCCACCAATTCAAAGTCGCTCAGCGAGCTATGGAGCGAGCTATGCTCGGAGTTTATCTGAAGGATAGGATCCGCAATGAGACTATTCGGCAGAGAACCAAAGTCGTTGACATAGCTCAGAGAATTAGCAAGCTGAAGTGGCAGTGGGCCGGCCATATCTGCCGAAGAATTGACAACCGCTGGGGTAAACGAGTTCTCAAGTGGAGACCACGTAGGCATCTCGGCAAACGTAGTAGGAAGCCCACCTGTCAGGTGGAGTAACGATCTGCGAAAGGCTGCCGCCACAAGTTGAAGCGTCAAGCTGAAGACAGGGCGCGATGGCGCTCATTAGGGGAGGCCTATGTCCAGCAGTGGACTGCTATTGGCTGATGATGATGATGATTCCTTCTAGGTAAGATTAAGTAGATTCCTCTAGATTCCAATAGGTTCCTTCTAGGTAAGCGTGCTCCATCTTAGACCACACTGTTGTTTTACATCAGGCAGGGTGTGGTCAAACGCGAACCTATTTTCGTTAAAAAAAAAAAAAAATGATGAATGTCTCTTTGTGGCTGTTGTCGCTGACACCTTTGTTTCGTGATTCACATTAACAATTAACGTAAACTCAGAAACGAAATCAAAGTTGTGACTCCAGTGAGTGCAAACACAATATGGAAGAATTCTTACAAATTGTGGCGTGAGCCGTGTTGGCCGAGTGCGTTAATACCTCGCCTTTCGATCCGAAGGTTGTGGGTTCGAACTCTGACGTCATCAATTGATTTTTCATTTCGAAAATTTATATGCGCATAACACGAGCTCTAAACGGCGAAGGACGGAGTCTAACAAGTGACTAAATTAAAAATTTAACAAACCTACATCAATGTTGCTAAGTAATTTTCTGCACTTTTGAGGTGCATTTCTGTTCATAACTCCGAAGAGCCTCAACAGATCCTCACCAAATTTTCGTGGCACCAATCAGAAATATACCCTTTCAAACAAAAAAAGAATTTTCCATGACGAATCGAGAACCTCCTCCTTTATTTGAAGTCTGTTAAAAAATTAAAGAAATCATCGTGAGGATACTACGAGTAATTAATTTTCTAAAGCGTTGTCGCGTGCTTGCATTGCAACCTGTAACGTATGGTATGCTAACTTCTGCAAAAAGTAGGTAGGTATAAAAGTACCAAATATTAATTTGGACATACTTCTGGCTACACCCTTAGACATCTTCAAAGGATCTTAAATGTCTAAAGATCTGAGATAATCTCGACCGCGCCTTGAGAATACAGCCGTAATCATAATATATTTTTCTTTAATTTCTTTTAACTTTTTCTTCTTAGGTCAGAGTCACGCCCAATTTCTTTAGTTCAGTTTAATAGTATTACAAATTTCGATAGTAATGTCTTTTTTAAACCTTTCCATTTCCCTTGATTGGAGAAAGTAATGACTTCTCAGTAATCTTCGCCCATCAAAATCGTTTTAAAGTTGTAAACTTCCGATTTTAATTTGAAGTAAAATGCCTTTGTATTTTATAGCTTAAAGTTACAGTTCACTGAAGCACTTCAAAACGTAGTATACGAGTATATAGGTAATTCATTATAATCACGACTTTTATGCTCTTGTTTTTTTTTTTTTTTTTTTTTTTAAGTACAGTCCTGCCACACCAGTTTCAATTTTAAAACACGCAAAATTACTATAAAGTGACTGTTTGTCTCTTGACAATTTGTGTGGCAAAATATATATTGTTTCTGGTGATAGTGCTTTGAGAAGCAAGTAGGTAGGTACATTGTAATGTAAGTAAAATGTATTTATAAGTTTATTAGAAGTTTGATGTAACAGTCCAAAACATTTCCACCGTGACTCGAAGAGGTTTTTATAAAAGTGTTTGCGTTTTTATAAATTGTTTAATCAATTTCAGTAATAGAATTGTTTTTGTTTACGCTTATTCAGTCTCGTCGCGCCATCATAGATGTGAAATTACCCGTGAAGAAGGTTTTGAAATTGAAATCAATTGTATTTTTATTTCCTTACGAATACTTCTATAGCAATAGGTACTTACTTACTTTCTTCTGCAGATTCGTTCTCACGGTGTTGGGTTAAAAAAGGTAAAAAAATTTGTTTAATATATATTTTTAACTTCGTCTTAATTTACAATTTATGCGAAAAGCTAAGCAGTGAAAAATGCTTAAGCTCCTGCTTTACTTAGATTAGATTTTTACCCAAAAGTAATATATTTGCATGAAAAAATGTTTGTTTCGTGTTCCACGTGCACAAAAGTATTTTCGATCAGGTATCACGTGCTGACAGTCGAAGGTCGATCCGTTGACCTACAGCTGTTATGTGCGTATTCGGAACATTAATATGCATTAATATCCTACTAATATTATAAATGTGAAAGTTTGGATGTTGAGATGTTCGGATGTTTGTTACTCAATCACGCAAAAATGGCTAAGTACTGAGATTTGGATGAAAAGCACAAAGATAGTTTATTACCAATGTATGCACAAACTGAGTAAATAAAATACGGAAGCAAATTTTCCTCGGCTTTCTCAAAGTCTAATACATAACAAAATAAATACATCGGTACCTAATGTACTAATAAATGCACATAATGCAAATAGGAAGTTTACATTATCAGTCATAATAATTTATGCGCCGCACATTATAATAAAGATTGTGTTTAATAGTGCACAGCTTATCGAAAATAGCTGGGTAAATCAGTACGCTCCCGCCTTGGATCTTATTTTTTCAAGAGCGGCATGTGACATTATAGTCCATCTAGCCGTGTTGGCCGAGTGGGTTAGTACCTTGACTTTCGATTCGATGGTCGTGGGTTCGAATCCTGGTCGTGCATCAATGGATTTTTCGTTTCGAAAAATTTATAAGCGCATTAACACGAGCTCTAAACGGTGAAGGAATACATCGTAAGAAACCACACGGCTTAGTTAGCCTTACACGTAGCGGCCATATCTTTCCTGTGCTGATAGCATGGTTTAACAACTCAATATTATCCCAAGCACTTCAGTATCCCGTTAAGTGTATGCAAAGATTGCCTCCTGACACTGTATGAATCATCTAGCTAGTGAAAGATGTAAAGGCCATCTAGAATAATGTGCAAATTCAAATGATGAAAGAAACTCCTCTAAATCGTTCTGTAAGCAAAATAATGTGGTCCATTATGGATAGGCAGTGTACCGCGTAGTTTTTTCATGTTTTCTATCAAAATATAAATCAAAACAGTGTAAAGTTATATCAATAATCCAGCTACATTCTCAGGCTGCGACGTAGCAACTAATTGATAGATGAATTTGTACCTATCACGTTTTCGCCACGCACCCGCGACGATGTGATAAGCCCACGACCTACAGTACGCACAATTTATCTAGGCATTCGTGAAGCATACCATTTCGCTGCGCAGTAGAAAATTTAATGAAAAAGTTACACTGCTCATCGAAACGGCTAACTTCACGAATGCCTACATCCATTGTGGGTACTGTACCCCGATCGCGAGTATGCACAAAGTCTACTATTCGATCCGTGACTGTAGTATAGTCTCTCGAATGTATTGGGATTTTAGTTCAGTCAAGTTACCACTGGAGGCGCTGCACCGGAATCCCATACATTTGAGAGACTATACAACAGTCACGGATCGAATAGTAGACTCTGTGCATACTCGCGGTCGGGGTCCTGTACTCAAAGCAATAAATGTATTGAGTATTGAGTATTGAGTATTGAGTATGCCTCAAGGTTTATAAACACCTGTCGAAGACCATCAAGTTTTTGATTGAGTTCGCGCTGGTGCTGCTCTCGGATTTGCCCTGACTATCCTGGCATAGTAAGGCTAGGCTGTGGAAAGTAGGTGGTATGGGTGGCTTTAGCGTTAACATCCTGAGGGAGGAAACTTTAACGGTATAGTTTGTCGGAGGAGTAGGTACTAGATATTTTGGAATTTTCAAAAATCTGAAGATGAACTTCCGCAAAGTCACGCCTGAATCAATTAACTATCATGGTTTATAAAAAAAAAAAAATAACATGAGTTACCTATCTACAAGGTGCAGTTCACTTCTGTTGCTATCTTGGCAATTTTTTTCTAGAAACATTTAGCCAGATTTTATGTAAAAATTGTAAAAGCGTATGTTTTGGTTGCGATTCTAAAAGTAGTATAACGGCTAACTCGTCTTGGATTAAACTTTGGTTCGAAAAATAATTAGAAGGATAGAGCAAATAGAACATAGATTGAGCATAGTATGTTGTTATTGTAAATGGTAAGGTTTACAGAAAATTAATTACACTTATGCTATTCTAAATAAAATAATTGTACCAAAACTGGAAACCCGAATGAAAACATAGAAAGTACCAACAAGTGGCACGCTCATAAATAATGTAAACAACCTCTTTCTAGACCTTGGATTGGAACATCGCTGACGTACACAAATCCTTTACGCAAAACACATTAATTATGAATCTAGTGGCTCTAAGTGTATAGCTAAATAATCAATACCTACTAGAAGCTTGTACAATGCACATTGTTGCTTACTCAATATATATATATATGTATAATATGATGCTGGACATTTCACACAACATCATGTAGCCCCAAGCTAAGCAGAGCTTGTGTTATGGGAACCACATGACTGATTATATTACTTAAATACCTACATTTTTTTTGTAAATACATACATAATATGCATAGAAAACACCCAGACCCGAGACAAATATTTGCAGATCATACAAACATTTGTCCCGCTGCGGGGATCGAACCCGCAACCTCTTGTGTGACAAGCGGGCTTTCACCCACTGCGCCACAGAGGTCGTCAAAATAATAGTACGTTATCTACTAAGTTTAACTCTGTTATTCATAATTAACTTTTAAACTTGCTAGAGCGCAAACGGCTGCTAAATCTACTGCCATCTCTGACAAGTAAGTAACAAGAAAAAAACATACAAAATATTGCTAACTTAAAAAACAGAATTATTTGCCTTCTAAACGCCTTGTCCGATAATGGTGATTTTTTTTTGTTAGGTCCACGAATACTTCTTATCTACAGTTAGACAAAATTTATGGTAAGACTAGCAACCGTTCGCGGCTTCGCTCGCGTGATACCTGCTCGGATATAATTAGTCTATGTGTTATTCCAGGTCATAAACTATGTATATTCCAAATTTCATTCAAATCCGTTCAGTAGCTTTTGCGTGGAAGAGTAACATCCACCATATTATATCCCCATATATCCTCACAAACTATAGCATTTATAATATTAGTAGGAAGTACGATAGGATATGATGTGAATTCATGATAGGACAATGTCTGCCTATCGGTTTTTCCCTACTCTAGTTTTGTATACAAATAGCCATTCAAATATATATTTTTGTATTCATCCATCGATAATGATAAAGGGCCTTGTGGGTACTTTTATTATTTGAATCTCTATTGCCATTTCATATTTCTTTTTCTGTTTCTTATTCTTGTTATTTTTTTTTATAACTTGCCTTGAACGTAAAAAGGAAAGCGAAAGCTAACTAAATTAAAAAAGGCAACTAAATTTTTTACTCAAAAAAAAAATGTATAGGGAGACGCCAAATCGAATTATTAGCCCTTCAGGAATTCGGAGTACAAACTATTTAAATAAAATAAATGTCTCGATTGAGTTTGATGACTGATGTTCAGTTGGATGCTATACCTATTTCAGACAACAAGCAAAACGTACAGTACATTCATTAAATCTTTGCCTCAAATATTTAGAGAATGTGACACTGCATAATTCAAGTATCCACATCAATCACCTATCATTGCAAAATGACATCTATTTAAACCACGATAATGTTAATGTCTCAACAACATGCATCTTTCGTGAGGCAAACAATGAGGAAATGATGTATTAGATGAACCCTCCTATACTCAATTTGTAGTCACATGATCTGACGGACGATTTGACGGTATGCGAACCGGCTTTCTATATTAAGACAAACAAACAAACCAACATCCGTCTGTACGAAAACACCACACTTTATGACGTAGGTAATCGGAAAGCTAGCAGTTTGTTTAGTAATAAATCTGGAACGGATTTTCATATTGGAGACGATAAAAACGATAATCGAAATAAAAACGGTAGACGATAAAAACGATAGAATTTAAAGGCGGTCTGAACAGAACCTATGTAACTTAAGCATTAAAATCAAACAGCTATTTTCAATCTTCTTCTAATTAAATAGAAATCGATTTGATGTGTCGTGATCTTACTTTTTCTGTATGATCTAAATTCTGATAGGTCTAGAACATAGACTCAAAGTACGGTAAACTTTACCTTATAAATCTTTAGTTCCTTTGCAAAAAATCCCTTTTAAAATCCCTAAGAGTGTTTTTGATCTTATACATTAACTAAACCGTCTGACCTGATCAAATATTAAATCAAAATCCTATGATTCCCAAAGGATACTAACATATAGCCATATCAACGTTTACTGGTTTCACTGGTGGTCTCTCGAGAGAATAACTTCCTACGATTCAATAGGTTAGTTAGGACTGCGTATGACATAGTGTAAGACATTTTAGGACCATTCTGTTTTATGAAGAAAGTTTCTAAACGTGCCATTCTTGTGTTATTCTTGTACCTTATGAAAACTGAGAATACCGAAAGGCTAATCTACATCCAGAAACACTATGGGGCTTAGAGCGTTCCTGGTTAGAAACTTTCAAAATGTAATACATTTTTATTTTCCATCCAAACAAACTGCTACACTATAGTGTTATAGAGCGATTAGTTTAGGATTGCAAAGGACTAGTTTAGACCTCGAGAGTAACATAGTATGTATTCTTTCTATTCTATTTAGCTCAGTTGCACCCACTGCTGGGTATAGCTCCTTTCTACTACGCCTTTAGGCTTTTATGATCTTTTTGGTCTGGTATTCTTTTATACCTCTTGTGTAAAATTTTGATCCATCTATGATAAAAGTATCTTCAATACAATTTTTATTTTTTATTTGCCTTTAATGCTGCCTTGAACTTGAAGTCTGATTCACGTGTTTCATAATACATGTTGCCAATTGGCTGCCAACTATCACGCACAACTTTCCCTGGCTGGAGTATAAATAAGATGTCATCTTGTTTATTTCACTTGGTGACTAGGACAATACATTTTTCACTAGGTATTCGTTTTCTAAAGATACAAATTCTTTGAAATCAGTTTGCATTCATTCGTTGCAAAATCCGTAGTTGTTAAATCCGTAGTTGTTAAATCATAAGTGGCTTTCATCTAAAACGAAAACAATAAATTGCTCTGAGCTAATAAAACAGCCCAGTTAACTAGAATTTATTACTGAAAAGTAGTTAAGCACAAAACTATGTAAGTACCAGATAAATAGATTGTAAACTATCTAATTTCTCATTTTGGCTTAAATTTGGTTTTGTCTCTAGTACATTTCTGTTTCAAGCCAGAACAGTATTCGTTTTATAATAAAACTAGTGTATAAAGTTAGTATAAAGTGAGAATAAGATAACGCAATGAAATAAACTAAATCTAGATAAGTCTTGTAGCCAAATCCAATTGTCGATCGTGCGAGAGGTCAACCTATCTCGCTTTAGGAATATCGGACATGTCTGCGGGATCTAATAACGGCGTGTCCAACGGAAATAACAATAAAATGTGGGTAATCTAATCCATAATCCTAAACCCTATTTGTAAGGGCGCCGCCGGCTGAAATTACTAGAAGTAGAAAGATATCATCATCCACTTTTACTTGAGCCACTGTTGGTCTCTTCTTGATCATAATCAAGATTAAGACTATTAATCATAATTATTCTATATGGAGACTTAATCATAGTCATAATCAATTATTTGTAAAAAAAAAATAAAAAAAAAAAACATACATACAGCCGAACATAGAACCTCCTCCTTTTTGGAAGTCGGTTAAAAACTAGCCTCATTCAGGCATACTAAAACGTCAGCAAACTGGTCTACTCTTAAAAAACGACAAATAATAACTGTGGCAATTGTTGTGGTTAACCTTTCATCGGTTGAAACTCAGTTCTGAGCCATCAACAATATTTACCATGAACATGCACCGCGATAAATTATCACGATATATCGTCTTTGGGATTAAGGCCCATCAGAGTCGTCATGTTGTGGTAAAATGATCTTACTTTTGTCAGAACACAAGTTACTGATATAAAACGAACTTGGCAGAATGTTTAGTGTCTTTATATTACAACTAGACCTTCGGGCAGAGAGAGGTCGCTTTGTAGCTGAAAATATCTTCAGACGTAACATGCATGTTAGCAAACATGATAGCAGATACGCGAGTTACCAACTCAAAACTATGTTCATACTAGATTCCGTGGCTTTGCTTGCGTCTTCATTCATTCATTTGCAGCTTGTAGTCCACTGCTGGACATAAGCTCCCTTCAAATGGCATTTCGCTTGATCATCGTCTATCTATTGTCGTAGTACGGCTTTTCAAGGAATCCCTGTGGACATTTGACCGTCGTTATCCACTTTCAATATCGATTGTCTGTGTTTAGATGTCATTGACCGTTTAATTAAAGGTTGATTTTTTCGAGATATTGGAAAGAGTAATTTGATGAAACCAAAATATTCCCCCCTCTAGACATAATCTCGCAAATATTTCATGTCATTATAGTTAGTTACTGACTGAAATGAATTGTTGATTGGTTTATTCAATGATGTTTGAAACCGACTCAAAATAGTGGTAAATAAAATAAAAATGTCGTAAATATTTTGATTGAGAACTGAGTATCTGTAGTATCTGATACTCTTCTAATATCCTACGTGCTGTTTCGTATTGAAGCGGCATTTACTTGCGTACGTAAGGATTATTCAAATCAGCCGGTGGAGAGTCCCTCCCTACGGCATTTATCGGATAAACTCTTCAAAGGAATTTGCCTCTACACATAACGAATTTCATCTTAAACGTACTCGAATACATTCGAAATAACGTTAAAGGATTTTGTTTTTTGTCTGTTTTTATTAATTAATGCTCAAAACACAAAACAATCGTAAGGAAAAACATAAGAAAAACTGCTAAGTCAGTTTTATTTATTTGTTCATACCTACTGAACTTCATGATCTATAGGTTGGTTGTTGTGGATAAGAATTACGATGGTATAGGTACTGGGGAAGTGTCCATTTCAAACACTGTTTCAAACTCAAAGTAACGTAATTTTTCTAACACTCTCGTCGTTTGTAAAGTTGGAAGTCTCCTATACTGTATATTCTATATTGCTTGTTATGTAAATCATCGCCTTCAGTATTCGTATATGAAATGAAGCGTTCAGCTGTGAAATTGTAATTTCGTTTCGTCTCATAATTGAAAGTTAAATTCTAACCTACATACGCTCATCCATACTTATCATGTTTTTGAAATACGCTTATAAATATCTGTAGGTGTTTCACTTTATAATATTTTCTGATCCTAGAAACAATCTTTTTGATTCAAAAGGGTTGACTAACCACATTTTTCTATTTTACCTTGCTTGGACCACTGTCCAAGCAAGCAGTGACTGTTTGGGCATCTCGTTTCAATTCTGCCAGATAACAAGAGTTGGGTTTTACGATCGCCTACAATTGCTGGTGTCGGCTTGTATCTTTTATGACAGTTGATGCTAGATTTTTCTGAAACTCTCTTTTTTACGACTACTATATAATGTCGCTCGTTTCATTTTCAACAATTGCAGTCTGAATTTAATGTGCTGAATTTATGGCGACCTCGTCTTGTCATTATAGGTTATTGACTTAATATTTGCATGAATCTTCCTATGACTAATGTCTCAAGTCGATATGCTGTTGTACCATTTACCCCGCATCCACACGTTGGGGCCAACGTTGGTCCCAATGCCTCTCACCAACGTGTGGTGCTGACAAAATAGCTTGGCGCCAACGTTGGGGCCAACGTTGGGGCTTGGCCGTGCCGTGTCGGTTTTATCAAAGGAAGTTGGCGCGCCAACGTTGGGGATCCGTCCACACGTTGGCGCTAGCTCAGTCCCGTTTCGACGCGCATCGTGAGCGCACGTGTCGACTGACGAGCGAGAATGTCATCGTATTCCTTATTTATTGTGTTTGTAGGACTATCGGGCTGAAATTTTGCACACTTATAGATTCTCGGTGACAATGAAATATTATGGTATCAACAAGCTGATCTGATGATGGAGTCAAGAGCTGTTCAACAGAACTCCTCAGTAAATAAGCCGATTGAGTTGAAACTCGGCATATTTGTCAAGTTCTGACTACAATGTAATAATATGGTGACAGCGAGCTGATCTGATGATGGAGTCTACTATTTTTTTTTATGTTACGGGAACCGTGCAATTTTTTTGGGATAAAAAGTAGCCTATGTCCTATTTCCGGTTATTATCTATCTATATTTTAAATATCACCCATATCGGTTAAGTGGTTGTCGTGTTAGAGAGGAACAAACATACATCCAAACATCCAAACTTTCGCTTTTATAATATAGTGTGTTGTGTGAAGTGTGATAGTGACATGATGTGATGTGATTGTGATAAAATTGGTATTCAGTAATGTAAAATCACTTAGAGAAATTTCAATTTCTGTTTCGGACGCGCAGACATCGGACGTCTGCACGTTGGCTCTGACGGAACAAGACTGGTGTATCGCCAACGTGTGGATGGTTCACGAAATCTTGGCCCCAACGTTGGGACCAACGTTGGTCCCAACGTATGGAGCCGGCGTTATACGATTCTTCTAGGTATCGTAATATAACCTGCTGGTATTTCATGTGCACTATTATTTTGTGTGCTATCTATTATTTCTTTACAAAACCTATTATAACGTATTGACCTTATCTTTTAATTTTACGTGTACCTACAATTACGTGCCGTATTTTTTATAAAGATATTTAATATCATTGCTCATCCACAAAATAATTTAACATGTCTGGATTGAATGGAGCTATATTTTTCTCAAAATGTTCGCTCATATATCTCATTTCGTTTTAGCCAAGGAAAGAGGAAGCAACATAGAGTTCTTTTGTTCAACGAATTCATATTATTTCGCAATTTACTTCCGAATTCATTTGGGCTCTGTTTATTTAATTTCATTTCAACGTTCCTTTCTTTTGAGCGCTATATTTATTTAGTCCACGCCTAAAAACATTTTCATTTCAGTATATTTCAACTTGGGGTTTGGGGGATGACGTAATGCTCATTAATTCATCTTTTAGGAGACCGCCAACTCCCAAAAGCTAAAATTCAAGTCTTAAAACTCAGAGACAGTTATAGAAAAGACTCGTTTGTTGCATGCAACGTGCTAGGCAGGCCTTAGGCCTTATGAAATGAGGCCCTGATACCATTGTGTATTAGGTTCATCATACATTTTCCAAAGGTAAACCAAATCGATTCAACTGTTGAAGCGCGACTAAAATAAAAACGCATGTAACCCCAATATACGCACACACATGCTTTCAGTTTGAGAACATAGAATAATATTTTACAAGAGTGATCCATCCCAATTTTTGTACCTGGAAGCAATTTCTTTAACGTTTTGTTTTTTCCGTCTACAGCGTAACGTTTATTTGCTTTTACGTAATAGCCAGAATTCTGGAAGATCGTAAAGGTACTCTTCTACTGCTGACACAATTCTGTTAAGAGCATATTTTATGCTGACATGACAATGCCTAAAATTATTATATTTTATGCCAGGATTTTTAGATGACTTGAATATACTGTCTACAGTAGCTGTATCCGATTAAAAAAGGTCAAACATAGTTTATTTCAAAAAGCTGGCTTCGTTATTTCAAGAATCCTTTACGGGGTCCAGTTTCAGCATAATATATATTTTCATGTCCCATTTTCAGCGTCATAAGAAGGAGCACATATAATTAGAATTTAAAAGAGTAAAAGCATTATGCGATATTAAACCTCATTGCGTTTTCATATTTCAAAGATTTAACGACAGTGCTAATATCGTAAAGTGCTTCTTTGTGACATTTCTTTTACGTTCATGCATTTCATGTGTTGCTTTGCTTTCATTCCTGTATCATTATTCTGGTCTTGTACTGTGTGTGATATTATGTCATCGACTGAACACCTGGCTTCCTGTCAATGTTTGGATTATTTTCGTTAAAGGAAAACTTTATAAGTTAAAATTTTTTTCTAATGGCTGTTTTTATGAACCTTCGAAAAAGTTAAACAGTTTGGAACACTTTGTATAGTCGTATTGCTTATTATACGGACTAAAATTGAAGGAAAAAATGTCATTTTTCCTTCAATTTTGATTAGTTTTGATACGATTTATGTCAAAATTGAAGGAAAAATGACATTTTTTCCTTCACTTTTAGTCCGTATAATGAGCAATACGACTATAGATACCCCACAAAATGAGTTGTGAACAAGTTTAGGTAGGTTCTCCTTTTCATAACTTTTTAAATATAAGTTTTTATCAGTTTTTTTTTTTCAAATAATACTTAACGTCAATCGATACGAAATTATTTACTACTAGCTGTACCCGGCATGCGTTGCAATGCCACGTGACGTGAAGTAAAAAGTGTTTGGTTTTATATTCTGTACATAAACAGATTTTTTTGGATTTTAAATTAAATAAGTTTGTGTGTCATGTATCCCCGTCCCCATCCCCGTCCCGTCCCGTCCCGTCCCGTCCCGTCCCGTCCCGTCCCGTCCCGTCCCGTCCCGTCCCGTCCCGTCCCGTCCCGTCCCGTCCCGTCCCGTCCCGTCCCGTCCCGTCCCCGTCCCGTCCCCGTCCCCGTCCCCGTCCCCGTCCCGTCCCCGTCCCCGTCCCCGTCCCCGTCCCTGTCCCCATCTCCTCCTCCCCCTCTCCCCCTTCCCCTTCAGCTCGATGTCACCATATCATTACATTATATTGGAAACTTGACAGATATGCTGAGTTCCGAGTTTCAAATCAATCGGCATATTTACTGAGGAGTTATGTTGAACAGCTCCTAACTCCATCCTCAGATCAGCTCACTGTCACCATATTATTACATTGTAGTTGAAACTTGACAGGTTTGCCGAGTTTCAACTCAATCGGCCTATTTACTGAGGAGTTCTGTTGAACAGCTCCAGGATTCCATTATCAGATCCTGACCTGATCTGACCAAGACACCACCTTTCAATCAAAAAAATAATGTTCCAAATCGGTCCAGGCATCTTCGAGTAATAAATAATCGAGTACTTACCTCCTTTATTTTGAAGTCGGTTTAATAAAAAGTGTTTTAAATTACGCGTAGACTAATAAGTGACTGCCGCGTGTTTTCATCAGCGCGATTCAGAAAATGGTCATTTTTAGTCTCGCCATCTAGTTTTGATTACGGAAAACCAAGCGTTTATCTGGCTTTCTTTCGTTTTGCTCGGCTTTTGCCTTTTCGTGATGATGAATAGCTTAAAACCTTCCTCAAAAAATTAGCTACTTATCCAAAACCAGAAATATTTTTTCCAATCCAACTGGTACTTCCAGAGATTAGCGCGATCAAACAATCAAACAAACTCTTCCGCTTTATTATATTAGTATAGATTAAAGATAAAGATAAGTATAGATTATTTCCAACTTTTCAGATCACGGGGTTTTTTAATTTTTTATTAATATTTTTTTTTGGAGACACACAGCGCCATCTAGCCCTAAACTAAGCAAAGCTTGTAGCTACTATGGGAACCAGATATCACAATCTGGTTTCAGCTAGCTCCAATAGATGTCTCTATGTCCTTTGTTCTTGAAAAAACTTTAAATTTAATGAGTGAAGTTGTCGTATTTAATTACTTACTTATGATAAGAGTTTTTTAATAATATTGAAAATCATGCAAAAAGTTCATTGTAACTTGGATATGCTGGGTAACTGTGGGACTTTAGTTCAGAACAGAACTATGCTGGGTAATATATGACTCATCTCAGCAATGGCTTTACCGATTTTTATGCAGTTTTCACTGTTGTATTGTGGTAAGCCTGGGTCAATTTTTAGTGTTAGTTTCATCAAAATCCGTTCACAAATAAAAAAGATACATCCTTTTTTATATTATTTTTTTACTAAAGTCACAGTACATTCTTTAAATGGACATATCTTTTTTATTTGTTAACGGATTTTGATAAAACAACCCCTATCTTTTAATCCCGGCTTACCATAATACAACAATGAAAACTGCATCCAAATCAGTTCAGTAGTTTCAGAGATCTTAGGACTCAAACACACAGAAACGAAAATTTCAAAGTCACAGATTACCCAAACAGTTACTATGAACCTCAGAATAAGGACCTTCGAACAAAAAGTTCAAGGACGTTCTAGAACGCGCTTACGACATTTTCGCACGGGTTAGGGTTATATGGATCAAAAACTGACTTCACTTAATTGAATACTTATAAGTTTGTTCTTAGACTTCATTCTTATTATAAGTATAGATTAAGCTACTGGAAAAAGTTCACATAGTCCGATTGATCGAACTATCAGGAGTCTCAAGCTCAGAATAAAGGGCTTTAAAAGGCGAGTACAAAAATATAGGTATACAATCTATTCTATATGTTTGAAAACATTTTACACCGCATCAGTCGGTTTTTTTTTATAAACTGCCTCTTGTGTTAATCCAACATAGCCTTGTAAACGTTCTAGAGTCTATACTAGACTCATTGGAACATTACCTGACTTTTTATTTTATAGTCTATAATATCATTTGATTTTGAAGGGTTATTAATAATTTCTAGGGCGTTATCATATAAATCAATATCTTATAATGTATTGTTCAGTTGATGCGTATAAACTTTATAACTATTTTATGGTGCTAGTCCTATTAATCCAAATTACGCACTTGTCTCTTGTCGGCATTGTATCTTTCAAAGCACTTCTAAACCCCGGATTAAACTGCTCTATTCAAAGGTCTAGTTGAACAACTTGGACTATAATAGTACCTACCTACGATACCTACACCACAGTTCGATGACACCGCTCTGAAATGGTTAGTTCGCAATCTATTTCTTGCGAATCTAAACTGTCCTGTTTTTGTCTGGCATCCAATGGAAGGGAAATTGTGAATAAATATAAAAAGTTCTTGCGTAGTTTCCTTTCTATTTCATTTGTGAATGTAAACTTAACTACAGTGTCTATTTTCTCCTTCTATTTCTATACCAATTCCCACCTTTTGAATGTTTTTGGCTGAAAAAATGATGAAATCGATAACGTTGTTGTACTCGTATATAACTAATTAGCCAAGAGCTTTTCTAGTAGTAATACAAAAACACTTTCGCTTTCTGGCACTTAGCGAAATTGCGAGAAATTCAGTTCTCTTCGAATATTGGAACTATCGAATCAGACTAAGTGATACTGATTAGAGTTCCATCTTATGCAATGTAATGGAATTGTTTGTTTTCTATTATGTAATCGTTTAAGTGGAGTTAAGTTTCCCTGAAAGGAGTTTGATTGGTACATAATCAGGAAACAACACGGAGCGGCAAATTATGCAATTGTGAGCTAAAAACAAATTATATTATTATTCGGGTTTTTTCTTTGTTAGTCTTTACTGCGTTTCTAAGCGCACGGTTGGCATACAGTTCGGCCGACGGATCTAGGCGTACGTGAAGTCAGGCTCTTCGCTGCGCAGTAGAAAGTTTTGTATGAAAAAGTTGCACTGCGCATCGAAACGGCTAACTTCACGTTCGCCGAGATCCGTTGGCCCTACTGTACCTCCAAGTATTTTTAATTTAACTGAACTCGCGAAAATTGACTCAACTGTCATGTTACTTATTTGCTCTTCCTTGTTCCGTCATTTCGTGTTTTTTGTTGTTCAGTTTTAATAGATATCCTTCATCAGTGTTTTAGTAACTCTCTTAAGTTCGTTAGGCAGGTACTCTGGCTGGAGAATCAAGTAGATGCAAATCTAAAGGTATTTACCACTTATTCTGCATTATCATTATGATTTCTAATAACCGCAAACTTGCTTATACACACATTATCATTATGCTCGCAAGTTTTGTTAAAATTAATGTTTTTTAAAGAATAATCAATGCCTGCAAAATTATCATAACTCACATTACTATCAAATATCTCTAATCATGCATTGATTTGCAAATCTTTGATTATTTGTTGATAAATTAATAAAGTCAGCCTATTATTATCGTCATCGCATCAGTGCATCATTTCAAGTTAATCGTATCATTCAGAAAAGCATATTTTTAGATTATTTTACTCGCAGTCTGTCATATTTTGTCTGGATACTAAAAGCCACTTAGCCCGATGCCACTTAGATTTAATTAACCGGCTGAACCTCCAAATAGATTAATGTTTTGTCGATCACAATCTACCAGGCCTACCAGTTCCAATATGTATACGGGCCTGCATATATTACTTTCGTTACAACTATCTCTAAGGGAGTGTCCACATTGCGTTTTCTGCAGCGCGTTTTTGAGCTGCGCGTTTGTATCGATACAAACGCGCGTTCGCAACGCGTATTTTTCCATACAAAAGCGAACCGGGAGGGGCTGCGCGGGGGGCTGCGCGTTCGCATCGCGTTCGAATCGCGTTTGTATCGATACAAACGCGCTGCAAAAAACGCAATGTGGACACTCCCTAATATTTCAATAAGAAAGAGTGACAGATATTAATCGACGCTGTCACCGTATCCCGCCCTCTAGACAAGTGGACTTCGTGTCTTGACAAAGCGAAAATGAAAGCTGATATGATGACCAGGGGGCCGATTCTACTAACAAACTTTTATCAACCAAAGCAAAATGTCAACTGAAACCTTTGTTTTCGTTTTGTTTCCTATTCTACTTAAATATGACCAAACGACTCATGTGGTGAAGTTTTCAAACAAATTACTGTCATTTTGTAGAACGAAACAAAAAGCAGCGGTAATGATAACGGAATGGTTATCGTTGTAAATTATTAGAATTGGGGCCCTGTACCATCTCTTCGATCGACATAATGTTTACTAATGCACAGCCAAAACTACTAAGTCTAAGAGATTGATTTATTTCATAATGTATGCATCTATAAAAAATAATTTTCGAAAATTTCAATTTTGAAAGAGTTAATGGGGAGGGACTTTGTAAGTATGAACGTTTTTCTTTGAAGTTAAAAACAATTAAATTTGAATAACAGTAACTGAATGTTAATAAATAACGACGGTAACCTTATTAAAAGGGGTTCGATTTTGTATGAGAGTATCGATGTAAAAACCGTGCTTGTCTTCAGATACTCGTACTTGGGTCGATCAACTATTTTACCCACACTTTGGACAGGTTCAGACCATATTTTTTTGAAAAAAAAAAATTTTTTTTTCTTTATTCTGATTATAGTAAGGCATTAGAAATATTATGGACTATATTCTCATATTATATTTTGAAATATTATGGACTTCGCGGACTGGTGGCTCGACGGTGTTATCAAAGGACACCACCACGCCACACGACCAAAGGGAAACACAAATGAAGCTATCTACGGCAAACAGGGCCTTCTCTGTGTTTCCGGGTCAAATTTAGGAGGGTAACTCAGCAGACACAAGTAAGGGGATTTTGTGAGGGACAGACTTTTGAGAATTTTTTTTGGAAAAGTTAATTAGCCTATTTCTATTTTGTTAAGTTCACGATAAACTATAACATACTAACTTGTTCTTATAAAAGAATTAACCAAAACCAATAAGCGTAAGTACATTTAAATTAAAGTTTACATGTCGAATGTGGTCTTCGGACAGCAATATTTTGTATGGAGCGGACTTTTTGTCTACTGAGTTACCATAAAATTTCATGGAAATTAAAGATTTTCGAGAACGTAATCAAGTTTCCCGTTGTGCCTAATGAGCTTAGATACCATTGTTATGTTCGTTATGTGTGTATATATAACCATTTAGCGTATTTTAATAAAAAATGGTCGGGGACAGCAAAGTGTGGGTAAAATAGTTGATCGACTCACTTACACTTATTGTTCTTTGATGCCACTTGTCTAGACTGGTCTGATCTTAGAAAAATATTATCGGCTTAGTATCACAGAGTATTAATAACTGATCCTGTACCGAGAGCTCAGTTCCTATTACTCCCGCGTCTATAGCTATTAATCTTTATTAGTTCCTCTTTGCTCTCGGATTTGATATCGAACGTATTCTTTCGAATATTTTCTGTGAATTATTGCCTATTCTCGCCGTATTTCAATAATCCTACTTAAGTCGGGAACCTTGTTGTGTCAATGGCGTATCGAATTGTATTTATAATCTCATTGTAATCGAAAACTGAGATTCGATTTAGAAGAAGTTGTCATGAATTTTCATATTCCGTGGAATTTATAAGCTTGGCCGGGATAATAAGCGTACTTACAGCGTGTTCTGTTTGTGGATGTCTACTTTAACAACTAATTAATCTTCAACCTAAAACTATGAGCGAACTAAGAACGTACTAGAATATTTAGGAAGTTGCCGCACAAAAGAAATAAGCAAATAAACATTGCAGTCCCAAAGGAAATCCCTAGAATGTAATCCGCGTACCAGACGTCCGGTACTCCTCTGATCCCAACTTATGAACCGGGTGTGCTACGATAGGGAACTTGCCCTTTCTTTGTATTTTCGTTCGTTGACCTTGAACCATGAAACTTGAGTACAGAGAAAATACTAAAATCACAAGCAGTCTTCATCATAAAATAAAGCATAATTAGTGTGTTACAGCCAGTCGTTAAAGCTAATGTGAATGTCCAAGGTTTAAGTTTTCAGCCTATTCGTTAATCCGAACGTAACTTATGAGCAGTGATCGGAATGAGGCGGGCTAAACTACCTAAAGTTCAAAGAACAGAGGCAAAAAAGGGGAGACTTCCTTACTACAAGAATTTTATTCTTGTAGTAAGTAAGAATTTTATTGAAGGTTGGCACAATTTTCACAGTGAGTAAGTATATTTAAAATTAATGTTAATAGTATTGTGAACTAATTCAAATAATTTTTCTATTTGACCGACGGAAAAAAGTTTTTATTTCCTTATAATTTACGTTTTAGTTTTTGTTATTAATTCAGGTAAAAAATTGGTTCACCTTAATGTTAGATGTTCTTTATTAATGTCCCGGAAACGGAAATAATTGGGTCGAAAAATATCTAGTCCTAAGGCGTCTCCATTTGTCTCTGTTATTTTTCGAACTTTTGGTATTTTAGCCCGCCTCATTCCGATCACTGCTTATGAGAGACAGTTATTACTCGTGGTGTAGCTTGCTTTAGTTTTTAATAGAACGACGAAGTTGAATGACATTCTGCACGGTCTGCAAATAGATATACTTCTATGCTTCGATGAGCTAAAAAGTCAGTTTCAGCTATTAATAAAGTCAAGCCATGAGGCTTACCTGCATGCCTTCAAGCTGTCTAAATCTCCTTCATCAGATTGGCAATTAGCTCCTTACGAACTTACTTATCTATACTTAAAAATATCTAAACAATTCGGTAAATTTTCTAGAAGAACATTCATATCCCACCACTATCAATCCAATTAGTGGATTCCGATCTATCACTTTTTGTATCTTCGATTTTTCATATTCCTTTCTGAAAAATAAAAACCGGTCAAGTGCGAGTAGAACTCGTACGCCGAGGGTTCCGTACCTACCCATTATACCCATTATGTTATTGTAGCCCGCTTATTTGTATGAGCGCCCATACAACTCAGAGGACAATCTTAATTGGCGTCAACTATGTATGTATGGGAACACCCTTTAATTTTCAACTTTTTTAACTTTTTGGAATTTTTCCTTTATTTGTGTTATAAGACCTTGCTTTTTGCCAAATTTCGTGATTCTAGGTCAACGGGAACTACCATTTAGGTTTTCAACCCAAAACCTCTAGGGTACTTCCGGTTGACCTAGAATTGTCAAATTTGGTTACAAGCAAGGTCTTACATCACAAGTAAAGGAAAAATTCCGAAAAATAAAAAAAGTTGATAATTAAGGTAAGTTTTGGTACTTACAAGTTTTCACGAAAACCTAAATTTGCCTATATCTTTTTATAGTGTTGACTCAGGACCTTGATTTTTATAGTCACAATAGGGACTATAGACCTCAGTATATGGTATAAATTTCAACTTGCTAGCTCCACCCGTTCCTGAGATAATCGATGGTGACACACGGACAGACGGACAGACAGACAGACGGACAGACGGACAAGAAAGTGATCTTATAAGGGTTCCTTTTTTTACCTTTTAAGGTACGGAACCCTAAAAATGACACTCAATGACGAATCGGAACATTAAATGGGATATTTTTCTTTCTGTAATTTGTTTATGGAAGAGCTAGATGGGATTTCGTGTTTTATTCAATCAATTTGACTAATGAAAAGACACTATTACTGATTTAATAGTCCATTAGTTCCTATCGTCTGCTGATTCATTATCTCTACAACATATTTGGTTGCTATATCAGAATTGGTGTTAATCAGAGCAATAATACCTTACGCAACATGATTATCGTCTAATTATGATAACAGATCTGACTGTATATTACGGAGAAAAGTCAATTTAAAAGCAATCAGTTTCATCTACACGTGTCTGTTCTCGTCACTAAATACTTGTACGTAATTGAATGCCATGAATGGTGCGAGTACCTATATGATTTTATACGACAAAAAGATATGATCAATACATTTTGAAAAACTGTTATCATATAAATCTCAACTCTGAGAGTAAGCCAAACATCGTTTAATCAAAGAATCAGTAGGCCTACTCCCAAAACTGAAAATGATATATCGTAGCTCAGATTATGTTAGTGGAAACTGAATTTGGAACATTTGACCAACATAGTTTTCAGTTTTGGGGCCCAGTTATCCTCAATCGGCGTGGCGTTAAAATCGATGAATTAAAACAAAACTTGATGTACTTTCTGGTGTCTCCTTTCTGACTGTATTTTCTTCAACACAGTCATGAAATAAAATAGTCTTATGAAGATCCTTTGTTGCAGTGTTCTCCAAAGGACAATGCGAGACTGGTCAGTACCGCTTCCTCGCCAAAACCGGGGGCTATGCCTGGGTGCAGACCCAGGCCACTGTCATCACCGACAAGCAACAGAAGCCCACAAGCATCGTCTGCGTCAACTACGTCATAAGGTAGGACTAGAATAAGATGTGCAACTAATTTCACAATGACTTCTTTTTCAGCATTTTAAAAGTGTTTTTCAGGATTTGTATACAAATAACATCCACAGATATTTATTGTCCTCAACATGTGTATTATGGTGAGTATTCGCTTCTTTATAACTTGTTGTTTTTGTAAGTTGTTTATTTGGTCTACCGCCATAACTAGTTTTACGATAGACGATAGTGCCCCGTACGTAATTCCTGGTAGATTATATACCTTTCGGCGTATCTTATCTTGATGAGGCATGCCACTCCTCGCGACAGCACTTTCATTAATTTTGTTGTGTAACAATTTGCGTTCGTTAGTTCTTCAATGTACGTTCATTTACTTCCACTGTGGAAGTAAACGATGTTGCTGTTTGGCAAAGTATTTTGTTTGAACATTCCGACAAAACTTGCCATAGATCTATTCTGGTAACTACCTATTTACCATGACATATTCGTATTATATTATGATTCTACACACGGACCTAAAACAAGGTCTAGCAAAATAGAAACTTGTTACTTTAAAGATTGGCATCTTTGTAATTTTTTATGGAAGGAAGCTCAGCTCAGGAAGCTTTGTAGTTTAGGAGTTCAATTATTAAGATTATAAAGTTGAAATATAATATCGGTAGAAATAGTTCAAACAATATCGTTTTCATGTTGTAAATACTGTCTTGGAAATCTTGTCTCTTTCCATATCCGGTATCAAACTTATCAGAAACAAAATAAAAAATAAATCAGTTTTAGTGTCGCTCTTTTTATTCTAGTATTTTTGTACCGAGATACTATAGGATTTAGTATCGGAAATAACGATGTCAGATGACATCGTAAATGTGGCAGAGGAAGCGTGGAGTAGGATTGTACAGGACCGGACTGATTGGCGAAATAAAGTGGAGGCCTATACCCAGCAGTGGGTGCAACCGGGCTGAGATTATGATGATCAGAAATTAAAATTTAGTTTCGAGTTCAGTTTGCTTACATGAAACGTACGTAAGGTATAATTATCTATAGGTATAAATGTATACATGTATAGGTAGTTGAACGTTATATTATCAAAGCCATTTGGCCACTATGTCAGGGGCCTGTCGCCTTGTAACTCTGCCAGATTATCTATGAACTACTTACTATGTTGGCCGTGTAAGGTAGTACCTCGGTTTTCGATTGACTATCGATTGACCATATCTTTCTTGTGGATGGCTGATTAAGCTGAGAGGATGGTTTAGGCACTAGGAATTCTAGGCAAGCCTACATGACAATGTCTTAGGCACTACAACATCCCGCTGAGTGTTGTCATGGATGCCGTAGGTAGTTAATTATAACATCACAATGTATCAGTTTGTTCGAACTCTGGTTTCGTTAAAAATTATATATATCGCCTTCATCATCATCATCATCCGCAACCTGACTTCACCCACTGCTGGGTATAGGCCTCCGCTTTTCTGTGCCACTCATATATATACATAATATGAGTATATCGCCTTAGTACCAAACAATCCACAAAATTTTCAAGACTATCTGTTTCTGTTCAATGCTTTTCATCTTTCTGATTCAGTGACCAACTCAATTTTGTTTGAGTCTAGGGAGTGGAAGAAATGAAAACCACGCCTAGGACAAATAAATTCCGTACTTTCGTTTAAGGTAATAGCGATTGTTTCAAAAAAGTTCATTAAAGCATCTACATGGAACATTTTCAATTAATAAGATGCTTAGTTACTCCAACACAAAACCGTAAAGCCTTCAACCCTCGGCTTAAGTCAAGTTTGATGAGATTTCCAAAAGTTTGAACTTTAGAAAGGTCTCAAAGTTTATCTAATTGAGAGTTTATCTTCAAACGTTTTGGCACCGTTTTATATTTTTTGCCAGGAAAACAGTTTTTCTTTGACCTGTTATTAAAGGACCAGTCATAGCAAACACAGCATAAAATAGTATATTCATTGTCAAAACGGTCCAATTATGAATGTGTACACATAAAGTAAATTGTCGACAGTCAGCAGTGTTTAAGACAGTGTATATAATTTAAACATAAAGTAATTTATATTTCGGGTACTTCGTTACTTCGGCCGTTCACAGAGTTATATAGACAACGGACGTTGACATTTTCATTATATTTTTACGACAACACTTCAGTCCGCAATAACTTTAACACCCATTGAAAACAAGAAAATATTTCGCCAAGTGGATATTACGTTTAATGGAATTCCCTTGTTGCTGCTTTCATTTTAAAAGCTGCTGTGAATATTTTACCGTGACAGTTTCAATCATCCCCTTCGGTCGTACACTTAAAAAATACTCTTGTTTTAAATCTGAGACTTTTTGCCTTAAACCGTCAATCAACTTTAACTTATACTATATTAACTGAAACAAGTAATAAGTAATCATAAATCTCACAAGTGATACTTATATGAACAGATACTTTATTGGACTAATATCTTTCATGCTAGTTTGCTATCATCGTCGCGTCGTCGACATATTCTTGCTTTTCTCAAACACATTTGACAGACGGTTGGGTGCCCCGAAATCCCGCTTTCATTTGAAAGTGTTCTATATCGTACAGCTTTATGGGTACTTCGCCCTGAACAGTTTGGGGTCACGCCAAATGTTAGGGCTCTTATCGACTGTTACAACGCTATATCTACATCCCTCCGTGCCACGACTTATTTTTAAAATATAACATTCGTTATATTTTTGGAGAGTATTTACAGAAATATTTTTTTTATAGAATTTAAAAATTGTTTTTAATAGTTCTCAAAAGTTAGTTCATATTTATAGATGTCTAGACTATATCAATTTAATTATTCTCATAAACTTTAAGTATTTAAATTAAAACGTACGTTTTATAATGAAGGCCACGCACTAAGCGTAGAGAAAAAAGAGGATCCATTATGTTTGTTTTAAAGGCCAGGCCAAGTTCAAGGTTGAAGCTTTCTTTCGATTTTTTATAGCGTCATAAATAACTTTTACTATTATTTATGAAAAAATCTTGAGGGATAGTTTATTTGATGGACTATATCAAAGAGTTCTTTTAATTTTGGATTCAGGTTGTTCGTTAATTTGTTTTTGTTCTTACACTTCTAATATATCTGTTTATGGTTGATAAACACTTAGATCCAGTAATTACTTATTGTTTTCCTAAAGTTTGTTGAAGCGAAACTTTATCAAGGATGAATAAAGTAAGAAAATAAAAAACAAATGCAATTAAAACCAAATTGCCAGAAAATCGCTTGTTGGCTCTGTAGTCACTTCCGTCTCTTCAACTCACAAAACTCAATTGAGTTTGGGAAAGATACTTTCTACATTTAATTTATCGTTTTATTACTGAACAACTATATGTACTACTAGTTTCCGCCCGCGGCTTGGCTCGCGTGGTACCCGGATAAAAATAATAGGTCATATTCCCGATCATTATCTATATTTAAAATTTCAGCCAAATCTGTTCAGAGGTTGTCGAGTTATAGAAGAACAAACATACATCCAAACATCCAAACTTACGCATTTATAATAGTAGTGTGATAGTGTGATTGAAGTGAAGATTGCTCTTGACAACACTAGACAACCGCCGCTGCATTATCGTGTCGGGTTATCAAAGGTGATTGTTGCTGTGTGATGCATTCTTTATCCATATCGTACTATCTTTATTGAACTTGTTATCTTAGTTAGGTCGGCAACGATTCCTATATCCTTCTCTCGCTATCCCCACTCTGTCTTTGTCTTCAAATTCAGTTTGGTTTTACTGAATTTATCACAACGTAAAGTTTTGCTTATCGCGTTTCGTTATCCTTACTTTCATTTGACAATCACTCTAAAGTAAGAACATTCTTTCACAAACATTTACACCTCCTCTAAACCAAACCAAACATACTGGGAAAAATTACGTCAAAAAGTCTAAAATTATATAAAAATATATTATGAAATATATAGTAGGTACCTACCTAAGTATCTAAATCTTTTACAAAAATGTGTTTAAACTCTGTGTTCGAAATAAACAGATACAGTAAAGTAATACAGTTATAGCAATAATCAATATTCCACAACTTGACATTATCAGTTCTATCTACAAAACGATGCACCTGAACATTTGAAACTCAATTGTCTCTATTCATTTTGTAGGTAGGTACTCTAAACGTACCAGTTACAACAATCGTATCATTTGTGTCAGTGTACTCTTACTGAATCGAAGCAGTTTTATTTATTTGTTATTTGTTTGAAAAATGTTGAATTTACCTGCTAATGTTCGATCGCTTAATGCTTGATTTAAAAATACATTGTTGTTATTTAATTCTATTCCCGGTTAGGATTATTTCTAGTCTATTTTAAATTTAATAAAATCTAATGCAAATTAGGTCATAGACTGTTTCTAATCCGAGTTTTGTTTGTGTTCTCTCTGGAATAATAATTACTGGGTGGATTTAAATTAAACCACATTTCACAAACTTCTCGGCTGTTTAAAATGTTACAAAATCACGCAAACAACGTTCAAAAAGTCCTATGAGTCGATTGCGTGAATATTTTTCAAAATTAGTTCACCTAAAAAAAATGTCAATAACGTTAAAATACTAGTATCAGACATTAAACCACTGTTTTGTTTTATATAATGAGGTTCTGCAATTTTATTATTGTAAATGTAGTTTAAAATAATGTGCAACTTGCATTTTCTCAGAAATACTGGAAATTGTTGGTTAAGCCGTTTGAAGCCTTTGACAGTTCCATTATTCTGCACGGATGCTATAACATTCTGCGAACTGGACTAGAATAATGTTTTTGTATTTTAATCTACTTTATATTACTATCCCTTTTCATCTTGAGATACCAATTTGCCTTCAACCAATTCTCGATATTTTATAATTTTAATTTTAATAGTGTTAAACTTGAGCTTATCAAGATTTTTAACCCGACGAATATGGATTCCGTGGCCGAGTTGGTAAAGGTACTCCGGCTTAAGGAGGATCGCTTTTAACATTGCGGGTTCGAATCCCGTCGGAATTGTAAATTTTTGTAAGACTTTTCATTTTCAATTGTTATTGCTCGATCTTGCAATGATAATATTATTTCTTTATTGGTATAAATCGAAGTAATTTCGAGTTGACTTCTTTCTTTCTTTCAGAAAGCAAAATCATACTATTGCTTTTTTCATTGCAATTTGATGATGCGGATTAAAGATTTGGCGTATACGCTGGGCCATCATACCCATATTCAGGACATATTCTTGTTATCAACTGCGCCTGGAGTCGTGTCCAATAAATCCGTGAATTACATTCCACTGCAATATATTTTAACACCACATGTGGGTCAATGTAAGAGCACGTTCTGCATCTATTACACACGAACTGACACGCCTCGCTTTTTCTATAATTAGACTTAATCGTGTCTTGGTCGCGAGTGCACCTGAGATATACCTGCTGATACAAAGCGTAGTAATCAGACGAAAGACCTTGCTGTATCGTAAACAGAGAGCCTGTTATAGGACCAAAATGGTCGCGAAGCAATTCTTTTGTATAATTAACATTGTAATATTATGACCATTATTATAATTTCAGAAAATGTAAAATAATTGCAATAGGAGTCATGAAATTATAAGTGTGCAAACTAAAGTAGACAAAAAATAATACAAAGTAAAAAGCAAATTAGCTATACTTCATGTTGTTTAGATTCAGTCCCAACCAATAAAGCAATGCCTCGTGAATCGCTTTAAGACATAAAGCTGGACCATTACGGGGTACCGCAAGGAACGAATTCAAATTTATTCATTACACCAATGAATACTGATTGTTCCAACGTATGCTGACCTGTTTTGCGAACTAGACTGGTATCTTATATTTTTCAGTTGCTAATACAATATTCCTATGTCATTCTTAAATACTTATGGTCTCGCTATTTGGACTTGTCACCACCCCTGCCTAAAATGCGAGGCCCTTTTTTGCTGACCGCGTCCCAGTCGCTGACATAACTGTCAGCAAGTTTTTACTGTCTGGGGTCAACTGATTTAGCTTTAAAACCAGCAGACTTACGTCTGTATTCTTTCCATCTCTATTCTTTAATGCAATCTTTCTCATCCGTCATTTTACCATGCAATTTGTTTTGTTACATCACTTTCCGGCATTCACTTAGCCTCACACAAAATGCTCGAAAGCTTTCCTATAAATAGCATGACAGCAAATTCTAGACGGCTACAAAGCAAGCGTAAAAACATGTTGGGAATGCGAGCCGAGAATTTTGTATTCGAGGATTTCCTTTTACCATTCCCTGTTGTACTCTGAGTTCTGCGGTCGTCGGTCGGTTTATGCAACTGTGGGCGAATGCACCCCTCCCCCCGGTCGTTCACCTCACCTTCCTAGTGCAAGTACTAGAACAGTTTTCGTTTCAGCTTGAATGGGGCGTGGGTGTTGCCCCGTTTGTTGAACCTAGCTCGTGACATAAGTTAGATCTCGTCTTGAATACCTGGGTGCTTTGATGTAACTTTCTCGCGCTCAAGAGAATACCAAACGAACGCCTCGAGAACGTCGATGTGCAAGAAAACAAGTGCTGAATAGTCGTATGTATAGGCTTGACGTACGCTTTTTCCATTCATGGTTATTAACCATTGCCAGATCATCACAATGTTCGCCAATAGCGTTGAGTTACTGTGAAATATGTTTAATTAGGTTGTTGGGAACTACCTAAAGAATTGACAATTTAAATCAACAATTGATGAACATTTTGGCAAATATTGTACTCTGATCATGCATTGTAATGGTCGTACGATCATAGATGAGAAAATTGCAAGCAGTGGGCTGGTATATCAATGCCTGTGATGTCTATATGGTCATTGTGACTTGCATGTGAGCCGAGACCTTGAATCGTAATAGTTTAATGTGTATTGAGTTGATTTGGTTGTTGTGCTGGATTGGGTTTTGGTTTTATTTTTGCTTTGCTTGCTCTTTTCAATGGCTTATGAAACTTGACAAAGGTTTTATGTAATATATTGATTGGTTTTTGTCGATTTTCGTATGTTTCATTACTTATTTTCTTGTTAAGAACATGATAATATTTCGACTATATCATGTATCCAACATGCGATTTTATGTTGTCATGCTATATTTGCTAGTTTTTTTCTAAACTGGTTGTAATTTTTGCTTATTATTGACTAGATCAATTAGCATGTCTATTGGAATATAATACATTCAGATAGCTCAATCCGCTTTACTAAACGAGTTTTAGTTGATGTATTATCACATGATTTCATTTCTTTAGTTTAACCATAGTTTAATTAATTGGACTCCATTTTATTCGCCCGTTTCTGGCTTATTATTCCTTGGGACTCGAACCTCTTCTCGACTAAATTCGTGAAATAATTTATTTTGACGTCTAAAATAACAACTAAGAAGTAATAACTAATCTAATCTAATCTAATCAGCCCACTGGATCCCACTGCTGGGCAAAGGCCTCCCTTCCCTTTTTCCATTCACCCCGGTGCAAGGCTTAACAAGTAATAACTAGTTTCCTAATTTTCATACGAACTTATGGTTAAGTAAATCAAAGAAAATAGTTCTTATGAATGTCCTTTAGCTTATATTCATTTTTTATGTGCAATCTTTATTCGCCTATGAAATCGTTTTGTTTATGTTTTATGCGCTCCTGATTAAAATTTTACTTTGTCATATAAGCTTGTAGAATCTCATTTGAAGAGTTTTGTCTGCCCAGTTAAATGTGACTTTATTGGCTGTGTTAATTCATAACTATGTATCTAGTCGACTGTCATCCACGTCCTGTAATTATTTTTTGTCACTTGATAATTATTTGTGGTACCTTAGTCATTGTGTCGTCCTGCGATTGTTTACAAGAAAGTTTATTTTTTTTCTTTTCGCTGTTCCAATTCTGTACTTACCGTTTACAGTCTGACGAATGCACTTCCTTCATTCCGACACGGCATCATCATTATGTCAGTCGATATCTAAATTTAAAAATATAATCACTGCCTTTGCGTATTGCATGTGCCCCTTTCAGATAAAACTGTGTGTAACTGTATCGTTCGTGATTCTGACTAATAGAGCTATAACTTTTTAGTGTTGACTACGTGACACGAAGCACAGAACTTCGTAGTTACGAATTCATAGATTGCAAGTTGCCTCTTAAGTTACTCCTAACTTATTTGGTCTTAATAAACTTAGAACGAATATAGTTATGTACGTTTTGCAACATGAGTAAGTACGTCATAAAAGTAGTTCGTTTGTTCCAAGAGTTGTCAAACCAGGTGGGACCGGGATATTTCGCGAATTGACTGAAGGCATGCCTTATAACGGTGATGATGTAAGGTGTGTGCAACTGGAGTCACGTAGCCTGCCAGAAAGCGCCGGGGGTGGGGCAGGTCAATGACCACGACCCTAATTGCACAATAGCTTGCAGAATGCATTCTGCCATTCATACGCCAATATTTCTGGAGCTGACCAACCAATTAACACCCGTGGACACAAGAAATTACAATGCCCTGAATGTGGAGCTGCTAAATGTTATAATTAAAGTTATAATCGAGTTGTTTATGGAGATGGTTTCAGTTTTATCGCAATGTAACAGCGCTAAATGTTAAACTACAGTAGACATCGAGCTATTAATATGGTTGGTAAATACAGCGAAACATGCGAACTAAAATAACTTAAACATGAAACAGGACTAAACACTTGTCTTGTTTTCTCACCAAATACTAAAGTTTTCGGCGACCATAAATTCAACACCACTAAATCAATATACATTGAGAAGTTTGAAAACGTTCTTTTCGTCACGTAGCACCCGGATACTCGATAGCTTGCTAGTAGAAGATTTTTAAAAACTTTGTTATTGTGTAGCGATAAGGAATGTGAAAAGTTTTCCGCGATTAGCTTGGCTAGATAGCCTTGGCATTGTAGTAAATCTGCAAACTAATGTAAATACGTTGAGTAAGCTTAAAAAAATAACCGGTACATAACTCATAGCACCGTCATGCGCCCACAGCATAACAGGTAAACTAGAAAAACGATTTCAACAAGTTTCATCATCCAAAAATAAAATTTCAGTATTTGAAGAAATATTTCACCCATAAAAATTGCTCAAGTGTTCTGCTTTTAGGCCTCTATTATTATCTAAACTCCGCTCAACTTCTGTCAAAGTTACACCACGGATTTGACTATTGCCATCCTTTTTTGTTAGACCGTGACAACTAAGGATGGCAATAGTTAAATCTGTGATGCAACTTAGATCCAAGTTGAGCGGAGTTTATTAATAGAGGCCTTAGTATTCATTAAATTATCCTGCGAATGATATTTTTGGGTTTACATTTCGTCAGAATTTGAGCAATCCTTTTGAAAACTGTGTAATCATTGCGAGCGCATGCTCCTCGGCATTCATATCCTAGTCCCGTGCGGCAAAACCACTAGAACCACTGTAGATTTCCACAAGATCACATCAATAAACAAGATTTAAATCAAAGTAAGATATTTTTAAAAGTTCTAAAAGTGATAACATTTTACGCGAATAATATTATCTGCAAACGCATTCGCGACAACTGCAAGTCTGGCATTAATGTTTCCACGGTAATTTGCCCACAAATTATAGCAGAGGTGATGTAAATCAACGCGAAATAGACGCTACTGAACAGATAGTGCAGCTATGTGCTGGGTCCATTAGTGTTGAGTTACTGAGTAAACTGACTTACTTAAACAAAAAATCGAAGAGGAGCACAAAAGGTATCCTTGAGGCTTGGGAACAAGCAATCTGATGTGTAAGTTTAGAAATATTTTTACAATATCATGGAAACTGTTTATACAAAAAACTATTAGTCTTAAGTTATAAAGCCCGTCACACACGTAGCTATAAATTATATTAATATGCTGATCTATATATTTTATCATAGCAAGCCTATATTTTCAATTTTTCAAATTTAAATATAAATCTTCACCCTCATTAAGTCGGTGGTCGGTATATATATTTATATATCTTGCGTGACGTAATAGGAATATACATTATAGCTCCGTCTGTGGTCGCACGAAGATTTCTATGGAAAATATATCGTAATATGTCTTGCTATAATTAGTAATAGTCAGATTCCAGACATTGAAAACTTTAAGATCTTGTTTTTTGAACTTTTTTGAGCCCACATTGTTTACATCTACTTTACCTAGTTGGCATCAAGTCAGGATAGTGTTTTAGCAATCCATTATCGTATCGGGTTGCTTGAATGGACAAATACTGAAGAAGGGACAATGTTTCTGATGTGTGACAATACATCTGAGCGATTTTCGTTTAGTTATTTGTCATACAATTTAGATTTCTGTTTGTTTAGCTTTTCCAAAAAAAGCCTTGTTGGTCGAGTGGGTGGTGCTTTGACTTTAACTGTGGAAGCCGTTCGAATCTCAATCGCACATCAATTGTTTTTTTTGTTTCGAAAAAATTTAAGCGCATGAAATGAGGGATCGTGAGGAATGTTAAAATGAGGGATCGTCGATGAGCTTGCAACCTGTCACGTATGGAATGCTAAGTTGTACTGCAAATGTGGGTACGTACCAAATATGTATTTGGACATACCTCTGACTACCCCCTTATCTTCAAAAGATATTAAAATGCCTACCACGCCTTGATTATACAGACGTGATCTGCGATAATATCCGGACTTGCTGGAATTGATTGGAATGTAGTCATTCTTCCTGGCGGTCTAGTTTATTTAGGAGTGTGTTACTGGAGGAAAGCATGATCAGAGACGAAAAACTTGAAACAAACCTTCATATTTTTCTAGCTTTTCTATAATCTAAGGATAGCTTGATCTAGCTACGGTTTATGCTTTGCTACGGAAGTGAGTTCACATATAGACCATTTTTGTGATCGGTGTCGAATTACTTGGGTAAATTGCGGAACAATGCTTGTGGGTATCGTGTGTCTTACGTGCCATAGTGATTGATCTAGTATACAGCGGTATTGTCCTCAATCACATTACAGATTATGTTCTCATCAATCTGTTCTCCATCAGATTTTCTTCTGGTCTTCAGAGACTTTATTTGAGACAGAAAGTTTATCATTTTAATAAACTCCCTGTTTCAGTTTTCATTTAGTTGCCCTTGAAGTTTCAGGAGGATATTATTTATTCGTTTCACCGCAAATACTTACTTTTTTAAATTTAAGTAAGATACTTTTGTTTAAGCTACTGTTCAAAATAACAATAGTTCTTATATTTTTTATAATTAAACTATTCTGATATATTTTGCTTCTCCAAAGCAGCTTATGTTGTTGTTTATTAAATAAATTCCACTAAAATAGCGTTTATTAAATAGCGTAGATTCTTTACAAGATATTCCATTGTTTACAGTCTCGGTATTACGCAATCGCATGAGTTTTTGTTACATACATTCTCGTAATTTATGTAATTTAATCTGAATTTATACGACCTTCACATAGTTCATAAACCTTTTTAAATTTGCAATCACCAACAATAGCTATATAGATTTATTCAATTAACCTTTATCAATTGTTCCAACGTTGAATATTTCACCTGACCCGCTTGAAAACGTACAGAAATAGGCTGTACGTACGCCGTACGCGCTCAAAATCTGCCCTGAAGTCATCTGCGTTTGTGAATGGGTTGTAAAACGTACATCGGCGTAAAGCTCCGGTTTCATGCGGGTATCACGATCACTATCGATATCTCATTAACATTGCCGTGATCAGCGACGCGATAGACCACCGGTGGATCGTGATAATTGTGAACTTAGTTATCTTTTCGCGTGGCTGGCGAATGGGCAAACTCGAAAAATTATACTTTATCGAAGAGCTATGTCGCGCGATTTAAAGTGTTTAGGTAGGCAGCGTCACGAGTGCGCCGCCGCGCTCCGCTCGCATCATTCGCGCTACAGACGTCGTCGCAAGCACTCCCAAGCGGCCACCCAACTCCCCAAACTCGGCAATACTCGTTGCGATCTCGATCAGCTGTTCGAAGTTTTGAACTAACCGGCGTTTTACACAACGCCAAATTTTTGTGAGACAATAACAAGGAAATTCACGCATCATGGTAAGGAACTGCAGTGGCGGTGTAGTGAATAGTGAACGTGCTCTATACTAGTGCCCTTATCGTGTGTTTATTCTTCATTATACTAAAAAATATCCAGAAATTAGTGATAATACTTAGCAAACTAGTTTACGTTGCGAAGTGCATATCGCCTTTTGTGAATTTGTCACCGTGTTTTGCATACTCGTACCACATAAATATTTCCTACCTTCATATAACTCAATAATTAAGTATATTTTTTGCAAATTTTAAATCACGTCATTTGTTGACAAACCAAAATTGTTACGTTCTGTATTTATAGATCTGTTACTCGGAGGAGGTGCCAAATGTTTTTTTTAGTTCAGGACTGTTAAGTGTCTCGTGGCTTGGTGCATTTTCGCATGTGCTTCATAAATGCAATGGATGCGTTTGCGAGTTGTTCGTCGTGTGTGTTGTGCGCGACTAAAATAGCGGTCCTCGCCCCCCACTGGCCAGCTAACAGCTATTGGTTACATAACCGCGCCACCACCGCGGCGGCCTTGACTCCCGCGCCGCACGCTACTTGCCAGCCATTATTGATCTTACAATCGATCCTCGCCCATTATTATCAATTATTCTTTATTAGATTACTTCTTCTTTAGTGTCATTTGACTAGCACGCATCTCCTTTAGTATATTATTAGTTATTTTCAAATCACTCACATTTTCTCATTCTATTTGTTTCATCTTCATAGTATTTCTTCGAGCCACTTTGTTTTGTTTTAAAGGTGTATAGGAAGTTAAACAAATTCGCTGTATCTTTGAAGTGTAAGGTGTGATACTAGACCTACTATTGAAGTACCTGCTACCACATTTTTGGATTGTACTTTCTATAAAATGTCTATTGATCGTTGTCAAATATACACCATTAAGTGTCAGTGAGTTGCGCTTTCTTTGAACGCTCTTAGAGTCACGTTCCGTTTGTTGAATAAACATTGTGATAATTTTGGGTCCCGTCCTCTGTCAACAATACCTTTCATTTTTACCAACTCCCCTTTCATCGATTATACATAGAATTAGTTTTTATAATACTTCCATAAATCACTCTATGAATATGCCTTGGTGCTAATTTCAGCTTGTTTGCTGTAATTGGTCTTATCTAATCAAATCAACAGCATAATCGTCCTTCAAATATGTATCAGTCTAATAATATCACTTCAGCGTTGTACATGGATATAGTCTTTTCATAAGTTTATGTATCTCGCTGAATGCACAGAGTGCAGACTCTTGTTTGTCTTGACCATGTTTGGTTTGAGTTTCAATCGACTTGTTGACCTATTAATCTCAAATCTACTTGATGAAACATTGTTCGATTTCAAACACGCGATCTTATCTAATTATACAAAACGTAGAAGTTTATTAAATTTTACACAATTTGTATAAAAAATATCTACTCAAGTGATTTTAAATTAATTAATCACCACTCAGTAGTCTGCAGTGATGTTTATTGTATCCGTTATAAATAACAGTTACTTAGCAAAATTTTTTGTTGTGTCATCTAAAAATTCTTAAAGTTATAAAGCTTCTTCCACATTCGGTCGAAGATTTTTCCATTGTATTTCGTTTTGACGTCACAATCCGACCTCGACCGTGAAAAGAAGTAATTGTTGAATTACGCCGGCAAAGGTATCACGGCCAAGGTCGTAGCCGGCACTAAACAGCTGTTCCATCCAGATCTCTTCATGTTACGCAACGCCTCCCACGCTATGCTTTCTCAAACAGAAACTTCTAATTTCCATTCTGCTTACGTTTTCAGACAAGGGTTCATACAGATAACTTACACATCAGCGCTCTTTGAAAACCCTAGTTTCGTTAAATTTTAGATTCTAATCGATACCTATCTGTTTTTGTATGGAAATCTCTCTAAAATGCTTGGAATTTGGGGTTCCTCCGAATTCTTCGCTTTGTAATCGATACGGAACCTAGAGCGTGTAGATGATGCGCGCGCAAACCTGCTCCTGTGAATGGCCCGTCTACAGAAAACATGGGGAGGCTCATCAGAGGGGGTGAATCCGACAAGGTCAACTGCAAGGCCGTCCTTACTATCTTCTGCACATCCCTGTCCCACGAGCCTAGGTCACATTATTTCGTCCTGCTCCTACAGATTCACTTTCGAACCGCGTGTAAATTCACCTACCAAAACACTCCCTTTCGAAGATTTATGTTTTGTGTACGTCTCTTCGTTATTTTCAGGCGTTGATGAATATAGCTGATAAAGGTTAGATTACATGATTTACATTCTTCGGTTATCATGTATGCTTACTTTTGTAGGTAGGTATCTATATCAGATTACTATATGTAGTTTTCCGTTGAGTGAACGATTAACAGTGGGATAGGCACTAAAGAGGAATATCTAATCTTGAGGTTAATGAAAACTTGAACTACGTGGTCAACAACAACATTATCACTGAAATAGAAGCATAGTGTATTTAGATATTGATTGATTGACGCAAATGCCCTACGAGAGCCAATCCTTAGGTTATCTACTAGGGAGATAATCATTAATTAATCCTTAATTTGTATAGCGCCACTGTAAATATAGATTAAATTATCTCGGTTTCTTCTGTGGTCAGATAAACCTCAACTTTCATACTAGACAGTCGCGTGGATAACCATAAACCTTTTCCGATTTTCCATAGATTGGTTTCAATGTATTATTCTATAAATAAACTGCATTTCCTTGTTTAAAATTTAAATTAGTTACCTCATTGATTTTCAAGTGCATAACAATAGTTGAAACCTTTCTGTCATCGTGTAAGCAAATAATAGGTATTGTCATTTCGTTTATTTATATGTTTTTCGTGATATCTTATCAACGCTTCTTGAAGCGCTCGTAGCGTAGCTTGCTTAGACGTTCTTGATTGATCGTCGAAGCTAAGCGAATGCACGGCCACAATTTGGATGGGTGACCGCAAGTTACAAGTTGAGTGCTTCCATGCCTCGAAGGGCACGTTAAATTGTCGGTCCCGGCTTTTGTAAGTGATTAAGCCATGACGGAGGCCTTAAGGCGGCCTAAAAACTCCGTCACCAAAGTTGGCCACTAGCTCATATAAACTTACTTCAGTGCTTCTTGTTTTTGTAATATTTCCTTATAGATTCGACATGTACAAAAATTTCCTCAACATGGTTTAGTCAGGAGTCTAGACTTGTTATTAGTTTTACTCTGTAGATGCATGAGCCTTACGTCATCACCGTCAACATTCTGGCCTTGGATATTGTTGGCTGATTAGTCTACATTGTGTATCATACATAGCTTCACTGGCGCTAATGCGTTCTTACTATCGTTTTAGATAAACTGTTGCAAAGGCTGCTCATTACTTTTTGTATTAGTTTTTAACGGGGCACTAGTATTGAACATAGGCGGTCGGTCATCTGGTTATTTAGGCCTCACAGGCCTCTAACATTACTGAGTTATTTTGTTCACAGCGGTATCGAGTGCAAAGATGAGGTGTTCGCAGCACACCAAGTGCAGCATGTTGATCTGAAGCCAGCTGTGGCTCCGAAAGCACCAGCCCCTGCGCCGCTTTGCACACCAGTTGAAGCTCCCGCCAACGGCGCCATAGTCGCCATCATACCTCCTGAAGAGGAGCATCCAACGCCTGTCACTGAGCTCATATTCGCACCGCTGAATAAAAATATGAATAAAGGCTTTTTCATGCCCCTGCAAGACGAGGGTCATACAAGTGAGTGGCGTCTGATATATCGACGCTTTTTATCAAGTATTGCTTGGTATTACATACGTGTTACGTAACAACACAGATTTCTATAACCATTCAATATTTCAGTGCTTAAAGACGAGCCGGAAGTTCTGGATCATTTGGCGCCCTCGGCCGGTGACGCTTGTATCCCTCTTGAGAGCAGTCCTTTCGATGAAATGTTCAATGATTTTCTGAGCGACAACTACTGCAGCCTTCCTTGCTTTTTGGGCGATGATTTGACTAATGGATCACCCGTGGACTCTATGACTCCTGAATCACTATTGCTATCATCGCCAGAATCTCGGGTAAAATAAAAATACCATAAGATTTTAATTTGTGGTTTTTCGTATAAAATCCATGCTTACTGTAGATAATTTTTCAGGAAAATGACTCGTGTTGCGAACAATCATCACTGTTAACAGAACTGTCGCTAGATGCTTTCGATAATGCAAGGTCTGACAATGACATTGACGATGGGAACTCTCCATTCATACCGTCGAGCGACGAACTCCCAGTACTGGAGACGGCTGTCATGTGGGGGGCTCTGCCTGACCATGTCAAAATGGCGCGCCCTCAACCCTCGGAACCGGTGACGGTGACTTCTTCACCAGCGCCAGCCCTGCAGCGTCTGCTCACGGCGACCACCACTGGCCCACCGCCACAGGATCTCATATCTAACATATACGCAGACCAAGGTATACACAATTCAGTGCATGTACGTATTGTATGAGACTTATTCCAGACTCGTACTAATTAATTTATTGGTTTTAGGTCTGATACCAAGCAGAACGCTCTCATCATGGGACACCGGCTGCAAAAGGGTGCTAAAACAGGAACAGGAGCCATGCGCGAAACGCGTAAAGCGCAGTCCATCTCTCACTCAACAGAAGCCCACCAGCACACAGTCATCGAGCGTCCTCATGAACCTTCTGGTGAGCGGCTGTGATGTGGACGCTGGCTACATCTGCATGGTGCAGTGTCGGCCTAGGAAAGCCAAGGCATGAGGCCCGTGCCCTCGCCTAATAAACTGTGATAAAGCGCGTCCAGTGTTCAACCACATGCCTCACTCGAAAGCTTCAGTGCTGTCAATACTAGTGATAGTTTGTACCGATATCAGACTGAATTTCGTAACAAGAAAGGACAATGAGTGCCGGATTAAAGTCGGGTAAATCAACCAAACTCTCAGGGCTGGGTGTAGATAATAGCAGCATTTACACGCAGAGATCGGCCTGCGGATTTTCCCGCGGATCGATCTCTGCCATTCCAACCTTTGACAGTTTTATCCGCGGATATCCGTAAAGATATCTTTACAGATATCTGTACAGTCCAGATCCGTGCTAAAAACTCTACCGTTTAAAGGCCGCTAGTTTTATCCGCGGATATCTTTACAGATATCTGTACAGTCCACACAACGATCTATTATCATTTAATCTTGGTTATAAGGATTGTTGGTCTTGTTGAGAGGCTTTCTTGGTAGCTTTGTCTCTTTCACACTCGTTGTTGGATTAGTAGTGTGCCCATGTCATTTAAATTTCAGGATATTTTTACTTTATCGCGCTCGACAAAATCAGCGCTTGATTTCGATCCATGGTTTCGATCCTTGAATTCGATCCTTGATTTTGATCCTTGATTTTGATTTCGATCCTTGGTTTCGATCTTGGATTTCGATCCTTGATTCTTGAATTTTGAACCTTGAATCTGAAATTTTGAATCTTGAATCTTTGAAGTGACAGCTGTCAAACTTCAAATTACCATATCTCGGGAACTACTCGTCCTAGACTCCCCGTTCTCAGTTCAAATGAAAGCTATGACCAAGATCTTCATTTGAAGTGACAGCTGTCAAACTTCAAATGGCCATATCTCGGGAACTACTCGTCCTAGACTCCCCGTTCTCAGTTCAAATGAAAGCTATGACCAAGATCTTCATTTGAAGTGACAGCTGTCAAACTTCAAATGGCCATATCGCGGGAACTACTCGTCCTAGACTCCCCGTTCTCAGTTCAAATGAAAGCTATGACCAAGATCTTCATTTGAAGTGACAGCTGTCAAACTTCAAATGGCCATATCTCGGGAACTACTCGTCCTAGACTCCCCATTCTCAGTTCAAATGAAAGCTACGACCAAGATCTTCATTTCAAGTGACAGCTGTCAAACTTCAAATGGCCATATCTCGGGAACTACTCGTCCTAGACTCCCCGTTTCCAGTTCAAATGAAAGCTATGACCAAGATCTTCATTTGAAGTGACAGCTGTCAAACTTCAAATGGCCATATCTCGGGAACTACTCGTCCTAGACTCCCCGTTCCCAGTTCAAATGAAATCTATGACCAAGATCTACATTTCAGATGACAGATGTCATTTTGACAGCTGTCACTTCAAATGAAGATCTTGGTCATAGCTTTCATTTGAACTGGGAACGGGGAGTCTAGGACGAGTAGTTCCCGAGATATGGCGGTTTGAAGTTTGACAGCTGTCACTTCAAATAAAGATCTTGGTCATAGCTTTCATTTGAACTGGGAACGGGGAGTCTAGGACGAGTAGTTCCCGAGATATGGCCATTTGAAGTTTGACAGCTGTCACTTCAAATGAAGATCTTGGTCATAGCTTTCATTTGAACTGGGAACGGGGAGTCTAGGACGAGTAGTTTCCGAGATATGGTGCTTTGAAGTTTGACAGCTGTCACTTGAAATGAAGATCTTGGTCATAGCTTTCATTTGAACTGAGAACGGGGAGTCTAGGACGAGTAGTTCCCGAGATATGGCCATTTGAAGTTTGACAGCTGTCACTTCAAAGATTCAAGATTCAAAATGTGATAGGGCCTCCAGACTCTCTGCGAGAACCCCCGAGAACACCCGAGAAGCGTGAGTGTGAGGAGCTTCTCGCCTTCTCGTTCTGTGGCTCGCCTGTTCTCCGATAGGTGTCGGTATTTTTGGCCGAGACAAAGGATTTCAAACATCACGACGGAGAAAAATTGAGAGTGTGGATAGCTTGTTTGTTCTTCGAGAAGTCTCGGCGAGACTTCTCGCCGAGCTTTCTCTCGAGAGTCTGGAGGGGCTATCAGATTCAAGGTTCAAAATTCAAGAATCAAGAAAAAAACTTTGTAAATTTATACCGTTCCACGCGCCAGTCCAAAATCTGCGGTTATCTGTACAGATATCTTTAAAGATATCTTTACAGATATCTTTACAGTCCGGATCCGTGGGAAAATCTTTAGCGTTTAAAGGCAGCTAGTTTTATCCGCAGTTATCTTTAAAGATATCTTTACAGATATCTTTACAGATATCTTTACAGTCCGGATCCGTGGGATAATCTCTATCGTGTAAATGCCGCTAATCTCCAGACAGACTTGCAATCTCGTGCTTTCGAGGGCGTTTACTTTAGTCGTAACTCGTAGACCGAGTGTCATATTTTCGAATCAAGATTGATGGTTTTAGTGCTTAAGTTTATCGTGCGCATATCGTTGTGGTTATGTGATGAATCGTTCCTAGGTTAGTGTAGTTACCTTTCGCTCTTCGGGGCGCGCCGCAATCAGTCTTATGTTCATTGTTTTACTTTAAACAGTCATATAGTCGTTTTTTATGTCCTGTTCCAGGGCAGTCGTTATTTATTCGATAGTTGTTTTAAAGTTTAGTTACATCGAATTAATATAGCGGTATGTTAGTTGTTCGACAAATACCTAGATTGACCGGTTATCGATGAAATGATAACATTTGGTCCCGTGTCTGTGCTTATCGTAGCAAATGACGGCGGGCTTTAGAGTGGCAGTTGTAGTGTGAAAGTTAAAGTTGTCACTGCCAAATGATACAAAGTACAACTTAGAACAAAACCTAGTTATGCAATACGTCTTATTAAATTTCGACGCCTTTATATTAGGGAGATATTTACTGTATGTATTAAATCTAAAAATAATATTTGGAATATTGAATGATACTCGAAATTTAGTAACGTGCTTGGCACTCGATATATAACTCAAATTTTAAAAGACGTAAAGTGTAGATTTATCACCGTTATCTGTTATTTTTAATATATTTATAGTGTATGAATGACTGTGTTGTAGAGAAATGCTATATGGATTATTTATTTTTCTGGAGAGAAATAAATATTTGACAGATATGGTGTATTAAAAGAGAAATAGTACTGTCAAAAGGTGCACGTTTGTTTTATTCCCTACACCTTTTACTTGTCCCTCTTGGCGTTAGCTTTGACATGAACCCCCTTACTTATGAAAGATGTTTAAAGTTGAACACTGGTTAAACAACGTCCCGTCTCTATTCGTCACTATCCACAAATAAAGTCACTATCCACTTTAAACAACTTTCACAAGTAAGACCCGAATTGTTTAAACAAACATAACAGTGATTACTTTAATTATTTCAATTATTAGCGCAAAGAGATGAACTCTAGATGAAAATTGCTTAGAATTTTGCTTGCTTCTATATAGATCTCGCAAATATTATATCAATACTTCTGATTTACATAACTGGTATAAAAATAAGTACCAATAACAAAAAAGCGTACGATATGAAATTATTAACAGAATAAATGGTTTCTTTATTGATAGCAGACTATAAATATCCATCTAATTTACGAGCCATCTGTTTGGTCTACCGACAATAAAACTATCGTATAGATATTTGTGAAATATGAGTTGCTATGCTGAGATTTTTGCATATAAACTTCTCATCAGAGGAAACATACATTTGCCTACTTTGTTTTTATCCTTGTTTTGATTGAATTCCAATTGGAGGATAACTAAAAAAGGATAAATAATTTGAAATATCTGAAAACTGTAGACCAGGAAAGCCCCTGGGTGTATTTTTATTTTTCTTTCTGTACGTACGTGGCTTCTGCTGGCTAAGATCACTAGCTATATTGCGCAAAATTGAAATTAGCCAGAAAGATGTTTTAAAACCAAAAAAATATATAGAATATAATTCTCAATAGGTGTAGAAGTGTTTTAGTTTAAAGAACCAGATATAATTTAGACCTTACACTTACTTACTCTTGAAATCGATCTTATCCAGCTTAAGGTTAGTCTCAACATCCATCAAGAATTGAGGCCATTTTCAAACGAGGACATATTTATAAACCTACTCAATCTAGATCGTGTTCCAGCTGAAATAAAAGCTCATTTACATTCTGTCAGTCAGTATTGGCTAGCTATAGTTAGACAGCATACAAAGAATTAGAATGTGATCATATTTAGGTCCCAAAAATTGCGAAGTGCTGACAGATTTATTTCAAATCATTTAAAGAAAAATACACTAAAAAAACATGGAGCAAATACTTCTCAAATTGAACTTGGCGAATGGCTCCGCTAAAACAAAGAAAACATTGGAATGCCGACGTCAGTACTTCAGTTGCCAGAGGCACCGAAGTCTACTAGTCCTTATCTCAAAGTACGGCTTACAAGAGAATCTCATTTTACTTATTGCAGAGCTCCGGGCTTAAAATATATTGAGGAGCCCTAGACCGGTCGTAACTAGGCTGGCTTATGGCAATCACTCCAACTGTTTGTGGCGAATAGAATTGTCTTTTGATAATGAAATAAAAAAAATATCAAATCTTGAGCAAACCCTCAAGATTTATTGGATTCGGACATTTGAATCATAAATATCAGGAGTATGAAATGAAAGTAAACGAGATAGTCCAAATGAAATACTTGTGAATTCGTATCAGGCATGCAAGCATAAATTAAACTTAAATTATCAAATTGCGTAATTGTATCAAAACAGCACGATAATATTTTTCAATGTTCCTAATCTTGTGCTATTTTTATTACAAGTAAAATTCTTTATCATTATTTCAAACTTTCCGTTCCCTTAATACGTAATCTGCAGGGGAATGATAAAATTACTTTAAGTAACAAAATTTCACATTATTTATAATTCCTCTGAAGATATATGGAAAGTTGTGTCAGCGAGATGAAAAAACTTTGAAATGCGGTTCCAATGGGACTCGCTTGTAGACCCATTTCATGAATGTTATTATGTATATTCTGATATCTATGACCTATAGAAACAAAGTTCAAACCATGTTCCTATCATCTTATGAAATCATCAGCGTGTTCGGGAATGTTTTCACGATACTGTCATTGGAAAATCATTAAAAAACGTCGTGTTATTTCCGTTTATCGGCTTGTGGAGGTTTAGTCTGGAATATTTTCGTGACTTTTGTTCCTTTATCTTTTGTCTTTATGAAATTATTTCCAATAGGTACTTTATAAAACTTCTGTATCTTAATTGATTGTCGGTATCTTACATTTTGAATAGAATCAGAGAATTCCTAGATAGCAACTATTATCAAACAACTTTCCTACTTGAACATAATACCTACGTGGGTGTTTCGCGCAACACGCTCCATGTAACAACTTCGGCCACGACCAACAATGTCTGATTAGGGCATTATCGGAATCCCCTCAATCCCAACTAAACGGCTCCCTGGGGAGAGATAGCGTGACCATCGTTAGCCATTATACAGGATGTGTCAATTACTAGAACTCCGGAGTATTGATTGTTAGATTTTGTCAAAATTGTTTGCTAGGTTTTGAAAAAGAGTGATAATTTGTGAATGACTAGCGGCTCTCCGTGACATCCGATAAACTTAACATCTATCGTTATAATTGTGCCAATAAGTTTTATTCCGATATATAAGCTACGTACTGTAAAATTTCATCAAAATCCGTTCAGTAATTTTGAGTGAAAGAGTAGCGATCATCCATCCAGCTTCACAAACTTACACGTCAATATCAGCAGGATATGATGAAGAATAGAAGTAAAACCATTGAAATTGGAAAAAGTAAGACTTATTGGCTAGTTTTGTGATGTAATTAACATCTATTTGAGCTAGGTATGCCGGGTAATGACTAGGCGCAGTAATAAGGAAGCCAAAGCAACACATTAGTGGAAGCTAAATCAATAAATCTAAATGACAACACTGTTTGATTTCATTGGGAAGCTATGTACCTACTCAACCCGCTAAGCAGTAGAAATTTGACGGTATAACACTTCAAATCATTGAAGATCCATCAATCCTGTTTGATGTTGATTGAATTCAATCTGACGTTCTATTAAAAGCTCGGAACGTATATTAACATCCCAAAAGAATTGAAATTGTATCTATCAATAAAGTATGATGTAAGAGAATCTACTCCTACTACTAAAATTGTTTATAGGCCTCCATTTTTGCTTTTTGTGTTACGATCCCTAGTACTTTGTCTACATTAATGAAAATAAATGTTCACAGTACATCTTTGTTAGCTCTATCACTAGGTACTAAATCATCCATTATCTCGTAAACTTTAGGTGCGTCTTCACCATCTTAGGGTCCATAAAGAAATGAACATTTTCCGAGTTTTTACAATTCTTTGTAGAAGCTTGCTGAGATTTATAAAGAAACCATGGTCACAGTAAGGCTGGTTTTACTGTCACGCGTACCGTCGGCGCTGATAGGCGAGTGACCTTTATTACAATGAAATAAGGATACTGATTGTTTAGCAAAAATGGCAACGCTGATTGCTCTCGTCAGTGCTGAACAATCAGTAGCCTTATTTCATTGTAATAAAGATCACTCGCCTATCAGCGCCGACGATACGCGTGACAGTAAAACCAGCCTAAGAAGCAACGATACTAAAAAATTCAGTCGGTTAGACCTTTCAAATGCCGGTTAAAATCAATAAGGGTTCTTCTCATCTCGGCCTTTCAAATATTTAAACACTTGTATTTGTCAGGCTAGGTATAATAAAGTTTGTTCCTGACATGCGAGTAGGTATAGGCAGTAATTTAGTTGTTTTATCGATCAGAAGTGGCGCCTGAACTGCAATGCACCAGCTAGTTAGACGTCTGATGTCCTAAATTCTTTTCACTGCACGAGAAAGCAGAAAAATTAACGTCATTGCAGGTAAATAAATGTAATAATCACAGAATATGATCAGAGGCTCCAAGAAAAGTCAGCTATCGGGAACTAAAAGTACTGAAGTACCTACTGCTAAAACGGTAGGTACTCATCTGTAAAAATATCATAACTGATCTTTTTTTGATATAGAAGTCCGTTTTTTTCCACAATGTAGGTTAAGTTCGTGATTCGCTCAATGAAAATCGAAATAGAATTTATGATACGTTTCTGTCAGAATGGGTATAATAAATATTACCTACCGCTGTTTGATATGTAGGTAATTTACATGCTTGCAAAATAGGTAAATATTTTATGTATCAATACATTACATTTACAAACATACGTTTTACTACCTACGCATAAATCTTTATAAGTAATACAATATTACAATTCCAATAAATTAAACTAAAGTTTTAAAAAGTAGTTTATTTTATCAGGTCTTTTCTAATAGCTATGTAGGTAAGTAAGTATGTCTATTATAAAATTAAAATTTTATGTCAAAGATCTGATAACATAAAATTTATTTAATTAGAAACAAAATTCAATGTAAACATGTTAATTAGGTAATTATTAAAAGCAAAGTTTAATACTCAAAAACAAAACACTGTTAATTTTTTACCCAAGTTATGTAAAACACATCAGAATAATCATTGTTATGTTCTGATTCAAGGTCAAAGCTAATACCTCATTTATCTCCTTCCTACAACGTGCATCTATTACAATAACATATGCAAATAAATAATCTAACACATCTCTAGTACACTACTGTTTAAAATATTATTTTTAAAGCAAGTTTTTAATATAAACTTTCTGTGTTTTCAGGGTCAGCATAAACAATCCTGCAACTTCAAGGTGTCTCCGCTGCTGCAACCGAATAACACCACGATTCCTATGATAAACATCCAACATGTCCAAATTCCGACAAACCTGCGCACGAGCTCCCCAATTATTCGCACAAGCGCAGCCAATCTAAGCCCTATGTCTCCTCTCAGTCTGAATATAGGCAGTCCGATGTATTCCCTGCCTTCTAGCCCCGCTATAAGCCCGGCGCAGAGTGAGCCGGTGATGAGCCCATACAGCCCGAAGTACTCCCTTCCATCAAGTCCAATCAGCTACTCCCCGGCAATGAGTCCAGCTCAACGCGAGCGTGTGATGAGCCCTTACACTCCTCAGTCCATGTCACCTGTAGGAAATTACCAGGTGTACAGCCCCAACAGGCTCCTATCTCCCAATGGTGCTATCCAAGGCAGCGATCCGTATCTGACCACGAAAATGCAAGCAAGTCCTGTTCTCTCCCATGAGAACAACGAGCTGCTTCTTGATTCAAACGTCCAACTGACTTCGTCGGATTTCTGGCCCGACACTGAAATGATGAATTGTGCGAGCGATTTGTTGACCGCGTTCGATGATGTTAAGCTGGGCTAGGCTAGCTCCAATTCGTGTGATTGAAGAGTGATTTCCACCACTGCCGAAATTCCAACACTCCCCCTTTGAACACTGGTCAACGTCCTGTCTCTGTTTGTCACTATCCACAAACAAAGGCACGACGTTGCTTAACCAGTGTTTAACTTTAAACATCTTTCATAAGTAAGGCCCTTTATCGTAATACTGCGTACGTAAGTTCATAAACGTAGAAGTTTAGTAGAAATCACTTGAATGAATGCATGGTCGGGTAGCCGGGTTCCAAGCGAATTTCCCTAACCAAAGTTTTGTAAACGGTTTATTTTCTGTTTATTTATTTCAATGTTGTTCCAACAAATGTTTGAATGTAAAATAAATTGTTCTGCTGAACTCAGAGATGATAAATTGTTCTATGATGTAACTTTATCTGATTATTATCGGTTAAATTAAAATAACTGAGCTTAAAATAAAATCTGTTGCTTTCTCTTTTTCAATGACATGAAGAAATAACCTTTAAAATAACCGAGTAGCTGTTGATCATAGGACAAAAAGACATAAAAAATTAAGTTTTTATAGGACCAAAAACTCTGAGTGAAGCAAGATAGCGTGGAATCCTAGGTGTTTTAATTGCAACGATGTGACTTAGAAAAACTTGTGAATTAATGTGGTATGTATGAATGCAGGCAGGTATATACAATGTATGTTTGTTGATTTAAAATATTGATCTACAATATTTCTGACTTTTCAAGGCAGATGTACTCCGATCAATTATAATGAAATGTTACTTGAAAATATGAAAGTACCTATATATTTTTACATCTGTCTTGATTAAGTTACTAGGTGTATTTGACTATTTTTAAAAGAAAATTGGCATATGCATATAAAGGAGAATGGGCACATGAATTATACGTATGGTGCTCTGAAGAAGGTTACAAAACAAATGCCAGTTGTTGACAAAGTCTTTTTGAGAAGGCTTTTAAAGTGCTCTAGTTTTTCTACATGAAATCTATTCAGCAGAAATCTAACTACTACCAATCAAAGGTGGTCACACTAAAAAGCCGGCAGCACACCCCTTCTGATGTTATGCCGCCATGTTGGGCGAGCCTAAGCCAGCGCAAGCGAAGACGAATTGATGCAGGCGAGTGCTACCGTCCAGACGTTTTGCGAGTCTATGCAAACCAATGCAAATTGGCGCTTGTATTCACTCGGCCAGCTAAGCGAGTGATGGCAAGGCAAGGCAAATGGTGCTGTCCACACGTTGGCATTGGCGTTCATTCGGCGAGCCTGCGCTGGGGTGTAGTACCTAGCCGCTTTATGCTGATTTTAGTCTCAAGCTCACCGTCAGCGATGATAGGCGAGTGATCTTTATTACAATGAAATAAGAGTATTGTCCAATCAGTGAGCCATTTCTGCTAAACAATCAGTATCCTTATTTTATTGTAATAAAGATCACTCGCCTATCAGCGCTGACGGTGAGCGTGAGACTAAAATCAGCCTAAAGCCACTACCTTCTATTACTACTACAAAATCTACAAATCAGCCTTACAGTTGTCTGTGGGCGGCGGTAATCACTTACCACCAGGTTAAACGCTTGCTCGATAGCCCCCTGCCAAAAAAAAAAACACTGCTGTTACTCAGAATGTCAAACTACAAAGTTTGTCATCTTTGAATATTAGCTCAATTTCTGCAGAATAGATTTTCCTGCTGTAATACAAAATAATGCAAAGCTTCCGACGCTCTATCAAATAAACTGTGTCAACGCTGCGGACATTTTTTTTTATTTGGTCAAGCTTGCCCATTCTCCTTTATTTTGGTAATTTCGATATAGAATTGTATTATTGGCATGGTATTGTATAATTTCATTTAGGACTCTCATTAATCAATCATTACAATGTATACGAGAAGTAATTAGTTTTAATTATATTTTATACGATCAAAATTTATACTCAGAAATAGATTTAGAAAACTTTTGTCTTTTGTTATAACTTCTGTTTCCTATAAATTGTAATAATGTGCAATCACATCTGAGAAAGTTATAGAGTACGCGCCACCACTGAAGTCCGATAGACGCGGCGCTGCCATCGCAGAACTAGGTTAGGTAAAAAATTACTAATTGTCCAAATAGGGCTTCAACAATAATAATAATGCGAGTTTATTTTACACACCAGAACAACTGAACGACCTTGACTAAAAGAGCTTAATATAGTAAATAAAACAAGTAGTTCCCGCTTTTGTCGTAGGACTTGAGTGCTGGCGCGGACTCTACTTACCTATTTAAGTTTTTACACCATATGTAAGTATGGTGGTTTATATAATATAGCTTTGGGTGCATTTTATTCCTGTATCGCTCGAATAATCCTAACTTATTTACAGTTTTATATACTTAACACAAGTATTGAGATATCACCGTACATACATTCTAAGTACAATCTTTTAAAATACATTATTCGTTTACTTTTAAAGCAATTTTTGAAAAATTTAATCTCGTAGAATTACCGTGTAATTTAATAGTTATTTTAAGTTAAAATTAATATTATAATTAAACAACAATTTTCACATGAAGTTGTACAGGAGTAGGTATAAACATTGTGACAAAAATAAAAATACTGTTTTGTAAGCCGAAAATGATGTGTTGACCGTTGTAACCATTATTGTCAAAACATAATAATAACTAAGACATCATACCAAAAGCCTATAATTTAATAGTCACAAAAAAAGTTAAATAAAATGTTTGACCCAGTGACCAGTCTATTGCCAAATTGATGTAATTTTGTTAACGTTAATTGAAATAACAAGGATTTTTTTAATTCTTGATAAGTTACTTACAAATTAAGTACCCCGAATCTATTGTAAAAGTACTAAAAAAAGGAACATCTGTTATTACTTATTAGTGACTGTTTTCTTACAAAGACAGTACTGAAGTCTAATTATTTTATGAAACTATTTCTAGGTTTCTAGATCTGAGTTTCAAATCAAAATTTTTGGATTGAGAAAGATATGACTGTACAGAATAAACTATCAACAGAATTGAAAATAATAAATAATTAAGTAAATCTAGATGTAATGTTATTTTAGTAGACATACTGCCAATTTTCATTATATTTAAGGAGCACTTACAGCCTTAACTTTGTTTTTATATTACCGTAAAATACGCCAACATTGCCCACTTTTTTCGAATAATTTCAATTTTTGTAAAAAATTTCTATGGGAACGAAAGTATTTTCTTTTATCATCTGCTATTATAAGATTATGTGCATGTATTACTTTATCAGATTTTATGATGCGTCAATATTTAATTAAGTATTTTATACATTTTGATGGCGGGCAAAGTTATCTGGACTTTTAGCCAACATTGCCCACGTTGATTTTTGACGCAAATATAGCCTCTAGAGAGTTGAAATAAAAAGCCAATACAAGAATTTAGGCAATAATGGCGTTTACTTTAGGAATTAAAACGATACTATAGAAGGTTTCCTAGCAAAGTGGCTGGGCAAAGTTACCCTGACATTTTTTGTCTTTTTCATACAAACCGCATTTCACCAATTAAAAGTGCTAGGGTTGGCACTTCTTAGTAAACTGATCTTGTGATCGTAGTTGTTGTAGGTATAAAAAAAACTGGTTATTTTTCATTCAGGTATTTATTTAATACATTTTAATCAACATATTTATGTAGGTACCCAAATGAAAATGAAATACTAATTGAGATCAAATGATGTTAGGAGCTAAATTAAAATAATTACTAAACTATTACACATTTTAAGCTAACTGTCACTATTATTATTGCATTGTCACCGAATTCTCATAATTTTACCTAAATTCAGCTCAATTTGACACCGGGAAGTAGGTCAAATTAAGCTTGCAACAATTGACCCGGACAAACAGACTTACAAACATAGGAACTTACAAACATACAAACATTGCAAGTTAATTAAAAGCTTTAAAAAAAACAAGTTTCTGAAGTGCCAACCCTAAGCTTATTTTGATGGCGGGCAATGTTGTCAATAGTAGATCGCTACAATGCTGGATAACTTTGCCCACCGCTATAACTCTTGTTTGAAAAGACATTCAGCAACGATAATAACATATTAATACTCCTAAAATGTTCTTACATATCATAATATTAATTAAACCAACCTGTGTTTTCGCCATCACTCACAATTCACTTATGAATTTGCACCAAAATTTGCCCGCGAAAATACGCACCGTACTTGAAGAGTTCCAACAAGTTACTGAGTGAAGCTAGCGACACACCCGATAGACAGTGATGCTAGACACATAACCTATTTTCTAACAAATTCAAAAAATGTTACAATATTATTCAAATATTTTTGCAATCTAAAGATTTGCTTATAAATTGATCTTCGGGCAAAATTACCCTTGGTGGCAATGTTGGCGTATTTTACGGTACTAAATCGTTAAATTGATTAAAAGTCCGCTCTGTGCCATAGACTATAAAAGGTGTGGGTACCTCAGCGCCCATAAAGTGCTAAATATCATTTATTTTGGAAACTTAACATTGGTGAATTCATAATAAATCCTAATTGTAAATAAGTAAATCAGATTGTTTTATATATTAGAGAATAAATAACAGGCATTATTATTATGGTTTTATTTCAATTCCCTTTTTATCAATGCCCAAAAAAATCTAAATAAGGAATAAGTAGGTACTAACTAAAGTATTACTTTTTCACTGAGCCACAGATTATTCATCTGTGACTGAGCACACTACCTATCAAAAACTTAGAACGAACTAACTTGAGAGATACCTGCATGGCTATATTAAAAAATAATCAGTGCTAGAATATCTTACTCAGCAAAGAAGTTGTTAGTGTATTTCAGCTTGACTTTACCAGAATAGTCTAGGTACTCCTTTTAATCTATTTAATAAAAATAAACAAATGTTGATAGACATTTCATTATTATTATTATGAATTGGTTTGAGACATTTTGCTACAAAAGGTTCTGTGAATAGTGCCTTAGAATACAGTGGTAATTTCGGAGTCTTTCAATGAAATAAAAAGTAGGTGGCGCCATCTTGTAGGAAAATTAGGTATGAGTAATAATTGTTGGTCTAGCTCATAACGCCATCTAGTTTATAAAGATTGAACTCGATTTTTTTTTTTCGCTTTTTTATTTTGGCTTCGCATGGCTTGTGCATTCAGCCAGTGGAAATCAATTTTACTCATTGTAAGGTGGCAACTGAATGATTTGTACATAAAAAATAAAGGAAAATACAACAAAATGTGCATATAAAATAATTAATAAAATATGTACAAACAAAATGTATTTTTTTTTAACAAAAATGAAAATGTTGTTTTAAATTTGACATTGAAATCTAAATAGAATATGACCTTGACAGAAACGTTGACGTGACAGTTATTGTTACAAAAAAAGAATCGAACGAAACAGCAGATCAATTTCCATTTTCCTTCCCGTGTGTTGTCTCGGTTGCTGTTCTGTGTTGGTCGGCTAGTTAAAAAATACAGTTTGTTTTACATAAAAATGGATTCAACTAAATCTATGATGATTTAAGTGTGTAAATTGTAAATGTAAACTCAACGTAGAGTTGTTTTTATGTAAATATAAAATACGTAAAGTGAATTCCAATAACTTTGTTCATGCGAGTCGTTCATCGCTTACATAAATGGCATCAACACCAAAACAAGTGAGCGGCAATGGTGCTAGCTCCTTGGGAAAGCGGAAAAAATCTCGTGGGAGCCAGTCTACGTATCTCTCTAAATGGCTAGACAAGACAATGCGCCACCAGGAAGTGAGACCGAATGAGACCTACGATTTCGTTAACCCGACGATGAACTGGCCGATGGGTGGATCTCAGTTCGCGCCAGGCTACGACCCGTACAGACATATTTACGGGGCTCCTGAGCCGATGTCGCTGCCCACCCTGCCGAGTTACTACAGCCCTGCGATCGTCCCCCAAGGCCTTGTCTACCCGGCCGACCACCGCTACGTCCAAAGAACTCCGCAGAGACAACGAATGCGCCGCCGGAACGAGCAGAGAGCTGAAGAACTTAAAAACAGTCAAAACTGCCTGGACGACTCCAGCGTTCAACCAAAGAATCCATCAGACCAGGACTACGCGAGTCTCCCGCCTATAATAACTTCAGTAGGCGATACAAACTCAAATAGTGATATGAATGATAAAGAGAAAGACGATGGGAGTAATGCAAGGCGGTATAGTGATCCTTGTGTGAGAGGCCTGCCAGATGTGGCACAGCCTGCTAACGGAGACATTGACTCGGAGTCGGACGAAAGTTCAAGTGCATCCGAAAGCCAAGTTGGTAGTAGACTGCTCTCTTGCCTTCTCGATCAAATAGCTTCCCTTAAAATAGCCAATGATAGACTGAACAAAGATTTATTGGATACAAGAGGTAAGTAAAAGTTGGCATGTGAAAGCCATCGCTAAAATCCATAGAAAATTTGGCTCAATTTCTTGATTGGTTACACTTAAACCTCACTAGAAATTGAACCATAACATCATGACAACAAAATTAACTTTCAATAAAATTGTGCAAATAGTTTCGCTACTTTATAATTACGTTTTACAATATTCTATATTTTGTTGATTTTTCTTCACTCTGCACCTACACACCACTGCTTTTGAATGTCCACCCACTAAAGCCCACACAACACTTCATTCTAAGTAAGTCAAGGGTATAAGATCAAAACATTCAAGGTAGGTACCTAATTCTAAATGTTTTTGAAAAAATAACATGATATTTGTTTGTGCACCAAATATCATGTGGGTAATTCCAAATGTGACAGACTCTACATTTGACACAATTTGCGTTTTATTTTGCATTGTTTTACGTAGTACCACTACTTTTATAGTATCAATTTTAGTATGTGTGTATAGGCCATCCTTCAAATATAGGTACCTCTGTGGTAAATAAAGTGCGCATAAAAAATTGTTAAAGATGGTTTATTTAACAGAATGTAAACGTGACTGACACTACATGCAAAATGCCGTCATGTTGGGGAGTGTTTTTAAACTTCAGAAATCTTCCTCAGTGCAAGCTTTATAATTGTGATTTGTACTTGTAGTTAAAGTACATGAAATAAATTATTGGGATGTTTTGAAAGGGAAAACCTTACATTCATTGAAACTTTTTTATTAGAAAAATAATTCGTGACAGACACTACAGACCAAAAAGTGACGGACTCTACCGTCACTTTGGATTGCAAAATAGTCGTATTTTTAAATGAATTATTAGAAATTAAATATACCAGCACATAATATAGGAATTTGAACTGTTTTACACATACAAAAATGTACTGGTAAATTCTAAAATGCTATTTTGAGTCTAATTACATCTGCAGAAAATTACAGTTAAAATTTTAAAAATCAACACTTTAACCAAAACAACTAGGTTCAAAATATTGCTAGAAACAAGAATAATTGAATAATTTCCAAAAAAACTTATCATTTTCTTAAATAAGTCGATTTTTGAAGCATTTGAGTTGAAAATTACAGTATTGACAAAAATCCATAAAGTAAAATTTATTTTCCAGTGTGAAAACTTAAAGTAATTGAATGTTATTATCAAACTAAAGTAGTTTTACAACAAAAAACAATGTTTTATTTTTTCATTCAAGGGAGCCTTTTACATGGAATTACCCATGTTATTTTTTTCTGTTACTAGCAGGTGGATGATTCGCAAGAAGCGGTCCGAAAAACGGTACCCCATTTTCGCAATTTTTTTTTTGTTATTTTTCAAAAAAAAATAACATACCTAATTAAGCACTCAAAGACATGCATTTTAATGTTAGCGGCCCTCAATTTGATAAAGCCGTTTTGAAGTTTTAGTGGTTTAAATATATTCGTGCCCATTGAAATTAGGTTTGGTCCAGAGAAATTAGAAAAATGCCAGAGAAATTAGCAAAATGCCAAAGAAATTAGCAAAATGCCAGAGAAATTAGGAAAATGCCACAGAAATTAGCGACAGAGAAATTAGTTTTTTATCGCGGACACATTTGTTTGCTTTGTAAAACAGTAACGTGGAGTTAAAATAACATGAAATTTGATTCACCACTACCTAATAGTATCTATATTAACGTTAACGTTATAAAAAGTGTCAATTTATATTTCATTATTGCGTAATAAGCGATTGAATGCGGATGATTCGCAAGAAGCGGTCCGAAAAACGGTACCCCATTTTCGCAATTTTTTTTTTGGTTATTTTTCAAAAAAAAATAACATACCTAATTAAGCACTCAAAGACATGCATTTTAATGTTAGCGGCCCTCAATTTGATAAAGCCGTTTTGAAGTTTTAGTGGTTTAAATATATTCGTGCCCATTGAAATTAGGTTTGGTCCAGAGAAATTAGAAAAATGCCAGAGAAATTAGCAAAATGCCAAAGAAATTAGCAAAATGCCAGAGAAATTAGGAAAATGCCACAGAAATTAGCGACAGAGAAATTAGTTTTTTATCGCGGACACATTTGTTTGCTTTGTAAAACAGTAACGTGGAGTTAAAATAACATGAAATTTGATTCACCACTACCTAATAGTATCTATATTAACGTTAACGTTATAAAAAGTGTCAATTTATATTTCATTATTGCGTAATAAGCGATTGAATGCAGATAGGGGTGTCGCGGACACACCAGAGAACTTAGATTTCACGACTTTAGAAATTAATTACAGCTTTCCTATGTATATAATTGAGGATATTACTAGTGCCATAATAGCGTACTCGTATACTATTTCCAAATAAAAATACAGCAATACTGAAACTGGTCATTTTAATAGGTTCGCAAGGCCGGACATGCCAAAAACACGAGTCCTGCGAAACACCCAGGTACAGCATGTTTTTTGCCTTGTCAAAAATGAAGAACATAGGTACAAACTTTTTTTATACTTTTATACTTTGGGCCAGAAACTCTTACAGGAGTCCTCAGAAGACCCTACTAAAGTTTCATCACAATCTGATCAATGGTTTATTAGAAATGAAAGAGGACAAACATAATACTCATTTATTTTATGTTCATACATAAAGAAGATATGATACAAAGTGATATTAGCGGCCTTTAGTCTAGGCCTATTACAGTCCAGATCCTGTATATTTACAGATATCTGTAAAGATATCCGTACAGATATCTTTACAGATAACCGCGGATAAAACTGTCAAAGGTTGGAATGGCGCGTGCTATTTCCCGCGGCATCTGGACTGTACAGATATCTTTACAGATATCCGCATAGATATCTCTGCGTTTAAATGCTCTGGCATCTGGACTGTACAGATTTCTCTGTGTGTAAATGCTGCTATTATTTAAAGGTGTCAAAGACATCAAATCATCAAACAATAAAATTCTGCAACATTTAATCGATTAACTTCTGTGGCTTCATACTTTATTCAATTAGGTATCTGGAGGAGAGTAGAATGTTGATACCAGAATCTAGCTAGGTCAATTGTTTATGCAAACTTCAAATCTACTTATTTACACCTAAATAAATAAATAGCACCCAACATACCATAACTCTAAAATTTAAAATAAAATATCTTTTAAACTATCTAGTTGGTATTTTACCCATAGATTTTGAAAGACTCACCTAACTATTTCTTATAAAAAGTAAGTTCGTATAGCAAGTAGCCAACTCTGGTGACGGGAGTTTTTAAGCCATCTAAAGGCCTCCGTCATGGCTTAACGACTTACCGGGACCGACAATTTAACGTGCCCTCCGAAGCACAGAAACGCTCAGTTTGTAATGCCCATATCCAATTTGTGACCGCGCTCAACGCTGCTTAACTTCAACAATCAATCAAGAACGTCTAAGCAAGCTGCGCCACAAGCTCTTCATATTTTTTACCTATTTTAAAATTCTAATTCTAATTCTACTTGCCCATACTGTCCCATTGTTGGGCAAAGGCCTCCCCCCACTTACGCCAGTCACTACGATTCAGTGCCTTCGTCTGTCAGTCCCTCTCGTAGGCGTCTAGCTCGTCCCGCCACCCTATTCGCATTTTAAAATGAAAATAACTATTTTTGCAGCGGAATTGGAATGCACAAGACAGCACAATGCCATACTGCACAAGGGCTCAGGATCCAGCATGGGAGCCACACCAAACCACTCACTGGATAATGGTAAGAACCCAAAAAACCTTAATTCAAAACAATCTTCAAGTACTAGAGGCTAACCCCTAACCCCTAATCGGATTATTCTGCTATTATACTGCTTACTTTTTCTCGAAGCGCTTCGTCGTTTTTTTTGAACCCTCATAACTTGGGTTGGTATGTAGGTACAATATGAAATACATGATAAAAACTCTACACATACAGAAATAATGTTTAACAAAAATTCACATTGATCCTTCTTAGTACTTAGTATTAGTATGTGTATATATCATACATTGTTGATGTGTAACTTTTATAAATATATGACAGTTAACATTGAATTTAGAATAATAAGATGTTAGTAAAACTGATGACTTCACAGAATTGACCATATCCTGTGTTTATTAAGCTACTTTCAACCTTGACCTCGCAGTTGACACTCAAATTATGCGTATTAGTATTCAATTTGTGTGTGTATCAGTAGTTACAAAGTGATTTTATACTCTCGAATACGCGAGACGATTCCAATATTTTTTGTTCACCTGATTCTTCAAGGTGTTGGTCGGGAAATTACAGGAGTAGAATCACGTAGATCATAGATTCTCAACCTTATTTTCCCCACCGCCCACTTTGAAAATATTTTTCTTTCTAGAGCCCCCCCCCCCCCCCCCCCGCTATCATCTGTCGCGAATTTTAAACACCTTAGCACAGTGGCTATTACTTCTTTAACTGCTGTAAAAATTAAATCTTCCCCGACAGTATGTGGTTTTCCTGTTTTAATTTTAACTTTAGGTACCTACTTTAGTGATAGTGATTAGGGCATGGTCGTCACACTTTTCTGGTCAAGGGCCGCATAGGACATTGTGAGGTATCACTGCGGGCCGCACATTCTTGAATTATTTAGTTGACGATTTTTCGAAATTCCTAAAGGGGTTAAAATCCTAGAAATCCTAGTAGGTACTAACGAACTTGAAACTTATCATAAGTTTACGGGGCTCGAATACTCGCTGCTTATCAGTTACTATTCTGCGGTCTGACATAACTCACTTTGCTCGCAATATAACTACTCATGAAGTTAAAATGCGAGTGAATTGAGCTTCAAACCAAGCGAGCGAAGCGAGCCGAATTTTTGTAAGTCAAATATAATAGGTAGGTATGTGACATTTGATTTTTTTTTGCAGTTTTCAAAGAAAAGCTAGCTTATCGTTTCATATTCTGTGGTTAGACTTTACTCACTTTACTCGCAATATACCTTACTTATGAAGTGAAATGCGAGCGACGCGAGCCCAATTTTTTAAGACAAATGCAACATTGAGACACTTGATTTTGTTTGCGGTGATCAAAGAAAAAAATCGCTGCTTATTGGTTCCTAGTCTGTGGTTAGACTTTACGCTCTTTACTCGCAATATACTTTACCAACTCATAAAGTTAAATGCGAGCGAAGCGAGCCGAATTTTTTAAGACAAATGCAACATGTAACACCTGATTTTGTTTGCGGTGTTCAAAGGAAAAACTGGCTGCTTATCGGTTCATATTCTGTGGTTAGACTTAAGAGCGCAGCGAGCCAAATTTTAACATGTGACACTTGATTTTGTTTGCGGTGCTCATAGAAAGGCTCGCTGCTTGTCGGTTTCTATTCTGTGGTAGAACATAACTCACTTTGCTCGTGTTATACCTACTCATGAAGCTTGATGCGAGAAAAGCGAGCTCCAAACCAAGCAAACAAAGCGACCTTCCCTATCTCGAAGTTTTATAATCAATTATAATTATTATTGTAGAAACGTAGGTAGTATCATTCATCATCATCATTTCCTTGCCCTTTTCCAACTAGGTTGGGTCGGCACAACAATTTCTCTAACTTGGTAGCATCATTATCTATTTTATCTATCAAAATTGTTTGCTTGGCCGCGGGCTGCACCAATACCGTCCGCGGGCCACACTTTGACGACCATTGGATTAGGGTGTTTTTTTTGCCTATTTTAGACTACATTATCGCCCCCTCTGCTTCATTTCAACGCCCCCCAATTTTCGCTGGGTCTTCTACTGCCCCCCTGAAAGTCTCAAACGCCCACAGGGGGGCGTTATCGCCCACGTTGAGAACCTATGACGTAGATCTTAAGACGATTCAAAGTGATCATAGTGGTCCTACTGAATAAATTATATTTAAATGAATATCAACTTCAGCTAGATTTTTGCTTGATTATACAAAATTAAGAATGAAGAAGCGCTCGCGGCGTAGCTTGCTTAGACGTCCTTGATAGATCGTAGAAGTTAAGAAGTTAAGCGACGTTCGGCGCGATTACAATTTGGATGGGTGGCCGAAAGTGGCATTTACAGCTGAGCGCTCCCGTGATTCGAAGGGCACGTTAAATTGTCGGTCCTGGCTTTTAAGTCGTTAAGCCATGACGGAGGCAGCCTTAAAAACTGCGTCGCCAGAGTTAGCGACTAGCTTATACGAACATACATATTCTTTAAGTCTCTATAAATAACGAAGGTTATATTCATTCAAATGCTAAAGGATTTCTTTCAATTATATCTGTGTAAGTAATTAAAACAATTTGTTAGTTAATTGCAATTCCTTTAAAAATATCCTTTCCGCACAGTTTTTAATCTAGCTTCCGCCGATTGATTTGCTTAAATGCTTACGTACCAATACATTTTCATCATTATCATCATCACCATATACCATCACTACGGGGGCAATGCCGCGAGGTCGCTGTTAGTGTGATATATTAGGCTATTTAAAATGTTGCCATTTGCCACACGAGCAAAGCCGCTTCATCTCGGTCGGGGCAACTGGCTGCGCTCTCGAGGTGTATTTCTGTTCATCAATCTGAAGATCCTCACGAAATTGGGAGACCACATTGGAAATCCCTTTCAATAAAAAAAAAGAATCATCAAAATCTGTCAACAATTGACGGAGAAAAAAAAGCGCTGAGTCAAAATCGATAAAATTTATATGGGACCGCCTCTGAAGTACCAAACAAAAAAATTATTATCATAATTGGTGGAATAATCCAACAAACATACAGTCGAATTGAGAACCTATCCTCTTTGTCGGTTAAAAAGTAGAATTGTTTTGTCCCCAATAATACCGCCATGGTGCTCAATGGTTTCATGGCTTCTAACGGTTCCTTACAGTTCGGCCGACGGATCTAGGCGTACGTGAAGTCAGGCTCTTCGCTGCGCAGTAGAAAATTTTGTATGAAAAAGTTGCACTGCGCATCGAAACGGCCAACTTCACGTTCGCCGAGATCCGTTGGCCCTACTGTAATTTACGCGAAAGCATTTCAATTGAATATCCGGTGGACGTGGTCAGTTTCGATAACAAGTAACTAAGTGGATATATAATGTATACTACTATGTACAAAGACGAATGGATTGATGACTTATGGACGGATGAATTTAAAAAGAAATTGGATTAATTTCATCCTACTAATATTATAAAGGCGAAAGTCCGTGTGTGTGTGTGTGTGTGTGAATGTTTGTTACCACGTATCTCCATAACTACTAAATCGATTTTGATGAAATTTGGAATGTAGATAGGTAATAACCGGGAATAGGACATAGGCTACTTTTTATCTCGAAAAATTGCACGGTTTCTGTGGGATATAAAAAAAAGTAGTCCACGCGGCGTCCGCTAGTAAAAAAATAAAAATAAATTGGTTAATTTTGTGTACACATGTGTGAGTGTGAAACAACAAACAAACCTTGTCACCTTACCTTGCCACTGCAATCACCTTCAATTGAATGTCCGGTTGTATTTAGAATTTGGATGGTTGAATAAAAACCGATGAAATTGATTCAAAATACCGGTTGTGATAAACTAACTTGTTATTAAAAGCGGACTTATAGACTTAGATAGCATTCCATACGACAGGTTGCAAGACTTGCAAGACCATCGACGCTACTAGAAAACTAACTGGTTTCATCACGAGGTTTTTCTTCACCGTTTCATCATTTTCATCTTAGCCGAAGGATGCCCACCGTTGGACATAGGCCTCCCTCAAAGATTTCGATGTATTTATGCTTGGAAGCCTGCATCCACAGCCGACCTGCAGTTTTTACAAGGTCGTCTGTCCATCTTGTCGGTGGACGTTTAACCCTGCGCTTGCCGTTTGAGGATTGTATTGCGCATTTTCGAAACGAAAAATACATAATGCACGGCTGGGATTCGAACCCACAACCTTCGATTCGAAAGTTGGGTCACTATCCCACTCGGCCAACACGACTCTAACTGACAAGAAAAAAAAAACATGCTTAAATTCTTGAAAATGAAAATTTATAAGACCTACAATGTAACCAACTTGAAGCAATAAAGATAGTTTTGAATGAACTTTTTGAGATAAAAGTTTCTCTATAACGCCGATATTATTAATCGAGACTATAAAGTCTTTATTGAAACTTTCCCACTACGAGTATGTAGTAGTAAAACGTGTGATAGGCACAGTACATCGGCATTTCTAGTTTGTTGTTCCACTTAGCAGGGTTTTTGTATCGATACGAGGGATGATATACAACACAGCATCGCTTGACCGTAAAACCTGGTTTTTGTTTCCTTGTCGGGCCAAAACTTGTCAACATTAAGTCGTGGCCTTTAGAGGTACGTTATTGTAAGAAAACTAAAAACAAATCACTACTTAGTATAAAACAAAGTCGCTTCCCGCTGTCTGTCCCTATGTGTCAATAGATCTTTAAAACTACGCAACGGATTTTGATGCAGTTTTTTTTAATAGATAGTTATTCAAGAGGGAGGTTTATATGTATAATACATGCATAATATAGTAGAGAAACACTGATAATTTTAGAGGTTTCTAATGTGACGTGTGATGTGACCCGTGCGAAGCCGAGGCGGGTCGCTAGTACTGAATAAATTCAGTGCCTCTAGACTACTACTGAATAGATTCAGTGGCTAGAGTCGCTTATGTCCTTTTTGACTTATATCAAAAAAGGACTTATGTCCTTTTTGACTAGAGGCACTGAATTATACCTGGTTTTGCAATAGTTCATCGTCGGTACTAGCATGTATTCATTTCTCTGTGGTACTAGGTAAAAGATACATAGCCGAGTCTGCTCTTATTCAGTTGGAACAGTAGCGATGTAAATGAAAAAGTAAAACTATTATTTTAAACGTATACTAATAATTCGCCCCAAACTGAGAGCTCACTTCCCTTTCATCTCCATCTCTGTTCGTAATACGCAGTAATACTATTCTATTCCCACTATTACCGACTGGTTCATACTAGGGCACTGCTTACTGTTCATAGTATATTTTGTTCTACATTAGTATCCCTCTACTATATCATCTTTATGCTCAGCTAGTACGTTGTAGCCGTAAGAATTAATGAGCATGCTCACATTGCATAGACCATAAATAGATTGATAGACATCACGATAAGCAAATTAATTGTATTTGCGTACTAAATGTCATGCGATCAGTGAAGTACTTTCTGATTGATATTCAATTTGATTTTAACGTCTCTATAATTATTTCACTTTCAAAACTTACGTGTTTACTAAACTAATATCATAATATTAGGACGCGGGAATCACTCACGAAAGAAATATCGGTTAAAATAAATATTCATACACACATACATAAACTCACGCCTGTTTCCCATCATAGGGGTAGGCAGAGTCCAAAATATTGATCCGGAGATTTGTCTGATATTCAGATATTTATTAGGTTTTTTATTACAAGTACCTAGGTACTTAAATAAGTTTTTTAATGAAGACTAATGGGTACAATGCCGCAATATAAAATACAATATCGCATGATAAACCATGTTAAACTAACTTTCAAAACTATTTAACTGCTAAAGTTTTCCAAAGTTCCCTATCTTTTGGCTTGTTTCAACTCAAATAGCAGTTGCTATGTCATTATCATCCCTATTGTGTAGAAAAAAAGAGTTCTAAATTGAATAACTTGATACTGATTAGAAAATGTAGAATAGCCACATTATTTTATGTTCCAATGAAAAAGTAGAAAAAACTACAAAAATATCTATACCTACCTTGTTAAATGAGACGTAGAGTTTAAAATTGAATGGTTCGTAGAATAGAATCGCAAGAAACAATTGATCGAATCGGATAGCAAATTGACCTGCGATAGCCTGCTTCATAAATAACACTCCGTGGGAATAAGACAAGCTGACAGATAAACAGAGCAACTACATTATGATTTTACCACGTAATAGGGAACCTGCATTATTTTTATTTTTGCTTTCATTTGAATGAATTTTATGTAGAATAGACCACGAGTTTAAAAAAAAATTAAAATACTTCAATTTAATGTAAAAAATTGCGGTTTCAAACTGACCGTTTAAATTTTCGCGCGCAAACGGATGTACAGTTACGATGATGTCACTCCTGTCGAGGAGAACGTTAAAAAGGACCTAAAACTATAAAACTAATTTTTATTGATAATAAACCCTATAGCCATAGGAACATGGTTCTAAACTTAATAAAATAATAATAAATTAAAATGAAAGTCTACCTGTCAAGAGATGGCGTTTTGCGAAATATTTTATTCAGCTACTTGTCGCGAGATGGCGTTATCTACCGTTATCAATTCAGTCTTTATCTACAAGACATAAGATTGATAATACAATGGCTATTATTCATGGTCCACTAAACAGCTATTCACTTAGGGATGTGCCACAAGACGAATGTATCGAAATCTACTATTACCTACCAATTGATGTGTAACGATCGGTAGCACGTCAGGTTATATTTGTGGTGGTCGAAATAAAAAGCTTTTCTTATCTTTCTTTCCTTATTTACACAATCAAAGTTCACAATCAAAGTAAATTATTTACACAAACAAATAAAATAAAAAAAAATCGTAAATTGTATCACTGTTTAAAATAATGGTTCTTTTTCTTATTGTGTTTTCTTTTTATGGTGTAGGTAAGTACAATAAAGTTATATTATATTCTAAATATTTGAAAAATATTAGAGCGAGTGAGCGAGCGAAGCGAGCAAAGATCTTAGTGGTTAGTTAGGCGATTTTGTTCATTAATTTATTGATTATCATCACACTAATATAAAATGCAAAAGTTTGGATGGATGGATGTTTGGATGTATTTTTTTTCCACTTGACAACCCCTGAACCGATTTGGCTGAAATTTAAAATATAGAATAGATAAAGACCGGGAAAAATGACAAATTATATAAAAAATGACAGATCATGTCAAAAATGACACTAGATGTTATTACTTATGAGAAAAGATGTCAAAAATGACAGATTAAATAAAAAATGACACTAATTGTCAAAATTGACAGATGTTTTTTGCCATTTTTGACATAATCTGTCATATTTTACATCTAGTGTCATTTTCTACATATTTTTTTAGTGTGTGTTCAAAAGGCCTTATCTCGGAAACTCCCGTTCTTAGTTCAAATGAAAGCTATGACCAAGATCTACATTTTAGATGATAGATGTCATTTTGACAGCTGTCATTGAAAATGTAGATCTAGGTCATAGCTTTCATTTGAGCTTAGAAAGAAGAATCGAGGATGAGTAGTTTTCGAGATATGGCCGTTTGAAGTTTGACAGCTGTCACTTTAAATGAAGATCTCTTCAATAGCTTTCACTTGAACTGATTATGATGAAAAATCTTAGGCATTATATGAAATAAATGCATTTATATCAGGCATATTAATTTTTAGACATTCATGTTAGGCACTTTGCTACAAAGGCAAATTGCGTTTTAGACACTGTACTGTACAACTCGGGTAAACTGAGTTTAAAATAAATTGCCATTCAGGCATATTGCGTCTTATGTGTTTCAAATCTTAGGCGAAAAATTATGAGAATAATGCATTTAACTTATCATCAGGCATATTACTTTTTAAATATTCATGTCAGGCATATTGCTACAAAGGCAAATTGCATTTTAGATGAATCGCGAACGACCCTTGTTTCTGACTAAATATATATGTTTCAGGCTTTTTGTGTTGCTTATGTTTATGATTAGTAATCATAACCATTAAAGTTATCGATAGCACATTCATCAGTATAAAGGGTCACATCCCTAATTGAGAAGAGTTTTACGTCACTCATGTTACTCGACGCTGATTGGTGTATTGAAATACGTTCCGTTTCACGTACTTATAATTCGTAATAATTGTTAAAAATCAATACTAACTAAAATAAAAACGTTGCACTGGGTCTTCTTTTATGTTTTTTTTGCATTTAAGACTCAAAATATTGAAAAATATTACGATTGCAGGTTCCCTATTATTACAGTTAGCAGCATAAGTTGAACAAAGTCTAATTATATTCTATTTCTTTTTTCATACAAAAAAACTATAATAATATGTATGTTTAGGTAATTTAGCCTGTTCCAACGTATCCTTACTCATTATATAGTAGGCATAGTTTTTTTTCATATTTTATCCCTAGCTAGGGATACTTTTGCAAGTAGGTATCCCTACTTTAGTATAAAGATAAATGGACATACAATTTTCAGTTATCCCTACCGGCAGGGATAAATGGAAAAAATCCGACTATCCCTACCACTAGGGATATATCAGTAGGGATACTTGGAAAGGTGATTTTCTCGGGGTCGGCCGAGAAAATGTTGGCGGGACGATCTCGTCACCTTCCGACATCCGATAACGGATGAAATGAAATGAAAACTCTTTTTTGTACACGTCTTACGGATGGTGGTATTCAAAGAAAGATAGAGACGATTGGAAGAGTGGGGGAGGTTGCCCAGCCGTGGGACGTAACAGGTTAAACGAAAAAAACAACAACAAAAGAAGACGCACCTACAACAATATTAATCACAAATATCAGATGAGTAGACTAGATACGACCTTTTTGAAACAAAATAATCTAAATCCACGTCGAGATAAATCAGATTACATAATGTAAGCATTGAATTCGCGTTCCATTTATAAGTAAACAATAGGATTGTTATTACAAAGAGTCTACCTATACACATCTAGGTAGTGCACTAAATTCGTCTGTCTGACTTTGAAACAGGCGTTGTATGTAGCCAAAAATAGAAGGTATTTTATTTCAAGGGTATGCATACTGGTTTATATGCATGGGGATTTCTAATAAAACAGATTATTTACCAAGATAAAACATAGACTATTTATTAAATAATAATAATTTTAGCAATAAAGCCAGATTTTTTTAATATCTTGCTGTATGAAGTTAAAGAAAGTTAGAGAAATGCCTATGTACTAAGCTATTTGAGCGAATCGTATTTTGTTCAAGATACAACCTCACACAGTCCTGCAAATTACAAAAACGCAAGAAAAATTAAATTTCCGGGTCACCGTGGCACATCCCCTTTAAACCAATGCCTTTCGAATAGTGAACTATTTTTTCTTAGGAAGTTTAAATTACCTACCTTACATAAACCAATCTAAATAATAGCACAGAATACTAGTGATAATAGTAAGATACAAATTGTCTTACAAAAAAACCGTGTCCGAAGATGCCTTTATCTACTGAAGATTTGTTTTAAAGATAAAATAGACGTATTTCATTTTAACACCGTATTGTTTCCTATCTTGATCTTCACTTGCAACGGGACAATTTATTATCTTCTCTATGATTAGTTCGCGATTGGAGAAAGTTCGCAAGTTGAGGTTTTTTAATCTTTTATTCAAAGTCAATTTGGTCGCGTGAAATTTTGGGATGAACATCTAATCGAATTTGAAAAGCAAAAAAGCTGAGCAATAAGACAAATGAAGACAGGCATCTTTCAATGATAATGAGTAATCAGCTCTAGCGCAATTCTTGGAAATTTTATAAGGAACGCACGAAATATATGTGTTTATTTAGTAGCATTTACGTCGACTTTCCATTCAAAGACGTGTTCAAAGCTCTGAGTATATCATTAAATTTTTTGTTTCCAAAAAAATAGTTAAAATGGTGAATTAAATTTCATCTAGTTCTTTGGATAAGGCCGACTAATCTAGAGGGATGGGCAAGGCCTACTTTATCTAAAATAAACTTCCGTCCGCGCCTTTGCTCGCGTGGTACCAACAATAGAAAGTTATTTAATTACAAAATCTATATGCTATACCAAGTTTCATCCACAGACGTAATTGAAATACAAACATATAAATATCCAATTATAGTAGAATCTATAATAAGGGTTGTTGTTCATTGTAATCTCTGCTTCCAGGGTTACATCCCGGCCAGTACAGTCCAGGGTTCCTCACAGACCTGGTACGAGAGATCAGAGACGCGGCACGGATCAGAGAAGAAGCCATGTACACAAGAGTCAAAGCAATGGTCTTGGAGAGGACAGACGTAAGTTATACTCAAAAGTCAAGTCAAATTCGTGTATTCAATAAGATCACTTCGGGTATCACTTTGAATCGTCTTAAGAGCTAGGTGATTCTACTCCTGTTCCTTCGCGACCAAAACCATGTGAACACGAATTCAAATTAATCTCTGTTAATTTGGGTTAGTGCCATAACTTTCGTTGCGAAGGCCGTTCCAAACCCGTGTGAATAGATTTTTCGTTTGGAAAAGTTTATATGTTTACTAGCTTCCGCCCGCAGCTTCTCTCGCGTGGTACCTACCCAGATAAAAAGTCTATGTGTTATTCCAGGTCATAAATATAAAATCTAAGTTCCATTAAAATCTGTTCAGTAGTTTTTGCGTGAATGAGTAACAAACATCCATACATCCTTTCATCCTTACAAACTAGATCTTCCTCCTCGCTACTCCTAATATTAGGAGGATAAACACTAGCTCTGAACAGTGAAGGAAAACATCGTGGGGAAACCAGTTAACTTGCTAATAGCGTCGATGGGCTTGCAATCGCAACCCGCAAAATGTGGACATGTACTAAATGTAGCTGGACCTACCTTTGACTACCTCCTTAAACATCTTCAATGATCTCAAAATGCCTAAAAAGATCTGGGTTAGTCTGTCCACAACACCTTGGGGATTAAAAAAACAGCGAGTAAAAAATAGACAATTTCTCTTAAAATAAGTAGGTAGGTACCTAGAAATCGTCTGGACAAACTCTCTCTGTGACATTTGGAGGAATTGGCACCACTCCAAAATATACTAAGGATCATATTGCAGTTCAATAACCTCATCTAGCTCTTCAATTGGCTTTTCACTTTTCTAGAACAGTGCCAAGCGTTTGTTTGTGAAAAATGTTATTAAAATATTTCGTAGAATAAGATAACTCATTGGATTGGTCGACCTTTGCTCTCGTGATAACCGAATTTAAACTTTCTCGATTATAAAATTCTGTTAAAATTAAAACACCGTTTAACAATTGCCATCCCTTTTTATTAGATATGAAGTGTCAAATAGAGACAGGGCGAATCTTGAATATTATTTAACCTGCGTTCAAGTTTATATGTAAGGATAAAATAAATGTAAGTAAGTATATATGTATGTTTGTACCCAGATAAAAAGTAGCCTATGTCCTATTCCCGGTCATTATCTATCAACATTTTAAATTTCAGGCAAATCCGTTCAGTGGTTGTCGAGTTATAGAGGAACAAGCATACATCCAAACAATCTTTCACACTTAGTCTTATAATACAACTTTCACATTTATAATATTAGTGTGATGTGATAGTGTGAAGTCTGATGGAAGTCAATGCTATGTTTATTATGATCAGAATGACTAACGTGTGATGATTTCATAGTATTGTCCTTTTAGGAAAGGTCCTGTCTGAATAAAATGCAAATCAGTTGCTTACTCATTGCTTGTGCATAAGTTGTTAGATATTTTATACAACAAATGGAATTCTTACTAAATTAGAACAAAATAAGCAGCAAAATCTAATTACTTGCATAATAATTTGAGTTACCTACTATTTATCTTAAAGAAATACTTAGAAAGTATGACTTAAAAATCCAATTTCAGTCTTTTTGGACGCCATCCCAAACAATTCACTGCACTTATATCAAACCAATTACAATAAACATTTTATTTACAGAATTTGGCATCAACGGAAGCTGCGCTGACAGAGAAGACTCTTGAGGAGATCAAGGTAGTTAAAAAACTATCAATTATTAAAATCAGCGCCATCTTTGTCGCTTATATGGTAGCTAGTGACTAAGTGTACGGTGGTTCTCGAACTGATCGTCGGTATGCTGACAATGTAGTTCTAGCAACTTTCGATAGATTGCGCTATTTGCAGTTTTTAAACCCACTGAAAATCCATTTATTTCCAAAAAAGACTGTAGTAAGGTGCAGCGGGGCAATTCTGGCCGAAAAATTTTAGTCAAAATTTAAAACTTCAATGCTCTCGTTCCTTATTGAGTTACGCTAATTCTGACAAATTGGTGTTATGTAACTTTTATCTGCCTTTTTCTTTATTGTATTTTTGTTAAAGAAAAAGCATATTTAAATGGTGAAATAACACAATTTGAGGAAGACTCACGATTTTAGTTGAGTATGCAGATTTGTAGATACAAAAAAAACAAAAAATACTGTGTTTTTGGTTTTTTAATCGGATCAAAAATGACCGAGTTACAGAGATTTTAGTGCACCAATCTAAAAAACGCTCGCGAGAAGGCCGCGACTGGCTGTGACGTCACCAGGCGCCCGCGGCTCGCTCCACTAGTACAAAATCCCTAGTTATTTTCAAACTAATTTCCGACCGCGGCATCGCTCGCGTGGCACCTGGATAAAAAGTAGCCTATGTCCTATTCCCGCTCATTCCCTAACTATATTTTAAATTTCAGCCAAATCGGTTCAGTAGTTGTCGAGTTATAGAGGAACAAACATACATCCAAACATCCAAACTTTCGAGGTCATTCACGTTTTTTGTTAAGTAAGTACTTATGCAGATTTGTAGATTTAAAAAAGTTATAAATATTTTTATTTTTAAATATGATTACGACTGTATTCCCAAGGCACAGTAGACATATTCTATCAGATCTTTTAGGAATTTTTAGATCCGTTGAAAAAGTCTAAGCGGGTAGTCAGAGGTAGAGAAGCAGTGTTGGCCGAGTGCGCTAGTGCCTCGACTTTCAATCCGAAGGTTGTGGGTTGAAACCCAGCCGTGCATCAATGGATTTTTCGTTTCGAAAAATGTATAAGTAGGTACCTAAGTAGGTATGCGCTTTATCACGAGCTCTAAACGGTGAAGGAAAATATTGTGAAAGTGTGATAGTGTGATTTGAAAACCAAGTTTAGGTAGGTAGGTATGTGATTATTTTGACTCGTACATACAAATTATTAATTTTAGGTATTACGATTAAAAGTATGTATAAAAAATACCTATTCACTAAAAAGTTTACAGGCGAAAATTATTTTTAAGTAGGTACCTACCTAGGTAAGTAGTAAGTAGGTAGGTACCTATTTCACTTTCAAAACTTTCGTGAGTTGTACTAGACGATAATTTTACGTGAGTAATTCCCGTGTGTTAAATAATGTCAGGTAGGTACCTACTAAAAAATAATTTATGTAGGTAATAATTTAAGTAGGTAGGTAAATAATTTATGTAGGTAAAGTTAATATTAGTGTGATTCGACTCCTGATTGTTAGTTTTGTTTGTTAAAAATAATTTTCGACTTTAAACTTTTTACTGAATAGGTATTTTAGGTAAGTACCGGTACTTACCGAAAACAATAACAAACAAAACTAACAATCAGGAGTCGAATCACACTAATATTAACTTTACCTACCTAAATTTTTACCTACCTACTTAAATTATTACCTACATAAATTATTTTTAAGTAGGTACCTACCTACTTACTACTTACCTAGGTAGGTACCTACTTAAAAATAATTTTCGCCTTTAAACTTTTTAGTGAATAGGTATTTTTTTATACATACATTTAATCGTAATACCTAATTAATAATTTGTATGTTCGAGTCAAAATAATCACATACATTACCTACCTACCTAAACTTGGTTTTCAAATCACACTATCACACTTTCTCATCACACTAATCATACTATCACACTAATCACACTAATATTATAAATGCGAAAGTTTGGATGTTTGGATGGATGATGTTTGTTCCTCTATAACTCAACAACCACTAAACCAATTTGGTTGAAATTTTAAATATAGATAGATAATGACCAGGAATAGGACATAGGCTACTTTTTATCCGGGTACTACGCGAATAAAGCCGCGGGCGGAAGCTAGTTAATATTAAAAATGCAAAAGTTTGGATATTTGGATTTATGTTTGTTCCTCTATAATTCAACAACCACTGAACTGATTTGGCTGAAATTTAAAACATAGATAGTTCTTGACCTGAAATAGGACATAAGCTACTTTTTATCCAGGTGCCGCGCGAGCGAAGCCGCGGGTGGAAGCTAGTTTGAAATTAACTAGCGATTTTGTACTAGTAGACCGAGCCGCGGGCGCCTGGTGACGTCAGACGCAGCGCGAAGCTCCGAGCGCGCGTTTTGAAATGGCCGAAAAGAAAACTTGAATAACTTCGTCATTTATTGGTAGATTTTAATTATTTAAAAAACAGAATGCTCAGAATGCTAAAGAGTATACGCCCTCATACTTAGAAACCCAATATTTCGTTTAGTGATTGATCCCCATTTTAACTAAAAACTGGAAAATGCCAGAATAGCCCCTCAGCGGGGCAATTCCGTCAGGTGGTGATATTATTCGAACCAATGATGCTATGATACTAAATCCAGAAGTTTTACAAACTAGACAACACAATACACGCGAATTTGAACATTCTAATCTCCTACGATGGTCCAGTTTCTATAAAAAACCTTTTAAAATTTTTGTGGGGTAATTTTGGCATCACTCTTTAGTCTCCCATACATGCTAGTGTTGGGACCCTGACTATCGATAAACGGAGAATCCGCAAAAATCGCGCGCAAAAATGATGTATGAAATGTAGTTTGCCCCGAACTGAGATCTCGCGAACCGTAGATCACTTACATTTCTACTTTCTTCTGATTACCCCTATACTTTGAAGTGCTACTACTGCCAAGTATGTCTATTGCGATAGCTTGTCATCCTACTAATATTATAAAGGCGAAAGTCCGTATGTGAATGTTTGTTCCCACGTATCTCAATAACTACTAAACCGATTTTGATGAAATTTGGAATGTGGATAGATAATGACCGGGAATAGGACATAGGCTACTTTCTATCCCGAAAAATGCACGGTTCCCGTGGGATAAAAAAATAGTAGTGCACGCGGGCGAAGCCGTGGGCGTCCGCTAGTGGTAAATAATACTGGCAAGCATGCAATACATAATTTTGTGTCTAATTTTTTATGAATTCTCGTCGTATTTCAAAAAGTATACATCCTAGAATAAAAATGATAACTATTTTCGAATGTACAAATAAAGACCTTTCATGACACTCCATTCAATAAATTTGTTAGTTTTTTTACCCCCTTGGGAACCCAATATTTTGACAACCCCTTTATCGATTAAGTTCATATACTCTACCGTACATTGCCATAGCACAACCTATTGACCTACCAAGTTTCATGCAGATTGGATGAACGGGTCGACAATTATGCAAGAACAAGAATTCGTGAAACATACAAAGCAAAATCGCCATACTTGCCACTAAGATCTTCGTTCGCTTCGCTCGCTCGATCGAAAATTTAATGCATGTCCACTATGGTTTCATTAAGCTCAAACAAAGCCTTAAACAACGCAATAAAAAACAAATACTTAAACAAAGCAATGTCGCATTAGATAAACCTGAGATCTTCACTCGCTCGATTAGTTAAGTATTATTTTTATCGACGTTTACTTCAATGCTGTGGACATCACTGGTTTTTGGCAACTTCATACAAAATCGGTGGGGCAATTATGGCAACCGATTTCGATAAAATTACATAAAATCAACACTTTGTGGGGTAATTATAGCGGATGCAATAACACAGAAGAAACAATGAGTAGAAACGAACTAGTACGATTAAAATAATCTCCAGTCTAAAATACACCTCCTTAGCTTGTTCAATTTTCAATTAAACCACGAAAACCACTTAATTATTACAAAAACTCGAGGAGCTAATATTTTTACACCCTCCGAAAAATAGGTGACTGTCAAAATGATGCTGTCAATCAGTCAGTTTTTGCGCTAGAAATGCCATCTATCGTTTATGAATGAACAAAACATTTCTCTACACGTACATAGATGTCTCTTCGAGGTATAAGTCATAGAACGAGAGATATAACCATGTGCCATAATTACCCCGCTGCCAGAATTGCCCCGCTGCACCTTAGTTCCATTTAGTTTCGTTTTATTTTTCGTTTATGTAGTAATAATTAAAACATAAATTGTAATTTAACACATGCTTTTTTGAATACTTACTTACTTACTTATTTCTAATGGTTGATCGTACAAAATTAGAGATAGGTAACAAATATTTAGAGACCATACAAAAATTTGTTCCTCGGCGAAAATAAAAATTTAACTCGCTTTTCCACTCACGGTACAGACTACATGGGCCATAATTCCGGTGCTCAAAACACCTCAATTCGTCTCATGTTTTTTTCCCAAATCCCATTTAACCCACAACATCCACACCCCACTTGAGATAAACTAACATTTTTTCATGTCAAGTTTTTAGTTATATTTTGAGGTTTTCGGAAAGCTCAATTCGGAGTTATTTGCTTGCGACATGGGTGGTCCGTGTAGTGCACTTAGCACCTCTTCTGCAGGTGGAGACACAGGCAAAAGATAGTGTAGCTGGGTAACAAATTTATGTACTTACATGATTTACCGCAACGATAAAGCCTATCTTTATCTAGGTCTAGGTTTAGAATTAGATGATCAATGTTATTTATACTTGAATACCTTCGTTTGTTGTTTTGTACTATCGACTAAACGAGCATCTTTACACCTTAAGGGTGATTTTTCTATGAACCGACTAGCAGTCACTAGTCTTTACAATTTTTGAACACCAATAGCAGCAAAGTATTCGGGGCTCGTACAAAAAAGCTGAATGAAGTGGCTTCACAGTTGATTTTTTTTGTATTGAGTGTCCAGAAAAAAAGAGCCCTTTGTTTTATTCAAGAAACAAACATGTGCTCGGTTGTTTTGAGAATAAGTTGTAGGCCCAAGCAAGTTGACCGTTCCTTTAAATAAACCAACAATAAAATAAGTAGGTAGGTAAGCAATTGTCACTACACCCGTGAGTCTTTGAGTGAATAATAGGGAACTCCCACAATTTTTTTTTATGATTTTATACGATAGGTTATATCGTCAAATAACCGTAACAAAAATTCCAGCGCCGAAAAACTAAAATTTTATAACAAAAATAATTTTTAAAATTTAACAACATTTTCATGCACTTGAAACGGACGTGACGTCACAAGTCACAGCAATTACACGCGCTTGTAGGTAGAAAAAAAAACTTTCTGTCGAGTTTGAAGGAGTGTGACGTCACAGCACACGTGACAAATAGCGTTGCGTTTCAAGTCTTATGAAATTCCCACTATATTTTTGCACTTTTTAATTATTAATTTCTAAGCGAAAATGAAATAATATAAAAAAATAATTACACACACATATGTAATTCTAAGGCCATAATGTTCATAGAAAAATACGTTTAACCCGCTTTTGAATCAGACGCATATTGCCTATTGTATGAGTTCACGAAACTTGAGCCAAATAATATACTTTAGGTACTTATACAAACAAATCAAGTGGTAGTTTTTGTTTGTTCTTGAAATACCTACCACTGCACTTACAAACACTGCCTCTTTATAATATTACTATAAATTTAATTCTAGCTGTTTCCCGCGACTTTGTCCGCACGCATTGAATGCTTTTATCTCGGTTCTCCATACAAACTTTCAACCATGGAATTTCTATACCTTTCAACCCCTCAATGATCATTCAAAAAATAAAAACTTGCAATGCAAAACTGTTCATTCCTAAACATTGACTTTTTTGTATTGAGTGTCAACATGTGTTCGGTTGTTCTAAGCCGATCCTCGTCAAATCCCTGGTCAAAATAAGAGACAAAAGAAAAAGGCGGGGTCAGCTAGCTAACTGCGTGCAAACGAAAATTTTTCCAAACTGGAAAGATGCTCGTTTAGTCGATAGTACAAACAAAAAACCGGAGTTGTATAAAATAAGACATCGTTCGACAACGAAAGTCCTATACTTTCGATAAAATATCGTCGATTTAGATACCGACAATATTTCGATCCAACCGGAGATTTTTCATCTGGTACTCGTAGTACGATTGGTACGATCACTCTAACAATACCTCAATAGCCGGATCCACACCGGACGATCCAAAGCGCTCCGATTGCGCGCGGCATGGAGCGCGCTCCACGGAGCGTAAAGAGTAGACGTGCCGCGCACATGGATCGCGCACATGGATCGCGCGCGGCGTTATATGCCGCGCGCAATCGGAGCGCTTTGGATCGTCCGGTGTGGATCCGGCTAATGGGATTTTTTCGCAAACAAACTCTTATCGGTGAAGGAAAACATCGTGTGAAAATCAGTCAATATTCTAATAGGCGGCAAAAAGCTTGTAACATGACACTTTGATCGTATAAGCATTTTTTCATATGTGTATTTAGACGTGCCTCTGATTACCCTCTAAAACCACCCTTAACTAACCTTATAGGTCTTAAATAATGTTTTACGTACCTGGAGACAGTTATGAACTTGTTTATGTTTATTAGAAGTTGTAGATAAAAATGATGATTGGTCATTCGTTACACTGCAATGACACCAGTCCGCCACCTCTCTTGTATAAATATCAATTTAAACGCGGTTAACACAGAGTAAGCTAGTTGGTAATAAAAATGGGGCTGAATTAAAGATTCCTTGCTGTCTCCAATGGTCTGTAACACCGTCAGTCCGTGACACCTCGCGCATTTGTTGGTGCAAAACGCCTACGAGTGTGACTGCGCAATCTCGTTAATATTGCAGATGACTGACGGCTGTGATTTTAGCATTGTTTTTGTAGTCAGAATGCATAATATGTGATAACTAGTACGAGAATGACACATAGAGCTTAAATTATGTGATTTTGTGTATATAAAGACGCGTAGGTACCTATGTACCTATGTTCGTATGAGCTATAGTGGCAACTATGTAGAGTGAGTGAATTTCAAGGTACCTAAAACATTCCAAGGTACAAATTCTCTGTACGGTACAGTGTTCCTAATGGAAATCCTATACTGTTAAACGAGTAATATTTGTATATTTCTATTAAAGGTAGGTAAGTATTATATATTTATTATTTGTATTTATATTTGTACTATATAAAAGTTGTAAAGGCCTAAGTAACTGCTAGTCGGTTTACAGAAAATACACCCTTATGGGTGGTAAGCCGGAAGTTTAGTCGATAGTAGGTACGTTCTCTAAAACGGCTCTAACGATTAATTTGATGAAATTTGCGCTATTTATGGAGTTATACGGAGGCGAAGAATCGATCTAGCTAGGTCTCAAATCTGGGAAAATTCGCTTTTCTCGGCATTTTCAAGCATAAAGATTTACCTGTGCAACGTGGTTCGTAATTTCGCTGCAGCTGTTGTCGTCTGAGTGGCTAAGCAGTTAGGGTATCGGCCTGCAACGCCGAAGGCTGCAAGTTCGAATCTTAGCCAATGACAGTTTTTTTTGTCTTTTATCGGGTAAATTTTAATTTCCTCTATTTTCACCCCAGCAGAGCTTGGTCGCCCAGATATGATTATATTTTGTCAACTCGGGTGAAGCCGGGGCAAACCGCTAGTATGTAGTAAGTAATCAGAAATATACGATTTTGTCGTCCTTTAAATTCTGGTAACAAAGAAGCGAAGTCGCTGGCGATATCTACTGAAAAACAAAGGTATTGAATTTCTCACCTCAAATTCAGCGTTTTATTATCAAAATCCCAATACAAACAAACGAATACAGAACAAAATAGCGAACAATCGCAAGCAGAGGATTATAAAATCGGCGAGCGCTTGAATAACGGCACGCATCGATTTAACTAAACGCGAGGCATCTACATCCGATTTTTGATACGACCACATTTACACTGTATTGTAACAAAAAGTTATTATGAATAGAGCCCGATGGTCGAATGATATTGTAAACGTGGTCGGGAATCAGTGGCTGAGACTCGCGAGGGATCGGAGAGAATGGCGTAATAAAGAGGAGGCCTATACCCAGTAATGGGTGGAAATGGGCTGAGATGATGATGAATAGAGCGAGAGTCACAGAACATCAGGCAGGCCAACCATTTGGCCTGTGGAAGGAAAATCTGGATGAAAGAGAGAGTTGAAGTTACTTTTGAAATTGAGTCTTTCAGTACGAAAATTCATTCTCGGTGGAGACATAAGACGAAAGATTTCCATACAAAAGATTTCAACGCGCTACTTTCAATATGGTTTCCGGCAAATATTTATTCATATCTGCAAACATTTTCATATCTTTCACATTATGTTTGCAATAGGACATTCAGTTACCGAAAGTTTACAATATAGCAGTTACAGTTACGCACCAGCGTAAAACGCACTCTTACTGGTAGGAACAGCAAATGTATGTGTACCAAATAATTATGTGATATGCCGCTGACTATATCCTTTAATTACCATTGATATTACATCGATGTATACGAATGCTAAAAACACACACTGGTACCTACTTGTAGCGCAGACGTAAACGGAGAAACTAGGCGATACGAACGCTGTAAGGAACAAAAATTTAGTACTTTGTCTCTTTTTTCATATGAATCTTGCATAATTATTCTTTGTTTGTTTTGAGTGACTGAAAAGAAACATGTTGTAGTAGTACTCTCTGTCTACGGCATTCACAATAATTTTTGTATCATTATGTTTACAATAGAGCATTCCGTTACACATCGGTCTAAAACACACTGGTATTTTGTAGTCTTGTACTCCCCACATAGCATTGAAATATGAACGGGTGCGTGCGAGGGGCGGGAGGGACAAGGGTGGTGCTAGGTAAATATTGGCAGATGTGAGTGGATGGCTGCAGCCGTGGCGCCACCCTTGCCGTGACGTCACGGGGGTAGTCTTGCGTCACTGACATACCACTTGCAATGAAAAGCGAGCTGTATCGTCTTGGCCGAAGATTCAGAGTAGCTCCTTTGTAAGGGTGTAAAGGTTGTTGTTTCATAGAATTTGGACATGATGCTGAATGTGTTGCGTTACTGACGAACCAGTTGCATTGAAAAGCGAACTGTATCGTCTTAGGCGTAGAATCAGTTTCAGAGTAAGGGAAGATTGCTGGTCGTGATGCTGGATGATGGAATATAAACTTGCTATTTATGATGTTAAAGATCAATGTTGTTTGTTTCTTTTTATCAATGTTTTTGAGTAGGCTCAGGCCTGAATCCCAGTCAGAAAAAATCTTGATATGTATGGTTCTAAGTTGCCTACTTATATGTATATGATTCAAAATAGTTTCTAAATACGAACCATACTGCCTTGTTCAAATTCAGCTTACATTATGAAAACAAAAATGACTGATGAAGTATTTTGTAATCTCTTGCTGTTGATATGAAATAGACTCGTTTGAAAAACCTTGATAATTTAGGATGTTTAAATTGAAGTTTAAAGTATCAATAAAGGAGACCTTCACTAGCTCATACCTACTATCATACTTCATACATACAGGGTAGTGAAATTTGTCTAGTTAACTACAATGTATTCTACGGTTTAGGCATCGAGGGGAGGGTACTACCCCATAAAACGGGTATTGTTGCAATTGTCGGGTCCTTTTGAATTTAATTATTTTAAACCCCGTGTATTCTGCTGTGTGATGTTATTTTGCTTTGGAACATTTTGTTAGTTGATTTGAATAGCAGTCGGTTAATGTTTTGCAATGTTTAAAATAACATTTTCAAATGTCTACTTTTTTACAATGTTTTAAAGTTTTCGTTTCGAGATCTTAGACTTTATAAACTTTTTCGTTTTTAAAACTTTAATAATGGTTGGGCTTTTAATAATGATGACACAGACAATATTTAAGTCTGCTTGCTAGCGGTAGATAATATGTAATTCTTTAAGATGGTCTTAATAATACGAAACTCATCTTTACGCGATGTTTTCTACGATACTTGCATAGTAGAATGAAAATACTTAGTAGATTTTCAACTGTGTCCAAAGGTTTTGTCTAAAGTTTAAAAATGTTCAAATCTAAAATTATGGCACCCCACAACACAACACAGTCATCTTGTGGGATTCCGTTGGGCTAAATTTGTCACTAACCAATCTTTCTCAAATATCAGTCTGATTCATAAATGAATTTACCTACTTGTCCACCATATTATTATTCCAAGCAGTGTACAAGTACATACATGTGGGTGATTATGTAGGTAAATTACCATTATTACGAGTAGCAAAAGCTTTCGAAGACGGTTTAAAGTTTAAACCCCTCGATAATTTCGACAGCAAGAATTCCCTGGCACTTAGTTAGCTTCGGCCGTTTAGCGTGGATGGTGAGGCATTATACCGTACGTGTGAATAGACGCGCACCATGTTTTTGCACTTCAATCAACGTATTAGTCGGACGCGGCGGCCACCGTGCTAATTGTATTCGTACACTAGCACTTGAGTGTCCGTGGTATGTCTATACTAACTGATATTATAAACTAGCTTCCGCCCACAGCTTCGCTCGCGTCGTACCGTCGTTCACATCTGTGTCACGAGGTGTCACGAGATGTCTGAATAACGAAATTCTATTGGTTGTTTAAACACATCTCCTCTCCTCTCCGCTTCGGTGGAGTCTTGGCCTAAAACGTAACCTATGTCCTATTCCCGGTCATTATCTATCTTTAATCTAAATTTTAGCCAAATCGGTTCAGTGGTTGTCGAGTTATTATAAATACAAACATAGGTACATCCATCCAGACATACAAACTTTCGCATTTATAATATTAGTGTGATTCGAGCGTGAGTTTCGTTTGTTTGTTTGTTTGTAACGCTTTCACGCCATAACTACTGAATCGATCATTATTATTCTCAATTCATCGGAATCTTTTATGAATGTAACCCGATTACTCGAAGACTCCTGGACTGATTCGATACGCGTTACAAACAAACAAACTCACATTCGCATTTTAATATGAGTTATGATTATAATTTAGTAGGCATCGGACTCTACACACACATTAGCGCGTGTACGTATACAAAACCATGCGCGTATAGTGCCTAGTAAAACAAGTTATACGCTTTAGTTCTTCAAGTGCCTTGGGATGTGACTATGTAAAGACGATTTTTTTTAAATTTTTTTTTAGTGCCATCTAGCCCCAAACTAAGCAAAGCTTGTACTACGGGAACCAGATAACTGATAGAATACTTATACTTATACCTTTTATAAATACATATATGGAATACTTTATAACACCCAGACACAGAACAAACATCTATGTTCATCACACAAATGTTTGTCCTGAGTAGGAATCGAACCCGCGACCTACAGCGCAGAAGGCAGACCTACTACCAACTGAGCTAAGAGGTCAACAATTGTGTAAATTAAGAGTTCGAAATTGCCTCTGACCTTAAAAATAAATAAATAACTTCGTAGGGTATCACGGAGGCAGAATTTTTGAACCAATTCAACATCAAAACCCCCGCCGATGCAAACAATAAAATTCGCTAAATAAAGTACGTAACAAAGCCATAATTCTCTTCATTGCTCTGTGTGTCTTTTGCGCTCACGCTGGCCAATACACCAACAGTAACAAAAAGAACGGAACAAATAAAATTAGTCTGTTGTCTGTCTGTTTGTCCGCGCATATAGACTTTGCCGTGTAATCTTACTTAGCGCGGAAAATCTTTAAGTCACAAGCGGAAGCGAGAGCGGGTAACTATATTTACCCTGCATCTACTTTGCGCTGGTTTAGATGGTTACGCTAGATTGGTCACTTTTTCTGACATCAACGACATAGCTTCCTTTCCTTATCCACGTTTTCATTAAGTATATGACAATGTTCACGATGGTGATATTGGTAATATTATCATCAGCCTTTCAAAGTTTGAAGTAAAGTAGTAGTTTTATCTAACTCACGAACCAATATTTGAAATTAAATGTATTCCAATAAGAAATTAGCCTTGTAGTTAAATTCTCTAAGGATGTAAGAATATTCGAACTTTAGAGGATTTTGTTGCAGTCATTAGTTAGGGTTTATCTTCTTGCAACAGCAACGTTGAGAATAAGTAAGAATATATTTATTTATTATAACTATCTCGTATTGCCTAACTTGATATGATGTAAAGTAATGTGGCACTGTAGGTACCTTGCGCTCTTCCTACTTTCTGGCGTATAAACAAAATTGATTATGACATTTTACCAATCCCTTTTTAGAAACCAAAAAATTACATGGTCAAATGTTCTGAGTCTCAGTTTGACAACATAAAATGAACCACAAATTACCGTATATATGTAGATTCTCTAATTGTAAAAGCTCTGAATACGAAATCGAAATTATCTCCCAATGAGTGCAAAATGTATTTCAAACTTTTCACTTAAACCACTATCATACAGTTCCAGCGCTAGACACGTCCAGTATAAAATAACCCTCACCTCTCTTCATATCATACAGAGATCTGTATAAAATCTGAAACTCCTTAACATTCCGGGGGTCTCAATCACTGGTCGTGATGAATTTGCGATGTTCACGTTGCGAGTTGGTAAAAGGTTGTAAGATAAAACATTGGTTAGGTAAACCGTATGATATTGGATGCCTTTGGTTGTTTGATGGGTTAAATCGTATTTTATTTTGGGTTGAACTGTGTTTTTATTGCAAAGAATAGCATGATCTGATTTAATGGTAGTAGTATAGGATAGCTACCTTGGTCATATCTTACGGCATGACCGTTATCAACTGCCACAAATTATCATGATGAGGAAGATACAAGGCGAAAGATCTGTTGGTAGGAGAAAACTATCCTGGCTGCGGAATATAAGGCAGTGGACAGGCATAAAAAAGGTTGAAGACCTATTTCGAGTAGCCGAAAATAAAGAAGAGTTTAAGAGGACGACCACCAACTTTCAATAGCTAGAGAGGCACTATAGGAAGAAAAAGCTTTCCGATCTATTGATTTTTACGACAAAATTTTGTTACCAAACATAAGTTTTTGCCATTAACCGGACACTACTTAAAAACTAGGTAGGTATACATACGAGTAAATTAAGGAGTTTAACTTCATTTTCCTGAAACTACAGATTCGAATCTAAAAATATCTTGTCCTTGAATACCAAGTATAGTGAGATTACTTATTACTTATAGTGATATGCAAGCATACTCCATGTGTTCTATACTACTTTCACCAACGATTTCCTTTTATTCTCTTTTGAAAACCATTTTTAGGCAGATCGCACACCTTTCCGCGCCTAATTCTCGAAGTACTGCCAGATTCGGTCGAATCGGACAGGAATTGGGCAGGTGTGCGAGGTTTGATACGATTTCATATACTTACTACTTAAAGAATTCTGAAATTCGATTCATTCAGCGCGACACCTATAACTTGCAAAGCTTTCAGTCGCCAGACCAATTACTTTTTTATTTTCTTTTTAGATTTTTCTAGAAAATATCATAAACCATCCGATCTGGCGCTTCCTAAGTCACTCACTCCCATCTGTTTGTTAGAGATACGGACAAATGAGTGTGGGGATCATTGAAGAAAACGGGGCCTTAAAATGCTGCAGAGGAACATTCGGTTTTATTTCTAAATGGTTATTATACCGCGGTTAGTTGAATATTTGAGGACGTTTCATAAAGTTGAAACAAACTCTAGCCTTTTACTTGTTATTTTAACTAGGATTTATTTAATGCAACAGTAAAATAGATACATTTTTATGCTTCGGAGACCACGGCTATCAGTGAATACGTAAAGACTTTCAGCGTCAATAATCCATCACCAGCGGGCTGATTGTCTAACTTGGCTCAAACCTCAAATTGGTCTCAAACTGTCAAAACGATCGCGTTCGGTCTCGTTGAGATGAGACTGACAGAGCTACTTTCGTGGTCACTGAACTGTCATATTAGATAGTTTGAGATTGATTTTGGTCGCTATCAAAGATAGACAATCAGGGGCAGAGCTCGTCACTACCTTACACTACAAAACTCCACCACAGACTATATACAACCTATTTTACTTTTAATTCACCCATCGAAATAACAGAAAAGCGCCTACTTAGCCGCCTCAGGCCGGCGTCTCCAGTTGCGTGGTCAGCGGGGCGTGTCCCCGAATACATTAGCATGTAATGGCACTCAGGAGCACGTGACCGGGACATGCGAGCCGGCTCGCGGCCTGCGAATACTTTAGCTGTTGCTACGTTAGTCTAAAGACCGTATGTATGTAAAATGTAAAGTTTTAAAAGATGAACTTAGGCCTTTACATCTTTACTAGATGATTTATACCTACAGTGTCAGGAGGCAATCTTTGCCTACACTTATCGGGACACTGTAGTGCCTGGGACATTGTTGAGATGGAGTAGGCTTGCCCAGCACCTACACCATCCTCTCAGCTTAACCGGCCATATCCACAGGAAAGACATGGTCAAGAGGTGTGGGGCTGACTAAGCCGTGGGTTTCCTCACGATGTTTTCCTTCACCGAATTAAAAGATGAAATGCTTTAATATTAATGAAGATGACTACATCGTCAATGCATCTTACTACGGGAAATTCCGCGCACCAGTTAGGGTCGGTTCACATCAAAAGATGCGTCGGGTGTACTGTGTTTCGCGGTGCGCTAATATCTCATCGGCCGAGTTTTTAAGGTTGAATGTTTAATTATAATAATACTTAATGTTAATTTTATCTACATTACTGACCCACCGTACCACTCGAGGTATCGTCGGTGGTACGGTGGGTAATTATTTTTCCCCACGATACCACCCACCATAGTGATGTTTAAGATACCTTCAGTGACTATCAGTGACAGGCAATGGCGTTGGACCGAACTACCTGGAAAACTCGAGGCATTTGCCCAGCAATGGGACAGTGTAGGCTAAAAACAACAACAACATAATTTACTTGTCCCTTCGCGACGATACCCGACGCATCTTGCGTCAGGTGTGAACCGACCTTAAGGCTTGTTTCACTCTTCAGCGTGTCGCCGGTCGCGTCCGCGAGTTGACCATTCACAGCACATTTCTCTGTGCTGTGAATGGTCAACTCGCGGACGCGACTGGCGACACGCTGAAGAGTGAAACAAGCCTTAGACGTAAGAAGCAGTGGTTTACAACTAGTGTGTTGTTCCAGAGTTCTCTGCGTGCTTCGGAAGCCGACAAGCGCCGGATGATGGATCGGATCAACAAGCTGGAGGACGAGGTGCATGCTCTTAGGATTACCAACGGGTATGACTACTCTAAATAAAAATAAATAAATAAATATTGCTGAATATTGCGCAGTTTTGCTCGAGAGATTTATTTATTTATTTATTTAACACTTTCACACATGACAAATTGTGCAAGGAGGACTTAATGCTAAAGCATTATCTACCAGTCATCCTGGGCGTGCAAAAAGATGGTGTGGCGTGTCATAAAAATATTTTAATGAAAGAAAAGGTCGGTTTCCAAAAATTAAATACTATATTATAAATACTTAGTATATAAAATAGTCTAAACTTACATAAACATAAATATATATAATGAAATACTTATAAATAAGAGATCGAGAGAGTGGAATGGTGGATAGAGAAAGAGAGAGAGGCAAGATCGAAAGGTGTGGAAAAAAGGAAGGGGAGGCCTTTGCCCTGCGGTGGGATAATGTCGGCTAAAAATAAAACAATAAATAAATAAAATGTTTGGATATTTGTTACTCAATCTCACTTTGCAACTCAACAGCTTTGGATGAAGTTTAGCACACAGATCTTGATTAACACATAGAATACTTTATATCCCGGAAAATTATTAGGTTTCTGTGGGATTCTCAAAAAACGATGTAGCTATCCTGTATCCTGACCATATGAACATAATTCCGTGTTAGTGTTTAAAACGAATCACTTACTTATTCGTAAAAAAATATGTTCGCTATACTTTGAAACATCGTAAGAAGATTACTTCTATTAATCAGTACTAGGCTGTCTTCCACGAACATCTTTGCACTTTTTTATTTTTGGATATATTTTTAGACTTGAAACGAACGACAATAAACTCACGAACGGTATAATCGAGGACTCGGAAGCAGAACGGCTGCGCCTGCGCAAGGATCTCGCAGACGCGCGCAGGGCGAAACAAACTGCTGAAGAAAATGTACACAAGTGAGTTTCTAGTTATAATATGGTGGTGGATATTTGTTTGAATATGTTTATGTACAGATAAATACAAGTTTTTCTCTTTATATATTTAAAATGCATGTAGCCCCTGTTATCTTTAAAAATTTTATGGTTCTTAAAGTGATATCTGGGCCCTTACTACCAAAAACGAAAACGATATAACGTGTCAATTATCGTAGTTCAGGTTATGTTGGTCGAATGTTCCGAATTAGGCTTCCACAAACTTAGGCTGAACTACGATAGTGGGCACGATATATAGTTTTTAGTGTTGGGAGTACTACTGGCTCTTAGCTTTTTTAATTAATGTTAAATGTCAGTCCCGGCTTTTAAGTCGTTAAGCCATGACGGAGGCCTTTAGGCGGCCTAAAAACTCCGTCACCAGAGTTGGCCACTTGCCCATGCGAACTTTTTTTTTTTTTTTTCAAAATGGCTTTGGTTGTTGGGATGGCTAATGGCTGAGTTGGTCAAATCACTCTGGCTTAAGAGGTTTGTTCAATGCGAGTTGGAATCCCTTTGGAATCGAAAATTCTGATAAGAATGTTCATTAACCAATCATTGTTTTACTGACTTAACTTGGAGATGGTGAACTGCCCAACTCTAGAACTCTTCTTTTAGTAGGTACAAACTTGTATTTATCTGGACAGAAGTTATTCGGGATCGGTGTGGGCTTTGTGTTGCTTAGGGCACTTACTATTTTCGACACTTTGACCACTTGAACGTCAATTGTACTATGTTTAGGGCACAAGAAACGTATGCCGTAAAAAACACAGTTAGCTTATTTCACATACTTCAAATCAATATAAAAAAATTATAATAGTCATATTATATCATACATAGCACGATATGCTTTAGTCAATACAAAATTACAGTGCACCACATTTCACTATGCACTGTTGAAAGGGTTGAGAGAACTTTCGTAGATAGTGGCTTGTAGTATTCGATTTGACAGTCGACTTTGTTGATCAACCGTGTGAAAATCTATCAGTTTCTCGCAAATTTTTCAGGGACGTTGACGAGAGTAGCGAATAATTTTGTAAGTATCTGCTGATTTGGGGTTTGCTTGTTTATTCATATCGCTGGTTCTTTAAAGGTTACACGACCCTTTTTAGACGTGCCGGGATCTAGTCCCAGGCATGACCGAGAAGGATCCAAAAAGAATCAGCTGACAGACGAGCTAATAGTCATCTTTTCACATAAAATAGATAGTTCATTTTTAGCAGCATTTAACCTAGCAGTCACGTAATCCGACTCGCACTAGAACCCTGTGTATCGTTATCAAAAACCAACATTTTAGTGCATATTTGCATAATATTCATGAAAATATTATTTCCCCTGCGGAAATCTAGACCTCTCGCATCTAAGCCGATTTTTTTGAAATCTAGCTTGTGGAGTCGCTCAAATAACTCAAATTCATTACGCTTACTGACTACGATCACCATTATAAAAGTACTAGTAGTTTCGTTGATCAACAAAAGTCGACCAATCAGAGAGCTTGCCCGAACCGAACCTCGTGTTCCAGACTCGAGCGTCTAGTGACGCAGATGCGTTCGAAACTCAACGGTCTCAACACGAACGGGCCCGATTCATTGCCGAGCGAACCCGAACACGAGCCGAGCGCTCGCATTCGCCGCACGAGCCTCAACTCATCAAACAACTCGACGGTAGTTTTCGGCCCAGTGACCGATTTGTAGCGAACAATTTACAGGCATTTTGTCTGCCCTCTTGCCGCAGACTTATTCTGGTCTTTACTCTATAAGGTTTTCAAAAAGTGACGTTTTAGATCTCTTCGGACCATTGACTCTAGTGCATCAACTTTAGGCCTTAATTTTATGGAAATTTCTAAGTATTATTGTGGTTGTTGAAATCATTATATTCCGAAATGCATCACTATTAATATGACACGCATAGATAAGAAGAGCTAGATCTCATTTCACCACTAAACTTTCTTTTATCCGACTTATTTCTTCATCTCAGCGTGCCATATTAAATGGCGCGTACTGTATTCTTTGTGATTGTGACTAATCATTGGATATTTTATTAAATCTCATCTGAATGTTGAAAATATGTTTTTTTTGTAATTTGTTTTAGGGGATGGTACTTTTCCGTGTAATCTCTACACTATTGTGCCGTCGAATCTCAGCGAAATATTGGAATACAGAATTATTAATGCGAAACTTTTTGAAATACCTACATGCAATTTTTTAGTACAATAATTGTATTCTAACCCCTTTATTCATAATAGGCTTAGAGGCTTCCTAGAGCTTTATAAGGTTGCTAAATCTGTTGCCGTCTCTTCTCATTGACATAAGAGTAATAAGAAAAAACATTGTCTAAAGCCTTTTAAAATTGAAAACTCATTATGAATAAGGGGGGTAAGTCAATAATTTTAGTTTTATTTCGAAATCAAAGTGATAAAAGTTTCGACAGATGACTAAACGACTTTTCAGTTTTTTGTAAACAAAAATGTTTAATGTCTTCAAAATGATTAACTTTGTTTAAATTTAAATTCTAAAATTTAAAAATTATGTATCAAAATTTTGATAATCCAAATACTTATATTGTAAAAGTTTCGTAATGCCGTTGTATAAAAATTCTTGAATTTCGTTTGGATTTGTTTGTAAGGTGTTAAATCTTTGTGTAAGTACCTATAAGCAATGCAAACGTAGCTAAAAAGGATTTTTATAAACAAAACAATCGTATAACTTTTAATATAACATTCTTGTTATAACTATAACTTTTAAGGGCATCACACACATAGCAGATAATATATCTTATGAAATATAAATCTTGAGATCGCGCCCATACAAATTCTATAATATAGCGAATATAAATTACAAAATATATTTGGAGCGATCTGTCAAGGTTTATTTTCCTAAGATATATTATCTGCTGTGTGTGGTGCGCTTTATTGCTACTCATCACCGTTTTGACTATTATATAATTTTGTGTTTATTGAATTTATTTGTGTGTTTCTAAATTGTGATGTTTGTGTGTTTGCTCATATTTATGCAACGTTTGTGATTGGCTTGTCTCAAAACTGCCTTGTATTTGTGTCGGTGCTAGAATTGTATTGCTCATTTCGCTTGTAAGTATTCATGTTCCCACACTGCAGTTATATTTTAAACAAATTAGTACTTATTCTAGTTTGCGACTGAGTAGGTATTCAAATTGTCACATAAAAAACTGCTTTTTTAAGTGAACATGGGCCAGACCTTCGATCGTCAGTATGCACGAGTTTACTATTCTATCCGTGACTATAGTAAAGTATGGACAATTGTATGGACTGAATAAGTTCAGTCCATACAATCGTCCATACTTTCCAGTCAAGTTACCGCTAGAGGTGCTCCACTGAATTCCAAACAATTGAGATACTTAACTATAGTCACGGATAGAATAGTAAACTCGTGCATACTGGGGATCGAGGCACTGATGTCTATTTAGACCTGCATCTGTCTACACTCCTAGACATATTCGTACAATATGGAATGTATGTATATATGTATCTACATCTAAGCCGATGTCTACAGTTGTTGCGGATACAGGCATGTCTACCTATATTTTTTTTTTCCTACCTTTAAAAAATGTCACATATCATTATAGTATATCCGTTTTTGCGTAATCTTCTATCACCGATTTTGTTAATTCGAAAAATATTTGACTTGTCATTTCGACAAATAATATTGTAACAATTATAGCATCAATGAGAAAAAGAGAGTTTTAAATGGCAATTTTAACGAGTTACAGATACCTTAAAAGCCTGTGATAAATCTAACAAATAATTCGATTTTAGTTGAACACACACATTTTAATTCGTTGACTTTTCCAATTTTTAAGCAATCGCCTTTTGACACCTCTAATGTAATCTTTTGATGTTTGTAAACACAATGTTTATTCGCCAAATGTTTGTTAAGCCGCGTTTACATCACTTGCACTGAACTAGCGGATAGTAAAGTATATCGTCAGTGGAAAGGAAAAAACGCCAAAGCGCCAAAGTGCGATTCGTGGGAAATCAACTTTAAAGTTTCAAGTTTAAAGTTGATTTCCCACAAATCGGATTTTGGTGCTTTAGCGTTTCTTCCTTTCCACTGACGATATAATAATATTTATTTATATAATTGAATAATTATCATGCCCATTATTGTATTCAGAATTGTTTATTCATCTTTTCAATATTTAATACTGACTACCTATAAATTATGTAAAATGGATGTTTTTTATTAAATATATTTTATTAGAATGCTAGAGTTTGATGTGACTAACATTGCATTCTTTAATATTATGTTTTAAACTAATACTTCTTGAAGTAAAGTTGACTTTATATGTCTGTATGCTCATTTTCTTTTCACTTTATAAATTAACATGTAAATGCTTACATACATTGTTCTCAAACATAATATACAGTGTTAAACATTCATATAACAACAGAAGTTAAGTAAATATAAAATGTGATTTAATTATACAAATTAAACTAATTTGTATCTTTATATTTGATATAATATCTGAATAATAGATGATACAATTATATGTATTCATCGATCAAGAACAACATTTTATGATATCATTATAATTTAATACAGGGTGGATAAAGTAAGGTTACACTTGTAATACATCAAAACATTATTAAAATACTGCCCATAGAAATCAAGAAAAAATTTCACACATACCGTAACAAAATATATTAAGCTAGAAATTAGTCAATCACAACAAAAAAAAATCCAATCAGGATTAGTATCACTGAATCACAGTAAAAAAACATTACCTTAGTACAGTCTTCGCCCATTTAAACTGAACTAAGTTATTAACACAATAAGCTTGCTTTTGTACACAGGAAGTCTACTATTTCAATCAGTGCCTCGAGCACCAGTATGCACGAGTTTACTATTCTATCCGTGACATAGTAGGTAAAGTATCTCAATTGTATGGAATTCAGTGCAGCGCCTCTAGCGGTAACTTGACTAAACTAAGTTCAGTCCATACAATTGTCCATTCTTTATTAGTCACGGATATAATAGTACACTCGTGCATACTCGTGCTCGAGGCACTTATCAATTGAGATTTACTATGTAAATTAAAAAAAGAAAAATACAAATCCACCCTGTAACATTCATCACGATTACTAACCACCGACATCTATTTTAGTATAGACTGAACTTACTAATTTATTGAACTAACATTAAGTAATATACCAAATTGAATTTATATAATATAACTAACTTAGTATAGCTTAGTTTATAACAATAGGTTCTATAGTTTCATAGGTGTAATACGACTACTTACGAAAACTCGGACAGGGAATCTGAAATGACATAATTATAAATGTGAAAGTGTGTTTATTTGTTTGTTTGTCCTTCTTTCACTTCAAAACAGAGCAACGGATTGATGTTATTTTTTGTGTGGAGATAGTTGGAGGGCTGGAGAGTAACATAGGCTACTTTTATCCGGGTACCACGCGAGCGAAGCCGCGGGCAGCAGCTAGTGATAAATAAATTGGGAATTTATAAGCACTTCAAAATATTTTGTTATCCTTATTTGTGAATAAAAATAACAATTCCTCTCTTGTGTCTGAGTTTAAATGTAAAGTAAATTGACATAAAGTTGTGTACAAATGTAATTATAGACAAACTGACAAACCTTTTTGCAAAATTCAATATTGTCAATCGAGTTACTTTCAATGTAAAATAGTGCGTATAAATGGGCGCACAGTAACTTTTTAATACAACGATTCTATCGTGATACAGGATCATGGATGCCTAAATGCACCGGTGTAGTTATCGAGTTTACGAGTGGTTTTATTACACCTTTTATCAAAAATGTGTTATTTCGAATTTGATCAAACTTGTACTTACTGGGCCTAGAATAGCAAAACTATGACTTAAAAGCTAATTAGTGAAGTTCGATATAAACAATCAAACATGTTCGTTTGAAAGTGTAATTAATTTATCATAAACAAAGTAGAAATTGTCTCTTGATGAAGAACTTTTTAGTTTGTTTATCAAAGCTATTTTAAACACAGATTTGAATTTATAATTGTTTTTCACAGATACATTGACAACACTTTACCTACATGTAATTGTTTTGTTCAGCATCTGACAATTTCTATTTGTAATTAAACATGGTGCCTTATTCTTGTAACGTGTCCGCCCATAACATAGGTCAATGCTGTAAAACCTGCTTTGTAATTTCATTATCCTCGTTGAATTTATAATAAGCTAAAAATAAGCAGTTCTGTAGCCAAACAGTAGAGTAATCTAGTTACAAGTTAAATATTAAAATAACCAAGTAATTTAAATAAATTAAAATCCCTCCGGCTGCGCCAATAACTGTTAAATATGTTTTCTACTGTACACTGCAACAATTTTATTATAAAACAAAGAGTAATGATAGTCCTGGTTAAAACTAAAGTTTAGCTAAAATTGCATAAAAGCAATTCATTAAAAATATACTTTAACTTATATTTAGTATCACGTTTTGGTGTAATCTCCATTAACATGGGCACAGACATGGGTTTAAACCAAGGCTATCTTTGGTTTTCGTTTATAGTCGGATGTGTTTTAAATTAATTTTTCTCAAATTGTCAAAACGATCGCGTGGCTATCTTTTGTCGCGTTGGTCACTAAACTATTTGACAGTTTGAGACCGATTTTGGTCGCTATCAAAGATCAAGGAGATAATAGGTATGCCCTTTTAAATACGTTTCAGATAAAGTGCTAATGTTAAACAGATTATTATAAGTTATACTGGACTTATAGTATAATCTAAGCTTATAAATATAATTAGACGAAATATAAAAAAAACTAAACTGAACGAACAAATAATACTGCCTACTGAAATACTCATTTTGTTGCTGTTGAGGTTAAATATATTACACTGTTATAATTTTATTGTATAATTCATTATTTGGAAATCATTGTGACGGAATAAATAAATAATAATCAATCATTAAAATGTATTTTCTTTTTCCCAAAGTCTTATAAAATAATATTAGTGTCAAGAGATGCTTGTAGGTAGGTTTTTACATTTTTTTATCGTAAAAGTTTGTAGGCATTTAAGATATTAGATGCCTAGGAGAGTAGTCAGAGGCAAGTCCTTAAACAAGTTTGACTCATGCCCACTGTCTGTCACTGTCACTGTCAAACGGTGTAACTGTGCACTATATCTACCATTAATTTTGTCTTAAGGCGCGTATACACGCTGGCCTGGGCTCGCATTGCCTCTATCGCTCTCGCCTTGCATCGATTTGCCTTCTCGCTCGCCTAGGCTGGCCCAGTGTGTATTCGCGCCTTTAAAAAGTGCGCTGAACTAATTCTACGTCATAGCGATCATTAGATTGACAAATTGTAACATTCACAATACTGTCACATTCGCCACGGGCCAATATCCTTATGCGTTAATAATGAGTTCAATTACATTTTAACCCCTGCCCGGAACCAATTTATTCAAGAGTAAAACAACAGTGAATGTTTTTATATCTTTTGAATGTTTTTATTCGTGTTATTCGAAGGCACGTGGCGACGCGTGGCGCTGTGGGAACATCCTGGACGCGTCATGGGAGCGTGTGATGCTCATTTGATGCTCGTTCAATTATCGTTTTTGTAATAACAAACCAGTTTTTGAAAAATGACAGCTACGTAGCACGGTAATGTTTTCTTTCTTATACCTAAACAGTATTGTGACCAAAGAAATCGTAGGTATAAAACTTCCTTGATTGTGACTCAACTCAACTAACTCATCTTTGTGGCTACTGTGACTAGGGTTGTCACAATTCTGCCAGTGTCCGTGTCATGCTAGTATAGTATCTATGTATTGTGTACTCGGCCCTGTCCTCAAGATTACCTACAGCCGCGTGGTACTAACCATGACTATAACTGCGGCTCATTCGCGACTGTTTTTGTACCGAGTGAGTACCGAACATGAGGCATGACATAAAACTCACGTTCTGGCCGTTACTACTATTGTCAAGTTACAGACTAAATAATAATCCCCAAGGAACACCAAGGTGGACAAAATCAGTTGTAAATTCACCTAATGGTGTTATTTCTATAATTCTTAAACATCTATAATGTCCACTATTACCTACCCGTAAATATTCAATGGCTACGCAGACCCGCTGATATAATATGCAGTCGACCGCAGAGCGACAAATTGGGCACGAATCAATCGCGGCTATCGGACCTCTTTACACGATACGACACGATATTATTGCGACGTGCGTTCCGAATATAGTTTTCCTATACTTATTGTGTACCTACTAGCGGTTCGCCCCAGCTTCGCATGGGTTTAATTTATAAATTACCCATGCGAAGTCGGGGCGCAAACTATACCTACCCTATGTTCATCACGGTTATTGTTGGATTCTAATGGTGAAATAATTTTTCAAATCGGTTCAGTAGTTTCGGAGCCTATTCAATGCAAACAAACAATCAAATCTTTCTCTCTTTATAATATTAGTATAAATAGTACTTATAGATAAGTATGTGGCTTACCTCCTCTGGTGTAAGAGTTTTTAGGCTGCCTGATGTAGTAGGTACTATTATTCTGTGGCCTGATGAAGGCCTTCGTCGTAGCGATGTTTGTTACCTACAATCTCAGTTCAGTAAACCTACGACTCATCTTAGACGAATAGCTGAAAATTTTGCAACATGACTGAAATATAAGGCAAAATCGCGAAAAAATCGATAAAAGTGGTTATGCTTATGCATTAAAAAAAGGGCAAGGAATTCAATAATTCAATACCACTGCTGAACTGGTATTAAAAACCAAGACTGCGGAACAATTTGAAAGCATTTCAGCCAGGGACTGAAAGCGGTATGGTATTATCGTTATGGTAGCGCAAAAAAGTAAGGGTACCATTATCAGATAGCGGTATGGCTAAAGCGCTACCTTTATCAAATAGAGGTATGGTTATACCGCTATTTTAGTGGTATAAAATAACGGTATAAAATAACGGTAGAGGTAGGCTATACCACTATTATACCTTTATTTTATACCGGTATAATAGCGGTATAAACCGCTATCATACCCTTATTTTTAAACTGGTATAATAGCGGTATATACCGCTATCATACCCTTATTTTTATAGCGGTATAATAGCGGTATAGACTTAATTTTACAATATCAAAAATGAAGTCGAGCCGACAAGGATGCAAGCGGGGTGGCGACGACGGCTGGCGGGATGGGAGGGCTGGGGGAGGCCCCTTGGGGGCGCGCTACCACCGAGTGCCGAGTTTCTTTTGGATTTCGTTCTGTTACGCACGCGCTCAAGCACGCAATCCACGCACAGTACCTACTTACTTATCTGCTTTCAATTTGGTACATACGTATAAGTACCTACTAACCTACCTACTAGAAAATATTGTTAGCTAGGTACCTACCTAGTTATATCATTGGGAGTTTTCATAGATTACCTAAGGAGTACCTACCTACTTATCTACCTATTTGTCATTCTTCAGACAGTAGGTACCTACATACAGTACATACCTAGGTACTTTATCTATGTAGGTAGGTATTTGGTAACTTTTTTGGTAGGTAGTTATTATGCTAGCCTAATCTAACTAGGTACCACCAATATTCAAATCTCAGAGTGGAGGCCAAAGAGATGAGGTGGCGGGGCGTACCCCCCGCTAGCCGCCCGCAACCTGCGTTAGGCTTGATGAGCAAAACACAATGCTGTTCTCTTGATGAGCGAAACACCATGCTGTTCTGATGATGAAGTCAGGCAGGACCTGTTCCATTCCATGGAACTTTTTTTTTATATGGGTATCAAATGAAAGGGCTTGATGAGCGAAACACAATCATCATCGTCATCGTCATCGTCATATCTTTATCTTTTCATATCATCATATCTTCGTATCTTCGTAACTTCGTACTTCGTACTTCTTATCTTCGCAACTTCGCAACTTCGCGAATTCGCATCTCCGCATCTTCACAACTTCGTATCTTCGTAACTTCGTGACTTCGTAACTTCGCAACTTTGCATCTTCGCAACTTCGTATCTTCGTAACGTCGTAACTTCGTATCTTCAAAACTTCGTAACTTCGTATCTTCGCATCTTCGTATCTTCGTAACGTCGTAACTTCGTATCTTCGTGACTTCATAACTTCGTATCTTCGTATCTTCACAACTTCGCAACTTCGTAACTTCGTTACTTCGTAACTTCGTAACTTCGTAACTTCGTATCTTCGTAACTTCGTATCTTCGTAACTTCGTATCTTCGTATCTTCGCAACTTCGTATCTTCGCAATTTCGTATCTTCGCAACTTTGTATCTTCGCAACTTCGTATCATCAAAACTTCGTAACTTCGTATCTTCGCAACTTCGCAACTTCGTATCTTCGCAACTTCGCACCTTCGTATGTAGAAGATGCGAGGATACGAAGTTACGAAGTAACGAAAATATAAAGTTGCGAAGATACGAAGTTACGAAGTCACGAAGTCACGAAGATACGAAGATACGAAGTTGCGAAGTTACGAAGTTTTGAAGATACGAAGTTATGACGTTACGAAGCTATACGAAATTACGAAGTTACGAATCCATAATCCTCCCTCACAAACTTTATTAATTGCATTGGAGTGTTGTGATTGTAAAAAGTAGGTTAGGTACATGTTTTAGGTACCTACCACGAAAAATGTGAATTTGCGAAGCATCATCATCATCATCATCATCATTACCACCACCACCACCACCAGCAGCAGCATCATCCATCATGCATCATCCATCATCCATCATCCATTTTTGAGGAAAATTCATGATTCTCCCAAAGTTCGCTCGCAGTAATTCGTCGTCAAAACACCACACCGAAAGTGAACCAAAGTGAAATGTCGAAATGACGTAAGTAAACTAAACCTAGCCAAGGATAGGCGGGCGCGGTGATATCAAAGAAAACCTTTATCATAAGGGTTTAGGTAGCGCTATTTTCTTATACCGGTTAGAATTTCGGTACCCTTATTGTCATACCTTTATTTTTTTCGGTACCGAAATATTTGGGTAACCGGAATATAGCGGTATGACGTCATACCCTTATAAAGAGGTAGCGTAATTTTTCGGTTATTCAGTCCCTGATTTCAGCAACGCAGCTTAGCATGATTGCGCTTTTAATGTTTCAGATTACTACTAATCTAAGCCCGGAACGGAAATTCCTAAATAATTTACCGATACGGTATCGGTAAATATAATTGGTTACGTCTATACTAGCTACCGGCTACCGCTAAAAAGCACGACCTCATTACTGCGTATGAATTAATCACAATCGGTGGATAGTGATGGGAAGTATGGGAACGTCGATATGTCGATAGATATGCTATCGAGTTTATGAACAGACTGACAGTGTAACCTGACGTGAGTGAAGGAAAATGATAAGTGATTGTTCTACTAAATTCAAGGTGAGTAGTTCGATTTTTTATATGAATAAATATTACATTTAATAGGTAAGTAATTAGTTCTTTTGTTTAGCATTATCTTCAGGATAGGTGTAGTACCTTGGCCTAAGTGTAGGTATTATGGCACTTATATGAAGTGTATGACTACACAAGTTTTTTTCAAGATGAATTACTTATTAGAATATTTGGACGAAGTGTAGGGTAGGTAGTTACATTAATTATCTCATAATATTCATCATAATTTTAAGAAATAGATTTTAGATTGATTTATTTGCAGAAGCGCTCGTGGCGTGGCGTAGCTTGCTGAGACGTTCTTGATTTTATTTGCAGAAGCACTCGTGGCGTGGCGTAGCTTGCTGAGACGTTCTTGATTGATCGTTGAAGTTAGCAACGTTGTGTGCGGTCACAATTTGGCTGGGTGACCGCAAGTGGCGTTACGAGCTAAGGGCTTCCGTATTTCGGAGGGCACGTTAAATTATCGGTCCCGGCTTTTAAGTCGTTAAGTGATGACGGAGGCCTTTAGGCGGCAAACGCCGTCACCAGAGTTGGACACTATCTAGCTGATACGAACTTACTTAGGTACCGGAAAGTAAGTATTTTTATCTAAACAATAAATGCTTAGATAAAATACCGCTCGGTCTGTCGATGAACAGAACATCCCTAGTAATGAATATTGTATGTTGCAATTTGTATAATTTGATTATGGCCCTACCTATAACGCGCGGGGTCGGACCCACTATGCTTTATGGAAATGTGGCTTACTTATCTGCCATAGAAAGTAGACAGTTTCTACTTCCAGCATTTTAAAAAAGGAAAAATGATAGTCTCAAAAAAAAAAAATTGCTTTACGACTGTTCTATTCCCAAAGCACGCCGCATCGAATCATGGTCTGAATTACTAGTATAGTATTATAATTTTCTGTGGTCTGAATGTATTTTTTAGGTTTATAAAAAAAACAATAGGATCACGAGAGTACCTACCTATATCTAAAGCTCGGTAGACATTCTCTCAAATATTTTAGGTCTTCAAGATCTTCAAGTTTAGAAAGTTGTTCTAATACTACAAAATAAAGGCACATTTGCTTAGATAAAAATAACAGAGACTTACGCAATTTGGTCTCGTGTAGGTTCAACAAGGACATTTTTTAATTGAGGACCTAAGTACCTACTTTACTTGAAGCTCGCTGAGGCTGCATACCAAAGACCAAGGCCATTACGTACTGGTGTCACACCAGTGTGCTAATTTATTTATGGAATGTTACTTTTTATATAGTGTCCTCTAGACATTTTATGAAAGACATTTAGCAAATTATTAGTCGCTAATGATTTAACAATAGCCAAATTATTATACAACTTTATGTTTTTATTATTAATGCGTAAGTTGGTAGCTCTGTGCTATTTAGGGAGTATACACATTGCGTTTTTTGCAGCGCGTTTGTATCGATACAAACGCGATTCGAACGCGATGCGAACGTGCAGCCCCTCCCGGTTCGCTTTTATATGGAAAAAAACGCGTTGCGAACGCGCGTTTGTATCGATACAAACGCGCAGCTCAAAAACGCGCTGCAGAAAACGCAATGTGTACACTCCCTTATACTTACTTTGAACATAGGTAGGTAAGTACCTAACTATATGCGAGAACGTATAAAAATACTTAAGTATACGGTTTACCTGAGATCTTGAAAGTGTTTTGAGAAATGTTCAGAACAGGTCTTATTAGGCATTCAAGATCTAAGTATTGGAAGATGTTTAGGGTGCTTTTCCACCAGAGATGTGCTATGCTACGTTGCTAAGGATGCGTTTGATATCAACCAATCATAATTAATTGGTCCATAGAGCTTATCACTAGTGGAATCTGGTTCAACTACTTATGCTATATTTTTTATATGGACGGATGCGTGCTCTGGATGCGTGTTACGGATGGCCGCTCCCTGTGCTTTCCCTACTGTCGAAACATCGCATAGCTCGAGCTGCGCAATCTGCGCATCTTCCTCGCACAGCTACCTCGCGGCGGCGCATCTTCATAGCACATCTTACGCGCCCTGCTACATGTATATAGCTATATATATACTTACCTAGTAGGTAAGTATACTTATAGCTTAGCATCAGTGGAAACGGTCACATAGTTTCGTAGCTTAGCTTTCACATCCTCGCAGCATAGCTGCAAAGCACATCTCTGGCGGAAAAGCACCCTTAAAGTCAGAATAGTCAGTTACCTACTTTGTCTGTTCAGAATGTTCACCAATTACTATTAAAACCGCAAAACGATGATAAAAGTTCCCTTCAAAAAAATAAATAATGAATGTGATTAGAGGATTCGTGTGCAATTACAACGAGCGGAAGTGAGTGTGCGTTTTGTGCAATATGGCACACGCGTCCCCACCTGACAGTTACGATTCAATATCCGATGTTACTTAGAACGTATTTTTAAAATAAAACGATAGAAAAATATAAAACATTTTTAGTAAAATAAAAACAATTTAATGGCACCTACAGTATTTTTATTCTTCTCAGTTTCAATCCGGTTGATCTTTTGTTTGTGACCCTATTATTCAAAACTATCTGTCAATTCAGCAAGGCTTTAGATAAGTACTTACTTAATGTTTTTTTCTTGCCACGTTCATTTCAATGAACAGAGTAGGAGCAGCCGTCTGCTCTAGGAAGCCTGTAAATCTTATGAATAACAGGGAGAGCCTACAATAACAGCAAGGTCAAAACAAAACCACGTCATCGAGTCCCCTAAACGTGTCTTATCCGCGCGTGACCGTCTCACTTTTTATCTACAACCCGCAAAGCAACCCTTATCATTGCATTTAACCACCTATCTTCATTGTGCACACTTATTTAATCAATCAAACTCCCCACACGATACCCATCCCTACAAATTACATATTAAGCGCTGGCAACACTAAAAACGCATTGTCAAACTGACAGTTATGATCAGACTACCCTCTTTCGTCGGAAGCTTGGACGCGCGTATTATAATTTTGTTATTACAAGTATTTTTTAATGTGAGGGCGCCGTGGGAAGAGGGTGGCAGGTAGGGCGAAGGGATGATCATAATGTGTTTAATGAGAGTGATTTAAGTCGCCAGGTGGTGTGACTTTTGGTGAATTGTGATGGGAGGATTGCAGAGGGTAGCTGGTTAGCATAATTCATGTTATTCCATGCACACAGCACACGACTACAAAAGTTTAATCTGAGATACTTCGAACAATTTACTTAGGTAGGTAGGTACCTACTCACCTCGGTTTCAACTCTCTGTTTAACTAATTATTGGCCGTACCTGCAGTGCGATTCAGACTTCCGAAAATGCGTCCGATTCGATGATTTTCTTCGGAAAGTTGACGTTTTTTCAGAGAAACGTCACTTTCCGAATTTGGAATGCATTCCGAGATGGTCTGAATCGCGCCTCTTATAAACTCTTGTCTACTTAAATACGCCTCTCAACTTAAACACTGGATAAACGAAGCTCAAGATTCGCAATTTCGACAGAATTTGAGAGGAGTTTTATTAAGAGGTAAGTATCTCTGTTATAATGCGTGTAGTAGGTTTGTTCTTTGGTTACAAGTTGTAACTTACAACATTCGAAAACAATAGAACGAAAAATTCGGGAAAAAACAAAAGAGGTTTTCGTTAAGCGTGCGAGTCGTCATAAACTTTGAAAATAGAATGGGGTGAAAAAGCGCGGGAAATAACCAAGGAGGTTTTCATAAAGCGTGCGAGTTCGTTCGGAAACCGGTCATCCGTGTCGCGCGAAGTGGGCGCGCTTGTCTGACACGCGCTTGTCTATTTGGATTTAATTTAATTAATTGAAGTTGTGACGAATCTGTTTGTGGGATACTCATTATTATCTCTCGATTGTGTTTATTTATCTAAATTGGAGGGTATGAATTATATTGCTGTTGAAACTGATTTTGACCATACCAAAGCATATTACAGATTACATTACACTAAGTACCGTGACAATAGTGATAGGTTTTGTTTATTTTTACTAAGGACAGTAGGTACCTATGTGCAAGTAGGTACCTACTTACATAATATGTTGCACTTGCCTAAATTTTGCCTAGGTATCTGAACTTGTAAATAATTTTTAACCACCAATATAATATTTAGATATTTTCATATTTGATTTTTGAAATCCCAAAACCTTATCCTACGTGACTAGCACGTAAACCTTTTACAAAAAAATACCACCGTTTCGTCTAAAAACGCGATGTCATGTGATTTTCGTCGAGTTCATAGAGTGGTCAAGAGACCACCCACGTCTGTTTACTCTATGCCCCCGTTTAATTGTCTATGCAAACATTGATTAAGAGGCTTTTTCTCAGTAGGATTGTTGTTGGGGCAGGTCTTTAACGGACTTATTAAAGGGCTACAGATCCCACTTTGTTCCTTGTAGATATCGAAACAGCGTTTATTAGAATCAAATCCTCAAAAAGTTCATACATTTTATGTAAGGTACCCACCCAGTCATCCTTACTAATATTATAAATGCGAAAATAACTCCGGTTGTATGTTACGCTTTCACTGCTAAACGGCTTGACTAACGGTTAATTAGAACCCTGAGGAAGGACATACTACGTTAAGTTCTTCTTATCCCGAAAAAAAAAAACAATTTCCGTGATAAATAGTTCCCACGCGGGCGAAGCTGCGGGCGACATCTAGTTCTCTAGGAAAATAAGTCTTATTTAAAAAAAAAATACGAGTGTGCTTTAGTTAGACCACACGATTGAAGTAAAACTTCCGTTCGCACTTTTTGTAACGCTCTCGTCACGCATTCACCAGCTTACTTCCCAAATCAAGCGTGCGTAAAAAGTTTTTCTTCAATAATTTTTTTTTAAAGCATCATGTAGCCCCTAGCTAAGCAGAGCTTGTATTATGGGAACCACCTGACTGATATACTTACTGCTTAAATACTTACATGTTTTTTTTGTAAATTTATACATAATAGGTAGGTATACATAGAAAACACCCAGACCCGAGACAAATATTTGCAGATCATACAAACATTTGCCCCGCGGCGAGGATCGAACCGGCAACCTCCTGGGTTACAGGCGTCAGGATAATTGTTTCATATTGGTTCCTACCTAGGTGGGAATTGGAAATGCGTGCTGTATTTCACCTGTTTCCTTATTTTGATGGTGGTTCACACAGTGCTTCCCACACAGTCACCTTGTTAGAGCGGCTGAAATAAAACCACGTTGCGGGGGTGGTATCTAATTAGAGGGCACGGTAGCCGGTTAGTGGCACTTGCCGTAAAACCATCATAAACTCGTCTAACGTGTGCGTTGGCACGGCGTCTTGGATATTGGATAGGTACCTTCAAGATTTTGGGTTTAAATAATTACTGATGTTTTTGAACTTTGGGCCTTACTTATGAAAGATGTTTAAAGTGAAACACTGGTTAAACAACGTCCTGTCTTTATTTGTGGATAGTGACAAACAGAGACAGGACGTTGTTTAACCAGTGTTCAACTTTAAACATCTTTCATAAGTAAGGGGGTTTATGCAGAGGGAAGAAAGTCATATTATAAATAAAGTGTTGTAAATGTGGAAGGATATTAAGGATAAAGGACGGCCAAAGAAAAGATGGATGGATTAGAATCTATGTGAGAGAGGACATGCGTGTCAAAGGAGTGACTACCTCCATTCCCTCCTATCACTGGTCAACTCATTGCCCAGTAATAGGAGGGAATGGAAGAGGAGAACATGTGCCGACCCCACCTAGTGGGATAAGGGCAAGGAAATTATGATGATGTAGGTATTGTTTTCGGTCTGAGTTTTGGATGAAGTCGAGTTACTAATAGATCAATACGGCTCGTGAATAACCCAGAGGAGTAATAACATTAGAGAGTTTAAAAATCAATTCAACACAAAACTAAACATGATCATTCATGACTGTGTCCCCAAAGCGCGGTAGACATTCTCTCGGATATCTATGCATTTAAGATCCTGTGAAGAATTTCTATAGGTAACTAACATAACATTATTCTTTAACACTAAATAATCCAACAGTCTCGCGTTAATACCGCCTGCGTTCGTACCAGACCACCCGTATTATTGAAGTACACTCGAACACACTAGCTTTGCCTCCAGGAAGCTCCTGTGGATGGGACAGTCAGCGAGGTAAATTCAGTAAAATATAGTGTTCTATCAAAGTTCTAAAAGCAAAAATGAAAAACGTCTAATTGTCTTTAGGTGCGGTAGGAAAAAGGATATAAAACTAAAAGCGACCTAAGCTCTACTGATTATGATAGAATTACCGACCGGTGTACCTATCAGTGTAAGAATCTAAATCTATTTTTACAAATCCATTTTGGCTTTTAAATGAACTGATGTAAAATCATTACTCAAACCTATTTTTTATTATACATGACCTATAAACTTAAACTGTAAACATTATTATCTGTTCTGTGCGTGTCCTATTTGACACTATCTAACAAAAAAGATGGCAAATTTTTAATTAGTGTTTCAATTTAAGGGGTTTGTTTAAATTAAAAATTCTAGTTCAAATTAGATTAACAAAAAAGTGTTCAAAATCACAATAATGTTCAAAAAAGATTATTGTGATTTTGGTTTGTTATTTCGTAAAACGGTGTGATTTGCGCTATAATGCAACTGCACCTCAAGCTGACTGTACTAACATAGTTACAAGTATTTCGTCTGCCTCTCTGGGAACCGGGAGCTTAAACAAATCACTTATCCGTCCCGCAACCACGACAATGGTTCCCTTAAATTCTGAATCCAGGGTCTCTAGAATAGCGCTCTTTAGGAGCTTTACCGCTTCTTCATTATCATCATCTCCCTGCCTTCACAGAACAGATAATACCTAATACTACGTATAGAATGGACACTGTGAGTTTGAGCTGGCGAGGAGCTGACTTTGAGCATGGAACGCGCTACACGCGCAGACGCGACGACGAGACCGAGACAGCGGTAACAACCTTACTGTGAACAAAAGTGGCATTGTGTAGCGTTAATATAGATAGACCGTAGATAGACGCCGCTTTTGCATAGAGATTTCGTCAAGTGTCCAGGGTTTGCTGCCTTTAAACGCGTTCGACACTGCAGATGGTCGGGATCTCTGCAGAGATGGTCGAGCTTTGGCTGGCAGATCGGCCAACAACGGTCGGTGACAAGCTCCCAACTTCGGTGTAATTTGAGCTTTCGGACGCGCTTCATAGTCGGCCGACACGACTTTCGATGGCCTTGATGGTATGAAAATTGTCGGCCTCTGTCGCTGTCGCTTGTCGGTTCCTGCAGTTTCTTATGCTGAAAGGAATCCCTGGAGTCAAATAGGCTACTTTAAAACAAATACTGTTTTCATGCGATGAGTCATCGCATGAAAACAGTTTTTTTTTTAAATCTGTGATCGCCGATGACAGGCCTAGACAGTAAGATATTAAAAAAATCATCATTAAACCTAACTAAGTTTTTTGGTGGTGCATTTGCGTGAATAATGACTTTGGTTGGAGTAACTTACATTATATAACGGCAAACGTTTTTCAGGAAAAGATTTCATGATTAAGTTTGCCTTTGCATAGAGTAGCGAATTATTCTGCTTAGTGTTCATTCTGTAGGCCGATTCTACTAAAAAACTTTTTATTAACCAAAGCAAAACTATTTCATTTTGTTTCTTAATCTACTAATGACCAAGGACGTTAGGTTACTCTGTTGTGATGACGTTTTCAAACAAATTACCTATGAGGTTTTGCAAATTACTGTCATTTTGGAGAACGAAACAAAACACACCGGCAATGATACTTGAATGGTTAACGTTGTAAAATACTTAGAAGAGTTGGGGCCCAGGAGCTGTTTTGGCCGAGGGGGATAGTACCTCGACTTTCGATCCGAAGGTCGTGGGTTCGAATCCTGGACGTGCATCAATGGATTTTTCTTTTCGAAATATGTATACCTATGCGCATTAACACGAGCTCTAAATGGTGAAGGAAAACATCGTAAGGGAACCCGCGGCTAAATCAGCCCCACACGTATTAACCATGTCTTTCCTTTGGATATACCTACTTAGGCTGGATTTTACCAAACTGGATTACCTAAGTTTTATCTGGAGATTAAACCACAGATTAAACTGCTGTTTGTTTGAATATTTTGACATTGTAAAGTTGACACCTTATAACCAGGATAATTTGAATGCAACAAAACAACAATAATGTTCGGTTTCGCTTTCTAAACAATTATTCCGAATTCTGTCGGCTAACGGAATAACTACTGTGGGAGCAGAGGCGTATTTTAAGATTCAGCGCCCTAGGCCAGTAAGGTTTGCCGCCCCCTGCAAATATTTGTCTCGGGCTTGAAACTTGGTTTGCACTCTGCTCGCAAAATAGTCATGAAGCTTAATAAGCGAGCGAAGCGAGCCGATTTTTTCTACGACAACAACAGACACTTGATTTTGTTTACGGTTCTCAAAGAAAAGGTTGGCTGGTTGTAGGCTCCTATTCTATATGCGAGCGAAGCGAGCCGAATTTTTTTATGACAAATGCAACATGTGACACTTGATTTTGCTTCCGGTTCTCAAAGAAAAGGTTGGCTGCTTGTCGGTCCCTATTCTATATGCGAGCGAAGCGAGCCGAATTTTTTTATGACAAATGTAAGTGACACTTGATTTTGCTTACGGTTCTCAAAGAAAAGGTTGGCTGCTTGTCGGTTCCTATTCTATATGCGAGCGAAGCGAGCCGAATTTTTTTTATGACAAATTCAATATTTGACACTTGATTTTGCTTACGGTTCTCAAAGAAAAGGTTGGCTGCTTGTCGGTTCCTATTCTATATGCGAGCGAAGCGAGCCGGATTTTTTTTATGATAAATGCAACATGTGGCACTTGATTTTGCTTACGGTTCTCAAAGAAAAGGTTGCCTGCTTGTCGGTTCCTATTCTATATGCGAGCGAAGCGAGCCGGATTTTTTTTATTATAAATGCAACATGTGGCACTTGATTATGCTTACGGTTCTCAAAGAAAGGGTTGGCTGCTTCTCAGTCCCTATTCTATATGCGAGCGAAGCGAGCCGAATTTTTTTTATGACAAATTCAATATTTGACACTTGATTTTGCTTACGGTTCTCAAAGAAAAGGTTGGCTGCTTGTCGGTTCCTATTCTATATGCGAGCGAAGCGAGCCGGATTTTTTTTATGATAAATGCAACATGTGACACTTGAGTTTGCTTACGGTACTCAAAGAAAAGGTTGGCTGCTTGTCGGTTCCTATTCTATATGCGAGCGAAGCGAGCCGAATTTTTTTATGACAAATTCAATATTTGACACTTGATTTTGCTTACGGTTCTCAAAGAAAAGGTTGGCTGCCTGTCGGTTCCTATTCTATATGCGAGCGAAGCGAGCCGGATTTTTTTATGACAAATGTGACACTTGATTTTGCTTACGGTTCTCAAAGAAAAGGTTGGCTGCTTGTCGGTTCCTATTCTATATGCGAGCGAAGCGAGCCGAATTTTTTTATGACAAATTCAATATTTGACACTTGATTTTGCCTACGGTTCTCAAAGAAAAGGTTGGCTGCTTGTCGGTTCCTATTCTATACGCGAGCGAAGCAAGCCGAATTTTTTAATGACAAATGTAACATGTGACACTTAATTTTGCTTACGGTTCTCAAAGAAAAGGTTGGCTGCTTGTCGCTTCCTCGGTTCCTATTCTATATGCGAGCGAAGCGAGCCGAATTTTTTTATGACAAATGCAACATGTGACACAAGAAATGTTTTCCTAAAATCGTCTCGAGGATTTATTCCCAGAATACCAATTTATTGTAACGAATTATCCCTTCGAGCTTAAAAGAAATCCTACGTTTCCTGTCAAATGAAAATCTCTGAAAATGGCCAGTCAGTGAAACGATAGTCTTGATGTCTAAAACTTTACAACTAAATAAATTTTAGTTTTTGTTCCTCGCTCTTAACCAAATAAGTTTTAGCTTTTGTTAATTAGGTACCTACCTAGGCTTTTTTTTAATTTCTTCGGGCATATAAGGATAAAAAGAAAGGCGCATGAAACTGAAAGCGCGGGGCGGCGCAAGCCGCCCCTCGCTCCGAGTCAAATAAGTTTTAGCTTTTGTTAGTTAGGTAGACTTTTTTTACTTTCTTCAGGCATATAAGGACAAAAAGAAAGGCGCATGAAACTGAAAGCACGGGGCGGCACAAGCCCCCCTCTCTCTCAACCAAATAAGTTTTACCTTTTATTTAGTTCGGTAGGCTTTTTTTTAAATTTCTTCTGGCATGTAAGGACAAAAAGAAAGGCTCATGAAGCTGAGAGCGAGAGGCGGCGCAAGCCGCCCCTCGCCAACCAAATTTTAGTTTTTGTTATTCAGGTAAGATTTTTTTAAAATTTCTTTTGGCATTATAAGGCCAAAAAGAAAGGCGCAAGCTGAGAGGCTGAGGGGCGGCTTGCGCCGCCGCCCCTCGTAGCCTGCCGCCCCGGGCCATGGCCCTCTTGGCCTAAGGGTAAATACGCCCCTGTGTGGGAGTAAGATGACAGTTTGGTCAAATCCAGCCTTAGCCGGTTAAGCTGAGAGGATGGTGTAGGTTCTGGGCAAGCCTAACTCCATCTCAAACAATGTCCCACGCACTACACTACAGTGTCCCGTTAAGTGTAGGCAAAAGATTGCCTCTTGACACTGTATAAATCATCTAGTAGGTACCTAAAGATGTAAAGGACTAAGTTCATTCAAGAACTGGTTACAAGACCTAAGAGTACCTAAGCCATAAGGGTTGGATTCGTAAGTTGCCTTTTATCGAACTTTTTTGTTAGGCTTTTTATTGAACTTATAAAGCCGGGACCGACGATACGTGCAGGCATCGTGCATAAGGCAGTACCTATCTGTCTAGGTTCCTGTTAAACAAAATTTTTTAATTCGTCTATCGCCCTAAGTTTTTCCTATTGAAATTCTCACATAATTAGAACCCCATTCTTTATCCCATAAACAATGGAGTATTAACTCCAAAGGAGGGTTTCACTAGTTTTAATATACAAGGGATTATCCGCCTCGTGGGCCGCCCGCCCGGTGCCGCGTGGGCTCGGTGCCTCGGGGGCGACCGCAAATTAATTCCTTATTACGTCTGTTAAATATTCCAATCTGTGCAGCCCTTAGCTCTATCGGTAGAGTGGAAGCCAATAGCTGAAATACTATGTCATCTTTTCAAGAGTATTGAAAATAAAAAAAATCTTACTTCACATAAAGAGGAGCTTGCCCTAAAACCTTGACGACCTCTGTGGCGCAGTGGGTGAAGGCCCGCCTGTGACGCAAGAGGTTGCGGGTTCGATCCCCGCCGCGGGACAAATGTTTGTATGATCTGCAAATATTTGTCTCGGGTCTGGGTGTTTTCTATGTATATTATGTATGTATTTACAAAAAAATGTATTTAAGTAGTATATCAGTCATGTGGCTCCCATAACACAAGCTCTGCTTAGCTTGGGGCTACATGATGCTGTTTAAAAAAAAAAAATCTAAAATTTTATTTTACTACTAGCTGTACCCGGCATGCGTTGCAATGCCACGTGACGTGAAGTAAAAAGTGTTTGGTTTTAAATTCTGTACATAAACAGATTTTTTGGATTTTAAATTAAATAAGTTTGTGTGTCATGTATCCCCGTCCCCATCCCCGTCCCGTCCCGTCCCGTCCCGTCCCGTCCCGCCCGTCCCGTCCCCGTCCCCGTCCCCGTCCCCGTCCCCGTCCCCGTCCCCGTCCCCGTCCCCGTCCCCGTCCCCGTCCCCGTCCCCGTCCCCGTCCCCATCTCCTCCTCCCCCTCTCCCCCTTCCCCTTCAGCTCGATGTCACCATATCATTACATTATATTGGAAACTTGACAGATATGCTGAGTTCCGAGTTTCAAATCAATCGGCATATTTACTGAGGAGTTATGTTGAACAGCTCCTGACTCCATCCTCAGATCAACTCACTGTCACCATATTATTACATTGTAGTTGAAACTTGACAGGTTTGCCGAGTTTCAACTCAATCGGCCTATTTACTGAGGAGTTCTGTTGAACAGCTCCAGGATTCCATTATCAGATCCTGACCTGATCTGACCAAGACACCACCTTTCAATCAAAAAAACAATGTTCCAAATCGGTCCAGGCATCTTCGAGTAATAAATAATCGAGTACCTCCTTTATTTTGAAGTCGGTTTAATAAAAGATGTTTTAAATCACGCGTAGACTAATAAGTGACTGCCGCGTGTTTTCATCAGCGCGATTCAGAAAATGGTCATTTTTAGTCCCGCCATCTAGTTTTGATTACGGAAAACCAAGCGTTTATATTTTTTTTTTTGGAGACACACAGCGCCATCTAGCCCTAAACTAAGCAAAGCTTGTAGCTACTATGGGAACCAGATATCACAATCTGGTTTCAGCTAGCTCCAATAGATGTCTCTATGTCCTTTGTTCTTGAAAAAACTTTAAATTTAATGAGTGAAGTTGTCGTATTTAATTACTTACTTATGATAAGAGTTTTTTAATAATATTGAAAATCATGCAAAAAGTTCATTGTAACTTGGATATGCTGGGTAACTGTGGGACTTTAGTTCAGAACAGAACTATGCTGGGTAATATATGACTCATCTCAGCAATGACTTTACCGATTTTTATGCAGTTTTCACTGTTGTATTGTGGTAAGCCTGGGTCAATTTTTAGTGTTAGTTTCATCAAAATCCGTTCACAAATAAAAAAGATACATCCTTTTTTATATAATTTTTTTACTAAAGTCACAGTACATTCTTTAAATGGACATATCTTTTTTATTTGTTAACGGATTTTGATAAAACAACCCCTATCTTTTAATCCCGACTTACCATAATACAACAATGAAAACTGCATCCAAATCAGTTCAGTAGTTTCAGAGATCTTAGGACTCAAACACACAGAAACGAAAATTTCAAAGTCACAGATTACCCAAACAGTTACTATGAACCTCAGAATAAGGACCTTCGAACAAAAAGTTCAAGGACGTTCTAGAACGCGCTTACGACATTTTTGGATGGGTTAGGGTTATATGGATCAAAAACTGACTTCACTTAATTGAATACTTATAAGTTTGTTCTTAGACTTCATTCTTATTATAAGTATAGATTTCATCGGCGTAATTGATATACACACCCCAACAAAATTACAGCTTTCTAGTCTCTTAGCAAAACCTCGGACAGACAGACGGACAGACGGACGGACATAACGAAACTATAAGGGTTCCTTGTCAGGACTACGGAACCCTAAAAAGGAATTAGGATCATCCAAATCTTTCTAGGCATGCAAGATGTTCAAGAAGAAAGTCTTAGGTGGTAGTCAGCGGCACGTATTTTATAATTATCATTGTGATACCAAGTGCGCACCCTATTGTTGATTGTTATCATTCTGTGACCTTAGAGCTTTATTTTAACAATTTGTTATTTAAGGTGGAATCAGACGGTTTACTCGAGTGAAAGATCACTCGAATGACAGCTGGGGTTTTCTATGACACTTTTCTTTCATGTTATGTTCAGACGCTCCATTCCTAGTGAAAGATGCCGAATGAAGAACAGAAATGAACGAAAATTGAACCGTCTGATTCCACCTTTAGATAATAATTAAAATAAATGAAAATGAAATAAACAACATACTACTTAATTATATTTTTTTCTTTCAGTTCAGGAAAACAAACAAAGGCAATATCCGCAATGCCCGTAAATGATGTCTTTCACCCTGCATTTGAACGCCTTGTTTAGTAAGGCATAAGACGGCTTGCTCCTGGACTATAGCCCTCGGTCATACCTAAAGGACATGGATTATGGCTGGTACAAGTACCTACTAGCACAGCAATAAAGTTCCCAGGCGCCCCCGAGCCACTTGTCCCGGATTAGATCCCACTACCGGGATTTGAGGAATAAATTGAATAAGTTATTCTAGACATAACTTTCGTATTTTTGGCACAAAATTTGTGGTTTCAAAAGCTTATAAAAATCGGTAACTTGATAATGTGATCTGAGAAATATTATCACGACTGTATCCCCAAGGCGCGGTAGACATTCTCGCAGATCTTTTTAGGTATTTTTGAAGATCCTTCGAAAATGTCTAAAGGGGTAGTCAGAGGTATGTCCAAATACCTACATATTTGGTACATGCCCACATTTTGCAGAAGTTAACATTCCATACGTGACAAGTTGCAAGCCCATCGACGCTATTAGAAAGCTAACTGGTTTCCTCACGATGTTTTCCTTCACTTTTTTCTGTTGTTTTCGATAATATATATTTTTTTTCATAATGAATGTTTCCATTCTTGTCTGAAATAAGGAATTATTATTCCTTATTTCTTTACCTTTTCAATTTCCTCTCCAGTCTCGTTTTTAAACAGCATCGTTTATAAACACGGCACTAAGCCCCTCTATTTTGTGGCATAACTTTAATTGTTTTTTAAGTGCGCACGCGGCGGTGAGGGCCTGAGAAACTGAGGCTGGGAACAATCGGGCCCTCGATACAAGTGTGCTTCAGGAATAGCGATACTGAGCTGGGAACCGTTCGTGAATATTGGGTAGTACGTGATAAACAGACGGTCTGTGTCATAAAATTGCTGCAATTGTGCCTATAGAGCAGTGTTCCGCAAATGAAAAATCATTTTTTAATGGGAAACATGAGCTTGTTTAGTTGAGTATAATGCGTCCTTTGGAGTAATTTAACTGAGATAGGTAACGTTATTTTTCCGAGGCACACCAACAATGGCCACGGTACACCAGTGTACCGCGGCCACTCTTTGCGGAACACTGCTATAGAGTATGCTTTCATAGTCAAATTTCAATCTAGTGAATATAAACTTACAACAGTATGTAATAAAACCCTTCCCAATCCGTGAGGGTGTTAATAGGTGTCGAAATACATATGGTCGATTACCTACTGTCATTTTCAGAAAAAATGCTGAAAAAAAAAATTGGAAATAATGGCAACTATTGTTTCTTTCTCTCTCGTTTGTGGATTCCTCTTATTTCGTGAACTCCTATTTTGTGTGGCCTCCTGTTCCTTCGTGACCTCCATGATATCCTGTATAGGTACTTAGGATACACCCGCATAGGTAGGTAGGTACACGCGCTGCTGACCATTTAGAAGAGGAATCACTGCGCCGATAACACATTCGACAAGACTGGTCCACCAGTTGTCACCGCAGAGCTTCCTAGCGATGTTTTCCTTTAGAATTTATAAGACATTGCGTATCTCACTCTACAATATCACATATATCTGACCAAAACGCAATGTTTACTCAAAACTGATGATTTTATTATAGATGCTGAGGTAACGCAGTGGGTGGTCTATAGCAGCACTTAGCGCATCACACAAAAACAACCAAAAATATGAAAATATCAAACGTTTCTACAGGTAGTAATGGAGTGGATACGACACGCGAGGTGGTCATGTCGTTGCGTCACGTTGTCACCGTAAAAAAGAGAGCTCACATAGAAAACTGACTGGCCTCTCAGGGTAGTTGGTATTAGTAGTAGCTCTGCCGTCTGCGCTGTAGGTCGTGGGTTCGTTTTCCATGAACATTAATTTGTGTGATAGATGTTTGTTGTCTGGTGCTATAAAATATTCTTAAGTAGGTAGGTACTTATGTAATTAAAACAATATTAAGGATTCTATCAGTTATCTGGTTCGGTTCCCTTACTTAGTTTGGGGCTAGGTGGCATTGTGTAAACTATCCACCAATATTTATTTGAGTAGGTACTTACTTATTAATTTTTATAATTTTATTGACTGTAAAATTAGAGTTTGTTAAAAAAAACTTAATTTGTGTGACTTAAGACAAGATCTCATCCACACTAAGACGATCGCTGCGCCATGTTTGTTTTCCTAGGTCAGGTACGCTGCGCCTGCGCAGGTACGGCCCTAACCCTCGCCTTAAGGACTTGTTTCCTCACGATAATGAAACACACTGCGTTCCTTTTCAGCTACACACGATTTAAATAACAAGTTTAGCAACTAGATATACCTACCTATTACTGTCTTGTGTGACTTTGTACGTAAAATGTAGAGTTGATTTTTTTGTATTGTTGTGATTGGGAGTGCAGCAAATGCGATTTAGACCTCGGAATGTATTCCGAATTCGGAAGTGACGTCTTTCGCTGAAAACAGGTCTAACTTTCCGAAGAAAATCATCGAATCTGATGCATTTTCGGAAGTCTAAATCGCACTGCAGCAGGGCAATTCATACATAATTCGACTGCATTCGGTTTGAAGATCTTCTTTCAAAAGTGATGTTTCTTCGAATCGAATGGATTTTTTCTGATTCATAACGTCGGATAGGAAACTTTTTTATAAATTAATTCCAAATAATAGCTGTGTTACTCGGGAAGTTTTCCTACAGCTAAGTATTTTTTTGCGGCTGGACTTCCGTCACGGATGTTTTCAATGATCTGCTGAAGCCATGCAGGTTCAAAAAAAAAAGATAACATAGAACATGAAAAAAATTGATCACACGCAAGTAGAGACGAACTGTCAAAATTCTCACGTCACTTTCAGCTCAATCTTACAACAATAGCTAATCTGTAATATCTGACAACAGATGACGTACCATCGCGATTCTATACGTGATTCCTACTCCTCGCCTGGGATTACCTGCATGTACCTGTTTATTGTCTATTTTGACTTTTATACGTGTTATCTTTATCTTTTATTTCCTTTGTGATGATGATTGGCTTAAGCTTGACCATAAATGACAAAAATGTGACAGAAAATTGTTTATTCAATAATTTAAGCACACCACACACATAACATATCTTATGAAATATAAATCTTGACAGGTTGAACCAAATATATTTTGTAATTTATATTCGCTGTGTGTATAGAATTTGTATGGGCGCGATCTCAAATTTATATTTCATATCTGCTGTGTGTGTGATGACCTTTGGAGACATTAACGATTGTTGTAGTTGCTGCGTCGTAAATAATCGAAATGAGTTGTAATTTAAATTAATTACTTAGGTACGTATAATTATTTTAGTGGACTTTACTCCTATTTTCTGTTTGTTTACGATTAGGGAAGCTAATTAACATTGGGGCTGAGACGTGCACACAGACATGGGAAAACTGACAGTCACTCGTAGAGAAGCTCTAACTGATTTACAGAGACATTTTAATCTGCTGTGTTGATTTAGAGAAAAAATATCTAAAATATTGAAATTACTTTTTTTCGTGTTGAAATATAGGTAGGTATAGAATATAGTAGAAAAAACTTTATTATAGGTACTTACACAAAAAAAATACATTGCAGATACAGGATGTGTGAGGACCTCTAGCCTTGTAAGTCTTTTTGTGAGCCATGTTTAATCTTTACTTAAAATCGAGGAAATCGATTGAAATCGAGGTTGTCCAACTGCGCGATGGGTTAAAAATTACCATAGATTTTGGATGCGTGAGGCACAGGTCCGGAATGAATGGCGTAGGACGAAGGAGAGCCTACACCCAGAAGATTTGATTGATTGGTTGATACCAAAAGCAGAAAGAATTTTTCAAATCCGACTGCTATTTGCACAGATTTGCGCATTCAAACAAACAAACAAACTCTTTTGTTTATTAAGCATATTAGTATAAAAGAAAATTATGAAATTGCTCACTGGCCATTTTAGTTCTAAATTAACTTACGCCTCTACCAAAGCTAGGCAACAGAGTTCGCTACTCCGAGCTGTTCTAATTAAATGTTCTGTTTGTTATTGATAACTGCAGTCAACTTTGTGTGTTATTTAGGAAATTCGTCACAGCTGTTTCTATGAATTTTAGTAACTACGTGACAGATGACATTCAGGAAACAAGATTTCTTTATTTCTGGCACTATTTTAGCCTTTCCACATCTTGTAGCTAGTGAAAACTTTGTTCATATTTATGATAAAATACTTACCTACGTAAAAACCTGTAATTGGCTGTCTTCTTTTAACAAAATTAATTGTAAATTATTTGCCCTTTATATTATTTTGTCCTATGTGTGTGCGTGTGTGTGTGTGTGTGTGTGTGTGTGTGTCTGTGTGTGTGTGTATTAAATAGGGTTAAAGGAAAAAAAAATATTACTATTATTATTATTCTGTCAATTAAGCTGTTGGTTTTCCAGTAAATCTATAAATCTAAGTATAAAGAAAATAAAGCAATAAAGAATTTGAGTTTTAAAACATCACAAAAAATACCTACATGATTTGATTTGAGATAATTTATTCTCAAAAAAGACAGTTACTTTGGTAGCTACTCATGTGAATAGGTAGGGTAGTTTATTAAAAAGCTTTGCTTCTTCAAAACTGAAATGTTTTAAACGAACAATATTATGATATGGAAGAAACTATCAATAAATAATTAATAATTTAAGGGCTGATTTTTCAATACCTAGATATTTTTTATCTGAGGAAATAAATATGCGATTTGACAGATATTGTATTGAAAATATGTCATAACGCCATATTTATTACTCAGATAAAAGTTATTTATCGATTGAAAAATCAGCCCTTAGTTATTATAAATAATTTAAGTTTTGGTAATTACTTGACACTGGCTGCACAAGCCGTGCGAAGCCAAAATAAAGAAGAAAAAAAAGTTTGGGTAGGTATATTATATACGAAAAACCAACTACACTATAACACATAGAAGGAGCACACCTCATGTACGACATAGAAGGCATATAACCCCGACAGAGTTTAAAAGTAACGGCGCATGGCTCAAGTTTCGGGACACGCATCCACCATTAATGGAGATCCGGTGTCGGGTTGCGTGGGGTCGCTCCTCTTGGCACCGGGTCATCATCATCAGAAGTAATTTTTACTTTAAAATGTCATGAAAACAAATATCCTACGTCAGAGATAGCTTATAGGTATTAAACATCAAAGTAGATTAATAATTGTACTATGTTTTTTAAACATAGAATTATCGAAATACGAACACGTCTTTAAATGTTTTCTGAGGCGCGATTCAGAACTTCTCGGAATGCATTCCAAATTCGGAAAGTGACGTTTCTTCGCTAAAAAACGTCATCTTTCCGACTGAAATCATCGAATCGAATGCTAATTCGGAAGTGTGAAGCAGGATGCTTGTAGAAGCTTTTTAAATTGTAAACGAAGAATGTTTTAATTGACTTTTTAAGATATTTGCTGACTTTTGTTACTTTTTATTTGAATAAATTAAAATGTAAGACATTATAAATAAAGACAAAACCCACAAATAATATACTAATCAGCGAGGTCAAAGAGATTTAGAAAGAAAGAAGAGATTTTATATTTAAAAATGCTTTTTGAACAGAAGCATTTTTCATCCATTTATAAACGTAAGTAATATAAAATTACAGTTAAACCAAAGACAATTTTTTGTGAAAAGTCTTATTGGAAAAGTTGAATTCTATCAACTTTTTCGGAGCTAAACGGAATGCACCCATTTATTACCCTCATAGGCTGCGTATCCACAGTTATGTCAGTAACTTTATCTCATTCTATTTACATATATTATGTACAGTCGGCCATGTTAACTGAGCTTTTAAGTGTAGCGCCACATTATATGGACAATTATGTATGAGAGAGCTTAATACTGACTAGGTAGGTATGGCTTTTGCCTACTGTTTTTTTTTTAAGTTTACCTACTCGCAATTAAATTGTTTACTTACTAAAAGACTAACTAACAAAAACATTAACGGTTAACTACGTCGGTCGTGGAAGTATGTTTACCTATATTTTTTAAACGAAAAATGTTTAACTGCTACGCATAATTCAAACCCGGTAACTACCTTCCAAACCTACCTACCAAAGGCAATAGGCAATATGCGTCTGATTCAAAAGCGGGTTAAATGTATTTTATTATGAACATTGTTGCTTTAAAGGTATGTGTGTGTAATTATTTTTTAATATTAAACCATTTTCGATTAGAAAATAAATTTTAAAAATTGCAAAAAATAGTAGGAATTTCAAAATACTTGAAAAGGATGTGAAAGGATGTGACGACACGAGTTCATAAGAAAAGTCAAGGACGAGTCAGATATGACGATCCATAGATAAGTTTTTTTTTTAATTTTCACAATTCCTATACTCGAACTTATTGTTGTCACAGATTACTGTTGTACTTAGTATCAATTTGACGTCACACGTCAAAGTTCACAAATTGTTACTACAACAGTAATCTGTGACAACAATAATAATCGTGTTTCAGATGCGTGAAAATGTTGGTAAATTTCAAAAATTATTTTTGTTATAAAATTTTAGTATTTCGGCGCTGGAATTTTTATGACGGTTATTTGACGATATAACCTATCGATTAAAACCATAAAAAAAATTGATGCATATTGCCTATTAGCCTTATTATTATTATTATTTGCAAGATTATATTAATAATCTTGCAAATAATAATAAAGGTAAGTCAGAAAAATATGCGCATAGGGCAAGGTTGTATTAAATGTGTTGTTTTAAGTGCCTTGCAAACGTTTTGGCTCAAGCTGTTAGTTTGTAAGTATTAAATAAATAAAGGAGACGTAGGTACTTTTTTTTCAGTAGGTACGCGCAATCGAATTTCTGTCGCGTAATTCCGTGCATATCAGCCAAATACGTCGGAATCAGAATCAGCCGCGGAACTTCGGTCACGTGCCTACAACTTCGGCATAGTAGGCCTTACTGGTTAAATAATTCTCAAGATTCGCCCTGACACTGTCTAACAAAAAAGGATGGAAATTGTTTAAACGGTGTTTCAATTTTAACAGAATTTTATAAGTTGAGGGATGTGTGCTTAGACACTAAGACGCAGGATTGTCTTTCGTGTCAGTGCTTAAACTTTTCCAAAATAAAATTAAACCGTAGAAGCTAGGATTCGAAACTGCGATCATCGGATCAAAAAATAAAAAAGTCTGGGCACATCTACTCGGCTAACAAAGTTTAGGCTTACGGCAACACGGTAGGTACAGCAAATCCATAAAACCTTTACGGTCACATAGGATACTAATTAGTACCGTAAAGAACATAATACGGTCCCTTCCAGTACCCAGCAGTTTATGATCACACTCGTAAACTTGCGTAAATATTACCTAGCTGGGAAACATACGGAACTACAAGTAACCAGGGACAAACATATAAATATAGAAACATAAAGAAACGAACGCAAAATCCATTGATGCACGGCACGGCTTCACTTTTTACCCGACTGCGCAAAGCAAAGGAAGGGTAATGTGTTTATCAGTCTATGTATGTATGTTTGGATGTTTCTATGTGGCACTCTAGAGGCCAAACGCGTGGACCGATTTTGATAATTCTTACGTCAATCGATTCGTCTCAACCTTGGAAGTGCTACTAAAGACATGACAGTAAACAAAATTCACCAGTGCCACAACCAGACGCCATATTGTCAAAATTAAAAAAACCAAAATCGTCACACTATATCAAGTGGGGTATCGTTGAATAGGTATTTCAAAATCAACTTTAGGTTTCTTTTACCATTTTTCATTTTAAGTAATAGTTTAGGAAAAATAACGGTTTAAAGTTGATTAATAATAATTCTCGCTATGGATGTTTCTATGTGGCACTCTAGAAGCCAAACGCGTGGACCGATTTTGATGATTCTTACGTCAATCGATTTGTCTCAACCTTGGGAGTGTCACTAAAGATATGACAGTAATCAAAATTCACCAGGGCTACAACCAGACGCCATATTGTCAAAATTAAAAGAATCAAAATCGTCACACTATATCAAGTGGGGTATCGTTGAATAGGTTTTTTAAAATCAACTTTATCATAACTAAAAAGTGTTAAATAAAAAAATATTTTAAAAAAACAAAAACCCGACTGCGTCAAAACTAAAAAGAAAAAAACAAGCCTGCAAAGAATTACTCACAGTCGGGACCCATAACATTGGGAAGATTTGATTGGTAATAAAATGAATGGGTACCGACTGTGACTAATTCTTTGCAGGCTTGTTTTTTTCTTTTTAGTTTTGACGCAGTCGGGTTTTTGTTTTTTTAAAATATTTATAACAACGGATATGGGCTTGCAACGTATTGTATGAAATTGGTAGTTACTCATTTCTGAAATGTCGGCATGTAAGTAGGTACTTGTCTTTGGACATACCTCTGGCTACTCTCTTGGACGTCTTCAAATAATCTAAAACGCCTATAAAGATCTGACCTGACGCGCATCGACCATGTCTTGCTTGTGGATAAGCTGAGAGAATTGTTTAGGTGCTGGGCTAGCCATCTTTATCTCAAACTATGTCCCAAGCACTATTTTATAAGATTAATTGTAGGAATCTGTTGAATCGGTTTTATAAATATTCTAGTAAAATGTAAAAAGCCCAAGTCATTGTGACTGGCATCTCTATAGTCGTATTGCTCATTATACCTACGGACTAAAAATATATGAAAAATGACATTTGTTCCTTCAATTTTAGTTCGATTTTAGTCCGTATAATGAGCAATACGACTATATGTTCTAGAACTCTTCGTTCTCTCTATGTTCTTGGAGAAGTCAGAGGCACGTCCGTCCATAATAGACTAAGGGGGCTTACTCCCGACGATTCTCGAAGATCGATTTCGAGTTTCAAGTTTCCTAGTAAGGTAAGTAGGTTAGAGACCAGTGGGCTTAAAAAGGTCGGTATAGCAGAATCGCAATACAGGAATTGAACAATTGCCATCTCTCATTGACTGAGAGTAAAAAGAGACGGCATTGAACAGATCAAAATCACGAACCTCGCGCGAAAAAAAATATGCATGTAGCGTATAAAAGAGTGAGGTAAATATTTAACAAACAAAAGCTTTCTCTAAAAAATCTTGGTAGATTGGATATATTCAGGTTTTTGAATTTATATAAGAAAATAATATAACGTTAATGAAGAAGCTACTTACCTACTAACATTTCAAAATAATTTGAGAATTTCTTGAAGTTATGATTGGCATCACTTTTTATCGCAAATTTAAATTAATGTATGGGCTCGGTCATTTTGTCAACAAAATAAGTAGGTACTTATCAAAAATTATCAGGACTTCAAAAGTAGGTAGTTTTGAGTTTTGAGTGATGGAAGGTCTCTAATAACTATAAACATTGATAATGAACACAACAACTTAACTAATTGCCTGGGCTCTACTAATTTGTTTACAAACGATTAAATTTATCACAAATAAAGATAAAGAATCATGTTTTAACATGTCTTACAAAGTTTACAATAAACATTTAACAAAATTCAATGAATCCTATTTTAAATAATATCCGAATCGTCGAGGTAAATAAAATAATTTCACAACGGGAAGTCCTGATAATTAATAATTTAAATAATAATTAATTTAAAATTGAATCCTTCGTTCACGGCGCAAATATAATTATATCTAACTACATCTTTTTTATTTTTATAGTGTTAGTTGGCTAAAGGAGGATCTCTTGCATTATTGCGGTTTCGAATCCCGTCGGAATTGAAAATTTTGATAAGATTTTTCATTTTCAAATTTTTTATAAAATTTTTAATAAGTTAGCGATATTTAGACAATTTTTTAAAAATTAGTTTTTATTTTAATTGCTGAAGTTTTAAAATAGATAGTTAAATGCTGTTAAAGTGGTAGGTACCTAAGTAGGTAATATTGATTTTATTGAATAAATTATTCTGAGAATTTTATTTTATATTTTATTTTATTTAAAAACTGCTGTTTATTTAAAAACGTTTTCGCAGTCATTTAATTTTTTTATCTTGAGAGAAAAAATGGCGGCTGAGCAAGTCCTTTTATGAATCAGGCTATGTTCTAAATTTTTTAATGAACTAAAGTTCATAGCGACAATTCAATGTAAATTATTTCAATGTACCTATATTAAAGAATTAGACAAAGGAATTATTGTCCAACCCTTTTACTTTAGCGATACTTTTTATAGAAATTCTGTGGTAACTAGGTAATGCAAATACCTACAGTTTCTTTTTTGATCTGGGTTAAACTCACTTCTCTGCCTCTGAATAATTCTAGTAGCAATTGCAAATGGAGCTCCCGACGGATCTAGTTAAGTTGGTTTTTAACATTAAAAAAAAATATTTATAATTCTAAAACACTTATTTATCTCTGAAAAATTAAAAGACATGACTACGCCACCATAGGCAGTATTAGGTAGGTAGAGTACATCTTGATCAGGGTTCGCCGATATATATCAGCGGATATATATCATGATATATATCACGATATATATCAATTGATTTTTATCTTGATATATATCAATGGATTTTTTCCTGTCTTCCGAACTAAAAATTTTGGAGATTAATGGCAACACGTAGCGAAAAACTACAATTTCAAATAATTTACATTGTGTTTTAAAGTGTTTTTTTAAGTGTTCATTAAAAATTCTTTTGAAAATGAAAAATCTTATCAAAATTTTCAATTCCGACGGGATTCGAACCCGCAATGATACAAGCGATCCTCATTTAGCCGGAGTGCCTTTACCAATTCGGCAATTTAGTCGCTTGTATCATTGCGGGTTCGAATCCCGTCGGAATTGAAAATTTTGATAAGATTTTTCATTTTCAAATGCAAATACCTAAGTGTGGTTTAACACTTTAACAAATAAAAAATTATAAAAAATCTTTCTCAAATAAACACCAATTTTTTTATACTTTTTTTAAGTTTTTTATAAAAAAAATGTGGTAATTAAATTACCACTTATATTATTTTACAAATTATTTACACATTTTAAAGTGTTTAATTTCCGTACAGAATGAAATTCGCTTCTTTTATATAGCTTTTCGCCTGGATATATATCCGATATATATCGGATAAATATCAAAAAATCGGATTTTTGATATTTATTATAAAAATCGGATTTTTTCGAACCCTGATCTTGATTGATCAACAATCGACGATGATGACTGATTTCTAAATTATCTATTTGCCCTTTAAGACTGACCTTCGATTTAATTCGTGCTGCATCGCTGAAACTTCGAATAAAAGCTTTCTTGTCTAACAGATACAGTCCAAATAGAACCGATAGCACAACCGTCATAGCGCATTCAAACCGATCGTTACGGCGACCTATCAGCGAAAACAAATTCCAAAGAGATTACAGCGGCAATACAATAACTGAAATCGAATACTATCAAAGTTCACATTCCTTCCAAAGCACTTATGATAATTCCATGTTTTTATCGTTGGAGCTGCGGTATTATTAGCGGCGGAAAGTCGCGCACGGTGCGAGGCTGTGGCGGGGCGTGCGGGGTGCGGTGCGGGGAGCGGGGTGCGGGAGCGGGTGGGCAAGGAGCGAGGGAGAGGGGGAGATGCGCGCGCCAGGGCGGGTCGGCGCGCGCCCCGCCCCGCCGCGCGCCAATAGCCAGCACGGTGGAGGGGAGCGCGGGCCCCCGGCCTCTATTTACTCTTTCAATCAGTGCGAGTGTTTGCCCCTGGCCGGCGTGCACGCGCGGGTGATGCGCTAGCCATGATCTCGCAGAAGCTGTCGTACGGCGACGTGCCGACGTCCGCGTCGCTGTCCTCGCTGTCGCCGGGGCTCGCGCCGCCCTACGTGAACGGCATGGGTTGCATGCCGGCGCAGCCCTACCCGAACCTGTACTCCAACAACATGGTGGCGGGCGGCTCGTGCATGGGCTCCCCGGGCGTGGGCTACTCGCCGCCCAGCACCATGGCGTCCTGCATGGGCGGTGGCGGCGCCGTGTACGGCTCCCTGCCGCGCGACCAGGAGCCCGCCTCGCCAACCTCGGCGCTGCAGCGGGCGCGCAACGACAAAACCTACCGTCGCTCCTACACGCACGCCAAGCCGCCCTACTCCTACATCTCCCTCATCACCATGGCCATCCAGAACAACCCCTCGCGCATGCTGACGCTCTCCGAGATCTACCAGTTCATCATGGACCTGTTCCCGTTCTACAGGCAGAACCAGCAGCGGTGGCAGAACTCGATCAGGCACTCGCTGTCCTTCAACGATTGCTTCGTCAAAGTGCCGCGAACCCCGGACAAGCCCGGGAAGGGTTCCTTCTGGACGCTGCACCCGGACAGCGGGAACATGTTCGAGAACGGTTGTTTTCTCCGACGGCAGAAGCGATTCAAGGATGAGAAGAAGGAGACGATACGGCAAGCGCAGAAGACTACCGGACACGGGCACGGACACCACGGGGGACACGACAAGCGCGAGCATGGACACGATAAGGCGCCTGGCGGTCCGGAAGAGAAGGAGATGCGCGATGAGCTGCTGGCGCAGTTGCACGCGGCGCCTGAGCTCTGTCTACCTGAACACACTCCGCTAGCCCTGGAGCACTACGCGCAGCTGAAGCAGGAGCCGCCGGGCTACGCGCCCGCACAGCATCCGTTCAGCATCACGCGCCTGCTGCCGGGCGCCGACACGAAAGCCGATTTGAAGATGTACGACGTGAACTATGGGTACGGGCACTCACCTGCGGATAACTACTACCAGTCTCCGCTGTACCACCACCACCACGCGCACGCGCACGCGCAGCCGCCCTTGTGACAGTATCCGCTGGCGTAGGTGCCGCGGCGCGCACCCGCCTGGTGCCTGCCCATGGAGGACGCAGCTGCGCTGTAGCCAGCCAGCCAGCCTCAGCGAGCCGGCTAGCCAGCGAGCCAGCCGGTGAGCTCGTCCTACCTACGTCTGAAAACTGAACAATCTCATTTGATATTGGACTCCTTCGTGAGCGTTGTGTTCTGGTGATATTAAAGCGTCGCCCCGAGGACGCTTGTGTACATATTTCCGTTTTGTGTGTTAGTCTAGCTGTCACGGAGCCGCGACGGGGCCGGCGGCGCGAGCACGGTAGGCCTAAATTGTTATTGGAACTTCAGAGAAAGTGTCCTTTTTGTAGTCATTATTCAGGCTCTTGTTTGCGTACCAAATCTATTTCAAAGCTTTTGATCGATTTTAACCCTTTAAACCGCATGTTTTCTTATTGGTAACTTCTCTTTACAAAGAACAAAAGTTCATAAAAGGAAAACTTTGCAAACCTCTATACAAATATGACATAATAATAGGTAAAGCGATCAATATGATACCTTATCGTCTGTACTTGTATCGGTTCGAGATAAACCAATACTATCGTTTGTTTGCTTGGCGAACGCGTTGAAGTCTTTTGTTCGACGATGTGTAAACAAATGTTATTATTTATTTTGATCCACTGATTTTGTTTTTAAAGACTTCAAAATGATAAGATATTTTTCTTTGCGGTAACATAATATCATACTAAACATTTTATCTAAACCTCTTACAAAATGTTTTTGTATGTTTCCGAAGTTGAAATTTACATTTCAATGATGAAAATGTAAATGATGCTAAAAATCTTATAAGAATCAAAAACAAGATATTTATGTAAATTAAAATAAATTTGATATGCAAACAAAGGACCGTGGTGTCATATCGTGGAGATGAACAGTGCAATGTGTAAGAAATGTGTAAAATAAAATTAATATTAATATAGATAGGTGAAATGGAATTTAAGTTCGTCATCGACCATCGCATTTAGGATTGTAGATAAGCGTCTGTATATATAGTTTTTAAGTTATATAAAAGTGTGCACTGAGAGCTTTGTAATATAAAAAATATATAGGGTAAAACACCCAGTGGTCAGCCTTTTAGTGAAAACTAAAATTTCATTCAACTGTATTTTAAATATTAGACACTATGAATAAAAACAATCGATAGTATCCGAAAGGTTGTTTATTATATTTGCTTAAAAAATTAACAAACCATTGTATTTATATTATAATAATAGATAAAATCAACATTAAATAAATTATGGCACTTTTTACCAGTAGTCAGCCTCATTTCTCCACAAGTCAGCCATGTCTTACCCAGTAGTCAGCCTCTCACTTATTCTTGCATTTTGGGATATAAATTCTTTATTATATGAATTTTCATAATATTTATGGGGACAAAATATTATTTAAATGTCCCCAGCGAATTCAGTACATTTTAAATGATACCATGCAGGGTAAATTGCCATATTGAATATTTCTTCTGTCATTAATTTCTGTGTCGCTAGGGTAGTCAAATCCTTTTCACAGTTTTTGCATATTATTAAGTTTTATATTTGTTATTTTGTTAATATTTTTATGACATTAATTTATATGTATTTTATATTTTGTGGCTCTTGCTGTTATAAAACAAATTATTTTCATGCTAAAATAACCGTGCATAAATTTAACTCTAATGAAAATGCGTTAAGGCGCTATTTTGTGCAACAAGACTAAAGGCTGACTACTGAATTTGTAGACCCATTGGTCAGCCCCTGACATGCAACTACATTTGTACGCGGCTGACTACTGGTAGAATACACTAATCACCAAAAAACCAGTGGTCAGCCACTTATGGCTGAGTACTGGATCTTCCTTGAAAATTCAAAACCCAGTCGTCGGCCACCTAAATTACACCAATTAAACCAATAAAATGCATGAAATAGTTAATTTTAAAACAAAATAAACATTTTATTGTCACACAGTAAAAAATTCCACCACAATTTACAGCAAAAACACGCAAAAACTTACCGAAAACTAGAACACGTTTCCTAAGAAAAAAATTGAAAATGCGACGCTTCGAGTCGTGTCTCTGGTGGCAGTGCAAATGAACGAGTGTAGCTCCTCAGCCTGATATGCTATTGGTTCGTAGGTTTGCATATTAGCCAATAAAAAGACATGGATTCGATTGAACGTTAATTTAAAGGTGTAAACCAATTTAAACACTATTTATATGGAAACAAAGTCTGTAAAGGCTGAGTACTGGTGCGGGGCTGGCCACTGGGTGGTTTACCCTATTGATTAGCAAAATAAGTTTCAAAATATTTTTGATTTAAAATTTTACGACGAACCTTACTACAGGGTGTCACTTAAAAATTTTCCAATCGAATATTAGAAGATACTTTTTACAATCTATTGCAATTTTTTCGTGAGTGAGTCCCGGGTAATTTTTTTGTAAAAAAACTGGGACTTCTCTTTTTATTTCTGGTGTTTTAAGTTTGGTGTAAGAATAATAGATTACTGTATTTTGTCTCGTCAGTGTACACTTAAAGACTATGCATACGGTGTTTGGTGTAAGTTAGGTTCCTATCAGCTTGAGCACATTCCATTCGAATTATATTTATATGCAAGCATCAATTTGGCAAATGGCAAATGTGTAAAGTACGATTTTTTTATAAAAATATGAATTTTATTTCTTATTTTTCAAACTTCATTTTTCACTATAGGAACTTATTTTAAAGTAAATTTTCAACACACATCAAAAAACATTTATAAAAATTGTATGATTCCAAGTTATAGAATACATTCAATGATTCCAAATTTGAGTTTAACAAGAATCTAATATAAAAACTGTCTATAATGACGTTATTTCGCTGCCAGTAAAAAGGTTGTTTTTATAAAAAATGGATGACCGATAATTTTTGCTCTATCGAAATGTCAAGTGGTTAAACTTAGACAAAAGGTTAACCAAAACTGGAATTTACATGTAATGATGTTTGCCTTGGAAAAAGCCTTGGATGCGAGGTAAAGTAGGTACTTGATATTACTCGGAACTTAGAGGTTCTTGAGAAATTACAAATATAATCATACTATACAACGAAGATAGCGTCGATGGGCTTGCAATCTGTCACGTATAGAATGTTGGCTTCTGCAAAATTTGGCAAGTACCAAATATGTATTTGGACATACCTCTGATACCTACCCCCTTAGACATCTTCAAAGATTTTGGGGCTACATGATGCCGTGTGGAATTTCCTGCATTATTTATTTATTTAAAAATACCTAATGTTTTGAAAGAATATTATATCTACCGCATCATAGGAATACAGTTGTGATCATATTTCGTTTTATTTTTTTTAAAACAAAGATACGTATTAAAATAAATTAAAAAAATCATTTTAGTACCTACTTTTTTAATATTTTTAATTCTATATCACTTTCAAAACTTTCGTGAGTTGGACTAGACATTATTTAACACACGGGAATTACTCACGTAAAATTATCGTCGATTTAGATACCGACAAAGTTTCGATTCATCCATCGATTCTAAATCGACGATAATTTTACGTGAGTAATTCCCGTGTGTTAAATAATTTTTAATTCTAGTTAAATCAAGCATAGTTAATAAATTTATGTACGCGTATTTACTTTATACATTTGCCAAAATGATAGTCGGTTAGTAACTGGATGTTCTGAGCTAAATTTATTCTTGTTATAAATATTAAATCATGCATACTCGAATCTAGATAGGATACTTATATCATCTGTTAGTTTCCGAGTTAAATAAAATTAAGTATTTACAAAAAATATTTGTTTTCATTTCAAAACTACAAACACATTTAATATACTTACGGAGTTCAAAGACTACTTTCTCGATAATTTAATTTAAACTGAAAAAAGTAAGAAGTATGTACCTAACATAGGCTGGCATTTTTTGCTTTTGAAACGACCATTTTTTCTTGATTATGTTTAAAATTTAATATAATTTTGTTATATAAAGGACAAATTTTGACAATCTTTCTTTAATAAAAAATTTAACATGATTTTAAAATACCTACCAACAATTTTTTAGTATAATAACAACATTTTCACACAATGAACGTATTTCTTCTACAACTTCCGACCCTTAAAATTATCTATGATTACAATTCGTCTTAACCCTTTACTCAAACAATAGTGGCGCTTGTAAACCCATAACAAAAGTTATTATTGCAACTTTTACTGCCGGTTTTCACTTTTGTCGGCTTGCGCAAGTTTAGGACAGGTTATCTCGCCACAGAATAATGCTAAAGTCCTAACAAAAGGTCCAATAAAACTATAAAAGTACACAAAAGATTCAACGCGTGGACACCGTGTCAATTTGTCTTAGGAATGTAGGATGGCCCATTGACTTACAATGTAAAGTTTTTTTTTTTTAATTTAAGTAAATGATTTTTTAGTCATTCTGTTTGCTGTTGCTGTTCAATTGACTTTGTTTTTAATCGATCGTGAAGAAGGTATAGATACACAAATCTAATAATGGTGCTCTGTGTTCTTTGAGAAGGACAAATTTGGTTTTAGTAGAGTACATACCTACTTTAGTAGTTATGATAATGATAGACAGACTATCCGGTTTTCATTGACTTGTAGTGCGTTTTTACCTTCATGAAGCTTATATCTGTCAAAACTTTATACCATACTAGCTGCTGCCCGCGGCTTCGCTCGCGTGGTACCTGGATAAAAAGTAGCCTATGTTACTCTCCAGCCCTCCAACTATCTCCTAACAAAAAATCACGTCAATCCATCGCTCTGTTTTGACGTGAAAGTAGGACAAATAAACAAACAAATAAACACACTTTCACATTTATAATATGGGTACGGATTTGACATTTTTTCATTATTAACAATTTTCTTAGTTTTTAAATCTCTTGGTTATTTTGTAAGTCCTCACTCCTACATCAACTTTTAATTTTACAAAAATTATCAAAATGACTTTTAAAAATATCATTTCATTCACAATAACACGTTTAATCATATTTATACGTATAATTAGTGAATCCATTCATTTTTTAGTCACTTAGCGTCGCTGCGGGTGGTATATGGTGGCCATAAATGCACCACTAGGAAGATGGCTATTGTTGAATGACACGTCTGAGAAAGGGTTATTATTTTCTGTTGAGATATTCTTTTCGGAACCAAATTTTTAATATTTCTGAGTAGTACCTACCTATATTGTGGAAATATACAACATGTATGAAATAGACTATTTCGTACTATTTTGTGAATGTTGTTTACGTTTCTAACAAAAGCTTATTTTAAAAGAACAGAATACCTACAAAATTAATGAACTTATAAGAAACTAGGTTGCAATCTTTGTTAAAACGATACTCACTTAGAGAAGATAGATGGAATAATGCAAAAAAAACGAAAATAGATCAATATGAAAATAATAATCATAAGATCAATATACCTATGCGAGTAGAGAAAAGATTTGAGGTGTGATTCAGGCCTCAGAATGCATTCCAAATTTGAAAAGTGACGTTTTGCGCTGAAAAAACGTCATCTTTCCGAAGAATGTCATGAATGATCAATGAGGTCGGAATTCGGAAGTCTGAATCGCACTGGTAGGGCTGGCTGGTTAGAACTTTTAATAAAAAATATAACATCATTGGTACAATAGGTCTTTATTTTTATAAAGCACAACAAATATATTGTTCCTACATCTTTAATTCCTAGAAGTTATATGGGAATGCTGGAACTCCTTTCCAAGTCACCTGTGTGGGCGATTTATTATTTATTCTTATTTTTATTGATTCCGTGTGTCATCCCATTCATCTCGTTCAACGCTGAGCTACCGGGCTTCGAACCTCTTCAAGGCACTCATAACTCTATAAAACTAACGTAAACCTCCAATCAATAACCAACTTTAAACCAATCAAGTAAAAGTTCAAGTTTAACAGTAAAGTTGCAGTGAATCACTTGAGGTCTCAACTGAACTTTTTATTTCGGTTTTTGTTACAACATTTTTATTTGAATACGATATTATGTCAGTGGGGACTCGATATATTTGTGTGTTTTGTGTGGTGATAATGAAAATAAAATGTCTTCTTTTGTTGTGAGTAACGGTTCGTATGTTGAATCATGAGTGGATTTGGGTCAGTATTTCACGGAAGCTTTTGTATAATGTGATGCATTCAATAATATTTTCTTCCTCTTTACATTAATCCATGAAGAAGCAAGATGTGGTTCTTATAAGAGTCAAAGCTAGGGTGGTTCCATTTTCATACTTACACAATCACTGGATAACTACACTTACCTACAGTGGAAATTTATACTTACCTACCTACCTTAATGATAAGAATCATTTTGAAAGCTAAGTAGGTAATTCTACTTCTGTTATTTCGCGACCATGAAGAATCAGGCCAACAAACACGAGAGCTTTTGATGATATCTGTGAAATAAAAAAAATAAAGTTATATTTTATATCTAGCCAAGCTCTACCTACATAAAGGATCCTCTAAGTAGGTACTTACCTACAAAACTAATGGTTTTTTGGAGTTGTTTTTTTGCTTTGATCAAAACAGCTTGAGATTCGGAAGTAGGAGTGACGACGGTTAAAGGACTGTTTACATCTACAGACAAAAAGCGTAACAGACACGTAGCGTGCCGGCCATCGACCGACATCGTCAGTCGCGACCGCTCTCAAACAAAAGACAGAAAGAAGAAGCACTGCACGGTGCTGTTACGATTTACGATTCTCTATTTAGGTACATTGACCGGCAACTAGCGTCACGTAGCCGCACACACACGGACAGACACGCACAAAATTCTTAGCGCGAATAGGTACTATGTTTCTGCCCATTTCTGCCCGGCCCGTGTCTGCGGCTAAGTTACGTTGGTTCATACAAACTGTATAGAAGAATAACTTACTGTCAGCCACGCTACGTGTCTATTACGTATACTTAATGTCTTTATAAGTATAGATATAAACAGTCCTTATTATTTTATTACAAGTTAAGGATTGCTAAAACCATCTTTTCCGACATTTTTGGAATACAGAGACACTGACATCATTACCTAAGTCGCTTATCACAATGTTACTCATGTGCTATTTTAGATGAACAGTCACCTGACTAGGTACAGGTGTCTCTAATTAGCGATGCATAATCAGTGTGAGACTGTCAACTATATGTAGTTTAGGTAGGTACTATAAAAATACCAAAATGGGCTATGATAATCCTATCGCATTTCTTAAACGAAATGAAACGGTACACATGCTTTTAGATCTTGAAATATTTAAGCCCTCTGGGCTTTAGCAGACACTACTTTTAGCATTAGTGATTGGCGATTTAGTCGCTTTTCAGAAGAAAAATGCAGCGATCAACATTTCACACCACACACTTAAAAACGCCAATCGCGGCAATCGGCGATCGCAGCAGTTGCAAAAACCACGTCCGAACACAGGAAGTCGATACAGCATCGAAAACGCACTAATTTGATACTGCGATCGAGCGCAGAGAGTCGCCATACGCATCAATGACAGTCGCAAAATCGCCAATCGCCGATGCTAAAAGCAGCATGTCTAAAGCCCTAAAGGGGTTAGGTACCTACTTAAAATTTTGCATTCCATACTGTGATAGGTCCATCGCCGCTATTAGACCTAATTTCCTACTATTGTTATAAATCGGAATGTTTGTATGTTTTGATGTTGTGTTTCCATAGGGCCGATTTGAGTGAAACTTGGAAAAGGTGAAGATTATAGCCTGAAATAGCTTGAAAGGCTATTTAATGTTTTAAAAATTTATTCTGTCTTTGAAGAGGATCCATATTCCAATCACATGAATTTTTCATTTCAAAAATTTCAAAAACCGATAAAAAATATCACTAGGAACCTTACTAGTCAGCTCCAAAATCGACCATGTCCAAGACCGAGACCGGAGACCGAGACAGAAGACCGTTGTCATATAAACTGACGATTTTCTGTCTCGTGTCACTTTCGCGCGCCCCTATAAAGCCTGACTCTGTGCTCTAAATCTGACGAAGCTTAGGTGAATGAATGAATGAATGATAAGTACAATAACCATAACCAGTAGATGATATTTTTGAGATTTGGTTTAGTTCAAGAATGTAATGTGGCAGATAGGCACTATTTAAGCTGTGGTCCACTATTTTAGCCTTTCATTCATCTCATGTGATAAGCAGCACTTACATGACGATATTACAGCATCATTTTAACATCTTACACAATAATTGTCACTTACTAACTATAACTGGTAAGTATGCATAGGATATGACTAAGTGTCCTAGATCTTAGGGTTATTCGATTTCGAAAATGTGAGTGCGTATTACAAGACTACTGCAACAATGTCCCTGACACTACAGAGTACCTTTGAATATTTATACTGGTAGCTTCCAGACGCTGTATAAATATATTAATATATCTAAGTAGGTACTTTTATAAAAAGTGGAAAAGTTTGCTTGTTTGTTTGAACGCGTTAATGTCAGGAAATTCAAATCCAACTCTACCAGTCGGATTTGAATTTCCTCTTTGAATGTTTTTTCTGCATTTGATAGCTAAACTCTTGAGGAAGGTTATAGGCTACATTTCAACTTCATCATCATCACCATACACCATCACTAGGGGGCAACGCCGCGAGGGCGCTGCTAGTCGTTATATAGAAACTAGCACTTCTTATGACACCGACTCACATCGGTACCAAATGCAACGCGGTGGCACTAAATGCGTTAGCTTTCTTGATTAGTTCTTGCAATCGAATTGGTTCCAAAAAATACTTCTCACAAACATTAAACACATCTCTTTTTATAATCATCATCATCATCATCTCAGCTGTTGGACATCCACTGTTGGACATAGGCCTCCCTCAAAGATTTCCATGTGTTACGATTGGAAGCGGCCAGCATCCACCACCGACTTGCGGCTTTTACAAGGTCATCTATCATTTCCTTTCATATTTCATATCATTTATTTATTTATTTACTTATCCATCTTGTTTCATTTCATTTCATTTGTTGATGTACATCCAACACCGCTCTTGCAGGGCCGTGGCCTCCACTCGAGAACTTTTCGGCCCCATCGGCCATCTGTTCTGCGTGCTATATGGCTTGCCCATTGCAACTTCAACGTGCTAATCCGTTTGGCTATGTCCTGACCCGAGTTCTTCTACATATCTCCTCATTTCTGATCTTTTTCTATTAGTATTTTTATATTATGTAGATGTAAGTGGTGAAAATGAAAAAGTTTTCCGGCGTTGAAGTCATCCATCTTACAGACAGTTCAGATCGCCAGATATCGCAATAAATCATGGCTGGACATGTCACTGGCGAGAAAATATTCATGAAGGGTATTTTACTGAAGAAAAGAATGTATTTTGTACTAGTCAGGTAAGTAATAGTTTTTTTTTATTTTCATAATCTTACAATTAGGAATCTTTTCCAAAAACATCGTCAAGGCGAAATTTGATCCTGCAACCTCTCTACCGACTAAGCTAATTTACCGTTTAGAGATCGTGTTAATGCTCATTAAATTTTTTTTCGTAACGAAAAATTGATGCATGGACGGAACTCGAGCCCACAACCTTCAGATTGAAAGTCGAGGCACGACCCACTTGGCCAACAAGGCTCTTTATATTAAGAATATTTATTATTTAAATAAAGAATATGTAGTAGAAACATTACAAACGGACATTGTAAGTAATTGTAGTATTTCTCGACATCAGTTTGCCAACATTCTCAACCAAATTTAATTTCCTGCCTTCAAAGCGGATCGATAGAGCTAGTCCAATACTGTAAGAGCGCTCCATGATGGATGGTGTTTGTTCGGCAAATAGTTTTCAATTTTATGCCCTTCGAGGGTTAGGAGTAGGTACCTTGACCGGTTGGTCATCAAAATTCTGCTTATATTTTCTACTGATGATAATATCAATTGAATTAACAAACCTGATTTGATTAATAAATATTAGACCTGATTTTGTAGCGGCAATGGGCTTGCATTGCAACCTTTCACGTATGGAATGAAACTTTTGCAAAATGTGGGCCAACCTACCAAATATGTATTTAGACATACCTTTGACTACCTCCTTAGACATCTTTAGAGCATCTTAAATACCTAAAGATCTGAGAGAATGTCTACCGCGCCTCGTGGATACAGTCGTGATGATGTGTCGTTTTAATTTTTCTTTTCCTTTCGTTTGGTTTCGTTTTCAGAGAACTTAAGGTGGCGACGCAGGCCGAGAAGGCATTCGATTAGCTTGACGATTTTGACAGGTCTGAAAAGGAATGGTGGGAGATCGCCAAAGGATCTGTGTAGACTTTTGGTAAAAACCTTTGCCCAACAGTAAGACACAAAGGGTTAACAAAAATGCACAAATCTATACCATACATACCAAACGAGCCACAAACCAAATAATCTTGGTATAGAATGTAAACAAGGCCATAATGAAACATTGCCTTGACATTTGCAGTAGTTCAACAAAGTTTACTAGCGCAGGCTTGTAACGCCTAGGCCTATGTTATTGCATGTTTATGAAACTGTCTAATTGTCTTCACAATCACGCAATAGTGATGTGCCAACTCTAGACTGGAGCAAGACTGTCTAGAGACAATATACCGATACCGATTCAACAAAAATGTAGACCCCAAAATAGTTAATTTACACTTAACTTTAAGCATTTTGCTACTTCCATGTACCTACTAGGTAAAGACTTTTAGTGGCCTTAATTTCAGTTTGATCGCAAAACGCAAAACCACATAGTTTTTATATAAATACTAGATATAGTTTGAATTAATGAATGGATTACTTTGTTGTACGTACACCAATAAAAGTAAAATCAACAGATAAAGTCTTGAACAATGAGCGGCCATGTCGCTAAGACTGATTTATTCCAGGTCTCCTTTGGATGGAAAAACTAATAGAAGCTGTTGAGGATGGCAGTGTACAGAAGTTGATTGCTGAATGAAGAATGATTGCAGACAATATAGGTAAAAAACAACTTGAATGAATCAAGAGTAGGGAAGTACCTACGTAAGTTCCAATTCCACTCAAATGTTAAATTCTAAATTCAAAATTTTAACGAAAACCGAACTTAAGTTTTCATGTGTGAGAAACAGAGGTCGGAATTAGGTAGAGGTATTTATGTACTTGCATCGAAATATTGATATTAATATGGATCTTTCCTCTGGTGAGAAAGCGTCAGGTAAATTTTTTTTTGTAGTTTCATTAGCATAGTGATTCCAACAGGACTCAATTTCTGGGATGAAAATAGCATTCAATCTGCTATTCTTGAAATTGGCTCTAAAAAATAACATTTATCTCCTTCCATAAATAGATTAAGAGCTGCACCAAGACCAAGACTAAACTGATCTAAAGTAACAGCAGACATCACTATCGCCACTTGAAGCTCTGTCCTGCAATATGGCGATCAAGTGCGTTGACCCCGCGGCCATTTTGTTCCATCTTCTAATTATTGCATCATGGCTGTTAATCGAAACGAGGTCTAATGGACGCTAACGAATATCTCGAATAACATTGTACCGTGAAAAGGACGATTTGGACGAGAGGCAAGGACGACGTAGCGTAGGTAAGTATTACTTTGCTAGGTGTTATTCCGTTTTTGGCTAGTGTAGTGTTTTGATTAGGTATCTGATTTTCCATTCCATGCATATGTCACGGGCAACTTGATTAATCGGGCAGTATTCATATGGACCGGTCATTATGCATAATGACCAAGAGGGTCGGGCAATTTGATAAATTTATTACTTTGACCGGTCCATATGCATAATGCCCGACAGCCCGTGGTCCATTTAATAAATCAAGGCTTGAATTTATCACTTAGACCGGGCAGTATGAATAGTGCCCTACTTCTAGCCGGGCAATGTGATAAATTGGATTAAAATCTGTAGGTTAGGTTATGTTAGGTTAGTAAAATAACTACGCGCGAGGCGAGCGTAGCGTGCCGCGGTAGCGGCCGCCGAAGCGCCAGAAATGTAGTAAATCAATTAAAACACCAATTCATCTAATTTATTACATTGCCCAAGATGGGGTGGTCATTATTCATAATGACCGGGCAAAGTGATTAATCATTCAGTTTTTATCACATTGCCCAATTGACACGGTCATTATGCATACGGACCGGTCATTATGCATAATGACCGGATTTATCAAATTGCCCGTAACACATACCTACTGTAAAAAGAACGCTGGAAGAAAGTGAGAGGGTGTGTTTGTCTCATGTTTGCGAATGGGTACGTATGGGAGTGGACACACTGCGTTTTTTGCAGATACAAAAACGCGCTGCAGAAAACGCAGTGTGGCCACTCTTTAACTCATGCGCAAACATGAGACAAAACACCCCTTCCACTTTCTTCCAGCGTTCTTTTTACATGACGCGAACTATATAAGTAAGTACTACTTTGATACCTATTTCTATATTTACTAAAGTTTAAAATTTCTAACTGCAGTAAACAAAACAATAGCAAAGACGGATAGAATATAAAATAAACACATTACCCTTCCTTTGCTTTGCGCAGTCGGGTAAAAAGGCCGTACGTTAGCAATCTTTGTTGCATTAGGTGCATTCTTAGGTTAGTTAGTAAGTATAATTTATGTTTCTGCCAGTAGTCAGACGATTGGCATGCTTCACACCTTTTTTATGGTAAACTGTAGCTCTATCAGTGAATACTTTATATCTACAAGGTTAGATATGGCGAATAGTAAAGTTTTAGGTGAGTTTAAATAAATATTGCTTCACTGTTACGTGTAAGTAAACCTATTTTTAAATAGGATTTAGTATCTTACCTATTTTACTTACCTATTATTATTAATTTTGTGTATTTAATGTATGATTTATTATTATTTGTTCCTAATTATTTGATTTTAATGTGATTTGTATAACTATGTTTAAAATTAACTGAAATAAATGATATGATGTGATTTGATTTGTATCTTAAATAGTATCTTGGCAGGTTATAAGCACCATTCTTCTACTCTTCTTGAAAATAAACGTTTGCTGCATCTCAATTTAGAGGGAAATCTTTCGCTCGATGTTTTCCTTCACCGTAAATGCGCATAATGGCTGAGATTTGAACCCACAACATTCGGTTCAAAAGTCGAGGCAATAGGCACTAGCACTAGGCCAACAAGGACTTTAAAAAGAAAGGTACATTTTATGTACCTAAACTACTAGATGTCCCGCGTGGGAACCCTATGACGCGAAAATTGGAAATTTTCCCGGATAAAAAGTAGCATTATGTCCTTCCTCAAGGTTCAAACTAAGTATCAAACTAATAAAAATCCGTCAAGCCGACAGACAAAGTTATATACTTACTTATTCTATTAGTATTCAAGGATTGTAACTAAAAATACTGTTATAAGTACCTATCAGTATTTAGTATTAATGCTCCTCTTATGGCATACAACATTGCGGCGCCCTTACAGGGTTTATGTTTGAAACTTTCAATGTAACAAAACACCTTGTAAACATCTTATGTGCAATAAATAATTTGACTTTGACTTTGACTTTGTAAAGAAGTAAGCTCTAAATTTTAATTAAAGTGAGTTTCATCAGTTTTTTTCGCGGAATCGCCAGACATTCAAAGCCGCCACGTCATAGTGAATGAAACATTTTTATCTTTAATATTTGCCACGTATCAGTGGGTCAACTATCGATTCCTTATCGAATAGTCGATACTCAGTCGATGTATTTGTTTGCCAGGCCCATCACTGAGTCGAGTATCTCGCGTATTTGAGCAATAACTTGTTTGATAATGCTTTACGATTCGATTAAGCTGATTTTGTTCAGGATTTTAGGGATCTGTATCTTGAAAAAAAAAAACATGTCACCATGGGCGTATATAAGGGAGGGTTAGGGGGTCCAGGCCCCCCCCCCCCCTCCCCCTTAGCAACAGCTTTGGAACCCTTGGACAGTTGAACCCCATTAAGTTCGGGAGATTTTTGTATTTAGGAACCCTTGAACAAAGCTATAGCTACGCACATCACATGCATGTCACGATAGCCAACTTTGTAATAAAGAATTTGTAACCCTATCCATTTCTCTGTGAGTTCTATTTTCAGCTTCTCAAATTCCGCCTGTATATAGGAAAATATTAAGCACCTATCTACAATAGAAAATTAATCGTTTGAACAGAGCAAGGTTGGTCAATGCGTTGTCTGTTTGTCTGTGAAGGTGATTCAAATTAAACAGTTTGTCAGTAATAGTTGGTTCTAATATTTTGTGTTAATATTTTGTAGATTAACTTACTTGAGATTGTCCTAGGTAACAGAAATTCTTTAGCGAACCATCAAATCACGCAGTTCTACAAGTAAGCTGCTTGTAATCTTATTGTTCCTATTCTTCGTCTTTATTATATACCGAACCCATAAGAACCAAATCGTACTCGCACTTGCCAGCTTTTATTTATCTTTTAACTGAGTAATAAATGATTATTGATTTCTTACAAGCGCCTTACCACTGTATCCCCTAGCATGGTAGACGTTTAAATTTAAGAATGTCTAGTAGAAAATATATTTATTTTGGCTGTCATTCAGATTAGAGAATACCGAATTTAGCAACTGATCGCTTTCGTGTGATTGAAACACATTCATCCATCATCATCATCATCATCATCATCATCATCATCAGCCTACCTATAGCAGTCCACTGCTGGACATAAGCCTCCCCTAATGAGCGCCATCGCGCCCTGTCTTCAGCTTGACGCATCCAACTTGTGCCGGCAGCCTTTCGCAGATCGTCACTCCACCTGTCAGGAGGGCGTCCTACACTACGTTTGCCGAGACGTGGTCTCCACTCGAGAACTCGTTTACCCCAGCATACTTATATATTCATCCATACATACTTACAAGTTTAATATTAGTAGGATACTGAACCGCATCGATTTCGCCCTCGAATAGGTACCCATAGATTTCTATCAGAAATCATGTCCTACCTTTCAAATAGTAAATTACTTCTTTTGGTCCATTTTCGTTCTGCAAATCAATTTTTGTAACAAGTTCACAAAATTCGCATTTTTTTTTATTCCACGCAATAGACCTTTGTTTGGCTATAATCTCACCTGATGGTAAGCGTAGGTAAGTGATGATGTGATAGTGGTGCAGATGATGAAGGTGGAGGAGAATCGATTGGTGCCTACGTGTGGATGGAATGTCCACAATATTGAGGATGGAACTGCGCCGTGCGTCTGCTTGTGCTGAAGTGGAAAGGAGTTTCAAATGGAAAAATAATTTATGAAATAGAGTGGTGGTTCTGAAAATTAAGCTCCTAAAATCTCAAAATTCCTTCTATTATACGATTGGTATAGGTAATAGGTACAGATTAAGGAAGGTAGAGGGAACTTTTCTCATCCTAACAATATAAAACACACCGCAAATCTACCCTAAGCATATCCGATCCTAATCGTGCAATAGCGGACCCCTATGTTGAGGCACTTAAGACCGCATTTTGGGATCCTATGTAATAAAATACTAACCTACGGCGATATAAAAGCCGATCGCATTAGACAAAGTAGCTCGTACGCCTCGTACGGGCAACTATGTTGCTTCAATGTATTTTAAGTTGCCAACTTTCTGGGTTTTTGGTAAGAAAATTGTTGAAGAGTGGGACTCAGGGGCGAATTATATTCAATTTTTATTCTTTTTCGCTTTAAATGTAAGTAAGTAAATAGTCATTTGGAATAAATCGAAATGAGATCACGACTGTATATCCGAGGCACGGTAGATATCCTCTCAGATCTTTAGATGTCTAAGGGGGTACCTCAGTCAAAGCCACGATTAGGCACAGTCTATATTATGCAGAAGTTAACAGTTGGGTATGTAAGAACAAAAAATACTTAAATGCTTAATCGAAATGGATTGGTTTCCAGTCCACCAACAGTAATTGTTATTTGCGGCAAATGACAAGTAAAAAAAATATAAAAAATTGCATTTTTTATATTTTTTTACTTGTCATTTGCCTTAGGTAGAGCATTAGCTCTACTTTAACATAATCCCATCGAGTAGTAGTAAAGTAGTAGTAGTTAAAGTATTGATACTGAAGAATAATTGCTTGAGAAAATTGCCCGTCTAAAAACAGCAGCTAAAGGAGCCATTATTAAAAAGTATCGAGTTTCGGAATGTATCGCGCATGCTCGCCCAATCGCGTTCCCGCCAACGCGCGGCCAATCAGCGGCGGCGCTTTCTTTTTTATTGTAGATTGAGCTAATGGATTGTTCTTCATTCTGATTTATGTGTTTGTTTCTTTTTAAACAGTATCACGTGGTAGCTGGTTTGGTAAATAAGGTTATTTCGTTTCCAGCTCTTAATAAAACAAAGAACAAAGTAGTTATGATACAAATGTTTACTTTTAACATTTTTAGATAGGTATCAGCTTACACTTATACTTTTTGAAAGTAACCTACGCAGAACTTTACCATACCAAAGCTCACACCGGACTAGCGATTTTATCAACTAATATGGTTGTACTTAGAAACAGATGCCAAATTAGGTTCATTTAAAAACAAACTGAAGGAGCAGCAGTTTCAATGCCCTACTTTTCTAAAGAAGCTTTTTTAAAACTAGGTAATTTACTAAAAGGTATTTTCTCTTTACAAAACAAACGCAAGTAAAATGTTTTCGTCGTGTTTATGATCCCGTGCACCAAATCTCAGACATGCGCAATCGACTCAGTCAATACTACGGAGGGACAGACCTGCCCTGGCTCGGGGAGAGAATTGCTGGATGGGGAATTTCAAATTTAGAACATGAGTAACATATAAAATCCAAGAAACTGGCCACAGATAAACGTTGGTCTGCTGACCACAAACGATTTTGTTTTTTTAAATATTTTTTTGGAATTAGAATAGAATAAAAAAACTGTCGTTCTTAGGTAAACATAAGGGGTAAGTATTTTTTATTCTCTATGTAATAAAATAACATTTGAATTGATAAGAATAGTATCATCTTATGATTTTGCACGTAAAACATAATGTGTATTATTTATTATTAAAATACTCACCTATATAAAGGATTTGGCCGGATACTGCCCCAGAAGAGCCGAATATCGAATTAGACTATGCGTCAGAATAATATTATTTAAATAAAATATCACAAAATTAACTGGTACATACAGAATACTTAGATATCTCGTGCCGTGTGGGAATATAATTATGTTATTTTATTAGTAACTTTAGTCACTTCCGGTACTACAGTCCGTAATGCCTCTCCAGACTCACGGCGAGAAGTTTCACCGAGACTTCTCGAAGAACAAACAAATTATCAACACTCTCAATTTTCTCACTCGTGATCTGTTTGAAATCCTTTGTCTCGGCCAAAAATAGGTACCGACACCGAAGCGCGAGAACAAGAAGGCGAGAAACTCCTCACATTCACGCTTCTCGGGTGTTGTCGGGGTTTCTTGCCGAGAGTCTGGAGGTATCACAGAGAATATTTTTATCAGATAGACCTACCTTCTTTTTCGCGGTTGACATGACACTCAAATAGTAAACAAAACAGACGGACAAGAATTTGACAGATGTAAAAGGAATTTCGTTGAGTTTCAGTTGTGTGATTGTGTTGTGATGTGATTTATGAGGATTTATCATATTTTATTTAAAATTACAAAAACTGACGCCTTGGGATATGCATACAGACTAAAATGGAAGTGGGCTGGACATGGCTGGACGTCTACAAGATGGAAGATGGACTAGGAGAGTGACAAATTGGGAGGGTTCAAGAGGTCGACGCTGCATAGGAAGACCATACGCTCGCTGGGACGAAGACATCAAGAAAACTGCTGGACCAAACTGGCTCCAAGTAGCACAAGACAGGGACAGATGGCTGGCTTTGGAGGAGGCCTTCACCTTAGGGGTTCTCTAGTACCTACTTAGATTATAAGCATTAGTGATAAGAAAAAAATGTTAATTATAGAGAAATAAAAGGCTTTTTATTTTATTTATTTATATCATATTTTATTTTAGGTGGTAAGTACAGAATCACTGCACATGAGTGTAGATAATTTTATTGATGAAATTCCCAATTTTTCCTAAGTACTTTTCTTTTTTACTTTAAATTGTAGGTACTGGGAGCAGCTGTGTGCGTCAAGCTGCAACAGCCTCCTTCAGGCGATAGCCGACAGGCCTGACTTTCATCTTATTCAGTCTTGGGAGTCAAGGCATGCCATCTTGGCAACCTATACTTGCCATTGACTGTCCGGTTGTACCTACTTACCACTCAAATGTGCCACCGATTTTTGCCTACCTACTAATACTAACATAATATAAATGAATGATAATATTTTCACGTGAAAATTCCCGTGTGTTAAATAATATATGGATGAAAGTCTGAAATAAAGAATTTTTATTTTAATTTATTATTTTATTTATTTTCCATACCCTAGTTCACACAAAATTCTGCCAGTCCATAATAATACTTACTAAATAATTATTGTTGGACATTACACACAGCGCCATCTATCCCCAAAGTAAGCAAAGCTTTTACTATACGAACCTAAAAAATATAGTTTCCTAGGTTCATCCGTTCATGTTGGGCGTCACAGCCTGTTGCTTTAAATTAGATTATCTTTTAAATCCCACTTTAAAAAGGAAGAAGATGAATGGAGTCTCACTATAAAATAAAAAAACAAACCCAAAAATCCCAATTTGGTCATGACGCAAGCATTCTTTCCTGTGGGCATCTGTGGGGCAAAATTGTTCTAGGAATCGGCCATGTCCTTTACAAACATTCAATTAATAATTATTAACACTCGTACTTTGAAGATAAACCCAGGTACCTAATACCTACTTATTATTGTCTTTATCTAAAATAGATTTCAATAGTTATTTAAGTATCAAATTATATCCAGATCAGCCAATCGCTGAAGCGGAAAGTTCAATAAAATTACGAATATAACCGGCTCCATGTAAACTTGGCTCAAGGAGGATGTCGCGTCGCTAAACCAACATAGCTTGTTGGCTCATTATTGTTTAAAACCGTCCAAGCTTAAAGCTCTTATTGGTTCTTCTTTTGCATGAAACTCTCCATTGAGTAATGAGAAACGCTCGTTTAAAAATAAAACTTCATAATTTTATGCAAACATTTAAAATTCGAAGCAATAAAAAATCTTGAGGATAATGGAATTAAGATGCAAAGTATTAGTAATAAGATCAAACAATCGTTAACGCGACGGCGACGGGACGGGACAGGACGGGGACGGTACTCGGGACGGGACTTTCATAAGTTCAATTGAGCGGAAAAATCGACCCGACTAATCACGACACGGCACGATTTGGACTAGATTATGCAAAAGAATTGTGTTATTTAATGTTTCAGAAAAATAAATGTCTCGAAAGACTTGTTTTTTGTCTGTAACTTGGGCTCTAAGCGGTGAAGGAAAACATCGTGAAAAAACCAGTGAACTCTCTGATAGCGGCGAAAAACTCAAAACTCAAAACTCCAGATGATTTATTCAATAAGATCATGTAGATTGATCACTTTGACACGTCAATTATTTGATATAGTTTTGATACAATATTTTATGATTAAATAAACGGAGTCCGAGCATGTTCAGTCCCAGGCGTTTTTGAAAGGGTTGTAACCTGTCTAGTATAGAAAGCTAATTTTCTGCCAAATGTGAGCATGTATCAAATAAGTCAGAGGGGGGCAAACGACCAAGCGGCTAATCAGATGGTAACGATTACCGTTGCTCACGGACAACTGCAGCATGAGAAACATTGCAGGTGCGTTGCCGGTTTGCCGGCCTTTGAAGTAGGAGTAGGCTCTTTCCTTGAAGGTTTCTGGGTCGTTTCTGCAGTGCCACTAAGACCTTGGAATGTATTCCGAATTTGGAAGGTGATGTTTCTTCGCTGAAAAAACGTCAATTTTCCGAAGAAAATCGTCAAATCCGATGCATTTTCGGAAGTCTGAATCGCACTGCTGGCTGGTCCTAGTAAATAAAATTTTACCTAAGTAAACCATATATTTTTTATTTGAACCTACCTGAATAGCTGTTTTTTAACCCTATATATTCTATTTTATATTATATTTTTATTAATTACAATTCTTGGCTCTATCTTAGATGCCACCCTCCTTCCAACAATTAAGTCTGAGTTCAAAAATTACTCTTTGTTCCGAGGATCTGTAATTCTTTAAAATCTTTTAAATTTCTTTCCGATGTCCGGTTAATGAAGCCCAATCTTATGTTTATTCTGAATTTCTGATTCGATTGAATTATTAAAATTCTAAATTGGATTAGCGATTTTGTAACTTTCCTTTAAGCTCCTTGAGTAAGGTAGGTAAGTAAGTTTAAGGTGTAAAGTTTATAGAGAGAATGTAGAGACAAGAGACAAGAATGTAGGTACAGTACCTACTTCAAGCTTTATATTGTACCTCGGTTATTTTCGTGTTTTCCGAATATGTCCGACAGCAGTGTATGATTCCACAATACAGAATGCGACAGAAGTGCACGTCATTTTCAGCGCAGCTCGCACGGCTTGCAACTAATTTGCTTTTCTTAAAAATGACATTGATATTTATTTGTTTGCGATAAAGTTGAAATTAATGAGTATTTTTCATTTCAAATGACTTTTTGTCAATCGTTTTTGTAATTTTATACGATTGTTTCCGATGTTTTCCGGAACGCATTCTTTTCTTGGTTTTACTATAGAGTTTGTACACTTTTTACCATAGCACAATTTAAAAGAAAAAAAAAATTTTTTCAAACTAACCTAGAAGTCAAATGAAATCAACCAATGTTATGAACAAAAACTCCTATCTCCAAACTGTGTTATAAAAACCCAAAACAAAACATTATTGTCTTTGACCTTGTTTAAGAAAAAATATTCCTCCCTAACATTAACCGACTTGTAGATAAGAGTGTTTGCTGTTTGGTTCCGGGATGTCGCGCTGTTATCTCTGATATGAATACTTCACACCCTAGGGTCGTGGCGACCCTGTCACACTTACTGGGTCACAGAACTTAGTACTTAGAAGTCGAGACATTTACGAAAGAAGTTCGATACTATAGTACATGCCAGTTGAGATGTTTGCGAAGGGATATGAATGTAATGCTTTACACCCTGGGGTCGTGATGACCCTTCGACACTTATAGAGTCACAGAACCTAGTTCCTAGTAGAGTTAATTTTACGAAAGAAGTCCCTTTGAAGCAGCCCTAGTATCTACGTGTGAAGAAGATTAAATAGGTGGATTATACCATAGGGTTTTCGATAGTTGCGAAAAAATCAGCTGGACTTTTTTGATGAAACGGACTCTAGGTACCAGTTTTACGAACGAAGGAATATTTATACATACCTAAAGAGCATGTCGTACGAAAAAAAAATACATGAAAAACGTGATAAGTTTTGATAATCTATAGGTATGTTTTTTAAGTTGTAGTTTATTGTTGAGGGATTTTATGCTTAGGTATACTTACCTAAAGCATAAGTTGATTCTAGCTACGGAAGCTGTCTTGCGGCCTAAGAGCTTGAGATCCGAGTTGCCCTAATTCAAACTAGCTTACTAGGCCATAACCGCAGGCATAAACGTTATTCAATGCCACATCGATCACCCATTTCTTAAAGGTAGCTCAATGATTTATCAAAATCGATCTAGTTGATACAAATTTAGATAGTGACCGCACAGAAGCCCATCAATGTCACTTTCGGTCACCCATTCCTTCAATTGTACTGAACGTTGCTTCACGATCTATCAAGATCGGAAACCTTCATGTGGTTGAGTTGTGAAGAAACACTTGGCAGTTGGACGAGCACAGTTCCGCGCCATCGCACCTACGACGCCATTTTGTAATCGTGTACCAACGGAAAAACAAGACTTCTAAAAAAATGTCTGAGATTTTTTTAAAATTTTAAGTCATAAAAAATTTACTGAAACTGTTTGGTCTGATTATTCTGACAAGCATATTTTTTTTAACAATTACTTAATTGAAAAAAATAATGCGTTCGCGTTTAACTTAACTTAGCGAAAAACTTATCAACATTAGGATCTGCTGTTAAAGTCTGTCTATTGCCTGCTACCTTAATGAATATCGTCTATAATGTATGTTGCCGAAATGGCTGATTCCAAGAAGAATTTTATAAAAACCATTTAGATTTTTTCGACATACCAAGCAATGAGTCAAATTCAGTTAGGTAATAAGAATCTAGAGTCCTTGATTGCTTGGTGGCATTGATAAGTTCTATTTGATTTGATTTTTAACTAATTCAGACTCCTGCGCCGTTTCCTAGCGACCAAAAAAAAAATGAATATGATTACTACTACTATATCCCTTGGGGATAGACATTCTCTCAGATCTTTTAGGCATTTAAAGATCCTTTTGAAAACGTTTAAGGGACCTGCAACAGGCGAATTTCCATAAAAACGTAATACCGAAATCATTTAAAATTTAAGCATATTTTTTTCAGTTTATGTTGTTAGATTAAGAAAGTAGGTATTTTGTTCCGAAAAACTTACCTAAAAAGAAATGTAAGCAAATTGAATTGAAATCTTTGTAGGGGGTAGTCCTTTCCTAGCGACCAATTGGATAAAATTTACAAATAATATTCACAATGGTAGGTAAGTATTTAATGATTTCTATAATATTATTATTTATTGTTATTGTTTTGCCATCGGTACCTGCTTATCAGACTAAATATTTTCGAAATCGTCCGCGGAGCAGGTTCGTTTTTTCCCCAACTCAACTGTGCAAACACGCTTCAAGGAAAACACCAAACAGAAATGGCCTTTTTGGTGCAACAAGCAACTTATGAACGCTGTTCAAACAACTTTAAAATCATTATTCCGAAACATTTTGGTAGTTACGTACCTAGGTAGGTAGGTACTATTGTTCGATATCCTATTAATATTACACCAAGTTAAAGTTTCTTAGAACGATTGACTATTACTGAAACATTGAAACTAAAATAATGATAGGTACCTAAGTCTAAGTAATATTTCACGGTTTAGGAGCGAGAATTATTCTTGAGTTGATCGTGTTTTAAGAAAAAATTCGTTTGAGCAATGTCTAAAAAAAAAAAACAATGTTTGAGACGAAACTCAGACATAAGTCACGTTTTGTTATAATACCTACGAGCCCCGAATTAAAGGACCTCGAGAGCACGTTGTTGACAACAAGAATTTGGTCTTGAATATTATCCAATCTAAACATGAGTAGCCATTCTACAGTCCGCGGTTCATATTTTGCGTAAAACGAACATGGGTGAACAGTTCCTGGAGGAAATATGACCCATGGACTGTAGGCCGTCTCGTCCCCTATTCTAAACGTAAATGCTTGGTAAACTGACAGTTTTTGTTCTGCTACTCACTACTAGATGGTGCTGATTGAACTACCCCACAGATTTGGGGAAAAAATCCAATACTGGCAATGAAAAAATTTTGAGAGAAAAAATAATCTGTGGGAAGGGTCGGTCAGTTTTTGTTTGCGATTTTGTGTCTAGTGAACGGTCTAAAGAAATTTTGTAAGTACTCTGATTTTACAACGTAATTCCACAAGAATTATACATCAAATTAAAGCTAAAGTTGTAAGGTTTACGATGGTGTATGATAATTAAAGTTTGAAAACGAGAAAACTGTGATTTGAAGCTTGAAAAGATACGACATTTTTTTGCCGTTTTTTTGGAAATTTCATTGTTTATTTTCTTATTGTTATTCGTAATAACTTCTTAGAATTATGATAAAAATAAGGAAAGGATGGTTTCTAGCTATGTTTATCATGGTTTCACAGACATTTTTTATTTTGATCCTAGCTATAGTACTTTTTCTACTGTAATCGGATTTGTTGAGTACGCCGCGCGTGGCTGGTGTGCGTAAATCGCGCTGTTTTGGGGCGGACGGTGAGGGGGGATGTTGGCTCGGCGCGTGGACTTTAGAGTGGGTAAGTACTACCTACCTACCAGTGTTGTGTTTTTTGATTGACGTTCCTACAGAGAAAGAATTTGTATTTTGGATGAAACCTGCAAGTACCTATCATGACCTGGAACAGCTTAAAAGCTGGAATTGAAACTAACACGAGTAAAAGCGCTGGAAAAAGCTAGTTTTACAATAAACTTTACATACATAGGTAAAGTTATATCCAGAGTCAAACAAAATATTACTTGCGTTGATGCTGAAAACCCAACCTTAGAGACAGATAGACAACTTGTTTATTTGTATAAATAACTGTTACTAAAAATAGGAGCTATTGATAAGCGATAAGTTGTAACGATCATAACCGTTATCAATAGTGAAGAAACTTTAAAAACATTGTGTCTTAGTGGAGTGTATTCTCGAAACTCTGAGTTTTCTACCACGCCTTGGGGATACTGTCGTGATAATATTCCATTTCACTTTCAGATTTTTCGTTTCAAAAAAATATGCGCATGCGCATAAGCTCTTAGCGGTAAACGAAAACATCGATGAGGAAACCATTCAGTTCCCTAATAGTTAAAACGGGTTCGCAACCTGTCACGTTTGGAATGCTTCTGCAAAGTGTGGGTATAGCCTGTTTAAGCTGCGAGAATGGTAAGCCTTAGTGCCTTCACACATATTCCGGTTTCCGGGTAGCCGGTTCCGGTAAACAGGCGGCGCGTTTGTATGCAAATTACGCCGGTACATATTCCGTTTGTGCACATCTTGGTAGGAGAAGAGGTTAAGGGTCCCTTAGGCTGATTTCACTTTTCAGCGTGTCGCCGGTCTCACACATTTATCTGTGCTGTGAATGGTCAAAATTAATTTATCTGTGCTGTGAATGGTCAACTCGCGGATGCGACCAGCGACACGCTGAAGAGTGAAACAAGCCTTCGGGCACCCCAGAGGCTTGCCAGCAAACGCGTAATACACTAGGAATCGGCTCTGTAAAAATAATCTAGATGTAAAGTCCCAAGCTTTATATTCCATACAACGATAATCTGTGCGCTTAATGAGACAGCAAATATTACCCAAGCCTCGACACTAGTTCTGATAAGAGTCGAGTAGATACACCTTGATACTAAACTTGTCCTGGGTTCGACGCCCGATATACTGATATGTGTGACAATGAAAGCTGAAGTACGCTAACGGACTTTTAGCTCTGAATTCAGACTGGACTTGTTCTTGTAGTCAGTTTTAATATTCAACCTGTGGTTTTGCTCACTGTAGTTAAATTTTCCAATTATTTCTATACTACTTAATTATGACAAATCTTGCCATAAGCAAAACTACAAATATTGAAGCCCGAAGATACGTTAGGGAAAAGATACGATAACGAGAGAAATTGAGGACCTACCAAATTCTTCTAATATTATAAAGTCTTTGATGAACGAATAGTTAATCAAAGTATAAAGTGTAAGTTTGTGTGTTTGGATATCTGTAGTCGATCGCAGTGGACCGAACCCATGCCTTGGAACCCTATTATGCTATTTAATTGTTAGCCACGAGCTTGCGACTAACATCTTACAAGATTCAAATCGCGGCTTCGTTCGTTTCATACCTACACGAAATAAGTTTTCAGCTTAGAAACTCCGTCACCAGAGTTCGTCACAAAACAAGACACGGCCTGAAGAATGTTGCTACCAAGAACATTTATAGAGAAGAAACTTTAATTAAATTGCATGCGAATCAAGTGACAATTCAAAATATCGAAATTATCTTATAATTTTCCGATGTAACCCACGAAACTGAACCACGAAACTGAGTGTAACTATGAACCACCTTTGTGGTTCTCATGTTATTTTAATTTCCGCTAAGTGGGAGCGGCGCTGTCGCGGGAGGCAGATCAAAGGGGCCGCTATTACCAAACCGTGCGAGATGGTTATTTACTTTACTTAGTACGAGGATGGTTTTCGAAAGCGTGCGATAGTTGATTGGTGGGATTCAAAATGATGATTTAACGAGCTGCTCGTACAAGAGTAGGTCAGAATTATTGCTTTAATTTTTTCAATTTTAGGACATGGACATACTTTTTTGAAGTTGAACAAGTCTGTTTTTCTATTCTGTCAAATCTGATTTTAACATCAATCCTGGATAATTATGACATTGAACGATTTTTAGGAGATAAATAAGATAACACTCCTGTTTTATAAATAAAACCCGGTTTTTTAAAATAAATAATAACCAACAGTCACACCACATACCACTCACCAGAGTTGGTCACTTGCTCATACAAACTTACGTCACATACATGGGTATAACCAAACATTATGATTGCTTCTATTGTGCTGGCTAATTTGCTATGGTACCGGTACTACCGAGGTCAATAATAAATGGTTTAAAACCTAGCTTTCTATTGTGGTGCCAATTGAAAAACCAGCGCCGGGCTGATTGTCTAACTTTGATAGCAATCGAAATTGTCAAATCAATTGGGTACCTATACTTTTGCCGTTCGGTCTCGTTGAGATGAGAGTGACAGAGCTACTTGCGTGGTGAACTGTGCGCGGTGCTGATATTTGAGAGATTGAGACCAAATTCGGTCGCTATCAATAATTGACAATCAAAGAACAGGATCAGTCAAATGCGAGAAGTTCATCACCCAGTTTTTCTCGAACATTCGAGAACCTTCGTAGAGGATAGTTCCCATCAAAGCAGGCACGTCACAGGGAATATTAGATGGCTGAATGCTCTATAATCTGCAGTCGCTGGCTGCGGCGACCGGCGAAGAATTAGCGGCGTGATAGGGCTGGCATGATCCTCTATCAATAAAACTGAACATCTCTTTATATACTTACCTACCTAACCATCAACACGAGCTCTAAACGGTGAAGGAAAACATCATGAGGAAACCAGTTGGATTTCTAAATGCGTCGATGGGTAACCTGTCACGTATGGAGTGCTAACTTCTGCAAAATAAGAGCACGTATCAAATATTTGGACATACCTCTGACTACCCCCTCTTCATGATTAAATAAAGAAAGATTTTAATTGTCAGTGTCTAAAATTTCAAATTAAGAATGCTAACCTGATTCATTTATGGAATTGCATAGCGGCCATTTTAGCCCCAACAACTAAATAAACAGTAACTAAATAAACCACAATAGGAATTGAACTATATGCCGTCTCTTTTCTGAGGGTGACAAGAACTTCAAACATTACTTACAATTCCTATAGTGATTTTGCAATAACCGCCTTTTAAGCCCCGCAATAGGCTAGAGAGACAGCCCTAAGTCTAGCCGGCCACTAGCCACTGAGCCAAATAGGTACCTACTAAGATTAGATCCCTTGTATGCAAACCTTTGATGGCAGCTACATTATCCATGGGAAAGGCTCAAAGGAAAGAGTGGTATTATAGTGAGGCTGGATTGTCATGTGTGTTTTTGGACGGATTTAGCTAGATGAGTGATGTTTGTACTTTCCAGTTTTCGGTGGTTTTTTTTTTTTGCATCATAGGTAACCTACTTCAGCAAAGAGAGCGGAAATCTATGCCCATATTATGTGAAAGTTTGTTTGTTTGTTTGTTTGTCCTGATTTCACGTCAAAACAGAGTGATGGAATGACGTGATTTTTTGTGTGGAGATAGTTGGAGGGCTGGAGAGTGACATAGGCTTATTTTCATCCCGAAAAAATGCATGTTTCCTGAGGGATAAAAAAGTAGTAGTCCACGCGGGCGAAGCCGCGGTTGTCCGCTAGTAGGTATTTGTATAAAACAACAACAAAGCGTCGAACAAATTAAATACAGTTTTTTAGATGTGTTTACAATTCTATTAAGAGGGCAGCGACGAACGAATTCTCCATACAAACGTACTACCGAAATCATTTAAAATTTGAGCGTATTTTCACCACTTTATGCACTTATTTAGATTAAGGAAGTATTAATCTAGGTTCCTGTTAAACTTTTGATCTAAAAAACTTACCTGAAACAAAATGTAACCAAATTGTATTTCTAACATTTTTACAGCAAAAATATCGTGTTTTCGTTGCATTTGTTCTGTATGATAAACAACAATGATTGTAATATCCTTTTAATAGGAACACAGCTTAGAGTGTCTAGTTACAGGCCATACAAAAAAAATTGCGAAATCATTAACTTTTCATTCATCATTTTTGGTATTACGGAATACATCGTAAATTCTTGTAAATTCTGAACTCGAGTATTGCCGTACGCGTTGCTCGGATGTCTTCAATGTGTGTGTATAGTCCCGGAGGCGGAGTTTCGACACTCACACTAACGCAAAATTGGTTTGCAACGACCACCGCTTTTTATAATTTTTAGCATTTTTAGCTCGCTCGATGTATAGGTATGTAAGTATAGGTGTAGGTAGTATACACACTAACTAGATAGGTGTACCTAGCGTAGATTAGAATTGATTTTTACTTTGAACAATTATTTCAATTTTAAATGGTATGTAGGTAGGTAGGTTTTGTAGACCCTTTTATGAAAATTACTTTCTTTTTAACCGACTTCAAAAAAAGGAGGAGATTCTCAAGTCATAGGAATATTTTTTTATGTAGGTAGGTATGTTTCTCGAGTATCTACTTGAATAGGTGAGCCTGGACCGATTTGGAAAATTATTTTTTTGTTTGAAAGGGTACCAGGTGGAGCTATGGTCATCAGATCAGGTCAGGATCTGATAATGGAGTCAGGAACTGTTCAACAGAACTCCTCAGTAAATAGGCTGATTGAGTTTAAACTCGGCATAATGTAAGCTGTCTTGTTCCGTTTCGTTCCGACTACAATGTCATGTAATATGTAATACCTATGCGTACCTATGGTGACTGCGAGCTGACCTGATGATGGAATCAGAAGCTGTTCAAAAAATGGTGCTGGTGATGATGATGACGAGTTTCAGCTCCATCGGCCTATTTAGATTTAGGTAGGTACTGATGTGTTCTGTTGAACAGCTCCTGACGCCATCATCAGATCCTGACCTGATCTGATGACCATGGCACCACCTGGGACCCTTTCAAACAAAAAAGAATTTTCCAAATCAAAAAAATTCCAAAAACATACCTAGGTACCTACATAAAAAAATATTCCTATGAATTGAGAATCTCCTCCTGTTTTTGAAGTCGGTTAAAAAGAAAGTAATTTTCATACTAAAGTTATGAAGTTGAAGTTATGAAAGAAGTTGAAGTTATGTTTTTAAACTTCAAAGTCTATAAATAGAACAGTAGTAGTTTTGTAATGACGTCACAAAATGACGGCGGGCCATTTGAATCTGCCAAGAGGGGCTTTTCCATCCTACTAATAATTTTACAGTGTGAAAGTTTGTGAGGATGTATGGATGTATAGATGTACCGCTATCTAGGGATGTTTGTATGTTTGTTACTCTTTCAAGCAAAAACTACTGATACACGCGCGGTTCGAGGGGGGGGTCATGGGGGTCATGACCCCCCCCCCCCCCCTCAAAATCCTTGAGAAACCTGTAACATCCAGCAAAAAGAGAGGTAGGTACGCACTACCAAAACTAGTGACCCCCCCCCCAAGATCAAAGTCTGCGACCGCCAGTGCTACTGAACGGATTTTAATGAAACTTGGAATACATATAGGTAGGTACCTATACTTACCATAATTTATGACCTGGAATAAAACATAGGCTACTTTTTATCCGGGTAGGTATCACCCGAGCGAAGCCGCGGGCGGAACCTAGTATATTTTACATTTGTCTCTCTGATGTTGGCTGTTAGGTAGGTATTATGTTTTATCTCGCTTACATAGATACCTACCTACTCTACTGCCTATAACAGTGGCGGATTTCCAAATTTGCCGCCAGTAGGCTATTCAACTTTTGCCGCCCCTACACTCGATACCACATCACAATCATATTAATTACATTTTTTTTGTTAATGAAATTGTAACTTTTATGATTTGTGTAATATTATTTTTAACCGACTTCAAAAAGGAGGAGGCTCTCAAGTCGACTGTGTGTTTTTTTTTTATTTTAGGTATATATTTTTTTTAGTTTTTTGTGTGTGTGTTACGCCATTTCTCCGTCAATTGTGGACCGATTTTGACAATTATTTTTTTTTTGGTTACAAAGGATATACTCCAGAAGTGGAGGATCTGATGAGGGGATCCCATGGAAATCGAGGGGAACTCTCAAACTTCATGGTTATTTATTGTGTTTGTAGAACTATCGGGCTGAAATTTTGCACACTTATATATTCTCGGTGACAATGAAATATTATGGTATCAATCAAGCTTATCTGATGATGGAGTCAAGAGCTGTTCAACAGAACTCCTCAGTGAATAGGCCGATTGAGTCGAAACTCGGTATATCTATCAAGTTTCAATTACAATTTAATAATATGGTGACAACGAGCTGATTTGATGATGGAGTCAAGAGCTGCTCAACAGAACTCCTCAATAAATTGGCCGATTGAGTAAAAACACTGCATATCTGTGAAGTTCCGACACAATGTAATATAATAATATGGTGACAGCGATCTGATCTGATGATGGAGTCAGGACCTGTTCCATGGAACTTTTTAGTAAAATAGAAATAGAAATAAGTTTTATTTTCGCCACTACGATACATACAACACAAATCAGAAATGCTACATTACAGTGACAAGAAAATAAGGTTACCCCTCAGCATTTGCTCCAGCAGCGCCATGGCTGTTAGAGCGCTGGTTTTCAGTATCTTAGTTTTTAGTAGTATAGTAGTATAGTAGTAGTGACATGGATATCAAATGAAAGGGCTTGATGAGCGAAACACAATAAGTAGGTAAGATGACATCATTCTTAATAAAAAATAAACACTAAAATGAAAAAAAAATAAAAAAAATAAAACAACAAAAAAAAAAAAAAAAAAAAAATGAAACATAGGCAGGATAAATCACGGAGATACGTGCTCTGTGCTCAGCTGTTGCTACGGCATAGAGTCTATGCTACGTCGTAGTCATACATACATACCTAGGTCATTAGCTCTGCGCGCCTACGACACCATAACAAGTGTTTTACTCACTTTTGTTAATCTTTTCAACTATTTAGTTTCGTATGAAATACTTATCAAATTCAAAAACGAAACCAACGACACGAATACGATTAAGCAATACAAGCAGTGGGTGCTGGCTTTAAACTGACCTAGAATTAACGGTGTATAAAGCATCGATGAAGCATTGATGAAGCATCGATGCTTCATTTAAGAAGCATATATATGAAGCATTTATGAAGCATTTGATGTTTCATCAGATGTTTCATAGATGAAGCATCTATGAAACATCTGATTTTTCATCAAAAGTGGCCACTTTAGACCCCCAGACAATTACCTCAGCACCAACAACAACAACCAGCACCAACAACAACAACCAGCACCGACAACTCGTTTGGAGTTGTTTGCACACCAGCTTAAGATGAGCCGTACATTCAACGGTTCCTGTGCATTCCGGGTGTCAAGGATTCCGGCTGTTTGTAATTTCGGAACTACAAAACCGATGGCCTTGAAATTTTTACGGAACAATATATAAAGTACTTACTTTCAAACAAAGTAAAAACCGGTCAAGTGCGAGTCGAACTCGTACACCGAGGGTTCCGTACCTACCCATTATACCCATTAAGTTATTGAACAATTAGTAATTTTTTTGTATATATCCTAGTTCTGCGATAGCAGCGCCGCAAATGTTCTGCGCACACGAGCATAATATTGCAATAAATATTTTCTTTTATTTACTTTCACACAATAGCACAATTTTATTTATTTACCTTATTTGAGGATGGTGCCAATTAAGCTAGTTCGCTTAATTGTATGAGCGCTCATACAACTCAGAAGACAATCTTAATTGGCGTCAACTATGTATGTATGTATGTATGGGAACACCCTTTAACTTTCAACTTTTTTAATTTTTTGGAATTTTTCCTTTATTTCTGCTATAAGGCCTTGCTTTTTGCCAAATTTCGTGATTCTAGGTCAACGGGAACTACCATTTAGGTTTTCGACCCAAAACCTCTAGGGTACTTCCGGTTGACCTAGAATTGTCAATTTTGGTTACAAGCAAGGCCTTACAGCACAAGTAAAGGAAAAATTCCGAAAAATAAAAAAAGTTGATAATTAAGGTAAGTTTTGGTACTTACAAGTTTTCACGAAAACCTAAATTTGCCTATATCTTTTTATAGTGTTGACTCAGGACCTTGATTTTTATACTCACAATAAGGACTATAGACCTCAGTATATGGTATGAATTTCAACTTGCTAGCTCCACCCGTTCCTGAGATAATCGATGGTGACAGACAGACAGACAGACGGACAAGAAAGTGATCTTATAAGGGTTCCTTTTTTTACCTTTTAAGGTACGGAACCCTAAAAAGAATCAATGAAATCGGACTACGCGCTCATGAATTACAACCAGATACTTATTTTGACTTTCATCCCCTCTCCCTAGGGAACCGTGCTGAATTTCAGGATTAAAAGTATTTTATATTAGACCTCGTAGTATGCACTCAAATAATACCAGGTTTCATTTAAATCCAACCAGTAGTTTCGACGTAATGCGCGGCCATGATACGGACAGACAGACATGAATGAAAAAAATTACAGTTTTGGCTTCAGTATCGACAATAGAGAGCCCTCCAAAAAAAATTTCAAAATATCTTCAATGTACAGAATTTGACCTGTTACAGTTTTATTATAAACTAGCTGCTGCCCGCGGCTTCGCTCGAGTTGTAACCGGATAAAAAGTAGCCTATGTTACTCTCCAGCCCTCCAACTATCTCCACACAAAAAATCACGTCAATCCGTCGCTCCGTTTTGACGTGATTCAACTACAAATAAACAAACAAACAAACACACTTTCACATTTATAATAGGGGTACGGATACCTATTGATGTTTGATTGGTTGATGATTGATGATGATTGATTGATGATGTGAAATTTAATGATTACTTAATGAAAATAAAAATTCTTCGGTACACATAGGGATTTTTCGTACATGACGACCTTACACGTGCTGATTACAGCTACAGAAACAAACATGATCAACAGGTAAACTGTTGGAAATTTTCGGGATACTACTGTAATTCGCGGGCCCATCTAAACGCGCCGCCTTTATCGCTCGTTTCCAATCCAATTATGGAAAAAAGTTCTAAGCAAGAAAAGCTCTCACTCTAACAATTTTTAAAACATTACTTACATGTTGAATTGTTTGTGTGTACATAATAACATAGCATTATCAATAAATATAGGTAAATATTATTTTTCTGTAACACAAAAAAAAATTTTCCCTATTTGCCGCCCCTAAAATCTGCCGCCCTAGGCTCCAGCCGAGTCCAGCCTTCTCAGCCTATTGGTACCACCAATTGATTCGCCACGTCATAAGTACCTAAATATGCGTTATCCTTTGTTGCACTTATGGGGGCATCCATTAATTACGTCAGGCTTTTAGGGGGCGGGAGGGGGTTGAGCCAAATCGCACCTAATCCCATGTGGGATTAAAAATGAAAGGGAGGTCTCGGCAAATCTAGGTAGGTACCTGTTTAAGATTATTTTTTTTATTCTCACGTGAGATTAGGGGGTGGGGGAGGGGATCGAGCCAAATCTCAGGACATCTCACCAAGGGGGGAGGGGGTGCGGGGGTTGAAAAATCGCAAAAATCACCTTTAATTTTTATTCTTTAATTTTAATTAATGGACGCCCCCTAATTTCAGAGGGACAAACATCCGTTGTGACTTCAGTAGTTAGGTAGGTTAGGTAAGTACCTACTTACCTATAGACATTGGACAGAAAAAAACATAGGTAAGTACCTACTTAGGTACCTACTTCCCTTTGAAAATTTAGGTAATTGTGTACCTACTTATATAGGTAACAACCCACATATTCTGTCTAGCGTCATAATATCGATCTCATCCCTCCCTAAAAATCTTGAGAGTAAGATGGGTAGGTAATTACCTAGATATTGTAGATAAATTTCCAAAAAAAGCATTTTTACCATACATTTATCTAACGATTCCATGAAATAAAATGAACATTATTCATTAGTGACTGACAATATAACATTTTTGGCCTCTCCAAAGATGCAAAAACTCAATATCAGCAGGAATTGATCTCCATTCCGCAAGTACTTACCGCGCTGCAAGCGGAGCTCACAACCGCTGAGCCAAACGTCCTGATGCATTTGTATTTGAAATTATTGAACAGTAGCTGCGCGTAATGCGTCCTGAATCGCGCCAAAAAGGGCGGGCCTCATGTCAGACTCATATCTGCCAATCACAGATTAGGTAGAGGTAATACTGCCAATCGGGGCTGTGATTGCTCATAGTAGACTGAGTAGTACACCTATACTATACTACATAGAGTTTTTTGCGTGACAAGGACGAACAATTTAGATAGATACGTTGGAAGAGAAGTTCCGAGCTCCACTCACCGCAACCTTAAGGAGTTTTTATAAGAATAAATAAATTTAAAAATTTACAAAAATGTACCTAACTAGTTTAATTGCAGATGATGTCATGATGTCTTTGGCACTTTGGCATAATTAATTTGGGTTTTCAACGTCCATTAAAAAAAATGTGTAGGTAAGTATTGTAGGACTAGGTTTGTCAAAATATTTTTGTTGTTTAATCTCTACTGTCCTACTGGCAAAAGTGCTCACTCAAGTTATTCAATGAAAAAATGTTTTGAAGATATTTTCTTTGATATTATATTTTTTTTAATTTGTTAGTTTTTTATTTTTTCTAATGCTTATTTAATTTCACAACAATGTAACAAGTGATAAACCTAGAAACATGTAGGTAAGTAAGTATTTTCCTAAGAATTCAAGTTAAACCTACAAAACATGAAATCCCTTGTATTTTCTTAGAACTCGTCTAAATGTGGTTCTCACGTATAAGTGGTTTTTAATAATCCATTACGGAATAGTGATAATGGATTTTAGACTCTATTCTTATGTTATTACAGCTGAGGTGACCTAAAGATGCTTCAATGCAATGATATATAACAACTAGAAGTGTCAAGCAATTCTGCCCTTCTTACGATAAACAGCGTAAGTAACATTTTTTGCGAAAATGAGTTATTAGCATATTTGTAATCAGCTAAGCGAGATCTATCTGGAAAAATTATCCATTTTTCTGTATGTTTGATAGAAATAAAAAAAAACATAAGTATAAACATCGTACGTGCATAATTTTCACTTTATTTCTAAACATAAACAACGTATTGTCCACTACGCTCAGAGATTTTAATCAATCTCCTAGTCATAAGTATCGCACGATCACTAAACGTTGTTTATGATTAGCAGTACCTTCAACTGTCGGCTCAACTTACAAAACATAATGATTATTTGAGCCACTTACGTTGTGCATACCTTGTACTTATTTACGAAAGTTTAACAATATTCTAGAAATAAACATAGTACTATCTCCTACGCTCTTTATCTGTTGCATAAAATCTTTACTTTATTGCGTTATTCTATACACATACAACGCAAGTAGCGCACATACGATGTTTATGTCTGGTAAATACAATACAGAAACGGTGGGGCGGTGAGGTAATCGGAGGGGAGAACATTACTAACAGTGAACAAAAATATCATTCGCGCGTCGGCAAATATCAGTCGGCAAGTTCTTTTAAAATAGGTTCTATTAAAGAAGTTTACCGTAGACCACGTTTCGGGTCATTTCTTTCTGGTGCAATTATCACCAAGCTACTGGAGGAGCTCACCCTGGAGCAAGCCACATAAAATTTCACGTGTGAATAACAATCCTGTCATAAATCTATTCCAGCTAGCTGTTAAGTCTGGCCCTGAGCCTATGCAAGCGAAGCATCGAGTTAAGAAAGAGAAGCGAGCTTTTTTAGACAAATGCAACATGTGACACTTGATTTTGCTAATGGTGCTCTAAGAAAAATCTGGGTGCTTGTCGGTTCCTAACAGTAAATTACTTTGCTCGCAAAGTAGGTACTCATAAAGCTACGAAATTTTGTAGACAAATGCAGCATGTGATAGGTGCTTGATTTTGCTAACAGTGCTCTAAGAAAAAGCTGGGTGCTTATCGGTTCCTAACAGTAAATTACTTTGCTCGCAAAATACTCATGAAGCTAATATGCGAGCGAAGCGAGCACCGACCTAAGCAAGCGAAGCGAGCTTCCTCTGCTCGCGAAGCGAGCGGAATTTTTTTAGAGCAACATGACATGTGTCACTTGATTTTGCTAATGGTGCTCTAAGAAAAAGATGGATGGTTGTCGGTTCCTAACAGTAAATTACTCATGAAGGTAATATGCGAGCGAAGCGAGCTTTCCTAGCTCGCAAAGTGAGCGGAAATTTTTTAGAGCAACATGACATTGTCACTTGATTTTGCTAATGGTGCTCTAAGAAAAGAAAAAGAGGGATGGTTGTCGGTTCCTAACAGTAAATTACTCATGAAGGTAATATGCGAGCGAAACGAGCTTCGAATTAAGTGAGCGCAGCGAGCTTCCCTAGCTCGCGAAGCGAGCGTAAATTTTTTAGACAAATGCAACATGACATTTGTCACTTGATTTTGTTAACGGTGCTCTAAGAAAAAGATGGGTGCTTATCGGTTCCTAACAGTAAATTAGTCATGAAGGTAATATGCGAGCGAAGCGAACTTCCCTAGCTCGCAAAGTGAGCGGAAATTTTTTAGAGCAACATGACATTGTCACTTGATTTTGCTAATGGTGCTCTAAGAAAAAGAGGGATGGTTGTCGGTTCCTAACAGTAAATTACTCATGAAGATAATATGCGAGCGAAGCGAGCTTTCCTAGCTCGCAAAGCGAGCGGAAATTTTTTAGAACAACATGACATTGTCACTTGATTTTGCTAATGGTGCTCTAAGAAAAAGAGGGATGGTTGTCGGTTCATAACAGTAAATTACTCATGAAGGTAATATGCGAGCGAAACGAGCTTCGAATTAAGTGAGCGCAGCGAGCTTCCCTAGCTCGCGAAGCGAGCGTAAATTTTTTAGACAAATGCAACATGACATTTGTCACTTGATTTTGTTAACGGTGCTCCAAGAAAAAGATGGATGGTCTAATGGTGTTCTAAGAAACAGCTGGGTGCTTGTCGGTTCCTATTCTGTTGTCGGACAAAATTCACTTTTCTCGCAATATATTTATTATTGGTAGGATTATGAAGCTAATATGCAAGCGAAGTCAGATTCAAGCCAAGAAAGTGAAGCGAGCTTCGATTTAAACAAACGAAGCGAGCTTCCTCATCTCGAAATCCAATGTTTTTTATGTTAAATGCTTGATGATACGATTTTTCATTCAACCATTTTTAACTGTTTTCTTCCCGTTAGGGGTAAAATTTTCAAAAGTCCTTTCTTAGAGATGTTTTTTACCTTTATGAAAGTACACATACAAAGTTTGAAGCAAATCGAACCACCCGTTAAGAAGTTCCATTACCAACTTGAACACCCTCTGGCACTCCCTCTGATGGATAATTTTGATTTTTTTTTGTACAGATAGTTTTTATTTCTACTGAAATATATTTGTACCGAGTTTCAAGCAAATTAAACTAGCCGTTAAAAAGTTCCCATACAAACTTTAACATTCCTTTCATCCCGTTTTGAGGGTAGTTTAAAAAAAAAATCATTTACCTAGTCATAAACATCGCAACTGCTGCACATGCGATGGTTATGTTTAGTATTTCAAAAAAAAGTGACATTACTTTTACTAATCATAAATAGTTTTTAAGTTATAATAACTCAGAAATAAAAGAGAATACAGAAATATGTAAGTAATTATAAAATACACACTTTAACCTACAAGTAAAAGTAACAATTTTGAAAATAACATAATTAGTGTAGTCGTGACACCAAAAATAACATTAAAAACTTTAGACGCGATTTTCTCGAAATATGCCGAACTGCACTTACGTTGTTTATCATAAGAAGGGCAGAATTTTACCCGCTGCTAAACAATTTCACGCAATTCCTGCTGGACAGACGGACAGCGTAGGAAAAATCCTTTATATTTATAAGAATTTTATTTAACAAAACCAAAAGCTTATTGAGCAATTTCTTTTTTATCATATTTTTTCTTTGGAATCTTTAACAAAATCGTAAAGATTAGCTATTTTACACGCTTGAAAAGGCTATTGGCCTTTAGTACCATTTAACGCTATTAGTACCTACTTATCTTCAAAGTCAAAATCTAAAATTATTCTGAGACCGTTGGAATCACATTAAATAGTCTTAAAAACTTAAAATTTTACTCCAGCTCCCTGATTGTCTATCTTTGATCAAACTTTGAGAGTTTGAGACCAAAATCGGTCTCAAACTCTCAAATAAGACAGCTCAGTGGCCACGCAAGTAGCTTTGTCACTCTCATCTCAACGAGACCGAACGCGACAAAAGATACCTGCGCAATCCTTTTGACAGTTTGAGACCAATTTGGGGTTTGAGACAAGTTAGACAATTACCCGCTGTTCCTTCAAGACCAACACCGTGAACTTTGGGGTCTAACTTTAGCCCATCACACACACAACAGATTTTATATTATGAAATACAAATATTAAGAGATCGCGCCCATACATTCTATGGAGGACCACACACAGCGAATATAAATTACATACTTACAAAATATATTTGGTGCGATCTGGCGAGATTGATAAGATATATTAAGTATCAGCTGTGTGTGTGGTGCTCTTAACTTTTAGAGAAATCCGAAAATTTCCGATTCATAATGTCTCTTCCACAAAACCTACATCAGCATAGTTGTATAATTTTTGAGCAACATTCTCGACTAACACATACTCGCTAACGCGCTTCGTAGAAGGATACGTGTCGTACATAATCTGTACATAAGGTTATGTACTTGTCCTATGTACCTTGTGTACACGTTTTCTTGAATGAACATCTGAATTTATTTTATTGTTCAGTCCAAAGTCTGGACGGTTTGAAACTTAATGTACAGCTGTATAGAAAAGCACTTACAATGAGTTTTATACGCTGTAGCGTGTGTAGATCGAAATGTATGAAAAATTGTTAATACATCAACTATCCGCTTTGAAGATCTGAAAGAATATGTCTACCGCACCTTGGGAATACAAACGTGATCATATAACATTTTTTTTAAGTAGGGAAGTTACAAATCAAATATCTAGTAGGTAGGTACTTATTCTGGTACCTACGTTATGTCTACCAACGTTTATAAATAACTAGCTGCGCCCCGCGGTGTTACCCGCTGTTAAAAAGTCAACATGGTTGATTTTCTCAAATAAGAATAGCCTATGTACTATTTCAGAACCTAAACTATCTACATTCCAAATTTCATCAAAATCGGTTTAGTAGTTATGGGGATACGTGGGAACAAACATTCACACACACACACAAACGGACATTCGCCTTTACAATAATAGTCCTATAATTTCAGGTTTCTAGTACATTTTGTTAACCTTCAATAACCAATACTGTTGTGCACGTCTGTACCTACCTACCGCCAATAAACTGGACAATGTCAATATTAGTGCGAGTGGGACAGCGGTTTTTGAGAAACTCGTATTAAGGTTCGTCTGTTTGTCTGTATGTAATCTCCTTGTTTGTGTCCACGGTATTGGACGAACCTGTATTATTGCAAGAAATGCAAATAAGCTAGTGTATTCGAAATTCGAAATGAATTTGACAACTGCAGAACCAAAGAATAAAAAAAAAATGCAGAAGCTTTATACCTAACATTTATTAGTCAAAAAAGAGCCGTGTTGGCCGAGGGGTATAGTACCTCGACTTTCGATCCAGAGGTCGTGGGTTCGAATCCTGGCCGTGCATCAATGGATTTTTCGTTTCGAAAAATGTATATGCGCATACGAGCTCTAAACGATGAAGGAAAACATCGTGAGGAAACCCGCGGCTTAGTCAGCCCCACTCGTATTGACCATGTCTTTCCAGTGGATATGGCCGGTTAAGCTGATAGGATGGTGTTGATTGGTGCTGGGCAAGTCTTCTCCATCTCAACAATGTTGAGATGGAGAAGACTCCCGTATCCCGTGTAGGCAAGATTGCCTCCTGACACTGTATAAATCATCTAGTAAAGATGTAAAGGCTTAAGTTTTTATTGTTGCCCTCCAAGCTCTTTTAACAAGTTAAGGTGGCGGTTCGCGCCCGAGACCGAAACAGGAGACCGAGACCAGAGACCGAGACAGGAGACCGTTGTCATATAAACTGACGGTTCTCTGTCTCGTGTTACTTTCACGCGCACCTACAAAGCCTGTTTCTGCAGGCTGATCTAACTTATCTTAAACCTCAGATTGGTCTCAAACTGTTAAAACGATCGCGTAGGTATCTTTTGTCGCGTTCGGTCTCATTGACAGGAGAGTGACAGAGCTACTTATGCGTGGTCACTGAACATATTTGACAATTTGAGACCGATTTTGACCGCTATGAAAGATAGACAATCAAGGGGTTGGTCTCGGTCTCCTGTCTCGGTCTCGAGCGCGAACTGCCTTTATAATTTAAGTTTTATAATACATCAGCTCAGACTTCAAAGTTGAGGAAGAGCTTTAGAAGCTAACAAGCATGATTAACCCTCGTGGATACTGAGAAGGCTCTCATTAGCGGCTCGTTACGGCGGGCGGGTTAGCACCTCGGAACCGTGGCATGCATTATGCAAATTCCTCGAACTATGAAATCACTTGGTGAGAATAACTGCTGAAGAACTTTTGCGAGCTGATGATCCTAAGGTCTTATTTTGATGTTATTCACTGAGGAGTGCCGCTGAACATCTAACTCCAGTACTATGCCGATTCCACTCAAAAACTTTTTTATCAACTAATTATTTCGTTTGTTTCATAATCTACAAATGACCAATGAGGTTTGGTTACTCTGTTGTGATGACGTTTTCAAACAAATTACCAATGAGGTTTTACAAATTACTGTCATTTTGGAGAACGGAACACAACGCTGCGGCAATGATGCCGGGATGGTTGACGTTGTAAAATAGAGGATTGTGGCCCTGATATCAATTTTGGTTTGGAGATGGAATGATCATATTTGCTTCATTTGCTAATGTTAAGCAGCGTTGGGCGCGGCCACTCTTAGGATGGGTGACCGCAAGTGGTATTACGAGCTGAGCGCTTCCGGGCACGTTAAATTGTCGGTCCCGGCTTTTAAGTCGTTAAGCCATGACGGAGGCCTTTAGGCGGCCTAAAAACTCCGTCACCAGAGTTGGCCACTTACACATACGAACTTACTTACTTATTGCTAACATTTCTTGGAAATAAATAAATAAATAAAATAAATAAATAAAATAAATAAATAATGCTGGACATTTCACACATCATCATTGTAGCCCCAAAGTAAGCAGAGCTTGTTTTATGGGTACCACATGACTGATACACTACTTATATACTTTTTTTTTGTAAATACATACATATTATACATAGAAAACACCCAGACCCGAGACAAATATTTGCAGATCATGCAAACATTTGGACCCGCAATCTCTTGCGTCTCAGGCGGGCATTCGCCCACTGCGCCACAGAGGTCGTCAAATGGAAATGGCAAAGCTTCAGCTCTACCGTGGCTCTACTTAGAGTCTCTATAACCCTCAGTGAGTCGTGAGCTGGTCATCAGCTACGCAAACACCCAGTAATCTGGTTAGAGTGATTATCGCACGAGACATGGTTTACAATATGATTGGTGTTTCATGCCTGCTCTGTTTGTTTTTAAATGGACACAAATTGGCTGGAAAAATAGGGTTTTTTGATTTTGTTTTTATTTTTTCGCGTATAATGATTTTACAACAATTTGTAGCAATAATTTATCTTACGTGTACAAACCAAGATTGATTTTTTACGGAATGTATTTTGATTAAATGTCACTTTGTTTTGACCAGTTACCAGGCTAAAATCATAAGGATGCTTTGGTGTTTGCGCTAAACGGTGAAGGAAAACATCGTGAGAGCCGCGTTCTAGTCAGCTCAATCGTATGGACCGATGTGGTCGTATGGATGGATATGCATGGCTAGAAACGTATTTTTTTGCGTATTTTTTTGCGTTTTAAAAATTGTCTCTAATTGCAAAACAAAAACAAAATATTGGTAGGTATAAGTAATCGCTTTAAAACTTCAATTGAAAGCGCTTTATGAAACCGAAACGGTTCAACTTTCGTTGCTGACTGTACAATATATACATAATGTACATACATTATATCTACCTTGTTCAGACATAAAATTCCTTTCTTTCAGCCGAAATGAATTCTCTCATGAAATATGTAGATTCCATCAACTCTTATGTCAAAGAACATGGTACAGAGGCTCAAAGAGCCACATCAAAGGTGTTTGTCGGCACTCCAGCGCCCTCTAGTGGCGTGTGTGTGCTCGGGAATATTGATTAATGTCTCTTGATACTACGTAATTTGATTGAAGTCTGGATACAGGAATAAATACATATGTCAAGCTAAATTCGAGTATATATTACTACTAGATTCCGCCCGCGGCTTCACTCACATGGTACCCAGTTAAAAAGCAGTTTATGTCCTATTCCCGGTCATTATCTATCTATATTTTAAATTTTAGCCAAATAGGTTCAGTGGGTGTCGAGTTACAGAGGAACTTCTTCTTCTTCTAGTGCCTCTCCATTACTGAAGGTTAGCTGTCATCCTGTCAAATTTTTCCTTGTCTAGTGCTAGCCTAAACAGATCTTCCGCTTTCTTGATTCCCGTCCAATCTCTTATATTGCGAAGCCAAGATGTTCTCCGTCTTCCAACCCCTCTTTTGCCAGGTATTTTACCCATCATGATAAGCTGGAGCAGATTGTAGCGCTCGTGTCGTAATATATGTCCCAAATAAGATACTTTTCTCTGTTTAATAGTTTTCACGAGGAAGGGTGTACAGAGGAACACATACATCCAATCAAGGTATATGGTCGAAGCATCCAATCATCTAAACATCCTAACCTTATCCTAACATTCAAACTTTCGCATTTATAATATTAGTGTGATAGTGTGATGTGATTTAAAATTTGTAAAGTTTTATAATCATTGCTAGTAGATCCGTAGGCAGAAGTTATACCCTCCATAATCTGTGGTACAAACAAAACCGGATTTTTTTTTTGTCCATTGTGTTGTTGGCGCAGTGATTCTTCTTTTCAATGGTCAGCAGCGCGTGTGTGACTCCTCTGGTGTCGCAGACGTCCATAGGTTACGGAAACCGCTTACGATCATCGTGGGTCGTATGCTTGTCTGCTACCTTATAAGTATAAAAAAACAAGACGCAGAACTTGTACTCTTTGCTCTATAATCTGTGGGTACAAACACAACCAGAAAATTAAAAAAAACAGGATCCTAATAACAAGTGTCACCTATAATTAGAAACCAACTAAGTTTATTATAGATATTTCTTTTGTTATTATTTACGGTATTATGCATAAATACTTAGTGCGCCGACCAGCAGTTCAAGTACCTTTCTTGGGGTCTAAAGTGGCCACTTTTGATGAAAAATCAGATGTTTCATAGATGCTTCATCTATGAAACATCTGATGAAACATCAAATGCTTCATAAATGCTTCATAGATGCTTCATATATGAAGCATGATGCTTCATCAATGCTTCATCGATGCTTCATAGATGCTTCATATATGAAGCATCGATGCTTCATCAATGCTTCATCGATGCTTCATAGATGCTTCATAGATGATGATTTTTCATTGATAAATCCGATTTTATCGAATTTTGTCGATTCTAAATGTCAAGCGATTGATAAGAACGGTACTTGCACTGCAGGCTCGCTAGAGCGCTCTTTTTTTTAACAACTGGTGAGCTTGGTTGGCATACAAAGTTTTATGCATAAGACAGCTAAAATTTCATATATTACTAGTTTATATTCCCATTTCTCCCCATAAAACAATTATTCCTAAGTCCTAAAACACGACAGAATGCTGCAATGTCGACAAATACTTGTGGTGATTTAGGCATTTTATTAAAAAGCACACAATACCCTGCTCCGAGATCGCTCTTCTGTTTTATTTTTAATATTAAACCCCCCGGCAGTCCGCCATAGAGTAGTGAAGATACAGAGGGGTCTTTTTTGCCGAATACGGTTTCAGCCTTAGCTTTCGTTCCGGTCGATATTTAATCTATACTCTAAAAAAAACTGTCTACATAACCAATAACATTTATTTATTTATTTTTCCCAAGAAACTACAGAAAAATAACTTAGGTTCTGGCTAATAGTATTTTAAACTTAGATAAGTTTGACTAAGCACTGGATTCGATTCGATTCGAAATTATAACAACAAAGTTATCTTAAATGTAAGTAAAACACAGCAATATAATTAAGTAGGTTGTTATTTACAATTTAAAAAAATACTCAAATATCTGTGCACACACAAAGAGAGCACAACGAGACAGTGCGGTTTTTGTATATTTTTATGTAAAGGAGAATAATCTCTGCAGCCACTAGATCTTTTTGAAAAATGATTTATTTAATAATTTGAAAGGTAAATTATTCAAGATGGACATGACCCATATATGTATATTGAGCCGGGAGAGGTCAGTGCTCAAAAATGGATTATACGAGTAGACAAAAGTGAATAAAGCAGATATTAAAATTGAAATAAGAAGAAATAACCGCAACGTAGACGTTCTACGCGCTACGCTACTACGGCGTAGCACATTAATAAAATAGTAATTGAATAGAAAAATTGCCTATAAAACAACCGATTGGATGAAGAGGAAAAGCTATTCTTTCGATCTTAAGGTTGAGGGTTAGAATCTCGGCCGTACCTCAATGGATTTCTAAAGGGGTAGTCAGAGGCAAAAATACATTTTTTGTACATTCCCTCATATTGTGGAAATTATATTAATAGATTTTAAGTTCTTCACCGAATTAATAAAAACGAAACAGGATCATGACTGTATCGCCAAAGCGCGGTAGACATTCTTTCAGATCTTTAGGTATTTAAGATCCTTAAATTCATACCCTTATTATAAATGTGAAAGTGTGTTTGTTTGTTTCTTTGTCCTGCTTTCACGTCAAAACGGAGAGACGGATTGACGTGATATTTTGTGTGGAGATAGTTGGAGGGCTGGGGAGTGACATAGGCTACTTTTAATCCCGAAAAAAAGCATGTGTAAATAATTAAAATACAACTGATTATTTATTGTTCTGTCTAGAACAAGCTTAGTCTATGGTTACCATTTTCCAAGCTCGTTGAAGGGCACTCCACGGCCATTATTGAGATCCAGACGACGAATGCTCTTCATCATTCCTTCAGTCCTGAAATTATTACTTAAGAAACATAATTTTAATAATTAGATACTTATAAATTGAGCCAGCTTGCTTAATTCATTAGGGTTTTAAAAGAAAAATAGTTCTTAAAATAACCAAGTAATTTTGTAATTTTGTTCTACGGTTGTAGCCAGGGAAGTGTAGGGGCATATGCGGTAGCTGTCATACGTACCGGCGTAATTTGCATGCACTTTGCCGGTACCACCGGCTACCCGGCAACCGGGACGTACGAAAAGGCACTAAAGCGAAAACTTTCAACTTTTGTATGTGTATTTTCTCTCATAAATTACTTGTTAGTCAATGTAATTGCATACTATGATTTATCTAACTAAATATGATGGCGAATTTAAAATTGTTCCTTTCCTTTTGAGCTCGTTTTAATTTTTCCTTGTGTGACTTGTATTTTTCAGTCAGCAAAAAAGTCGAAGATTCTAAGTACAAGTGGTGTCTTGAAATAAATCGTTAGATGCGCTGCTAGCTTTGAGTGACTGCGTAGAAATATTTTTAAGTGAGCTCACACGTCAGAAAAATAAAGTAACAGGAACAGTTTTGCATGGTTTGTTCACATTCGAAAATATCGGCGTATCTAACGATATAAAAGCTCCTTGTCCGTTTTCCTCGAAAAGTTAGGGCAGTATTACACGGTGCGATTATAAAGACGTACGGCAAACACCGGCCGGTACAATTAGTTCGGAACACGACGTCCATGTGTCCCGATCCTTATCGCTGCAATATTGTTGCTCGCGTGCCCCGCCTGCTTGCGGTCTAAGTTAAAAGAAAATAGCGAGTTTAGAGCATTACTATTTAAACAAATCTAACTCAATATACTCAGTGGGTGATACTGGGCTGAGATGATGATGAATAAGCATATAAATATTTCATGAAGATAGACATTGCTGTAGCATAACGGATAGCTCTGAGCTTACACACACTAAAACAATAATTTAATGCTCACTAAACAGCAAAACGTCCTCATGAAATATGATTTTTTTACAAAATTATTGCAATTTGTCGATGTGAACTACCCTTGACGAAGAACCTTAACGGCATTCCTGGGAAGATATTATTTTATTACAAAAAAACAATGTAAGTCTTTGATGTACCGACCTGTATCAATACTGTTGTAATGTAGGTAGGTATATCAACAGTTTATAACTTGGACAGTTGAAGTGATCTAGTGGGCAGGTAGATAGCTAGATAGGCAATTATAGAGGTTGTGTAAAGTTTAATAAAGGCTAATGCTATGCAAGTCACCTTCCCCAGCCGGGCTTCAAGACTATATGACGTGGTTGTAAATGGAACTGTCTCTGTAAAGCACTGTTCAGTAGACATAGACAATGTAACAGTCTTTATAATTACTAGCTTCCGCCCGCGGCTTCGCTCGCGTGGTACCTGGATAAAAAGTAGCCTATGTCCTATTTCCGGTCACCATCTATTTATATTTCAAATTTCAGCCAAGTCAGTTCAGTGATTGTTGAGTTATAGAAGAACAAACATACATCCATCCAAACATTCGCATTTAATGAGTGTGATTTAACAACAACCAAAAATGGACAATCGACTTCAGAAGTGTTTTTATTCTTTTTTAAATGCTTTTGTTTACTTACTAATATTGTTTCCTGTAAAGTAAAAAAAAAACTTGTAGATGCTAGGAGTGTTTTTCCTAAACACTCATCATCATCTGCGGCCCGATCTCTCCCACTGCTGGGTATAGGCCTCCCTTTGCATTTGCCATTTCTCCTGCGCTTGCCTGATCCACTGCCAGCCCGCGAGACGCTAACGATATCGTCAACCCCTCGTGCTGCCGGACGCTTCTTTTGCCAGTCTTCGGCCACCATTCCGTCAGCGCTTTACACCACCTGTCATCATCACGTCTCGCTAGGCGGCCAGGTTTCTAAACACAACAGATGAGAAATTTTATCTAATGAAAGTACGGGTTTGTTAGTTACTTACATTAATACACACATAAGACATAAAACGTATTTAATAAAACAGACACACTGTCTAAATTAATCTATTAATAAAAAGTTATCTAGGGATAGTCAGTGGCAAGTAAGTAAGTAATGTAACAATGTAAGTGTTAGGCACAATTTTATTACACAGAAGATACCTACTACAAACTACTAACAACACAAAACTTATAAAATAACAAGTAAATAAACAAACCAATAACTTTAAGCCTTAAACTTTGCATGACCGAAGTAACCCGCAATAACTGGGTAAACATAGACAGGTGCCGAATAGGGACACTGCTAATAGCTCAAAATTCAAAGTTCCACTCAAACAGGTCGAGCAAACACTACGCCATCTGGCGGACTAGCGAGCACTAGCTTGTGCTTACCCTTTGTGAGCTGACTGGTTGATTGACGTCGCGAGAGCTCTTGATGTATAATTAGATGGGTTGAATGGATCGGTATGATAGTATTTTTAGTGATTATTATGTGGTAGAAAGATGTTTATTAATTTTTCTAGTATTAAACAAGACTTAGCTGCCATTTTAACCACATTTGTTTAAATAAAGTAGTAAAATAATAATTTGTTTGTATAAAATTTAAAATAATAATTATAAACTGGATGGAAATAATAAAATTAAAAAAATATATATTACTTACAAGTCAGGATAAATAATTAAGTACTGTTATATTGCTAGCTACTATAAGAATAACTTAGATATAATATAAGTAATTATGTTTCCTGTAGGCATAATAGCACAGCACAACATCGAGAGAGATATCTAACTAAAACTGCTCGACCGATCGAGATATATCTCGTTTCTCTACTCTCGATGTTGCACATGTTAGGCCATGATCATGTTTGTATAAATAAAAAGCAGAAAAAAATTAAGTTTAATTCACTATTTAGTAATTTAATTATTATAACATAATTTTAATTAATATTGCACATTTTTAATAATGTACATTATACACAGATATTTTTATCACATGCCTTCGATAAATGTTATTTAATTAAAAATGAGTAAAACTTTATAAGCAAATAAAATGACTATTTTTTTTATTTATGTACCTATTTTGACGATAAACTAAAGCGCCGTATGTCGAGTAGTCGAGCAACACGCGATGCGTGCATGTCTTCGGGAGACGTAATTGACAGCTCTGAGGAGCGACTGCTGCGAAAACATGGCGAATTTTTATTGCTGTCAAACCACTTGTGTACGCGGCTGTACTTGTAATGTCGTGCGTTTCGGTTCAATAGCGTTACGGATTATGATGATGAAAAATGAAAAACAGATATCTACATTTGCGAATACAACCTATTAAGTATAATTTTAAAATATGTACCTACCTACTTGTTTCGAAAAACATTTTTAATAAATCGCGCTTCATAAATTTTTTCAACATAAGGTTTAACACCAAATTAAAACTAATTAACCCCAAGTTATCAAAATTAAAACATTTTATCAGCAACTGCAGGTTAACCCTCAAGTGCTCCCAGCGGGGTTGCGTGGGGTACAAAGTACCCCGCTATACCCCGGGGTATTCCATGTTTATTGCACGGCTCTAGCTTTGTCTCCCCTAAATAGAATATTTTATCAATTTGTACGTTGCCAAAAACGAATGGTTAATATTTGATGTTGCGTTTTATTGGCGGTTTATGTAGATGTAAATTGTTATTTGGGGGTTATTTAGACGTCCCTAACTAGATTTACCTCGCATCCACACGTTGGGGCCAACGTTGGTCCCAATGTCACTCGCCAACGTGTGGATCTAGCAAAATCAGCCCCAACGTTGGCCCCAACGTTGGGGCCAATGCAATTTTGTCAGCTCCACACGTTGGTGAGAGGCATTGGGGCCAACGTTGGCCCCAACGTGTGGATGCGAGGTTAAAGGTTTTTTTAGATCATCAGCTGCATACCTACATTTGATTGATTTTCAATTATGTATAAATCGTTTGAATCTTAGACTTGTAAAGTGATTGATAATATAAATATTAAACATCATAAATATTTTATTTCAAACCCTTTCACCTTTATTTACAACTCTCGAATGATTGCCCTTATTCATTTAACATTTACCGTATTCAGAGATTTCACGCGCAACTTAATCAATTATGGTCGAGCCACAACACCGCGGGTTCGACTCCCGCGCACGGCTCGGCTCGGATAATGGGACAATAGCTGTCAGTAAACGCCTGCGGTGTTTTGGATTATTGAGGGTGTAGGGGATGATTTTATTTATAAGTCATACTTAGTAAAGTTTTTTTTATTTTTGAAAAAAAAAAAGATAAATATGACAGTTTTAAATTTGTATGTCCTCTGTGTTAGTTTTTTTCTGTGTTTCTTGTATTGAACCTACGTAAGAAACACAGGAAAAAAAAACTAACACATAAGTAGGTACTATAATTAATGAAAAATAAAAGAAAAATTATAAATTGTGATGGTTAATGGTTGTAGTTTTTAGATATTTCAAGATATAGGTACCTACCTATGTACGTAATAATATTTTTTATTATTATGAAAAAATATTTTTGGTAGAGCTTCTAGCACAAGTACAATTTTTTTAAAGTTTCATAAAAGGAAGCTTCTTCGTAGTAATGTCAATAAAAGGTTTTTAAACATTTTTGCACAAAGGTAAACCCTTGCTAAAAATAATACAGAAAAGATAACATTATAAAAATAAAAATAAATGTCTTATAGTTTACTAAAACAAAGTCAAGATTTTTTTTAAGTTTCATAGTTTGTTCGCGACCTTTGCTAATTATTACCATGAAATAATCACCCTGTAGTTTATAAAGCCGTAGCCACACTGCTAATACTCCGAATTGAGTGACAGTCGGAGTTAATAAAATCCGTCAGTAATATCGGCCATATGTCCACACCCTTTGGCCGATTGTAGCACAATGCTTCAGACATAACGTTCTGTGAATTCATATTTTGATAAGGCTTAATGCCAATGGTTGGGATTATTATGGAAAATCTGGATAAAATGAGAACCATTAAAATTAAAGCAGTGATAGCTGAGTATACAAATAAAGTGTATTTCCCAAATTTCATTTGGAATAGTACCTACCTTAACTTTCAATTCGTTGGAATCCTTTCCGTGCATCGATACATTTTTAGTTTAGGAAAATTCAAGACCTCAACGGTGGCGTGGCGGTTCGCTTTTTTTTTTTGTAAATACTTACATACATTATTATACTTACATAGAAAACACCCGCACCGGAGACAAAATATTAGCATTATAAAAATATTATACTTAACTTTTTTTTTTCATTCATTCACATTCTTTGAAGTTAAGCGACACGTTCTGAGTTTTTTTTTTTTTTAAATACTACTAAGGTCGCAGACAAGCATACGGCCCACCTGATGGTAAGCGGTCACCGTAGCCTATGGACGCCTGCGACACCAGAGGAGTCACACTCGCGCTGCTGACCCTTTAAAATTTTCAAAACAATTGTTCGCGGGAGGAAATTCCTCAGGAATCGCACCGTACGTGACCACAATGGCTTCAGGGTGTGAGGATGGATCCCCTGCCGATGGCGAGCATTACGATGGTAGAATGGAGCTACAGGCACCATTTCAAATAGCTCTTCAGAACACAACCCATTATACAGGCGGTAGAATACACATAGAGAGGAAAAGTCTCTCCTGAGGCTTAAAGATTCAAAACCGCCTGAGACCTTGGGATCGTCAACAATTCTCACAGCTCGTCTTTGTACCGAGTCAAAAGGCCCGAGCTGGTATCTGGGTGCTCCCGCCCATAAATGACTACAGTACTCCATATGGGGCCGGACCTGCGACTTATAGAGAAGCAGTCTCATCCCCGCACTGAAGTACCGCTTCGATTTATTGAGCACACCGAGCTTTTTAGATGCCAGCTTAGCCTTGTCCTCCAGATGACATCAGCAACATTTACGCAAACTACAAATGTGTGTCACCCCCAAGCGATCTGTGATTTTTATTGTTCGTTTGATCGCGAGCGGATCGCAAGGGATTACCCACTGAATAAATTATTGTTGTTTCATTGGCTATAGCTATGGGCATTGAACACATGTCTCGGTCTATTTTGATTTAATTTACTCAATAAAACGTTGCTTTGTTTAGTTAATTTACTTAAAGATAATTTGTTAAAAGGATTTTAATTTCATTTATTAGCTGACCCGGCGAACTTCGAACGGACTAAATTCAGAAAAATGAAACATTGACGAAACATGAAGAGTTATAATTTCGCATTTAATCTTATTGAATAAGAGAAAATGTAAACGAATTAAAGGGTCTTTATCGCGTAATTACCTTATTTTATTATTTCCCGACGTTTCAGTCCCCCCGTGACAACGAGAGCTGTAACGTCGGGAAATAATAAAATTCAATTCAATTCAATTTCAATTCAATTTAATTAAAATAATGTAATTACGCGATAAAGTCCCGTTAGTTAATTTAAATTATGTCTACAGATCGCAAAACTTTAAAAGGTAACTAGTCCTAGAAAACATTCGTAATAGTACCTACATTTGACAGCATTTGCTAAATCTAAACTACGGAGGGGTAACTAAAATTGCTTACAAGTCCCCACAGAGGGGCGCCGACCGAAAACAACACGATCTGTGTTTATATCTAAACCGTGCTTTGTGCTGCGATTAGTATTGTGAGAAATAGGGGCAGGACAAGTGTGCGACTTAGCGGGGTACCTATGTCACGGTCTTTTGGAAGCTTAGGGGACTAGAACTTTAAGAAAAACACATTCCTAAATTTAGTAGGTAGTAAATTCCAGTTTCATTGGCAGACACTGAAGAAAACTAAGGAAAATTCATACATAAACAGATTACACACATTACCCTTCCCTTGCGTCGCGCCGTCGACTACATAGACTCATTTTGATAAATCTTGATAAACGATTTATCGTTTTTGTAATTTTACACTTACTTATTTTAAAACTGGATAAGTGTGCGACTATGCGGGATATGGAAGATTTCGAATGGCGTTTCCTAGTTATCAACAAAAAGACGTTCCATATAAAATGTATGAGAAAATGAATTTTCTTCATGTTTTTTTGTGAATTTTTACGATATTTTAATAGTCTGTGTAGTAAAACACAGCTTGCTGATTGAACACTGTTTATTATAAATGAAGGTACTACACAATTGACCTAATTAACTACCCTCAAATAAGATAACTAATACTACATCTTCCTCCTTTTATAGAACACAGAACAATAAGAGATTTATACGACAAACTAATATACCGTTATGCAGATAGGTAGGTACCCCTACGGTTACCTACTTACCTACACACACTTAAGTCTAAGTTAAAGTAAAATTGTTAACTGTAACAATGAATTTTTCTTACTTAATACAATCAAAGCATATTACTACTAAGTACCTACTTATTTCTTTACCCTACTACGGTGAGCTACGAGTTCAACAGATCGGGTAGATACCCATATCATAACTCAGTAGGCACGTTTATCTGCAAACTCCTAGCTGAGAAACTATAATTAATTAGTCTATGTTCAATCTCCAATTTGCGTCTTTTTGTTCAACGCGCGGCGACCCAGCCCGCTTTGCCCTACTTCTAGTAATGGGTCCAGAAGTTAAGTTAGTTAATTTTAATCTATTTGAAGTCTGCCGAGTATTTTTTGTATCTCCCTCCCCTAAACCAGTCCTCGCCCTTTCATCTGACAGCTGCCCATCAGAAATCAAGTCTCGAGAGCACAATGAACTTTGAGTACCTTCCGCTGATGTAGCTATAGCTATAGGTAGGTTGCTAGGACCAGCATCTGGCGCGTCAGGGGCGCCGGCGGCTGCGCCGCCGCCGATGGCGTCGCCGTCGCTACCTAATCTCCGAACTACATGCCTACGATTGCGGCGGTACCTGCGACCTACTTCATCCTGCAAAATGTATGACCTGGGTTCGGGAGCCTTTTGTACTACTTTCATACTCTTGCGCTGCTTACCATCCGCTACTACTACATTTTCACCTCTTTGTAGTAAAGGGAGGTTCCTAGATGACCTATCATACCTCAACTTTTCTTTATTTTGGTTCTCTAAAATGGCCTCGTAATTCTTTTGACTATCGACTTTTTCTTCTAATAAACGCTTATGAATTGGTAAGCGCGTATTTAGTCTTCTCCCCATTAGAATTTCTGCTGGCGAGTCTAAGTGATCCCTAGGCGTAGACCGGAAGTTTAATAAACTGACGTAGTAATCATGTCCGGAATCAATACATTTCTTTATCATCGTTTTTACTGTTCTCACCGCACGCTCGCTCTTTCCGTTAGACTGAGCATACAGCGGTGATGACGTAATGTGTCTTATCTCCCAGTTCCTAACAAAAGTTTTAAATTCTTTTGAAATGTAAGCCGGTCCATTGTCAGTAATTAATTCACTCGGTATACCGTATCTTGCAAACTGTTCCTTCATAGCTTTAATAACAGATTTACTCGTAATCGAACACAGTTCATTGACTTCAATAAAGTTCGATAAATAATCTACTAGAATTAAATAGTACTTTTTCCTGTACTCAAAAATATCCGATCCTACCTTTGCCCATGGTACCGGCGGAATGTAATGCGGCAACATGGGCTCCCGGGGCGGCGCGGGCGCGTGCAGGGCACACGTCCAGCAGCCCCGCACCGCGCGCTCCACGTCCTGCGACATGCCCGGCCAGAACAACACTCCGCGCGCGCGTCGTTTACACTTATCTATACCTAAGTGTCCCTCATGTATACGAATCAACATCTCATTTCTCAACGATTTCGGTATAAAAACTGCATTTTCTTTAAATACCACCCCTTCAACGTATTGTAAGCATTCCCTATATGACCAATAAACCCGGATATGTTCTTCTACTTCGTACTTGCATCTGGGCCACCCATTCATTATAAACCTAATTAATGATTGCGCTTCCTTATCATTAGCGGTATGCTTCTTTACTAAAAGTAACTTTTCATCGCTAAACTGTACCTGTTGTAACATAAAACAAACCTGCGCTTCTACCTCTGCGTTCAATCGTTCGTGCATTCTCTCGGGTAGTGCGGCACGAGATAAAGTATCTGCGATATACATAAACTTGCCCGGTGTATACACAACTTTAATATCATAATTTTGAATGCGCAACATCATCCTTTGCAGACGCGCGGGTACAGACGCCAGAGATTTTTTAAATATTGATTCTAATGGCTTGTGGTCCGACTGCACCGTGACATCGGACCTCCCAAAAATGTACTGATGAAATCTTTCACAAGAAAATACAATGGCCAACAATTCTTTTTCGATTTGTGCATAACGACACTGTGTATCTGTGAGAGTTAATGAAGCGAATTCTACCGGCCTTCCTTCTTGCAACAAAACCGCCCCCAGTGCACTTGCACTTGCATCCACCGATAGCGTAATAGGTATACTGTGGGAATACAGTGCTAAGACTGGCGCGGTGGAAAGCTTATATTTAAGTAACTTAACTGCCTCAGCATGCTGTTTATCCCAAACCCATTCCGAGTTTTTTTTCAAAAGACTTCTCAAAACAGCGACCGACTCTGAATAGTTAGGTATGAACTTAGATAAGTAATTTACCATGCCTAGAAATCGCTCTAGTGATTTTTTATCTTCCGGATCTGGCATATCGATTATAGCTTTCACTTTTTTATCATCAGGTCTCATCCCCTTCTCATTAAATACGTGTCCTAGATACGTTATTTCTCTTACCCCAAACTTACATTTGTCTCTATTAAACCTAATGCCTACTTCTTTAGCTCGCCTCAAAAGTAATTGTAGACGTCGGTCATGCTCTTCTTTAGAAGCACCCCAGCAGACAATATCATCAATGAATGAATCAGTGCCTTCTAAATCTTCAAGAAGCTGCCTAATTTTCGCATGAAAAATCTCTGGAGCGCAATTTACTCCGTACGGGAGCCGTAAAAACTGATACCTAGAAAAAGGAGTACTGAAAGTACATAGGTCAGAGCTAGGCTCGTCCAACTTCAACATCCAGAAACCACAACGCGCATCCAACACGCTGAAAAACCGTGCGCCCCGCAGCTTAGCAGCTATCTCACTCACCGTGGGAAGTGAAAAATGCGCTCGTTTCACCGCTTGATTCAATGCCCTCGCATCTAAACATACCCGAATATCTCCGTTCTTCTTCGCAGCTATCACAATCGGATTAACCCATTCTGTCGGATGGTTCACTTTGCGCACTATTCCTAAATTTTCCATTCTATTTAGCTCGTCCCGTAACTTATCCCGCAAACCTAACGGTACCTTACGTGCTGGACAGATAACAGGTTGTACTGACTTATCAATAACAATTCTATGTACCCCCGGTAACTCCCCAACGCCCTTGAACAGCCCCGAAAATTCCTGTAACCCATAAGTTATTGCTTCCACCCTTCTAATAAATCCTAGTTTTACACAATCTTCCCTGCCTAAAATATTCTGTACTTTCATGTCCACTACTGCAAAACTAAGTTCCCAATATATACCGCCTTTCAAAACTGACAGACACCCTTGGCCTATAATAGGCAGTTCATTTCTCGTATACGACAATACTTTCGAATCGTAAGGTTTTAAATCCCTATCAGTAAATCCAAGACGATAAAAATCCCACTTAGTCATAATATTAAGATCAGCACCACAATCTAATTTGAACTCGACGCTCTTACCGTTAATACATAAAGCTTCTATCCATTGACTATCACAGCTTCCTGTATTTTTATTCAAAACGTCCACATACAAAACATCCTCATCCTCCTCGTCCTCCGAAAATCGATCCTCGTCCTCAGAAAATCGATACAAGTTAATATCGTGCACTTTTTTACTTACAGTTTTATTAGTACATCTTCTCGCAAAATGTCCCCGGTTTTTGCACAGAAAACATGTAGCTTCACTTGCCGGGCACCACCCGCGGCCCTCACATAAAACACCACCACAACGCGAGCACTGAGAGCGCGCCGGCCGCTGCTGACGCTCCGCTTGCCGGCTCGTCCCGGCAGCGCCGGCGCCGTCGCTCCGGCCCCGCGCTCCGCGGACACCGCTGACGCCGCGCTGCTGTCGCCACGCGCCTCGGGCTCTCTGCCCCATAACTGCATCCACTTGGTTGCTCGTTTTATTTGCCTCCTCGATTTTCCGCCCTTCAGATCTAGACAATTCCTCTGCCTCACAGATCTGTACCGCCTTCGCCAAAGTCAATTCGTCAGTTCGTAGCAATCGATCACGTACTACGTGGTTGGACACTCCGCACACCAGCCTATCTCGTATCAGACCGTCGACGAGATGTTCAAACTCACAGTTTTGACTTAGCACCTTCAATGCCGTAACAAATTGACTTGTAGATTCTCCGGCGTTCTGGTTACGAGTGAAAAATTTGAATCGAAACATGGCTACATTGCATTTAGTTCCAAAATGTTCGTCGAATTTATTTTTCACACATTCAAGGTCATCAGCTGATTGCTCCTTGGTATACGTAAATGTTGAAAAAATCTCGTAACCCTCCGCCCCTATGAGGTTCACCAGCAAGCTTGACTGCACGTCCGTAGGTTCCTTGTTTACACCCGATGCCTTTAGAAACACTTCAAATTGTTTCCACCATTTTTGCCACGCATCGGCGCGCGCGGCAGGACTGCCTTCTATCTGCAGTTCTGGCGGAGGTCTCGCGTGTTCCATGCTCCACACGTATGTTATGAACTTAACACACAATGTTTATCAACTTAATTCGCTGCTAGACGACCAAAACTCGATATTTTAATTTTATTTCGGATAACACCGCTGCCACCATGTAGTAAAACACAGCTTGCTGATTGAACACTGTTTATTATAAATGAAGGTACTACACAATTGACCTAATTAACTACCCTCAAATAAGATAACTAATACTACAGTCTGCTATTCGAGGCGGAAACAAATCCAACAAACGAAAGATCACAAAAATCGGTCCAGCCGTTCTTGAGTTATAAATGGTGTGACAAACACGGATTTGTTGAGTTTTAAGAATCAAACCAACTTTATATGACTTTTTCTTATAAACTGGTACAGATATTTAATACTTCCCGAAGAAAGTAAGGTAAGTAGATAGGAACTTTATATTGCAAAGACTGGCGTAAGAAGCGTCTCATCTCCTGAAATTAAGTTTCAAATATTAAATTTCCCTTATGAAACACACCCCACGCTCTGAAGCGTATTTTTAGAAAAGGACTTTGTGACGTAATATATTTTGATGATAAAATAAAAGTGAGCTAAACTTTCAGTATTATTATCTTATAAATATACCAGGACAGACTCAGACACAAGCTTGTAAATCTATACAAATTAATAATAGCGAGAGTTTGATTTTTTTTTTTGTTTGTTTGAACGCGCTAACCTCTGGAACTACCAGTCGGATTTGAAAAATTCTTTCTGCATTTGATAGCTTCGTGAGGAAGATTATAGGCTACTTTTTATCATCATCACTAGCACTTAACGGGTAAAGCCGCGAAAGAAGGGCGCAGCTGGTAACTAATAAAGATTTTATGAAAATAGCATAATATATTTTTGGAAAATTGAATAGTTCAAAAAAAATGCACGGCTAAAATTCGAAACCATGACCTTCGGATCGAAAGTCGAGACTTGGCTGACACGGCTCTTTGTGATGATGATAAAAGTAAGTTCGTATGAGCAAGTGGCCAACTCTGGTGACGGAGTCGAAGCGCTCAGCTCGTAATGCCACTTGCGGTCACCCATCCAAACTGTGACCACGAGCGCTTCATGTGATGATGATGATGATGGTAAGTATATCTTCGCTCTGCAAGTAACAAACAGACCCCATCGCACGCACGATCGCGCCTGTGCCATTCTTAATGAGAGATAATCCCGCCACTCACAGTTGTGATTCAGCTCACCCCACACCCTATGTTATTGTTTATTTATTGCACAATTAAATTATGTTGCATTTTCGTTTTCTTTTTTTGTAGGGAGGAAAATAGGTGTGAAGTTGGATGAAGTTTTACGGATGGGCGAAAAGCGGAGATACTAAGAATCTACTTAAAACAATCAGAAAAAATGAAGATAAAAAGCAGATGAAATGATAAAGAGACGTGTTGGCAAAGTGGAATAGTACCTCGACTTTCGATCCGAAGGTCGTGAGTTCGAATACTTCGAATCTAGGCCAATGGATTTTTCGTTTTAAAAATTGAAATTATGCCCATTGACATCGTAGAAAAATTACTATTCTATATCATAAGCCAGAAGCTGTCACATTTATAATGCTATTTCTGCAAAAGTATTTGGACATGCCTCTGTAAACCCCCTCAGAAATCTGCAAAGGATCTGTTAGAAAGGTAGGCTGCGCCTTGGGCATAAGTCCTTATTAACCTTTTTTAAACTTTCGCTATCACTATTCTTATTGAAAATGTTGGACACTGGATTTTATTGCGTAGTCGAAACGTCGGGATATACAAAGGTACAAAAATTACGCGATAAAATCCTGTGTCCTATTTTCAATATAAGTAAGTCCTTATTAATATTTTTTTGTTCTTTTACTCCAGAAACAAGTTTTTTTACCTAGATTATAGAAAAATGTGTGACAAAAATTACGCGATAAAATCCCATGTGTCTTATATTTTCAATATAAGTCCTTGTTTTTTGTTCTTTTACCCAGAGGTAAAGTTTTTTTACCTAGATTATGAAAAAATGTGTGACAAATGGCTGTCTGTGCCCGCTAATGACTTGTCCCTGTTTACCCACCTCACGTGCACGTTATCGGCAAACAAAGTTCAGTTCTTCAATCATTTCTAGTCCAGTTTCTATTCAAATCGTGTTTGCACTGTCGGCATTCAATAATGCAGGTTCGGTATTTGCCTTGGCAGCACATATTTTGTTTGATTCACAGTTAGCAATCGAGAATGGATGTACAGTACTAGGTACCTACCAGATAAATAATGGGTATCGGAAAACATCGGAAACAATCGTATAAAAATTCAAAAGTAATTGACAAATAACCCTCCTTTTTGCTTCGCCGTAGTCGGGTAAAAAAGTAAGGCAGATTTTAGTCTCACGCTCACCGTCAGCGCTGATAGGCGTGTGATCTTTATTACAATGAAATAAGGTTACTGATTGTCCAGCACTGACGAGAGCAATCAGCGTAGCCATTTCTGCTAAACAATCAGTATCCTTATTTCATTGAAATAAAGATCACTCGTCTATCAGCGCCGACGGTACGCGTGAGACTAAAATCAGCCCAATTTGGAAATGCCAATTACTCACAATTTCAACTTGGAATCATACAGAGCTTATGTCAATAGGTACTGCCTATAGTCGGATTGCTCATTATACGCACTAAAATTGACGATCAAAATGTCATTTTTCATATATTTTTAGTTCGTACAATGAGCAATTCGACTATAGATGCTGTTGGTCATATTCGGAAAACACGAAAATCTAGAAGTATTGTATGGCCGTTTTTCCACTAGGACGGCACGGCACGGCAACGGCGACGGGCCGGTGGTGGGGGATGCAAAAATGTACACGGTTTCATACATTTTTGCATCCCCACCACCGGTTGCCGTCGCCGTTGCCGTCGCCGTTGCCGTGCCGTGCCGTCTAGTGGAAAAACACCCTATGGGTAGGAGCTAGTGTCCTAGTTAGAGCTAGCTAGCGTCGGTCACACCCGTGGCGACAGGCAACTGCAACATCGCGAATAAACTAAGAAGTGTCCATGTTAATGTATTGTTTGATGTTCTGGGTGTCAGCTAACGGGTATCTAAGCAAACAGAGCTACGAAGATTTCTCTAAACATGCTTACGACATAATGGAATTGATTAACATGCTTGATGATGTCTGGTCAAATCGAGGCTTAATCTGAGATCCGACTAGACATAATATCAAGAAGAACTAATCTTATACTGAGACTGTAAGCGTTAATTTTGAAAGTTACTACATATGTAAAACTTATGTTAAGTATCATTCATGTTATTTATAAAAGAGATAACACCTTATACCGTCGTTGCTGTTTACAATCTTGCAAGATTCAGCAAACACGAAATTTCTTCTTGTAACTTTCATGTGCGATGTATCTATCCATAGTTTAAGAAGGAGCTGCTACTGAACTTTATACGATGAAATCCATTAAGAAACAGACCGTACGAGTGTTTTAAAGGTACAAAAAAAACTCTATAACAATTAAAGGCAAGAACACACGTAGGTATACACGCGCCGGTATTTAGGCCGGCGACACACCTGCGCAAATATGCTCACGATGAATTATTAAAAATTTCACCTTAGTGATATATCTGGCTTGCACACGCAGGCCCGCGTGGCTTTCGTAGCATATGGCACATGCAGACAAGACATGATGAACATGTGTAAGAAATTAGAACCCATTTATATATTTAAGGATACGGTCGATTCTACTAAAATCTTTTTTTTTTACCAAAGCAAAACATCAATAAGTTATAATCTTTTACCCAAAAACTAAGTACCTAAAAATATACATACTTACTTACTTAAATATTTTTTTAAATAGAATAATTAAAATAATTTTTAAATAGTACTTAAATAAAAATACAATATTTAGCCGCAGAATAAAGAATTATAGAATAAGCTTCACAAAGTTATTTGACATGAGAAAGTGGTGCGTGGTGCGTGCAGATAGCGCGACCGTGCCCGCCCGCCGCGCCGCGGGATTAGCCGACAGCGGCCCTAAGGACGGAGTTACTTGCAGCTTTGTTTTCAAGATATCAGTTTTAAGAAGTTTTAGGCTTTATAATTTAAGGATTTTGAAATGGTCACGACTCCTCAAGGTGCGGTAGTTATCCCCGCGCGATTACCAAACGAGACGGCGCTAAAGATGCCGGTCTACTTATTAATTTCTGTTAAAATTGAAACACCGTTTAAACTATTGCCAAATTGGCCTAAATTCTGACGTTAATACCTAACAGTAGAACATCAGTAGTGTTTGGGTTCATTTGAATTATCTCACTCTTACATAATAAAAGCTTGTAGGTATTGAAAACATTTCTTCAACAGAAAACTTATTTACTTTTTTTCAGACGATTTAAACTGTGTCTATACGAAATCTATGCGAACGGGACACTACAGTTTCTGGGACATTATTGAGATGGAGTAGGCTATCCTGACACCTAAATTATCCTCTCAGCTTAATTGGACCACTAATATGCCGCCTATAATGTTAGGCGAGCCTAAGCCAGCGCGAACGAAGGCGAATTGATGCAAGGCGATTGCTACCGACCAGATGTTTGGCGAGTCTTTGCAAACCAATGCAAATTGGCGATTGATTTCACTCGGCCACTTAGGCGAGCGACGGCAAGGCAAGGCAAATGGTGCTGTTCACACGTTGGCGATGACGTACACTCGTCGAACGCCAGCGTGTAGTAGCGACCTAATACTAGTAGAGTGCCTACTATTGTCTTCTTCAATGTAATTTATGTTCTTATCTTGTTCGTTATAAAGCTCGAAGCTATCCGTATTGAAATAATGTTGGAAATATTTGTTCGTTCGTTAACTTGAGGCTATATCCCATTCTGCCAGCTCTATTCTCATGCCATACCTATTAATTATTAGCTTCTAATAATTACATCAAATTACCCAAAACGTGATGATCGACCTAACGTTTATTACACCCTCATAAACATTTATTGCTGTTAACATTCAGCGCGAGCTTTAAATAATCCTGTCCAACCCCTAAACTGACATTTTGACATTCCACCTACACAAGTTACAATACCGAAATTAACACTGTAAATTTTACAATACAGTTTAACAAAATGACAGAGTTACATACAATATGTATGTACATACGTCATTTTGAATTTAAGTTGGCACCCCGCTGTTAATCTTTATTAAGGCCAAGCTCCAAAACGGTTATGATTGTTTGCCTGCAAATTGTAACTAAACGGAATATCTCATCAAGTTACAACTCCAATTATGTGATTTTTTAATCTTTTTTCTATTTAGTTCTAAAGGCAGAAACACGATTAATAGAAATTTACATGATACTTTTACGTTTTGAAAATGACACCTTTTCTCAAGATTTTTGCATTTTTCTTGAAAACCAGTTCAGCTACATATACAAAATAAATACTCACAGAAAGGAAATTTAGTCTTTTATTTGCTTCTAAGTTATCGTTTACCTAGACTGCTTATTTTTCTCATAATAAGCAAAATTAGTTTTGAGCTTTACTTCTGAGCACAGAGAGTTAAACGGATCAACCGAAAATCAACCTTATTGAGTCCCGAGTTGCTATATAAATAAACACAGAATCGAACGCAGCTCATTCCGCTTCTGGGCGGTCACAAGGTCGGATCCACGCGCGTTTTGACATTTTGACATTTGACAAGCTATTTGCCCGCCCCGGCTTTGTACAGGTAACAGAAAATGAAACCAAAAAGTCATAAAGTTAGTAAGTATTTAGTTTTTTTTTCGATTAGGAAAAACAATACTAACTTTACGACCTTAGTAATAATGCACAGTCCCTCCCTAAGGGTAATTTTGAATAAAATAAAAATAAAGTAGGTATTTAATTACTCTGGTGAATCAAACCAGAAAATATTTATTTAAAATAGAACTTTATTGCAACCCCTTTAAAAATTCATAACTTAGTACTTATTATTTTATTGTTATTTAAGAAATTAGGTACCTACATTTATTTCTTAGAAACTTGCCTCCTTTTTTCACCTTCTTGTTAGATAGAACAGAAGATCGAAGATCACTATAGATTACGAGTAGAACAAAAAATCGGCAAAATTAGTTTAGTAGTTACGGAGATACGTGGTAAAACAAACATTCACACAAACTTCTCTCATTTGTTATATAATAGGACTAGTCGAAATCGAATGTCATTCGGAACAAAATGGAGTGGAGTCGCATCCTCAACTATATAATTTGGCTTTTGTTCAAGGACTGTCTTGGCCAAGTGGGATATTACCCCGAATTTAGTTTTTTTTAGCTTCACTTGTATTCATCTATGTCAACAGAATCTTAGAACGTAGTTTTAATCCATTTCAAAACGTCGGATCAAAATGTGCACACTTATCAAGGATCAATGACATTATTATTTTACCACGTTTTTATTATACTTATATAGTCACTTTCTTGTTCGTCTGTCTATCTGTCTGTCGTTCCGGGGGAAATCTCGCGCGACTAAAATTTCGAGCACTTTCCGTGTAGCTGGCCGGCTAAAACTGTCAGGGTAGCTCACAACTCGATGACAACGCATTCTAAATAAATAAATAAATAAAGACGTGGTTTTTAGTTTATTTTTTAATCTAAAATTAATTTACATAGTTAATTTTAGTACTGTAATTTTGTACTTTATCGACTCGTATGTAACTATAGCGTGTTTTTTAGTGTTTTAAACTCCGGTTGGTGCATATATCCAGTGTCGAGTGACCCGAGTGCTTATGGGCTTAATCAATGAAGGGGTTGTAAAGATATTAGGTACTCAAGGGGGTAAAAAAATAAAAGTTATACAAATAAATTTAATGGGGTGTCATATGAAAGTTTATGGTTCACAAATTGTAATTTACGCTAAACTTAACGTATTATGACAGTCCTAAGAAAGCAAAGTCGGCGTAGTTTGTAGTTTGTAGTTCACGCAGTGAACACAGTATACAATTATTTGTGATTAGACTTATCTAGGTATAAAGAATATAATACATATTATGTCGGAGTTGGAGCTAGAAAAGGGAATGTTAATTGATTTGATACTTCGTTCTGCACTACATCCTGTTAACAACGCCATCTGTAGACTAATAATGGAAACGTCAAATAGACAACTGTCATTGTCACTTGGGTGTGGTCGACACAAAGTAGGCAGAGGGCGCTAAAGTCAGTTTTGTTGTTGGACAGTTCGCTTTCCTCGAGCGGGTGGCGGGCGGCGTGGCCACTTTGGTTCTGGCATCGGAGCGGAGCGGTCGCTCCTCGATAGTAATAATGTTCTGTGGGTAGCTTTGTCTCTTTCTGTTGAACTCACCGCGTTTCCATTTTGTTTTTAAAATGGTGATAGTAATTCTAATCGGCAAAAATCGAATCAATCCTCTGTTTAAGTCTTGTGAAAGTAATTGTGATTACAAAATAGACATCCTGACTACACGTTACATTGGTTATTTCGTGTCTTTGAACATATCGGACCATCCATACTTCACGCCCAGAACCCTCTCCCCGACAAGTATATGATCTTCTTATGAAATATTATCTTATTCTATTAAACGAGCAATATTTGTTTGTTTGTTTATTTGTACTCACGTTCTCGAAAACGGCTCTAACGATTTCGATAAAATTTGCGGTACAGAGGTTTACGGTTTACGGGGGCGAAGAATCGATCTAGCTAGGTCTCTACCTAGCTAGATCGATCGAGACCTAGCTTTTTTTAAATACATACTTAACTCATTTTTCTTTTTCTTTTTTTCTCGATTTGCACCCAAGCAGAGCTTGGTCGCCCAGATATTCTATAATAAGTAATAATAATTATGAAGGTAACAACTAGGTATCACTACCATCGAAAAAAAAAAATTGATGAAGTCTCCATGACAATGTTCGCTACTTCAACAAGATGTTAAAATTATAATTATTTCAAGATAGTTTCAAAAGTTTTAACATGTCAAAATATCGTGAATAGATAGAGGGTAGAGGGGCGTTTGGGGGGAGTCAACGATGACATTTCTTTTGAAAGCTAATCCTTAAGGGGGTGTTTTCGTTGATTCTGACAGATTCGTTGCGCAGGATCAGAGCAGATTTATATGGGTGATAGTTTGCAACATTATCGAGTTTGTAATGGTTATGGTTTAGATTTTGTAAAAGTTAAATGTGCTAAGGTGAGATAAAAGATTATTCCGAGATTTATTTTATTTTAGACTTATTTTTTATACGATGTGCTTGCAACCTTTCCTGGGTTGTCTTGTAGAATAAATACTTACAAAATGTGAGCTTGTGCAAATTTACGTTTTAACTTGCCTCTGACTACATCTCAAAAGGATCTTACGTAGGTACAGCACGGATGCGTGCCTCGCCTCAGGATCATAAAAAAAAACTACTATAAGTAGGTTCCTGGGGATACAGTCGTGAGTCTGTTTACGTTTTTTATTTCTTTAAAGTATAACTGATTACATACAAGGATAGAATTAACCGCTATGCCAAGCAATCGTTTGGACACATAATGTACGTACATGCATGTACGTTCTATATTTATAGAATTCTATATTTATATAATATAAAATCTATGTTTATACATAGATTTTTTGAAAGTTTGAAGAAACTTGAAACTTCTACTAAGGCTTTTTTTGACAAAAATAAAATATTTCGAACGTTTTTAAATTCAATTCAAAACTTCTCAAATAATATTATTTTCCATACACACTTAAGTACGTCTTTTTTGTCTCTGTTTTCTTAAACACTAGACAGAAAACTAGTAGTAAACTATTGTGAGTATAAATCACGGATCACATAAAAAATCAGAAACGTTAGGGGAGTTTGTTTGTCCTCACGGTCGGATGGGTGACCGCCTTAATGAGATGCGGCGCAAACATCGCACTATTCCTTGGAGGGCTCTCCCCTTAAATCTTACTCTTTTATCTATTTGGACATCCGATAATTGTTATTTACTGTGTGTAATTGCTTCGCTATTTTTCGATAAGTAGGTAGGTACCTAGTAAAAATATTTTTTTTAAATGAATGTTCCAATGAACTTGTCTAGATTTCTTGCCAGCTAGGATTTCTCTGAGTTGTTTTCAACAGCATAAGCTGAAGGCTTTTTTATGTAGGTACTTATCTTATCTACACTTCCAAAACAGTATCTAATTATTAATTTTCAAATTTGTTTGTCTCCAACTCTCATAAAAGCAATAAAAAAATAATTAGCTTTCATCTATTTGCCAAGAACGTTTCAAATTATCAAATTGCCAAGTATTTTTAAACACAGGGTGGCCTTAGGCAAGTAAAGGGGGTAAAAGAAAGTATTTGTTTCTCAGAACTGTAAATGCCCTCATATTCATTGGTATACCATGATAAACCTGCATAAGAACCTGCAGAGTTAACACGAGTGGCTAGTTTTTGGCGATTTCGCTGAACATCGGTCGCTTATTTTCTTCGATCTATTATTTCCTCTACCTAGTCATAGATTTCATATAAAATGTTTAGAAGTTTCTGTGGTAAAATATGCCAAATAAATGTACCTACATTTTTACGACGTGTCTGTTAAAAGAAATGTATGAACATCTGAACAGTTATCCACCACGTTACAGTTAAACAATTTTTTAATATATTTTTTTTATTAGGTAAGTACTAATTTCCTATAACTTAAATATAGAATAAAATAGAATGGAATAGAATATTACTTTATTTTCCACCATAAAAATACAAAAGTAAAATAAACCTTAATTAAAAAAAAAGTGTAATGTGTTAGTTTATTGAATTCGATGACCTTATCGCTCATTATAATATTTACTAAGTAGTATTTATTTAGTTTCATAACATTTTCCTAAGTTCGTCTCTGTAACCGCGTCCAGAGTTAGGCGACATTTAATTTCGCCAGGGTTGTTTTATTGTAGAAATTAACTCGTTTTTAGTGAGCTGGGGGCGATACATAAGTAATTAGGGCGGGCGGGGTCGGCGCCGCCCGCCCTTCGCCCTTAGATGAACTCAATGTACTAAATAAGAGGAGAACGGAGAAAATACATTTAGTACTAAGTATATTTTTTCTATGCAGCACGTTTAGTCGCAACTGACTGCATTCCAGCTTGCTGTATTTTGCTGTACTTTTAGGCCTCTATTAATAAACTCGGCTCAACTTGTGTCTAAGTTGCACCACGGATTTAACTATTGCCATCCTTATTTGTCACTGTCTAACAAAAAAGGATGGCAATACTAAATCCGTGGTGTAATTTTGACAGAAGTTGAGCGGAGTTTATTAGTAGAGGCCTTCAGCTTTTGGCTCGTGATCGGGGTCAGATGAGCTTTCTACATACAGAACGATTTAGCTGTTTGTATTTGTTATACTGCACGGGTGTATTGTGAAGAAAACAGCACGCAGTGTCGTGGATAGTTATAATAGGCTAAAATTCTATAGGAGTTGGCAACACTGCTGATTAGTGTGGAAAATAGAAAAGTAAGTCAGCAACACTGTTCGTAGTAATAAAACGGTTGAGCCTTGGCTTTATATTCTAATTTTGTTTTGTTCAAAAATGTAAAAGTAAAGAACCTGAAGACTATCATAAAGAAAACACTATGTCAAGGACAACACGGTTTTTTAATTCCATGACAGGCAGTTTAGCAGCATTTACACGCAGAGATATCTGTACAGATATCTGTACAGTCCAGATGCCGCGGGAAATAGCACGCGCCATTCCAACCTTTGACAGTTTTATCCGCGGTTATCTGTACAAATATCTGTACAGTCCAGATCCGTGGTAAAAACTCTACCGTGTAAAGGCTGCTATTGTCTTACTTGTCTCAAACCTCAAATTGGTCTCAAACTGTCAAAACGTCTGTTTTGTCGCGTTCGTTTTCGTTAAGAGTGACAGTGACAGTTACTTGCGGGGTCACAGAGTTTGAGACCGATTTTGGTCGCCATCAAAGATAGAAAATCAAGGGGCTGAACATTTGGATGTGAATTGGACTTTCTTAAACATCCAAATGACCTTCAATGCCTGAAGATCTTAATCTGAAACGTTTTCGTGCCAAAGATCTTTCTACAAAAAACTTGACAACTAAACTAAACAGAACTACCGGGTCCATTCAGATGACTCAATACTACAATCAAGAAATATCAAAATCGGTCAAGCCGTTCAGGCGTCGATTCTCGTACCGAACTTTTTATCAACCTCAACCAAAACCTCAACTAAAGCGACTGTTTCCATGACTACTAATAACAAACGACTCAATTGTGGTGAGGTTTTGAATTTTGGCAGAACAAATTTTTGAAAAGCTATTCTACTATTTCACCAAATGGCTGACATTTAAGAGATCGAACCAAACCAAAGCGGTTGTCATCTAGTAGAATACAGGCCCAGGTGGTAAATTACGAACATACGAACACTACAATGTTCTATGGTATATAAAGAATTATATTTCGTTATAATGATACGAAAAATACGGTGATACAAAAAAACAGTTTCTGTAGGTGACATAGGGTGCTTGAATTTGACACCAGTTACAATGTTGCGCGTGGCCAAGCGTTGGAGTGTGTGAGCGGTCGAAACTGTAACACCCTCTATCAAAAAAGGTGATTATTTTTTTGCCGAAATTGATTTATAGAAAATGATTAGTTTTGCCTTCCATATTATTTTCTAATCTTTCCTCCCAAAATTAGCATCCCCCAAGGCAAAACAGATTAAACAACATTTCCTAGCAATATCGGAATAGGAAAGATTCTTTTTAATATCCGTGCGTGTTGCGCGCGCACGCGTCTTTGTTTGCGCGCGTGTTCGCCGCGTGCCGCCTCGAGTGCCCACACCTCTGACTACCCTCAAACTGTATAATGAGGATGTGGAAATGAGCAATGGTTTTATTAATTTGATGGGTTATGGTTCAACTGTTAATTTGAGTAAAAAAAAATTACACAATCATCGAAAATAATGATTTTTCAGAATCAATCGCATTTGGTAACTTTACCTAAATCGAAATTCGGAAATATAGAATTTGGAAGTTTCTATAAAATTCGTCACAAAACGGGTTTTGGGTTTTGATACATTTTAGTTTATACCCGTGTCAATCATATATTCTATAGACGAAAAAAAAAGTCGAGAAATATTTCATTCAATAGGTACAAATCTGTGTACAAATCACAAAACACATTCGTCAAAACAGGCGTATCTGAGGATGGCAATAAGTATTTATCCTATAGATAGTGGAATCGACCTGTGACATAAGTTGGACAATTGCAGATATAAAACTACTAGATGTGGCAAAAGATTCCTACTTTCTAAAACTGCTCTCGGGTGGACAACGCATGAAAATGCAAAATGAGTTACCTATCTAACATTTTTTAATTTGTTTATGCGGGTACTCGTATTTGACATCATCATCATAATTTAGCTTAAAGATGTTTCTGCTGCGTCTATGGCAATCTTCTTAAAATATAAAACAAAGTTGAGTTAGCCACTTATAACTCAGGAACGGCTGGGCCGATTTTTATGATCCTAAGAACAATAATAACTATTAAAACATTGGAAAATTTAACAAAAAAAAAATTTGATGTGAATGTAAACTGAAATTAAAGAAACTTCCTCTTAGCGAAGTTGAAACTTTACAGTTCTGATGACACTGTATTTTTATATTGACAGCGAACTGATTCAAATGGCGTCAAAAGCTGTTCAATCCAACTCCTCGTCACACTCCTCATACTCGTGCTAAGGTTCATTTCACCTGCCAACCTTCTAAAAGCTTCTAAAAATATGAAAAAAAAAATGAAAGGTTTCATAAAACTAGGCTGATTTTAGTCTCACGCTCACCGTCAGCGCTGATAGGCGAGTGATCTTTATTACTATGAAATAAGGAAATACTGATTGTCCAACACTGACGAGAGCAATCAGCGTAGCTATTTCTGCTAAACAATCAGTATCCTTATTTCATTGTAATAAAGATCACTCGCCTATCAGCGCTGACGGTGAGCGTGAGTCTAAAATCAGCCTGACATCCAAGTTTCAGAATGTGTGTATCAGGTTCTTCTAGACAGCTAGGTCCAGGGCGCGGGTAATTGAAAGCAAACATGCATTGTAGCGGCCCGCATCAATCAGTGATGACGCAGCGCGCCCTCTCGCGGGACCGAGGGACTTCTAGAAGGATGCCGATCCCAACTTCAAGGTGCAAAACATCTATAGTCGGATTGCTCATTCTACGGACTAAAATTGAAGGAAAAAATGTCATTTTTCCTTCAATTTTGACATAAAACATATCAAAAATAATCAAAGTTGAAGGAAAAATGACATTTTTTCCTTCAATTTTAGTCCGTATAATGAGCAATACGACTATAGGTAATCCTTACTTCCTTACTATCCTATTCTAGTAAACGAGCAATATGTGTTTGTTTGTACCTACTCACGTTCTCAAAAACGGCTCTAACGATTTCGATTAAATTTGCGGTACGGGCGTTTACGGGAGCGAAAAATCGATCTAGCTAGGTCTCAGGTACCAGAGTGACTTTAAAAGAAAATGTTCCTAAGTTTCATTTGCGTTTTCTGTACAAGGCGTCTCAGTGAGGCACTCAATCTATTTCAAAATAATGACCTACTAGTAGATAGAGTAGGTAGGTAAGTAGGTACCTACCTAGTAAAATTAAATTTTGTTTTACTTACATAATTTTTAACTCTGGTTTTCTTGTTTAGGCTGAAAATAAAATGGAAGACAAAATCTCAGTTTCTTTTTAATTTGCACAGAAAATGAGCCAAATATTTTAACTAACTGAAGTTATTTACACAACCAGGATGTTAAACAGCAGGCTATAACCCTAGCAATGCCACAGATTAATTAACAATACTGATATAAAAGGAGGTTCACTTTAGGTCAGTTTTGGAAACAGAAAAACCATAGTCTATGAATGATCTCACGCATCAACGTAATTTTTTTTTTATTAATTGAATGCAAAAACACGAGCTCTTAAATTAAAAAGACATTAGAGATCTAAGGTTAAAATCAAGAAACCAAGAAACCTAGGATAGGGTTGTCAGTTTCACAAAGCGTGTTGTGAAAATAGGGTTGGCAAAAATCACCGTTCATAGATTATGGTTTTTTAGACTATGATATCAGTTTTTCATAGGGCTACTAGTTTTTCCCACAGTATTGAAAAAAAAGCGTATTTATAAATCTATAATTTCAATGAGAGTTTTATGTCATTTCGAATTTGATGACGTATAAGATCAATTTGATAATATCCGAGATAATATCAGATACTTAGGTACTTGATTATTTTGATTTAAGTAAGTACCTATGTTACATATTCTGATATTTTTTTTTTCACGATCCTATCCAGATATAAAACAATCTAAGGCTTTTAGGACTTCGGACTCTCTCAAAATTAGATTCGAGAGTTAAACTCTTTACATTTCAAATTCTAATGTTCGTACTTTTTCTCCTTCTAATATAAACGAAAGAACTTTTTGTACATTATGGGGTCACCTGAATTGATTTTTAGCCATTGTTGAACTTTTATAGGCTGTTGTCGAGATCTATTTTTTGCCACGTTTTTATTAAGTCACTTTCTTGTTTGTCTGTCTGTAGGTCCGGGAGGAATCTTGCAACTAAAATTTCGAGCGCTTCCCGATTAGCTATCCGGCTAAAACTTTCAGGGTAGTTTACAACTCGATGACAATGCATTAAAAAAAAGTGTTTTTATATTATTTTTTTAATCTACGTTTCTGTATGCTTGTTTTTTTTAGACAACATTTTGGCAGGATCTCTCAGGCTGGTTGATTTATAAATACAAGTTTTAGACCATCGTGATAAGCTATATTTTAGATTGAGAGCAGTTTCAAAGAGGTGAAGACCACGGAGTATCGCAAAGCTTTATTTGAAACACAAATATTTGGCTGCTGAAACTTTTCCATCGTTCGCGTCTACGGGCCTTTATTAATATTTTATTATTTTGTCTTGTACGTTTCGGCAATTTCAACTTCCCTTGTTACGCTCGGGGCTGTAAAGCGATTATATTTTAAATTATTTTAATTAAAACGCTGTGTAAACGTATAACTCTCGCTACGAGTTGTTTTGTTTTGAGCAATTGGGCGGATTTTTTTAAATCTGTACCATTCTGAAAATGTTATAAAAATTTTTTTTCTTCAAATATCTATTTCTGGGTATAATGATCTTATAGCAAGATATGTAAAGTTTCATGAAAACCCAAAAGTCATGTAATTTACTGAAGAAAACTTGATTTATTGGTATTTTAATAATGATACTGTGGTCAAAATTGTCCAATGAGTAACGAAATTGTTTTCTGAATAAATGAAAAAATAAAAGACGTATAATCGTAAAAAGCCTTTTATTAGAATCCAATTTAAAATCACAATAGAATAATCAGTGCATATTCTTTGAATATTAACTAGAAATATTAAATATTTCAACTTTTATGTCAGGTGACTAACTTTTGGTCAAATTTGTCTCAGTCTTTTTAGTGTTTCTTAGAATTTAGAACCCGTACAAAATCAAGTAAATTACACATAATACTATTTAATATTATCTCACCAAGGAACACAAAAGTTTGTTAAAAAACAGTGGGCTCAATATCTAAAATACGATTTCAAAAAACTTTTTCGAGAGGACAGTTAGTCAGTGGACCGTCGATGTTAGTCAGAGGACAAGTAAGGCTTGTGTTTACAATGGCAAGATATTCTGACTTTTACAACTATAGAGTGAGCGTTTTATTAATAAAATACGTCTATTTTGCATAGTGCTTTGAACTACCTCTCAACCGTGAAGTCACTGATGATGCCCGGGACTGCCCCACGGTACCACATTTATTTAACAATTATGACACATTTTTACTTAAATCTAAGATATATTCCATCTTATTTATGAGATCCGGTAACTTTTATAACAAAAACTTGAAAAAAAAAAACTTAAATACCACTTAATCGGTACTTATTAGATAATAGAATAGAATAGAAAAGAGTTTTATTTTCGCCACTATACGGTACATGCACACAAATCAAAAATGTTATAGTAGGTACAGTGACAAGAAAATAAGGCTACCCCTCAGCATTTGATCCAGCAGGTACATTTAGGTACATACATTGCAAGTTAAATAAAAGCTTTTAATTTTAAAAACACAGTCAACTTGAGAACCTCCTCCTTTTTTAAGTCGGTTAAAAATAAAAAAATTCCGCAATATGCACTTGACTTTACAGGTCAGATGACTAACAATTTGTTCGGATGACTAACGTTTTTGCAAATGTTCCTCAGCTGACAGTAACGAAACCGTGGCAAGGAAAATGTTTTTAACTTTTCTGCCGAATGTAATAACATAATCATGTGGAACTGCTATTATTTCATGCAACCGGAAGTTAAACTATTCATTGCGAACTAGTAATATGCCAAAAAGTTGTTTCTTACCTTCAAAAAACAGCAGTTCATCAGCGGACCTCGGACAGGACTTCACCTACCTACACACTTTACTGACTCATAAAACAGTCTGATTACATCAATACATCAGAGTGGCAGTCAGAATGCCAGCAAGAGTACCAGTTTATTCAAAAAAATACCACATTAGTAGGATTGCAATAATCCAAGTAGCTCAAAACCCGTTAGTCAGCCGGACATGTCCAAAAATGCCAAAAATCTGGACTGAGGTTTAAAGCTAAATATCTAATAATTTAATTAACTTACATGGTTTTGCTGTCTATCATTCGAAAAACAGTGAATTTATCATGATAATAGACTAGAAAATATGTCTCAAAACTCGATCTATTGAGTTGTAATGACACGATGAAAGTTGCAAACTGACGAGGGGACATGGTAAAAATGCAGTAAAGTATTACTTATTTTGCTTTATTTTAATTAAAATTATATGGTACCCTATATATATTTACGTTGAAAATGGATAAAAGATTGTTAATCTATCCGAAAAACACCATACCCGTACCACAAATCTATTAGAAGTATTAAAATAATGCACTGGAAGTCGATGGACACGCTGAAAATGCAATGTACAAATTTAAAAAAATCCGCCCAATTCTATAATTTCTACGTTTCTGTAATTTCCTACCAACGAATATTAAAGGTAATTTCCCGTACTTTCTGCTTTCTGTAAGTACTTAAGTACCTACTTTTTATCAACAATTAATAAAAAGGTAGATAGATACCTAATCATTATCATCATCATCTCAGCCATTAGACGTCCACTGTTGGACATAGGACTCCCTCAAAAACTTGCATGTGTTGCGTTTGGAAGCGGCCTGCATCCACCGCCGACCTGCAGTTTCTACAAGGTCGTCTATCCATCTTGTCGGTGGACGTCCAACACTGCGCTTGCCGGTCTGTGGCCTCCACGAAAACTTTTCGGCTCCATCAGATATCTGTTCTGCGTGCTATATGGCCTGCCCATTGCCACCTACCTACTATAACTGAATTCAATACTCTACATACAAAACAGGTTAAAAGCCCTAGACGACTTTATACTTTTTTATCTGGATAGGGCCGGTGAGAAGGGCTAACGCTCTCAGGTATTTTAAGTACCTAGATTTTATTATTCTTTACCGCATTATTATAATAACTTCAGCAAACTGGATATGTGCCAAATAAGGGTTGGACTTGCTTTTAACTACGCCTATAGACATCTTTTAAGAATTTTAATTTTCCTTAAAAATATTTGCGAGAATGTCTACTGTGCCTGAGTGTTCCTATTTTGTTTTAATGTTTTTTATATAAAATATTTTTTTATATAAAATAGGATAAACGACATTATCATCATGTACGATTATAATAATGTAGGTACCCTTAAACTCATACTTAGTCAAATTTAAAAATGACGCTCTACCGCTAAGTTATTAGTTTAATCTAGGTGTATAAATGAAAAACTAGTCGTCGACTCTACCACATTATTTACAGGAATGAATTTCAAAACTTCAGTATAAATACTACTTTGGTTGTTCCATAATTCCCATGTGAAAATAGCCTGTCAAATCACTTTGGAGCAGGGTTCGAAAAAATCCGATTTTTATAATAAATATCAAAAATCCGATTTTTTGATATTTATCCGATATATATCGGATATATATCCAGGCTAAGAAAACGAAGCAAATTTCATTCTGTAAGGGGATTAAAATGTGAAAGTAATTTATAAAATATGATAAATGTCAAATTACCACATTTTTTATTTAAAAAACTTAATAAAGGTATCAAAAGAATAAGTGTTTATTTGAGAAATAATTTTATATCCTTTTTTTATTTGTTATAGTGTTACACCACACTTAGGTATTTACATTTATGTATCATTGCGGGTTCGAATCCCGTCGGAATTGAAAATTTTGATAAGATTTTTCATTTTCAAAATATTTTTTTAATGAACACTTAAAAAAAACACTTAAAAAACAATCTAAATTATTCGGAATTGTAGTTTTTCGCTACGTGTTGCCAGGGTTAACATTAATCTCCAAAATTTTTAGTTCAGAAGACAGGAAAAAATCCGTTGATAAATATCAAGATAAAAATCAATTGATATATATCGTGATATATATCATGATATATATCCGTTGATATATATCGGCGAACCCTGCTTTGGAGTGATATTTGTTGTAACTACAAAATTAACTTAACTCGAGCAAATGTAGATATAAAAAGTGGCAACACCGATCAATGACATCTCTAAATATTTTCGCTGAAAACATTGACTCATTCAGTTGATGTTGTCCCAACAAACTTGAGGCCTGTTTTTCCCGCGCAAAGTTTCGCTAAGTGTAACCCACACCGTTTGTGAGTAACTCCTAAATTCGTTGTCTCATAGCTTTTTTGCGTATAGTAAAAAAAATGTGATTGTTTTACTATTAAAATGCCATTATTCAAAAGATAAATGTCTTAGTCACCTATTCATTATAAAAGGTCAGAGGATAATGCATAAAATCAATAAATATTTAGCTTTTAGTTCCATGACTCTGAAAAAATTGTTCCATTGAGAAACAAACAGAATTGCATGTAAAACCTTTCAATGAAACGCAAAGTACTAACTTTTAATATTTTTATAGAGGAAATGAGGCATATTTATCGAATAGTCACAAAAACTGATAGAAAAATCAGATTAATGGTGTAATAATCTCAATAGTTACTCCATTGAGTTACTTTTCTGACTCAATGACATCCTTTAGTTAGCTAGAACTCAATCAGTTTGAAAAAAATAAGCACAAGGAGCTTTCTGGCAAATAGAAAACACTTTTTGTAACAAGTTAACATCACAAGAATAAACAATTTCAAGTAAATTAGACTGTATTTTTAAAAATACTGAATCAAAATTGAGGGACAACTTCTCAAAATTATGTAAGGTGGCGTTCACCTTTGAATACTTTATTTACAAAAATAGCTTCAGGTTAGAAATTAAAACGAATTATCATAAAAGTTATATATTATTATTATGAAATATTATAAAAGTGTAAAATATAATATATTATTATAAAACTGTCCCGTAAAAAGTGTCCCTTAGCAAAAGTGTCCCGTAAAAAAGTGTCCCTTAGCAAAAGTGTCCCGAAGAAAGTGTCCCTTTGCAAAAAGTGTCCCTTAGCAAAAATATCCCGAAGCAAAAGTGTCCCGTAAAAAAGTGTCCCTTAGCAAAAGTGTCCCGTAGCTAAAGTGTCCCTTAGCGAAAGTGTACCGAAGCAAAAGTGTCACGTTAGAAAAGTGTCCCTTAGCAAAAGTGTCCCGAAGAAAAAGTGTCCCGAAGCAAAAGTGTCCCGTTGCAAAATTGTCCCGAAGCAAAAGTGTCCCGTTGAAAAAGTGTCCCGTTGCAAAATTGTCCCGAAGCAAAAGTGTCCCGTTGAAAAAGTGTCCCGAAGCAAAAGTGTCCCGAAGCAAAAGTGTCCCTTAGCAAAAGTGTCCCGAAGCAAAAGTGTCCCGAAGCAAAAGTGTCCCGTTGAAAAAGTGTCCCGTTGCAAAATTGTCCCGAAGCAAAAGTGTCCCGTTGAAAAAGTGTCCCGAAGCAAAAGTGTCCCGTTGAAAAAGTGTCCCGAAGTAAAAGTGTCCCATTGCAAAAGTGTCCCGAAGCAAAAAAAGTGTCCCGAAGCAAAAGTGTCCCGAAGCAAAAGTGTCCCGTTGAAAAAGTGTCCCGAAGCAAAAGTGTCCCGTTGAAAGTGTCCCGAAGCAAAAGTGTCCCGAAGCAAAAGTGTCCCGAAGCAAAAGTGTCCCGAAGCAAAAGTGTCCCAAAGCAAAAGTGTCCCGTTGAAAAAGTGTCCCGAAGCAAAAGTGTCCCTTAGCAAAAGTGTCCCGTTGAAAAAGTGTCCCGAAGCAAAAGTGTCCCGTTGAAAAAGTGTCCCGAAGCAAAAGTGTCCTTAGCAAAAGTGTCCCGAAGCAAAAGTGTCCCTTAGCAAAAGTGTCCCGAAGCAAAAGTGTCCCGAAGTAAAAGTGTCCCGAAGCAAAAGTGTCCCGTTGAAAAAGTGTCCCGAAGCAAAAGTGTCCCGTTGAAAAAGTGTCCCGAAGCAAAAGTGTCCCATTGCAAAAGTGTCCCGAAGCAAAAGTGTCCCTTAGCAAAAGTGTCCCGAAGCAAAAGTGTCCCGTTGAAAAAGTGTCCCGTTGCAAAATTGTCCCGAAGCAAAAGTGTCCCGTTGAAAAAGTGTCCCGAAGCAAAAGTGTCCCGAAGCAAAAGTGTCCCGTTGAAAAAGTGTCCCGAAGCAAAAGTGTCCTTAGCAAAAGTGTCCCGAAGCAAAAGTGTCCCTTAGCAAAAGTGTCCCGAAGCAAAAGTGTCCCGTTGAAAGTGTCCCGAAGCAAAAGTGTCCCGAAGCAAAAGTGTCCCGTTGAAAAAGTGTCCCGTTGCAAAAGTGTCCCGAAGCAAAAGTGTCCCGTTGAAAAAGTGTCCCGAAGCAAAAGTGTCCCGAAGCAAAAGTGTCCCGAAGCAAAAGTGTCCCGAAGCAAAAGTGTCCCGTTGCAAAAGTGTCCCGTTGAAAAAGTGTCCCGAAGCAAAAGTGTCCCGAAGCAAAAGTGTCCCGAAGCAAAAGTGTCCCGAAGCAAAAGTGTCCCGAAGCAAAAGTGTCCCGAAGCAAAAGTGTCCAGGGACACTTTTTCAACGGGACACTTTTGCAACGGGACACTTTTTCAACGGGACACTTTTGCTTCGGGACACTTTTGCAACGGGACACTTTTTCAACGGGACACTTTTGCTAAGGGACACTTTTGCTTCGGGACACTTTTTCAACGGGACACTTTTGCTTTGGGACACTTTTGCAACGGGACACTTTTGCTTCGGGACACTTTTGCTTCGGGACACTTTTGCTTCGGGACACTTTTGCTTCGGGACACTTTTACTTCGGGACACTTTTTCAACGGGACACTTTTGCAACGGGACACTTTTGCTTCGGGACACTTTTGCTTCGGGACACTTTTTCAACGGGACACTTTTGCTTCGGGACACTTTTGCAACGGGACACTTTTTCAACGGGACACTTTTGCTTCGGGACACTTTTGCTTCGGGACACTTTTTCAACGGGACACTTTTGCTTCGGGACACTTTTGCTTCGGGACACTTTTGCTAAGGGACACTTTTGCTTCGGGACACTTTTGCTAAGGACACTTTTGCTTCGGGACACTTTTGCTTCGGGACACTGTTTCAACGGGACACTTTTGCAACGGGACACTTTTGCTTCGGGACACTTTTGCTTCGGGACACTTTTGCTTCGGGACACTTTTGCTTCGGGACACTTTTTCAACGGGACACTTTTGCTTCGGGACACTTTTGCAACGGGACACTTTTTCAACGGGACACTTTTGCTTCGGGACACTTTTGCTTCGGGATACTTTTTCAACGGGACACTTTTGCTTCGGGACACTTTTGCTTCGGGACACTTTTGCTAAGGGACACTTTTGCTTCGGGACACTTTTGCTAAGGACACTTTTGCTTCGGGACACTTTTTCAACGGGACACTTTTGCTTCGGGACACTTTTGCTTCGGGACACTTTTTCAACGGGACACTTTTGCTTCGGGACAATTTTGCAACGGGACACTTTTTCAACGGGACACTTTTGCTTCGGGACACTTTTGGTTCGGGACACTTTTGCTAAGGGACACTTTTGCTTCGGGACACTTTTGCTTCGGGACACTTTTTCAACGGGACACTTTTGCTTCGGGACAATTTTGCAACGGGACACTTTTTCAACGGGACACTTTTGCTTCGGGACAATTTTGCAACGGGACACTTTTGCTAAGGGACACTTTTTAACGGGACACTTTTGGTTCGGGACACTTTTGCTAAGGGACAGTTTTGCTAAAGGACACTTTTCTACGGGACACTTTTGCAACGGGACACTTTTGCTTCGGGACACTTTTTCTTCGGGACACTTTTGCTAAGGGACACTTTTCTACGTGACACTTTTGCTTCGGTACACTTTCGCTAAGGGACACTTTAGCTACAGGACACTTTTTTACGGGACACTTTACTGGTTTTTGACAACTTTACACACTGCTTAAAACATAACCCTCTTTTAGTTTTCGTGTTGGGTAAACAGAATAAAATCTCAACTGTATCGCGGCTTTTGCGTTCCACTGAGTTACAATTTGTTCCACTGAGTTACGAAATTTCTCAGTGGAACGTAACGGTTCTGCTGATTCAGAATTAAAATGAAAATAAAAATAGGATAGACGATTACTTTCTTGTTGTTTAGTGTAGTTTTAGTTGTGGTGAATACATAGGGAACTAAATAATACCAAGTTGCTACATGAAACCAGCTACTTACCACCAAAAACTCCGTAACTCAGTGGAACACAAAAAAGTCCTTCTGAGAGCGACCTTCTGCCACGGCACGACGGTCGAAACAGAAAGGACAAAAATCGAATTGGCTAACGTGCATTGTCTGTTTAGTGATGCTAAGTAAAAAAAATCATAACATTTAGCAGTATTTTTGGTGGAAAATCAAGAAAAAGCTCGTAACTCAGTGGGAGTTTCCACCGAGGTCCATATTTTGACCTCACACTAAATTGTATCTCTCTAAATTTTTATGTACTTAAGAATAGTTTTATCGTCAGATACCTAATAATAAATAATTTTTGAAGGCTATAAGCCCTACATAATATACTGTTACGTTGGCAAAAACAGTAAATAATCCAACTTGAAAATGACCAATTATGGAAAGGACATGGCAAAAATCATGTTTTGCCGAAAACAAAGTTACTTTTTGTATGAAAATCTTTAATAATCGAATAATATTTTAACATATTCTTGATGCCTATACTGTATAGTTTCACATTAAAATTTAATATTGGGTATGAAACATCTACATTTTTCTAAAATCCAACAAGAGTAGCGAGGACACCGGAAAAACGCAACAGACAACGAATTTAGCAATCGCCCTTGTGCAATCGATTAAAAATATTGTTTGCGTCTAGGGCTGTCTGAATAATCGGGAAAACCGGAAATAATAGGGTTGTCGCACAGCTGTCAAATAGAGCTTTAGAGATAATAAAACGTTTTAATGATGTCAATTTATTATTTTTTAATTCCCAGGCATTACAGTAGGTACATAAGTTAGGCATTGATTGCTAGATAGAAGTGACGCTGTCTAAATTATATGAAAAGGCTCTCTTGGATAAAAATAATAAAAACCGGTCAAGTGCGAGTCGAACTCGTACGCCGAGGGTTCCGTACCTAGCCATGGTGCCAATTAAGCTAGTCCGCTTAATTGTATGAGCGCCCATACAACTCGGAGGACAATTTAAATTGGCGTCAACTATGTATGTATGGGAACACCCTTTAATTTTCAACTTTTTTAACTTTTTGGAATTTTTCCTTTATTTGTGCTATAAGACCTTGCTTTTTGCCAAATTTCGTTATTCTAGGTCAACGGGAACTACCATTTAGGTTTTCGACCCAAAACCTCTAGGGTACTTCCGGTTGACCTAGAATTGTCAATTTTGGTTACAAGCAAGGTCTTACAGCACAAGTAAAGGAAAAATTCCGAAAAATAAAAAAAGTTGATAATTAAGGTAAGTTTTGGTACTCACAAGTTTTCACGAAAACCTAAATTTGCCTATATCTTTTTATAGTGTTGACTCAGGACCTTGATTTTTATACTCACAATAGGGACTATAGACCTTAGTATATGGTATAAATTTCAACTTGCTAGCTCTACCCGTTCCTGAGATAATCGATGGTGACACACGGACAGACGGACAGACAGACAGACAGACAGACAGACAGACAGACAGACAGACAGACAGACGGACAAGAAAGTGATCTTATAAGGGTTCCTTTTTTTACCTTTTAAGGTACGGAACCCTAAAAACTGGTCAAGTGCGAGTCGAACTCGTACGCCGTTGGTTCCGTACCTAGCCATGGTGCCAATTAAGCTAGTCTGCTTAATTATATGAGCGCCCATACAACTCGGAGGACAATTTTAACTGGCGTCAACTATGTATGTATGGGAACACCCTTTAATTTTCAACTTTTTTAACTTTTTGGAATTTTTCCTTTATTTGTGCTATAAGACCTTGCTTTTTGCCAAATTTCGTTATTCTAGGTCAACGGGAACTACCATTTAGGTTTTCGACCCAAAACCTCTAGGGTACTTCCGGTTGACCTAGAATTGTCAATTTTGGTTACAAGCAAGGTCTTACAGCACAAGTAAAGGAAAAATTCCGAAAAATAAAAAAAGTTGATAATTAAGGTAAGTTTTGGTACTCACAAGTTTTCACGAAAACCTAAATTTGCCTATATCTTTTTATAGTCATCATCATCATCATCTCAGCCGTTGGACGTCCACTGTTGAACATAGGCCTCCCTCAAAAATTTCCATGTATTGCGGTTGGAAGCGGCCTGCATCCACCGCCGACCTGCAGTTTTTACAAGGTCGTCTGTCCATCTTGTCGGTGGACGTCCAACACTACGCTTGCCGGTCCGTGGCCTCCACTCGAGAACTTTTCGGCCCCATCGGCCATCTGTTCTGCGTGCTATATGGCCTGCCCATTGCCACTTCAACGTGCTAATCCGTTTGACTATGTCGGTGACCCGAGTTCTTCTACGTATCTCCTCATTTCTGATTCGATCCCGTAGAGAAACCCCGAGCATAGCCCTCTCCATAGCTCGTTGAGCGACTCTGAGCTTATTCATGAGGCCAATAGTGAAGGACCACGTCTCTGTTCCATATGTCATCACTGGTAACACACATTGGTTGAAGACTTTTGTCTTCAGGCACTGAGGTATTTTGGACGAGAAGATGTTGCGAAGTTTCCCGAACGCTGCCCATCCGAGTTGGATTCGACGATTGACCTCTTTCTTGAAGTTAGACTTACCTAGTTGGACGGTTTGTCCCAGGTATACATACGCGTCGACAACTTCAAGAGCCGAGTTCTCAACCATAACAGGGGTAGGCACAACATGGGCATTCGACATAACCTTTGTCTTGTCCATGTTCATTTTGAGGCCTACCCTCTGGGAGACTCGGTTGAGGCCTTCGAGCATCGTGCTGAGTTCTTCCATTGACTTTGCCATGACCACGATATCGTCGGCGAATCGAAGGTGAGTGATGTATTCGCCGTTAATATTGATGCCTTGTCCTTTCCATTCCAGGAGCTTGAAGGCATCTTCCAAAGTGGTCGTAAACAGTTTCGGAGAGATAACATCTCCCTGTCTTACGCCTCTTTTTAAGGGAATCGCCTTCGAACTCTGTTCCTGTACTCGGACTGACATAGTGGCGTTTTTATACAAACACTTCAACACTTCGATGTACCGATAGTCAATTCGGCATCGCTGGAGAGATTCAAGCACCGCCCATGTTTCGACCGAATCGAAGGCTTTCTCATAGTCCACAAACGCGAGACAAAGCGGCAGGTTATACTCTTCGGTCTTCTGTATGACCTGCCGCAGCGTATGTATGTGGTCTATGGTACTGTAGCCTTTTCGGAACCCGGCTTGTTCGGGAGGCTGGAAGTCATCAAACCTGCGATCGAGACGATTTGTGATGATTCTCGAAAACAGCTTATAAACATGGCTCAACAGCGAGATGGGTCTGTAGTTCTTCAATAAGGTGTTGTCACCTTTCTTAAAGAACAGCACCACCACGCTCTTGTTCCATGCTTCTGGCGTAGTACCTTCGAGCAAGACGGAGTTGAAGAGCTTCTGAAGGACTTTAAGTACCGGTGATCCACCCGCTTTCAAAAGCTCTGACGTTATTCCGTCTTCACCCGGCGCCTTGTTGTTCTTAAGCTGCTTCAGGGCCATCCTGATCTCGTACAGGCTGATGTCCGGGATGTCTTCGGTATAGTGTCGGGTCAGTTTGGCTCTCGGGTCTTCTTTAGCCGCACTGCAAACAGGTTTAGTGACCGAATCGTAGAGCCGTCCATAGAACGTTTCGACTTCCCTTAACACTTCTTTTTATAGTGTTGACCTTGATTTTTATACTCACAATAGGGACTATAGACCTTAGTATATGGTATAAATTTCAACTTGCTAGCTCTACCCGTTCCTGAGATAATCGATGGTGACACACGGACAGACGGACAGACGGACAAGAAAGTGATCTTATAAGGGTTCCTTTTTTTACCTTTTAAGGTACGGAACCCTAAAAATACTGTGTTTTGATGCCCTTGCCATACCCGCGCTACACATAAAACACGGGAAATCAAACAAAGCAAGTACAATATAATGTCCATACCCACCTTTTTCAGAAGTTATCATTTCAAACCTGACTGAGAAGCTCTTATTAATATTAATCATCACCAATATTTTTCATCACTAAAAACCATCACTAAAAAGCCGGACAGCTGGCAGCCCTAATTGTGTCAGTGCCCGCGAAACAAGCCCGGTGTTGCCAGACGGAAAATATCGCAAATATTTACCCCCTGCTTTCTTTATACAATTTCTTCGAGCAGTATCATGAAAATTAGATTTTAAAGTTTAGTTTGCTAAGTGGCTATCGTTTTACAAGGTATAACATAGGTAAAGTGTGCGTAATAATCGTTTGCTAACACAAAAATAGTGTTACATTGCTCTACAGCGTAGGAATCACAATAGGAATTGCAAAATATCCCGATCTTGTCACTCTCAGGCTACGAAAAGAGACGGCATACTATTAACATAATATGTTCTATTATGATTATGCTGTAACGGCCTTTTCAACACCACAGATCAATATTGCAATTTCAGCATGGCGGACGCAATAAAAAGGCTTGAGTTCAAATAGTTTCAAGGTCTAAGGTAGGTATTTTTAATACAGTTGCTCAAAAAGTGGCATATTGCAGGGACGTATAGCGTTCGGGATGTGGGCTATTACATACTCGTGTTTTTTTTTTACCTTTCCCGAACTCGTGCGTTCTCTTTCCCAACTGTCAAAATAATGTCTATTAAAAAGAAAAACCAACCATGAAGTTTTTACTAAAAAAAAATCATAGAAGTTGTTATGATTCATGCAAATACGTATATTTCTATAAAGAAGCTACTAATTTGTTTCTATATCAGATTTAATGATTTGATTGAATGAGTTAGGTTAGGTTTCATTTCATTTCATCTCATTAAATTTCATTTTCATTTCATATCAATAAAAAAATTCTACTGAAGACTTGGCTGTATGGGCATAGTTCCTTTTGCCTACCAGAATCGGTGAAAAAAAAATGTCTTCTTATATTCTACTGTTGGCGCCATTTTCTAGATTAAATTGCTTCATATTTTCGCAACTGTATTAAAAAAAGTCATTCAGTACACGTACGGAACCGTCATTGCAACTTGTTCCGACTGTCGACCCTCGCCTTCGGCTGCGCCTCGGCTCGGGTAGACATTTGTCGGAACTCTTTGCAATGACAGCCTTTCCGAACTTGTAATGAAATATACTATATTAATTAAGGACACTGAAAACTAAAACACCGAAAGTATAAATCGATTCTTGAGGAAAATCTCGTAAAGGCTACTAGCTTTTGTCCGTGGCATCGCTGGTGCTATCCCTGTGAACTTTTCTGTATCCCAGACAACGTACCTATACCTATGAAAAATTTCATGATCGGTTTAGTTGCAAAGAAACAAACTCACATTCTCATTTATCGATCGAGCGAGCGAAGCGAGCGAAGATCTTAGTGGTAAGTTGGGTGATTTTGCTTTGTATGTTTGTATGTTTGTATGTTTGTATGTTTGTATGTTTCACGAATTGTTGTTCGAGCATAACTGTCGAACCGTTCATCCAATCTGCATGAAACTTGGTAGGTCAATAGGTTGTGGTAAGGAAATTTACGGTGGAGCATATGAGCTTAATCGATGAAGGGGTTGTGAAGATATTGGGTTCCCAAGGGGGTAAAAAATTATGAAAGTTACACAAATATATTGAGTGGGGTGTCATACGAAAGGGCTTATTTTGTACTTTCCAAAATGGTTTTTATTTTTAATCTAGGATGTATAGTTTTTGAAATACGACCAAAGACCAAAAACTACGAAACCAGAGCTGCAAGAGCTCCCGTTTCATAGAGTTTCGATGTCTTCGTAGCTCATTGACTGGTCGGTCTTAAAAAGAGAGTGGCATCGTTGCGGTTTGGTTTGCAATGATTTTAGATGCTACTTGATTTATTTTCATGATAAAAAAAATTTTGATAAAAAATGAAAATAATTGGGGTAAAAAAAGTTAAGTAAACAAATATATTGAGTGCGGTGTCAAATGAAAGGTCTTTATTTGTACATTCTAAAATAGTTATTATTTTTATTCTAGGACGTATACTTTTAAAAATACGACGAGAATTCATAAATATGAAATAAATGAAAAATTAGACACGACATTATGTATTGCATGCATGCTAGTATTTTTTACCATGAAGAGCTAGCGCAATAGGCATACCCGGCAGTAGTAGCACTTGAAATTATAGGGGTAGTCAGAAGAAAGTCCAAATGTTGGCCATCTACGGTGCGCGAGATCTCAGTTCGGGGCGAACTACTAGTAATATTAGGATTAGGATAGTTAGGATAGTACAGATGTCACATTGAATCTAGGCATTTGTGAAGTTAGCCTTTTCGCTGCGCAGTAGAAAATTTTGTATGAAAAAGTTGCACTGCGCATCGAAACGGCTAACTTCACGAATGCCAAGATCCGTTGGAACAAGTGTACGTATAGGTAGTAATTATAGCCGCATTTTGTTTTACAACCTCAAATCTTTTAACATTTTCCTGAACATAGAACTTCAGCTTCGAACAATTATGATTCCCTTGAGTCCTGAAACAAGTAAAATATTCAGAGTTTAAACCTATTACAAGTTCGCTACTCAAACTATGGAGCTTAAAGTTTTTGTGAATTTTACAAGATTAACGGAACTTGGAAGTTTCTTAGTTAATTAATTAAATTGCCTCGAACGGAATTTTCAAAGATGTTTTAGTTGGTACAGTTAGGAGCAAAAGTTGATGAACAATTTTAAATTAGAAAATGTGAAAATTTAATTGAAGGCGATAACTATAAGATATCGTTTTCAGCAGAATGTTAATTAAGTTATAATATTAAAAGTATTTTTTTTTTAATAAAATATGTAAGTATTTAAGTATTTATAACTTTTTACCTTGATCTTGTGGATATTTTGCAATCAAATAATTCTTTATGATCTTTAGTCCGCTAGTTCCTAAATTATTATATGACTGTACGCTCATGTTTTGTCATAATAAACTAGCATGAAGCCGTGAAATGGCAAGTGAAGATACGAATAAAGTTCTTATTTATAAAAACAACAAACAATTATTTACAGACAACCCCTGCAATGGTACTTTTCAAATACTGACTCGTATTTACTGTCTGTTAGCATTTCTTTTCTACAGAGTGAATACTCCTAGAGCCTTAATAAAATGACAGCTGATTATTTATTTATTTATTTTCTTTTTACAATGTCATTACAGTAAAAAACCAAATCGACACTGGAAAGCACTAGTAGCATAGATATTACAAAAATTCATTACAATCTAAAAAAACCTTTTTTTTTTTAACTAAAAATAATCAATAAGTAAGCACTAAGCACCTACCTACCTAACGTAATTCTGATATAACCCTATAGGCTATTTCTGTAAATTTTATTTTGTTATAGTGTTAATCCACACTTGGGATTTGATCCTGAATGTAACTTCGGGCAATGAGCAGTGAGTTAACTTAGCAGTTATCCTGTAGATGGCGCTCATCGATGCTATAATCGATAGTATGGTCTTATCACGATTTTCAACTCTGGCGTCAGAGGTTCCGTGGCCGAATTGGTAAAGGCACTCCGGCTAAAGGAGGATAGCTTGTATCATTGCGGGTTCGAATCCCGTCGGAATTGAAAATTTTGATAAGATTTTTCAGTTTAAAATATTTCTGTAAATTTCGTCAATGAAATAACGAAAATATCGCAACCCTCCTTTTCGCATAATTTGTTAATTATGCGATTATGAAATAATAGGGTAAGATTATTTTTTATATTTAAAATCGAATTGGGCATATTATTATATTTGCATTCTTCAGCATTAGGTAGGTACCTACTATCATTTTACCACCAAATCGGTAGGTCTATATTTTATACATATCTATACCTATTGGTGTTCCAAATTCTATCTGATTTAAAATTAGAACGGTCCTTTGAATGACATTTACACACAAATACTGCACTTTAGTTATACCTAAACTTTATTATTAAATTCTGCATTTAAACCAAACTGTTCAAGGTCTAATTTACATTGGCATTGCTTTTGTTGGTTTTGCTTCAAGGGTACTCGATGTTGCCAACAACACTGACATGGAGTGATTCCGCCAGAATTCTTCAACGCTATTGTAACGATCTATTTTTATAGGATTTTGTTTTCGACACACATTATTTCTATGTGCAAATAATTTTGCGTGATTTCTCAAAGCCGTTGAAATGACATGTTTGGTTAGTGAGACAAAATGTTTGTACGTTTTATCAGTCATTCAGTATGTCTCCTTGTGAGGACACAATGATATGAGGTGATATACCTACGGAAGCAAAAAAGGAGGGTAACATCTTTGTATATGGGGTGTCTTTGATTTGAACAGCAGACTTTATTAAATAGATGACTAATCTTAGCAAATTTAGCTCAAAAAAGTAAAATTGATAAAATAGTTTCAGTTTTCTGATGATTACAATTTTGCGACTTTCAATATGCAATAACTTCAAATACTTTATTAATAGATTTTACAAACACGTTATTAACCTTTTACAAATAACATCACAGAAAGAAATAGGTAACCTCGAAGTTTCAGATTTGCCCTTTATGTACAGAATTTACAATAGAATCAAGCTACCTCCAGACTTCCCTACCTACGTAATAGATTTAATACATGTGCCATGCTAGATACTGCTGATAACGTTAATCCTCACATAAATCACGGGCTTGTAAATTTACGAGCCCACTGAGCACATACGTACATAAATACGTAAATTATCACGACATGCGCTTAAAAACCGAGCACGTACTCCTCTTATATCTTGTGGGAGTGATAATACGCGAATTTTTGTAGCTTTTTTGTGGGATAGCGTTCCTTCTGATTCCAAATATTTTAATAAGTTGTACAAATAATCCAGCCAACATGAACCTTATAAAAACAAAAAACACATCCTGTATATCCTAAAACAACCAGTCTAATTAGCAAGATTCTAGAATAGGGCTTGATTTCGGTAGTCAGTTTTAAAGTTCGAATGTTAAATTATGAATTCAAAATTTATGTTCCTCTTTCAAATCTTCTTTACATTTTTTTTTCTCAAATATCGCCGGCCAGACACGAGTTATTATTATTCTACTCATTCACCTTTCTTCGACACACAAAGGCCCGCGGAACTATGGATACTATGGATCTAGTATAATGCGTGACATTATGTCCAAAGTATAAAAGGCCTCAGAATGTTGGAAATGCTACGCTCATTCAACGTATTTCGGATGTAAAACAAACTGACACCGAATGTAAATACTATTGTTGAGTGTTGTCATCCGAAATGTGGCATAATGGGTATCTAATGGGCATTTTGATGAATAGTTGTGCCTGTGACATTGAACCTCAAAGTTTGGGTGTCTAAAGGAGTCAGATATCAAAAATGTACCTTATGATTATGTCAGAAACGACGGTGAATAGCCGCTGATAAGACCTACTTATACTAAAGTAGGTACTACAAGGTACTGAAGGTAGGTACCGACAGACTAGTTTTACAGATACCTTTTTACGCAGGGTCATTAAAGTACTTAGGTAAGTACCTATATTTTCGTCTTGATATCTCATGATTGCATTTTAAAAAACGTAGGTAAGTTACATTGTATGGAGTCAATTATTTTGACATTCGTGATACTCTAAGGCCCAAGGAAAAGGGCTAGTTAAATGGTAGTTCATGGATTATTTAGCAAAAGCTTGCATATTTTTGTCACTATTTAAAAAAATATTTAAGTATACTTAGGTACCTACCTACTTAGGTACCTACTTAACTAACTGTTCAGTGTTCATAGCCCAAAATACACCTACCTAAAACCAGCAGGCATTGACTCTATTCGTTGAAAGTGTACGTCATTATACAATTTTCGCCGTGTGCGTGTTTTATAGGTGTGCATATGCACGCTGTCTGTCCGTTTATTCACGGTGCCACAACACGACACACTCCTTTGACCGACTGCGATACATTTTCACCTATCCCTGACATTTACAAATCATTTGAAACCTTATGTAGTCCAAATAAGACTGGTAAGGTTTTCAGGTAATGTACAGTGCTAGCATGTAGCATGCAATACGGATCTCCAGTTTTCGTTGCCTAATAGGAACCCTGTGCGTGAGTTGAAAACATTGCTATTGTTCTTTGACTCGTTATGTTAATACTATTGTCGCTTTTGAGTAATATAAAACATACATTTTTGATGGAAAAACCACTAAGGATTCAGAACAAGGCGAGTTTCAAGGCTCAACATAATCCGGGATAAACAATTTGAGAAACGAAGTTACAAGGCTTCTTAATAACAAAGAAATACCGCCGAAGGCAATACCCAGCTTAATTTGAAAGTAAATCATTTCAACAAGTAAGTATTTGCAAATAAACAATTTTCAGTTGCGCACAAAACCCGCCTCTTTACTCTGTCGAAACTTTAACATCCGTAACGCAAACACAAGTGCAACAAACTCCAATTTATTGTCGGCAAAACAACTAAACTACCTGTTTTCGGAAGCGATATTTCCTTTAAACTTCCTGTACCGACAAAGGTAAATTCAGATTCGACACGCCCAAATCAAAATATATTATCGGTATCGCGTATAACTCGTAAATTCTGTCATAGTTGGAAAGAAAAAAAAGTTGCAATGTTCGCACAATCAATCAAGCGATAAGCCAATAAACCTCAACGATGCGCTTTTGAATTTGGAATTCGATTTTTGAATTGACGCATTGTTGTCTATGGCCGGCGGCGCGCGAATCTGCCCTGTCGAATTGCACAATGAAAGACTAACCGGAAGCGAACAGTGTCTTACTGAATAGGACCCGGGAACCATTGAGGTCGAATGTGCATCGCCGTACAGACTGTACGGCCAGCAAAAGCTTTGTGACGTGTTTGTGTTACGTACGAGTAGGTATATTGACGAAGACCGGCATCAAACGAAGTTATATCTCTGACGCCGTAGTACCTTGTCTGAATATTTAGCATTTAACTATCGGGCTACACGTAAGTTACTCGTAAATCAGGTAATGTTAAATTCCCTTGAGTACATCAATATGAGGTTTTTTTAAAATCTCTATCAAAGTAGAGACTATTTATCGTATATTTTAATCAAACTTTTCTTGCTAACCCTACAAACACATCAATAAAGATCCGCTACAAAAAATCTTGTCTAACAATACAACGCCCCCCATTAACTGAATCATTGTAATAAAAAAAATCGGGGTTGCCTATGAAAAAAGTCGGGGTTGCCATAAAATAAAACTTATAAAGGTGGAAATAAAATATGTATTACACGGGTATAATGTTGTTAGCCCCCGTTTAGGGCTGAATGGCCTTTTAGATGGTCCGTTTGACTTGCTCTTTGTATGGAATTGAGCGTGAAATATAAAGATTTATTGATGGGAATGCACTGATGGTTTTTCTAATTACAGGGGTGTGGACTTTGATAGTTTAATTTATGAAGAATCATCGTAGGTATGTTCTAGGGTCAAATAAGTGTTAAATGCAACAAAAATATTTTATCATGTCCTGATTGTATTGAATTCAGTTCGTTTTTTTACGTAGGTAAGTAGTTTTAATTTCCGACGAAGGTCGTAGATTCGAATCCCGGCTGTAGCATCAATTAGGTTGTTAGACTGTAGGATTTTTTCTTTGCAGAAAATTCATAATTATATGCTTCGACGAGTTCTTTATGGTGAAAGAAAACATCGTGAGGATACCCACTTATCTAGACCATGTCTTTTCTTTGGTGATTAGAAACTATGCTGAGAGGATGATGTAGCTGCTAAGCGAGTCTACTCCATAACAAATATGTCCTAGGCACTACAAAATTTAACATTCTGGTAAGATTTAAGACAATTAAACAAAAACTTACCCGGAAGATGCTACAATATTTCTCAAAGAAATTTAAAACTGCACCCAAATTGCGACCTACCCAACATAGAAAGTTCACTTTCACAAAATTGGGATTAACCTGAGTCACCAAACTTTGTAACTCGTTTTAAAATATCACCATTATTTTGAACTTTATTCCTCAGACATAAAGCCCGCTGTATTTTTAGGGTGTGAAAAGATGTTGGACAAAACTTTCTTTGCATCGTCGGGCAAAGCCGGTTGGTACTAATTAGTGTTAATCAAATAACGTCTTCGGCTTTAAAACTAGCTGTTTTGTACTAATGAGATTCGTGAGTTGGCTCATCAGGGAATTTTACGTAAGATTTTGTACCATTCAAAATACATATATACTTTCATTTGTAAAAGGTAATCAGAGTTTTTAAACGAAATGGATCGGGGGCCATACCATGAAACTCTTAGAGCAATGTTAAAACAAGCTTAAAACAGTCCTACTGCTTTAGAAATGACATTCGTTGTCATGTTTCAAGCTTGTTTTAACATTGCTCTAAGGCCTCTTTTAATAAACTCGTATTAACTTCTGTCAAAGTTGCGCCACGGATTAAACTATTGCCATCCTTTTTTGTTAGACAGTGACAAATAAGGATGGCAAGAGTTAAATCCGTGGCGCAACTTTGACAGAAGTTAATACGAGTTTATTAATAGAGGCCTAAGAGTTCATGGTACGGCTACAGGACTGTATTCTCATAGTGCGGTGGACCTTCTCTCAGATCTTTATGCATTCAAAATGTCATAAGGCGGCGGTTCGCGCCGGAGACCGAGACATTTTGAATGCCTAACGATCTGGAAGAATGTCTGGTGTATCATGATCAGTGATCGGAATAAGGCGGGCTAAAATACCTAAAGTTCAAAAAATAACAGAGACAAATGGAGACGCTTTAGAACTAAATATTTTTCGGCCCAATTATTTCCGTTTTCGGGACATTACTAAAGAATATTAATTAATTAAGGTGAATCAATTTTTACCTGAGTTAATAACAAAAACTAAAATGTAAGTTATAAGATAAAAAAAAATTCCAGTCGGTTAAATAGAAAAATGATTTGAATTACTTCACAATATTATTAACTTTAATTTTAAATGTACTTACTTACTGCGAAAATTGTTCCAATTTTCGGCCCAATTGGGTCCAGTGAAATTCTTGTAGTAAGGAAGTCTCCCTTTTTTGCCTCTGTTCTTTGAAGTTTAGGTATTTTAGCCCGCCTAATTCCGATCACTGATCATGATACACCAGACATTCTTCCAGATCGTTAGGCATTAGGATCGTTAGGATCCTCATGAGGATATAGTCGTGGTCTCTGGTTGTTAATTGATTCAGGCGTGACTTTGCGGAAGTCCTTCTTCAGATTTTTTTGAATAGGTATTACAAAATATCTAGTAGGTACTTTTCCACCAATCTATACCAAAAAAGTTTCTTCAATATTTTCACGCAAAAACTATCTTTTAAGCTATTAAAAAAAACTCTGGTTGATCGAGATCCAAATTGTACCATATGGGGGACTATTTCAAGCTATGTTATGTAAATTATTTTCTTTGTAACTCCAATCTAAAGTGCAATTAATAAATAATTGCAGAGTTTCATCACGAACTGTCTTCATTAGGCTAGATTATTTACGAACCTTCCTAGAAGAGATTAATCACCTGTTTTATTTGAAGGATTGTTTAGCATTATCATGTGACGTTAGTATTTGCCTAGTTCATTTGACCACGAGCATTCATTTATTTACGGATTAGGACACAAGATCCCAATATTGGTTTAGGACATCTCACCCTTAAAGTGAGATCCTATTTGAGACTAGAAAAAGGAATTCAATTAGCAGTTCTGGAGGCTGATAACCAGGAAAAATATAGCCACCTCCGAGTTTATTAATAGTTTTGTAAAGCTGCAACAGTCACAGTGACCAGCCAGCATAAAATTCTACATACATACATAAAATCAGCCCTCTTTCCCACAGGGGTATGCAGAAACCACAGATTTCCGCTTGCTGCGATCCTGACACTCTTTCGCCTCATTCACTCTCATCAGATTCCTAATACAAGCTCTTCGGTTTAGGGTACCTACTTTTGACCTGGCCCTTCTCCAAAATGTCACCAATTTGATTTAATAAGTCTCAAAAAAAAAAAAGAAACCTCCCGAGTATGGTCCAAATTAATCTAGCTGTCAGTTAGAGTGAAAAGTACCGCACACACGGCTTTCACCATAGCTGAGTGTATTTTTTTATTAACCTACTTTGTCCCACTGTCTTCTTTTCAGGTCATCTCGCCATCTTTTTCTGGGTCTACCGCGACGTTCGGTACCGCTTAGAACCCATAACCCAATGTGTGAAGAGATTGGCCTAGCTAGCATCTTGGGTGGATTCGGGTAACATGGCCTGCCTAATTTCACTTTAAACGAGCCGTCTTGATGTTTGTCTTAGCGCGAAGGTCGGTGTTTATGACTCGCATTCTTCTTGTTCTAATGGTGCCTCTCCGACTAGCGAAGGTTGTCAGTCAATATGGCATAATGTTCACGATATTTAGCGAGGCGAAATAGTTCGGCAGCGCTCGCTATCCCCGTCCATACGACTTGAGTCCAGCTTATAGAAAGCATCCGCCTGTAAGTTCACATTTCAAAAGATGACTCGCATTATCCAGCTGTAATTAATTACCGAGTGATTTTGTAGGGGAGTAATTTATAAAAAAAAAATACCTTCTAGCTGGTACCATAAAATAATACCATAAATACCAAGGAGAGATGCCACACGGGCGTTGTCGTCCGTTGCTCCGTTGCGTCGTCGCAGCGCAATGTTTTTGTTCTATCAACGCGAGCCGTGTGGCATGGCATGTCATTAAAATGATGCGCGTTGACGGGAAAATTATACTTACCTAGATAGGTAGGTACTTAATTATAAATTAGTTAAAATATGGCATTTTATTGCTCCGAGGTGGAATTGCACCATTTCGACAGTTTTCGGAATTAAGTACGTACTTTTGTTTATAATCTGATTTGGTAAGTACAGTTACATTTTGCGTGGTTCACGTAACTAAACAATTTAAGGGACTCGTCAAAGTCACAAGCACAATAACCTACATTCAAACAAACAGGAAATAACTCATTATCATGCTTTAGCGCAAATGCCATCAAAAGAGAGCTAAAGAATTACATCGTCAAGATAGCTGACAGATGTTATCTGAATGGAAAATTCCTGATTTGCTATCTGACGCAATTGTTAATTATATGAACATGGTTTCATATACTTAGTTTAAATTTCACAAGACAAAGACAAAAATGTTGTATGTAAACAGATTCAAAATTAAAATTTTGGTAATATAGGTAATTTGAAACTATAATGTGTCAATAGTCGTTTTGTCAGAGTGAGAAAGTACCTTGACATTTGATCTTATGGTTGTGGGTTTGAATCTCTCAGCCGTGCATCAATGGATTTTTTGTTTAGAAAAAAATATATGCGCAATAATACGAGCTGGTTTTAGGCCGCCTGAAGGACACGGTCATGGCTTAACTTGAAAGCCAGAAACAACAACTTGACGTGCCATCCGAAGCATGGAAGCAGTAGCAGTCACTCATCCAAATTGTGACCGCCCAAAACGTCCCTAAAGGTGGAATCAGACGGTTCACTCAAGTGATAGATCACTCGAATGAATGCTGGGGTTTTCTAACACGTTTTTCTTTCATTTTATGTTTAGATGTGTCACTTTGAGTGTAATATGTAAAATGAACCGTCTGATTCCACCTTAAACTTCAACGATCTATCAAAGGACGTGTAAGCAAGCTTCTCCACGAGCGCTTCAAACACAAACATTTAAACTTACATCATAATTTATTTGTTAGTGCAATTGTCATAACTCAATTATTGTCCCTTCAAACACCACTATCAGAAGTAAGTTAAAATTAATTTGTTGAGTCTTAGAAATTATTTTGCCAGTAAACATTGACAGTGAACGTTTATGAGGTAAATACTTACTAGTATTTCAATATTTGGTTCGCAATATATCATGTTTGTGATTTTTTTGTTCATAATGTAGTACTTTCTGTCAATATTTAGGTTCTTTGGGCTTGGTCACGAGAAGATTGAGTAGGTAATATCAGATAAGATATTAGCTTTGTTGGGTTATAGTCGCTCTTTTAAACCCCCGACGAAGAAGAGGGGTTTTATAACTTATAAACCTATAACTTATAAGTTTGTAGTGTCTGCCTGTGGCATCATAGTTTCTGAACGGATGAACCCATTTGAATGGTGTCTTCGTCGAGAGTGTACTTAGCTATGTTTCATAAAAATCTGTTCAGCCGTTTGAATTAAGGAAAACTAAGCGTCTAACAAACTCTTCCGCTTTATTATATTGGTTTTGGTATAGATGAAGGGATAATTATGTCAGGGGTTTTTTATTAAATTTTTAATTTACATACTTGTTAGGTATATTTTCAGATGCTTCAAAATACATAAAAAACACGTCTTTACACGTGTCTCTGAGTAAGTACCTACTTTCTTCTCTTCTCTTCTTTCTCTTGACATATTCTTCTTCTTCCTACCCGTATCCCACCATGTGGGGTCGGCACAATATGTATTCTTCTTCCACTTCCCTCTATCAGTCGTCATCTCAGCTCCTTTCTTACTCATATCATTCCCCAGCCCTCACACAATCCATCCATTTTTTTTTTGATCGACCTCTAGGTACATATCCATTCACATCCTATTCTCCCAAGACCTCAGCAAAGTTAAAAGAGATGGCCGATTCCTCGAATAAATTTGCCCCACAGATGCCAACAGGAAAGAATGCTTGCGTCATGACCAAATTGGGATTTTTGGGTTTGTTTTTTTATTTTATAATGAGTCTCCATTCATCTTCTTCCTCTAAATAGTGGGATTTAAAAGTTATTCTAATATAAAGCAGCAGGCTATGACGCCCAGCATGAACGGAGAACTTAGGAAACTATATTTTTAAGGTTCCTATAGTAAAAGCTTTGCTTACGTTGGGGATAGATGGCGCGGTGTGAACATTTACTTTTTCATTATTATAATTAGGACTAGCAGAATTTTAAGTGAAGTAGGTATAGAAAATAAATGACGCACACAGGTGCTCCCAGTACCTACAATTTAAAGTAAAAAAGAAAAGTACTTAGGAAAAATTGGGATTTTCATCAATAAAATTATCTACACTCGTGTGCAGTGATTCTGTACTTACCACCTAAAATAAAACATGATATAAATAAATAAAATAAAAAGCCTTTTATTTCTCTATAATTAACATTTTTTTCTTATCACTAATGCTTATAATCTAAGTAGGTACTAGAGAACCCCTAAGGTGAAGGCCTCCTCCAAAGCCAGCCATCTGTCCCTGTCTTGTGCTACTCGGAGCCAGTTTGGTCCAGCAGTTTTCTTGATGTCGTCGTCCCAGCGAGCGTATGGTCTTCCTATGCAGCGTCGACCTCTTGGACCCTCCCAATTTGTCACTCTCCTAGTCCATCTTCCATCTTGTAGACGGGCTACATGTCCAGCCCACTTCCATTTTAGTCAGTATGCATATCCCAAGGCGTCAGTACTTTTTGTAATTTTAAATAAAATATGATAAATCCTCATAAATCACATCACAACACAATCACACAACTGAAACTCAACGAAATTCCTTTTACATCTGTCAAATTCTTGTCCGTCTGTTTTGTTTACTATTTGAGTGTCATGTCAACCGCGAAATAGAAGGTAGGTCTATCTGATAAAAATATTCTCTGTGATACCTAATAGCCTCTCCAGACTCTCGGCAAGAAACCCCGACAACACCCGAGAAGCGTGAATGTGAGGAGTTTCTCGCCTTCTTGTTCTCGCGCTTCGGTGTCGGTACCTATTTTTGGCCGAGACAAAGGATTTCAAACAGATCACGAGTGAGAAAATTGAGAGTGTGGATAATTTGTTTGTTCTTCGAGAAGTCTCGGTGAAACTTCTCGCCGTGAGTCTGGAAAGGCATTACGGACTGTAGTACCGGAAGTGACTAAAGTTACTAATAAAATAACATAATTATATTCCCACAAGGCACGAGATATCTAAGTATTCTGTATGTACCAGTTAATTTTGTGATATTTTATTTAAATAATATTATTCAGACGCATAGTCTAATTCGATATTCGGCTCTGGGGCAGTATTCGGCCAAATCCTTTCATTAATAAGTAGGTTTAATAATTTTATTCCTAAAATGGGAATAATTTTGCAACTTTTCTCTACCTAAACTGTTCACGTACAGATATTTTCATAACATTCATCTCTGTTTATTTTCCGTGATTTTCCACAACGCATTGTCCATGGATTCCAAGATGGCCGCTGTGTCTAACGATTTCAGCAAACATAATTATTGAAAGTCGCACGTCTGACTGTTGGCATGCCCATTGGCCAATGTATTGTCATTTGTATTTAGTATGTACATTTTATTAGTATTTCAACATTTACTGACATGATTTTTGTGGGTTTAGAATGAGTAACAGTCAATATTTTTATTTCTGATAGTAGAGTATTTGAATAGTCAGCTCTTTGATAAAATTAGTATTTACAACTCTTCAAATAAGTACCTTCTGACTTAGATAATTTGAAAAGTAGCTCCTAGAAGTTTCAAGTTTGTATCATCTAGATCTCAGGAAATTATTTAGGAATGACAATTTACAACATTGTAGGTAATAAGTTTCATTCTCATGGTCTACAAATAAATACGTGTTATGGTAATCTGATAATGTCCATGACACAGAAAATTATATTGTGGGGTCAGCCTGTAGGCACTTCTCTTACTTGTATAAGGTCTAGAACTATTTAACATCACATGGTTGTGATATTTGTACACAAAAGTAGAAACTAGTCGATTGATATCCCTACAAGGTAATCACTATCGGGCAGTAGGCATACAGATTTTTCACACTACATATTTGATTTCTTTATAATTTTTGAGGTAATAAGCAAAAAACGGCCGTTCCTGGATTTCCCACTTACGTCAATACACGTGTAAATTGGTACAAAAGACACTAATAAAAGACATTTGGACGCCGCGACCGTTTACATGTGTATCGCTAAACACATGTCTTATACGAATCAGAGAACACCAATTGGTAGAGCAAATAGCTAGAGATGGATTCAAGATGGTGTTCTAGTTACTGGCAAGATAGTATGAACATTTGAGGGGAAAAAAATGTTTCTAAGGAAAAAAAACAAATCTTAAATGTTTGAAGATCTGCGAATGTCTATCGCGTACGAAGATAATCGTAAGCCTTTTCCATAAAAGGTTTCATTTCATACACATTTTTCTTCTGGCAACAGCTTCATGGTACCAGCATATCCTATGCCGTTCAGAGTATTATGCAGTATTTTTCCGAATAAAAGTATTTTATTAAAATACTTTACCGATCATTCAGTTAGCATTGCCGAACCAAAGGGAGTGGCGGATGATAGAGACGAAAAATGAGTTTAGGGAAAACCAAAATAAAATCCCAGTAGTACACGAGATTTTAATAGAAAATTAAAAAAAGCTTATGAGATTACCTACCTCCTACATCCAAGAACAAACTATAAAAATCTTTGAATTCTGGCGAACTACTAAACTAATGAAAGAGCGAACCCGACCTAAATGAACTGACTAAAATATCACTATCCTTAGCACGTTAGATGTCATCGTTTATAGGCACTAAAACTACCCGCCCTAAATGTGAACGCGGCTTATCGCGCTGAGTAAACGAGGCACCATGTAGGTATGTTGGCTAAAGGGTACGGACATACCTAAGACCCATTTACAGAGAAGTCGATAATTTTGACTCTCGCTTTAGAAGTTATCACGAAATGTGGGTTGATAAATATATAAATCTTAATACACTATACAGTACATTATTATAGGTTTTTTTGGTCACCATATCAAAGAGCTGAAATATTGTGAAAAAATGTGACTTACACACTTATTTCATACTGCTAATTTTATCTGCCCTAGCCGCCATTTATGTTTCCGAAAAAAAGACAGTTACCAGCGAATACAATATGTTCATCTATAAAATTAAATATTTCTCTAAAAATATATTAAATGGGTTTTAATATCTTCTAGTCCATGGAAAAGTCACAAAAAAAGAGTGGATTATATTTTAATCCAGATTTTGATTAATTAATTAATTAAATTTAAAGATAAATAGTTTCATTGACTGTTATTTTATTATCAAACTCCTTTCCTTTGTCGAGTTCCATCGACATGGTTTTCTACGATCGTCCCTACCCTCAAATATAAATATTATGTTTATATATTGATAGAGTTGAGCGTTTGTCAAACATGCTCGTGTACGGTGCCAATATTAGCTCTAGTTATCGGCCTGGTGGACTGACAATGTCAAGGTCATAGCTAACTGTCAATATTTTGGAATTCTCTCACTTGACCCCATTACATGTTTTATTTTAGACCAATAAAGAATCGTTCATCGATCGTTCCTGATTTAGGTAGTAATTGGAGCTGACATAATGTCTCGACGTAACGCCGTATTATGGACCAATTTCTGTCATTGACAAGTATTGGTTCACACTCGATGTGATCGATAAAATTATGTTAGATACCTAGTGCATTTTTTTAAATTATCGAAAATTTCGAATTACAAGCATTATACTACTACAATTTATTCTTTGCTAGAAGATATTTCGATGTAATGTGATGATAATGTAGAGAAAATAAATAATATTATTTTTAAAGATTTGCCTTGTGTACTAAGTAAAATTGACATAACCTCCTAAGTACCTACTACAGTGTTCTGCAAACGCGTGACAATTTTAGAGTTCAAAACATCCAACAACGTAACTAAACCAATACACAGATTTTCTGCTCAGACTTCTAAAACAAACGAAATTAACATTATAATCATGGTTTAACTCGCTATCGACATTGTATATTTAATTTATAAACACAAACTTGGATTAGGTACATTAGCTGCGTTACCTACCAAATATTTTGTGTGTAAGCTGTAGTGTGTGTTGTGTACATAATTATGTGTTATTTTGTGCGTAATGTACATATTTAGTCGGCTGAAGCGGCCCCCTTGCTTTGGAACGATCCTTGTGCGGTACGATTGCAAAATACGTAACAATTTATTTTAATGTCTTCGGATTTAATTACAAAACATCTTATAAATAAATTATTTAGTACTATTGTACCCTCTTCTTATCATATTTTATGGTTATGGTTTTTAAAGTTTTATTTTATTTTAACTTTTTGGTTGTATTTTAAAAACTATGTTAGAAAAAAATAAAACAATAAGGCTGCCAATTGTTTTTACCTAAGTTTAGATAACTTATACTACTTAAGGTTTCTTTGGGGTAAACAATAAAGTTTTATCTATTTATCTGTTAATACATCTAAGTTCATAGGTATATTTTTAAACTAAGCACGTTCACGTTTTTTATTAAGTACCTACCTGAAAGTTACTTTACTGTTTTCCCTGAACAATGTCAAGCAAGAAATTAAAATTTTCTACGCAGCTTGGTATCATTTCATGGAAATTCCACTAAAAACGACATAGGTAAGTAATTAGTTAGGTACCTACGTATAGTATTTAGCATTCACGTACAGAGATCGTAATAACTAATTAATATGCATGTCACCGCCCAATATTTATTTCCAATACCTACGCCTCTCAGCCCACGGAAAACCACCAGCCATAACCAATACTAAAATTGCGCAAACAAAATCATCATACGTCCTCATTATTATTCTAAATTTAAAAGAGACCTTTGTAAAACAGGTCTCAGGAAAACAAACTCTTGCGCAGTAAAGTAAACATGGCGGCGATAACGGCCGCCATCTTGTCGGATTGAGGTTACCTACGCTTCAAAATTCAAATTATGACTATATTGCCGTCATTTAAATGCGTTGGGTTTTTATTATGTGTGAATTTGTTGCGTGGCTGTTTAAATTATGTTACATAGTTTATGAGTTACCATCAAATTGATGTTTACTTAGTTGTAACATTTAGATAAGGGGGACGTTTGGATAATTTGAGTGGCATCTGTCCACATAGTCTTCTAATAAGTGTAGAGTCGGCTGCAAACTTGATTGATACTGAAATTACATACAAACATACATACATTAAAATCACGCCTCTTTCCCACAGGCAGAGACCACGGATTTCCACTTGCTACGATCCTGACACTCCTCTTTCGCCTCATTCACTCTCATAACATTTTTCATACAAGCTCGCCGGTTCAGGGTACTTTTGACCTGGCCTTTCTCCTAAACATCACCAATCTGATCCATACTGAAATTATCTTCAAAATTTTGGACAAGAACTAAAATACCGCCTTATTTATCACTATTATTTGAAAACCTGAACATTTTACTTTCCAACCCTATGTCACATCTTTAGATATGTTTTCAAAGTACCTACCTATTATTTTGGCGCTATTGCTGCTATTTAGTAGGATCTCTGGGATTACTAATTCCTGGTCTAAAGGACGCTGGCGTGACGATATAGATGCCTAGTGGTGGGGAGCGACCAGTGATCGCAAGAAATGGAAGGACATGGGGGAGACCTTTGCCCAGCAGTGGGACACATTGTAGGTTATAACAAGAGACTAACTAAAAAGATTGAAAAACCCGACTTCAATGTTTTAGGCTGAGTTATTTTCTGCACTCTCGAGGTGCATTTCTGTTCATAACTCTAAAGATCCTCGACAGATCCTCACCAAATTTTTATTGGAAAGATTACCTTTTCAAACAAAAAAAGAAACTTTCCAAATCGGTCCAAACGTCTTCGAGTAATACATAAAAAAGCAAACAAAAAGATTTCGACAAATTGCGAACCTCCTCGTTTTTTGAAGTCGGTCAGAAAAAGAGCCAGTGGGTTCCACTCCTGTTCCTTCGCAACCAATATCATGAAGTGCCGAAGTAGGTCGTAGAAGTCGTGAAAGAACAAGACTAACACAGGATCGTATTGTATGTTTCAAAGGGAGGGCCTTAGCAGTGGGTGAAGTAAGGATGATGATAATGAGCTAAGTATGTCTGCATAGTCTTTAGACAAAGTAATACCTACTCGTAAAACGAATACGTGGAACAAACCTTATCAAACAATACCGTCATAAAGCTAACATGTGCGTATCTATGCAAAACAGTGGAGAGCGCAATTACAGATAAAACAGTTGTTTGTAAGAAAAACAGGCTAATCCTACACTCTAGTGAGACGAGAACAAATTTGCTATGCCAACAATCAACTGGCACCTAGCTAAGGGGATGTTTGCACGGGGACAGCAACAGCTGTGCGACTTGCTTTCGCTTTTATCTACTGTCATTGAATAGGAATTTAAACATCCAAAAACTCTGATTTGGTAATATGTACTTAGTTATGATGGATAGATCGAAAATACTTGCACATCACAATAATACCTATAAATAACAATTACAAACTTTTTTAACTATGACAGATTATACAATCGGCGGTCTAAAGTAACCCGAGACTTAGGTTCCTGGAGTCTTTAGGATTCATTGAAATTCTTATGTACCTACTAACCAAACATTACTTTGTGACAAATAAATAGACTACTTATAGTAGTTATTATCTGTTCTGTGATAGTAGTCAGTCCTTACGCTAATTCAACTTGTCTAACTCGATCTCATCCATTGTTCGCTACATATAAATTAATACCAATAAAAAAAACTTAAGTCTACGTTGGTATTTCATAAAACAATAAAAATGAGTAAAAAAAATAAACAATTTGAGTATTAAAGGCACAAGGTACCTACTACAAATGAATACTAGACCGATTTTGATCCTAAAAAATATTATTTTACCTAATGGTTGAATTTGTATTAGTACTTATTGAGTTCTGCCTTGGTAAGACTTTGTAGTCAAGAAACTATCTTCATAGGTACTAAAACAAAAGATTAGCAAACCGACTAAAGTTAGGCTTTTTTAAAAACGTAATTGTGTTCGTGTGAACCCCTTTAATAAATCACTACTATATTCGTATGCGCAAGCCTTAGCGCAGTCACCGCTTACACTGCAAATATTTCAACAAAGATACAGGGGCGCTCAACTCTCCAACTATCCCAGTGTACACAGGGCTTTATGCGAAGAAACTAACTAATACTGCTAATACTAAGTATTTGCTAATTGCAACTGACACATAGACAATGGTTTTAATTTTAGTATAGAAAAGGCGTTTGTACATGTTTGCTGTGTAGTGCATGATAATTTCAGGGTGTGCCAAATTGGCAATATGCATCAATTTTTTTTATGGTTTTAAACGATAGGTTATATCGTTAAATAACCGTAACAAAAATTCCAGCGCCGAAAAACTAAAATTTTATAACAAAAATAATTTTTAAAATTTATCAACATTTTCATGCACTTGAAACGGACGTGACGTCACAAGTCACCAAAATTACACGCGCTTGTAGGTAGAAAAAAAAACTTTCTGTCGAGTTTGAAGGAGTGTGACGTCACAGCATACGTGACAAATAGCGTTGCGTTTCAAGTCTTATGAAATTCCCACTACATTTTTGCACTTTTTAATTATTAATTTCTAAGCGAAAATGAAATAATATTAAAAAATAATTACACACACATAATTCTAAAGCCATAATGTTCATAGAAAAATACGTTTAACCCGCTTTTGAATCAGACGCATATTGCCTATTGACGGAGAAATCTTTGAACATACCTACATAAAAAATAAAGGATTCCTACGAATTGAGAACCCCCGCCTATTTTGTAGTCGGTTAATATTAAGTAGGAAGGAGTTTACGGTGCATAGGGCACCACAAACTCCTTGGCCCATTTTGAAAGTCGCTTAAAAACTTTAACCTCCACAGTATGTAAATAATTTCATCTTGAACAAAGGTAAATAAAATTATAGGTAGGAATAAGTGTTTGCCAATGTTTGCGCACATGGTGCCAATATGTTCGGATGAAATATTGTAATTTAATGTAAATGGAAGAAAAAAACATACATAATGCTTAATATGAAGAACTATTGAATAATCAATGGATATAAATACGATATTAATGAAATGATATTTTCTACGAAGGCAAAAAGAACGACTGCTAAACACAGAAACTTCATAATTTAAAAACAAGAAGCTTTTTGAATTTCGAATGTCCCAAATGTCCCAATACAGACACGTAACAGGCTGAAAAGAGAAAGAAAACAAATCCTAGTGCACATGCGCTGTACAAAGATGGCTCTGTAATCGTTTCGACCGAGGTTTTCAAATATTAGTGTTTGGCAAAGAAATGTACCGCGGCGGGTTGTCCGTCTGTTTGTATGACGACCCCAATCAGGTTAGGACAACCATGTTATGAGATTTTAGGATTTTATATAGCTTTTGCACTATGTTTTTGACTTTTGTTCAACAGAATTTTACGTTTAAACAAAAGAGAGGACCGAAGATATAGGGGGTCTTACTTATGAAAGATGTTTAAAGTTGAACACTGGTTAAACAACGTCCTGACTTTATTTGTGAATAGTGGCGGGTGTCCGTGTACCGCCTTTGTGAGGGTCTCAGATAGTAGTGACACGAAATATTTAGATCTGGAATATTTGGGATGCCTAATCTTTTTTTTTATTACTACTAAGGTAGCAGACTAGCTTACGGCTCTCCTGATGGTAAGCGGTTATCGTAGCCTATGGACGCTTGTGACACCAGAGGAGTCACACTCGCGCTGCTGACCCTTTAAAAGAGGAATCACTGCGCCGACAACACAATGGACAAGACTGGTCCACCAGTTGTCACAGCAGCGATTTCTCGCAGAGATCTGGCAACCTTACTCACCGCACCATTCGAGAAGAATGATGTTATTTAGCTGCGATATTCTGTAATCTATGTCTAGGAGTGAACTATAAGCTGATGATATGTTTATAAGTTTTAGTGTACTTACTTATAATAGCATTTTTATCACCAAACACAAAAATAACTCCTGAGACTTCTTCATATTGATTTTGAATGTCTGAGAGAATGTCTAGTCTACCGCACTTTGGGGATACAGTCATGATACTATTTCTATGAGTCCATTTCACGAAAATCCTTTCAAAGCGGCGGCTTTAGAATCTATGTGTAAAGCCAAATTACCATATGATTTAGCTAAGTTCCACTTATTTCGTGACTCTAACTAACCGTAGTTTAATTCTTAATGACTGGGGAACAAGGGTAGAGTTATCCACTTAATATCATATCACAATTATCGGCATAGTATCATATCACAGAAGCGCTTAGCGCAGCATGGCGTATCTTGCTGAGACGTTCTTGATCGATCGTTGAAGATAAGCAACGTTGTGCGTGGTCACAATTTGGATGGGTGACCGCAAGTGGCATTACGAGCGCTTCCGTGCTTTGGAGGGCATGTTAAATTGTCGGTTCCGGCTTTTAAGTCGTTAAGCCATGACAGAGGCCTTTAGGCGGCCTAAAAGCTCCGAGAGTTGGCTACTTGCTCATACGAACTTAGGTACTTACTTACATAGACTTACAGTAGAGAGTTAACAAAAGCAGTTTTTTCTAATAGGTAACTGTTTTTTTTCTACTGATACTGATAGAGTACCTACTTGGAAATAGTAGAGTAGGCTAGTTGACTCTACTGTTTAATCTACCCGTGAACCCCAGCCATAAGTAAATTAAAATTCTTAATCTAAAGATCAGCAATTTAAATTTTGAATCTGAAATCCGTATTCAATTGGCGACTAATTAAAACAAAATCAAACACCTCTTCATCTGCTTTAGAACAACTTTTGAATTCGGTCATTACTGAGAAATTTAAAATTGGAATGGTAACTTTTTAATTGTAGGTACTTTGAATTTAGTCTATTCTTTTTTTTTATTCTGCTTGTAATTGGCAGGAAACTTTGAAAATAGAAACGACGTGCTAACTTATTGACTCCATTTATTCGACTGCATTTCTGGTTGGCGGGACGCAGCCTCGCAAGTTGGCACAGATTAATAAATGTAAGGACGCCACACACAACATTTTTTTTCTTGATTATACTTAGCTAGTTTTTTTTTGTTTAGGTAAAGATTTATCAGAAATCCTCAGGGCGTCCTCAGATGACCGTACCAAAGTCTCATCACAATCTGATCAATAGTTTAGGAACGCATTAAAGGAAAAACATACAAACGTTAATTTTATTTGTAAGTATTTGTAAAATATCGATCCCACCTGTCTACCACGCGTCTTTTTTCATTTTTCACAATCGAAATTGTCCCAGATTAATCATTTGCCGAGTTAAAAATCGTTTATACGCTACCTGGGGCCCGAACGAGCGCCAATTGAATTATTAATGCAGCCTCCACAAACGGAGCGGGTACATATTTACCCGTAGCGTAAATAGATGCGCATACAGCGAACACGCGTTTTCTGTGCAGTATATGCTAGAACAGCAGAAGGGTGTTGTTAATCACAATATTTGATAACGGTGGAATTTTATTACAATTCTCTACTAATGTAGTTTTTATGTAGGACTAGTGATTAGTTTTTTATCCCACGGGAACCAAAACATTTTCCGGGATAAAAAGTAGCCTATGTGTTATTCAAGAATCTAAACATCTATATTCCAAATTTCATTAAAATCGGTATAGTAGTTATGGAGATACGTGGTAACAAACATTCACACACACACACGAACTTTCGCCTTTGTAATACCTATTAGTTGGATAGGATAATACTGATATTATAATAAAGCGGAAAAGTTTGTTTGAACGCGCTAATCTCTGAAATTACCAGTCAGATTTGAAAAATGTAGCTCCTTTCTTGTGGAATGTGTATTAAAGACTAAAAATGGGATGTGAAACCACCGAAAACGCTAATACTTTAACACCAAGACACGTAACAAACACCTATGTTCATCAATTTCGTCATACAAATGTTTTTCCTGGGTAGGAATCGAACCCACGACCTACAGTGCAGAAGACAAAACTACTACCATCATATTATTTTATCTCTACGTAGACCCTCTACGAAATCTCGTAGCACCTTTCTAATTACCACGAAAATGTTCTTTATACTTATATTTTATTACGAATATAAAGCTAATTGGTTTACGGTGTTTTCCTTCACCGCTTAGAGTTCGTGTTCATGCGCGTAAAAATAATTTGAAACCAAAAATCCATTGAAAACCTGCATCCATTGAAGTCCAGGCACTATTCCATTCGTCAAACACGGCTCCTGCGTCAAATGAACGCTACGTATATCATGATGATGATGTCATTGACAATGATAGTATTAGTTAAAAAAATACTGCGACTTCTGCAAATACAGCGTGTCCTACACACGCGTGCCTGTACACAGTCGCACGTAAAACGCGTAGTTTTCCCGGCTGCGCGCGCTATTTGCGTGTGTGTGCGTGCGTCTCCCTGTGTGCGGGGTTAGCCTTTTGCAAGGTAGGGCTACCACTCAGTTTATTAAGTAAATTATTATTTAATGCTTGTAATTGATGACTACCTACCTAAGACCACTTAGATCTTGAATTATCTAAAGATTTGAGCGAATAATCAATAATTTTGAAATAAATGTTTTATCTATCCAAAATCGTGGTCAAAGGTCGTGGGTTCAAATTTCTCCCGGCCGTGAATGAATATAATAATATAGTAAGTATTATTATATTACAAATATAAATTATTACAAATATAATTATTATTATTATTACAAATATTATTATACAAATCAGAAATGTTACCAATAAAGTGACAAGAAAACAAGTCTACCCCTCAGCATTTGCTCCAGCAGCACCATGGCTGTTTGAGCGCTGGTTTTCAGTGGCGCTGAAACATTATTGTGCGCATTAACTCGAGCTCTAAACTGTTAAGAAAATCATCATGAGGAAATCAATTAACTTCCAAATAGCGGCACTGGCTTTGCAACCAGTCACGTATGGAATGTAAATGTGGGCATATACCTAATATGTATTTAGACATACTTCTGACCACACCTTTAGGTAGGTATCTTCAAAGGATCATAAATGTCTAAAGATCTGAGTAAATGTCTACCGTACCTTGAGGAGACAGTAATGATCCTGTTTCGTTTAGGATTTTGGTTTTATAGATACAGTAGTACATTATAAACTTACTACATTATTACTATAGGTAGTGGTAAATACTTAGTTGGCTGTTTGATACCGTTTTTAAGAATATTAAAAAAAATACATTTAAACCTCAGCAAAATACATTGGAAATAATAAAAGTAACCATTTTAATTTTTTTTTAAGATTTGCTCGAAAAGCAATGCTTTTTCAAAAATAACTTCAAGAGCCCGTGGCAGCCCTAAGGCGGGCCTTGGATCCAGGGGCCCAAGACTCTCTCCGTATTTGCAGACTTGAGCAATTAACAGCTCTATATGAATATTCAACGATTTTTATATTAATTGATGTGTAAGTTACGCAAAAATGGCTTTTTGTGAGACTTGTTTGTGGTTGTGGTTGAAATTTTAAACTGGACTAACGTAGGTATTTTGGATTAGATTTTATTGATAGCACGTAAGTATAGGTTTTTCTTGGTGAATTGATGAAATTGTGAGACTTTTAGCGCGGTCTTACAATGGATGGAGAACCGTTGGCGCGCTTGTAGACGTCCGTTTATTTCGCCGGACAACGGACTGTGTTTTTCACCGGATTCGCGGTGGTGTATGGCGCGTAAAGAATGTGTGGACACGCGCCGGATATCGGTCCGGCGAAAAATTTATGCCATTTATAAGGATATCCGTTTATTGACGGTCCGTTGTCCGGCGAAAAAAACGGACGTCTACAAGCGCTCTTGGTGAACAACTGAGCATTTTCATGTTTGAATGTAACAGACGTTTCTTTCTCTTTCATCTGGTCTAAACGATAAGCTAGAAGGAGGTTAGTCAGTCTATCTAATTTTATTGCATATTTTATAATAATTTCATGAATTGCAATTAAAAATGTTTTTAAATGTGTTTCTTTGTTCCAAAATAAAGTAAGTTAATATTTAACTATTCCAACAGATATCGATTAAAAATACTCTAAATCAAAATCAAAAAGCATTTACCTATTCAATAAGATCATGTAGATCACTTTTGACACGTCTTAAGAGTTAGGTTATTCTACTCTGTTATTAAAAGTATTCTAGCCTGCTGTATAATAACGCACTGTTACAGAAAAGACTTAGAAATTGTTTGATTCAGTTCACAATCCACGTAATAAACCTAATCTAAGTACCTAATATCAAAACATTGACTGCAAAACCTTTGAACCCAAACTTATACCATAATCTACCCATTTAAACAAATAATCGACATAAAATGCCATGTTTGCCAGCATTCATAATCTTATTCCCGAAATATCCACCGCGCTCTGGAAAACCATGCTAGAACGAGACGACATTGCGCGGAAAGAGACAAATATACAGAGATGAGAGCCTGCTTTCAAACTAGAAAGGTTGTATGATACCCTGAACTAGAGCTTGGTCTTTGAACTTTGGGTAGTAAAGTTTACAGTTGAAAATGGGTTCTGGAATAAAGTGTATGAGCATTGTGCGTGTTGTACTGACAGAAGAGTGCGGACAACAAATATTGATTCGGTGAAGCCTTAGTGGGTGGGGGAGGGGGGTACTAGGCGCACATAATTTGGACTAATTCCTGACTTGTTTGAACAGGCTCGTCTGGTCATACGACCGCTGCGGTCGATCAACTTGTCTTTTCAAAAGTTTTTGAAACATGAATGGACTTGGAATATTTTTACTGGTATACCTACCCCATTATTCTTAAGTACCTATCAAGGTTTTATTCACGTGTTGACTTTGTTATTTTCAGGTCAACAGAAGATGGCATCAGATTAACGCGTTAAGAGCCATTATACAATTTCGCGCTCGACAAAATCAGCGCTCGGAGGGACAAAAGTTGCTAAATTCTAACACCCGATGAACAGCGCTCCGTTTCTTAGACTAAACGGTTTTGGTAATTTTCATGTGATTGATTTATTTGCGATAGTAAAAACACTTTTTGGGTAGGTACTTAGGTAGGTATAGGTATAACACAAAACAAAGTCGGGTTAGTTACACCTTGAATACAAAAAATAAATGTTTGTTTCTTTGTCCCATAAACCATATTGTGCTGATCTGATGGAGTCAGGAGCTTTTCAACAGAACTCCTCAGTAAATAGTCCGATTGAGTTGAAACTTGGATCTCAGCATGTCGGTCAAGTTCCGACTACAATGAAATAATATGGTGACAGCTAGCTCATCTGATGATGGAGTCAGTACCTGTTCCATGGAACTTTTTAATGATATGGGTATCAAATGACAGGGCTTGATGAGCGCAACACAATGCTGATCTGATGATGGAGCCAGGACCTGCTCCATGGAACTTTTTAATGATATGGGTATCAAATGAAAGGTCTTGATGAGCGCAACACAATGCTGATCTCATGATGGAGTCAGGACCTGTTCCATGGAACTATTTAATGATATGGGTATCAAATGAAAGGGTTTGATGAGCGAAACACAATGCTGATCTGATGATGGAGTCAGGACCTGCTCCATGGAACTTTTTAATAATATGGGTATCAAATGAAAGGGCTTGATGAGCGCAACACAATGCTGATCTGATGATGGAGTCAGGACCTGTTCCATGGAACTTTTTAATGAATGGGTATCAAATTAAAGGACTTGATGAGCGCAACACAATGCTGATCTGATGATGGAGTCAGGACCTGTTCCATGGAACTTTTTAATGATATATGGGTATCAAATGAAAGCGTTTGATGAGCGAAACACAATGCTGATCTGATGATGGAGTCAGGACCTGTTCCATGGAACTTTTTAATGATATATGGGTATCAAATGAAAGGGTTTGATGAGCGAAACACAATGCTGATCTGATGATGGAGTCAGGACCTGCTCCATAGAACTTTTTAATGATATGGGTATCAAATGAAAGGGCTTGATGAGTGCAACACAATGCTGATCTGATGATGGAGTCAGGACCTGTTCCATGGAACTTTCTAATGATATATGGGTATCAAATGAAAGGGTTTGATGAGCGAAACACAATGCTGATCTGATGATGGAGTCAGGACCTGCTCCATGGAACTTTTTAATGATATGGGTATCAAATGAAAGGGCTTGATGAGCGAAACACAATGCTGATCTGATGATAGAGTCAGGACCTGTTCCATGGAACTTTTTAATGATATGGGTATCAAATGAAAGGGTTTTATGCGCGAAACACAAAGCTGGGTTAGGATTTACTTTTGATTTCGATTTTTGATGTTTGATTTTTCATTTTTAATCTTGATTTTAATTTTAAAATCAAAATCAAGAAATAAAAATCAAAATAAAAATCCGAGATCCGAGAATCGAGAAATGAGAAACAAGAATCAAGAATCAAAATCAAAAATTAAAAATTAAAAAATTGAAAATTTTTTTTTCATTTTTCAAAGATCAGCATTGTGTTGCGCTCATCAAGCCCTTTCATTTGATACCCATATCATTATAAAGTTCGATGGAACAGGTCCTGACTCCATCATCAGATCAGCATTGTGTTGCGCTCATCAAGCCCTTTCATTTGATACCCATATCATTATAAAGTTCGATGGAACAGGTCCTGACTCTATCATCAGATCAGCATTGTGTTGCGCTCATCAAGCCCTTTCATTTGATACCCATATCATTAAAAAGTTCCATGGAACAGGTCCTGACTCCATCATCAGATCAGCATTGTGTTTCGGTCATCAAGCCCTTTCATTTGATACCCATATCATTAAAAAGTTCCAGGGAACAGGTCCTGACTCCATCATCAGATCACCATTGTGTTTCGCTCATCAAGCCCTTGCATTTGATACCCATATTATTAAAAAATTCCATGGAGCAGGTCCTGACTCCATCATCAGATCAGCATTGTGTTTCGCTCATCAAACCCTTTCATTTGATACCCATATATCATTAAAAAGTTCCATGGAACAGGTCCTGACTCCATCATCAGATCAGCATTGTGTTGCGCTCATCAAGTCCTTTCATTTAATACCCATATCATTATAAAGTTCAATGGAACAGGTCCTGACTCCATCATCAGATCAGCATTGTGTTGCGCTCATCAAGCCCTTTCATTTGATACCCATATCATTATAAAGTTCAATGGAACAGGTCCTGACTCCATCATCAGATCAGCATTGTGTAGCGCTCATCAAGCCCTTTCATTTGATACCCATATCATTAAAAAGTTCCATGGAACAGGTCCTGACTCCGTCATCAGATCAGCATTGTGTTTCGGTCATCAAGCCCTTTCATTTGATACCCATATCATTAAAAAGTTCCAGGGAACAGGTCCTGACTCCATCATCAGATCAGCATTGTGTTTCGCTCATCAAGCCCTTTCATTTGATACCCATATCATTATAAAATTCCATGGAACAGGTCCTGACTCCATCATCAGATCAGGTCGCTGTCACCATATTATTAAATTATTAGTTACACTACAATTCAGATCATTATTCTGCTTTAACGGCCTTTTTAGCCCCGCAGAAAATATTTAAAATAGGTAATTAATAATTTAGCAACCAATGTATCAAACGCTCCTAATGCGCTATATTCTTCGTAGCCGGCGACGTGCTTTACGAGTCGACTCCGGGATGCAAAGCGATACGTCCACCCTCTAGAAGCGCTCGGCGCGGACTGTTTGCGTCGAGTAGATAGGGTAGTAGATACGGCGCGTTTTAGGTTGTTTTAAAAGATTTTTCATTGCCTATTTTTTAATCTTTTTGAATTTTTTTTTTTAGAAAAGGATTGATTTTGAACTGAAGTTTATTTCTGTTTTGTTAATTTTACGAACGAGAGTTCTAAGTCAGTTCTAAGTAGCCAAAATCAAAAGCAATTCTTTGGCCGTTTTCTCGAAATTTGGACTAAGTTAAAGATTTTTTTACTAAAAAACTAAATAAAGGTAGTAAAAAGTGATCCATTTAATAGTTTAGTTGACTATCACAGCAATACATCGTAATTTTTTTATACCATTTGGACGTCAAAATGATTCGTAAATATGGTGATTTCTAAACCTCTTACAGCAAAAATTCACAAAACAGTCGCCGGTTTGAGGTCGTTTAATCAAAAAGAAATAATAAAAATACAAAAGTAGCTCATTTAATAGTACAAAATTGAAATGATATTTCATGCTGTGCCATAACATTTTTAAAAATACAGTGTTTTCATTGAAAAATCCTGCCCCAAAACATCACGTAAATCAGAAAATTTTGTGTAAGGGCTCTTAAGTGCCCATAGCGCACATGCTGTAGGTACCGACATGAACATGCTGTGCTGCAGGCTGCAACCCTCTCCTTCGTAGAGCATAGCCTGGGCAGGGAATGTGTTAACGCGTTCAGTGGCCATGATGCGCGTGCAGATGTTGCGTGCACTCGGCCACGGCTGGTCGGCTGCAAAGCTCTCTTTTCGGAGTGCACCGTTATGGCTAGGCAGGGAATTAGTTAAATAAACATATGCCAACGTGGAGTTGCCTTTGACTGACTACCCTCTTTAATATATCTAAGTACCTACATGTACGAAGTCTTTTTAATTCTTAAATATATCTGATCTGATAGATAGACTCTAGCGTCCGTAGCTCATCAACATCTACAAAAAATCTTAAAAGTTTATAGATTGAAGTTGATGTAACCTAAGTATACTTATAGTAACTGCCTTTTTAGCAGTTAGGTATTCAAAATTGAAATATTCAGTAGGATCGCTATGACCACTTTGAAACGTCTTAAGAGCTAAGTGATTCTACTCCTGTCCAACACCGTGAAGAAGTATAATTATGAAGCCTATGTTCATTAGAAGCAACTCCCGGTGAATACCATCCAATATAAAAAATGTTGGTGGAGATAAACTAAATGGCAATGGTACATTCAGCATCAAAAGTTTGTAACATTTACTTAATAAAAAATATTTTGTTGGAAACCTCTAGGTACATAATACGTTCATATTTACAGAACTTTCGTTTAAGTATAGGTTTGTTATGAAGATTTAGTGGAACAGGCAATCCTTCACTCGTTTAGCCGCCATATCATTTGGCTTATCAGGAATAACACAAACACAGTCAACATCAAAGCACCTATCTTTTACGTCTCGAAAACTTTATTTTTCAAAATTTTTAGTAAGCATTATCTTTTATATCACACTAATATTATAAATGCGAAAGTTTGGATGTATTGATGGATGGATGAATGTATGTTTGTTCCTCCATAACTCGACAACCACTGAACTGATTTGGCTGAAATTTAAAATGTAAAAATGAAAGATAATGACCGAGAATAGGACATAGGCTATATACGGAAGCCGCGGGCAGAAGCTGGTTTGTTATAAAATCACATTTTTTTCTAAACTAAAACCGTCAGTTAACTTTTATTTCTGACTGTACCAAAGATTTTAAAAGGTAAAAACTAAGTAAATACTGAGGCATAAATAAATAATAGGAAGGTAGGTTACCTCGACAACCTCAAACAGCTGGAGGTGACATTTAAAAGTCATTTTAACCTTTGGTTATTTTATTTTTAGAAACTTATCAGCACCATATTAATCTTACATTTTTTAGATGATGCAAAACGTAAACAGACACCATATCCCTTAAAAGTAAGTAAGTTAGTTCATACTAATGCTCATGCAAGTGGCCAACTCTGGTGACGGAGTTTTTAGGCCGCCTGAAGGCCTCCGTCATGGCTTAACGACTTAAAAGCCAAGACCGCGCACATCATTGCTTAACTTCAACAATCTATCAAGAACGTCTCAGCAAGCTACGCCACGAGCGCTTCAGCAAGCTACGCCACGAAAACATGAAAAAGTATTGTAAGTTCGTATAAGCAAGTGGCCAGATGTGGCGACGGAGTTTTTAGGCCTCCGTCATGGCTTAACGACTAAAAAGCAGAGACCGACAATTTTACGTGTTCTGCGAAGCACGGAAGCTGTTAATGCCACTTGCTATCACCCATCCAAATCGTGGCCGCTTAGAACTTTAACGATCTAACTAGGGGGTTGTCTGAGGCACGTCTACATTCGAAACTTACTAAATAAATAAGAAAGTAAGTAAGTGTTTGTTACTCATATATCAACATGTAACATGTCCGTCCATGTTACAAACGTATTTGGAGTTGCCTCTGACTACATTTTCGAAAAGATGAAAAATAATGAAGATGAAGTCAAAAAATAATGTTCACTGTTTCAGAAGATTCAGTCATGAGCATGTTTATCAGTTTTTTTTTACGGTTTATTTCAGTAAACAGATACACACCGGCGGCGTGATTTGGAACAAAGGCTAATTTTCCCCTAAAATAGAGACACCATCGACTTTAGACGAAGTCACAATCTACTAAATAAATCTTAGCTACATAAGGTTCTATTCCATAAATTCCGAACGACCAGGTCAAGGCTTTAAACAAAATAAAAATAAAAACTATGGCAAACGCGCGAATTACACTGGCTAATTAGAATTAAGAGGCATTAGCCAATCAGGCGGAATAGCGTTACAACGCCACGCCTACGATCACACAAACACATCTGCACACACTTATACAATATTCATGGTATGGTTTTAGAATTATTTGGTTTTGAAGGCAGTTTTGAGGAAAATACGTCTAAGAAAATATTGTAAAGTAGGTACCTACTTACGAAAAATCACGGCTGTATACGTACATTATAAAATAACATAAATAAGTAGGATATATAAGATTTTCTATAAGAACGTTTTCTAGCGGGGTAGTCAGAGGCACGTCCAATCCAATTATTATATGCCTAAGTATTCAATAAAAAAGGTAAAATACTAACAATTGTACCTATCGACGTCAGACATTCAATATCCCTAAACGATGTCTAGAGTAGACAGAGGGATGTCCAAATAATTCGTATAATAAAGTACCTACCTACCTTTATGCCCACTTTTTGAAAGTATCCTAATGTTGATTGTAAGACCATAGCTAACATAAAGAAGGTCATTCATTTTAGACCAAAAGCCAAAGTGCTGGCCAACAAAAAAAAAGGTATGGTCACGTTTGGGAAGTCAATCCGAGTATTTTTCATTATGGAACTAGTCTCTAAAACTATAAGGAATTAAATAGGTAACTATAAGGCTATCTACCTATTTCAGTGTTTTTTTCTTTCACGAAGAAAAATCTGATTTCCAGATATTTTATTTAAAAACTATTAAAATGGCAAACGTCTAACTTCACCACTGCAAAAAATATTCCTACAATTCGTCGTATTGTAGGAATTTTTTTTCGAACAGATTTGGATTTTTTACCGATATTAAGTAGGTACCTACCTACCTACCTACTATGACATCAGTCTTCTTATCTGTTGAATTCCAAATTTAAAAATCCAACTCTGATCGTTTGCCATTATTTATAGCATTTTACTGAAAAAAAAACCGTTTTCTTGTGCCAGAGCAACAGACAAGAGTTATAGATATGTAGGGTATGTCGGCTAACTATAGTTAGGTACCTATATCTATCTACATACGTAAACACCGGCATCCGCCGCAATGCTTATCTCACTAAGCAAACGTTGTGTGTGTATCTTAAAATATTTCCTTCCATACGAGAAATTCTTAGAAAATGCCGGTAGAAAAAATATAGTGCTAATCCTAATTTGAACCTTAGTACTAGGTGAACTAAAGGTCATTCATGTAGTCATCGGGTAGACCCAAAGCTGAACACCACCTTTGTAATAAAAATTTGAGTATTTTATTAAAAGTTTTTTCTGTGACATATTGTGCTGGAATAGCTGGAATTGATACAAAAATAGACATTCATGTATAACACATTCCCTGCTCCGATTCCCGGTGCTCCCGGTGCAGGAAAGCCTGCAGCACAAATGCAACGTGAGCACTAAATGCGTTAAAAAATAAAACAGAAGCAGGGTTACAACTTTAAACAACGTAGGTAGACATTCTCTCAGACAAAGGACAGACTCAGATCCTATACTTAGGCCAAAACATTTTCATCCTAAAATTATTAAAAATGGCTTTGAAGAAGGTAGAGCTATTTTTTAAATTTTTTTAGCTATCTTTCTATGATGTTAATCTTAGAAAAGAAGTTAATAAAATGGTAGGTAAGTAGTTTTAAGATTGAATTACTAATATTTTTAAACTCTGTGTACACGAACTTGAGATTTGTCAAACTCTTGTTAAAAATTACAAGTTCAAAACAATCCTTTTCACAAATCTCAAGCTCTGAAACTTGAGATCGGCCCACACCACTTTAGCGCACGTTCAAATCTCAACAATAACAATAACAATTTGCCAAATAAAGCGGCGCTCAATAAACGTCAAATGAATTCATGGGTGCATAATCGCACATTTGGCCGCGGGCCCTATCTCCCGTAGAGGATCATCCCGATCTTAACAGATATTACCGCCGGAGGCTGTAGGGACCTTTATATAAAAAAATATTTATTACAAGGGCGGGGCGTAGTCAATGGAGTTTTTGTTGCTGATTTTTAAGTTAGCAAGTTTAAAGTACCTATAGTAAAGTATGCGCTTGTGAAAATTCAGTGCAAGCAGAATAAAAATTTTGTATAGACATATAGATTCAAGATTCGGTAGTCTAGCTAGATTACGTCAAAATATAATTTTTGAAATGAAGTATCGATCTTTTTTTTTTCAGATATAAAAATACTAGCTGCTGCCCGCGGCTTCGCTCGCGTTGTACCCGGATAAAAAATACCCTGTTACTCTCCAGCCCTCCAACTATCATCATCACACAAAAAATCACGTCAATCCGTTTAGAGTTTTAGACGTGAAAGCAGGACAAATAAACAAACAAATAAACACATGGTACGGATTCCGTTTTTACTTTTCTCATATTCCTTAGATTAGACCATTTAGCTAAGAAATATTCCCAATCTCGATACCGGCAATGGTATTTAAGTCAAATTATAATTTTGGAAAAAAACGAACCGATCTTTTTTTTTAGAAATAAAAATATTGGGAGTAATACTTTTCTGATCTAAATATTCCCAATCTCGATACCGGCAATAGTATTCGAATGCTTCCGATTTTTTATTTACTTTAATCGACTAGTTGGAAAGCAAACAGTTCGCCCCGAGCATTTCGCAATATCCCAGTTTTAGCTCTGTTTCTATTTTTAGAAAGTTTTTATTATTATTCTAGTCGTAGCCAATCTTATTGATACCATCGAAACGTTTTTATGAAAATTCTATATAGTAGACATAGACATAGAAACATTTATTTAGCACACACACAAATGATAGGTACGTAATGATAGTCTAAGCAGTTTAAATAGGTATAAGGGAGCAAAAAGAGACTTAATGAGTAGTAAATGCACTCAAATGATGATAATGAGATCCACACTTTCAAGCAAATAGGAGTAAGGATACAGAGAGATTCTTATTAATCTGACAGCGAGTAAAACTGTCGAAAACGGTCAAAAAAAACGGTCTTAAAGTGGTTTAAAAACTATGATTGCTTACAGGTTTTCAAAATGCTCACGATCCATCCCCAGTTAATAAAAAGTATCGGAGTGGCCATAGTCATTGATCATAATAATTTAGAACATCAAATATTTTCTTTACAATATGTGCTTCTAATTTCAAATTCATGAATAAAATAACGGATAATCAAAGATGGCGGCGCGCCACGTGACCGATGCGTTTTTAATTGCAATCATTCCGTGTTTTATGTTGTTTGCACACTTTCCGTGTTTGTGTAGCGGGGCCTTATTTATGGCCGGTGGGAACGTCCGAATTAATTCGCTTTTGTTACTACAGGCACCGACATAAAGGAAATTTCCTAAAATACAATACTAGCCAAGTACCTACCTAATTACCTACCTACCTACCAAATTATTTAAAAAATAATGTGGAATAAGATTTTGATAAAAAAAATATTTCCTATTCAAAACAAGCTTTTAATAGAATCGAGATGATTCAAACGAACCTAAATAAGAGTATTTTAGGAGATCTGTCGAACAGCTGACTCCATCATCAGATACAGCTCTTTATCATCAACTCTGTCTAATGTTACCTTGTCATCAAGGCCTTGGCAAGTTTCGACTCATTTTTCTAAAGAGTTCCGTTGAACAGCTCCTGACTCTATCGCTCTATCATCAGATCAGCTCGCTGTACATTGCATTGTCACAGAGTATCAGGAACAGAATTTCTGCTCAATGGGTCAACGATTTTGTCTTGCAAGCAAGATTTGAATGAAAACGTGTAGTTATACTTAGGTAGGTACCTATAACTACATTACCTACACAGTTGTCATAATGGATCTAGGCATTCGTGAAGTTTGGCTTTGTTGTTTCGTAATACTATTTAAAAAATGTGTCCAAGTCACAAAAGTTTAAAATATTACAACTGAAAATGTTACCTTCTCAGTAAAAGTACCTACAAACTATGGCTCAGCTACACACAACATAGGTGCTTAATCTACTTAACAAAGTTCTGTAGTGTACATACAAGTAGAACTGTTTGAACGCGGGCCGGCTTTTACATAAATTGTAGAATCGGCGAGCTTAAACGTAAGTACACTCTAAGTTCACTAAATAGTGAAAAGACGGTTACTACATCTCCAATACCTATTGTTTGTCGCTTTTGTTCATGACTTCAGTTATTCTTGAATAGAGCACCACTAATCCACTTATGTAGATGAAAACTCTTTAATATTACGACATAGGTCTCTACGACATCATTTAAAAGACTTTAAAAAAATAGACTCACGTCTGTGTAGCTGGTGTAGCACCAGCAGGGCTATTTTGACTCACACTCACACGTAAAGTCGCTGACTCGGATTTCTTCCTACAAAAATTGTTTTTTACGATGAATGCTTTGAAATGGTAGAAGATGGTTGAAAAAAATGATAAGTAGACATTTATATTGTGTAAAATATTCAAAGTAGTACTGCATTCTATAACTTTAATATTGCTCGTGCTGGTATGATAAACATTCGCTTCGCGTAGGCATTTAGGCATTGGAATTAGCAGCTAATTCTTTGATATCTCAGCACATGTAGGCCATTTTTAATCGATCTAAGTATTGTGTCCCACTTTTAACTTTTAATAGGTAAATGATGTGTCAATTTTCTTCTCTAGTTATGTTGAAGTAACCCAAAACCAGCAAGCTCTTGATAAAATTTACTAATCTATCAAAAGTTTGTATAAAACTAAACTTTCAATCACGAGACGATCCATTCTACTATGTCAAGCGAATGCATACCCCGATAAAACGGGCAGGCCTAAGTAAATATCGACGCATCTGCCTCGCTGGGGTGATACCGCCTCACCTAATCATAGTCGACAAATAAACGCTTTCAACTTTAGCGTTCATGAGATTGGTGATTTATCTGAGCCTAGTGTATTTTGGAGAAGGGCCAGGTCAAAAGTACCCAAACCTGCGAGATTATTATTAAGAACTAGCAGCGCCCTCGCGGCGTTACCCCCGAAGTGATGATATAATGGTGATGATGATGAAAAGTAGCCTATAACCTTCCTCAAGAGTTTAACTCAAGAGTTCCTGAGATTAGCGTTTGGATGCTGGACCTACTCCATCTCAACACAGTCACCCAGTCACCGCAAAACAGGCGTCCTATTAAATGTAGGTACTTGAAGCTGTATAAAACACTAGCTTTCACCCGTTGCTTCAATTGCATGGCACAAACATTCTACCATACATTTAGCAACATTTAAGCCTAATGCTATTCCAGGCCGCGATCTACACATACATAATCCAAGTTTCATCACAAGTTGAAACCAAACAATGTTCAACACTATTAGATTAGGTAATATGAGAAATAAATCAAACAAAAAACACCGTAGGTATATAAGAAAACTGAAGGGAATATTTGTAACTACAATAATCTGCCTAAATTACCTAAACCCAGCGTGCATTATTTCCCAAAGCAAAACTACAAGCCCACGAAACGAGATACCCACAACCCTCTTCAAGTCCCAGTACAGCCAATCCTCGGATTATCTTTCTTGGGGTAAACGTGGTTACCCCACAGAAATGGCGGGAAACCGGAGACAAGATGGCCGACTCTGCCCGTTTAAGATATTGCTTTCATTAATATGTGAGATGGTAACTAATTATGTAGCGGTGGGGAGATAGGATGCAGCTGATTTTGATATGGAAATATGTTACCTTCTAAAATACCTACATATAAGCTGTTGGGAACTAATAGGTAGTGATGAAGTACGAATCAAGTTTACGTTTACCTAGTAAAGACTAGATAAATTACCTTATTGGGTAAGTAAGGTAACACTACTTTCATTTACTTTCATTATTGATGAGAGGACGTCGGAGAAAATCTTAATGAGGTGTCTCGACCAGAGAGAGAAAATATTGATTTACTGACCTACTATTAATTCTAATAAAAGTAATTAGTAAGTTGTAGCACAGTTGTAGGTAAGTATGAGATTTAATATAAGCACTAAGGTATTTAGGAGTAAGTAAACCTATGAGTAAGGAAAGTTAAAGGGAAGAGTCCTATTGACGCCATCTGCCATGTTATTGTTTAATTTAAATGCATTGTTTACACAACAAAATAACAAAAACATACAGAGACTTTCCCGGAAAAACTGTTGACACATTTTCGAAATAAATCTGACTTTAATCGAAGAAATAAACAGAGTATGCAAAGCATATGCTTTTTTAACGCGAATTATGCGTGTCAAAGCGAGGTGTCCGAAAAAAGTTGCGCACACATCGACGTCCACTCTTGTCCACAATTCTATTTGCGCAAGCAATTTCGCAAAATGCCACAATTTATTTAAAAATTACGCCCTTGTTTGTGTGCGTAAATATTGACATGTTTGGTTTATGATAATGGCAACATTGCTCGGCAGGTACGGACCAACAAACGCTAGCGACAGCACACATATTATTTAATATTTACCGTCGCAATGTAAAGTTTACTATATAATATTTGTTAAGTATGCTCCTCTTTTGAAAGTTAGTGTTTACACCTTGTGGTTTTTAATCATAGGTAAATTTGAAGACTAAACATAGCAGAGATTGAGCTGTTGATTCGATGTTGAACGCTTGTTTGCTTAATTAACAGAGTTCTTGTTTGGCTTTTCCAATCGCAGTTTTGTTAAAACGGCGAATGGTCAATTATGGCTGTTTACCATATTGATAATAGCATGTTTTGACACCAATTTGATTTTTCCTACAGTTAAGGAGGTACCTACCTATTTTGGAAAATCAGAAGACTTAATTACTGGTAGAGCTGACTTTCTGAGAATGGTACATAAGTAAGACCGAAAAACACTGTTTTTTTACATCAAGAACAAGACTATCAAATTTCATGACAGTGTTGTTATGTTGGCAACTCTGACACTAAATAATTTCCAAGTACCCTCGCTAAATGAAATTACACGGTCAGGACAAATAAAGCTTTTGCTTCACAGTTACTATTATGATTACTGTTTACTGAATTTATTTGCATTTAAACAACGAATCAATGATGTGCCCTCTTTGAATTAGTCACTCATGAACTGGCCGTGATGATAAATAACCAGTAGTCGTGATCGTCTTAATCAATTCACAAATGTTGACTTTAAACAGCTCTACTACTGCCAAACAAACTCCTCGATCGGACGCAAAGTCTAACGGCAAACAATATCATCATAGTATTTGTACTGAAACAACAAATTTGTAGCCAGCTTTAAATGCAAGCCCAACACGGCACACACTCACCATGTGTACAGAGACAATATGTAGGAGACTCTACCACGGTCTTAAGCAACGACAAAATGAATCTCCGCTCGCGACTGATACGGCCCAATTCAAACACAGTCAGCGCCATTTTGTTTTCACAAGCGGCTATCTCGCCCCTCCGCAAACACACGATACTCATCCTTACAACAACAATGTAAGAGCTAAAATAGAACAGCCAATAGACTGAGAAGAAACATCGGAAATTAAGGGAGGACCAGACACGATTCTGTTTGCCGTCTAACGTGGTCCCAGGGCGAAGTTACAAATATTTGACGTGTCAATTTTGTGAATGTTGACCGAGAATTGCGGTTAATATTCCCAACCCGAGCAACCTACTGCGTGCGTAGGCACCCTTTAATTAAATGAAATAGTCCAATTGTTAATTTATAATGTCGACTCGGGGCGCCAGGTACCTATTCAATTATAGATGACGGTTGTATTGGAGTTCTCGAGACAACTTTGTGTAAACTAGCTGTTTCCAATTACCAGAGTGCCTAAACTGCGACTGATTACCAGAGACGGAATCGATCGAGCAAACAGTTGACGATGACCCATTAAGCCATTCGAATTCGCTTACGTCACGAAAATTCAGCTGCTACAACGATCGATTGTGAAGACAAAACATTGTTGCCGCTTGTTAGAGCATATTGCTCGTTACGCGCGGCTATTTATTTTCGAGTGGCAGTACCGAAGAGCCTATAAACAAAAAAACACTTCGGCGACTGTTTTCATTGACAACAATGGTTGGAGTACCCGCGTAGTGTTAAGAGTGACGGTTTGAGTAGGCACTTACTTTTCGCGACATAGGTATCTGAGTAGGGGCTCGGCACTCGGGCCTCGGTTCAGTATTTTCATTGTGTGCTTTTAATTTTGAGTGCGCGAACTAGCTCGCTCTCCCGGGACGTATGTTTGCGAGGGTAATATTTGCCGGAGCTGTATAATTCAGCCGGCCGACATATTTGCCAAAGAGCAATCATTTTAATATCGTCAGCCATCACATTAGGGCGAGTGGGATACTTTGTTGGATGGATTAATTTTTCAATTTTAATTATGCTTTTGGAAGTTGGCCGGTCTAATGGAATTAGACGAATGAGTTTGTTTAGCTTCGAGATTTGTTGGAACAGTTTGGGTTTTACGTAAAATGTTAGTTCTATAGCCGAGTCTAGCAAGAGATTTTGTTGCTGCTCAAAATTCTTTTAGTAGCTGATTGACTTAAATTATCAAACAAGTGTGTGGTTAGTTACCACATTAGGTACACACGAAAGTCAAGCAGGTTCAATTTTAATGTGGCTATTCTTTGTTCGACGTTACAAAGTAAAAGCTGTTAGATTTATTTAGGGCAAAAGAAATCAGATAAGTAGAAAAGGTTTCCAGCAGTGCTATTCGGACCTTCTCGGAATGTATTCCGAATTCTGAAAGTGATGTTTCTTCGCTGAAAAAACGTCAACTATCCGAAGAAAAACATCGAATACTTTTTCGGAAGTCTGAATCGCACTGCTGAAACACACAAAAAACACAGTTAAAATAAGTGTTTAATTTTGTTACATTTTGACGAGTCACGCCATCTACCATAACTCAGGCTAACTAAATAAAGGGATATTTGAGAACACAGACTTGTCTACGATCCTATCGGTGTCGTGGTCTACTTTATCGCATGAGTGGCGCCATCTTTAGACTAAATAAGAAAGTTTGGTGGCTCCACTTCCTGAATAAAATAAAGTTTTATTTGACAATTTTGAACATTAAAAAAAGCCTTCAGTCTGCTGCTCCCCCAATCGTGTGGTTATAATAGCCTAACTACGATTGACATGTACTCGACATAGAGAAATTAATACTACGTTACTCGACTCCAAGATTCATCGAAATCGGTTCACCGATAGGTATTTTGAAATCCCTTTGATATCGATGACAAACCTGCCTTTTCTTTGAGCACCGTAAGCAAAATAAGGGCTCTCATCTCATGTTGCAATATGTCTTTAAAAATTCGGCGCATTTTAACTTCATGCGTATTTTGCAACAAAGTGAGTTATGTCTGACCGCAGAAGAAAAACCGACAAGCCAGCCTTGCAACCCACGTTGCACCCCTAAATTGCCGTGATGGAGTGTAGGCTAGGCATAGATTGCCTTCTACGGAGCTAAAGTGGCCACTTTTGATAAATCAGATGTTTCATCAGAAACATTTGATGAAAAATTTGGTGTTTCATCAAAAGTGGCCACTTTAGACCCCTGAACGATGTAGAAATCATCTCAAAGTGATCGAAGACTAAAGAAAGGCCTAAGTTTGAAGATCTAAGACGTAACTAATCTAAACTGAACTTTACTTGTAGATGGCGAAAGCCTATTATTGTTTGTAAGAGTAAAAGATCGAAATACTTAAAATTATATTTATTCCCAAATAATTAAAATTATATGTTAGAGTCATGGTACATCCAGTGACCATTAATACTACAAATTAAATTAAAATCATAATGAAGATTAATTCTAATTATTAATTAATATTTACAGTACCCGAGTAGTTGAGGCGTAAAGTTTTTAACTTTTCTGTCATTATTGAGATTTTAAATAAAATAAAATATACAAGATTAATTAAACTTAGAGCCATTTATGGTATGAGAGCAAATTAAAGCTATTTCAAGTACTTAAATGTAAATTGGAGGCCTTAAGGCGGCCTAAAAACTCCGTCAACAGAGCTAGTAACTAAACTCGTACAGTATCTTACATCTAGGAAGAGTTCGTACGAGTGTGATAAAAAAATAATAAACAATATCCCTTATTGAAAATAAATGTAAAACTACTTACTTTTATTTGTAAAATTATTGTCATGTGATTCTTGAGACGAAGTTTTGTACTTACTATCAAATGGCAAAATATGGCCACGATTTACGTAGGTAATTGTAATTATATTTTTATTTGTACTTACTTAGTATTTTTCTTAAAATATCTAAAGGCACACTTTCAATCTTAGAAAAATAGCATTTTCAAATGATAATATTGAGTACAAATTAGTTTTAATTTTGTTAGTTATAAAAATTAACCCTTAATCCAATAAAAATATAAATTATAATTGTAGACTCCTTTGCAATTAAAATGAATAAATCAATTTTAATATATACCGAGTTTTTTTTTTCTTAAAAAAGTTATTTTCATGTAGCAGTATAACATGAGTGTAATGTAGAAAGAACTTAATAAGATTCTGGGTGCTTGAAACAATAAATAAGTAAAATAATCGCAACATAATAAAATCTTTAGAATATCTACATGATTTTGTTCTCTTAACACTATAATTTAAGTTCATGATAGAGATAATGTTTTATGTTTATTGTTCCCAAAAAATCTAAGATTAAAGATCACACATCGTGTCAGCTATTTGCGACCGCATCGATGCTGTATCGCATTTAGGCGATTAGGAGGTAGTCACGATCACGTCCAAATGCATCACATCACACTTATAAATACGAAAGTTTGGATGTTTGGATGTATGTTTGTTCCTCTATAACTCGACAACCACTGAACCGATTTGCCTGAAATTTGAAATATAATAGATGACCGGGAATAGGACATATATGCTTTTTACTTTTTATCCCGGAAAGTGCACGGTTCCCGTGGGATAAAAAATAGTAGTCCACGCGGGCGAAGGCGCTAGCGTCCGCTAGTTTGAAATAAAGTCGATATTTTGAAGTAGTTGAGGTTACCACAGTTTGCAAGCCTATTGGTAAACGTAAGTAAATAATAAAACTGTAATGTTGGATTACTCAACTACTAACGGGAACTCGTCGATATCTTCGCACATGGAGTTGAAACCTGCTGCCCACTCTTCAACCTCTTTTTCCTGAAATCACAAATAACATAGTAAGTATGTAAGTTCGTAATAGTAGTGGCTAACTTTGATAATGGCCGTTTTTCCACTAGACGGCACGGCACGGCAACGGCAACGGCAACGGCGACGGGCCGATGGTGGGGATGCAAAAATGTATGAAACCGTGCCGGTGCCGGCGCCGGCGCCGGTAAGTGGAAAGGCGAGCCGTACATTTTCATACACTTTTGCGTCCCCGATTGCCGTGCCGTCGCCGTTGCCGTGCCGTGCCATCTAGTGGAAAAACGCCCATTAGATAAAAAAACATCGATAGTACAATAATACTATTTTGAAAAATATGTTTCTTATCTCAGAAACAGCAAAATACTTTAAACGAATTATATTTTGGAAAGAAACCTTGAAGTACGGTACCTATTTCTTTGTTTTATATTTTTTTATCACCAACACATAAAGAGGAACGGATGTATCCGTAGCTCCCAATGGATGAACCGATTTTGATTGAATTTTTTTTTTGTTTGAAATGTGCCTTGAAGGAAGATCAATTTGATCAATACGGTTTCGTCGGATGCCGTCGAAATCGAATTTTGATAAGAATTTTCATTTTCGTTGATAGTTCTCTCTTCATTCTTAGTATTCAAGAAAATCTATTTGTTCAGACTATCACCTACCTCTTTTTTTGACAGCTGTTTCTTCTTCTTCTTCTTAGTGACCTTCTTCTCTTTGACATTGGGCATTTGGAAGGTCAGGTCGGCCAGGTCATCTTCATCGCTTGACCCGACTTCGGGCGCTTGTATCTGTGTGTCACTGTCCGAGTTAGATGGTTGACGGAATGTCACTTTCTTTGCTTTTCCGTAGCTTTTCCTATGAGGCTGTGAAGAAAATTAAGACAAGTTAAACACAGAGATAAATGAGAAAGAGAGACTAGACCAGGCTGAAATGATGATAATAAATAAATAAATAACATCTAATAAACACAACCAGACTCTACACTACGAACTAACGAAATATAATCATGACCATAGATAAAAACTAGCAGCACCCTCGCCGCGTTGCCCTCATAGTAATGATGATGATGATGCAAAGTGGCCTATAACCTCCCTCAAGAGTTTTGCTGTCAAATGCAGAAAGAATTTTCAAAATGCATCTCTTTCCATCATCTAAGAGGGTAGTCATTGGAACATAAATACCTACATATTTGTACATGACCAAATTTTGTCAGTGTTGTAGGGGTTCAAAATTACATACCTACCACTGGATGTAGATTAGTGGTAGGACTTTTACACAGTTAAATTCAAATTCTAATAATCTTGACAATATTTTTGTCCTGTCATGTGGAGAGAATCAAACCCACCTCTTGCATCTCAACCAGGCACTCGCCAACTGAGGTTTACAATAATGAAATTAAACATACCTTCAAATGATGTATCAGCTCAATATCTTCAAACAAATGCACCGACTCATCATCACTCAACACAGGCTCATTACTAACTGTTTCATTTGCATTCTCTTTTTCTTGTATCTGTGGAGCTTCCTCCGCAGATTTCAACTGATCATACATTTTTTCTACCACATCAGAGCTAGGTAGCTTAGATTTAGCTGAGCCTGGTAATACTGCTCTCATTGGACCACTCATAGCATTGATTTCTTTTAGTACAGCTCTAGACTTGGATCTCAGTCCTCTGGCGCGAGTGTTTTGGATTATTTTGATGGGTGACACATTCTCTTGGTCTTCACTCTCATCAAACCCGAAGAAAGTTCCATCTTTGTTTTCCTTTTGTGTCGATCTATTTTGTTCTGTACTTTCCTCATGATTAAAATTTTCATTTGATATATCATTGTGATTTTCATTTTCATGATTTGAAGATTCTTTTTCAGTTGATTTGTTAGGAGTAACTACTACTTTATCTTTCCTAGATTTTTTAGGAGTTTTTAATCCAAAAGATGCATTACCCATATCTTCGAATAGTGAGTTGGCTTTTGTAGGTGACATGGATCTACCTCTCTTTTTTTTCAAGCTTCTTTCAGCTACTTCTTTCATGAATGAGATTATGCTAGGCTGCTTAAGTTGAGGAGGATCCTCGATTTGGGGCAAAGGTTCCTCAGCCAACAGATTTGTATAAACATGTTTCTTCTTACTGATCTCTTCGGAGTTTATGAAGGAGCTTTCGACTGCCGGTGTCATGTTAGGTTTAACATAAGTATCGGCTTGCCATCTTATAGGCAAGTTCCCAAACTCAACTCGCCACGGACTTGCTAAAGGATGCCGGACTGATACATTCATACTACTGCTTGCTACAGGCTGGTCTTCGAAGAAGCTAAGATCTTCTTGCAAGTTTAAAGGGTCTTTGTTGTTCACAGTAGGAATAGCAACATTAGCTTCTTTGTTTTCATGAACTTGACTCACATCTCTCTTTTCATGAATGTTACTTACTTCTGTGTTTTCATGAATTTCAGGGGTTTTAGGGTGGAACGGAGAGTTAACTGGTGAGTAATTTATATCATTATCGTCCATCTCAAAATCGGCAGCAATGTCTTCTATGTGAATTGAAGCATAGTTTGACATGTGTATTGATTTTGCAGACTCGTTAGTAGGTTGAGCTGGAGTGTAGTTCAATGATTTATCATCACCTGCAGGTTTTATGACAATGTCTTCGAGGATTTGGATTTTTCCTGAGTTTTTCTCTGGTACTTCTGGTTGACTCTTTTCCGGCTGAGATTGAGAAGGTTTAACCATAGTTCTAAGAGATTCTAAAGCTTTCTGCAAATTTTTGTCATAGTTATTCTTCAACACAACTGTTTTAGGTTTTGGTGGTCTCTTTTTGGCCACTTTCTTTCGCTTCTTCTTTTGAGGGGGTTCCTCACTGGGGTCATAGGTAAACTCATAAACGTCTTCACCTTTGTCCGACTTTCTGTCTTCAAACACCCGAAATGACAAGTTATGTTCTAGTAATCTCTTCCCTAAACCTGTTTTTGGGTTAGTCTTTGGGCTGGTTTGTTTTGTTGGTGATTTTGTACTGATTATCTTCTTAGTTAATGTACTTTTGCCTTTCGGGTTATTATTGCTATCTGGACTGGTCTTATTTTTAGAACTAGTAGTTGTATCTTTTACAGCATTTGTTTTTTTATTTGTTTGTGATTTAGTCAAGTAATGCTCAATGCCCTTTGATGTTTTAACATCCTTCTTTACATTATTTTTCCTCGTTGGTCTCTTTTCTTGGTCTGGTTTAGGCTCATTACCATCACTATTTATGATTTGTGTTTTAGCTTTCTTTTTTATGATTGGAGTGCTAGCATGGCAGGGTTGGACTGGAATGAACTTGTTAGGACTAACGGAATGGTCTTCAAACTTTGATGGTAACCTGCATATTCTTTTGGGTCTGTTAGCAATCAAACTGCCATCTAAGCTTTGAGATGGAGTTTTAAAAGGTGAACTGTTACTCTTGGAAATCTGTTTGTTTGGAGTCTCTGGTTTTTTAACAACATCAGGCTGTTTATCAGACTCTAACCTACGATTACGTTTTGGTCTGTCTGCAAGCTCTACTTCATTTTTAGAAGCCTGTTTCACTTGCCTGTTTTTATGTGTAGCATTTGTAGTTATTTTGTCAGAAACATCAAACTGGTTCTTCACTGGGGTTTTGTTGTTCGATAGGTTTTTTAGTGTTTGATTTTCTACGTAACGGGTCGGAAGTCGCCTCTCCCGACATGGTCTTTTCTCTTCGAGAACAGTCTTTGCCGCTTTCTTCAAGGCAACCTTCGAAGTTTTGATAGGGACATCAATGGAAGCATTGTCGTCAGATAGAGAGTTAGTTTTATCTGCCAAGGCCTTCCTTGGACGTTTGGTTATTTTGCCATTACTTTTTACCTTAGCCTTCTTCACATTATCAACATTTTCTTTCAAATCTTTCGTTGCTCGTGTTCTCGTTCGTGGTGGCATGACGCTACCAAAATACATACATTTGAAGGAGTGTTTGTTCACAAACTGTTTTCGGAAACACAATGGAATACAACGTATTATCACCGTATCATTCAATTCTACAATAACTATAGAACTAAATAAATTCACTTTTTTGTAAATCAAATAGCAAAACATACATTTTGTTTTCGCTCGCTTTTCAGTTTATTGACGTTTGACGTTTTCTTAATTTGACAGTAACTTTTTTTTGAACAAAATTGACATTTGGTCACCTGGTGTCTATGGGCTCGAAGCCGTAGGTTGACCTGGGTTGACCATAGACCTAGAAAGCTATTTCCGCTTTTTGTGCTCTGTGGGCCCGCCCCCCCATAAAAATAAAAAAAATCAACAACCCAGTGGTGCCAGATTGGGGAATTCCCTGCAAATTCAGGGGTATTTCTTCGGGGCTTAAGGGGGTCGGGGAAACTCGGCGCGACAAATCCTTTGATTAATTTTTTTTATTTTCGCAGGGAATAGTTATGAATGAGAAAAATTGAGTTTCTCAAAGGAAGGTTTTTTTAATATTTTATTTTTGTTATCAAAAATTTGTTATAAAAAAAAAGTAATAGAACTATAAAAAAAGTACATAATACTTAAAACAAATTGAAACAGGAGGTTATTTAAAAATAAACTAACAATCTCTAGAAGTCTATAGGTTTAGTTAGGCACGTCCACGAACACTCAACAGTTAACAATCCACCATCATTTTAAATTAACATTCGATCAGTCGCGCCAAAAAATCCTGGGAGATTTCATATCGCCGTCTGGCAACACTGCAACAACCGTCCCGTCCGTTGGAGTTTGAAAGTAATCGTTTGATGAAATTATTTTGAATTCCTTTGCTTTGAAAGCAAGGATTTTGAGATTTTGATAGTTTTTCTGTTTTTTGTACGGTACAGAACAGTTTTTATAGACAGTGAATATCATAAGTTTGTGAGCACATGAACCAACGCAATTATACACAGTAAGTTTTTGTTTTTGTTTCTTGTACCAACGAAAATAGTTGGACACTTGTGTGGTGAATTGTTCTATTAAAATTTTGTAACATTGGAACGCCTTTCTGGAACTAAAAAGCTTACTTACTTTTGTTTTAGAACTCCTTGCTAATGACCAACTCAAAGATTTGTCAATGTGAAGAAAAAATAAATTGACATCTGCTCAAATCATTGAATCAGCAAAACAAGAAAAAGGAAAATGAAATAGCTTCTCCTTATAATTTAGGATATAGAAGAGTGTTTTGTAAGAAAGTAAATACAAAAGTTTCAAGATGGTAGAAATGGAGAATAAAGGGACGATAGACACGGTCCAAGTGGCCCTAAGGATCCGGCCTCTGATGCCGAATGAGACTGACCGGGGATGCGATGAGTGCATCGATGTGATACCTGGTCAGCCACAAGTTCAGATTAAGGATCTAGCATTTACGTACAACCATGTGTTCCCACAACATATCAACCAGCAGGAGTTCTATGATACTGCTGTTAAAAGTCTAATTGGGAGACTCTTTCAAGGTATGTTATATTTATTCATTTGATTCGTCATGTATGTTTGCAGAAAAAAAATTTTTTCAAAATCTGTGAATGCAGGTCGAAATATCTTCAAAAGTTAATGATAGTCTCCTAAGAACATTTTCCTGTAGCTACAACGGTTAAGGTAGGTGCCCTTACTGCCCTGTCTCAAAAATTCATCCTGTATAAACCCATTTTTTTGTACTGTTAACTTAAATTATATGTTGGGAAAATATTCTCATTATGTAGTGTTATGTTTGTTATGTTATGATAGAAAGTAACTTCCAAAATAATAAATGTTGTATGTACACACACAATGAGAAACACACAACTACTTTTCGCAGTATCTAAAATAATAAGTTAAACTTGTATTTTCATGTTCTTTTTGTGATTTCCAGGTTACAATGTCACAATCCTAGCTTATGGTCAGACGGGTTCCGGAAAAACCTATACAATGGGCACCAATTACTCAGGGTCCGATGGGGACTCTACCAAACTTGGTAAGTTAACAATTTTGAAACTAAAAAGTAAGTAAAAGCTAGTGCTAAAATGGAGGCAGCCATGGACAGAAGGAAGTGGCGAATTCTCGTATCGGAGGCCAAGACTCACTTTGGGTCCCTGAGCCAATGGAGTAGTAGTAGTAAAAGCTAGTGGCCAACTCTGGTGACGTAGTTTTTAGGCCACCTAAAGGCCTCCGTCATAGCTAGGCGACTTAAAAGCCGGGACTGACAATTTAACTTACCCTCCAAAGCAAGGAAGTGCTCAGCTCGTAATACCACTTACGGTCACCCATCCAAATTGTGACGACTCACAACTTTGCTAACTTCAAGAAGGTCGTGACCACAATAACATTGTGAATCTTTCAGGTGTTATTCCTCAAGCCGTAGCTGACATATTTGACTACATAGAGACACATGAGGACAAGTTTATATTCAAAGTGAATGTGTCATTTATGGAGCTCTACCAAGAACAATGTTATGACTTGCTGTCTGGGAAGGAGAGGGGACACAGTATTATAGAGATAAGAGAGGATAGCAATAAAGGAGTTATATTACCTGGTAAGATTCCTTTAGACATCTTCAAAGATCTTGAATGCCTAAAGATCTCAGAGAATTATGGCGCTTTAAGGGTCACATAATTCTCCACTTCCTCATTATTTTTCCCTGTTCTTTCATCAATACTCTGATAATAAAACAATTATAACTGCTAAAAAAAGTAAGTAAGTGGCGTATGAGCAAGTAGCCAACTCTGGTAACGGAATTTTTAGGCCGCCTAAAAGCCTCCTTCATGGCTTAACGACTGAGGGAGTGGGCACATTGCGTTTTTTGCAGCGCGTTTGGATCGATACAAACGCGATGTGAACGTGCTGCCCCACTCCCTGTTCGGTACAAACGCGATGCGAACGCACTTCAGAAAACGTCGTGTGCCCACGCTTAAAAGCCAGGGGCCCTAGCCATATTACACGATCTATCGTCGCTGTAGAACGATCTATCGTCGCTGTAGAATAGAACACTTCAAAATGTATAGGAATTGACGTTCTGACCACGTGACTCATCTACTTGAAATGTCAAATCCTATACATTTTGAAGTGTTTCTATTCTACAGCGACGATAGATAGTGTAATATGGCTAGGGGGGCTGGACTGACAATTTAACGTGCCCTCAACTGACAATTTAACGTGCCCTCCCTCCGCTCTGAAGGACAGAAGCGTTCGTAATGCCACCAATGGCATTATAACTGCTTATTTTCTATTTATTGTAGGTATAACAGAACTGCCAGTGACATCGACAATGGAGACTATGACGGTGTTAGAGCGTGGTTCGTCTGGCCGCGTCACCGGCTCAACAGCTATGAACCAGGCTTCCAGTCGGAGCCATGCAGTCTTCACCATCATCATAGCTAAGGAGAGCCGCACTGACAAGTGAGTCTAGCTATTTAGCACATATTCACCCACTTTCGGGTACAGACAGGTCTCCTCATTTTTAACTGACTTCAAAAAAGGGGGAGGCTCTCAATTCGCCGGATTTTTTTTTATGTATGTTCCCCGAGTACTCGAAAACGCCTGGACTGATTTGGAAAATTCTTCTCTCAAAAAAGGGGGAGGCTCTCAATTCGCCGGATTTTTTTTTATGTATGTTCCCCGATTACTCGAAAATGCCTGGACTGATTTGGAAAATTCTATTTTTGTTTGAAAGGGTATAGATCCCATGTGGTCCCATAAAAATTTGGTGAGAATCTGTCGAGGATCTTCGGAGTTATGCACAGAAATGTACCTCGAAATTGCAGAAAGTTGCTCAGCTTATAACATTAAAATCGGGTTTTTACAATTTATAATTTAGCCACTTGCAGTTGTTGCGGCCGTGAGTCGATCACAAGAGGTCTGAACTAATTCATGCCAATGTAACTTTGTGTGTTATTCATTCGAATGTTACGTCAAAGAACTCAAACCGCGACAAAATGGCGGGCTTTTAAAATGTCCATGTTTATTTAGACCTAGAGACATTTTACTTATGACTAGCTGCTCCCCGCGCCTTCGCTCGCGTGGTACCCGGAAAAAAGTAGCCTATGTTACTCTCCAGCCCTCCAACTATCTCCACACAAATAACATCAATCGGTCGCTCTGTTTTGACGTGAAAGCAGGATAAATAAACACACTTTCACATTTATAATATGGGTACGGATATCGATTACAATAAAACTCATGCATATAATTATGTTTCAGAAACCTAGCAACAACATCAAAGTTCCACTTAGTAGACTTGGCGGGTTCTGAGCGCATAAAGAAGACGAAAGCTAGCGGCGAGCGGCTGAAAGAAGGCGTGAAGATTAACCAGGGACTTCTTGCACTGGGAAATGTTATATCTGCTTTGGGAGACGGGACTAACAGAAGTTTCATTAGCTATAGAGATAGCAAACTGACCAGGCTGCTTCAGGGTAAGTTAACAGGCACAAAACTATCCACAGACATGTTAGACGTTCGCTCTAATTATATGATTTCAAAGATAGCTCAATGAAGGCGTAAAAATAAATGTCTACTAGCTTTAGGTTATGTTAGCTGAGGAAGGCATTGGTAATAACCAGTGATCGGAATGAGGCGGGCTAAAATACCTAAAGTTCGAAAAATAACAGAGACAAATGGAGACGCTTTAGGACTAAATATTTTTCGACCCAATTATTTCCGTTTCCAGGACATTAATAAAGAACATCTAACATTTAGGTGAATCAATTTTTTACCTGAGTTAATAACAAAAACTAAAATGTAAATTATAAGGATAAAAAACTTTTTTCCGTCGGTCAAATAGAAAAATTATTTGAATTAGTTCACAATATTATTAACATTAATTTTAAATGTACTTACTCACTGTGAAAATTGTGCCAACTTTCAATAAAATTCTTACTTACTACAAGAATAAAATTCTTGTAGTAAGGAAGTCTCCCCTTTTTTGCCTCTGTTCTTTAAACTTTAGGTATTTAAGCCCGCCTAATTCCGATCACTGGTAATAACTCTTTCAAAACATTAAATTTAATAGAAATTGAATGTTTTTCAAATAAAGTTGTTTACTGCTGACCGAACCATATTAGTTTCTACTATCCATAACACCAAAAATATTACATATATTTTTTGGTCAGGTTTATGTATGTGTCTGTTTAATTTAGTTAAATTGTTTGTTACTCTGATTCTTCAAGGTAGAATCACGTAGCACGTCTTTCTGAATACACGATTTTTGAATTGATTTACCAATTTCCTTGAACAGACAGTCTGGGCGGCAATTCTCTCACTCTAATGGTGGCGTGCGTGAGTCCCGCCGACTACAACTTAGACGAGACGGTATCAACGCTGAGGTACGCTGACCGAGCGCGTCGCATCCGCAACAAGCCGATTATCAACCAGGACGCAAAGGCTGCTGAGATAATCAGGTATCATTTGTAGTTCTATCTATACCAACACTAGCTTCCGCCTGCGGCTTCGCTCGCGTGGTACCTGCCCAGATACCCAACCTGCCCAATAAGTAGCCTATGTGTTATTCTAAGTTTCAGCTAAATTCGTCCAGTAGTTTTTGCGTGAAAGAGTAACAAACCTCCATACACCGTGGCTTCGCTCCCGTGGCATATTATCCCATGGGAACTCATTTATGGCATTCATAAAAATAGCCTGTGACCTATTCCCGGTCATTATCTGTACAATACGCTTGTATAGTGTATACACCGTTAATTCTGGGTCAGTTTAAAGCCAGCACCCACTGCTTGTATTGCTTAATCGTATTCGTGTCGTTGGTTTAGTTTTTGAATTTGATAAGTATTTCATACGAAACTAAATAGTTGAAAAGATTAACAAAAGTGAGTAAAACACTTGTTATGGTGTCGTAGGCGCGCAGAGCTAATGACCTAGGTATGTATGTATGACTACGACGTAGCATAGACTCTATGCCGTAGCAACAGCTGAGCACAGAGCACGTATCTCCGTGATTTATCCTGCCTATGTTTCGTGATAATATTAATTGCAAAAAAATAGATCTCATATTTATTATTATTTTTGAGTAAGGTTATCGATATAGATTACGTAGGCGCCGGCTTTAAACTGACCAAAAATAAACGGTGTATATCTAACTGGCTCGGCACGCACTATTAACACGTCCACTCTCGCCCACACGGCTCTCGTATCTATATTTAATTCAGCCAAATCGGTTTAGTGGTTGTCAAGTTAATAAGAAACAAATCAAATAAACATCCATCCATCCATCCATCCAAACACAATAAATATGTATTTAAAATCAACATTGAATCTTTCAGGCTAAACAACCTAGTGAACGAACTTCGTCTCCAAATGATCGGCAAACTTCCGTCTCAGAGTGAGCAGAACAACGAACAATTACAAGAGGAGTTAGAAAGAGAGCGCACTAAATACTCTGAACTGCTCAAAAAGCACAAGCAAGTCACAGAACATCTCGGGAACATGTTGATTGAAAACACGAACTTATGCGAAAAGGCACTCTTAGCCGAAGCAGCAAAGGACAAAATCGAACGGAAATTGAACGAGCTAACAGAACAATGCAACCAGACTATAGACAACTTAAATATGTCTGAGAAAGATGACGAACACCAAAAGACCAGCGTTGTTGACTATCTGAAAGAAATAAAGTGTAGACTTGAAGATTTACAGTCTGTGAATCTGAAGACGAATGAAGAGCTGATTGACCATGAGATCAAACTGTCGTTTGTGAAGGATGACAATGATCCTGATAAAGTGGATGATGATGTTATTTTGAGTGAAGATCAAGCTGTTTTGGAGGAAGAGAAGAGGGCTATGGGACAGGTAAGCTGAATTATTATGCAACTAGCTGACGCCCGCGTGGACTACTATTTTTTTTATCCCACGGGAACCGTGCGCTTTTCCAGGATAAAAAGTAGCCTATGTTCTATTCCCGGTTATTATCTATTTATATTTCAAATTTCAGCCAAATCGGTTCAGTGTTTGTCGAGTTATAGAGGAACAAACATACATCCATCCAAACATCCAAACTTTCGCATTTATAATATTAGTGTGATATTAGTGTGATAGTGTGACTAGCTGCTGCCCGCGGCTTCGCTCGCGTGGTACCCGGATAAAAAGTAGCCCATGTAACTCTCCAGCCCTCCAACTATCTCCACACAAAAAATCACGTCAATCCGTTGCTCTGTTTTGACGTGAAAGCAGGATAAATAAACACACTTTCACATTTATAATATGGGTACAGATTAGTGTGATTAGTGAGATGAGATTAAAAAAAAACCGATACTCCCATCTCCCAAAATAAAAACTGAAGAAAATAATTACTTGCTATTGTTTTACTACAGCGCAACAAATGGAAACTTAATTAAAAACTACGAAACTCGGTAATATTGTTTATTATGACGTCATATTTAGCTTGCATCGTCGTTTTTCGTTATAATTCAATTGTCCCTGTGGCGCAGAGGATAGCGCGTTGGACTTCTAATCCAAAGGCCGTGGGTTCGATCCCCACCAGGGATGGATTCTTTTTGAACCACTCATTGAGCTCTTTGATTATTTATTTTTCATGAAATAGTTACGTTAATTTGGTGATATGCGTAAAATCAGGGATGTTTGAAATAAGCTTTTTATCGTTCGAATCATTGATATGCACCCCAAATAATAGTGAATTTATTATTACCTATTATATTCTTCAAACAAAAGTAGGTCTAGTTCGCGTCATGTAAAAAGAACGCTGGAAGACAGTGGAGGGGTGTGTTTTGTCTCATGTTTGCGAATAGGTAACACATGCGCAAACATGAGACAAAACACACCCCCGCCACTTTCTTCCAGCGTTCTTTTTACATGCCGCGAATTATACATCATAAATTGTAAATCTAGACATTTTCTTTGTTCATTATTCAGGTGGCATTGAACCAAGAGTTGCAAGAGCTGAACCGCGCTATGGCTATCAAAGCGTCAGTTGTTCAAGCGATACTTGCGAACAACAAGGAGATGTTGGAGGGACATAACAACCTGAGAGAGAATGAGGAGAAGATAGCACATCTTGAGAGGGAGAGAGATGAGTTGATGCAGCAGTTGAAACAGACCAAGGTTTGTAATGTATTAAGTTCGTATGAACTTAAGCCAACGGCGACGGAGTTTTTTTGGCCGCTTAAAGGCCTTCGTCATGGCTTAAAGATTAAGCCGGGACCGACAATTTGACGTGCCCTCCGAAGCCATAACTCAGTAAATAAACTAACTCCTTAACTCAGTAAACTCAGTAATGATTACTATGCTATGTTTGAACAACTTTTGTTTTCCTATGTCATGTCATCCTTACGAATAAGTAGGTTTTCTTTGTCATTTATCGATTTTCATACTATTCTTCCTATTCTGAGAGATTTCTGTATTGCAGACAAAAGACCCAACGCACGAGGAACGACGAACCAAAGTGTCGACCTTAGAGTCCCAGATCACAGACTTGAAGAAACGCTGCCAGCAGCAAGCAAACGTCATCAAGATGAAGGAAAAGAACGAAGCTAAGATTGCATCTCTTAATGCTGAGCTGCAAGCCATGAAAGCCACTAAGGTAAATAAATTAAATGTTTATTTTAGAATTGCACTGTTATAATAATATACAACTTTATTTTGAGATTGTTAGGGGTTTTGGCAGAGGCATGTTCGTAGAAAATGTTGTATGAAAATGATTTTGAATCGAATCGAAATGTCCATCGGGCCAGTGGCCCGATGGTTAGATGACATCGTAAATGTGGCAGGGAAAGCTTGGATCAGGATTGCACAGGACCGGACTGATTGGCGAAATAAAAAGGCCTATACCCAGCAGCGGGTGCAACCAGGCTGGGATGATGATGATTTTATTGAAATAATTCTTACAAGTTTACCATTTCGAAAGAATTCTCACCTCTTTCTTCAATTACAGGTGAAGATAATCAAACAAATGCGAGAAGAGAGCGAGAAGTTCCGCAAATGGAAGGCGGACAACGAGCGCGCGATGCTCCGTCTCAAGAACGAGGATAGGAAGAGAGCTACTGCCATGGCCAAGATGGAGTCTCTACACGCGAAACAACAGAACGTGCTTAAGCGGAAGATGGAGGAAGCTGTGGCTGTTAACAAGAGACTCAAGGTATGGTTCATTTGACTGGCCTCTTAGCTCAGAAGGTCGTAGCTCTGCTTTCTGCGCTGGAGGTCGTGGGTTCGATTCCCACCCAGGACAAACATTTGTGTGATGATGATGAACATAGATGTTTATTCTGTGAAAAATATATAAGTATTCTATCTATAAATCTATAAATAATCTAAACAATCTATAAAAATATATAGTATCTGGTTCCCATAGTACAAACTTTTGCTTAGTTTTAATAATAAATATTGGTGGACATTCTACACAGCGCCATCTGGCTTCCAAACTAAGCAAGTTTATTTCGTCCACAGGAAGCACTGGACCGTCAGAAGCAAACGCACATGAAACGCAACGCCAAAGGCAGCGTCAAGACCGGCGCTATCCAACAGTACATCGAGCAAGAGTTGGAAGTACATCTCAGTATAGTTGAGGCTGAGAAATCACTGGAAGAGCTTATGGAGTACAGGTATTATTAGATTAGACGTTCTTTAGTTTATTGTTTGCAGCAGATCTGCTAATATGTTCCGAGCCTGGATATTAACCTAACATGGTAATCTTAATACTTATGAAACTACCAAAACTTTGAACATTTGCAAGTAATATTAGTACATAGTAAAGTAATATAGTTGCGAGATGGGCAGACGATATAGCGAGTATCGTGGGACGAAATTGGATGAAGCTAGCACAGGACCGTGAGGAGTGGCACAGAAAAGCGGAGGCTTATACTCAGCAGTGGGTGAAGTCAGGTTGCGGATGATGATAATGATGATAGTACATATCCCGTATTGAGGGCCTTAAGAGGCCTGCGACAGGCGAATTTCCATAAAAACGTAATACCGAAATCATTTAAAATTTAAGCATATTTTTATCAGTTTATGTTGTTAGATTAAGAGAGTAGGTATTTATCTAGGTTCCTGTTACACTTTTGTTCCGAAAAACTTACCTAAAAATAGATGTAAGCAAATTGAATTGAAATCTTTGTAGGTACACCAAAAATGGCATTTTTTCTTTTCATTTGTTCAATAGTAAGTTTTTTGGGACAAAAGTGTAACAGAAACCTAGATAAATACCTCCTTTATCCAAATAATAACATAAAGTGATAAAAATATGCTCAAATTTTAAATTATTTCGGTATTACGTTCTTAGGTACGTAGATACGTTCGCCGGTCCCTTAAGGCCGCTGCCTTGAATTTAGCGGGTAGTGGGGTGGTAGCGGAGCCGCCGCCGCCGCCGCTACCCGCTACCCGCTAAATTCGAGGTAGCGGCCTAATCTTAGTTTCTGATTCACACAAATGTGAGATCATGGCTATAATTTGTATGTGTTTAAAAAGCTATGCCTAGAGCCTTGTTGGCCGAGGGGGATAGTACCTCGACTTTCGATCCGAAGGTCGTGGGTTCGAATCCTGTCTGTGCATCGACGGATTTTTCGTTTCGAAAAAATTATATGAGCATTAACACTAACTCTAAACATACATACATACATAAACTCACGCCTGTTTCCCATAATAGGTGTAGGCAGAGAGAGACCACAGATCTCCACTTGCTACGATCCTGACACACTAACTCTAAACGGTGAAGAAAAACATCGTGAGGAAACTTGCGGCTTAGTCAGCATCGCAAGTATTGACCCTGTCTTTCCTGTGGATATGGCCGGTTAAGCTGAGAGGATGGTTTAGGTGCTGGGCAAGTCAAACAATGTCCCAGGCACTACAGTGTCCCGTTAAGAGTAGGCAAAGATTGCTTCCTGACACTGTAAAATCATCTAGTAAAGGTGTAAAAGCTATGCCACTTGCTCATGAATTTACTTTTCAGAGCGTGGATCACGGAGCAAATAGAGAATCTGCGTAATAGCACCGACGATCAGAACAACAGGAAGAAAATCGCGGAACTAGAGGACGATCTCGCCCTCCGCAAGGCGCAAATATCTGATCTGCAACAGAAGATTTTGACTGCTGATCAAGGTAGATAGATGATTTAACTACAAATTATTATTACGTGATTTTATTTTATTTATTTACTAGCTGCTGCCCGCGGCTTTGCTCGCATGGTACCCGGATAGAAAGTAGCCTTCTTGGAAGTTTTTGACCCACTTCCCAGTGTCCGATTGAGCTGAAATTTGCTACACTTATAGATTCTCGGTGACAATGCAAATAGTATGTTGAGCTGATCTGATGATGGAGTCAGGAGCTGTTCAACAGAACTCAGTAAACAACAGTAGAGCATCCATGTTTAGGGTCATTTAAATCAGCTCACCCTTATTTGGCGTTCACATGCTCCCGAGCAAACAAACATTCAATGAGACAATTTATGATTAGAGCGAGGACGAAGTAGCTCTGTCGCTCTCATTTCATGGAGACCGAATGTGACAGAAGAAAATTTGCTCGTTGAATGTCTGTTTGCACGCGAGCGTCTGAACCTACAATTAAAAGCTTGTGTTGAAAAAAATGTTTCAACAAAACTTATTTCCTCCCACACAGAGAACAAATCCCGCACGCAATGGGACAACATCCAATCCATGTTAGAAGCGAAGGTTGCTCTCAAATGCCTTTTCGAGCTACTCGTGGATTCGAAGCGAGAGCTACAGAGCCAGAGCGAGAAGGGCTTTCAGGCGAGATATGAGGAAGTGAAGGAGTCTCACGATAGGCTGGTCGTGGAGTTTGAGAATTGCAAGTCGGAGTTCGAACGGCAGTTGGCTACGGTGAAGATGCAGAGTGAACAAAAGGTATTTTATAACAGAAATATGAGAAACATAATTATACTTTGTTTAGGCCATTTTTTTAATTTTTGAAACTATCGTGTTTGTAAACATTGTAAACACTATAAACACTATTATACACTTTAGTTTACCGTGATCATGGCGCATGCAACTGTGCCGAAATATCGGGAAACTCAAAAATCCAAAAATCATTGTAAATATCCCATTTATAGTGTTTACAATATTATTTAATTGTCAGATAACTATTATCTAATGCCGCCTTTATATGTTGGGCGAGCCTAATCCAGCGCGAGCGAAGGCGAATTGATGCAAGGCGTGTGCTACAGTCCAGACGTTTGGCGAGTCTATGCAAACCAATGCAAATTGGCACTTGTATTTACTCTGCCTGCGGCGAGCAATGGCAAGGCAAGGCAAATGATGCTGTCCACACGTTGGCATTGGCGTTCACTAGGCGAGCCTGCGCCAGCGTGTAGTAGCGGCTTAAGGATTGTGAATTTAGCAAGGCTTTAGTTAGAGAATGTTTTTTTCGTGTCACTGTTATGCCAATGAAAAGAGATGGCAACAGATTTAAGAAATTGTTTTCAACAGTTGGCCTCGTTGGTGGCGTTACAACGCGGTGTGATGGCTCGCGGCGACAACAATGAAGCATGCAAGCATCTACAAAACGTTCTGCAAATACAGCAAGAGAAATTACACCAAGTGGAAGAAGAAAATGTATGTATTTTACAAGATTTTGTTTGTTCAATGTCACGGTATTTTCCTTCAAGGTAATTTTTCTTACATTTTCATCGGTTATTATAAGTTATAATATCATTCAATACAAACCAAAATATAAACTTTCTTACCGACATAGTGCGAGAATGTAATTTGTTTGAAATTCATTGTAATTTGATTAATCTGACGACGATTTTAACTTGCCACGTCATAGCCTCGGTGGCGCAGTAGGCAGCGCGTAAGTCTCATAATCTTAAGGTCGTGAGTTCGATCCTCACCCGGGGCATAACTTTTTGCATTTTTTCTCGACAGAAAAAGTTAGTAGATGAATTGGAACAACTTCGGGCGGCGGCTGTTAAAAAGGCTAAGAACAAGAAAACTAAGAAAGAGAGCATTGGAACGATAAAGAATGTGGAGTATGTGGAACCCACTGATGAAGAGGAAGATGAATTTGAGGACAGGGAGAAGGATCCTGACTGGAAAGCGACTCCGCTCTTCAAACGTATACAGGTGAATACTATTTTTATATCGCTAGCTGATAAGGCCGGAATTGTTTTGACAATATTATTTTATGCAGCAAAAATTGTACGATAGAAACATGAAGTTTAATTTTAGTGATCTAATATTACAAAAATGTATTTAACAATATTGTGTCATACTATTTTTTTGATAGTTTATTTGGATAATTATTTAGACACAACCTTCTCAAACGCTGAAATGCTTTGAAATTTTTTGCGTGTTATGAGTTTATGTCATTTTATCTGTACACATAGCGCTGCACTGCAGTACTTGAGACAGTGTTTATCTTGTATAGGCGTGACAAGCGATTCCTCTCAGTTATTTAGTTCTTATAAAAACCTAACAATTTAGCAAGACAACTCTTGTCAATGAGATAGTAAGTAATTTCGTATGAGCTAGTGGCCAACTCTGGTGACGGAGTTTTTAGGCTACCTGAAGGCCTCCGTCATGGCTTAACGACTAAAAAAAAAGCAAAAAGGCGGGACCGACAATTTAATGTGCCCTCCGAAGAATTATAGAGCTGACTGAGCCACAGGTTCTACAAAGTCTTCATATGTTTTAAAAGAATTATCAACTCCAAATCATACAGGGTCTCACTTATGAAATACTAGCGGACGCCCGCTGCTTCGCCCGCGTGGACTACTATTTCTCTTACCCACGGGAACCCTGTAATTTTTCGGGATAAAAAGTAGCCTATGTCCTATTCCCGGTTATTATCATTCCAAATTTCATCAAAATCGGTTTAGTAGTTATGGAGATACGTGGCAACAAACATTCACACACACACACACACACACACACACACACACACACACACACACACACACACACACACACACACGGACTTTCGCCTTTATAATATTAGTAGGATGTTTAATTAAAGTTGAACACTGGTTAAACAACGTCCCGTCTTTATTTGTGGCTAGTGACGAATAAAGACAGGACAGTCGGAATAAACTTAAGTTTGTCCATCCAGGCGCAACGCTCTCGTCTCACGATGAACTTCACAACCGACGAAGCGGACATCTCAACCCGTCCTCCCAAACGCTCGTCAGACGGATCTCCACATTGTTCCTGTCGAGGCAGCTGTTCCACTAAGTTGTGCGGCTGCGTGAAGACTGAGAAAGGATGCGGCACCGCCTGCCGGTGTCAACGAGAGCTCTGCAAGAACAGACGGGTTTCCTCCGATAGCGAGGAAAAGGAGAATAACGTAAGTGTTTTAGGACGACTTTCATCTTAGGAAGCTCGTCTGACGATCTCCCCAAGTTGTGCGGCTGCGTGAAGACTGAGAAAGGATGCGGGACCGCCTGCCGGTGTCAACGGGAACTCTGCAAGAACAGGCGGGTGTCTTCTGATAGCGAGGAAAAGGAGAATAACGTAAGTGTTCTAAAACAACTTTCATATTAGGATAAAGCTCCTCAAGAATAGACGGGTGTCCTCTGATAGCGAGGAAAAGGAGAATAACGTGAGTGTTCTGGGACATCTTTTATGTTAGGATAAAGCTCACATAGGATCTCCCCACTGTCGAGACAGTTGCTACTGTTGTGCGGCTGCGTGAAGACTGAGAAAGGATGCGGCACCGCCTGCCGGTGTCAACGAGAGCTCTGCAAGAACAGACGGGTGTCTTCTGATAGCGAGGAAAAGGAGAATAACGTAAGTGTTCCAGGACGACTTTCATCTTGACAACTTTCATCTTAGGAAGCTCGTCTGACGGTCTCACCAAGTTGTGCGGCTGAGTAAAGACTGAGAAAGGATGTGGTACCGTCTGCCGGTGTCAACGAGAGCTCTGCAAGAACAGACGGGTTTCCTCTGATAGCGAGGAAAAGGAAAATAACGTAAGTGTTCTGAGACATCTTTTATGTTAGGATGAAGCTCGTCCGACCACCAAGATGTGCAGCTGAGTGAAGACTTGAGTGGCTTTTCACACGTTCCGGTTTCCGGGTGGCCGGTGCCGGCTATCTAGCGGCGTTTGTATGCAAATTACACCGGTACGTATAAAAGCTACCGTACATGCACTTCGCCGCCTACCCGGCAAACAGGGACGTGTGAAAAGCCACTGAGAAGCGATGCGGTACCGCCTGTCGGTGTCAACTCTGCAAGAACAGATGGGTGTCAATGTAAATTGTGCTTAAGTTATAGAGATACACGATAACTGTAAAAAGTTCATAGTTTATTTTTGAAAAAACCTAAACGACAAATTATTCCTGACTAGCGGAGCCCGCGGCTTCGCCCGCGTGGACTACTGTTTTTTTTATCCCACGGGAACCGTGCAATTTTTCGGGATAAAAAGTAGCCTATGTCCTATTCCCGGTTATTATCTATCTACATTCCAAATTTTATCAAAATCGGTTCGGTAGTTATGGAGATACGTGGTAACAAACATTCACACACATACACACACACACACACACGGACTTCGCCTTTATAATATTAGTAGGATAGTAGGATTTCACTTTCAAAACTTTCGTGAGTTGTAAATCGGCGATAATTTTACGTGAGTAATTCCCGTGTGTTAAATAATATTAGTAGGATGTTAGCTAAAAGTACGATTTCTTGCTCTGCCGTGATTCTGAAGATTTAATTTGATTATTCATACCACATTTGTATTAACACATTGACATGAGCTCTAAACGGTGAAGGAAAACATCGTGAGGAAACCAGTTAGCTTTCTATTAGCGTTGATGGGCTTGCAACCTATCACGTAGGTATGGAATGCTAACTTATGCAAAACGTGGGCTTGTACCAAATATGTATTTGAACATACCTCTGACTACCTCCTTAGACGCGAAGGATCTAAAAAAATGCCTAAAAAGATCTGAGAGAATGTCTACCTTGCCTTGGGGATACAGTCGTGATCATATTTTATTTTTTAGGGTTCCGTACCTTAAAAGGTAAAAAAAGGAACCCTTATAAGATCACTTTCTTGTCCGTCTGTCCGTCTGTCTGTCTGTCCGTCTGTCCGTCTGTCCGTGTGTCACCATCGATTATCTCAGGAACGGGTGGAGCTAGCAAGTTGAAATTTATACCATATACTGAGGTCTATAGTCCCTATTGTGACTATAAAAATCAAGGTCCTGAGTCAACACTATAAAAAGATATGGGCAAATTTAGGTTTTCGTGAAAACTTGTAAGTACCAAAACTTACCTTAATTATCAACTTTTTTTATTTTTCGGAATTTTTCCTTTACTTGTGCTGTAAGACCTTGCTTGTAACCAAATTTGACAATTCTAGGTCAACCGGAAGTACCCTAGAGGTTTTGGGTTGAAAACCTAAATGATAGTTCCCGTTGACCTAGAATCACGAAATTTGGCAAAAAGCAAGGTCTTATAACACAAATAAAGGAAAAATTCCAAAAAGTTAAAAAGTTGAAAATTAAAGGGTGTTCCCATACATACATAGTTGACGCCAATTAAGATTGTCCTCTGAGTTGTATGGGCGCTCATACAAATAAGCGGGCTACAATAACATAATGGGTATAATGGGTAGGTACGGAACCCTCGGCGTACGAGTTCTACTCGCACTTGACCGGTTTTTATTTTACATTTGTATTAAATTACTTCTTTACTTACTTTACTTGCAGCCATCGAGCACGGAGCAATCCCTCGACACCACACCTCCGTCATACTTCGACAAACGGTAAGTCACCACCAATGCTATACATAACCACAATCCTATACTAATTTCATAAGAAGCGCTTGTACAGATTCCTAACTTCGCACGAACTCGGAACTAAAAGCGAACCAAGCACTCCATCCAAAAATATTACCAGAAGACTACCTTTAGGAGGCAAAAAGAATGTCACACAGTCTTGGATGTTCGCGTTACTGCTTTACAATACTTGTGTGGCGCCTATGTCTTCGTACTGCGCTAATAGCATCTTTGAATACGGCATGGATGTAGCCAAATACAATGTGATTGCAAACGTCTTCAAATTCATGATAAAAGAGGTTATTTCATTGATTTTCTGATGCTTGCAGACTATGCTCTTACTTGTATCAATGTCAATATTGTTTATTGTGAAATTGCTCGACTCATTGAATGTGTGTGAACTTACTGCGTCTGTTTTTTCACCTTTTTACCCGACGGCGGAAAGCAAAGGAAGGGTAGTGTGTTTATCTAAGTTAATGTTTTTGGTTCGACAACGAACTAATTAATGGTTTTATTAGGTGTAATTACTTAGGTACTTATAGTCTGGAAAAAAATAATAGACATAAATGGGGGCGCCACTGTGCAAGCTAAATACGCGAAATAGATAAATTCTCTTTTAGAAGGAAATTATTACTTCTGTCTGACGTCTTCGGTACCTGTACCATAGACAAGAAACCTGTACTTTACCATAGATTAGTAGAGAAAGGGTTTCCATTGTAATGAAATTTTAGTTGCCGTTTCTACCCGTTTTTGTCAGACTATAATTTAGACATAAAGACCTACGTAAGTTAAAGACGTAAGTTTTGACAGTGAGTCCGCTTCGTAGCTCCCAAACGAATAAATGCACTGTAACAAGGATTTTCTACGTAGGTATTTAATAAATTTCTTGTTCAAAGGAGACGTGAAAAGTATTCGTTCTATAAAAACATATCCGGGATTTGGCACATATTTAAGAGGAAGGAAACTCTAACCGTACCACTGATACGATGTAAGTGCATAGTTCTGCAAAGCATTGTATTTTTAAAGATGTAGAATGTAAAATAGACGTTATTTTGTAGGGAATAAAAGTTAGATTTCAATAAATAATTTTAGTTTTGCCTGTAGTGTGTGACAGTGTAAATCTAGATATTGTACTTCGTAAATACTAATAGATAGTACTCGCCTTTTACTGGTAGATATCCAAAATGTTAAACTTCTACAACATGTTGCTATAGAGTTGCTATGCAGAACTATGTCTTGCATAGGTGTACAGTTGGGCCGGCGGATCTAGGCGTACGTGAAGTCAGGCTCTGCGCTGCGCAGTAGAAAATTTTGTATGAAAAAGTTGCACTGCGCAACAGAAACGGCTAACTTCACGCACGCCGAGATCCGTTGGCCGTACTGTACCTACAGTAACAATTAGAATTTTATACCTTAGTTAAGTTTCACTGTAAGTAAATAAGTAGTTTCAGTCACGTAGTTCCCATAACACAAGTTGTTCTTTTTTCTGGTATTTTTTTTTACCCGGCTGACTGTCAAGTCACCCGGGTTATGTAGATCGCGCGTTTCTATGTATGTGGGTTCGTTCGTTCGTATGTAAGTAATATTCTTTATTACCACGTTTCTCCTAAACGGCTGGATGGATTTTGATGAATGAGGTATCGTTAGAATCGTCTCCATCTCGATTGTGCTCTAGGATACTTTTTATTTCGATAAATCAAATAGTGCGGCTAAAAAATGCAACAATGTGTGAATTTTCAAAATGAAAATCACGCTATCATATCAAAATCCATGTCAGAATCAAGAGGTTGGTGGACTGATATCAAATATATTTTTTTTAAAAATCTAACATGACATCTTCGAAGACTAAATCGAGTCTCAAAATTTTTGAAAATCTATTTTTCGCCCTAAATAAAATTGCTAACCAAAACGCAAACTAAAACTTTCTATTTAGTCACACGCAACGTTTAGAACAAACTGCATCGAAATTGGTTTAGCCATTTAGGAGATATCTCATATTTAAGAAATAACTTACGCATTTAATTTAGGTACTCACAGAGCCATCTGTGTGTCAACTGTGACAACAACGTTTAGGAAAATGCGCACGGCATCGAACCCTAGATACCTACATAATAATAAAATTGTAATTTAATTTTGTTTTGTGATTGATAAGATAATGCTGTTTCCAACTTTTCAGTTCAGCCGGGTTTTTTTATTTTTGAATAAATTGCTTGTTTCTATTTTCACCCGAGCATAGCTTGGTCCCCCGATATTTAATTTAATAAGATTTAAATCATTAAATCTTTTTTTGTTTTCCAGAGGTCACCTTGACGCGACGTACGTTAAAAAGAAGAAAAGCTACTTTTTTTGATCAGGGCAATGGCGACTCCAAACTCCAAACCTATGAAGGTGAGATTTTATTCTGTTATAAATCTATCGAAATATCAAGCTGTTACAATTTCCAGCATAAAATACCAAGTATCTAGTTAAAATGTCCAGTTATCAAAACAACCAGTTGTTAAATCGATAACTGAAACCTTTGTGTTTCACATCTTAATCAAGCAGTGGACCATGAATGTAACTTTGAATAGAATGTAGATCTTGGCCTGATATAGCTTAATAGGCTTTTTTCAATTTTCATTTAAAATGTTGTTACCACACACATGGTTGGTAGGTTTGTCTTACCGCTCATAATATAAGATTATCACTTGACTTGATAGATATTGTTGAATGTTTTTGTTAATAAAATTGTAAAGACATGGTTTGTATGAAATAAAGTTTTGTGAAAATCTACCGGACAAAGTCGAAAATTTGTAACGGGTCGTTGAGCGCAGCTAGAAATTAGGAAAATAATATTTGCCTCTACCTATCTGATTTTATTTTCTTTCTTTTCAGGTAAAAAAATCTTGTAAATTTTAACGAAAAGTGCCTTGTGTATTCGTTTTTAGAACTTAACAATTATAATTCCTATTTTTATAATAATGTTTTGTAATCTAAATTAGGTGTAGAATGTATTGTATTAGACTTGTTACAAGACTGGATTTATTCGTCGCCATTTTGAAATTGATAAGTTTAAGGTGGGTCCGCACGGGTCGCACGAAAAATTCAAATTTTCTTGCGTTTTTTGCAATATGCAGGTGTCAAGGTTTTAAATATTCTAAATAAGTTACTAAAACTTTGGAAATCTTAGAAAGGTATTGATGATTTTTATGTTTATTATTATGGAAATACATAAAATGTGTTTGTCGCAATTCATATTTCGATCAACCTGACACAGTCCTGCAAATTGAATAAAAACGCAAGAAAATTTGTATTTGCGGGCTTCCCGTGCGTATTCACCATGAGGAATTGACTTTTACAAATTAGAAGAGTAGATCTCTGAATAAAGTACTTTATATTTATTATAAATATGCTTGTTTTATTCCACATTAGTAGCCCAGCATCCTGCGATTGTTCGTTATTGTTACGTTATTCTAGTATATTTGAATGTTTGTATGTTTCCATCCCGCCTCTACTGCGGAGCTAAAAAGGTCGCTATTGCAGAATCGCAATAAAGGAATTGAACTATTGCCATCTCTTTTCATTGACTGAGAGTGAAAAGAGATGGCAATAGTTCAATTCCTTCAATTCGATTCTGCAATAGCGACCTTTTTAGCTCCCCTCATCACCCACTACTCGTAATATGAAACTTAGTTTATGACTGTGGATTCCACAGGAGTATTATTGTCCTATGGCGGCTTCGCTTGCGTGCCCCATTACCTACAGATAAGTCGTGTTTTGATCTCCAAATACTTATTGGGCGGCTTGAGACTCTTGAGAGTTAAGTTTAAGTTTTTTTATTTAATTTTTTTAAGTTTGAGATAAATTGGAACATAATCTTTACGTCGTGGGTAAAAATGATCAAATCACGTTTTTCGGGTTTTCCTAAAGCCACACTTCTATGAGAACTTCTATGCCACTCTCGAGCGAATCCTGCGAGGTCTGTTTTCGCGTTCTCGCTCCTTTGTCTCGCGCCAAAAACCGACAAAATTCGGAGAACAAGGCGAGAACGTTTTGTCTCTACATTCACGTTTCTCTTGTTTTTCTGGTTCATCGCCTCGCGAAAATGTGGAGCAACCTATAAAAATAAAGAGTGCGGCAACTCTACCTCTAGATTTCTGCTTGACACTATTTTGTTGAACATTCTCTAACTAAAGTCCTCTAATCATTGTTTTTTATGAAGTCCTTATGCACGTCAAATTTAAATAATTCAAATAAATATCTATTTTTTTAAATATTTGTGAACTGCGCAATATAATTGGCATTCTAATAATTTAGTTATGCTTATGAGTTAGGGTACGTTTTGCAATCGCCCCCGATATTTTCAAATTCTCTAAATGTTTATAAGCAACATTCAATTTTGTATTCTCGGTAAGGAATTTTGGAGTTTTCTAAACATCGAAGTAACAAGTATCCCATTGTGTTTCAAGAGGGTATTTCGCAAAATTCGGAGCATGCTTTCATATTTTAAACTTTGGTAATGCAAAGATGTTTTGTACCTACAGCAACTTTGGTCTTTAAAGCCTGGGATACACTAGGGGACATGTTGCGGAACATGTCCCCAACAACTACGTGAAGTGTCCCGCGACAATTGTCATGGAACATTTTGCCGAACATTTTGGAGCAAGCAACATGCCCCGCGTCACGTACAATGTTGCGGGGCATGTTGCGGGACAATATGCAACGTTGCAGCGTCACGTAAATTGTGTGTTGCGCGTCATGTTGCGGGACAAAATGTCCCTTTACTGCAACGATGCTCTGCGGGCTTACAAAGGTCGCTATTGTAATGGTCTTTTTGAATGTTCCCGCCGTTTAATATTAAATCGATAGTTTTTGCTCTTGCCATAGGACTTGAGTGCTGGCGCGGAATGTCATCTGACACGCCGTCATTGTGACAGTGACATTCCGCCATGTCTCCTGTCTACGTTCCGCAGGAAGTTTAATTTTTTTTATTTAGTGTTGCCATAGTGAACGCACACTGCTTGAAAGTAGCTTTTTTTTATTCTCTCCAGCCAGCATCAATTTTGTTTTTTTTTCATAGTTTCAGGTTAGTTTCAGTGTCAGATCTTTAGAATTGTCAAATTCACATTCCAGATATTTTGGCTGTGCTTGAGCAGAGTTCATTGAACCTTCTTTGTGAAATTTAGTTGTTAACAAATTCAAAATATTCAAATCTCGATAGTTTTCTAGCGAATCCAGGGATTCCTGCGCTGGAAACTCCGATTCCTTTCATTTCCGATCTGGCGTGGTCTTGTCAGGTCGGCGTTCCTGTAGTTCTAAATTTTTAAATAAGAATCCGTGAATTTTAACTTCATCTCAGCTGGACACGTGTCGGCGCGTGCGCAGGGCCTTACTCGTGGTGTACTCTCTGATAAGACCAACTTTTCTATCATTCACCCACGAGCGGACGGAAGCCCAGGAGAGTGCCTTCCCGGCGAAGACGCGGCGACCGAGTCCAGCTGAGGATTCAGCTCTTGTCTCGGTGGACAAAAACCCCGTTCGGGGTTTTTTTTATTTACCCCCTTCTTGTCTCAACATCTCGAGTCACCAGCCGAGGCCTCGCAGACGGGATCTCACCTGGAGCGGTGCTGTCTTCGCAGTGAGCTGGCCCCCTTCCTTCGAGACCGGCCGCTGCGATCCCCTCCACGGTACCCTCAGTCTCCGAGCGTTCTCTCTCGGCTGAGTTCCATTACTTCTGTGTCGTCAACCTCTAACCCTCAAAACAGTCTACACACCTTTGATGCTGCCTTCTGCAGTATCCGTTCAATCTTAAATTTAAACGTTAAGCTGGTTGCTGGTACAAGTCTGATCGTGTTGGCTCTCCACGAACCCTGTAAACCCTAGATTAATTTAGATGCTCATGTGAGCTAGCCGTAGCATCTTACTTACCTAACCTATCTTTCTTAAAGGCGCCCAACTTACTTTCTTACTACTTTCCAATTTCTTTTAATAAATGTCTGTCATTTAAATATTTGTTTTTTTCTCCTCATCATCCCTCCGGTTAGGTATCTCAAATTCCCAAACGTTACAGTGGCGCCCAACGTGGGGCTCGAACCCACGACCCTGAGATTAAGAGTCTCATGCTCTACCGACTGAGCTAGCCGGGCATCTTACTTACCTAACCTATCTTTCTTAAAGGCGCCCAACTTACTTTCTTACTACTTTCCAATTTCTTTTAATAAATGTCTGTCATTTAAATATTTGTTTTTTTCTCCTCATCATCCCTCCGGTTAGGTATCTCAAATTCCCAAACGTTACAGTGGCGCCCAACGTTATACACCGTGTAATTTTTTTTATTTTTTTTTTGAGGTGGACTTCACACTAAATCATACTCTCTTCACATCTATCTAGTCAAAAATATTTTTTTTAGGTTTTTGTAAATAACTTAGATTAAAATTTAAATTAATTTGTTGTTAGTTTAAATTAGATTTTAGAGTAAACATTATCCTTTCGTTTACGTCGTAGATTAGGATGGTAGGGACGCGGGAATTTGACACGTCAAAGACCTTAGTGGGGTTTTTTTCGTTTTGATAGTTGTTTTGGTCGTTTATAATACAACTTCATTCGGTGTTTTAGCTTCCAACTAGGTCAATGACTGTTCTCGTCCACGCCGTTCTATAGGTATTCTGTGTGATGTTCTATTCTATTGTTTTGTTCTGTCCATTCATTCCGATTTCTTTTCGAATTCTTAGGTAGGTAGGTAAGTACATTCTTGTCTGTACTTACCATCATGTCATTCTCACTCCTCCACTTCTCATTTTCAGTGGAGGTGGTGAATTCGTCGACGCTCAAAAGGCGTTATCATGACCTTTCTCGGTCTTGGGAGTTTTTACCAAAAGCTTCCAAGAATCTGTAGGTCTTCTTGTTTTACCAGAGATTCACTGGAAAACAATCATTCTCTCTCTGTCTTGGAGACAGTTCGGGAGTTCGGACATAACATGTCATCATCACTCCTCCACTTCTAATTTTCAGTGGAGGTGGTGAAATCATCGACGCTCAAAAGGCGTTATCTAGACCTTTCTCGGACTTGGAGTTTTTTTCAAAAGCAATCAAGTATCTGTAGGTCTTCGTGTTTTACCAGAGATTCACTGGAAAACAATCATCCTCTCTCTGTCTTATAGACAGTTCGGGAGTTCAGGCGTAACATGTGGGGAGTTTCTCCCCCGGACCGTAGGTTGGCTGCGTATCATCTTGTCCTGGGTTGTTGGCTTTTGTTTGGTTTGTTTTGCTGGTGTTTATGTTTTCGTTTCTTTGTTGGTGGTGCAGACCCGCTACCTCGTTGAAGTGTCGCGTGGTTCGGCTTTTCTGGCCGCCACCCTTCACTTCACGCCGGTCTGCACGTGGATAGTTAGATTAAGTGTATGTTAGTTTAGGTTCTTCTTAGTTTAGTTCGTTGGTTGGTAGTTAGGAAGTAGGTAGGTAGGGCTTCATTTTCAATGGGATTTTTCTTGTTCTGCAGTTTTTTTTTCAAAAGGAGGTTCCCCATTACCTAATAATAGCGGGTCGTGACTATTCAATAAGCCTACACTGGGTATTTGGTGGGAATTCTCTCGATAATGTATGTAAGGTTCCACTAGCAGTTCCCCAATTGCTGATAGCGGGTCGTGACTATTCAAATAAGCCAACACTGGGTATTTTGGACGGAACTCTAGTGTGTTGTTCTCAGTATCCTCGATCGTTGGAGAGGTTACTGTACTTATGCGAATGTGGATGTATGAAGATGAGTATGAAAGAGGGTAGTGTAAGATAACGAAAGAGACGTGTGTGTTTGTGTGAGAATGTCTGAAACTGCTTAGGATCTTCAATCCTAGGGAACTAGTCCCCAAGCCGTTTGTATCTAACTACCTGGTCTGACATTAGTGTAAGCTTTAGTTTACGGTTTTCTGTTTCTGTCATTCTGTGGTGTCTATTTCTGAATCTTGTAGCACCCATGATTCATAAATTTTTCCTTCTTTCTTAACTTAGTTTTTTCGTTTCTGGAGTTTTTCCTTTTTGCTTAACTTAGTTTCTCGTTTCTGGAGTTTTTTCCTTTTCGTTTGTCTTTAATTTCTCATTTCTGCAAGTTGGGTTGTTCATGTTGTACGGATGTGGTCATCCGGGAATTTTTCTCCGACTTCATCGAAGAAAAATTCTGCCCGGCGTGGGAAGTATTGTAATGGTCTTTTTGAATGTTCCCGCCGTTTAATATTAAATCGATAGTTTTTGCTCTTGCCATAGGACTTGAGTGCTGGCGCGGAATGTCATCTGACACGCCGTCATTGTGACAGTGACATTCCGCCATGTCTCCTGTCTACGTTCCGCAGGAAGTTTAATTTTTTTTATTTAGTGTTGCCATAGTGAACGCACACTGCTTGAAAGTAGCTTTTTTTTATTCTCTCCAGCCAGCATCAATTTTGTTTTTTTTTCATAGTTTCAGGTTAGTTTCAGTGTCAGATCTTTAGAATTGTCAAATTCACATTCCAGATATTTTGGCTGTGCTTGAGCAGAGTTCATTGAACCTTCTTTGTGAAATTTAGTTGTTAACAAATTCAAAATATTCAAATCTCGATAGTTTTCTAGCGAATCCAGGGATTCCTGCGCTGGAAACTCCGATTCCTTTCATTTCCGATCTGGCGTGGTCTTGTCAGGTCGGCGTTCCTGTAGTTCTAAATTTTTAAATAAGAATCCGTGAATTTTAACTTCATCTCAGCTGGACACGTGTCGGCGCGTGCGCAGGGCCTTACTCGTGGTGTACTCTCTGATAAGACCAACTTTTCTATCATTCACCCACGAGCGGACGGAAGCCCAGGAGAGTGCCTTCCCGGCGAAGACGCGGCGACCGAGTCCAGCTGAGGATTCAGCTCTTGTCTCGGTGGACAAAAACCCCGTTCGGGGTTTTTTTTATTTACCCCCTTCTTGTCTCAACATCTCGAGTCACCAGCCGAGGCCTCGCAGACGGGATCTCACCTGGAGCGGTGCTGTCTTCGCAGTGAGCTGGCCCCCTTCCTTCGAGACCGGCCGCTGCGATCCCCTCCACGGTACCCTCAGTCTCCGAGCGTTCTCTCTCGGCTGAGTTCCATTACTTCTGTGTCGTCAACCTCTAACCCTCAAAACAGTCTACACACCTTTGATGCTGCCTTCTGCAGTATCCGTTCAATCTTAAATTTAAACGTTAAGCTGGTTGCTGGTACAAGTCTGATCGTGTTGGCTCTCCACGAACCCTGTAAACCCTAGATTAATTTAGATGCTCATGTGAGCTAGCCGTAGCATCTTACTTACCTAACCTATCTTTCTTAAAGGCGCCCAACTTACTTTCTTACTACTTTCCAATTTCTTTTAATAAATGTCTGTCATTTAAATATTTGTTTTTTTCTCCTCATCATCCCTCCGGTTAGGTATCTCAAATTCCCAAACGTTACACTATATCAAAATCGCAGTAGGAATTGAACTAAATGCCGTCTCTTTTCACTCTCATTCGATGAAAAGAGAGCGCATATAGTTCAATTCCTATTGTGATTCTGCTACCGCGACCTTTTTAAGCCCGCTGATGTTAATGAACATTTAAAGAGATTAACGAGATACTGTCCACAACTGTTTTTGATATCAAATGACATTTTCTTTCTGAAATATTAAAAAAAAAATATCCGCGATTCGTTTGCACATTGAAAAGAGGCAAGTCGATTTAAAAAAATTGAGATTTTGGAAAATCCTTTACTTGTTCCCAATTTTGTCAAGTGTGCTAGCTTAGGATAATTCAGTGTTCTGTGGTGCTAGCCGATTTCACAAAATGGTCAGGACAACGTCTGATAGGTCAGCTAATATCCAACTTAGTGTTCTGTGCTATGATCCACTCCATTCGGAACTTAAATTACTAAAATACGCAGAAGTTTCAACACTACCATACCTAGAGGTCGTGTAGTGTCTTAAAAAACTGTAGGTAAATCACGATATCCTACGTCAACGCTGATGCCAAACAGGAGTTGCTTATACGAACGATTGGGCAAACAATTCCATAAATAACTATGTCAAAGACATTTTCTGCGTTAGTCATTGTAGCGCCTTGACCGATCATTGCATCCTATAGCGCGTCATCGGACGTTTGGAGAATGAAAGCCTCAAAACATCCCCTACTATTGGCTTGGTTGAGTATTTGATTTAGAGTTTGCTTGGCTAAAGGATAGTACTATTTTGTAAATTGTATCAAAGAAACATTGAAAATATCGCCTGTACCTACCCTACTCACCTAAATCGATGATATTTTGGTTTTTATTACCTACTTGAGACATTCCCGTGTGTGTATATTTTGTAGAGTTCATTATGAGGTACCTGCTGGCTTAAAAAGTAAACAAGCAAATTAAGTACCTACCTATTTAATGTTTATTAAAAGAGGTATCTAAAATCCATGCTTTTAATTTTATTTTACCGTTTTCATCGTGATGTGAGCTACCCTGAAAGTTTCAGCCGGAAAGTGCTCGAAATTTGAGTTTGGAAGATTCCACCCGGAATGACACACAGACAGGCAAACAAGAAAGTGACTGAATACAATTAGGTATTGTTCCTCTTGAAAGTTTTACGAATCACAAAAAAAATTTGGTAAACAACAATCAAAGTACAAAACATTTTGCTTGCGATGACTATTCTTCGAGAACGCATAGTACCGACCGGTACGAAGAAAGGTTGAAGGCTCGCTTTCGATGCACGGGGAGAAATCTCAAAACTCGTCTGACCGCCAGTACCGCGCGACGCGCCATCGGAGAAGTATGTGTTTTACGTTCCTCCGCAAAAACTTTTCCGTGTCAATCCAAAAACATACAAAACAAACCACGCAGCTCTAACCAGGATTTTACTGTGTAAAACGTTCAGTGCTGTGTTGTGATTGAACCAGTGTATGGTGAAAAGTTTCGCTTTTTTTTTGTTAGAAAGTGCATCTACCTGTCGAGAGTGTTTTTCTACAGTCTACCGGTATGTTTGATGTTAGGGTACTTATTATAGCGGTATTAGGGACGCCGGTATCACAGTCTCTAAGAAATGGAGAGTTGTGAATGAGGAAGAAAGATGTGTGAATTTGTATGCACGCGCGAATATTTAATACTGAAACTTTCCAATGTTTTTATGAATGCGCGGTTGTGTAATCCTAGCTAGAGACATTCTATAAAAGTTTTACTTAGATGGTAATTTACTGACACGTAATGCTAACGAACTATTGCCTCATACTAATAGGTATTTAATAAAGGAAAAACCAACGAGTTCATTCTAGAGATCTCACAAAAATATCTTAGAAGAATTCAAAAGATCTTAACAAAAACTGAATTAGTTCTATTTATTCTGTTCCATTCCATTCAAATCTGAGTCTTCCTGACCAAAATGCTTGTTACCAAACCACTTTGTGTGCCATAGCCGTCCCTTCGTACAATGGGGCTCTCTACATACAATAGAATTTAAGAAAGAGTACCGCATCTTGAATGAAAAAGGGCATACAACTGTACGTACCACGAATGTGTACAAAGGTGTCTTCATAGAAAATACTTTGAATAGTTTGAAGTTACACCATCTCTAGGTACATTAAGATATCTAGGTTAGAAAGATTGTTACTGCCTTACCTACCAAATGAGTAGCAATAACATACTTTTAAAAATTATTCTTTGACACTTTGGATAAAGTTTTGCGCGGATTTTTCATACACACGGCGAAAATGTGGAACTCCTTGCCGGGGTCTGTATTTCCAGAAAAGTATAATTTGGGTGTCTTCAAATCGAGAGTCAATAGGTTCCTTCTAGGTAAGCGTGCTCCATCTTAGACCACACTGTTGCTTTACATCAGGCAGGGTGTGATCAAACGCGAACCTATTTTCGTTAAAAAAAAAGTATTAGGTAAGTAATTGGACTTTATGCCATAGATTAAATTACCTACCTAAAATTAAATTATCATAATATATTATGTACTTGAATGCACCTCATCAAACAAAATAATGGAGTAGGAGTAGGCAGAGCCCACAGATTTCCACTTCCTACAATCCCGACAGACCCTTAGCAACCCTTTAGTTTAACAACATTTTTTTGCTAATTTAGATCCTCTCCAAAGAAGTCCAGCTCCACTCATTTAAAACTTATAATTGTTAAGTGTGGAAGTTGAAGGGGGAGACCTTTGCCCAGCAGTGGGACATGACAGGTTAACTAAAAAAAAAAAAAAAAAATTGTTAAGTAGTATTAGTTAAGAGGGGTCTGATCATTTAGAGAGTGTACACATTGCGTTTTCTGCAGCGCGTTTTTGAGCTGCGCGTTTGTATCGATACAAACGCGCGTTCGCAACGCGTTTTTTTCCATACAAAATCGAACCGGGAGGGGCTGCGCGGGGGGCTGCGCGTTCGCATCGCGTTCGAATCGCGTTTGTATCGATACAAACGTGCTGCAAAAAACGCAATGTGTACACTCCCTTATTTATATGTTAGCAAAATGTGAGCAGCACAGGAATCATACTTAGTCACTAATATGTATAAACATAATACCCTAGGAGTTGTCCTTAGTTACATATATTGTACTAGCTGCCGCACGCGGCTTTGCTCGCGTGTTACCCGGATAAAAAGTAGCCTATGCCCTATTCCCGGTCATTATCTATCTATATTTCACAGCCAAATCAGTTTAGTGGTTGTCGAGTTATAGAGGAACAAACATACATCCATCCAAACTTTCGCATTTATAATTTAGTGTGATTTTGTCGGCCGAAAAGCTACATTTCCTCAATCAAAAGATCAACCAAAGCATTGACCTTTCTGTTGATCATGGAATCCAAGGTTCTAACGTATTATAAGTAGGTTCTAATAATGCGGCTATAGGGCAATATTATTCACGATACCTACTCAAAAATACGTCAGAGATCAACTAAGTTTTATTGGGACGGAATTTTATAATTGGCCTCAAATACGGCGTTATTGGACGTTGACAAGCAAGTTAGCATTTCTTTTTGTGACTGGTAGCAAGCCTGTTGCCGCCTTTTAGAATACCAAATGGTTTTCTCGCGATTGCCAACACAGCCGCATCATATTCTTTTTAAAATAATGGTCTCAGTATCCAAATTTATTTGTTGTGAGAATTTAGAGCTCGGTAGAGTTTATAATGTTATTATAAGTTATGATAATTTATATACAGGGTGTGGCAAATTCTTGGTCACTGAAGGGTAGCTACCTTTTCTCTTGTAGTTAGAAAGTTTTGTTCTTAGGAATCTTCAGTTTTATTTTGAAGAAAAAAATAATTGCATTTTTAGATTTTTGAAAAAAAGTACAGTTGGCCTAAAAAATTACATTTGTCAAAAAAAACAAGTTGGTCTTAATCGACTCTATTTCCCACCAGGAACACTTCTCCCAAAGTAACTTATCAAATCAAATCGTAAGTTTTTGCAATAATTCAAAAAAACACATCCTATACATTTTCTATGAAATGAAGAGTTGTAAACATTACAGTGCCACTTAATTGATCGTTCTTAATTTAATTTCGTAACTGCTCCGGCAAGCTGGGAGGCTATTGTAAAGCGCGTATTTAAATTTAGAACAAAGTGCTTCCCTGCAGATGTACAAATGGTATGATCCATGCATAACAACATCTCTTGCGGGTCTGTCTGAAGCGCCTAAGGCTTTACAATAGCCTCCCAGCATGCCGAAGCAGTTACGAATTTAAATTGATAACCATCGAATAAGTGGCACTTTAATGTTTACAACTACTAATTTCATAGAAAATGTATGGGATGTGTTTTTTTGAATTATTGCAAAAACTTACGATTTGATTTGATAAGTTACTTTGGGAGAAGTGTTCCTGATGGGAAATAGAGTCGATTAAGACCAACTTGTTTTTTTTGACAAATGTAATTTTTTAGGCTAACTGTACTTTTTTTCAAAAATCTAAAAATGCAATTATTTTTTTCTTCAAAATAAAACTGAAGTTTCCTAAGAACAAAACTTTCTAACTACAAGAGAAAAGGTAGCTACCCTTCAGTGACCAAGAATTTGCCACACCCTGTATAATCTGTTTACCTTCAGTCATCCCGTGACCACGAACTCTGTAACATGTTCGAAACGGGACGGGACTGATATGATAGACCTACATCTTTGCTGTCTAAAATCATAGATCTAGGTAGGTATACAGGGTGGAAAAAATGAATGGGCCCTGGAGGGAAACTAGTTTAAATCCTTAAGCTACAGTATTTTACTAAAAGGAAACATTCCTTTATTTTTAAAAAGAAACATAATTGCATTCAAAGATTTTCTAAAATTCGCTTGCTTCACCCAGGAATTGAACCAGCTAAAAATTCAAAAATTAAACATTCCCTATTTTATTCCACTAGTCGATACATTCAATACCTTATAAAAAAACCTTAAAAACCTTCTCAAATAAACATGAGGTCTTACACTCGTCTGTCGTACAAAAAATCCATGAAATCTAATATTTAGTACATAAGGGCTTTAATTGCAATTTAGATCTACAGTGGAATGGTGAGAGGTATTTAGTAGTGTGATTCAGACCTTTCGCGGAATGTATTCCGAATTCGGAAAATAACCTTTCTTCGCAGAAAAACCGTCAACTTTTCGAAGAAAATAATCGAATCGAATGCATTTTCGGAAGTCTGAATCTCACCTCAAATAGATAAATACCGTCTAGAAAAGTTTTGACGCAAATGGTGAAATAATAAAAATTAATGACAAAAAAATTGTGAAAATTAATGTTAGATATCATGATCTTTTTTATTTGTAAAACCAAATGTGTGTTATAAAGATTTATCCCTGACATTAATCCTATCGATTAGTGGTATTAAATAGAGCGAGGTTTGTTTTTTAATTTTTAGCTGGTTCGATTCCAGGTGAGGCAAGCGAATTTTAGAAAATCTATGAATGCAGTTTTGTTTCTTTTTAAAAATAAAGGAATGTTTCCTTTAAGTAAAATACTGTATTTTAAGGATTTAAAGTAGTTTCCCTCCAGGGCCCATTCATTTTTTCCACCCTGTATGAGCCAAATTATAGAGACAAAATAGACAAATCAAGCGCGCAATAATGTCTTGTTTGATGTAAGAATATTTTGTTAAGTATAAAATATACAATCTTTAACATCTGCTAAAAGTATCAACATCAACTTTAAATATATCGCCAATCTGCATTGTAGATCATCGTCTCAGGTTTTCGCATCAACAACTTAAAATAAAATGTGCAGATATTATCATACCTAATAGGTACAAAAATATAATATCGTGATACTCGATCTAAATGAAAATTATTATGACTTATTTTTATCAACTTTGATATTTACAAAACATGTTAAACGTGTTAGAGCAAAGCCAATTTAAAAAATACAGGAACAATTTTTGTCTCTACGCCTCAATATACCTACTATCGGTTATTCTACATGGATTCTTCATTATCGATAAATTTGATAAACGTTATACTTTCTGATCCCATAGAAATACTTATCAAAAACTTCTATCACATAGGTAAATCTATTCCTGAGATTCGGACCTCCTACATAACATTACTACATACCTACTACTTACTCTATTATTTTATAACGGGGATCACCAATTAGTTTCGTGTGGAGGCCATTTTATAAAATGATTTGATTGTCACGGACCGTCTATTAGGTAGGTATAGGTAGGTACCTATATTTGGTCCTCTTTTTATTTTAGTATAGATACGTATAGTAGTACAGAGTACCTACCTACCTATGCATTAGCTTTATAATAATATAATATCGAAGTAAATACCTAATTGCCTAACCGGATTCTTTATATCACCATACCTAGAATAAAGAAAAAGTACGAAAACGGAGCAAATTATCGGGAGAGTTGCGCTTGCGCTTGTAAAAAGCAGCTCCTGACTTTTTCCCTAAGAGACCCTAAGAGAACTTGAACCAAGCCATAAATTCACACCTAAGTAACTTGTTTTTATATCAAAATGTTATCTCAGAAAACATTTGATGTAAAAACAAGTTAGAACAGATAACGTATCTGATGTTAAAAAGGGTCATATGGCTATTCCTAGAAAGATGAGAGAAGAGTTGAGGTAGTAATACCTACATGCCCAAATAAACGATGAGAAAAAAAAGGTACCTTTAAGAAACGGTGTGAATATCGCACCGTTCTTTGCTGTACTTTTTCGGCTTATTTCATTATGCTCCCACTCTCATGGTCTCAGTGGGATCATATAAAACTTTTTGTAGGTACCTATGTATTAATGAACTCAAAAGTTTTGTATGATCCCACTGGGATCACGAAGTGGGAGCATAATGGAATAAGCCATTTTTTCTGTGGCCTGCCTCTACCGGTGTAGGTATCAGCCAACAGAATGAATTAGCCGTTCAATTCACAAACACAAACAAACAAAATCACAAACAAAGGGCTAGACGTCCTATTAAACGGCTAATTCAACCAGTTAGCTACGACATATCCATCTACACTCATGTTCATCAATAGTGGAGAAATTAATAAATGAAATAGCGAATAAATTAAAATTTGTATTGATCGCAGGAAAATGCTATTAATAAATTTTTATATTTTTGTAGTAAAAGCGAAACGAGAAAGCGGTTTTAAATTGTAAAGTAACGTTATGATATGAATAACCTATTCGTTTTTACGCTGATGTTTTATATCGATGTAAGCTTTTATAGTAATTGATAGAAAACATTTTAAATTATGACTTTTAACGAATATATTTTCTTTAACTTGCTTACTTATCTATAACCGGCCATATCCACAAGAAAGACATGGTTAATACGTGTGTACCTACTAAGCCGTGGGCTTCCTCACGATTTGTATCCATCAACTCTTAAAGTGGCTCCTCGCGTGAACCAACGAAATCGCATGCAAATGTGAATGTAGGCGCGAATGTTTAGACAAAAATAAATCCAAGGCAATTTAAACATGAGCATAATTAGTATTTGCTTATAACCACATTTTCAACTAGGTATGCCCAACTGGCTCTTGATAAAAGGACAAAATCATTCTTCAAGTTTATACCTTCTGTACCTATGTAAGTACTAATTATGTATTATGTTTGTTCGGGTAGAATCTTGCAATTGGATTTTGCAGCTAACTGCTTCAAAATTCAGTTGCAAGACAGCAATGGAACTGAAATTTGGCACACTTATTATTCTCGGTGACAATGCAATATTATGTTGTCAGCGAGCTGATCTGATGATAGAGTCAGGATTCATCGGATCTCTTCAGTGAACAACTGTAAAATACCCATGTTTAGGCTCATTTGAATCAACTTGCGGTTGCCTATTTAAATCTTGTTATTTGAAAAATATAAGGAAAACTTGAACGTGGAACGAAACCCTTAAAAAAGTAACAAGCTATAAAAGCATGTTTATTTGGGACGCCAACACGTTTACACCTTTATGTTAATATAACTCGTCGAATCTCGGGTGACCCTGATACTCGAAGCTTTTATGGACATCGGGATTGATCCGCTATTTTCCAAACCACTGCTAACTTCATCATCGTTAGTCTTTTTCATGATTAGGTGGCATCAATCGGGTAACAGAATAACTTGGAAGAGTCGCAGTCGAAAATAGAGAATCTATTTTTTTACAAAATAAACGTAAACTGGCGTAGGTATTCCAAGGATGACAGACTCAAAACTTCTCCCTTTTATTCCAGCAGGAAGTAAAAAGCTTGTTCACAAGTTGTAGGTAAGTCTTTCGCCCTAGATAGGCACTTATAAGAAGACAAGAACTAGTTTTCTCATTATGTTCAACTAGTGAATTGAATTTTTATATTTTATAATTATGTTTTAGTAATTTTTATCTAACAATGTATTTTTTTTTAGTTTCTTACCTATGTATTTTCAGACAATTGTAAATTATTATTGAATAAATAAATGAAGGACAGATGCGAATGGCAAAAGCGAAGAGAGGCCAATGCCCAGCAGTGGAATGAGAAGGGCAGACGATGATGATGAGAAAATAAATGAAATCAATGAATAAACTAATTTTGAAACGAAAATCTTGGCACTATTCCATAAGCATTGGCCGACACGGCTCTTCTTTTTAAGTACCTAATCGATGTGTTTGTTATTCAAAAGACGTTAAGCCACTTCAATAAATTCATTGAGTTAGCGATCAGGGGCTTACAAGGTCGTTATGCAAGATCTTGAGAACATCTTTGGGCGTTCAAAGCCTTATTCACATCAGTGAGGTCAATCTGCTTGTTGACCTCGAATATTTCATTTTATTAGACAAACTGAATTTATCTAATGAATAAGGTAAGTATGTAAGGTTAAGGCTTTCCCACCTTTTCATTTCGTCCATTACTATTCAGACTGAATTTACAGATTTTAAGAATAGTTTTTTGCCTCGTTAAAGATCGGGAACAATATGCCATATTGATTGCCAATCTTCGCTAGTCGGAGAGGCACCATTAGAAGAAGAAGAAGAATAGTTTTAAGCTTTCATGTGTCCCGTCATGGTACAAACACACGCTGGACCAGCCTAAGCCAGTGCGAGCGAAGGCAAGTCGATGCAAGGCGAGTGCTACCCTATAAACGCTTGGCGGGTCTATGCAAGCAAACCAATGTAAGTTGGCGCTCGTATTCGATTCGTACTCGGCCAGCTAGCCGAGCGATGGCAAGGCGAGGCGAGTGGTGCTGCCCACACGTTGGCACAGGCTGGGCGTTCACTCGGCGAGCCTGGGCCAGCGTGTGTTTGCGCCTTTAGTGTGTCTTTAAAGCAATACAGTGCCGGCGTAGCTTGCTTAAACGTTCTTGATTTTGTGCGCGGTCACAATTTGGATGGGTGACCGCAAGTGGTATTTACGAACTGAGCACTTCCGTGCTTCGGAGGGCACGTTAAATTGTCCGCCGAGTGCTTTGGACTCTTTAGGTAAAGTTTTTAAGTTCTGTGCGTTTTTACAAACATTCTCACAACCGAAAACAATCTCATGGAACCATCTACGCGTGAGTTGCCACGCTTACCAGATTTCATTCAATATTATTATAATTAGCAATCTTTCTTATCTGTTTATGAATGTTTTGCTTATGCTTGAACTTGTGTAGGTATCGTTCATTTATTTCTCTTATTAAATCTTAAATTTTACCTACACACACAGGAAGGTACTAACCCCCTTACTTATGAAACATGTTTAAAGTTGAACACTGGTCAAACAACGTCCTGTCTTTATTTATGGATAGTGACGAATAGAGACAGGACGTCGTGTTTAACCAGTGTTCAACAGTAGCGGCGTTAGGGTAGGGCGAGGTTGGGCGACCGCCCAGGGCGCAGGCCTGAGGGGGCGCTACGTTAGGGCGCCAAAGGCGCCCTTTCAATTCTAGGTACATGAATTTCAAGCTTTGTGGAAAAGGCATACCTATTCCCTATGAAAGGTGTTTTGAAAGATAAAAAGATGGAAAAATGTATAAAATGTTTGAATGAAAAATGGTATCATAACGCATTTGTTTGATAAAAATTCATAGGTAAATTGAAAGTTTAGAGCGGGGGGGGGGGGGGGGGGGTAGAAATCTCTCGCCCAGGGCGCCGGTTATGCTAAAACCGGCCCTGACTTTAAACATCTTTCATAAGTAAGATCCTAAGTATGTATCTTTTTATTTTTTTCTTTGAAATCCAGAATCTTTGGCTTAGAATTAAAATTGATACTAAGCATGATTGAGAGCTGATCGCCTTGATCGCAGATAAATTTTAAAATATATTACCTACACCTTATTTTATGCTGATCTTATTTTTTTCTTAGATGAAGCTTACATTGTACCAAAATCAAGCAAACGACGTAGTTAAAAAATCTCGAATGAAATCAATACTTACATAAAAAAAAATATTTTTGTCTTTGTGTTTTCAGAATGTAACGTACCACGTAGGTACCATAAAGCGTTGAACATGCGTTGAATGAAGTTGTTCATCATTAAAAATGAATTTCTATTTAACAACACGCCAATTAGTTAGTGAAAGGGCTTATAAATCAATGTTTTGTTTAGAATCAAGTTGATTGACTTGATTTAAAGATTCGTTTAGCTAATTTAACGGACTTTCACATTCGATGTCACGTGTACTATAAACAAATTAGCTGCTATTATAGTCAGAGAGTCTTCATCATTATTATCCATACATAGCCCGATTTCGCCCATCGTGACAGAAAGGTATCGGTTGACATGACGTGACGTCTTGCGCGCGACATTATTGTGGCATTAATTTATTAATGCAATCATGCGTTAATTAGTAATTCTGTAATAGAGATCTTATAATGGGTAGGTACTATAGTTCTAGCGCGTCACAACACACCCCGACACAGTAATTTATCTGTCTGTATAAGCCTGGCCGCATACTAGCCACAACGCCGCTACCGACCTGTTTCCTGTAGTTTTCATATATTTTGTAAAGACGCGCCGCACACGTGTAGCCGGTGGCGGCCACTCGCTACAGCTTCAAAATATATTCAAAATTCAAAAATCATTTATTCAGTAGGACCTCTATGACCACTTTGAAACGTCTTAAGAACTAGGTGACTCCTGTTCTTTCGCAACCAACACCGTGAAGAATCAGGGCAACAAACACGGTGACATAAAAAGTCGCTGTCGCTGGCGTTTTGTGGCTGCGGTCGACGTCAATCTTCATAAACCGCTTGTAATAGCAGTGGTATTATATTTTCAAATGCAATTGGAGCTGTAGATTTTCAAACAAATAAAAAGCCAGTTTTATAACCGTAACAAAGGCGAAGTAACAATTCAAGATGATTTCGCAAATAGCGGAACGGGTTGCGGTCCGCTCGCCTTTTTCAATGGAGCTACCTAAGTATCTCAATCTGATGATTTTATTTTAACAGATCTGCACGTTTCGTATGAAAAACCCTATCCCTCTTACTTATGAAAGATGTTTAAAGTTGAATACTGATTATAAAACGTCCTGTCTCTATTCGTCACTATCCACAAATAAAGACAGGACGTTGTTTAACTAGTGTTCAACTTTAAACATCTTTCATAAGTAAGACCCTATATCGTACCCTAAAGGGGAGTAGAAATTGGAATGTTAGAATTCCAAAATAAGTAGGTACTCAAATATAAGTTTTTTTTATTCAATTGCACGGTTTCAGATGTATCAATTTTTTTGGGGTATTTTTGTCCTGAAAAGACTGACTTGAATTGAACTGAATTTCGAACCTTCACGAATCGGAAAGGGAATTTATTACGCACCTACTTGTAATATTATCAAACCCAGCACTTTATTGTTCTGAACTGACTGCAAAAAAGGTGTCCTATTTCTAGGTTTTGTTTTATCAAGTGTATAATTTTAGGCAACTTTTTTGTATATGTAAGTACCTATGTAATAAATTAGTAACACCGCAACAGCTGGGCCGATTTTAAAAAATGAGCGAACATTTTTTGTTTTTCAACAAATTCAAACTCAAACTCAAATTCATTTATTCAATATTACTTTGTGTAGGTATCACTTTGAATCGTCTTAAGAGCTAGGTGATTCTACTCCTGTTCCTTCGCGACCAAGACCGTGAAGAATCAGGGCAACAAACACGGTTTGGGGCCTAACACTCTTTTCGGTGACACACTTTTTATATCTATTTTTTTTTGTAACAAAAACTTACTCATTCATTATTTTCTTTTTAAAAAAATGCGTAAAGTAAATAGGATTTGGTTGCATGCTTGTACAGTACAACTCGTGTAAGTGCCTACGTGTATCTATTTCTTTCGTGTCCGTTTCACGTGGCTAATCTTATAAGCCGGTATTTAAAATACAAATTCAATGACCAGACCATCCCACTACAACATTTTTTTCTGTTATTAATGTGTAGATGCTCACTGGCTTACGAGTTTTATCTTACTAACTGCGACTCGCGGGTCTATCTGTGTAGTAATTCTCACAAGAATTTACTGGAATAAACATACTTAGCCTGTGGGATTTAAAAATATCTACTATCCATGTTTTGGGTGGGTAGTTCACGGAACGGAACCTCAACTATTTATACTCGTAATAAGCGAAAAAAACAATTTTAAATCTTTCAAAGAAGACACATTTTTATAGGTTTTAGGGCCCAAAAAGTTCTCGAGTGGAGGCCACAGACCGGCAAGCGCAGTGTTGTACGTCCACCGACAAGATGGACAGACGAAGACGCCTTGTAAAAACTGCAGGTCGGCGGTGGATGCTGGCCGCTTCTAACCGTAACGTGGAAATCTTTGAGGGAGGCCTATGTCCAATAGTGGACGTCCAACGACTGAGAAGATGATGATGACATCTATGGCATCTTGGGGATCTCAGATGTGAGTATCATCCCACTGCTAGGTAGATATAGGCATCTCTTCGCCTGACCTCAGTCCTGCACCAACATACATAGCATAAGAAGGCTTGATTATTGATTTCTATACATAAGTACCTAGGTAAGAAGTGTTTAAATTTTTATTTTATTTATAAGATTTTTATGCAACAAACGTTAGTAATGATAAAATGTACCTAATTTTATTTGCATGCTGTATTAACGGTGAAGTATGTGACACAAAGACTTATTTTACTTACCCTATGACCATGCTTCTGGCAAAATAAATATTTCATTTCATTTCATTTCATTTCATTTCATTTCATTGAATACCCAGCTATCTTAATTATCAATCAACACTATCATCAACCTATTGCAGTTCCCTACCACATTTCTCAGATCGTCATTTTTGCAGCAGGCAGCATTTTGCACTAGCCACTAATAGAAGTCGTTGGAGGCAAGCTGTCCACTCTATCACGAAGACGACTAGTGATCACGATCTTCAGGCATGAAGAGCCGACCACAGAGAGAGAGAACGCACACCCTGCCTGATGTAAATCAAGAGTGTGGTCTAAGATGGAGTACGCTTGCTTAGATACTTTTCTGGAAATACAGACCCCGGCAAGGAGTTCCACGTTTCGCCTACGGCGATGCTCAAGGCTTTGTAGCCGAGCCTCAACCATGGAGTCCTTCTTGATATATAATTTAACCACTTTATTGTTCACTCATTGTGAAAACAGTTAGGTACATTGATAAAGTAGGCAACTAATCCGTGTAGTACAAACAATATTGTGCCAACTTCTAACAATAAGTTACGAAACGCTGCTGATTAGGAGCTAAAAACCGCGTAAGACTATACCGACGATTGTTTGTACGTGGGAACCGTGCCGATTCAGGGCTGCCAGACGCAAACCTACACATATTATAATATCTTTATAGGTTGTCGAGTTATAGAGGAACAAACATACATCCATCCATCCAAACTTTCGCCTTTCTAATAGGTACTAGCTTCCGCCCGCGGCTTCGCTCGCGTGGTACCCCAATAAAAAATCCTATTCCCAATCATTATCTATCCATATTTTAAATTTCAGCCAAATCAGTTCTGTGGTTGTCGAGTTATAGAGGAACAAACATACATCCATCGATCCAAACTCACATTTATAATATTAGTGTGATGTGATATCCTAACTAATATTATAGTAAATGCGAAAAAAATCACATGTTTGTTCAAGCACCTTAACTAATAACTACTCAATCGATCATCATGAACCTTTCCTCACTTTTGTACCTCACATTTTTACCTTTATTCCCAAAACATATGTAATTATTTATAATCATAATATATATTTACCTAGTTAGGTATTCATTGTGATTGCGAAAGTTTAAGACTATCGTCAAAAAATATTAAATCAAAAGAGCTAGCTATGAAAATTACTTTGAAACATGTTATTTATTTATTTGTTATGGAACTACAACTAGCTACTTTTATTTACAGCTCTTAATGGTTCTACATTCTGGTAATATACCTAGGTACCACTTAACTTAATATAAAAGGACTTAACTTATCTATTTATAATGTAAAGTAACCCAAAACGTTTAGAATTACTCTACATCGACATTCCTCGTAATCAAACCGTAAAGAATAAGCATTCTTTTCAATACCTAATCCTTCTTCGACAAGCAAATATGGCAGTAAATATGGCAACCCTAATAAGATTAAACAATTCGCAAAGTGGAAACAAGCAACTAAAAGATAACTTAGTGAGAATTGCAGTGTACTTGATTACCCACTGTTAGTTTAGCAGAATGACTTTTAAAACTACTTTTTGTAACCCAGTACAAAGGATTTCTGTAATCTGTGTCCGAAACTACAGAACATATAGTCGTATTGCTCATTATACGGACTAAAATTGAAGGAAAAAATGTCATTTTTCCTTCAATTTTGATTAGTTTTGATACGTTTTATGTCAAAATTGAAGGAAAAATGACATTTTTTCCTTCACTTTTAGTCCGTATAATGAGCAATACGACTATAGTGTGGATTGTAGGTACTCTCAATTTTCAAATTATGTTACAAGTCTCATACTTATAACATAATTTGAAAATTGACAGAAGATCCGTGTGTCATACGCAAACGAATCCTTCAAATGGGTACTAAAGTTATGTTCCAATTTTTATAGTTCAGGCAAAGAGTTCAGCGGACCTAAAAAGGTCGTTAATGCTGAATCGCGATATGAAGTGAACTAAAATGCCGTCTCTGTTCACTCTCAGTCAATGAAAAGAGATGGCAATAGTTCAATTCCTTTAATGCGATTCTGTAATAGCGACCTTTTTAGGCCTGCAGGTTACGTCACAAATCAATTCACAAGTAGGTACTTATAGTAGGTACTCTAAAGATAATGATGAAAATGCTAACCTTAGTTCCAAAGGTTTCTACCAATTTAGGCTAGATTCGACAGAATCGGCTGGAATCAGTGAAAACTCCGACATTAGATAGCGCCTCTAAATCAAAACCAAACGATATCCCTAATTCCATGGGAAGGGAGAACTTTAGTATGTGAGTTCCTTCTCATTTTCCTTAATGGTTTGAATGGTAGAAACATAGAAAATTTAAATTTTTAGCGTCTTTAACCTTTACTTTCTGGAGAAATGCAACACAGTCGAAATTAAAGAAAAGACGTGAACGTCGCGATGTTTTCTTTCATCGTTTTAAGCAAGTATTGATGGAATTTGCACGTAGGTTTTACTCAGTTTAATTAAGTGTTACAAAATCTTTTTTTCTGTTGCCTGTACTTACCTAGATACTTAATTGTTCTGTGTGCCATTAGATGAATGCTTTAAATGTCTGGCTAAATGCTCTTGACTAAAGCGACGTTGTGTAACCAGGTCACATACTAGCCTGAGTAAAACGTGGTTTAGTTAGTTATATGAAAATATGTTGTATACATTTTGTAATTGATGAGTGTAAGCCTAAGTAAGGCTTTATTTTTAACCGAACTTCCAAAAAAGGAGGAGGTTCTCAATTCGTCGGAATCTATTTTTTGTGATTTTTTATGTAGGTTCACCGATTACTCAAAGACGCCTGAATCGATTTGGAAAATTCTTTTTCATTACTCATACACGGAAAGTACGCTTGAAGTTACCTGAACAGAGGGATGAAAGTAGTAGGTACTTTTCCGCCCTGGGAAGCAATTTTCCCTGTTGTCAAATTAAAAAAAAACATTATATTTTGACATTTCTATTGAGTCATGTTGAAACTTTTTACACAGCAAAAGTAATATTTGACATTTCTCTCTTACCTTTTTATGGAGAATTGCTGTAAAAAATATTATCAACAATTTATTACATGACTATTGTTATTAATAATTACTTTTCACTAAATTATTATTATTTAAACAAGATTTTGAACTTGAAATATTTACCATCTTCAATGAAAAAAAAAATACTGGCTGAAAAAAATAAATAAAGGCGGGCGCCTTTTTTGTTTTTTTTTTTTCAGTGGCACACTACCAGCCAGTATTTTTGTAAAGCACCAATTCGATTTTTATCTGTTTTGTCGATCGAGAGCAGAGATTTTTATAAAATGAGCTAATCAGGTTTTTATTTATTTTCCTAATATTCGAAATGAAAAGCAGAGTGTTTACCTCGGGTGAAAGACCTATTAAGGCACTCGAACTATTAGCGCCCTCGCTACGCTCAGGCGCCAGACCATCTCGTGCCTCAATAGGTTACTTTCAACCCTCGTGCAACAATCTACTATTTGTGTTTGAAAGAGTATACTTTCTGATTGATCTCACATAAAGGTGAGGATCTGTCAAGGGTCTTCGGAGTTATGAACAGAAATGCACCTCAAGAGTGCTGAAAGTTGCTCAGCTTATAAGATTGGAGTCGGTTTTTTTAATTTTTAATTTAGCCACTTGTAAAATACTCTCGAATAATATAGAGATCAAGCAAATGTACCTATAGTTATGTCTGAAGATGTTTAGGTAATGTAGAGCAGTGGGAACAAACATTACCCCCGCAAGGGTAAAATAGCAGATTGAAAATGTTAGGAGCCACTTTTTTTAAGTTTTCTTTCGGCAAACTTTTGGGTGACAAATGAAAACCTACCAACCAATATGGTAAATCTGAAAAGTACTTATTTAATACTTACAGGTCGTACATGGGTAAGATTGTCGCAGGACAGTGGCGAATGGTAAAAGCGAAGAGAGGCCTATGCCCAGCAGTGGGATAAGAAAGGCTGATGATGACGATGATGACATGTTTTTGTTTCAGACCGATTTGGATTAAACTTGAGGTATGTCCATGAATAACAGGATAAGATAATATTTAAACCGTTATTAACATTTTAACTGGTTTAACGAACTTTTCCCCAATAAGCTATAACCGAAATGAATGCATAATATAATTTTATGGAGGTCACTGCGCCGGCGTCGTCGCCTGCCTTGCAAGGCCGACGACAAATCACACAAATATTATAACTGAAAGTTTGTGTGTATGTTTGTTCCCAACTCGTAACGACTACATAACTGAAAGAATACACATAGTTCGTGACGTGGATTACCAGAAAACTAACTTTATAACCTGAAATTTGCGGTTGACCACGTAAAACCTCTTACAGAACATAGGTACCTACTCGTATTTCTTCCATTTATTGCAGACGACACTCCCAACCGCTCTATGGTTGTATCGTTGACAATGGACGACTCTACTTCTATTTCTACACACTACTACTCTTTTCCGGTTTCGAAAGGTCAAAAACGATCGTAAATAAAGCGAGTAGGTATTTATTTTTTGAATAAAAACCCGTACTTATTTTTTGCGAACGGGTTTTTATACTGTCACAGTGACCGTTTGGCGCACCATAAAGCGGTTGAAGCCACATGGTGTTACTAGTTGTCATAGTAGAAACTGTATTGAACAGGTGGCCAGAAAGTAGAACACACGGGATCCAATCAAACACTTGTGTTAGAGAATGGCGATGGAAACTAGGCCATGTGACCGAACTGACCACTGGTTTAAGGTTGACATTCAGTTGGAGATGTGTACTCAGTTACTCAGCATAGTGATAGTTTTAGCGATTGTTTCAGCATGGCCAAGTAAGTCGTTGCTTACGTAACGGGATAAAACCTCGGACGGGATGGAGACGTGACATAAGGGAGTGTCCACATTGCGTTTTCTGCAGCGCGTTTTTGAGCTGCGCGTTTGTATCGATACAAACGCGCGTTCGCAACGCGTATTTTTCCATACAAAAGCGAACCGGGAGGGGCTGCGCGGGGGGCTGCGCGTTCGCATCGCGTTCGAATCGCGTTTGTATCGATACAAACGCGCTGCAAAAAACGCAATGTGGACACTCCCTAACATCAGTGGCGGCCTTTGGGGGTGGCGAGCAGGGCACTCGCCCGGGGCCTCGCGCTTGTAGGGGCCTCGCGCAGCAAGCCGACTAGAGAAAATCTTATATGCTAAGCATTAGTAAACCTATTCGTTAAAAATAGACAAATTCTATTGTGAACTTTTCTTTAAACCTATAAAATAAGAACAACGCCTTTTACATTGTTTTGTTATTATCTCAAAAAGAGTAGGCAGCTTTTTTTAGGAAAACTCCCAGTCAGCTATATTTTTCCAACTTTTTCAACAATCATCATCATATTTCAACCAATTTACACAAAACCTAAACGAATTATACACCTACCCTTCCTCATGAACTGTCTGTCTATTGGTGAAAAAACCAAATAAAAATCCGTTCTGAGGTAAGTAGTTAACAGTTTATGAGGGGGGAAAGTCTTTGTTATATAATATGTGCGCGACTCCAACTTTTCGTCATCAAAATTTCAATACCTAGGAACTTTGGTAGGGCCTCGCAGGCTCGGTCCCAGGGCCATGACACCCCACCCCCCCCCAAAATCTTTGATCCAGCATCCAGCATTATAATGTCTTAAATTCTTAAATGCTAGGAATTCTAAATTTTTCGTCCAAACGTTTTTAGCCCTTTTCATCCCGTCATATCAATGTGTCATTTGTCTTAAAAAAATCGGCACGCTTCGCTCGCATTTTAGCTTCATATGTATTTTGCGAACGAAGTGACGAAAAAGTGAAATGTCTGACCGCATAATAGAAACCGACAAGCAGCCAGCCTTTAAGCAATATCTAGTTTCATTATGATGTTGCATTTTTATTTAAAAATTTGGCTCGCTTCGCTCGCATTTAAATTCATGGGTATTTTGCGAGAGTAGCGAGCTCGCTTTGCTCGCATATTAGGCTCATTATTTTGCTAGCAAAGTGAAAAAAAAGCAAAAAAAATCGGCTCGCTTCGCTCGCCCCTTCCCCCCCCCCCTTCCCTCAGCATAATATCGTGTGTCCCTGCCAAAAATCTTGGTCTCACGCCTGTCACCAGGGGCCTCGCAAAGATCTACCGCCCGGCGCCTCGCGATAGCTAAGGCCGCCCCTGCCTAACATCGTCCTTAACACAGAACACTAAGGTCCATAACGATGTTTTTTCACCTGCCGTCCCGTCCCGTCCGATTTCTCGTTACGTGTATTTTGTTACTATATTTTTTTAAGAAACGATGTCAAGAAATCGTCACGTTCCGTCCGGGACGAGAAAAATCACGTTACGTAGGTATGCAGCGACCTAGCTAGCCTTCAGCTAAAGCGAGTAGTACCTCACGCCTTTACCATTGCTGAGTAGCGTTGGACGTCCACAAACAAGATGGACAGACGAAATATATGTTTTCGATTTTAGTCCATTAAAAAAAAATGTTGAAAATCCTACTTATATTTAAAGCTTAAAAAAAAGTTTTAAAAAGGTAAATGATTGTGGCTGGCTATGCTTGAACATTCTTAATATTGTGTAGAGACCGTCGTTGTTTTAGCTAATGAAGAAAACCTCAAGCTTTTCATCGAATAAGATGTTATGAAAACCTTTTGACATTGTTACCGGAGCAAAATGATTTTTCTGATCCAATTACTAACAGTAATTATGCGCAATAAACCGTCTTTATCTGTGCTAAAGTTTCAATGATCCACGATGTTCCGTGTCTGAACTGGAAAATATAATCTGAAAATAAAAGTAAAAACTATTTTTTCTTCATAATCATGGAAGGGAATTTACGGTTGATAACAAGATGGTATCTTTGAATGTTACTTGATTTTGAATAGGATCCCGAGCATACTAATTACTCAATTTCCATTCAAACTCACTCATTTTAATTTCCATTGCGAACTCGTCGCTGCTCGATTATTATTCTTTAGCAATATTTCCGATTTTGCTCCATTTCGGTTAAGTTCTGATGTGGGTTGGTTTCCACACATTTACCATCTGCACTCATTTACTCCTCATTTGCATGTAAAATCCGTCCAACTGGAAAAAATATTATGTAAATCGAGATATTTCCATACTAACTAGTAGTTACATTCTAGTACTCTCACATACTTAGAATGCCTGAACACAATGGTTGGTATGACACCATAATATGGGAAGATGTGAAGAAATCAGGCTGTTTAAGTTGATTTCTATCGTGTAAACTAGGCTATATCGATATTGTTGTAATGCACTGCTATTTACTCTGTTGCTTCCACATTCTACGCGTATATTGTTTATTTGTTGAGTCCCGCGATTTCTTTCGAGTTGATATTCCCATAATTTTAGGATTAAAAATTGTAACAAGGCTTGGAAATAACTCCATAAGCCGGATTTATCAACCGATAAAATGATCATAGCAAGATTTTTGGGCCAACACTACTACCTAGGCTTCCGTGCATGGGCGTAGCTATAGCTTTGTTATAGGGGGGTCCTCGGGTTCCAAAATACAAAGATTGACATACAATTGATACAAAGGTTTCCCCCGAACTTAATGGGCTATAGGGGGTTCCGGACCCCCCCCCCCCCCCCACCCCCTTATATACGCCCATGTACCCGTGGCTGTAATTAAAGCAGTAGGATCGTTTTAATCAATGCTGGTTTGAGCCCCGTCAAAATCAAAAATTTTGAAAAATATTTAATTTTAATTTTTGATAAAATATGCTACCTACCTTGTTTAAAAACATAGAGTATTACATTGGTGGTACTTTACACAGATGTTTTATCTAAAGTCACGAGACGTTCAAGCAAGCTCTTGCGTCAGTCTGAAATTGCGTATCCATCCAATTTGAGCACGGAACACATCAGGCAATCTAGGTCCCAGTCGGTACTTAGTGCAATGATGTGCAGTGCACGCAATGGGAGGGTTACATGAATATTGTGCAATCTATCCCACGACTAGGAGGTTTAGACAGGTCAACACAACCCACTCATAATTTAGAATAAGAAAAAACAAGAGGCTAAATGAAAAATTTAAAAAAACCGGCTTCAATGTTATGAGCAATTTTCTGCACTCTCGATGTGCATTTCTGTTCAGAACTCCAAAGATCCTCACCATTTTTTTATGACACCAATTGGAAAGTATTTTTTCCCTTACCCTTTCAAACAAATAAAGATTTTTCTATATCGGTCCAGGCGTCTTCGAGTAATGTGAACGGTAATAAAAACCCCTCCGGACCATCTGACCACCATGAACTTGCCACTGGTGGTGACTTGGGATTTCTAGATCCCAACTGACGGTAAACATAAATAAAAAAGCACAAAAAAGAGATTCCGATGACTTGAGAACCTTTTTTTTTTTTTGAAGTCGGTTAAAAATTTTAAACCCTCGACACATCCTCAATTCTCTTTTTTTTTTTCATCACGCTGCTGATCACCATCTAGTATAACCTTTTCATTGAAACCATTCCCTTATGAACACGATATCTCTGCTCTAAGTTGGTTCACCCTGATTCAGACTTCCGGATTAGCATCCGATTCGATGATTCCGGTCGGAAAGCTGATGTATTCTCAGCGAAAAAACGTCACTTTCCGAATTTGGAATGCATTCCGAGAAGGTCTGAATCTGAATGGCGCCTCAGGAGTAGGGTGTCCTGTAGATTCCGAAGGGGTTAAAAAAGGCTATAGACAGAAAAAGGGATACAAGTCCGCATTTTGACCTAAGTCTTGGTTCGCGCCCGAGATTGAGACAGGAGACCGAGACCAGGGACCGAGACTGGAGACCGTTGTCATATAAACTGACAGTTCTCTGTCTCGTGTCACTTTCGCGCGCCCCTGTAAAGCCTGTCTCGGTGTCCATTTTTGGCAAGTTCTCTATGGCTATGGAAATTGAGTACCTACTACCTTGAATCATCACTTGAGTGTAGACTCAGACAGATAGATACAGAAACAAAACTACTAAGATTTATTGTCTCGCCTACAATGGCTACTGGCCTATTCTGCAAAGCCAATAACTTATTGAGTCATTTGAGTCTATGAATGCAATCAATTCGGCGATCATTCTCTTCGCTGCGATTCACACTTTTCAATGATCAAAACGTAAGCCGAAAGTAAGCGCAAACAATTCAAAGTGGCCATTTGTTAATAGAAAAAACAGTTTTATTGTTCAGATCAGACAAAACAGCTGTAAATTCAAGTGTTGCTTTCTTTCACCTTAATAGGATATTTATGGTCAATTGTACCCATTTGTATGTAGATTTTGAGTAATATGTTAATTTGAAGCTGTGAATGATTTCACTAATATTCAGATCTAGATTGTATGGGTCGAATTAGCTGTTTTCTCTTTCAAAATAGTAGACATTATTAATACATTAACTAAATGAAATGAGATTGTCTACAAATCCTAGAAAATACCTTATTCCAAAATTATAATAATTTACAATGTTGGTGTTGGATAAACTTTTTTACAAAACTTTTTAAATAGGTACACTACCAGTTGAGCCATTTTAGGATCGTTGTAAAACGACTTAAAGATAGCTTAAATAATCGAGATCACTGTTAATCAGAAACTTAAGACGATGGCAGCGTAAATATGCGCCAGTTTCCGGATCACGTATAGCCTCGACCAGAGAGAAAAGTTTAATGAACTTTAACTTATTTATTGGGTTTATTAGTTGGAATGCAATGTAAATTCATTTCTAAGGAATATTAATCACTTAGATCCATTTTATTTAAGAACACCACCAAAATTGACAAAAATACATCCACGAATAAGGGTCGGCCCACATCTGATGCGTTGGGCGTACCTTCCGTGTTTAGTGCCAACGCTACGCGCTACGCTAATGTCTCATCGGTCAAGTATGTAATAAAGGCCTCTCCACATACATCGATGATAAACGTTGACACGCATTCACGATTGTGCTTGAAGGCTTATTCGCCTGTATATACCTATCATCGTCTGTTTATGCCGATGTCAACGCCGAGCATCGCGGTGATCCGCGATTTGTCGGTTTTACGGGCACGCATCAAAGGGAATACGCCTGTAGCTGTCTGCGCGTGCCGTTATCATCGAGAGGAGCCATTCGGTCGAATGTTTTATTATCTACTTTTCTGTTCTGGCGTTACGCGACCGACGATATACGCACCTTTCGTCACGTGTGGGCCGACCTTAAACTTACTTCTCCGAAAAAGTCAGTAAGCAGGCACTTAAAATTCCTCACATTGTCACAGGTGCCAAAATACCGCAATACAGGCCCCGTCTATACGTACAGTTATAAGAAGCCTGTGAGAAAACCGTACAAAATAACCGTTTATAATGATGATGATACAACATTGCTCCTATCATTATGCCAATTATCACAAGCTAATAAAGATTAGCTTGTGAAACTAACTAGCCTGGTCGCAATATCAAGGTAAATATAGAGATTCAAAATGATTCCGGATAACTTAAATTAATCACTGCCAGTTCCAGCTATTTTTATTTAAAAATTGACTACTAGGTAAGGGTAGAATCTTATAAAGTCTTTGGGGTAGAGTTTGAACATGACGAGCCGCGAGCCAGGCTCGGCAACTCACAAAACCGCGGTATAGCAATGATACACCGGCGAGCTTTGTCGACGAGCCATAAGGGTTTTACTCGTTCGTCGATCATCGATTCATGAAATACATCTTGTAAAAAGTAAGTCGGTAAGAATCTTCACAGTGTGTAACAATAGTGGTGTAGGTTCACCCCGGATGCAACCCCACCCACATTCTTATGAGCTCACCAGCTGACGAGCACCTGCTGCTCATTGTGTTTATAGTGTGACCTTCAATGAAAGTAAAGTTAGATTTTGAATATTTTGAAAGTTAAAAAAAAAAAACCATACCCTGATTCGGACTTCCGAATTAGCATTCAAGTCGATGATTTCAGTCGGAAAGTCACTTTCCGAATTTGGAATGCGTTCTTAGGTCTGAATCTCGCCTGGTGCTTTAAGTTTAGACTAAGTATGACACTTATATACATTTCTCTTTACTTCTCTTTTATGGCGGATTTACACAGGGTCAGTAGACAAGTCAGTCGCAGGGGACCGCCAACTGACTTTAAAATATTCGTGTCCGAATATTCAAGTCAGCGCTGACTTCAAGCCACTGTACTGACTTCCAATCAGTTTACACAGGGTTTTTTTCAGGTCAGCACTGACTTGCCTCGAATTTGTAGTCAGTTACTGACCCTGTGTAAATCAACTCTTATACGCTACTTTTTATTTAGGTAGGTACCATGCGAGTAAAGCCGCGGGCGGAAGCTAGTTCTAAATATCGTTGGCTCTTGGATTGGTGACTTAAAAGTTTGTTTATTCTTTACATCTTTCACTAAAAGTAAACGCAGGCGCAGTTTGCTTACAATAATCCACTTACTTACGTACAATAATCCACTGATAAGAATAATTTTAATATGTACTTAAAATAATTGAATATTTTGTCCAACAGATGGCGCCACGGTGATCGCTATGAGCGCGCGCGCACTAACGCTGTGGTGCGCTCTGGCGGTGGTCTTCGGAACTGCCGCTGCCTACACCGTCGACTGCAACCGTGAATACACCGATTGTGATACTGAACTAAGTGAGTATTAAAATTTATGTTGTACACAATGTAGATATAGATTTTGTATAGTGATAATCTCCCTTAAATTTATCAATGACCGTGGTTACGCGCTGTCAACTGGCAGGCCACCACCAGACAATCGCTATCGTGGTTAAAATTTTATACTTACATGCTTTACAGATTTTATTTGGTCAAAAGATAAAAATCTCTGAATAAATAAGTACCTAAGTACTAATCTTATATCGCCTATGTCCTTTGGCGCTTTAATAGAGTTATTTTAACAGTGGCATAGTCAAAATTGATGAATGTGTATGTCTTGGCCAGATTTTGAAATTAAGCATTTCATGATGTGGCCGATCATTTCATGAAATGACTGTATTTTATGATGTTTGGAAAACACCCGCTGTTCACATCATGATATGGTCTGGCCAGACATTATATCCACTAACTACTTTACTTTTATAAAAAACCAAGTAGTTAATCTTCATTGCGTGATTCAACCAAATAAAATCAAACGGAATCGTCCTCAAAAAAACTTTAACAAGAGTTCTTTGTGTTCAATTCATTTTAAAATAGCTCTAATATTTAATTACAAGACCGTTTTATCTTCGCATCGGCAATTTAGTTCACCACAATAAATCATCTTTTATCTTAGAGTCAAATAATTAACTATAGGAACAGAAATACAATTAATAACTACTATTAGTTATGACTATTAGTAATATTATCACATCGGAAATACGTTGAAAATGTTGATTTGTTAAAAGAAATGATGGTTTGAAGGACGTTTTTTAATAAAATAATAATTGAGTTCATTGGTAAGTCCCAAGTTTCAGCCACGCACAACGCAGCGGGGTGCGTTGCAGTGTGAGAACCGCCTAATGTGAATAGTGAACATTTAATCCAACTAATAATTATAAATGCGAAAGTTTGGATGTTTGGGTTGATGGACAGGGCGCCAGCGAACAGCGTTGCGCCCGCGCCCCGTCTCTTCTGTATGTTTTGCGTCGCAACGCTTCTATACATTTTGTATGAAATGGACGCAGAAGAGACAAATGTCCGCGCCCCGTCTGCGTCTTACGTCTTTTCTGTGTGTCCAGCGCCTAACATTTGTAATAGCGATCTAAAATATGCCGGAGCGGAATCGTGACTTCACGCCGCCTTTTTCGGAAGGTCTCGAATTCTCTCAACCTCCTCTTTTTGCTGAATACCTACGATTAGACTTAAGGAATGATGATTGCACCGCTGACTCATCTATCATTTTATGTATAATTTTGAAAACTATCCTTTAAAAATTGGATGCGTATATTAGATTTTTTTTTGACACGGCTAAAGATGTTTTATCTACAAGATTACTTTGGTTTGCAAATGATGATGATGGTAAGTAGTAAGGAATAGTATTGAATTTAATAGTTAAAGAGCCAGTGTGTTCAAAAAATGCTTAACGAAAAGTGATGGATATTTTTCATAGAAAAGACTTCAACGCGCTCCTAAACCATTTTGCCTCAGTATTGTGTAAAAGTGTCTAATTATTTTGAAGTTTGTAGGGTGGGACGAAAACCATACCACTATTATTAGTGTTGGGAATTGTTTAGCTGTAACCTATTTTTAGGGTTCCGTACCTTAAAAGGTAAAAAAAGGAACCCTTATAAGATCACTTTCTTGTCCGTCTGTCTGTCTGTCTGTCTGTCTGTCTGTCTGTCTGTCTGTCTGTCCGTCTGTCCGTGTGTCACCATCGATTATCTCAGGAACGGGTGGAGCTAGCAAGTTGAAATTTATACCATATACTAAGGTCTATAGTCCCTATTGTGAGTATAAAAATCAAGGTCCTGAGTCAACACTATAAAAATATATAGGCAAATTTAGGTTTTCGTGAAAACTTGTAAGTACCAAAACTTACCTTAAGTTTCAACTTTTTTTATTTTTCGGAATTTTTCCTTTACTTGTGCTGTAAGACCTTGCTTGTAACCAAATTTGACAATTCTAGGTCAACCGGAAGTACCCTAGAGGTTTTGGGTTGAAAACCTAAATGGTAGTTCCCGTTGACCTAGAATTACGAAATTTGGCAAAAAGCAAGGTCTTATAGCACAAATAAAGGAAAAATTCCAAAAAATTAAAAAAGTTGAAAATTAAAGGGTGTTCCCATACATACATAGTTGACGCCAATTAAGATTGTTCTCTGAGTTGTAAGGGCGCTCATACAAATAAGCGGGCTACAATAACATAATGGGTATAATGGGTAGGTACGGAACCCTCGGCGTACGAGTTCTACTCGCACTTGACCGGTTTTTATAATAAGTATTACTTATGGAATTCAGTGCGTTCGTGGAGTAGCTTGCTTAGACGTTCTTGATAGATCGTTGAAGTTAAGCGGTGTTCTGAGCGGTCACAATTTGGATGGGTGACCGTAAATGGTATTAACAGCTGAGCGCTTCCGTGCTTCGGAGGGCATGATTGTCGGTCCCGGCTTTCAAATCGTTAAGCCATGACGGAGTCCTTCTGACCGTCTAAAAACTCCGTCACCTGAGATAGCCACTTAGCTCTACTGCTACTTTTAACACGCTGAAAGCTGAAACAAATTATTTTGTAACAGATTCTGACAGCGACCTTAAAAAACTATCAAATCAAATCAAATAATTTATTTATTTCTCTCACAAACAATATAAATAGTAAAATAAATATACAGAATAATTAATATTAAAAACGTTGTAACTAGATATAGTTGAAAACTCGAAAACAAACACAACAGTTTATTAAAGGAGTGAAGCTAACAGACCTACCGAGGGGCCAAGATAGAAATAACTCGTTTTTTAACGGCTTTTTTTACCACCGGAACATCACAACATAGTTTAGGCTTTTTTACAAAAAGCGAAGCCGTGTTTTCATGGTCAATGAGATTTTGAACCTGTTCGAAGAAAAATAAAGGTGTATTTCAAATGACGTCATCTTTGCCATGTTAATGTAGGGACTGACACCTCTGCTCTTCGGTCGTGCGAAACCGACTAGAACTAAATTTTATGGACGCTAAAGAGACTTGCTGTCGTTTCGGACAAAATATTTTGGGCCACAGTGTCCCAATTGACACTTTTGTTTTTAATATTTTTGATACTGTCGATTCGGACACCATCAATTATTGAAGCTGTTGAGTACCTACCTACAGGGACTGGACTAAGTCATTTTTGAGGTTGTCCTTGAAAGTCCTTAATTGATTATAACAACATTATAAACAAAACTTGCTGTGCATACTGTTATTGAGAAAACATTTAGATCTAAGGTACTTCTTCTTCTTCTTTCGTATGAGCAAGTGGCCAACTCTGGTGACGGAGTTTTTAGGCCGCCTAAAGGCCTCCGTCATGGCTTAACGACTTAAAAGCCGGGACCGACAATTAACGTACTTATTGTTTGTAATTGTAATTCTCTTCTTCGTTCTACTAGATGGATGTCCCAAATAAAAACACTTCATTATATGATAAGTAATTATGCCCAGCAGTGGGTCATTAAAAGCTGATGATGATGATAATGATGATGAATTGTATTAATACTGTATCATTACGAATAATAATGCTAATTTATAAAACTAGTCCTAATAAACCATTTCACTTTCGAAGTTTTCGTTAGTTTCGTTTTCGTGAGCAGAGCTAATAGATATTATAATAATACCTAATCATCATCTTAAATAATCTGCCATAATAATACACATGTGAAACGCAACGGAATCTTCCTCTTACCGAGATAAAACATTCCTCTTACCAAAATGAAGAATAGTCTTTTTTAAACTTTCGCGATCACTATTCATATTGAAAAGTTTTATGGACACGGGATTTTATCGCGTAATTTACCTTATTTATCCCGGCAGACTGTCTGCCCGCGACCACGGCTATTGCAACATAGCCGAAACGTCGGGATAAATAAGGTAAATTACGCGATAAAATCCCGTGTCCATAAAACTTTTCAATACAAAATGAAGAATCTTCAGAATAGAAAGATTGTCAACATTGTAGATTTCTAAATAAACGATAGTTATTACCCCGGCTCCAAACGTTGGGGCCAACGTTGGCGCCAATGCCACTCGCCAACGTGTGAATCTAGCAAAATGGGCCCCAACGTTGGCGAGTGGCATTGGGGCCAACGTTGGCTCCAACGTGTGTAGCCGGGGTTACGGAAGTAATTACTTACCGTGTAAGTAATAAAATAACACATTTTAATAAGGAATTACTGAGTTTTTGTTAAAACTTCATAGCGTCATAGATAAACATAAGTAAGTACCATTTTTAAATAAATCATGAATACCTATTCAACCGTGAATCGTGATTCTCATTGCAATGGTGTCGTCATCATTCGATCAAATCATCATGATTTATAACGAGACTGTTTCCCATAGATTGCCTTTATAAATTCTATGGCATTTGCTTAGAGGTTGGCGTTATGACATCACAATACAAAATATTGTAATAGAGATTGATCAAACAGTCAATTGTGCCTTTTCAACCAACGTCTGGCGAAAACCTAATAGACAAGAATGTTATGGTTGAATTCATTGCTTCAAGACATATTCAAACCTTTTTATGTACCTATTTGAGGAAATACGTAGATTAAGGATACATTATTACTTACACTTTTCACAATGGATGGATCTAGGCATTCGTGAAGGTAGCCGCTTCGTTGCGCAGTAGAACATTTTGTATGAAAAAGTTGCACTGTGCATCGAAACGGCTAACTTCACGAATGCCAAGATGTGTCCAGACTTACACCATTACCATTGTCATTTCTTCGATTTATTTATACCTAGGATTCCTATATGGATCTATCTATATCAGTGGTTCTTAACCTATGGTCCGCGGACCACTGGTGGTCCCTGGAACCACTTGAAGTGGTCCGCGAAGCTATCCGAAAAAATTAAACAAGCGACAAAGGATCAAAGTTGAAAGAGAAAACTTACTGTTGGTGGTCCGCGGCAAGTCAGAAAGTTTATCAAATGGTCCCTCATCACTAAAAGGTTAAGAACCACTGATCTATATACATATATCTAGAATCTCTTTCCATTCCTTCTTTCGCTATCGCATTCATTGCATGACGCACATGTGGATATTACGTGCAGTAGATAGTACTTGTAAAAAAAACATGCACTCAGCCGAACATAGAACCTCCTCCTTTTTGGAAGTCGGTTAAAAATTATTCGTAAGTATGAGTAAAAGTAAGTATTAAATTACTAGTGAACGCCCACGGCTTCGCCCGCGTGGACTACATTTTTTATCCCACGGGAACCATACTTTTTTCCGGGATAAAAGTAGCCTATGTATTATTCCAGAACCTAAACTATCTACATTCAAAATTTCATCAAATTCAGTTTAGTACCTAGTTATAGGAATCCGTGGTAATAAACATTCACACACACACACGGACTTTTGCCTGTATAATATTAGTAGGATGTACTCGTATCAAGTCCAAAAGTAACGGCATCGAAAGATAACAATACATGCCCTATGAATAGGAACAATGTGATTGTACTACAATATACTTAGCAAGTGGTATAAAATCACTATGCTACCAACTATACTACCATTGTCATTTTTTGTATTATGATTATGTAGATTATGATGATTAAGTTATCATGACAATGTACTCAAACTCGAAATGACGAAATGGAAAGTGAAGTCAATAGGTATTGTTTGCTAATTTTATGACGTAATCTGATTTAAATTTAGTACAGCATCCAATCTTGGCTTCGATTGGAAGGTCCTTCTTTATTTTTAGGCTGAGCGCACACCTATCTGCCCCGAATTCTCGATATACTGCCAGATTTTTTTTTAGTTATTCTTTTAATAACTTATTTATTACATCACCATTCTAAATTGCATAAGTATAACCTGTGCCTTGATTTAACAAAATAATCAAAGACTTAGATTATAATCTATGCTTCTTTTTATCCGGAAGCTGCATACATACTATTTACGAGTCATTTGACAACGGTCTCATAATCGCGACTTTCCCGAGTAACAATGAACAAGCCACAGAATATAGACGCGGTGCTGCGCAAGCGCACGTTTTCGCGCATGGCAGGCGACGCGACGCGCCGGTTATGTCAATGCATTACGTGATGCGCTTCCGACGAACTGATTACTATTTTTATTGAAAGTACTTATATTTATTTACATTATTTTTTAATATAACGGCTAGAACACCCGGTACGTTGTCCTGTCAAAGACCTTATGATTAGGTACCTATCTACTTATGTTTTTTTTTGTTAACAGTAATAAGTATATTATTTAAGAACGTTTGAAGATGTCTGATTGGGGTAGTTAGCGGCTCGTCCAAGAACATATCTAGCGTATCTAGTTGGGGTACTTAGAGACACGACCAAATAATTACACAGCCTATAATTTCAACGGGCTTCTATGTTAAATACATTATCATCCTTCTCCGCAGTCGGGCAAAAAGAGGTCGTAGAAAGCATGCGACAAGTGAGTAAAACATATCGATTTGCGAACAGTTTCTCAGAAGACGCTCATCTTGCTGGTTTTCTCTTTGTAACACTTGTAAACCTGTATTCATCAACGTCTAACACGTTGTGTGCCACTGACGCACTTGTTGAACTTGTGTAGGAGGTGCTGCGGCTGCCTTTGTAGGGCACCGTGGATTGAGGTGTTGCAGTGACAACATTTATATGATCAATTTAGTTGATTTGAAAATACGCGCTCGTGGTGTCTATCTTAGGCTGGATTCGACCAAAAGTCATCTTACACCAGAGTAACTAGCCGACAATTCGAAATTCAATTGTTGAGAAAGTGCAACCGAACATTATTATGTGCATACAAATTATCCTAGTTATAAGGTGTTAATTTTACAATGTCAAAATATTCAAGCAAAAAGTAGTTTACTCTCGAGTAAAAACTTAATCCAGCTTGGTCGAATCCAGCCTTAGTCATTTTTGATGTTTAGATAAGCGACACTGCATGGTCACAAAATGTCGAAGATGATCTTCAGGAGACCAGAGTTGGCCACTAGTTCATAATACCTACCTACCTCTTATTACCTTATCATCATTAGGTAATGAATAAGTGCTCAATAATTGGCTTGTTGGTGCATTTTTTACTGATTTCAAAGACGAGATTCTCAAGTCAGCTAAATGATGAAAAGGTCTCATCCAAAAGCAGGTCAAAGACCCGTATCATGCCAAGATAAAATTACAAGTATGAGGCTAATAAATTGTCACACCTAAGTCCTTATACAAGTATTCCTTATTTGTTGTTGGCTCAGCTGAATCTAAATAATGAACGACTTCTTTTGGAAATTCCAGGTTTTTTACACACAGTCCGGTTTTGAACCGTGGCCAAATCAAATTCCTTATAAGTATACCACTCTTAAACCGGCATCTCAGTAAGCTAGATGGTTTTTAATCTGATTTCTGTGATGCTGAGTTCGTTCTGATTTTTAGAAACCCTGTGATCATGGTACGTGATCAATATAAATTGTAATCAGCCAAATATTGCGATAAATATTCAATGTGGTTTAGTACTGTACTGCAGAGTAATTCTGTAAACTCACTTCGAACGTCGAAGAGTTGAATCCGCTGTGAGATTTCAAATTTCGTATTTGAAATTTGAATCTCACAATACATTCTTGTGTATTTATAGTCGTATTGCTCATTATACGGACAAAAAGTGAAGGAAAAAATGTCATTTTTCCTTCAATTTTGACATAAAACGTATCAAAACTAATCAAAATTGAAGGAAAAATTACATTTTTTCCTTCACTTTTAGTCCGTATAATGAGCAATACGACTATAGTGAGCTCGGTCACTTGAGTGAATTCGAAGTGAGTCTACAGAATGACTCTGCTGACACTAGCTGGCATTGTGGTGTTGAAACATTCCCCTTGTTAAAAATACGGAATTCGGAAATCATATCGAAATGTCTAAACCTTATAGCCCTTATGGCACTTGACTAGACGTGGCGTGGTAATCGCCGCTGGAGTTGAGTAGTGGTCATGCGGAGGCCGAAGAAATCCGGGTCGTTCAATAGAGAAAACCGAAGACAAAACCTGGATTAGAGACGAATCTCTCTCAGAATCTAAAAGTTTGGCAAAAGCAGTCTACACCCAGCAGTGAGTAATAATAATACCAGGCAAGATGATGATGATGATGACGATTAAACCTACACCTCTTTAACTATAGATATAGGTACCTAGAGCTCTATTGTGATCATGCCGACCTTGTGCTTAGGGCCTGATACAACTCATCGAGTGAAAGTGGGTGACCGTGGCCTACTGATCGATCCCATGCCGTGATTAGATTTGACAGGTGATCAATTCTATAATCTCTGGAACACAAGGTACTAGCAAGCAGGGTTGATATGATTTAAATCACTTGATTTTAATCAGTGATTAAAATCGCGATTAAAATCAAGTGATTTTTTTAAAAAAATCATTGATTTAAATCAGTACGTTTTTACTGCGACCAAATCAACGAAAATGTGTCAAGGGACTTCAAACGGCATTAACTACGGCGCGCACGCAAGGGTCCAATGCTGTTTACCTACACCGTTCGGGAGTTCCCCGAAATTTAAACTCGCGATTATAGTCGGATTGCTCATTGTACGAACTAAAAATGACATATCGCACGTTTAAAACTAAAGGGAAGTATCTCAAAAAACAGGTGAATTGAGATTTTAACATAAAAAGCATTATCTCAACGCAATGCACAGGATGGCTTCGACAGCCACAGCGAAACGAGCAATAGAAAGAAAATAAACGATCACTCGTCTCTTTTCCATAAAACGCGAAGTTCAAGTCGATTCTGGTAAAGAGCAACATTCAGTTTTGTGCCCTCAGTCATTGATTAAAAACGTATGCTGTGCGGGAATAGAACGAAATAATTCTCTTTAGTAACTAAGGTAAATAATTATTTTGTATTTCATTTAATCTTAAGGTGGGCCATTGTGTTTTATTTCGTTTTAGTTTTAAAATTGATGTTAATATTTGCGTCAGACTAAGGTTTATTTCCTTTTATTATTAAAACATTTGATGGATCCCTAGTAACTTTTTGTTTTGTTTCCTTTTATTTTTAAAAATGTTAGTGCCTTGGGAGAAGCAATACAATATAGTTCAGTTTTTTAGTAAATCTGGTTCGAGTACAAGGGTAAAGTTAAAATTTATTTCTCTTTTCGATTCATCTCATAACAATTTAGATTGTAATATTTTAAATTACTTCATAAGTGATTAATAGGTAAAGGTGTCTTGGAGGATTAAAAAGCTTGTTATGCTAGTAAATGAATCTAAGTACCATCCAATGGGCACAAGCAGAATCATTCAAAGACGTGTTTCCTGCTAGGGAGGTCAGTTACCACCTACCTAAAATCTAGATTAGCTTCAAATTAGCTTTCCATTAGGCTTATTTACATTCTGTTGTTATTGTAATAAGTTAACAATACCTTACAATAATAGGGTAATGATTGATTCTTTTATTTTTATTTTAGATAGACCTTTGTTTAGCCACAATTTCACCTGATGGTAAGCGACGATGTGGCTGACGATGGATCACAAAGGTCTAGAAGACACTTATTCAATCTTGACGTGAAGAGACCCAGGTTATAGTTTTCGCGGAAAACAGAAGCCAGCACCAAGGCACCGGGGGAAGACGGAATTACGACTGAGCATTTAAAAGGGGGTGGAACACCGGTACTCAAAGTCCTTCAGAAGCTTTTTGATTCCATTATCTTTGAGGGCACACACAACGCTAGAGGCGTGGTACAGAAGGACAGTGGTTCTTTTCTTTAAGAAGAAGAGCCCTCTTGAAGAACTAAAGATCTATTTCACTTCCAATCCACGTTTCTATGCGGTTTTCCAGAGTAGTCCAATCGTCTGGCTTCGAAGGTCGCTTCGAAGGTTCAACGACTTCCAGCCCCTCGAACAAGCTGGTTTCCGAAAAGGATTTAGTACCATAGACCACTTTCATACGCTGCGGCAGATTATACAGAAGACTGAAGATTATAATCGGCCGCTATGTCTAGCGTACTATGTGAACTACGAAAAAGCTTTTGATTCTGTCGAAACCTGGGCAGTACCTACTGCGGTCTTTGGGCGATGTCAAAATCACTATAGCTATATCTCAAGGTGTTGAAGTGTCTGTTTAGTACTAAGGCCACCATGTCTATCCGTCTCCAGGATTATAGCACGAATTTCATCCATTTTCAAAAGACTGGCAGACGTTATCTCCAAAACTGTTCATCTTTGCATTGGAAGACGTGTTCAAGCTTCTGAACTGGGACGAGTATGGCATCAACATGAGTGGCGAATACATTACTCGCCTTTGATATGCTGATTATAATAGTCATATTGGCAGAGTCGCTAGAAAACTTTGGCCCTATGCTCAAAAACACCTGAATACCGTCTCTAATTGTGATAAACAGGTTAGCCGACGAATCCAACTAGGATGGGCAGCGTTCGACGACGACTCGACAAAGCTAAGGCACAAATTTTCGACACTGATACCGCAGAGCCTCAAGACAAAAGTCTATAATCAGTGCGTGTTGCCAGTGATGATGACTTATGGCACTGAGACGTGGTCGCTGACTATTGGTATTCGTAGAAAAACCAATGTTACCGACATAGCTCTTAGAATAAGCAAGTTGAAGTTGCAGTGGGCAGGCTATTATAGCTCGCATAACCGATAACTGAAGAATAAAGGTTTTTGAAAAATTCGTGGTCCGTGAACAGGAAAAGAAGTGTAGGACGGTCTCTACTCGATGGACCGATGACATTACAGCAGTTGTAGGAAGTCGGTGGATGGTCAAGCTCGGTCCTCATGGTAGATACTCTTCGGGGGAGGCCTATGTCCAGCAGTGGACGTCGTCTAATGACTGATGAAATTCATTAATCTATATAAGTAAAGTAAAGACTGATTTCTTGAGCCTAAGTTGATTGTTTGATAAGTTTACTTTTTTATTGTGATTTGATGATAAAATATTCGAAAATATTTCTAGTTTAATTTAAAATTAGGTCTAAGTTACATATTTTTTTTGATAAAAGTTTTACTCTTTATATCGCTAATTATTGATAAAGTTACTTAATGAGAAAGTATTTCTGGTTATAAAGTCTAAATATATTTAAGTATCCCGTTTTTATAATTATGTTTTTACGTTATTCATTTATAATTTGTAATTGTGTTTCATTTTAATAGTAAAATAATAATTCTTGTTGAACGCGCAATTCATTACAAAACAGAAATATTAAGACATACAGGATTGTAAGCATTTATTCATTAATAATAAAAGGAAGTATATCGTAATATTACTGGAGATGCAAATAATATTTTAAAAGAAAACAGCATTATTAATATTTACAACTGAATTAAGTGCCAGTTTTTAATCATAAAAAGAAGTAAGTTAGAAAAAAAATTTTTGAAGCCCTGTAAATAAAAAACTAGTAATAAAATTAATGACTTTCTTTCTTAATTTTAAAGATTAATCCATTGACTATGCCGTAGTTAAAAAATCACATAAATATTTACACAAACAAAATAATTATTCGTAATTGAATAAACACACTCCAAGTCACAAAACTTTAAACGCGATTTCCCAAAAATTGTGTTTTTTGAATTACTTCTTTTTAGTTTTATACGTGCGATATATCGCACCTCCGGCAGGACAAGGTCTCAACTGCACATTTTGTGATTTTACAGGAGAGCCATTTTAAATATTTTTATTCATTCAACGTCGTATCATTCTGTATAAACTGCTCTGAAGAGATTGTTCTTTGCACAAAATATACTTTAAACTTTTATGAATCGGTGCATGTTTCATAAATGAGTGAAATATTTTTTATTTGTTTTATAGAAGGTTTTTTAAAAAAGGGGTCACATTTATGCCCTTGTCCTCCAAAAGTTAAATAACTTTGTAATTAGGGTTGCATATACAACATAAAATAAGTACTAAATATGACTTTGTTCCTCCACAAACTTAAACAAAAAACAAAAATATGTGGTCTTTGAATATGCCATATATTAACCTTTACGGCGTTGTCGCGCCAGAATTGACGAAAAATCGCAATAATCTGACAAAGACACTGTTGCCCTATAGCGAAATAAAGCCAAACTAAGAAAGAATCTCTGTCGTTTCAGATAAAAGGCTGTTTTTTAGGCCCTTGGGCATACTCAACTCATTTTTGGAATTTTTGACAGTTACGACCTTGTCCTGCCGAAGGTGCGATATGTATGTCAAATCCAATGTTGCCGCTTTTTAAAGAAAAAAAAATAGTCCAAAAAAAAATGTCCATTAGAATGACAATGTTTTTTAAAAAAGTGATTTGACTTTAGAAGAACTTTTTGATTTATGATAATTTGAATTTATATTTTGTTCCATATGCCAAATATGTGGAACTATTCTGTTAAAATTTAACAGAATAGTTCAATTTAACAGTTAAATAAATGAACGATTTATTAAAATAAAATGTTTTTGTTAATACTATTAATAAATGTAATGTGTTTTTCTTATTAACTAACTTCCAAATTTAAGGAGATCAGAAAGTAAAAAAATCAAAAAAATCTGATTTAAATCAAATAAATCCGATTTAAATCAAATAAATCGAATTTTTTGATTTTTTTAAATAAATCATGATTTTTATCAACCCTGCTAGCAAGGCTGATGTTAAGGGGTCTTATTGCTTTATTGCAGGACTATCTTTTGCTATTTTGTAGGGAAATCGTTAAAAGATAATCTTATTAATATATTTTTAGGGTTCCGTACCTTAAAAGGTAAAAAAAGGAACCCTTATAAGATCACTTTCTTGTCCGTCTGTCCGTCTGTCCGTCTGTCCGTCTGTCCGTCTGTCCGTCTGTCCGTCTGTCCGTCTGTCCGTCTGTCTGTCCGTGTGTCACCATCGATTATCTCAGGAACGGGTAAAGCTAGCAAGTTGAAATTTATACCATATACTAAGGTCTATAGTCCCTATTGTGAGTATAAAAATCAAGGTCCTGAGTCAACACTATTAAAAGATATAGGCAAATTTAGGTTTTCGTGAAAACTTGTGAGTACCAAAACTTACCTTAATTATCAACTTTTTTCATTTTTCGGAATTTTTCCTTTACTTGTGCTGTAAGACCTTGCTTGTAACCAAAATTGACAATTCTAGGTCAACCGGAAGTACCCTAGAGGTTTTGGGTCGAAAACCTAAATGGTAGTTCCCGTTGACCTAGAATAACGAAATTTGGCAAAAAGCAAGGTCTTATAGCACAAATAAAATAAAAATTCCAAAAAGTTAAAAAAGTTAAAAATTAAAGGGTGTTCCCATACATACATAGTTGACGCCAATTAAAATTGTCCTCCGAGTTGTATGGGTGCTCATACAATTAAGCGGACTAGCTTAATTGGCACCATGGCTAGTTACGGAACCCTCGGCGTACGAGTTCGACTCGCACTTGACCGGTTTTATTTAAATAGAAATCTACAGAAATTACAACAGGGTTTAACCTTTGGCATATAGGTTTGTAAATCATTATAACACTTAAAAAAAAGGTTTCCCAAGGTTTACCAAAGAAGAGAAAAGATACCTAATTTTGAAGGCAAAATTCGGCAACTATTTTATTAGTCAGTCTATTTAAGTATCGTGTTTTGTATTTTTTTATAAGTATTATATGCACATTCTATCACTCCATCTGAAGAATATCGTAGGTAGGGATTGCAATCCCGCAGCCCATTCAATCCCGCGCGGGATTAGTGCGGGTTTAGTCAATCCCGCGCGGGATCCCGCGGGATCCCGCATCTTAGGAATTATGTATAAAATCAAATTGAAACAACCGATTTTGAGTAAAAAATCAACTTTTATCAAACGTTTCTTACATTAAGCAACAGGACCCAGCATTAGACTGAGACTGGGCCTATTTGGCACCACAAAGAGTAGTAGGCAGGTACGCACGCACATTATTGTTAACAGTTTTCTTTAGATTTTAGTTATTTTTGTTTGTGTAATTGTGTTTATTCATTAGGTACCTACTTTATGCTGTGCTTTTCCCAATGTACTTACTGTAACTTGTGTGTGTCAAATAAACGTTAATATATCCTATTGTATTTAAAAAACATTATCTTAACAAAAACAAAAACCACCATAATGTTTCACGCAACTTTAATTATATTACTATTTACGGCGCAATCAGCTTTTAAAATAGCACAGAAAAAAACTAAATCAAAAACATTAAAGTTAGGTACTTACGTAAAATGCCGGACGGTGAGTACGAAAACACTCGTCACCTACAGAAAGACGTGCGCAGCGCAGTGCCATTTATAAACAACTAGCTGCTGCTCGCGGCTACGCTCGCGTGGTACCCGGATAAAAAGTAGCTTATGTTACTCTCCAGCCCTCCAACTATCTCCACGCAAAAAATCACGTCAATCCGTCGCTCTGTTTTGACGTGAAAGCAGGACCAATAAACAAACAAATAAACACACTTTCACATTTGTAATTGGGTACGGATGACAGGACAGCCCGCCAACCGTCTGCTAGTCGCTGGCGCGGTGGTCTGTGCGAAACGGCAACCACGCGCTCGTGCTACTCGCGATTTACGCGAAAGTTTTAACGCCAAATTTTTCATTTGCGGATCCGCGGATCCGCGCTTTGAAGGTGCGGGATCCAGCAGACCAATAAAAGCTGCGGGATCCCGCGGGATTGCGGGATCCCGCTTTGCGGGATTGCAATCCCTAATCGTAGGCACCACTCTTTCCCGTGTAGGCGGAGATTGTCTCCTAATGAAACGCAACACACAAGAAATGTTTTAGTCCAATCCCTCATTGGACTAAAACATTTCTTGTGCAAAACATTTTAGTTTTCAGTAATTATTTATCACAAAGTTTGGATGTTTGGATGGATGTGTGTTTGTTCCTCTATAACTCGACAACCACTGAACCGATTTGGCTGAAATTTAAAATATAAATAGATAATAACCGGGAATAGAACATAGGCTACTTTTTATCCGGGTACCACGCGAGCGAAGCCGCGGGCGGCAGCTAGTGTACCATAAAGAGCGATCAAGACTCGTACTACGCACGCTAATTAATATTTTAAATTATCTTCTAATAGACTCTTATCTTCTTGAAATGAAATACTGTCATTAATACATCATCAATTCATCATCAATCAACAAACAGTTAACCGAATCACGCGACCGTTATCAGAGGTACATTGTACGGTCAGTCGCAGAAGTTGATGAACATTTTGTGTTTTGAAATCTGAAAATTCTGTAATATAGCCTGTTGTTAGGTCTGCTGTTTTAATATCTAAGCCGAAACGTCGTCGGGATAAATAAGGGAGTGTCCACATTGCGTTTTCTGCAGCGCGTTTTTGAGCTGCGCGTTTGTATCGATACAAACGCGCGTTCGCAACGCGTATTTTTCCATACAAAAGCGAACCGGGAGGGGCTGCGCGGGGGGCTGCGCGTTCGCATCGCGTTCGAATTTGTGCGTTTGTATCGATACAAACGCGCTGCAAAAAACGCAATGTGGACACTCCCTAAGGTAAATTATGCAATAAAATCCCGTGTCCAAAATTTTGAAAATTCTGAAAAGTATTTGAAACCAAATATTATTATGTTCGTACGAGCTAGTAGCTAAGTCAGGTGAGGGAGTTTTAAGACCTGAAGGCTTATCATGGCTTAACGACTTTAAAGCCGGGACCGACAATATAACGAGCCCTCCCAAGCACGGAAGTGCTCAGCTGTTAATGCCACTAGCGGTCACCCATCCGAATTGTGACCGCTCAAAACGACGCTAAACTTCAACGTCCTGAAACGTCTGAAGCACGCTACGCCATGAGCGAGGGCTTTAAAATTTAAAACTATAGTGGATATAGAAGTACTTAATATAAAATGTACCTATAGTCGGGCCAATTTAATAGGTCACATTTGACACTTCATCAAAATTCAACAACGTAACCTTGTAACGGCGGGCTCACAATATTATTTGGTTTTTCAAAGTTAGATTTGCACATTTGCTTAATTTTTTCAGTTAAAAATATTATATTTATTGTAATAATGACCAAAAAAGGCAATTTTACGAATGATTTTGTTAGGACTGACAGATGTCAAATGTGACCTATTAAATTGGCGCGACTATAGATGAATATTTGAAGTTTTTAAATTTGGAATTCCTTTGAAATGCAATAAGTACCTACTTAAGTATAAAAAAATTAAAACCAAAATAACCAATACGTCGAGTCAGAAATTTTAAAAATAAGTTTTTTATTCATTGAATCGGCGAGTGTACTTGTACAGTTACATTATTTGGGTTACCAATATACACAGCAGACGAAAAATACCTAAAATGGAACAGGTTTTTAATAAAATGTAGGTTCACTCATAGGTTCAATAACTTTCAATAACCATCAAAGTATGAGTTCTAAAGCTACTTTATACATCGTAAATCGTAACGTGACGTTTCGGGCGACTCATAAAAAAAAAACAGATTGAAGATTGGTCCTCCATATCACAAAACCATGAATGAAGGATAAAGGATCCTTTAGCCTCATAGTGGGACGATATTATAGGCTAGTAAAAGTGAAAATACGAATAAACAAGGAGCTAAATTAAAAATTAAAAAAAAACCGACTTTAATGTTATAAGCTGAGCAGTTTTCTGCACTCACGAGGTGCGTTTCTGTTTATAATTCCGAATATCCTCGACAAATCCTCATCAAATTTTTGTGGCATCAATCGGAAAAAATACCCTTTTAAACAAAAAAAGAATTTTCCAAATCATTCAGGCATCTTCGAGTAATCGGTGAACATACCTACATTAAAAAAAAGCACCAAAAGAAAAAAAGATTCCGACAAATTGAAACCTCCTCCTTTTTGAAGTCGGTTAAAAATTGCATAACGCCTATCGAAAGATGAGTAAGTAACCTCGTAAGAGGTGTGTCCTCATAACCGTTGTATCACACCCGGATAGTGAGTTATGACGTCACACCCGCTCATCCGATGTCCGATATCACACGGTCACAGCTCACTACCTGATTACGTGGTTTGGTAAACTCAGCTGTACCTACATAGCATTTGAGGCATACAACCTCATTTTTTATGACACTTTTATGTTTTGTAAACATTCGTGACTGTAGCTATAGTAGAATTGCCACAAAAGTTAAACGTTTAAAGTTTTTAAAGACAAATATTTTTGAAACTAACCCTTTTATTTATATTGGACTAGCGGCTTAATAGAGCTCAGATGGCTAAATCTATTGGCTGTCTCTTTTTACTGACATAAGTGTTTTTAAGAAGTGAATATTTTAAAGCTCACTGTTAATCAATTTGATAACTAAAGTGAACATAGCAGATACAACAACGCCTATAAATATCTTACGGAAATGTCACGTGTTAGATTACGGATTAAAACAACTAAACAACGATCTTTACAATTCGTTGAGTGAATACTTATTAGCTATGGTTGTTCCTTTTAGAAGACGTTAACCCGGATTCGAAATTCAAAAACGTTCTAGAATCTGTTTTCAAGGTTAGTTTATTTTGTAACTAGCATCTAAGCTGTATAATAATGAGTTTTTATTCGAATTGTTTATGAAATCGATAACTGTATGAAGTAAGTAGGTACCTATTTAGTCTGTTATGTTATCAGAAAAATGATTTACAGTTTTCAATGCCAACTTAGAATTGGGCTCGGAAAAGTATTGTCACAGAATTGGCAATATGCATCAATTTTTTTTATGGTTTTAAACGATAGGTTATATCGTTAAATAACCGTAACAAAAATTCCAGCGCCGAAAAACTAAAATTTTATAACAAAAATAATTTTTAAAATTTATCAACATTTTCATGCACTTGAAACGGACGTGACGTCACAAGTCACCAAAATTACACGCGCTTGTAGGTAGAAAAAAAAAACTTTCTGTCGAGTTTGAAGGAGTGTGACGTCACAGCATACGTGACAAATAGCGTTGCGTTTCAAGTCTTATGAAATTCCCACTATATTTTTGCACTTTTTAATTATTAATTTCTAAGCGAAAATGAAATAATATTAAAAAATAATTACACACACATAATTCTAAAGCCATAATGTTCATAGAAAAATACGTTTAACCCGCTTTTGAATCAGACGCATATTGCCTATTGTCCAGATACCTAATTAAATAGTTACGTTTTGTTATGAAAACACGCCACGTCTTATTTCGAAAGAAAGTTTGTAAGACGAGATTTTAATACTTGCAAAATAAACAAAAATATTCGAACTATTGTATTAAGCTGGGAACAAACTATCGGACGCGGCTTACGGACGCGGCAGACAGCCGCGACTGAATAGGTATCTGGATATAGAACGAACATAGAACTGTGCACATTATCTGACGAAAGTCGCGGACGCGTCCTTGGACCTTCAGACGTCCGAAGGCAATCTGGCCCGTTGGGTGTTCGGACGGTGTGCACACTTATCAGTCGCGGCTGTCAGCCGCGTCCGTCAGCCGCGTCCGATAGTTTGTTTCCAGCTTTATACGAACCTACCATCAATTTTCATTATGATTATTTTATAAAACTTAGATAGAGTATAGTAGCCATAAAATAAAAAAAGAATCAGAGCGAGAGAATTTTTTTAAATCATATTCAAACTGGCAGAATGCAGGCACAAAATATGCCGAAAAAAAAGGAATAAAACATCGCCTTGGCATTGGATCACGAAAACACAAATTCACCCACATTGATGCATCCCAAACAATTGTTATGGGGCGAGAACCGGTCCTACCAGTTTGCCCTGTGCTAACCTCATGCCTCAGAACTAACCTACATTAATCCACACACAAACAATGTATTAATCCACAAAAATGTTTCCTTTTTATTTTTAGTGTTGACTTCACACTGTGAAGTCGATTGCAAAGCTCAACATGGACTAGGGCGGCCGAGGTCGCGGGTTCAAATTCTGGGACACAATGTTTATATCAGAATCCATACCTACTCTTTAACTATTAGGCATAGAATGATAATATAATAACAAAGAAATTATCAAGACTTGTTAAGATATTGTTAGGTCCCCAGTTATACACGCATCAAATAGAGCTATTTTAACAATTTAATTTGGACAAATAGATCTAATCTATCAACATTTTGAAAACGTCTGTAGATTTTAAAAATGTTTTAAAAGGTAGGTAAGTAAATTAGGTATTTAAATATTTCAATAATTCATCTGATCACACCTAAATCACAAATATTGTAGGTACTAGTGATTTATGTAGGTACCTAAGTAACTAGACTAAGTACCTACTTATCTATAAACAAGTCGAACTAGAGAAAGTTTCGAATTTTTTCTCTAAAACTCACGTTTTCTGATTCATTTTCTAAATTTTTTTTATTAACTCATTAAAATTATGTAAGTAGGTTTATATCTTATACACGTATTTTGGTACAAAATTCATCGATTAGCAATAAGGATATCCGTACACGTGCGATTATTGGAAGTACCTATACTTTAATGGCCACGTTTATTGATACACAAATCCGGTGGTCTCTACTTCCGATGGAAACGTGAACGATTAGGTACTTATAATAAGATTAATGACTTACCTGAGGAAGCCACAAAAATAAAGTACCTACTTACTTAAAACACAGCTGTTTTCCTGTATCTAGTACGTGCCTGTTTATAATTATAATAAATATTCACAGCTGGGCAAATATTTATCTCATTTCGATTCTTTCTCTTGACGTCATTGGACTGTGTCATGAAGCCACTCATTTGTAAATTCAATCAATCACACAACTACGAGGCATAATTTTTAAAATCTGTTTGCTCTTACCTTTGCAACAAACTTTTTAAAGTTATTCACACTTAGCACCAAAGAGTTTGGGTTCCCTCTGAAAATAATTTAATATTCGAACAAACTTTGGTCGGACGGAAGGTTGGAACTGGCAAGCTAGAAACAAATATCGAAGGCGCGGGAAATTTTTCGAAATTCCAATTCCAAATTTAAAATCTGTAAGTGAAATTAAAAACAATGTAGTGTGAAAATGAATTAGCTGTAATAATTTATTATCTTGCAATATAATAATGTTTGCAATGTCCTCAAGTTCATCGCAAAAGGCTCAGGTTGGCTTATTTGTTATGCACATGACGAAACATCACGCACAACGTTCACATACAAATGATTGATGGACTCCTATTCAATGTATGTACCTAGCGCTATTACGTGTAGTCTGTATGACCTGGTTTATGTAAATCAAGAGTAATTTGAAGGGTTCTGTCATAAATAGTAATGGTTAGTAGTAAGTGCCGTTATTTCAAGCTAATAACTAGTTCTACCTAGGCTAAATAGTCTTAGGTGTAGTGTAGACATCATTAGATATACCAACAAAGTATAAGTAAGTTATACATTATACATCAAGTTAGTTAGTTTTAGTAAAGTAGTACCATACAAGTTAGTTTTAGTAAAGTAGTAAAGATAATCTCAGAATCTAAATAAAGCAACAAATTGCAAGTTCTTAGTTAACACTTTGATTAAGTATAAAGAGTTAGCATTTCATGTGAAAAGTAGCAAGCACATTGCTGCTTTTTAGAATAACTTTGTACTGGTTTGCGCTCATGTTAATAAGCCTTACGGTAAGGTGGAATATTTATTGTAGCTAGGTGAGTGGATGAAATGAGTTTAAAACTCAATAAAAAAAATCATACTACTAATGTAGCAGACAAGCATACGGCCCACCTGATATGAGTGATGAATGATATGAGTAGCCTATGGACGCATGTGACACCAGAGGAGTCACACTCGCGCTGCTAACCATTTAAAAGAGGAATCACTGCGCCGACAACACAATGGACCTGACCGGTTCACTAGTTGTCACCGCAGCGCTTCCTCGCAGAGCTCTGGCAACCTTACTCACCGCAGGAACACAACACCATTCGATACAATAGATCTAGGTAGAGTCCCTATTATGTCCAAACATGGACTATCATCATCTATCATCATCTGATAAACACTGCTAGATTGGCCTCCCGCGTTTTCCAGGATAAACAATGTTTTGCTACTTCTAAATCTTCTAATGGTAAAAGAATAAAAAGTAAAACAGGGTCAGTAGGAAGTCTACCTAGGTAGGTACTCACCTCTGTTTACTGGTTTAATACCATAACTGTTATAACAATGCCATAAGATGCATTATCGATTAGCAACCTCAAATTGCTTTGACCAGTGAAATCAATATAGCTGTCAACAAACTATCGATTTCGCATTGGAAACAATAACACTGTAGACAAATTGAGAGCTTAATACCCTGTAATAAGGTGTAAATTTATGTTCATCAAAAAATAAAAAAACTGTGCCTCACGTACAAATTGGCTTATAACAAATTTGAGACATGAGAAAGCAATCGGGATTATCATCATTTGGTGTTCATTTGTTTTCACTTTTCTGTGTCTAGGTTTACTATTTCAGTCTAGATTCGATGATTCATCATCGCTTAAGAAAACCAGTTCTAAGAAAAAAGATTAACAAAAGTCTAGAGCTATCTTAATCTACTAGAATGTTGTTTCGACTTTTAACTTGAAAGTTGTGAATCCGAATTCCGGTACTGCAATAACTGATTTTTATTTCTAAAAATGTATTTGCACATTAGCGAGCTCAGAAAACCGGATATTAGGTATTCTAATAAGCGACGATATGCTTTTACTTGCAAATTGAAAGCATACGAGTGTAAGTCTTAGTATTTAATTGAATCTTCTTTTCTTTATTTCATTATGTTTTGGTTAAATAAACTTGTACGGTCTACTTACTCATTATAACAGAACCAATTTCATATGTACCGGAGATGGGCGTTGGGACTGTTACACAGTTTTATCGTTTCACTTGTTATTTGTAAATCTGTAAATTGTTCTCAATAAATGTTTGTATATTATTATTATTATATGACAATTACGTGCAGGTAATATAAAAAATGTGTCAACTAATCTTTTATTTTGTTACAGGTAAAATAGCTGAAGATGAAGAATTACCAACCCTCAGACCCACAACCACCAAACAGACCACTACCTTCGAACCGACCCGCTCCACACCAAAAATTATAGAATTAGTCGAGAACCAAACAGAAAGAGCCAGAACTGAAACTCCAGAGACAACGGAGACTACAGAAGTGAAACCTAGACCTAGACTTCTAAACCTCAACGTAGATGAACTACAGAACTTCGCAAATGCATTGCATAATCAGACACAATCAGATAAGAAGAAGGAACTAACAGATCTCAGTGATGTTAATCTGGATGATGATGATGAAGATAATCAAAGGGAGACAGTAGCTAAGCATATACCAGATAAGTTCTATTCTAATCTTCAAGCTCCGTTTCATTCAATGATTGAGAAAGGCTCTGAGGAGACGGAAACGTGTAAAGAGGATGGTGTTGGTTACAAGGTAAGTTGATAGAGCATGAGTTTGATATGAGCATAATATTAGATAAATGTACATTACAAATAAAATAAGTACTTAAAAAATTAACCCTTCGTAGTCCGATAAGAATCATGAAAAATATATTTTTGAAGTAAAACTTCAATCAATCAATCAAAAATTTATTAAATGCGCACCAAGGGTAAAAAAACAGATGACAGGTAAGAAATATGTACTGCCTTGAATCTGCTTCTCAGCATGCATTTTTACGCACGCTTGATTTGGGGAGTAAGCTGGTGAATGCGTGACGATGACAGATGATTTGAAAATGACACTCTTTGACATACAAAACCGTACCAAAGATTTGGTGACACAGGTCCTTTACAGGTCACTCTTCATGCTTTTAATATTGACAACTGTGTGAGAACATTTTAATGGTCAATAGTAATAGTTTTAGTTAAGTAAGTATATTGTTTTTAAGGACTGTTTGTTTATAAATAAAACTCTCGACGTTTTACTAGCTAGACACAAGCAGTTTGCTCACTATCCCAACCCATTGTCCAGGTAGGTGACAGAATAGACCGTGGCTGTGAGGAAACCTGCGAGTGTGCAGCCGGCGGTAACTTCGACTGTTCCCCGCGATGCAAACACCCCTACATCAGACAAGGACGGAGGCTCAGCGATCCTCTCTGCTTCGAGTCGCCGGTAGACGACTGCTGTTCTATTATAGCCTGTGCTACTGGAAATGGAGGTAAGATAACCCCTATCTCCTTCTATCGAGAAGTACTTTCTATCGAGTCAGTGGACCAGAGTTGTCCACTAGCATAAACGTTACTTTTTAAAATCTGGGTTAGAGGGAGGGACTCACGGTAGCGTCACTCCTCGCTGTCACGTCAGATGAAGATTTCTGGATGAACCGAAACATTGACTGGAAGTAGATATAGGTATAAATCGACGATATTTTTAATGTAAATAATTCCCGTTTTAGGATGTCACGCAAATAAATTATTTCATTTCATTTCTAGTACAACTCGTGAAAGTTTTTGAAATACTTACTTCTGAATCTTTGAAAACCCTGCCGAATATTAAAAGTGCCGCCTCTTAGGAGCCTAAATAATGGTGTTAAACCATCTGACTGTCACATATTTTCGCGATGTCACCTGCTGGGCAAAGTTTATCCATTCTTTCCTTTACGTAACAATTTCCGGATTCATCACCACCAGAGATTTTTTAACACTTTGGAAAAGACGGAAAATAATGTTTCCTGAGAACAATTATCTTTTTCACTTATTTTAGCTTAAGTTATGGCACAATCCCTAACTTTACAAGTCACGTAGACTGTACTTGAATAATCATATTGCATCAGTCCCATTACCTCTAAGAGACTCTTTGTCTCACAAGTCAACTTATTCAAATAATATTCTCAAGATTATGATTGCACACAATAATGATCATTCATAAACATCATCATCACCATGTACCATCACTACTAGTGTGCGAGTGCGCAGCTAGTAGGGAATAAAAGTAAGTTTGTATGAGCAAGTGCTCAATTCTGGTGACGGAGTTTTTAGGCCCTCTAAAGGCCTCCGTCATGGCTTATCGACTTAAAATCCGGGACAATTTAACGTAGTAGGGAATAAAATTGATATACTTACTATCTGGAATTTTTTCACCAAACATATAAACATAAGCCATGTCAGAGGCCTTCAGGGCCTCGAGCACGAGTATGCACAAAGTCTACTATTCGATCCGTGACTGTAGTATAATCTCTCAAATGTATTGGGATTTTAGTTCAGTCAAGTTACCACTGGAGGCGCTGCACCGGAATCCCATACATTTGAGAGACTATACTACAGTCACGGATCGAATAGTAAACTTGTGCATACTCGTGCTAAAGGCTCAGGCAGCCTAAAAATTCCGACACAAGAATTAGCCACTTGCTCATACGAACCCACTTCATTTAATGCGCATAGACACATAGCATCAGCCTCTTATCTCTCTAATAAAGTATACGTAACCTTAACCCACACACTTTTAAAAGTAACTTTATGACATTATTCAAAAGACCGAAGGTCCCAAAACAATGAGTAGAAACAAAACAATACCTACCTATGCTTTACTTGCGCTTACGAAATGTTGTGGGAATCATGTGTTACCTTGTATTGTACAAGTATCGGCAAAAATCTACCCAATCACATGTAATTGAAAGACAGCCATTGAGGTGTCGAGCCATGGGAAGTGATTGCGTTGGCAATGCTTATAAGGCACTTTAGAATAACTAATGGGATGTATATAACACACTTCAGTGTGAGAATGCAATAGGTTTCGGCCATGACACGGCTGGGCAATGAGGGTTTCGAACATACTAAGATTGCTTAAGAGTTCTCCCTTACTCTTGAAACTTAAAACGACAGATCGTGCCAATTTTCGTAGTTAAGCTTAAGTTGGTGAAATGTTCAGACTTCGGCTACCACCAATATGAGTGAAATATTTCGATTGACCATTTGTAGAGTAAAGCCATGAACTCGGATTATAGCACAGATTATAGTAGTACATACTCACTATTTGAAAGGTAGGTACATGATTCCACGTGGACGTAATATAGCAGGTTAATGACATGAAAGGATAATGTAATGTCTCTGGACGGGTCGTTAGTATGTTATAAACCTCGCACTGTTTTTCATGTTTTATAATACGATGATATTATCGATCGAGCGAGCGAAGCGAGCAAAGATCTTAGTGGTAAGTTGGGCGATTTTGCTTTGTATGTTTGTATGTTTGTATGTTTGTATGTTTCACGAATTGTTGTTCGAGCATAACTGTCGAACCGTTCATCCAATCTGCATGAAACTTGGTAGGTCAATAGGTTGTGGTAAGGAAATTTACGGGGGAGCATATGAGCTTAATCGATGAAGGGGTTGTGAAGATATTGGGTTCCCAAGGGGGTAAAAAATTATGAAAGTTACACAAATAAATTGAGTGGGGTGTCATACGAAAGGGCTTATTTTGTACATTCCAAAATGGTTTTTATTTTTAATCTAGGATGTATAGTTTTTGAAATACGACCAAAGACCAAAAACTACGAAACCAGAGCTGCAAGAGCTCCCGTTGCATAGAGTTTCGATGACTTCGTAGCTCATTGACTGGTCGGTCTTAAAAAGAGAGTGGCATCGTTGCGGTTTGGTTTGCAATGATTTTAGATGCTACTTGATTTATTTTCATGATAAAAAAAATTTTGATAAAGAATGAAAATAATTGGGGTAAAAAAAGTTAAGTAAACAAATATATTGAGTGGGCTGTCAAATGAAAGGTCTTTATTTGTAATTCCAAAATAGTTATTATTTTTATTCTAGGACGTATACTTTTAGAAATACGACGAGAATTCATAAATATGAAATACCTAAATGAAAAATTAGACACGACATTATGTATTGCATGCATGCCAGTATTTTTTACCATGAAGAGCTAGCGCAATAGGCATACTCGGCAGTATCAGTAGTAGCACTTAAAATTATAGGGGTAGTCAGAAGAAAGTCCAAATGTAAGCCATCTACGGTGCGCGAGATCTCAGTTCGGGGCGAACTACTAGTATTGAAAGGTTCTATATGCTCGAAGATTGAAAGTCGATGCTAATAATGTGGTCTTTTGTCTTGCCATGACTAAATATTGTGTCTTTCAAAAAATTTATACACAACAATACCTTTGTGTAATATTATGTTTGATGGCAGAATTGAAAAGTATGCGAGAGATGTGACAAAAAACCTACGATCAAATACTAAATATTTATCTACAATAAAAAAAATATAGGCTGATAAAGTTAGATTTTTAAAGATAAAGATAAAGAATTAATTTGTTTACAACACACGTACACGAACAGAAAGACAAAAAGAAAACTTTTTCATGTTTTTTTCTAATTTTCAGAAGGAAAACCAACTAAACTGGAGGTTTGTCGGTACGGTAACGACACATACCCCGTAGGAGGCACGTGGCACATCGGCTGCGAACAGAGCTGTACTTGCGAAACCAACTCCATCGTCACATGCAAACCCAGGTTTGTCACATTACCTTTACTATTTTCTTCTTTATCCTCCTTTACCTACCTGTCTCAACTGCAGGGTTTCATAGAGTTTCGTTACATAGATTTGTGTGTTTTGTGTACCCTACCAGTAGAGGTAGAATACTGAAGGGTTTCATTTCATAGAGTTCCATTAGGTACATAGAGTTTTATGTTTTGTGTACCCTAGATATAGAGGTAGAACAGTGCAGGGTTTCATAGACTTCCGTTACATAGATTTGTGTGTTTTGTGTACCTACCCTACCAGTAGAGGTAGAATACTGCAGGGTTTCATAGAGTTCTGTTACATAGAGTTGTGTGTTTTGTGTACCCTACCAGTAGAGGTAGAATACTGAAGGGTTTCATTTCATAGAGTTCCATTAGGTACATAGAGTTGTATGTTTTGTGTACCCTAGATATAGAGGTAGAACAGTGCAGGGTTTCATAGACTTCCGTTACATAGATTTGTGTGTTTTGTGTACCTACCCTACCAGTAGAGGTAGAATACTGCAGGGTTTCATAGAGTTCTGTTACATAGAGTTGTGTGTTTTGTGTACCCTACCAGTAGAGGTAGAATACTGAAGGGTTTCATTTCATAGAGTTCCATTAGGTACATAGAGTTGTATGTTTTGTGTACCCTAGATATAAGTAGAGGTAGAACAGTGCAGGGTTTCATAGAGTTCCGGACATAAATAACATAGAGTTGTGTGTTTTATGTAAACCAGTAGAGGTAGACTACATTTATTACCTAAACCTTTTATTCATAATGCACTTATGACTCAAACTGCTGCTAATCTCTTTCATCCTCTTATTCTTCTTAACATTAATTGACATGAGCATAGGTAACAAAAAGATATTTACTAAAACCTTGTCAAATTAGCCGGCATCAATGATGAAATAAACTCCTTTAGTATCTTTCCTCTTAGAAAAATGTCAATAACGAGATTTGTTTTTCTAATCTATAGCAATTAGCAATAGAACAAAAAGAAAGAGATTTCAAAATAATTGGGTGCCAAGGTAACTTTTTACATTTCAAAATGATCAAAAGACTACAGAATCCGCTGCTACGTAAGTAAATTTTTAAATTGCAAATATTTTCAAACAATCCTTAGGCGGACATACCTACTACTTAGGTACTTAAAACAAGGTGACATTTAATTTTGTGCTACCTTAAGCCTAAGCCACAAATGTGAGGGTAAAGCTGTGTAGGGCTGCCCCGTCTTAATATATTTATCAATTAGGCAATACTATTGTATTTCTTATCTCATTAAATTAAATTTACAGATGTAAACCACTAAAACCTTCAGAGAAGTGTATAAACGTGCAAGATCCAAACGACGCGTGCTGCGAGATGCAAGTTTGCGACGTATCTCAGGATGTTCATGAATTGACTGATAACACCACTACTACTACTACTACCGCTGCTACTACTACCAGTCAGGTACAGTAGTAATAAATAAATAATGCTGGACATTTCACACAGCATCATGTAGCCCCAAGCTAAGCAGAGCTTGTGTTATGGGAACCACATGACTGATATACTACTAATATACTTTTTTTTGTAAATACATACATAATATACATAGAAAACACCCAGACCCGAGACAAATATTTGCAGATCATACAAATATTTGTCCCGGCGGCGTCGGGGATCGAACCCGCAACCTCCTGCGTCACAGGCGGGCCCTCACTGCGCCACAGAGGTCGTCAATAGTAGTCACGATTGATCTAGGCATTCGTGAAGTTAGGCTTTTCGCTGCCCAGTAGATTTTGTATGAAAAAGTTGCACTGCGCATCGAAACGGCTAACTTCACGAATGCCAAGATCCGTCGGAAGAAATGTAAAGCTGACGGTTCGCACCGGAGACCGAGACAGAGACAGTCAATTAAACTGACGGTTCTCTGTCTCCTGTCTCTGTCACGCTCTCAAATGCTGTCAAAGGCTGTACAAAGGCTGTCTCTGTCCCCTGATTGTCTGTCTTTGTCAAACTGTCAAATACAACAGACAGTTCAGTGACCACGCAAGTAACTCTGTCACTCTCATCTCAACGAGACCGAACGCGATCATTTTGACAGTTTGAGACAAGTTAGACAATCAGCCTGCTGCCTCCGGACTGTCTATCTTTGATAGCGACCAAAATCGGTCTCAAACTTATAAATACGACAGTTCAGTGACCACGCAACCAGCCCTGTCACTCTCATCTCATCGAGGCCGATTGCGACAAAAGATACCTACGCGATGGTTTTGACAGTTTGAGACCAATTTGAGGTTTGAGACAAGCTAGACAATCAGCCTGCTGGTCTCGGTCCTAAAAAATCTTGCGTTTGGTCACATTTAATCCGTAGAAAACTCATTAAAACGCTTTTCATGTAACGGGCAACCCATATTCTGTGAACCGAAACAAAACTGTGAAGGTCACGGAATATTATGGATGGAAGCCTTTGAAGTTCAAGGTCGTTTACTACGGAAATGTAACATTATACCTTAATTAATATTCTTTCTGAGTTTTGACGGACTTATTCAAAATAGCCAGGTTAAGTACCTAATCGCTAAGAAAGACAAGCAAGTAAGAAGAATGTTAGGAAGTACAAAAGAAGTAGGTAGGTATGTCAGGAGAGCAACAAATTAAAATGAGTATAAATATACCTACTTAGGTACCTAGGCAACATTTTATTTACCTAGCAGTCGAACCACGTGGCCACCAATGGCATGAGTTGATTATAAATTCATACAAACTTTTGCGGCAAAAGCTTGTATGAATTTATAATCAACAACATTGCGAGTGAAACTAGTGGCAAAAGTTCACTCGCAATGAAACCAACATAGTCTATGACGAAGATACTGCAGTTTTCTCGTACGCGGATGATTTTTTGCATATGGTTCTGCAGTTTTAGAGAGTACATTCTAAGTCACTTAGGTACTCACAAACAAACTTTACCTCTTTTGTAATTGGTATATCATTTGAACTGTAATTTTTATGTGATTTTGTCTTCAGGCATCCATACTCACCGGAGAAATAACTGAAGGCAGAACGAACTTCCGACCCCTAGTTTTATCAGAACCCATCGGCTCCGTAAAAGTCCTCCAAAACAACACCGTCCAAGTCAACCTTATCCGTCTTAACCTCACAGAAGACCCTATCCACCTTCTCCTAAGCAATGATGGAGGAAAAAGCTTCGCAGATGTCGAACTGAAGTATTCAAATCTGATCCTTAATCTCGAAGGTGGTAAGGACTATATTCTGAAAACGAAGGAGACGGGCACAAGGTTCAATTTTACGATAACGGCGTCTGATGATAAGGTGAATGAAGTGCCGACGGAAGAAGGGAACGGGACGAAGGTTGGATGCTGGCAAGATGGAAAGCTTTATGGGATTGGTAAGTTGTCTTGAATATTTCTTCCTATTCACTTTACCACATGCATACGATAATTAGCCGGTTGAATATAATAAACACACCAGAAACCATAAATAGACGCATACGGTGATGTTCTCCTCCAACTTATATTTGACATACTTAATTATAATAAGGAACTATCTTACTTTGATGAAATAAAGTAAACCCAAGATATTATAATGGTAACATTGGATGACCTTGTAGCCAGGACTAAGTTAAACCCTCCAAAAAACGAATTTGTTAATATTGCTATCGGCCGCTCTTCCAATCGCTAAACCATTCTTAACATAGAGCTCGTTTTAAAACCAACCATAAATACTCAGCGAGTAAAAGTAATCAATAACTTACTTTCTGCTGATTAGTCTTAGCATGGTGACAACAGTATGCGTGGCACTTCTCACTTAAATCACAGCTTAAATATTCAGTTAGATTAGTGACACATACGGAGATGATAAAACAGGACCTATCTATCAATAACAACTACAGCTCCACCCCTCTTTCAACCAATGTTACAAGGAAGCATGAACATAAACTTGACTCGGACTGGCCTCTTAGCTCAGTTGGTAGTAGCTCTGCCTTCTGCACTATAGGTCGTAGGTTCGATTCCCACCCAGAACAAACATTTGTGTGATGAACATAAATGTTTGTTCTGTATCTGGATGTTAGATAGTATTCTATGTATGAATTTACAAAAAAAAAAGTAAATAAGTATTCTAACAGTTATCTGGTTCCCATAATACAAGCTTTGCTTAGTTTGGGGCTAGATTGCGCTGTGTGAAAAAGTCCAGCTATATTTATTTATTTATCTATCAATAACAACTAGTGCTTCACCACTCTTTCAACCAATAACAAGGAGGCATGAACATAAATATATAACTAGCTGACGCCCGCGGCTTCGCCCGCGTGGACTACTATTTTGTTTATCCCACGGGAACCGTGCATTTTTTCCGGATAAAAAGTAGCCTATGTCCTATTCCCGGTCATTATCTATCTATGTTTCAAATTTCAGCCAAATCGGTCTAGTGGTTGTCGAGTTATAGAGGAACAAACATACATCCAAACATCTAAACATCCAAACTTTCGCATTTATAATATTAGTGTGATAGTGTGAAGTGTGATAGTGTGATATAATTTCCAGGCGAAGAGTTCCATATCGGTTGTTCAGAGCTCTGCGAATGCACTGGTCCGGACACCAAAGAATGCGCCGCGCTGGTTTGTCCAAACCACGTGGGTTTGGAGCTGATGTCCAAAGGCTGTGTGAGATGGGCTCCGAGCCCACCCGCCCAGCCTCCCAACTGCTGTCCTCGGTCGGCTAGATGCTTGAGTGATGGGACTTGCCATTACAATGGAGTTCCGTAAGTAAAATATGTGCCATTTCATTGTATATGAAAATTTTGTCATGTATCTAATACTAGCAGCGCCCTCGCGGCGTCGCTCCGTAGTGATGGTATATGGTGATGATGATGATGAGGAAAAGTAGCCTATAACCTTCCTCAAGAGTTTAGCTATCACATGCAGAAATAATTTTTCAAATCCGACTTATTGAGATTAGCGCGTTCAAACAAACAAACAAACAAGCTCTTCCTCTTTATTATATTAGTATAGATATAAATGTAATTGGACCTAATATGTATAGTGCCTCTAAGTTATCTAGAAAAGGAGCTTTAATGCCTCAAAATGTCTACTGCGTCTATACAGTCGTGATTCTATTTCGTTTAGATTTTTCTTTCTTGGATTATTAGGTTTTGTCAGCACTTACACTATAAAAACTTACACTATAAACTGTAACAAATAACGGAAGAGCGGGATCCTCTAATACAGGTATTTTCATACTTAAAAGAGGGTCCCTAACCCATGAAATGTATTTTAATTTAAGTTACAGAAATAAAATATTTGTATTTGTACTATTCTCTTGTCAACCTTACTCACAAATGCCTACGTCATACTATATTCATATCCAGTAGTATTTCGAATCCTATTGTTAAAATGTAGGTACGCATGGGCCCATTTTTTGAACTCTGATCCTGAGTCCTGACACTATGTTCAAATGCGTAAAATGACTTTGTTCAATTTCAGAGTGCCAAACTGGACCGAAGTGCCCTTATCTCTCACGGGCTGTGAACAACGCTGTTTCTGTGAGAACGGTGATTTAGACTGTCAGGAGATTTGCACTCCGTTACCACCGGTTCCTCCTCAGAACATGCGCTGTCCACCGATGCATCGACCAGCCCCCGTCAACATATCTGACGAGGATTGCTGCAAGCAATGGGGATGTGTTCCCAGTGGTAAGGATTTTGCAACCTGTGCAACAAGAAAATTCCTAGGAAACGTCATCGCAAAAAGGTGGTGGATATCATTTTATGTATAGTTCGCGTCATGTAAAAAAAAAACGCTGACTGTCAAGCTGCGTAGGAAGCAATTTATAAAAATTAGGCAAATTAATACTGTCGCGCACAAGTTTTTAATTACTAAATGGTTATCCATAGAAAAAAACAAACAATAAAAAAAACCAGACCAAAAGAAAATAATAGGCCTAGTACTTTCGTGTGCAAGTATACCCATGCGCAAACATACCCCCTCCACTGTCTTCCAGCGTTCTCTTTACGTGACGCCACCTATACTTAGAACCAATGACTTCATCTGTCAGAGTCATACATTTCGCTTTTAAAATCGAACATTTTTGCAGATCAAATCATTTCATTTGCTCATAATTGCATGCAATTCATCAACATTATTGCTTCCAGCAGGAATCAACGGCTCGCCATACCAATACCGCATGCCAGTTCTCGGTGAACCCATAAACTTCGTCACGCCACTACCACCCATCTCTACCGTCACCACACAAGTGTTACCCACACCACCACTCGCTACAAACTCTATAGACTTTTACAAACACCTGAGTCCTGTTAAATCCTTCCCAATGTTACTGAAAAACGTTACACCTTTACCTGTCAGCAGCTTTTCTAAACACGAACCTAATTATAATCCTGGAGACAATATAACAGTTTTTACGCTCGATGATATCGATGCACCTTTCAAAACTATCCATCCGGAACACCCTTTGTTGTCTCATCATGATCAATGGACGCTACAGAATCAAAATCCTGAATCAAATCCATTACCAAGTTCCATCAGCTCACCAATATCTCATTCGAGCGTTAGCCACGCGACACATTCGCACCCTGATAAGCGCATAAATTTTGCGATTGCTGACTCTAAGAACCGTGATAATTATTATCAAGCACGAACCACACCTAAATCAATACAAACCAATATACAAAGCGTAGAACAATCCCAAATGCAGTTCACTCCATTACGCGATTCAATGAGAAAAGTTCCAATATCATCGGTGGATAACTTAAATTTATTTCTACCTAGCAATGAGAAAAAATATCCACCAGAAAGCCACTACCCTCAACACCCTGCAATACAGATCAAGGGAATGTCAGAGCCAACAAAAATATCATTCTTCAAACCTTTATTAAATAACAAAACTGACTACATTTTGAAAACGACCCCAAGCTCCAACAATTTCCCTGACAACTCATTATACAACAATCGTGGAAAACAGGTTACAATATTAAGATCCAAAGATCTAAAGGCTACAACACCTAGTTATGAACCAGAGCCGTTGTGGAGTCAAGGCTCGAGCACTCACGTTTTATCCAAACAACCTAACCCTTACGAAACCGTCCTGCTCCGAGCGATACCAAGTCCTAAGAACAATATACAGCCAGCTTCCAACCCAAAATACAACCACCCTCATTCTCAAAAGGCGTATTCGGCGATGAATCTAGAACATTTACTTAGTCAGATGGAAGTGGAGTCTGTGAATAGGAACCTTGGAAGGTCGGCGGACAAGAATCAAGAAGCCGGGATAGGTCAGTGACCTGGAGAACCCCTTGACTTATCCTGTCTGTGACTCCAGCTTGACTCTTGCTCTAGAATCTTCTTTGTGACCTTGTAATTTAGTTCTCATAAGACAAATGGCAACGGTAATCTGTCCATGTCTTTGTCAGACAGACATAGATATACCGTTGTGTCACTCTATACCATTTTAGGTAGGTACTTGACCCCTAACTGCGGCCTTATTACATGATCTTTCATTTCTCCACTGACCACACTGATGTTACTTTCATATTTATCCGTTTGAAATTGCTAACACACATTATCATCTACTAACAAACGTAAAACTAACTGTTTATCTCAGTATTCTACATGCTAGAACTTGGCACTTCGGCAGATTTTCTCCATAACAGGAGCAGTGACGAAGAAAAGCGCTATTTTACAATTTTGAATATTATTATGTCCTTATCTATCCAATTGCCAAGTTAATTTGTTAATATGCTTTAGACAAACCATATTCCAAGGTCCTAAAAGGTATTGATTTTCCAGGACATGCCCCAGCAGACTTCCCCCACAAACCACAACCCTCATTCCTCCCCACCGTCCCACCAGAGCTGCACTTCCCCGAAGACGAAAACCCTAACTACGATCAGAATAACATCCATCGTCCTATCGGGCCTGATGGAATACCTGGGTTACCTCCAGGTCTTGAGGTCCCGCCGAGCTTTGGAGAGATGAATAAGAAGTTGTCTGTGATATCTGTGGAGTCTGATTCGCCCACTAGCGTGACTATGCTGCTGGGTCTACCACCTGTCTTGGTCGGGCTGCGAGGCAGCGTTGATCTGAGATACACTGATACTGCGTAAGTGAACTTATGAAAATCATTCCACATTTAAACTTATGCCCCTTTCCCATAAAGGTAAGCAGAGACCACGCCACATGGGTACGATCCTTTGCTACGATCTTGACATCTTTTTCGCCTCATTTGTATGACGAATGTTATTGTTATAGTTATTGTTTGCCAGTTTAGGGGTACCTTTGACGTGGTTTTTTTCTAAAATGTCACCATTTTAGTTCAAGTAAGCTTAGGTCTTCCTTTTCCAGCTGTATTTCATTCTTCCTCTACCCTAAAACATCTGAATAAAATATTTCTTAAATTATATTTTGTCATGTACCAAAGATAACTTTCCACTTACCTACTTACACTGTTACCCTGACATCTTTAACCTCCTAGTCTTTTCCATCAGTGACGCAGACATCTCCCACTGGTACTCGCAAGTGTTCGCTCCAGCAGACGAGATCCTCACGACTCCTCGTTTAGAATTCCGTCTGTCTGGCCTGAAGCCTTCCACAACGTACAAGATAAGAGGGAAGCTGTTCCTCCATAACTTACCCGTTGCACCCGCCAGTGAGGTTTACAGTGTGAGGACTCAAGATTTGCCAGTGGTAAGTTGGATGTGGCATATAATTCGTATACCTATGTTATTTGTAACAAGATTAAGGAAAACAGAATGGCTACTCTTTATTGTGGACAAAAGAAACGGACAGAACCTTTTAATTTTACCAGACGGAAATAAATGAATCGTCCTGTCGGCGAACAGTCCATCGACGAAACGGTCGTCGGCGAAAGGTTGCGGATTCGTTTACCGAGTCTTAGGTGTTGAAAGGTAGAAAAAATCTTATTCTGATTGCGCTTAGATAGACTACGAGGGATATTAAAAGAAACGACGACATTTAAAGAAAGTTTACGGGAAACTTTTTTGTGCGTGACTGAATCAACGGGTCTACTGTCTCTAGGACATTCATCTTGATTGATCGTTGAAGTTAAGTTAAACAAGTGGCTTTATGGGCTAAGCGCTTTCGTGCTTCGGACGGCACGTTAAATTGTCGGTCCCAACTTTTAAGTCGTTAAGCCATGACGGAGGCCTTTAGGTGGCCTAAAAATTCCGTCACCAGAGTTGGCCACTTGCTCATCCAAGCATACTTATTCATCTTGGAATCATTTACTTCTTTAAGAGATGTTGGCTCCATGGACAACTTTATTTCCAGGTGGTGCCGGCAGAAGAGAAGAGAAGAGAGATCGACAGTAGATTGACTGTGGTGGATGTGAACGACACTAGCGCTCATGTGAGCTGGAGGCATTTCACTGAAGACGAGCTACAGTTCATCGATGGTATACAAGTCAGGTCAGTTCAGGAATGCTTACGTGATTTGGTATCATAATTGAATTTGATATTTTATTCCAGACTAGCAGCGCCCTCGCGGCGTTGCTCCCGCAGTGATGGTATATGGTGATGATGATGATGATGAAAAGTAACCTATAACCTTCCTCAAGAGTTTAGCTATCAAATGCAAAAATAATTTTACAAATCGAACTTGTAGTTCCTGAGATTAGAGCGTTCAAACAAACAAACAAACTCTTCCGCTTTATTATATTAGTGTAGATACAGCTTCAAAGATTTGAAAAATGTTTGAACACCTTGTTTGATTCACGGGACTTTGAATGAAAAAAGTTTTAACACATATTCAACGTCCCATGCCATGTTCAAGTCTCTGAAGCTTAATCTGGCCCAGAAATATCACTGAACCTCGTTTATTTGTACTACTGATTAAAGTTTCTATGAAGTCTAGTAACTTATCTTGACATTTCACAGATACCGTCCAGTAGGAACTCCTATCTACAGCATGACAGAGCTCCTCCACCACAGCCGTTCAGCTGCAGAGTTACACGACCTGAGACCTGGAAGCAGATACGAAGCCTCACTAGTATTGGTGCCGCCGCCGAGAGCCACCACTGAATTGAACGATCCTGGGAGAGTGGAGTTCATCACTGCACCTTATATTGGTAAGACTTTATTGGTACGATTATACTATTTGCGAGCTGCACGACCTGAGACCTGGAAGCAGATACGAAGCGTCACTTGTACTGGTGCCGCCGCCGAGAGCCACCACCGAACTGAACGATCCTGGGAGAGTGGAGTTTATCACTGCACCGCATATTGGTAAGACATTTGGTACGATTATACGATTCTATTGCTACTAATTTTGTGGTGGTTAAGTGTGAGAACATCTGACTTTTGATCCGATTGAATGTATCTAATATGATTTTGAATCACCTTCAAAGGATCTTATACCTATGCCTAAAATGATCTGCAGTGCGATTTACACTTCTCGGAATGCGATTGAATGTATCTGGCTTTGAAACATCTTCAAATGATCTTAAATGCCTAAACTTATGCGATTCATACTTTTCGAAATGCATCCGATTCGAAGATTTTCTTCGGCAAGTGGATGTTTTTTCAGCGAAGAAACGTCACTATCCGAATTCAGACATCCTAAAATACCAATTGCTATTATTGCATAAATTATTCCTAAACATCCAAAGGTTTCTTTTTTACCTCTTTCTTGAGAAATTATATGAGAAATTATACCAAATCCAGGTAAAATTAGAATATAAACTTCTGGATGCCCAAAAAATCAGAATAAATGTTGATAAAGAATGAGTCCTGAGTCACGGCGTATCACGGATGCGGATCCGCCGCGCACGAAACTAATGCTCGACATGGTTGAGTCCGCGCCCGCTCGCAGTTCGGACAGATTCAACCATGTCGAGCATTTGTTTTGTGCGCGGCGGATCCGCATCTGCGGTAAACCGTGACTTAGGATTCAGCATCAGAATGCATTCCGAGAAGGGTTGAATTGCGCCGCTGAGAGAATATCTACCGCGCCTTAACACAGTTGTGGCTATATTTCATTTTTCTTCCAGACCCTTACAACTGGACAGTGACGATAGAAGCCCGTTCAGTAGGCGCGGAAGCCGCCGAGCTGGCGTGGTCGGGCGTCCCCTCGCCCGCGGAGCGCTGGGTGCGCGTGTACCGAGCTGCGCATGCGTGCGGGGACCAGCCCGCGCCGGCCGAGCAGGACTTGTTCAAACTGGCCGCCAGGGACCAGCCCCTATCTGTCACTTTAAGCGGACTTCAATCTAACTCAAGGTATCTAATGGCCTAAGCCTTTCTTGCTGCTCTTTCTTTAGACAAAAACGAGCCAGCATAGAGGGGACTTTAAGCGGACTACAGTCTAACTCAAGATGCTGGTAACTAGGAAGTCTTAGCAAGGCATTTCAATAAAGCTACTAGAAGCCTTTGAAAAGTGTTAAGAGTTAGGTGATTTAGCAACCAGCCCCGGCCAGAAGCAGGATGAGTTTTAGCTGTCAGAGAGAGTCTAACTCAAGGTACCTACTGGTAACTAGGAAGTCTTGGCTTGTTTATCCTTTAAGGCATTTCAATAAAGCTACTAAGAAGCCTTGGGTGCACGTGTACCGAGCTGCGCATGCGTGCGGGGACCAGCCCGCGCCGGCCGAGCAGGACTTGTTCAAACTGGCCGCCAGAGACCAGCCCTGTCCTTTACTTTAAGTGGACTTCAGTCCAACTCAAGGTAATGCTACGACATTAGCCCTGGGTTGCTTTGACCAGCCCACTACCGAGGAGCTGGTAGTCCGGCCGGATAACTATCCGCCACTCTATAACTCTCATCACTATCTATAACTCTTCCTTCCGCCACTGCAGAATCTCCTAGCTTTTCATAAGTAGATACTCTTCACAGGCTTTCTATTCATAGTAGCTTGATTGAAATGCCTTTTTAAGTACCTACACTTAAGGAGATTCTGCGGTGACCAGCCTTCAAACGCCGTTCAAACTGGCCACCAGGGACCAGCCCCTCTCCGTCACTCTAAGCGGACTATAGTCTGACTCAAACTAAATGAGTTAGTTGATTCTTTAGCACGTGGCAATAAGCTGGCAGGTAAAGAGCGGGACCTGTTCAAACTGGCTGCCAGAGACCAGCCCCTGTTCGTCACTTTAAGTGGACTTCAGTCTAACTCAAGGTATCTAATGGAGTACCTAAGCCTTTCTTGCTGCTCTTTCTTTAGACAAAATCAAGCCGGCATGGACCAGTGCCAAAAGAGCCAAAAGATTCTGCGGTGACAAGCCCGCCGGCGCCAAGCGGGACCTGTTTAAACTGGCCACCGGGACCAGCCCTAAATAGTTGAAATTAAAAATCCTGTTAATAAGATAACTCACTAAAATAAACTTTAATTTCTACTTATAGGTGCAGAGTCTGGTTGGAACTGTTCCTGACGAACGGGAAAGTGAAGACCAGCAACGTACTGGAGATAAACACAAAGTCATTGGACACGGATAACCCTATAGATAGTAAGTAGAATCGTCATATTCTGTAGTAGGACATATAACAGCTCTGGCTACTTCTATTCTACTTGATCTCTAGGACCTCTTTAATAAACTCGGCTCAACTTCTGTCTAAGTTGCACCACGGATTTAACTATTGCCATCCTTATTTGTCACTAACAAAAAAGGATGGTAATAGTTAAATCCGTGGTGCAACTTTGACAGAAGTTGCGCCGAGTTTATTAATAGAGGCCTAGAACATCAGCGGGCAGACTATACAGGGTGTGGCAAATTTTTGGGCACTTCAGAGTAGCTAGGTACCTTTTATCTTGTTGTTAGAAAGTTTTGTTCTTAGGAAACCATTGGTTTATTTTGAAGAAAAATATAAACTTTCAACTACAAGAAAAAAAGTAGCTACCCTGAAGTGCCCAAAAATTTGCCACACACTGTATATTGTAGGTAAGTATGTTAAGGCCCTATACCCTGACAATGCACCAAAAGGCACTTGCAAGATCCAAAAGTTTAAGAGTTTGGCTGAATTGTATTACATAAAAACAAAAAGGTAGTAGCTCAATAGATGTGCCAACAATAACACCGCGAGATAATTGCAAAATAATTACTTATTTCCGAGAAGAAAATAGATAAACTCTCTCAAAAATCCCGAAATCGACCTTTTTTTGTTCCAATTTTTGAAAATCCCCATTGGAGTCATCGAGATAAATAAATAGAGAAGCTGGTACAAACCATAGACGTGTCACTAGTGCGGTGGGCCATGGGCGGGGCCTAATGAGAGATTAGACACCGCACAGAAGTGACACAGCTTTTTTACCTACTACTACCTAATCGTTACTCTGCCTTATCTAAATAAATTGACTAAGTTGTGGGTTCGTTACCCACCCAGGACAAACATTTGTGTGACGAATTTATAGTTGTTTGTTCTGTCTCTTGGTGTTTTATAGTATTATTATGTATAAAAACCTATCATTTAAATATATTTTTTTATTATTTCTTACTTGGTATAAAATACCTACCTACCTACCCTATTATAAGATAAAAAGTTGGACAAAAAAAGTTAAGTATACATACTGTAAAATAACTTTATTTTTCGAGATCTATTATTTACTAAAAGTCAATAAAAAATCTAAGATCCAACTGCTTCTAAATCGCTGCACACCGTCTTGTACTGATAGACAAACAGACAGTTAAACGGCTTATGCTGAGTATTTTATAAGCTAAATAAATAATCAGTTATAGGTACCTACCTAATTGAGTTCAAATAATTATGTGCCTATCTTGGACGAAGAAGGTTCCTATATTATGAGTTCACCAACACTTATTTTATTACCTACCGTGTCCAATCTGTACAGTTCAATTTTCATAATCTATGATTTTCTAGAAATGGCGGCAAATTATGACAAAAATTATTTTTGCTGTTTTGCTTGGTTTTAGTTGATGATTTATTTATTTACCGATGATATCGGTACTATCCTTTTTTTTTTTGTAGTAGATTCGTTTTTGCACGATTTTAATATGCAAGAGGCATTTTTGACACTCATTTTTAGGGTTCCGTACCTTAAAAGGTAAAAAAAGGAACCCTTATAAGATCACTTTCTTGTCCGTCTGTCCGTCTGTCCGTCTGTCCGTCTGTCCGTCTGTCCGTCTGTCCGTCTGTCCGTCTGTCTGTCCGTCTGTCCGTGTGTCACCATCGATTATCTCAGGAACGGGTAGAGCTAGCAAGTTGAAATTTATACCATATACTAAGGTCTATAGTCCCTACTGTGAGTATAAAAATCAAGGTCCTGAGTCAACACTATAAAAAGATATAGGCAAATTTAGGTTTTCGTGAAAACTTGTGAGTACCAAAACTTACCTTAATTATCAACTTTTTTTATTTTTCGGAATTTTTCCTTTACTTGTGCTGGAAGACCTTGCTTGTAACCAAAATTGACAATTGTAGGTCAACCGGAAGTACCCTAGAGGTTTTGGGTCGAAAACCTAAATGGTAGTTCCCGTTGACCTAGAATAACGAAATTTGGCAAAAAGCAAGGTCTTATAGCACAAATAAAGGAAAAATTCCAAAAAGTTAAAAAAGTTGAAAATTAAAGGGTGTTCCCATACATACATAGTTGACGCCAATTAAAATTGTCCTCTGAGTTGTATGGGCGCTCATACAATTAAGCGGACTAGCTTAATTGGCACCATGGCTAGGCACGGAACCCTCGGCGTACGAGTTCGACTCGCACTTGACCGGTTTTTTTAGACTTTTTGACGACATTCGACATCATAACCCAGCGACCGATCGCGATGAACGTAAGCTAGTGAATGAATGAGCTGACGCCGATCGGCTTCAATTGTGGCGTCAAGTGTGAGTTCGCCGGTGTCCGTTCTAGTTTACATATTTCTTCAAAGATTGGAGTTTATAAAAATCTTTATTGTTCACGATAGACACAAAAGTATGAACAAGAGCAATACCGCGCTAGATTTTGATTAAATCTCATCGTAAAGTTGAAATCTACGTCTGAACACTATTTATTTTTCGACGCAAAGCGTGCGCCTGCGTCCATACATTTTACTATGGAGTAGGTACGGACCGAACGTCGCTTTCTGCGCTGTATAAATGGAACGTTGACGTGCGAAAAATGGCAGTGTCGTCGCGGATACCGAGGTGGGAGGACGTCCGTTTTCCATCCGCTCACGGACGCACGCACATTTTAGGGCGGGGTGTGACTGTCTCCGCAATAATTATCATTATCATCACTTTGTATGACGTATTTTTAGTTATAGGAAATACTTACTTATTTTTAACCGACATCGGAAAAAGGAGAACGTTCGTCGGAATCTTTTTTTTTGTGCTTTTTTTTTGTTTTTTTTTTTTATGTAGGTACATGCTTCTATCCTTTCATGTTTCTCTTCCTTTCTCCTTCCATGATTACCTCCTTACCTACCTTTAATTAATTATATGTCTAGCTAGATGGACTCTCTCGCTTCAATCGCAACAAGAACAACAGGCCAGGTTTGAAACGCTAGTGTGCGTATCACGCACACAAGTATGCGAATCTTCTATTGTCTATACAGGTGCGCTGCGTCACCTGTCAACATTGTCATCCATTTTTAGTGATACCAGCTCTTAAAAATTTCCCATAAAAGTAGGGGAAAATATGTTATAATATCGAAATGTCTCTAAAATTTGTTTCAAATTTTTTGCGGTCAATACTGGTTTTTGTTTACTTAATTTTTCTTGTAAGTATTCGATCCTTGGTTTCGATCCTGGATTTCGATCCTTGATTTCGATCCTTGATTTCAATCCTTGATTCTTGAATCTGGAATTTGAAATCTTGAATCTTTGAAGTGACAGCTGTCAAACTTCAAACCGCCATATCTCATGAATTACTCGTCCTAGACTCCCCGTTCTCAGTTCAAATGAAAGCTATGACCAAGATCTTCATTTGAACTGACAGCTGTCAAACTTAAAACGGCCATATCTCGGAAACTTCTTTTTAAGTGACAGCTGTCAAAATGACATCTGTCATCTGAAATGTAGATCTTGGTCATAGCTTTCATTTGAACTAAGAACGGTGAGTCTAGGACGAGTAGTTTCCGAGATATGACCGTTTTATGTTTAACAGCTGTCAGTTCAAAGTTTAAAACAGCCATATCTCGGAAACTACTCGTCCTAGACTCCCCGTTCTCAGTTCAAATGATAGCTATGACCAAGATCTTCTTTTGAAGTGACAGCTGTCAAAATGACATCTGTCATCTGAAATGTAGATCTTGGTCATAGCTTTCATTTGAACTAAGAACGGTGAGTCTAGGACGAGTAGTTTTCGAGATATGACCGTTTTAAGTTTGACAGCTGTCAGTTCAAAGTTTAAAACAGCCATATCTCGGAAACTACTCGTCCTAGACTCCCCGTTCTCAGTTCAAATGAAAGCTATGACCAAGATCTTCTTTTGAAGTGACAGCTGTCAAAATGACATCTGTCATCTGAAATGTAGATCTTGGTCATAGCTTTCATTTGAACTGAGAACGGTGAGTCTAGGACGAGTAGTTTCCGAGATATGACCGTTTTAAGTTTGACAGCTGTCAGTTCAAAGTTTAAAACAGCCATATCTCGGAAACTACTCGTCCTAGACTCCCCGTTCTCAGTTCAAATGAAAGCTATGACCAAGATCTTCTTTTTAAGTGACAGCTGTCAAAATGACATCTGTCATCTGAAATGTAGATCTTGGTCATAGCTTTCATTTGAACTGAGAACGGGGAGTCTAGGACGAGTAGTTTCCGAGATATGGCCGTTTTAAGTTTGACAGCTGTCAGTTCAAATAAAGACCTTGGTCAAAGCTTTTTTAGGAACTGAGAACGGGGTCTAAGACGAGTAATTCAAGAGATATGGCGGTTTGAAGTTTGACAGCTGTCACTTCAAAGATTCAAGATTCAAGAATCAAGGATCGAAATCAAGGATCGAAATCCAGAATCGTAACCAAGGATCGAAATCAAGGATCGAAACCAAGGATCGAAATCAATAAGGTAAAAATATCCTGTCAATGACTTGGGCACACTACTAATCCAACAACGAGTGTGAAAGAGACAAAGCTACCAAGAAAGCCTCTCAACAAGACCAACAATCCTTATAACCAAGATTAAATTATAATAGATCGTTGTGTAGTCGTGTTAAGGTTCAAAGTCCCTTTTACATTAAAGTCGACTTAACCATCCTGTTTGTATATAAAATCATTGGATTCAACACTTTTTTTTATTTGCTCACGCTTTCACATGGGTAAAATCAAAAAATAATTATGGCAACCCTCTTAGACCATGTTAGGATAAAATTACAAAGTTTTATTTTCTTGTTTTCATAACTTATAGTTATTTATAGTTTACTTACCGATGCTATGTAACTTCCTCATTTATTTTTAGTCGTCCTTTGTAATTCCTGCACACTGTAATGGCACAAATCGCCATTTTTGTTTGCCGCCAAATTCATGTTTACAGTACAACGACCTTAGCGCGACTGAATGAGCGAAACGAACAAGTCAACCAACAGTTGGTTGACTTTTTTTTGGCGTTTTGACGCTCGAAATCGGGGTCTAGATATTTAGTTCGTCCAAGTTACCTACATACTTCTTATCTCACTATATTATAAACCTTCCATCATCATTATGACAATGCACAAAGTAATGAAACCAATCGGAAGTTGCTAGTGTGCTCTAGAACCGAATCTGACACGATAACTCAAGTAGGTACCTACGGCTCGACCGATTTTTATGTTTACCTACAAGTAGGTAGGAACATAAATTAAATAATATTTATAGCGTTTAATAAATCAAAATTGATTGAATGTACAGATATCGGATGTACCTACAGCTTCAATTTATAATACCTACCTACAGAGGCGTATTTAAAAATTCGGCGCCCTGGGCCTGTAAGGTTTTCCGCCCCAACAATTAGCGGAAAATGCAAATCAGATATACCTAGTGAATGAAAAAACAAAAAAGGCAATAGTTAGGTTCAAGGTATTGAACACACACACAGTACACAGCTAGAAGGTATACTAACTGTGACCGCGACTTCGTAAGCGTTATGGTTACCGTATGTATACCAAACGCATTTAATGACTTCGATTCCCGTCGCGGGACAAATTTTTGTATGATTTGCAAATATTTGTCTCGGGCTTGAAATTTGGTTTGCATTCTGCTCGCAAAATAATTATGAAACTTATATGCGAGCGAAGCGAGCCGAATTTTTTTAGACAAATGCTGACACTTTATTTTTCTTATGGTAATCAAAGAAAAGGCTGGCTGCATGTCGATTCCTATTCTATATGCGAGCGAAGCGAGCCTAATTTTTTTATAACAAAACAAATGCAACATTCGACACGTCTTGATTTTACTAACGTGCTCAAAGAAAAGGATGGCTTTTTGTCGGTTCCTATTCTGCGGTCAGACTAGTGTTGCCAAGTCTGATATGCCATATTTCGGGACGGCAAGTTACAAAAAGCGGGACTTTGTGTTATAATTAGGGACGACAAAAAAAAACAAGCTTTGTATCAAACTGTTATATTTTAACTCCTCGCCAGACACAGCATCAAACATTTGCGCACTTTTATTCTTAGCATAATTTTGCAGTGCTCAAAGACTCACTGCTCGTCGGTTCCTATTCTGTGGTCTGACATAACTCAATTTGCTTGCAATATACTAACAAATACAACATCTGACACTTGATTTAGTTTGTGGTTATCAAAGAAAAAACTTGCTGCTTATCGGTTCTTATTCTGTGGTTAGACTTAACTCACTTTATGTGTTGTGTGTGACTCTTGATTTAGACTGGTAAAATACCTTACTCAGGTAGTTAAATGCGAGCGAAGCGAGCCGAATTTTTTAGGACAAATACAACTTTGTGACACTTGATTTTGCTTGCGGTGATCTAAGAAAAAACTCGCTGCTTATCGGTTCTTATTCTGTGGATAGACTTTACTCACTTTATGTGATGCTGATGTGACACTTGATTTTGACTCGCAAAATACCTTACTCATGAAACAAATGCGAGCGAAGCGAGCCGAATTTTTTTAAGACAAATGCAACATATTGTGACACTTGATTTTGTTTCCGGTGTTCAAAGAAAAAACTCGCTGCTTATCGGTTCTTATTCTGTGGTTAGACTTTACTCTCTTTACTCGCAATATACCTTACTCATGTCATGAAGTTAAATGCGAGCGAAGCAAGCCGAATTTTTTAAGACAAATGCAACATTATTGTGACACTTGATTTTGTTTCCGGTGTTCAAAGAAAGAAATTCGCTGCTTATTGGTTCTTATTTTGTGATTAGACTTTACTCCCTTTACTCGCTGTATACCGTACTCATGAAGTTAAATGCGAGCGAAGCGAGCCGAATTTTTTAAGACAAATGCAACATACTGTGACACTTGATTTTGTTTCCAATGTTCAAAGAAAAAACTCGCTGCTTATCGGTTCTTATTCTGTGTTTAGACTAAACTCACTTTATTCCCAATTTAACTTACTTATCAAGTTAAATGCGAGCGAAGCAAGCCAATTTTTTCAAGACAAATGCAACATGTGACACTTGATTTTGTTTGCGGGGCTCATAGAAAGGCTCGCTGCTTGCCAGTTCCTACTAGACATAAGTATAACTAACTTTGCTCATTTTAGCTATTTTAGCTTCATGAGTAGGTATAATATGTGAGTAGGTATAAAAGTAAACAAAGCGAGCTTCCTTATCTCGAAGTTTTTAAATCAGTTATAATTATTATTGTAGCAACGTAGGTGGCATCATTCATCATCATCATTTCCTTGCCCTTTTCCCACTAGGTAGCATCATTACCTACTAAAATTGTTTGCTTGGCCGCGGGCCGCACCAATATCGTCCGCGGGCCGCACTTTGACGACCACTGGTCTAAAGTACCTATCCTGCCAGTGCCACACAAGCAATCAAACAAGTGTTCACTACAGTGAAGCTGTGTATGGCGTCGACTTTCCTCTGTGTGTGCTTGTAGGTACTGTGTTCAGGTGTGTAAAGTGTGGTGATTTTTTTTAATCCACAAAAAGCGGGACTTTTTGCGTCCCGCGCAAGGGTAAATTGGGACGCGTCCCTCGACCCCTGAAAAGCGGGTCGTCCCGCGCAAAACGGGACACCTGGTAACACTAGGTCAGACACAAATCACTTTGCTTGCAAAACACTTATGACATGAAGCTTATATGCGAGCGAAGCGAGCTGATTTTTTTTAAGACAAATGCAACATGTGATACTCAAGAAAATGTTTGCCTAAAAACGCCTCGAGGATTTATATTGTAACGGATTTATCCCTTCGAGTTTAAAGATTACCTACCTACAGTTTCCTGACAAGTTAAAAGTCGCAAGGTCAGTCTCTGAAAATGGCCGGTCAGTAATACGATAGCGATTTCAGTTGTTGTTTATTAGGTAAGCTTTTCTTAAATTTCTTCAGGCATACAAGGACAAAAAGAAAGGCGCATGAAGCTAGCCGCCCCTGGCTCTCACCCAAATGTGTTTTAGTTAATTGTTAATTAGGTAGACTTTTCTTAAATTTCTTCAGGTATTTAAGGAAAAAAGAGAAGCGCATGAAGCTGAGAGCGAGGGGCGGCGCGAGCTATCTCTCGTTTTAGTTGTTGTTAATTAGGTACGCTTTTCTTAAATTTTTTCAGGCATACAAGGACAAAAAGAAAGGCAGATGAAGCTGAGATCGAGGGGCGGCGCGAGCCGCCCCTCAATTAATTGTTGTTAATAGGGTAGGTAGGCTTTTCTTAAATTTCTTCAGGCATATAAGGACAAAAAGATAGGCCCATGACATGAAGGGGAGAGTGAGAGGCGGCGCAAGCCGCCCCTTGCTCTCAGCCAAATGAGTTTTTTTGTTGTTAATTAGATAGGCTTTTTTTAATTTCTTCAGGCACAGGACAAAAAGAAAAGCATACGAAGCTGAGAGCTAGGGGCGGCTTGCACCGCCCACTAAATGAGTTTTAGTTGTAAATTAGGTTGGCTTTTTTAATGTATTTAGGCATTTAAAGAAAAAAAAAAGAGCAAGAAGCTGAGAGCAAGGGGCGGCTTACGCCGCCTCTCGCTCTCACCTTCATGTCTTGGGCCTTTCTTTTTGTCCTTATATGCCTGAAGAAATTGCGTGCCGGCTGAGAGGGGCGGCTTGCGCCGCCCCTCTAAGCCTGCCGCCCCGGGCCATGGCCCTCTTGGCCTAAGGGTAAATACGCCCCTGCCTACCTAATAGTTCGGTTCGAATATAGACTCAATTCGAACCGTGCAACCGACTTGGATAGCGTCAACCCGGTTTACACTATGGCTCCACCCTTAGGCAACAAACACTCACCATAACATTTACGCCGGCCGGTATACATTGCGCATTTTCTAGGACATGCTTACAAATGCTACAGCGATGACGCGCAATGAGAAACAAACAAACGAATAAACGTTAGTGTGCATGCGTACTACGCTACGAGTTGCAGATGTGTGAGTGTAAAATTTCAAAGTGTGCGTAGAATGAGAAGTTCCCACGCTCACAATGCAGAGGCTTAAATAGACGATTTCGTTCTTTCTCATTGGAATTTTGAGGGCATTCATAACCCTTTTCCTTTTCCAGATGAAATATCAGCGTCTTCAATATCGAGCGGCAACAGCAGGTCTCGAGGCGACTACTACTCAGCTTTAGTTGGCGTGGGTGTCGTGGCAGCGTTGGGGGCATTGACCTCACTGTTGCTACTGCTGGTGGTTGTCAGAAGACACAGGCCACGCTCTGCTAATATTACACGTAAGTGACATTACCTATAGTCGAATTGCTCATTGTACGAACTAAAAATACCTATATGAAAAATGACATTTTGATCGTCAATTTTAGTGCGTATAATAAGCAATCCGACTATAGTGGTTTTTCACGCTGGACTACATCGGAACTGAAAACAAGTGGCTAACTTAAAAAAATTTAAAACAGACTTCGGTGTTAAGCAATTTTCTGCAATCTGGAGGTGCATTTCTGTTCTCTAAAGATCCTCGACAGATCCTCACCAAATTTTTGTGGCAACCATCGGAAAGTATATCCTTTCAAACAAAAAAAAAATTTCAAATCGGTTGAGGCGTCTCCGAATAATCTGTGAACATACTCGTACATAAAAAAAGCAAAAAAAAAAAGATTCCGTTGACTTGAGAACCTCCTCTCTTTTGGAAGTCTAAATGTTAAATATAAAAATTCTCGGTTAAAAATAATTTAGGTACAGTAAGCGTCATCAATTGGTATCCCCCTAGTAAGAGGTCGGTTTGCAAGCCGTTGATCTCAACTTTTGTAAAAACTTTTACATCCTTGCTTACTTATGGATATCTAATTTCGCTCGAGTTCCTAAACAAAAATAGCTGATATAATACCCGACTGAAATCCAAGATTGAAATGAAAAGAGTCTTTGTTCAAATCAATAGGGGGATACCGATTGATGACGCTGACTGTACATATTTTCTACCTCCATACACACACACACACACAAACACACACAAAAGCCGCGGTCCTCTATACTATTATAATAAAGCGGAAGAGTTTGTTTGTTTGTTTGAACGCGCTAATCTCTGAAAGTACGAGTCGGATTTGAAAAATTCTTTCGGTATTGGATAGCTAATTTATTGAGGAAGGCTATAGGCTACTTTTCATCATCATCACCATAAACCATCACTACGGGGGCAACGCCGCGAGGGCGCTGCTAGTACTGAATAAAATGATAACTTTGCTTGCAGCCGTGCCATCTGCTCCACGCGAGTCCTCACTCCCGCCATACGACAATCCTGCATACAAACTTGAGTTGCAGCAAGAAACCATGGGTAAGCTCTTTGAACCGATTCCGCAACCGTTCTCCTAAGTGTCGCGTCATATCTACGGAACGTACGGCGCCGAAAGTTCAGCGGCGAAGGTTCGGTCGTAATATTCGTATATAATTACGCGACGTAATTTCGGCTTGATGTGTCATAGGGAACTTGAAAAACACTGCGAGCGTTCTCAACCGAACGGTCGGCGCCGTAAGTAAGTAAGTTCGTATGAGCAAGTGGCCAACTCTGGTGACGGAGTTTTTAGGCCGCCTAAAACGTTCCGCAGATGTGGCGCGACACTAAGACCGATTTGTCATTGGACTGTTCGTCGACAGGATGATTCATTTATATCCGTTTCACCAGCAGAACCTTTCATCTATGTCATTTTCAACAACAAGCCTTTACAGCTACAGAATGTTATAGTATAAGTTATGAAAAGTTTTTTTTATTCTTTAATTTGCAGACCTCTGACAGTTAAGCTCCCGTGGGCCAAGGAATGGTCTGAACGGGATAACGGAGCGAGCAGTCGACGTCGGCACCAACGGGGCGCCATACAACGAGATGGGCGTTTAAAGTAAACCCCGTCACTTATTGTATGTACGGAGTACTTATACAAAAGCTGAAACAAGTTTTAAAACTCAAAAATGTAATAAAGTTTTACTTAGTTGTTTTTTGTACTTACCCCGTTATTCATAATGTACCAAGCTTCCTAGAATTCTAAAGGCTGCTACATCTGTTGCAATTTCTTTATATTCCGACACATAAAAGTGACAGGAAAGAAATTCTATAAAGCCGTGCTTATTTGACAGTTAAATTTGAATAACCAATTTTAATTCACTCGTTAGCTCGGATTACTTCCGACAAATTGATTATTTACGAAGAACGTTATAGTTTTAGAATACAGAATTACTTTAAATTTTACACAATAAAAAGCTCCATCACTTTTTTCTACCATTTTCAACAATTTCAAAGCATTCTTCGTAAAACAATTTTTAGGAAATAATCCGAGTGAATATAAATATAAAATATAATATAATATAGTGAGTGAAATAGTCCTGCAGGTTAATAATATGCAGTAAGCACATTGTTTTTTTTTTAACTTAAAATATGGTTTTATGAAAAACAACGCTAGGGGTTAAAGTACCTACCATATTGAATTTTTTGGAACTTAAAATACGATTTTATTAATATGCTGTGACAGTGCGCTTATGCATTCACAAGTTTCAGCAGTGACTTCCTTAGGGAGCACCGCAGCACAGAGTTTAGGTACAACATGTGCGGTGGGACTGAACTTGTTAAAAAATTTAGTATACAACTTTTGTTTTTTGTACTACTTACATACAAAAAGGTTGCGTAGGGACAGTTGTCAAGAGCCAGTGTAAATAAAGACATTTTTAGTTATAATTCTTGTAACGTGTGTGACTAAGTGACAAAATGCGACAACTCATAATTCCAGATTTTTTATCAAACATGTTTTTCATTTTTTGACTCCCGTGTGATTGATGTAGATATAAAATAGTTAATACTATTCTAAATCTTTATTGCTAAATTATATTTGTTATTAACCCTAAATACTGCCAGTTCAATGCATTGTAAATATATAAAGAGTAATGTAAAAGCCTGTATCTTGATTGTAAATTACATGTTACGTTAAACTCGCATTATTTGTTATGTAATATACTATGACTTTGTACTTTAACAGATTTTTTATTACTCAGGTAATTCCTTACAGTTAAAGGGAAAGGAGCAGTAATTACAAAAACGTCATTTAATTCAAATACAACATCAAATCACATTATATTTTCTATAATATTAGTAGGTAGGTACAATATATCTTTTTTATATGATTTTTCTTAACGACTACTCTATTCGCTTCGTAGGAAATCTATGGTTGTTCACCCATTTCTCTACAGAGCTAATATTTAATGATAAATATTATGGGATTAAAAATACTTTAAATATTGTATGCAGTGTTTTTAATTAAGAAAATAGACAAATAACTGGTTAAATAGATAAATATTTACTGACACTGGGCCCCAAAGGAAGATATTTAAATTGATTTTAAAATAGATACATTTGTTAAATCTTAACAGTATTTTTTTCTAATATATTATTTGTAAATATCTCTAACATTCTGCTTCATACAGGCATACCTACACTTGCCCGTAAGATACGTGTAACACATTCACAAACAAAAACATATCTAAATGTGCTTCACTTAGCTGGGACAAGTGAAGATCATTTAGTAATATGTTAAATAATAATAAAAATAATTAACTAAATAAACTCTAAACCATACAAAAACCTCATTATCTGTTTAACATTAAATCGAGAATAAATTCATTTACTTTATTATTTATGAAATAGCTAATTGTTTTATGGAATGCGTATCTTATTTATTAAATGATTGTTGCGTTCACATTGAAACTGATATGTTGTCTATGTTTATTAAGAACTTTTTTATAAATTTGTAAAGCTTTGTAAAAATGATTTTAAAATATGTGCATAAGACCTGACAAGTCCCTAATGACATGATATTTTATGATTAGATAAATGTTTTTAGAGGGTTAATGATTTATTTAGATTGTAACTTGATACTAAGATATCTTTATAATTATGCGCCAAACGAAACATAGGTACACTGAATGTTTTTTAAAGTAGATTCTTACCTACATGCCAAGGATATTCTTATAAAATAAAAACGAAAGAGATACTGTGCATCTACCCAAACATTTATTTTTTTAATATTAGTTCAGTCAAAGAAAAAAAATGTTAACAATTGAAAAGAAAAATAAAACTATAAATACATCGTTATCATTTTGTTTCCTTTGACTGTATTATAATTTAAACCAAAATTAAGAAAAAATAGATTTTTAGTTAACTAATCACTTTGAAAAGATAGCAAGGAATCAGTCCAACCAATTAATTCCTGCTTCACAACAAAAAAAACAACTTCACAAAATATTGAAAAACGTAAGTTACGCATCTTACGCATTAAGGTGTCAGATAAGTTTTTTATGGCGCCGAAATTTCTTATCTATGCTTATAGTTATACAAAAATAAAATCTTTATATAACCAGAAATTTTTAGCGCGTTGATACCCTCTTGATCTTAGAAAGGTAGACCAATTTAAGATTGACTAAAGTTCACCTATTAACCTACACAAAAATGCGACATTTTTAAACGCTCAGATACGTTGGTGAACCTAGGTCTTAGATTTGAAACAGGTTCCATAAGGGTTCTTTCAATGTGATAAATAATAAATTCATCAACCTTTCTAAACTAAGTAAGTCTAAGTAAGTTTTCGTTATCGTAGACTAAATAATAAATAGGTACAAGGAATTTACTGAATTATGAACCTAAGTAGAATTGAGTTTGTATGGCTAAACCTGGAGATCGAGCTTTTAGTGCACCTGAATTTCACTCATGTTCTTCGCATAGAAAGTTGCCCTACTTTAGCGATTAATGAAGTACTAGGTACTAGTAATTTACACCACTACTGATTTAGTAGGTACTTACCTAGATTAAGATGAAAAGTTCGTAGGTAAATGTTGTAGTGACTGAGTTTAAGACCCGTTTAACGTTTCTCATTGCTCCCGCACCTATCTACGCTCTTATTCTCGATACCTACCTAATTGTCTTGCCTTTGTCAAACATTCATGTTAATTTATCAAGTCAGCTATCGTTCGTTTTTACCACCATTGAACAAAGCTTTATATTTACTTCCAATTCTCGTGCATACCGCTTCAAAATCACACTTCAAAACTTCCCTTTAGCTGATAATTTTTAAATTGGCCAATGATAATAAAAAAGTTTCAATAAAAAAACGAATCGAATCAGCAAAAAACTTAAATCTTTGGCCTTTACACTTTTTTTTAGATGATTTATACAATGTCAGGAGGCAATATTTGCCTACACTTAACAGGACACAGTAGTGCCTGGGACATTGTTTGAGATTGAGTAGGTAGGTAAGCTTGAATCAAACCGGCAGCCTACATTAAAAAAGAAGAGTTCAAAACACAAATGAAAAAAAAACAGTAAAGTTTCGTCTACTCCAACGAAAACTCCACTCTTATTTACTTAGAAGTGGCGTTGTCTTCATGAGCTTTCTTCACGACCGCAAGCTTGGAGTGCGGGTCTTGAGGCTGCAGCTGGGCATAAGGAGGCGCTCTGGTGCCGTGGAGGACCAGGGACCAGCCTCGGAAGAAACCAGTCCAGGGCTCCGGGTCTTGGCCACCGTTGAAACGAGCCTGGAAGGGTTTTTGAGTCTTTATATTGGGTATCCAATGTCTTTAAAATGAGAAGACAGTAAACTTTTGTACGTTTTTATACCATCTATCTACAGCACAACCTATTGACCTACACGCTGATTGGAGTAATCTGTATTAAACTCATTTTTGGCCAAAAACTGACTTACCTACTGTTGTCTTCGATAGCGCGGCAGAACGTCAAATCACCCAAATTGCCACTGAGGCCTGACTGCTAAATAGGTATACACTTTTCCCACTTAGGCGTTTCGCTGTGCAGGAAAGTTTTGTATGAAAAAGCTGCACTGCGCATCAAAAATCTGAGAAGTGTACTTGCTAGTTTTCCTTACCTCAAGCGACCAGACGCCCTGAGGGTATTCACCCCAAGTGTGCGTCGTCATGAAAGGCCACTTGGTAAAACCGTCGCGGGAGTCATCATCATTTTCACGCCGGCTCAGGATCATCGACCTGAAACATAAAACAACTGGATTCAGTATGTCATTAAAATCAAAAAGTAAATAGTAGATTGTTGCACGAGGGTTGAAAGTAACCTATTGCGGCACGAGATGGTTTGGCGCCTGAGCGTAGCGAGGGCGCTAATAGTTCGAGTGCCGTAATAGGTATTTCACCCGAGGTAAACACTCTGCTTTTCATTTCGAATATTAGGAAAGTAAATAAAAACCTGATTAGCTCATTTTATAAAAATCTCTGCTCTCGATCGACAAAACAGATAAAAATCTAATTGGTGCTTTAAAAAAAATACTGGCTGGTAGTTTGCCACTGAAAAAAAAAATCAAAAAAGGCGCCCGTCTTTTTTCTCTTTTTTTTCAGCCAGTATTTTTTTTCATTGAAGATGGTAAATATTTCAAGCTCAAAATCTTGTTTAAATAATAATAATTTAGTGAAAAGTAATTATTAATAACAATAGTCATGTAATTAAATTGTTGAAAATATTTTTACAGCAATTCTCAATAAAAAGGTAAAAGAGAAATGTCAAATATTACTTTTGCTGTGTAAAAAGTTTCAACATGACTCAATAGAAATGTCAAAATAGAATGTTTTTTTTTTAATTTGACAGCAGGGAAAATCGCTTCCCAGGGCGGAAAAGTACTACTTTCATCCCTCTGTTCAGGTAACTTCAAGCGTACTTTCCGTGTATGAGTAATGAAAAAAAAGTTTATTCACTTTCACTCCGCGTAGATCACGTGCTTGTTTCTAAAAAAAAGGTAAAAGCCAATCTAAATTGTGTTAGATATCCCAATTTGGACCTTTTAGTTTTAGGACACTACCTACTTGTTGTTTGAAAGTTGCTCTACTATTTTCAATGTTCAAATTCAATTTTGCAGAAATTGTTAGGTACTCATTATTGTTCTTCAAGGATTTACCAATTTATTATTGTTAATAATTCTGCCGCGCTAGCCAAAAATCAGTATAATACGGGTTCGGAATGAGCTCAACGAGCTAAATTCAGTAGATATAATAATTCAGTACTTTATAACTCATTTTTGGCAAAAACTGTTGTCTTCGATAGCGCGGCAGAATAAAAATAAAGCATCTAGCTAGATAGAGTTTAAAAGCGCCGTTTAAATTTTTGTTTAAGTAGGTAGGTAGGTACTTAGTAAAAAATGTTATTCCTTTTTATCTTGTTACAACGCTTCTTTTCAGTGCTACCTAATTTCATTTTGCGCTTAGAAAAAGAAAGAGGAAAAAACGCTACATTAGAATTAGTAAAGGGCTGGTGAGGAAAAACTCTACTATATACTTACTTACCTATTTTTCTAGTTCTAACTTAGTTCCAAGAAATAGGTAGGAACTGCTACAAAAAAAAAATGAGTATCTCTTTCTTGCGCATGTAAAAGGAGAGGGAGAACTCTACGTTAGGTCTCACTTAGTTCCCATGGGGCTGGTGAGGAAGAGCTCCAGGTCGCCGCGTCGGGAGGCGTTGGCGCTGACTACCGCCTGGACGTGCTCCAAGTATCGGACTTCGCTCGGAGTGCCGGCGCACGCGCTTGTATCGATCGTCAGCTTGATTGTGCCTTCAGTTGGGATCTCCCTGAGAAGGATAGGAATAGAAAATATAAATAGTGTTAGGTACCTAAGTATAAAAGGTGTTAGGTGTAAATCAGCTATTTTTTTTGTGCCATGTAGAATTAAATATCCGAATCAGTGTAAAAATGTGAATTCTACATCTTTTCAAGTCAAGTCCTTTCGATGCCGGCAGAATATTAGGTTGGGGAAAAAGTCTTTTCGCATTTTAGTATGTATGAACTTTTAATAAAATATCTTTGGCTATACTATATGGATCTGGCTGGTTTTGGTATCATTGAAAGTTTAAATTTTAAAGAACATAATTCCAAATTAAAATTAGGAAAATGTGTGATTTTCTTTTGGTTTTCGTACCGTCAAGATGAGTGAATCTAATGAAGAAATTCGATACATTTTAAAATTTTACTACAAAAAAGGTAAAAATGCAACGCAAGCCGCGAAAAAAAATTGCCATGTTTATGGACCTAGTGCAGTGTCTGTGAGAGTAGCACAAATTTGGTTTAGGCGTTTTCAATCCGGAAATTTTGATGTCAAAGATGCACGTCGCTCTGGTCGCCCTATTACGGATAAAATGGATGCCATTTTTGAAAAAGTGGAGCAAGATCGGCATATCAGTAGTTACAACGTAGCTGAAGAACTGGGAATTGACCACAAAACAGTTTTAACGCATTTGAAAAAAACTGGGTAGGTACACAAAAAAGCTCGATATTTGGATACCTCACGAGCTCACTGAAAGAAACCTAATGAACCCTGTACTCATTTGTGATTGTTTATTCATTATGAGCTGTTACCATCAGGCAGGACCATCGATTCTGAACTCTACTGCGAATAACTGATGAGATTAAAGCAAGAAGTTGAGAGAAAGCGGCCGGAATTAATCAACAGAAGGGGTGTGGTTTTTCATCATGATAACGCTAGATCTCACACATCTTTAGCCACTCAGCAAAAATTAAGAGAGTTTGGCTGGGAGGTGTTAATGCATCCGCCGTATAGTCCTAACCTTGCACCTTAAGATTTCCACCTGTTTCGGTCTCTTCAGAATTCTTTAGGCAGTGTCAGGTTAACATCACGAGAGGACTACCAATACCACTTGTCGCGGTATTTTGATCAGAAGTCCCAAAATTTCTATAGCAATGGGATAATGTCCCTACCCACAAGATGGCAAAAAATTATCGAACAAAATGGTACCTACATACTTTAGTTAAATATAAATAAACTATATTAAAAAATGTTTTGAATTTTCTTAAAAAATGCGAAGAAACTTTTTCCCCAACCTATTATAATTAAAGGTATGCCGGCCATACTCATTTATGAGCATAGACAGACAGACAGATCTCATACTTACGTATGAGTATTAACAGAGCCAGCTTCGCAGTGGTACCGAGGAGGCACCGATCTCCAGTTAGCCGCTAAAGCAGTCATTGCACCAGCGTCCAATACCCCGAACCCGAAGAGATGGTTGAACTCCAGACCCACACCGTTCATTGTCCAGTGGAACCGACCCTGGAACCAGGAGGTTTTTTTTTTAAAAGCTTATTGCGAGGTGTGCAAGATCAGGTGTCTGAAAAAGGGAGACCTTTGCCCTGCATTGAGACGATACCAGTGAATCCAAAGTTCACTGGACGACACAAGCTAAAAATAAATAAATATTACATTTAGGAAATGTGAGACTCAACTCAATAAAAGAATTATCTAAAGTATTCTTTTCGCAGAGAAAAGCACAATCTCCACAAGTGCAACCGCACAAAGTTTCCAATTCAAAAAACTGAAAACCTAATTCCAATACCTACATGAAACATGTGGCATGAAGAAAGTCAAGAATGCGAAACGGAATGAAATGCGTACAGCTTGCTAGGTAGGTAGTTACAAAGTTTTCAAAAACTTTGACGATCCGAGAGAGCTTTCTAGAACTGCTCGGTTCCGTTTCTAATCAAATAGATTAAGGAGTTTCAATCCTTTGAAACGTCTGTTGGTTGTTAATGCAGTAAACACAGTAAAACTTTTAAAATGGGAAAAGTCAGCTAAGACAAATAGTGTGCAAGAAGTACGTAGGTACCTACCTACCAAAAATTTGTAATTTAGTACCTATAGGTAAGGTGCGTAAATTAAATTATTTTCTATTCTATTCTAAAATTATTTATATTTATTCTGCTATAGCTAAGCTATGGTTAAACCTTTTTAGAGACATCTCATAGTCGAAATTTTACAAGAATTATCACTGTTGTTATCTGAAATACAGGATGTATACTAGGTGCTGAGAACTCGCTGTATAATATAACTCCTAAGAAGAAACGTTGTGATTGGTGTGTGTGACTTACTTTAGCATCATACAAGGAGTTTCGCTTCGATGTCAGTACAGTGAGGTGTTGTATGTCTCGCCACGTTAAGGTCGGGCTGAAAAAAAATTATTGAAATTATTTTTTAAAGAAAAGAACGTTTATTTATACAATTTTCATATATTGTGGTTTTGCATTAGCAGAACAATCGTTTATAAAGGCAAAACCACAATTAATTACTAAAATCAAATTTCACTTATTGGTGGTTTTAGGTCTCGAATCTACTCTAGGTACCTAGGAACTTAATAGCTATTGAAAACTTCGATGTAGTTTAATAATAGGTTTGTGTAAATAACTGTAGGTACGTTTTATTATTTTAGTCTAACCCAGTAATCCATTACAGCGACCCGTTGTCACTCGCTGTATTGAATATTAAATATTCATCGTAGTCTCTCTGACGCTGTTTAAATTGAAGTAAAAGCCGGAGTTTTTAACTATGCTATTGTTGGTTAGGTAATACATTTTTTATGCCTCAAAAAGTTAAGAGTGGAATTTCTAATTAATCACGCATAGAGCGCTAGGCAGAGGCAGAAATATTGTAGAGAAAAAGTATCTAGTTCGCCAATTCAAATAGATAAATACGGGTGGTAACGCTAGCCAGATATATTGCAGAGAGAAAGTACCTAGTGCGCCAATTTTTAATTAGATATTCCACTCTAACTTCTGAAATACGAAACAAACAGAGGCTGTATCCACGCGTAGAAATTCTCGCGTAGAGATCTTTACTAAATTCAGGGTCCATTTAAATATACGATTTTGTCTTTATCTTTCAACTTATCAAAATTCTCCGGCAACCCCATTAACCCATTCCAAACCTCCAGGGTACTGCCAACTTAGTTTCAACCGAAGCTGCTGGTCTCCCACACAAGTACCTTAACAAATATTTTATACGCACCGTTCTCATACTTGTTTTTGGACAGTCACAAAACAGTCTGCGTCTGACAGCTCGACTAAGTGTCGTTCCATATCCTCGCGTTCCCTTTTCAACACTGAATAAAGCAGAGCAATCTGCTCTGAAAAAAATTATAACGAAAAACTCACTTGGCATGTAGCGCCAGGGCGAAGACCCCAGCGGCCTCAGGTGCCGCGGCGGACGTTCCAGAGTGGGTGGCGGTACACTTCCCGTACAGGTCTGTAGTGGCTACTCCGGTGCTGGGGTCCCGAGCTCCGTTACTGAAGGTAGACGCCAGAGTTGAGGAGCAGGACTCGTCGTAGTGAGCGTTCTGGCCGTCGTTGATTGCACTGCAAAATAATTAAAACAAATATGTAAGTATGTTATAATTAAGCACTACAATTTAATTGCAGATTTGTGAGTTTGCTGCCGGTAAGGCTGAGGCCAAACGAGCGTATTTATTTGAGTTGTGAGTCGCGTAATTTCTGCTGCATTTGTTTTCATAGAAAAGTCCTGTTTGATTCACACGGGGCGACGCAAAATGAGTGTTTTTGTTGAAAGTATTTTTAGATTACCTACGCGACTCATTTTTCGCGACTCACAATTCAAAAAATTACGCTCGTTTGGCCTCAGCCTAAATGCCAACAGGCAAAACCAACCTGTTGATGGAGACCGTCCACATGGAAGCAGCATATCCATCACAGTTACAGTCATCATCCTCACCACCGTCGCCGCTCGCCCACACGTAGATGTTGCCTAGTCCATTGCGACCCTGTTAAAAAACAAATACTTATAAAACACCCAACAGTCACATACATCTTTGACCCCAAATTAGGATTTCATGTATCTCACCAGTCCCTGTGTCCTAACGGGTAAACCGATTTGAATGCGTTTTTTTTTATTTTAAAGCAGGAAAGGATGGTTCTTGGACTTGTTTTATCAAAATCGGTTCAGTTGTTTCAAGATCATCAGCTCTGTTTTATGTTATGAAGGAATGTGTCAGGGGTTTTTCATTAAATTTAAATCCCTTCTGCTTCGTTCCCTTTTCTCGAATCGTCGAGCAAAACCTTTCAACCTTCTTCCGGCTGCTGACCTATTTACACTTGCCCATATGGACTTTTCTATACATACAATACATCAATATAATTTTCTATAACTCTCTAAATCTCTCCACATTTTCAAATCTTACCTTTCAATCCTTCATTTCCCAGAATCCATCATAAAAACCGTCGTCGAACGGATGTTTTAATCCCAACACGTCTAACATTTTCTGAAATCGTTCATGTGTGTGTCTCTTTCTATCTTGTTACAAGTCATATTGCTGCACTTTTCACACAAAGCGATTTCAGTCCGTATTACAGACGTACATGTAAGAGACCATATAAGTATGTCACAGGCTGTTAACGACAGGAAATACAACAGGAAGCGTTTAAAAGCTCATAAGTTCACTTGGAATTTTCTGAAGTTTCGACTTTGACTCAACGGAAATGACGAGAGCGCTGCCTTACTGACAAGGTTAGTAGAGGTAGAGCTTGCACTTTTTTTGCAGTTCTATAAAATTGTAGAAGCAGGGACATTTTAAAAACCAGTTTGCTTCGCTAGATAAAGAGCTCAACACTACAAATATAAAGTCTTTAGGGACGACCTCGTGTAAGACCTTTGACATTCACCTTTGAACATCAAACACTCCGATATAATTATAATAAAACAGTTGCGTGTTCGGCCAATACGGCTCTTTTTTTTCAGAGTTCAGCTCTTGTTTGTGCAACGATGCAATTCTCTCCACCTATCTCATTCCAATGCGATTTCTTTTACACACTTTTTTTTAAACACGGCTCTGCCTACCATAAATGGTTATTTTATAAATCTGAAAGGGAGCAGTTGCAGGAGAGCGGAGTAGGGGAGACTGAGGTCAATTGGAACACGGGTCAATAGAAACAAGTCCAATACAATACAATACATTTCAATACTACAGTAGGTGCGCGAACATAATGGATACCCACCTTTAAATGGCTCCAACAGATTCTAATGTACCTATTATAGAAAGTTATGTAAATACGTAGAAGATTAGTGTCTATACCTAAGGTGCTATAAATAGATGTTACGCTATAGTTGGATTAAAATAAAGTAAGGTCAAAAATACAAATAGGAATGCTTTTAGGTAGAAAACTGTCGAAAATGGAAATGGAAAATACCTAATTTCCCGCTCTCGTTTCGGCCTCCACGTGTTCCACTCGACCTCGAAACTCATCTAAATTGCCTTTGCGTCAGACGTCTTGAGATTGTGAAAAATTATCATAGGTAAACATCAGGCATTCCGCCACAGCGCACATTTCAGAAAGGAAACTCCAAAGGGATGAAAACTTTACAAGGGAAACTCCTCAACAGATTACGTGAGGCGGAAGGAGGAATCCAAGTTAGCACAATGACTACCCCACGTGGAAACGTTTTATACGCATTTGAAACCTAATGTTTTGTAGTTAATCCTGGAGTGTTAAAGTTCCACCTTAGGCAAACCATATCTAGGTTTTTAAGGTGTTTATTACTGAGAAGCAGAGTCAAGGCCTGTACCTACATTTTTTTTACTGTCATCTGTTTACCTTTGATTCGCAATAAATATATTATGATTATGATTATGAGTTTGTAATTAACTTTAATCCTGTCAAATAAATGGAATAAAATAAAAATTAGATTCCTGGAAATAAAACTATAATATAGATCGATTGTCGGATCACAAAGAATAATTTTGTAATTTGTAATGGGAATCCTAAATGATTGAGAGTAATCATTTCGCGGCCATTTTAACCCTACAAAGCTGACTGAAGCCCAGGGTCGACTGGAATACAAGACGGGCATTGTGTTCACGGTCCGCTGGCCTTCGCTTCAGAACAGACTGATTGCTTTTCTATAGATATAAAACCTCTTCTGACAATGCTTTTGAAGACAAATAAATATTTTTTCGTAAAACGTAGACTGTACCTAGGAAATATCGTCAAACATGACGAAAATCACTCTTCAGGCATTTAAGATAAAAATAACTCTACAAAAATTTAATTTGTCTAACTAAAATTTTAGTTCTTTTTTGAAATTTTTGCCAAGATTTTCTTTAAAATCAAAGACAAAACTATCAACTTTCTGAGATCAATAAGTACAATCCAAGGATTTTATATACCTACTAGTAGTAAGTATAGAAATTCCTTGGTACAATCTGAGATTAGCGGTAAAAAGGTTTTATCAAAAAATAGAACCATGAGCATAACTCATAATCATAACTCCAAGTCTGATTGAAAGATAATCTAGTCTATTTATAGAAAGATATTTTACGTCCAAATCCCTACAGAGACAACTCTAATTTCGCCCTTCGCCGCAAAATCTTTCGGCAAAAATATCTTGACGAACAGATTGGTGGAGATATTAACGAAAGGGTGTTTGGGGGTGAGATTGGGTGTGAACCTTTGAACCACCCCCGTATATTAGTTCGATAGGTACCTATAAATCTTAATATCTTTGAATAAAATGATCTAAGTATCTTTACGTCTCGGGAACACTATATTAGGTAGATATAGTTCGCGGCATGTAAAAAGAACGCTGGAAGAGAGTGGAGGGGTGTGTTTTGTCTCATGTTTGCGAATAGGTAACCCAAACAAGAGAAAAAACACACCCTCTGTACATTCTGCCAGCGTTTTTTTTTACGTGACGCGAACTATAGGTACAGTCAGCGTCATCAATCGGTATCCCCCTATTGATTTTAACAAGGACCCTTTTCATTTCAACTTTGGATTTCAGTCGGATTTGCTAGTATAGGAACTCGAGCGAAATTAGATATCCATAAATATACTAGCAAATCCGACTGAAATCCAAAGTTGAAATGAAAAGGGTCCTTGTTAAAATCAATAGGGGGATACCGATTGATGACGCTGACTGTACCTGCCTATCATTTGAAATGTATATTTATATTTTCCTTTGATAAACACGTAGGTAGGATGATTTTTGATTATTAAACGTATTACATTTTGGAAAACACGTACGAATTTGATATTGATACACGTATTTTTCAAAAGAATTCTACACACCTTTTATGTATAACTTCTATGCTACGGTGCCTGATTGCTTCCTTTTTTAACAACTTCATCTATTCAGAACAAAATCTCTCTGAAAATCTTTATTTCTTGGAAAAATATAAACTTGAGAGTTCATAATTTCTTAGCCTTATTTATCTGGCTTTAACCACAGTAATTATGAATTTGTGTAGGAGTGAATAATCTGACACTAAGAAATAGACGCTCAAATTAATTCTCAACACAATCTTGTAACAAAATATTTCGTTTCGTCTCCGTGTCTTATTAAATACATTAGAAACACACACTATTTATTGTTATACTAGCTGCTGCCCGCGGCTTCGCTCGCGTGGTACCCGGATAAAAAGTAGCCTATGTTAATCTCCAGCCCTCCAAATATCTCCTCACAAAAAATCACGTCAATCCGTCGCTCTGTTTTGACGTGAAAGCAGAACAAATTAACAAACAAATAAACACTCTTTCACATTAATATGGGTACGGATTTAGGTACTATATTATGGACTACACACTACACAGGCTCTTTTGAAAGACTTTCATTATCATCATCACCTACAGCCTGATTTCCTTCATCGGTGCAAACCAAGTCAAGATTTACCTACTTTAAACTTTAACGCGTTGAGTGCCTGCGACGCACATGCTGTAACTTTACTTATACGATAACGATTTTAGCTATAAGACCACCCATTGTATACATATTTATCTGAGCAGAAGCTTAGCAGTGAAAGTGTTAAATCATGACTGCCACCACAGATACCACACAATAATTATATTAATAAGCATTTGACATTTTATGGATGCCTACAGTGTAAGAGCGTTTTCACATTATCCGATCCGATATCGGTATCGGACGCCGACACGATATCGGGGCAAGTAAAATGTATGAAAGATGTCTGCTCCGATATCCGATATCGGGTCGGACAATGTGAAAGGCAGGTACATATTTCATACATTTTACTTGCCCCGATATCGTGTCGGCGTCCGATACCGATATCGGATCGGATAATGTGAAAACGCTCTAATTCTCAGTGTGAGTTTGTAACAGAGTAGGTACCAATTGAGTTGGTTACTTGGTTAGGTATCTAATAACATTTAGCTACCCTTACAAACTTCGACTATTATGGCTTGGAATTGAATAGACACACAAAGTTCAGTGGAGTTATGTAAAGCCTAAGTAGTGTAGCTAGCTCAGATGTTCTTAATAGATTACAGTTGAACAAAACGATATGTGATCGGTAGTGGCATGAACTGTTGCGCCTTTGTGCTTCAAAGGGCAGAGTTAAGCCAAGGCGGAAATTTCCAACAGTAGAGTTAGCCACTAGACATCCAAACTTACTTTTTGCTAGACTTGACAACACACCACACCGGCGTCATTCAGGCGATTTGAAGTTAGCTTTTTTTGTGCGTTTTTGTACGCGCGATAATTCGTTTTGCATCTCGTACGAGCATAGACGCGCTTATAAGTTCGTTTGCGCGTGGGCCTATGACGCCCCTCGTGGTTCTACACGTCGGAATGAGCGCGTGCACGCGTGTATAGTTTTGTAGCGCGGTTTTATCGCGTACCTAAGTCAAAACTAGTTTAAAACGCGTAGAATACGCTTATCTAAAATGCCCTGAAATGTGGTCGTATTCTGTACTTATAAGCATCCTGTATTTTTATTGTGTACAATATCCAAAGACCACATCTGTGCCAAAGACCGACATTACCATACTTGTTTTTCTGATCTGCAGCATGAATACTAAAATCATTTTAAAAATTAACTCTACTCTCTGCTGAATGTTTTGTTATTCCACAGTAAATCCGTTCCATCTCAGTAGGTCAGCCAGCGGTAAATAAAGTATGAGGTTGGAGCGAGGAAAATCCGGATTAGGTACCGCCTCTTACAAAAAGACTCATAACACAGAATATTCCTACTCAGCTCAGTGTAAAGGCTTTTTTATAAAGGTGAAACTGTTGTAATAATTCATGGGCTTCATTTTACTGATGTGACCGTTTTGCTACGTGAACAATTCTTCTAAGCCACGCTTTTCTGGCTTCTTATGTATTGTAGATTTGCTTCTCTATCGCTTATGCTAGGTACTTTAACATTGTAAAATATTGTAGTGTTTGACAAAGTAAGACAAAACCCATAGGTTTTAAAGTTTTAAATAATGTTAATCACACTATCACACTAATATTATAAATGCAACAGTTTGGATGTTTGGATGTATGTTTGTTCCTCTAAAATTCGACAACCACTGAACTGATTTGGCTGAAATTAAACATACAGAGAGATAATGACCGGGAAATAGGACATAGATTTTAGGCTTTTTATTCTGGTTCCACGCGAGCGAAGCCGCGGGCGGAAGCTAATTAATTATAAAAGCGTTTTATCTATCACTACGAAATTGCGACCGCGCACAACGTCGCTTAACTTCATCGGTCTACCAAGCACCTCTTAGCCACGTCTTAGTGGCGGTCACAGATTTTTTATTGATTCCTCCATAGTCTATGGCCTCCATGATGTACTAGTTCCATATTACTGACCTCATTAACCCCTCGCACGATGGCTCGCATAGTGGCGTTCCTGGGCCCGTCGACGGTCCGGCCGTCGTCCGTGGGTCCCCACGACGCGCTGTAGATATGGATTTTATGAGGCTCGTGCCCCATCGAGTTAGCTTCAATCAGGTCCGTCATGTACGGTTGGTCCAGCATCCTTATACCTGGGGGAAAAGGTCTAATTTATGATTCTGTCTAACTAGGAGCAAGAGGCCAACTCAGCCAGAGTTAGCCACTTGCTCATACGAACTTACTTTTTAGTTGCTAAAGGACCATCCCATCAGTCTCTGCACGGACTTGCATACACTCCGAACTTATATGTTTATCTTTAATTTCTGTATGTACTTATGTTTAATTTTTGTACAATCACTTAGTTCCTTCTTTACCGGTTAGTGTTGACTGTGATATTCATAGATCAATCTATCTCACACTAAACCTAACATAAGCTTTATGACACTATTTAACAGATGTACTATTTAACAATGTATTGTGTTCGAGAAATAAATATCTATCTATCTGTCACAAATGCTTACGAACACCTATTTCCTTTTGAATAGAAATATTAGTTTCTGCAAAAATGAAGAATGTAATAAATAGATTGACTATACCTCACTGCTCCTTTCCCACGAGTTCAGACGGTGAATTGATGTTTCAATAAAGTAGGAATTGGCAGTAAATAAAACAATAAAATGCCCAGTGTGCTTTCAATAGCCAACAGTCGTGAACTTTAAGATAAAATAGACTATTTTTACGGTCACTGCCTTCTATTGTTGCTTGTAAAGAGTAATTAAAAATCTATTGTTGGGTCGGTTAGCCTTTCAGCTTTGAACAATGGTTTGTTGAAATAAATTGGTATAAATTGGGCATAAAATCTCTCCGCAGCTTATTATCTACCTTAGCTAATAACAAACGTCCTTTTCTCTATTTAATTTTGTGTTATTCGGAAATACTAATTTGTTGAATAAATATAATCCAGTCATCTAATGCAGTCTAATGCTAATCCAATTTTTTTTTGACTACACAGTAAATTCAGGAAGGGTTTATGTATACGGGGTTTTAGACCAACTGTAAGGCACCATGTTTAACAACTTACAAATTATATGGACACGGAATTTTATCGCGTAAACCTTATTTATATCCCGACGTTTCGGCTATGTAAAGGTGCGTCCAGATATCGCGTACCCTGGGTACGCGTAGTCAGTATACGCGTGTCCAAAACGCCTAGTCCATAGCTGTAGCTACGCGTACAGTGTACGCGTAGGTACATACAGGTACAGACTTGGCGTTCTGGACACGCGTAACCTGACTACTCGTACCCAGGGAACGCGATATCTGTACGCAGCTTTACAACAGCCATGGTCGCGGGCACACGGTCTGTCAAACGTCGGGATATATAAATAAGGTAAATAACACGATAAAATCCCGTGTCCATATAATTTTCAATATGAATAGTGATCGCGAAAGTTTAAAAAAGACTAACAACTTACAAGTACCTTACAATCTTCAAAAAATAGTTCTTGGCACTACAGTTAAACCTACGTCAACTAAAGGATTTCGCTTTAAATGGGGTTTCGATCCAATAAACATGTTTTATCGCGTGAATGGACACCGTATTGTCACCTTAGGTCGGTCTTCTCGAAGAAAATGTTTATAAATAGAATTATTTTCATCATTGTGTTCTAATTTTGCGAACTCAAGGGCGTATTTAATTAATTTTACGAGCTTCAAGTTCGTATGAGCTAGTGGCCAACTCTGGTGACGGAGTTATTAGGCCGCCTAAAGGCCTCCGTCATGACTTAGCGACTTAAAAGCCGGGACTGACGATTTAAGGTAAATAAATAAAATTGTCCTGGTGTCTATCGGTGGGTATTTAGTCAAATCTTAAAAGTTAAATTTGTCTCATACCTATCCCGTTAATTAATATAATAGAGCTTAAATATTGCAAATATAATTTGTCTGAAAACTAAAACAAATAAGTAACTACTTACTAATTAACGAGGCAGCTATGCTATAAACTTATTTGGCTTTAATTTAACCATTTCTTCATATATTCTTCACGCCTAATCTTCTTCAATCCTAAAATAACAAGGTTGAAATTCAATTTAGTAAATCAACTTGAAATTTCACAATAAAATTTCATTAACCGTTTCGGAATTCCGAGAATTGTTGATGAGGTCTGGACAAAAATGTGCCAATTTCATGGACCGCTGGAGTCAACTCGGTTTAATAATTATAAGTAAATACATAAAGATAGGTATTTAATTCTAGTAGTAATGTAAAAGTAAGATAAGAGTAAGATAACGTTTATTAATACAAAAAAGTGTTTAGTTTTATAATTTTTCTTTTTGTTCAAAGCAGTAGAAATAAATGCTTTTTTTTATTTTTGTAGTGTTCCTACGTTTGTTTTTATTAGTTTACTAGGCATTAAGGGGGACAGCCCACTCTGCAGAGGATATCTAACCGAAGAAGAATCAGCAGCCCACGTAGTGAAATGCGTGGGCTTAGAAGC